>CM036597.1:14826250-16137500 GCA_020745705.1 Hemiprocne comata | reverse complement strand
CTGATCTGCTTAACCCTGTGGCAAGCTAGATGGCTGAACTAGATGAGATCCAGAGGTCCCTTCCAACCTAAATGACTTTGATTCTAGGAATCCTATCGGTAAGTCTTTAATACATCTCTTCATTACTACATATGCAGTAGATCTGAATAAAAGTATTAATAGTCTGTGTGAAATTTGAATATCCTACTTAGCATATATTTAGTTTGTTATGCATGTGTTTCCTGCTCGTGATTCCCCTTACAGAAGAGGAAAGCTTGAAATACTTTATTGCAAGAATTTCTGAATAACATTCCTGGCAGAAAAACCAAACCTAAACTTATTTTCAAATTCTAAGTTTACCAATGGCATTTTTTTAAATTTACTTTTTGTTATTTTTATGATCAGTGTTCAGGGTTTGACGTTCGCACTGGGAATAGAAGAGATTAGTGAGAGGGATTGTTTTGGTGTTTGAGGTCAGGAGAGAGTGGAATAATAAATTGTAGAAGTACAAGAAATGTGACCCAAAATGATTAAGAATTTTTTTAAAGGCTGCCGTTTTTAACTCTTGGACAACAGAAATTGAAACATTGTGTTCACATCACTAGGCTGGAAAGGGGGAGGTAAGCCAACCAGTAAAACAGGAAATTAACCAAGAGTATGCTATGGGTACAGCTGCACTTACAGCTAAGATTTTACTCTATATAGGCTACCATGCCTTCCTTTCAGGTTTCTTTCTGAAAGTTGTTTTTTTTTTTAATAGCGACAGATTTCCTTTCCAAGCTGTTGTAGCTGTGTTCTTTGAAAAAAAAACCCAAAGGAGCTCTTTTCTCTCTTCCCATAGTCCTGGTTTGAGTGTAATGCATAACCTGCCTTGCTTTGTCTCCTTTAGCTTCTAGAAAGGTAAGTGAAGGTGTTAGGGGAAACAAATAGCATTCTGGTGCCCCTTCCTAGTTATCTTCTGGGAAAGCAAGGGTATGCTTGGTGTTGCATATCATTGCAACTCTGTGTTGCTTCTGCCAGAGCAGCTGCCGTAACAAATAAACAATATATAATCTAGGAGCAGAGTTGTGAGTTCTACATTTTCCTTCTAAGAGCTTCATCAACACTTTGAGCTGTGCTGTGTATCAAATCTCAAAATGGCATGAGAAAGATCTTTGCTGAAATACTCAGTGGAGGAGCTTTGGGAAGACAATGTATAGCCTCAGATCAGTATGAGTCTTTTAGGATGTTGTATTTTCTCTAAGATTAATTTGATACTACATATATTTATCTGAGAAAAGATCCTGAAGTAGTGTAAATAATAGTCTCACAGGAGAAGCTATCCATTCCATGAGGTGTTGTGAAAAACTTAATAGGGCTGTTTTACTTATTTGCTAACATTATTTTCCAGCATTTCTGCAAAGGGATTGTTACTAAAAGAAAGTAGAAGTCATAACTTAATTGAGTTTTGTATGGTTGTAGTGCCTAGCTGCTCTAACTCAATCCTTCGGCAGTTCTTTACAGCTGCTCTTTGTCCTTACTCCTTTGAATGACTTTGTATTGTTGAACTTCTGGCAGCTTACCTACCTACTTGCTTGATCCCTTTTCCATCTTGTGAATGTTCAACAGTGACAGTACACATCCCAGCAGAATGCCATTAGTGACCTCCCTTCTTCATGAGGGCAGATCATTTATTCCTACATTTTGTTTCCTATCTTTTACAACATCATATATCCATGATATTCACTCTTTATGCTGTAGCCTCTTGTTTTCTTTCAAAGCTTTGATGGACAAATTTGTTGAAAGCCTTATAGAAATACATGTAGACTTCTGTCACTTCAGCTGCACAAGGGTGACCTTCTTGGAGAATTATTTTAGGTTTGTGAGGGGCAATTCTCTTTAATAGAACGCAGATTCACTCTCTCAAAGTACATTATTTTTGCCAAGTTGTCCATTAGTTTTTTCCTTACAGTTTCTACAGATGTCAGATTTCCAGACATGTTATTGCTTGCATCTGTCCTGACATCCTTATAAAACTTGGTACCATGTTTTTCTATTCCCAATTCTCAGATGCCAACGTGATTTTAAGTGAATGGTTATTCACTGCTGTGTGTAATTTGGCTGTTTGATTTCCCTTAGAAGTCTTAGATTGATGATACTAAGTTTGTGTTGTAATATTGTTCATAATGTAAAAATGTCCTGGAATCTATTTTATAGTCACTTCAGTTTCAGACAGATCCTTTGAGTTTTCCACAGAGAAGGATTCTGGAGTAAGAATCTCGTTTTGTTCTGCCACAGGGACCACATCCAAAGAATGTGGCTTCTGTGAATGCTTCTCCTGGAGTATACATATTGACTTTTTGAAAGGTTTTCTGCTTTTGATGTATACATTAAAAAAAATGTTAGCTTGGATTCCTTTTGCTTGTTGTTTCTTGAATTCTTCTTTGGTTGACTTACTGTGTACATTTAATCTACCTGAGTTTTACTATCACTTCATTTTAATGGAGTGCCTTATTCTGTTCAATAAGTGAATGCTTAAACACTTTTAAGGTCTTTAAGGAGATGTAAACGTGTTTGAATATAATAAAATATGCTAGTTTCCTCTTTGCTTTTTATTTTTATTTGAAGGTTTTTTTCGAAATAGCTTTTTTTCACAGTCGTCTGTATAATGTCAGGCAGATAAATGCGTATATAAGTTTCTTTGCTGCATAAGGCAGGCTATAATTAGAGGCTTAAGTATTCTGCTGAATCAGGACTTGGTAACTCTTGACTTCCTAACAATCTAAGTGATATTTAATGTATCAAGTATGAAGAATAAGATTTACCTCCGAACACCTTGAAGAATTCTAGTTAAAGCTAGTCAAAGAGATCAAAGCTCAATTTACCCACTTTCCTTGTGTTTTTCTTTTTCCTTTTAATGTGTAAGTAGTCGGGCATATTTTCTTTTTCATTACAGTGTAGCATACATTACAATATAAAATTACCCTGAAACCTGTTTTCCTTCCATTTGTACTGAGTTATGAATCAAGGGATTTGAATTGGTTATAATTTTATTCTATTCATTATTGTTCATTAATTATAACACTACTCTTCAGATAGAGATTTATCAGGTAAGCTGAAATTCTTATTTCTGTTTTGGGTGACTAGTTTTAGATTTGCAGTAGCTTGTCTAGATCTTGTGTCTTTTAAATTAGTTTCCCTAGGGTTCGGAAATTTTACCCGCTAGTGGAATAGTAAACAGTTTCTCAGACTTCAAGCCCTAATGTTTTGATTAAAGCCACGAAAGATTTGATTTCCTATTACAAGTTTCAGTTGAAGCAAAAATGCCAATTCAGGATTTTCTTCATAAAGAGATTCTTCTTTGTAGAAAGAAAAAATAAGAGCTTGTATTTATTCAGCTTGCTGAATAAATGAACTTGAAATATAAAGTGCTTACTTTACAGCTATTTACTTGGTTTTTCTACTTGCCATAATTTACCAAGGTTTTCTAACATACAGTCTGTATCTCTAGTCAGACCATCTCCAAAATAGCTCTTCAGGCATACATGATGTTACTTTGGTTAGCAGTAAGCTCTGCATCTCAAACCTTCCTACCGAGACTGAAATGATAGTTCAGTGTTTACAGATTGGATGTGAGGCGTGCTAACTACACCACAACTTGGGGCAGATGGAATTAGAAATGCCTTCTTTAACTGGGAGTATCCCTAAGGTATGAATGATGGAGACATATGCATGACCTTAGATGCTGCAGCAGTGAAGTAAAAGCCATGCAATATGCTGCTGTAGACACTGAAAAAAAGCAATTTAGCATCACCCTGAAGAGTTCAAATTCTGTTCCGTTTCATAGAAATTTCTTACACTGTTAAGTTCTTATTCCACTTAAGGGTAAATAGATTTAAAAAGGGAAATAAAGGCTTGATCTCACATTTGTAGTCTAGGCTGGTGAGGTGGCTTGGGTTGCTTCTACAATAAAAGAAAAAATCATACGAAATACCTGACTGTTGTAGCCTGGAGAGGCTAGAGATAAGCTTACTGTTCTAGACCAACAGCTGGTATCAAAAGTAAGTATAGGGATGGCTAATGCTTTTTGATGCTGGAGATGGCTTTGGGGATTGCTAAGGCACAAAAAGTACAGCAATAGTGTGTTACTGCATCTTCTAGACTGATTGAAGGAAGTGCTAGTGACATATGTCTGGTTTCCATACATGTGTATTAAAATGAGTATAATCAAGCTTTGGGACCAAAGGTTAAGCCAGGGTTTAGGAAGAAAGACTCTAAAGTAAGATTGCAGATGGACTAAGTAATGCTAAAACACTACAGAGTACAGGTGGTTAGTTTTGGTGTGAGTACTCAGGTTTGGGCTTGAAAAAAAAAAAAAGGGCTGTACTTTCAGTTTATTGATAGGTCCTCATGTTTAAAGTTGGACGTGGCAAAAACTTGCTTGATGGATGTTCAGTTTATACAATAAAGTGAAAGATTTGGTAGCATGTGTAAAAACCAGAACTGATGAGTGGAGTCAGAGTTTGTGCCACTGTAGGGGTGTGGTTATTGCATCTTTTTTTGTCACTAAGATGATCTAAAGGTTGTGTTTAGGTTTAATTGCTGGGATTAATGGTTAACATTTAATTTTAGTTTAGTTTAGCTTATCATTAGATTTAGTTAAGTCCAAGGTCAGGGTAGGTCATGATTAATTATTGAGAAAAATCTAATTTTTTAGAGGGTCAGTTCTTCACTTCTTCATAGTTTATTTGTGGAAAACATGGATACATGGTTTCTTCTTCAGTTTGGTTACAGTCCTAACATCCTTTCCATTGAGAGGTAGACAGGCTTCATTTAATAGATGTTCTGGGCCCTGGAGGACCAGCATAGGCTTCAAACTGGTAGGAATCATTCAGCATTCTTGAACTTCTCTAAATGTCACTTTCTCTTTGTGTGTGTACAAACATATATGTGCCTGTCTCTTTCTTCCAAATAAATAATTGCAGTGAGCTGCTTATCAAATGTAATTTCCTTGAGCCTGTCAGAATTTTTCAGCATCGTCACATTGCCAGTGCATTTCTCCCATCCCAGACTGTGTTCATTTCCCTTACAACACTGATCAAAACAGTTGGAGGGTTTGGCCTGCAGATTAGGCTTTGGCAAACTCATTTAAGTGCTAAATTTAATTTTCATTTCCAAATTAGAGGTTATGTGTTCTCATCCTCTCCTGACTCCTGCCACGTTTCCTTCTCGAGAATCAAGATGCTACCGATTTCTTGCTTAATGGAGAGGTAATAGTGCCAATAATACTTCTCCAGTGGGTTTGGAATAGGGTAGAAGCCAAAAACTAGGAGGAGGTGCCAGTCATGTTTGTTCAGTGTGTGCTATGGCTGTTGGCTCCTCCTGTGGCAGTCCTACGATGGGCTGCTGAATAGTGATGAATAGGCTGCCTCCCATGCCATAATTCCCTAATCTGTCCTCTGAGCAGTGGTCAGTTTAAAAAGAGTATTTTCTTTTAAAATGAATTTATTCCTTCTCATCTTAAGTTCACACTATGCGTTAGCTCCACCTGCTTTTCTTTTTTAGAATCATAGAATCACTAAGGTTGGAAGGGACCTTAAAGATCATCAAGTTCCAATTCCCCTGCCATGAGCAGGCACCCCTACCACTAGACCAGGTTGCACAAAACCTCGTCCAACCTGGCCTTAAAAACCTCCAGGGATTGGGCATCAACAACCTCCCTGGGCAACCCATTCCAGTTCCTCACCACCCTGATAGTGAAGAATTTCTTCCTAACCTAAATCTCCCCTCTCTCAGTTTAAAACCATTACTTCTTGTCCTATCACTATCTTCTCTGATGAAAAGGCCCTACCCAGCTTTCCTGTAGGCCCCTTTCAAGTACTGGAAGGCCGCTATAAGATCTCCTTGGAGCCTTCTCTTCTCTAGGCTGAACAGCCCCAATTCTCTTAGCCTGTCTTCATAGCAGAGGTGATCCAGGCCTCTGATCATTGTGGTGGCCCTTCTCTGGACCCTCTCCAACAGGTCCATATCTTTCTTGTGCTGAGGGCACCAGAACTGTATGCAGTACTCCAGGTGTGGTCTCCCCAGAGCAGAGTAGAGGGGCAGAATCACCTCCCTGGGCCTGCTGGCCATGCTTCTTTTGATGTAGCCTAGGATGTGGTTGGCTCTCTGGGCTGTGAGCACGCACTGGTGGCTCATGTCAAGCTTCTCATCTACTACCCACCTCCAAGTCCTCATCAGGACTGCTCTCTAGCCATTCTGCCTCCAGCCTGTATTTATGCCTGGGGTTGTGCTGACCCAGCTGCAGGACCTTGCACTTGGCCTTGTTGAACTTCGTGAGGTTGGCATTGGCCCACCTCTCCAGCCTGTCAAGGTCCCTCTGGATGGCATCCCTTCCCTCTAGGGTGTCAACCACACCACAAAGCTTGGTATCATCAGCAAACTTGCTGAGGAAGCACTCAATCCCACTGTCCATGTCTCCAACAAAGATGTTAAACAGCACTGGTCCCAGTACTGAACCCTGAGGGACACCACTCATCACCTGCCTCCATTTGGACATTGAGCTATTGACCACAACTCTTTGGGTGTGGCCATCCAGCCAATTACTTATCCACTGATAATTTAAAATGCTTTCTCACTCCAGAGTCAGGGTAATTTGCGATTTAGGGAAAGATAGATAAATAATAATTTGTTTGCCTTTTTAAAGAAAAAAAAGTCAGATTTGTAAATCTGAGTTTCTCTTTGCCCCCACAAGTACTGGAGTTTCATTAAGCCTTCTAACAGAAGGCATTGCTTGATGTCTTCAGGTTCTTTAGTAGTTCTAATAGGAGATTAGTGACTCTCATTTGTAGAGATATTCTCAGTATAATGAGTAAGAAAATTTAAGGCAATAAAATTAATGGGAAGAAAAAATTGGTAAGAAGTCAATGACAAGTCAATGACAGCTGAATGCAATTCATATAAATGTAACTGGTACCAAGAGCCATCTGTTAAAGTCTCAACTAGAGAATTAATCTGAACTTCCTGAACTCTTCACTTTTATTTCTATTCACTCTTCATATGTATTTTATTCCTGTCAGGAAATCCTTTGCTGTTCCAATAGTTTTACAGAAGATGTTAAGAACTGCAGTAAACTAGCAGACGTGTATAGCGACTTCCCTACAGTCTTTAAAAAAAAAATGAAAATTGATGGTGCCATCTGGAGACCTGTGAAGAATAAAAAATTTGCTTTTTAAAACATGTTTGCATGTTTAAAGGTGTTTTCTTATACGTATTGTATTCTCATTGTAATATTAAATCCAGCATTATCAAGCAGCAGACAGAATAGTTCAGCAAAGTTCTAATTTTTTTTATTACTAGAAGATATGAGGGTAGACTTCTGTAAATGTGCTTTGGAATAAATGAGCATTGTGCAGCACAGATTGTGTAGTTCAGTGCACTACATTACATTGTCTTTAGTGACTCAAGTCTACTGCTTCACCATGACAGCAATTGCAGTTCTCTTCTCTGAAGTGATTCTGCATCTCTGCTGTTCTGTATATCACTTCTTTATGAACAAAACAATAGGCTACAAGATACTAAATAAGCTTAAGCATAGCATGAGGAATGTTGCAATGAGAAAATCTAGTGATATAGCTGTAGTGATAGAACTCCTGCTATAAACACATTGAGGATTTACAGCATCATTTAGAATGTTTGTGTCTCCTTGAAAGTGGTTCAATTTTAGAAAAAACACCAAAAACATAAAAAAGGAGAGAAAAAGAAAACACTAAATTCCAAAGGTAGAGGTCTGTACTAACATAGAGAGGGATATAATTATATTGGTTCAAGTATACCAATATGTTTTCCTGGGTAGACATTCTTTAATCATATTTTGGAATTTCTATTGATTTTTCTTGTTAGCAGTGGCCAAAGCGTGATTGAATGTAACATGTAGCTTATGCAACAGTGCCCTGAAATAGCACTTAGGCATACCACCTCAGCCCCCACAGGGACACACAGTCTGAGTACAAATTTCCAGCAGCATCAAAATAACTAATAAACCTTTCCCCTCTCAGAATGGTAACAGAAGATCATCAGTCAGGCAACCACTTTTTCCATCCTTCAGGGTACTGCTTCATGTTACACCTTGCCTTTACAGGCATATTTTGGAGTAGTTTAGTGGTACATAGTATGAATTTTAAAAACTTTCTCTTACCACTAGAAGTAATAACTGCATTTTTTTTTCCACATAAACCTGTGTAACTACAGCCCTGTAGTTAAATATATACAAACCTGTGTAAAGTCCTTGCAGAAATCTTGATGGGTACGAAATCCATTGCAAATCTGTGTTTTTATGTATGTATATAAATATTACTTGGGGAGGTTGAAGCATTCTATTCTAAATAAACATTCTGTATTTTTATCATTTGTTTTGCTAAAAAACTTTTCTGCTACACTCCCTCCAACTCTCTACTACTGATGTCTTTAAAGTCTACAGGAGATTGGTTAAGAAAGGGAAATACTCTGTACTACCAGAAGTAAAACAAGAAATGGTCTGAATTTGAAACTAAAAATACTGAGAGGTAATCAGAAATTTTAGGAAAGGTCTTAGGTGTGACTTATATTCCAGTTTTCTACCTTTTTAAGGGTCTTGCTTTAGGTTGGAGATTGCTTTATAATACATTGTGTCGTGACTATTAACATAACTATTTTTCTTCAATTTAAAATTTGGAAATCAATATTTCAAGTTTATGTGGAAAGGAAGTATTGCAAGATACGACAACACTCCTGTGGGATTACTTTTCACTTGAATGTTGTTAAACACTACATTGGTCTTCTGCGTTAGTTGTGCTGTGTATTCTGAGTTCTGCTCAGTTCTCAGGCCAAAGCCGGTGAGTAGTGTGACCACCTCACTCTGCAAAAGAGTGACAGTGAGATCAGCTAAGAAGTGTTTGCCTATTGGTCATGCTGATTTCTCCATCTTCCATGTTCACCCTGGATGAGCAGCCCTGTATTGTTTGGGAGTGGCTTGTTTCTGTACTACAAGGGTAAATGGTAAAGCAGCAATGAAGACAAGTACGAATTTCATCGATACATTGTGCCATGTGTTGTCTAAGAAAGCCATGAAAGCCTGAGAACTTGTGGAAGGCTACAATTTGTGTTTATCATTAATATTTTATGGATAACAACTTTGATTTTCAGTTGTGAAAGCAACAGCAAGTGATAGCTGGGAAGCTGTCAAAATCACTGAAGTGTTTAGCAGTGTTATTCCAGCAACTATGCTAATGACTATCTGTGGAATTCAAAGCCATAAAACATAACTAAAGTCAAGTCCCTTGCTTATCTATTTAAAATGGTTGAATTCTTTGTCTAGAGACAAATGTGAAATAAGTCAAAAAGAAAAAGATATCTGAAGACTGGAAATAAATATAAATTTTTTTCCAATACTCTGTTAACTTGGACTTTTTGGCATTAAATGCCAAACCATAGAAAAACAGTGACATAATGATCAAGAAATTAATCTGAAAGAACTTGAAAAGTCATTAGGACTATCCTTTCCTGTAAGCTGTTATCAACTGCCTGTCTAGGCATTGTGCTCCAAAATTTACCTGCTTCAAATCTTACAAAGCTTTTCATAATGTCCGACTGGAGTCTATCTTACTGCAATATTAAGTGATGCACTGCTGTTTATTGTGCTCTTGTGAACGTGGAAAGCACGACCTTCCTCTTTGCAATAGTCTTTTATTCCACCTGCACTACTGTGACTTCTGCTCAACTCAGTATTTCAGTCTTATCTTCTTAGATAAGGAACAAGTACTCAGACTCACAGGGGTGGAGACCTGTTATCTTCTTCCTACTAAGTAATATTCATATCCTTAACACTTGAGGCAGTTCTAGCTGAACTATACAGGCTCCCACAGACTAGCTGTTAAACATTAACAGCTGAGAATGTTAACGTTGATGTTCACTAATGAAATAAAATTGCTTCATTCTGTGTGAAAACTTACGAGATTTTCCTCATGGAGTAATGCTGAATACTGAGTAGTCCTGTGAATAATCTGTTCCCAAATCAGACTGTGGGTAATCCAGGCATATTGTAATATTTCTTAACAGAGAACATAGGTGGTGTAATCTTGAATATATCCCTGTGCTGAATCCTCAAAGTTCAACCTTATAATGCTCTGCAGAAAACCTTTCTTATGGGGGGAAAAAAGAGTGGTGGAAAATAGTGGGATGAGAATGCTCTGGGGAACCAATTAGCTATGCAGAGGGCAAGAATGCAGACATGGTTAGGACATATAATTTGTTAGTGAATAGCAGTTGGGTAAAAAGTAAGGAAAATGACAACAAGCATTTAAGTATTACAGAAACAATTTTTCTTTCACAGCACGATGAGGATGCCAGTAATCCCATATAGTTAAGAGTTTTGCTGAACTCTAAGGTCCATAAAACACCAAAAGAATTTGGGAGCCATCTTCAAAGTCTGTGTGGTATGACAAGGTGTATGCCTAAAAAGATGTAACTATCCTAGGAATACCAAAAGAAGTGTAGCCAGGCTTTGAGAAACACAAAGAACGATAATGTTCATTCCCTTCCTCTCAAAGGATTTGTTGACCACCCTGCTATAGCAAGGTACTTTGCTGTTCCTTACTTTTACGGTATTATCAGATACAAATTTTAGTGTATGAATTTTGCAGCTGTGTGTTCTACTGCAAATAGAATTATATTTTAGCAGGAAAGTGGATATTCAGGTTTTTTTATACAAGAAAAATATAGAGAAAGACGAGCAAGACTTTGTAAGACTGAGTAAGTGTAATAATTGTATGGAGTGTCTTTCACCCTGCTCTGCTTGTCCCCCCATTTTGATTTAACTGTTAGCCTATACACAAGAGTTTTTAAGCCCATTTAGTACGTGGATGCTGGAAAGAAACAGGGTGAAGAAATGCATTCTGGACCATGTCTTCTGCAAAATTCTTAACTTAGGAGGAAGAAAAGACCTGCTTATTAGTTAAAATAGGCCACTGCCGCTTTGGATAATATACCCTAAAATTCCATATGATGGTATCTGTGACCTAAGGAATATATGTTACAATTATCTACAGAAGTTAATGGCTGAATTTTCATTACAACTACATTTACAAGACTCTAGTTTTATTGCATCTGCACATGTAATAAAATTGCCTGGACTGCTGAGATCTGTACTTCTAGATGAAAACCCTTTTAGAAAGCTTAAGAGATTTCATACTTTAGGGCTTTATATAAAGATTCTGATATTGTCTTTATCTCATTGCTTGTTCTAGGGAAGTAGTGTGCTTTGGCATAAAATTAAGTTGCTTTCCCCTCCCACCTCTATACAAGATAACTGTACATGTGTTGTCTTGTAAATATTGAACTGGTCAGAGTTACATAACTTCAGTGTCATTGTCAGAAGTTGCCATGTGAAAGGCCCAGAGGCTTCTTCTGGTACAGGCATACTGTTCTCCCTCAGCTACATTAATATTTCTAGAAATGAAGAAATTCTCTCTTGTTTAGGCCAGTTGCAGTAAACAATCCCACAGAAGCAACTGTAAGTTTAAGGCCAGAATCTGCATTGCTTCATGTTCAATAAATTCAGCTTCATTGTCCGTTGCCAACAGTGGGGCTATTGTATAGTAAATGCTACAAATCTGATAGGAAGAAAAACCATGACATTCTAGCTTTTTTTCTGTCAGATTTAACACTTCTAAGGGCTTTCTAAATCCATGAGTTAGCACTTCGATTTATTTTAAGTTACATAGTGACCGTACGCTCTTCAGTGCTGAAGACATTTTAGTTTGGGGACCAAAATAAATGTAACAGTGCTGTTGCAAACATTCTTCTTAATTATTCACTGAACAAATTTTCAGAGAATGAACATGTATAAGCCCTACCTTTTCTCCATAGTAGAGGATCTGACCTTCTCCCCAAAAAAAGAATGGAAAACAGGCTGCGTGAATTCAAGCTGTTACAGTTCTTTCCATGGTCAGAATATTGAGCAGAAAAGTTCTTATGCCTTAAGGTCAGGTGAAATGTAGAAGGAGTGAAGACCAACCATGGTTTTATGTTCAGAAAGCCAAAACAAAGACCTAGATCTCATTCTTTAGATGAGACGTATAGAAAGTAAGCAGAAATATCTCATATAGTATAAATTATTAAACTTAAATGACAGAGAAGAAGCCAAATGACCTTAAAAAGCACAGTGATCCTCTTTCAGAATACTCGTTATTCCCATCTCTGCATAGGCTTTGCTCCATCTAATCCTAGACTGCTTACAAATTCCATCTGTACTTACGGCAGGCAGGTGGTATTTGGTGATAGGCTATCTTATTTCCACACCGGTAACCTCACGATGGTGCTGCAAGGTCAAGTGGAACAAATCAGAGTCTGCCATACTGCATACTAAGCAGTGACCCATCGAAATAACATCCTCTACTCCTGAGGAAAGGAAGGATAGCAGGAAAAGTTTTGTACAAGCAGGCAAAAGTCTTTATCTAAAACTTACTGCCTAACTGAAGTTGCCTGGTTCATTCCTGTCCTCATTTCCTGACTTCGAAATGACTATCTTGTTTCTTCTGTAACTTTGAGGTTGTACTAACATTAACAGTCCACTGACACTACTTTGTCCTCAGCAGGACTGTTCAGTGAGTAAATAATGTAGACAGTGGCAACATTCTCTTGAAATCCAGCTTTATTCTGCTCTTACTCAGAGATTACTTGCAGCTGAATCACATGATCTTTACAAAACTGATGAAGCTGGTCTCATGTTAGCATCTCAGATTTTGTAAACATAATATAAAATCCTTATGCAGTCTTGTTAGTAAAGTTTTTCCTTGGCTTTGGTCTTTCACTTGTTTTAATCTATGTGCTAAGTATATTGCAGTGAAACTAAACCATGCTGCAGATGGAAGAGGAAGACAAATCCAGCCAAAATGTGACCTACTGGCGATTACAATTGTACCAGTGACTAGTATGCATCTACCTGTTATTTTCATTGTTTATACTAACATATTAAACTACATCAGGATCAACAAATTAAGAATTATAGGGTCATGACTTGTTGATTTTCCACTTACAAATGCTAGTAAAAAAATTAAGAAAAATGTAGCATTTTCAGATCATAACCCAGTGTACAATAGTTCTGTATCTTCCTTAGGCACACCTTTGTACTAGGTCAAAATGCTTAGGACATTTCCAGAGAACATCTTGCATTTAGCACAGTATTGCCCTTTTAGGAATAGCATCTAGTAGCTAATAACCATAGAAAACTATTCATCTTCTGGACATCTGATTTTGGACACCTCGTGAATATTAGCAGACTCTCATAGCAACATGATCTTGCTTTTCTAAAAGGAGAGTCCTTCCAGATACTTAGAAGTGGAGGAAACCAGAAAGAGAACATAAAACTTAAAAAATGAAAAAGGGAGGATCCTCATCCCCTAACTCATTAACCTCTAGTTCATCAACCTCAGCACATGAAATGTTTCGTGGTACCACAGCAGGGTGAAGAAATACGATGAGAAATTCTTCATCTTGATATGTCTGTTGTAATTTTAAGTGAAGGCTACTTGTTTTTCCAAGCCCATCTGCAAAGTCATTGGGAAATGTGCATCAGCCCCCTGCTTCTGTTCAGAGACAGACTAGAAATAGGGCTGCCCCCAAGGCTAGAACTCTGAGGTAAAGTGTACTAATGCCAGTGAGGAACCTGGGAAAGGTCAGCTGCATTCACACAGCTCAGGGCGATCATGGTAATATCCTATTTCTGAGACAGGGAAACAGGGGTTGTGCTCAAGCAGCGTGTCAGAGAGTTAAAAATGACAGTGCTGGTCAGCACAAGGGAAACCTGAATGGATGCAGTTCCAGCACATTAGGTCCAAACACAGTCCTGGGCTGTGTGGAAAAAAAGAATACAAATCAACATACTGGTGGGAAATTACCAACAGATCTTATACACAGAAAACATTTTAAGTCTTTTCTGGAGGAAACTGCTGGCTGTTACATTACCTTGCCTGACACATGACAAATCTCTTCCTGCAAGATTGCCTTGCCAGGCTCCCCTCAGTGAGAAAAATAAATCATTATTCTGCTAAAACCCTTCAGATTTTACTCAGAAATGTTTCAGATCTTTCTCGTAGTCTTAAGGGTTTTTTTTGTAACACTATGAACCCTTGCTATGAAAGCAGTCGCCTCGTCTGTATGTGAACAAAGAAGGGCATTGCACAGGTTCCACATCATGCTACAAGCAGTTCAGATGGCTGGGTACTTTCCCTCTCTAAATAGTTTGCTGATGCCTGGAGAGTAACTGTAGGACGTTATGTGCTGCAGGGTCCTTCTGGAAGCTGTGTAGGAGACAGTATTCCTGATAGTTCACCTGAAACTGAGCTCGAAGTGAATAGTCAGGGCAGTGATTACTGGTATTCTCTGTTTGCTTTTTTCAGTAAATAATTTTAATGGAAAAGTTTCTATTTTTAAATAGCATCATATCACAATGTGAGATAGTTTCGTCAGAGGAACAAGTGGGTTTCAGTGGCCAGGCTTGTGAGCTGCAGTGGTGTTAAACTAAGAGATCAGTTTTCCTTTGAATTGGACACAAATCTTTCTTTAAGGTGACATAGGTTTAGTTTTGTCATCTGGTTTGCAATTCTTATTGTCCTAATGGGATCCTATAGATTCCATGAGATGTTTAGAGAAAAGCAGGTCACCCAGCAGGCAGTAGCAGGTAACTGTCTATCAAAGTACGAATGGAGAACAAGTTTAATATGGAGTTGGGCTCCTGCACGTTATTTCATATCAAATTAAGCCATTGTCTGTGTTGACTGGCAGCATATTTTCATAATTTTAACGCTTTCACAGACATACAGAAAGTGCTGTGGCCCACCCTGAAAATATTTTATTGGAAGCTATGAAATAGATAAGGATTCAAGATTCTTTGATTTAGGGACCAGTGGATATCAGTCCACTACAACGGCCACTATCCAGCTAGCTGTTTGGAGTTACTTTGTCAGGATCAGCTGCGTAAGTATGGCATTAGGAGGATGACAGTGTGCCAGTTCTTTTCTGCTTCTTGGCTACTCTGAGACTGTAGTATGGGCATGCTCTGTATGCACAGACTGTAGTATGTGCAGGAATTTTCCTGTCTCCTTTGAAAAACGTTATTACTTACAAGTAGTTGTTATAATTTTTGTTTTTAAGAGCAGGAAGAATAAGATTTCAGATCTTTTCTCAAAGGCTGACACCAGCTGAACCTGTGTAAATTAAGGCAGAATTGAACTTAAAAGGTGAAATATTTGAAGTCATTGTCTGTCAGGAAGCATGATTCCTTTACCTGGTCCCTGCATCAACCTTTAACATTTCACAGCTGTCAAATATACAGTTTGCCAATTTCATCAGGTATCGTCATATCATGCATTTTATATTTGAATTTGACATGCCAGCCTTTTCAAGTTTTCTGTAACTTAAAACAAGTAGTTGCACAGGCACATGAGGATTTCTTTTTCAGTAGTGGAAAATGCATGAACATTGAAAGGTAAAACATAGCACAAACAGCATGTTACATTAAGTCATCCTGCCCATGTGGAAGATCTTAAAGACAACTGATGACATTCAACTAGCAGATTTCTTAATAAATATTAATGTAATTAAAACAATGCATAAACAACAGCTATCCACTAATGACCTGCTGGCTATGTGTGGCTATTATCTTGTAGATAAATTTAGCTTATTTATGAACATAAATCCTCATTCTCCACTGAGAGTTAAATCTGTGTAGTAAGAAATATAGTTTGTTTCTTTCTCCAGTACATGTAAAGTTTTGTATCTGTAGTGCAGTATCTCTGTTCTTCATCAGTTCCTCACCAAAGATGAATTTGAAGTCTCTTGAATATTAGTAGCCCATTAATATATGTTTAATAAAATAAAACTTTGTCTTTCACTTGGTGTGAAAAGAAGCAGCATGTTATTTCTTTCTAGAAACTTTCAGTTTACTCACTATCCCAAAGATGGGTCTCTTACCTCTGGCATCCAGCTAGACTGGGAGATACAGTAGTCCAGAGTGAATCACTGCTGTGAATATCTACTGAAGAGACTAAAAAATCTACAGAATTATAGTAGTTCCAGGCAATTTACATACTGCCTCCCCCTTTTGGAAGACATTTCTCTCCTATGTATTCTGCAAATTTAAAATCCAGGGCGAGAAGGTGTCACACCATTGTCCACAAGGCTGCAGAATTGGATATGACATTGCATACCATAGAAATACTAATGTTAAGGATTTACTGCCAGTTTTCATCATGTTTGTCCATCATTATTCGTTCTGTAGCTCCTGGTACCACCTTCGTAAATCCTGGAATTACCAAATAGATTATTAGAACGTGCTGCAAAGTACACTTTGAAAAACCACCAAAAATACTGGATTGCTGGGTCCTCATTTAATCTGACTTAACCCAGTCAGCACTCAAACTGTTGTGAAAGATAGCATGACTTTCTAGCAAAATCTACTTAAATTGCTACCCTTCTTGGCTGAGAAATCAAGGCTTTGTACTTGTTTGATTATGGGATAGGAAAGAGAAATGCTGTGTTCTATTGTTCTACAGTAGACCATTTGCCACATTGCTCTGTTAGGCAGATTTTCTGATCTTTAAACTCTGAGCACAAGACTGGGCCAGTAAGCTACTCGTAGAATTGTGTGCTGGCTAAGACAAGTGATGATTCGAACATATTCCAGGTTTTTCCTTAGCTCCAAAGCTAAAAAGAAAACTCTCAGATCGTCAAGAAGTGTCTCATTATAGAAAATAGATCTGCCATCCTCCACTGCTGAAAATATTCTTACATTTTACCATACTCCTGCTTGGAAATGGTCTGCTGAATTTAACAGTTTTATGTGAAGCTAATCTGGAAGCTGCATACTGTGTACAACAAAAGAAAACTCTTTAAAATTCATTCCTTAGGCTGCCCTGGGACTTTAGGGGGTCTATTTAATTGGCAGTGCTCCTTTCCACCTCACCCAGTTCTGGGTTAGAGACTGCTGCCTTAGCTTCTTGATACATGTGCGTGCTTGTGTGTGTGTGCGTGTGCTTGTATCCAGGTGTTGACCTCTGATGTGATCACCCAAGATACAGGAAAGCTTGGTCCAGATGAGAGACTTCTGTCCGGCAGTGTCTTTTGCAGCTTTGTGAATTTTTGCAAACAGTGAATTAGTACTACAGTCTGGGTCTTCCTCAGTACTCCAGCATGATGGTGAGGAAGAGGAAGCATGTGCTGAGAGAATGAGCATGTGAGTGAAATGCAGGAACACAGCACGCCAGTAGCAATGCCAGTATGACTTTAGGCAGGTTTTTCCTCCTTCTTGCATTTCCAATTCATCTATGTGTGGTAAGAATGAATGTGTTAACGTCAGTGCTGTGAAGATATAAGTCAAGATGTATGTAACTAAGAATTATAAACAACATAGATGAATTCAGCTGTATCTGCTAACGGGAAATGTGCTGTTAAAAGTCTGGCACATAAAGGATAAAATGTGTCAAGACTAAAACAAGCAAACAATTTTTAGCCTTACTAAGGTCTGATGCCTTCCTGTTTATGGGGCTTAATCTTTTAATAAAGAGCTATTAAAAATTATTTTTTATAGATTATGATTACAGTCTAAGATGATTTACTATTTGGCTTATATTGCTGATGATAGTTGGGCTGTTCATTTTGCTGGATATTTTTTGTTCTGTTGGTTTGTCTTGTTCAGTTTCTTGTAGTATTATCTGCCTCCTAAAAATCCTTCATGCTTCCATGTCAGCAAGTAACTCAGCTATGTACTACAGTTTGTTGGGGATGTACCAGTAGAAAAAGCATCACCCCCTTCAGATGTGACATTTTCTGTATTACCTGCATGTGCAGTATTGTCAGGGGTGTAGTTTCTGACCTGCAATGGATTATCTGCTCTACTGACTTTGGGGCTGTTTATCACTAGTGGCGTATTTCTCTCCAGGAACCTGCCATTCTTCTTGTGTCTGCTTTAAAACACTAGATGCAGACTTACGGTCTGAAACTAGGTGCAAATTTGAGAGTGGAATGAAAACAGATTTTTTTAAACAATTCCCAGCTAAACATGGTGCTGCTTTTGCTGTGGTAACAAATACCATGTTAAAGAGCAGAGGCACTGCAAGAGTGAAATTAATTATGTATGCTTTATGCTTGTCCAACTAACTACACTGTATTCCCAATGAAATACTTAACACATCTGTGCCTTCCTAAAGTCAAATAACATCACTATGATTTGAGTCTTACTTTGAGCAGTGAAGAAGAGATTTTGTTACACCAACAGGAAAGCTATTCTTTTAGAGGGTGCCTTTTTCATTCATATACTTTGATTGTGAGCTACTTAATTGAGTCAGATATTCTGAGAGAGCTTATTGGCAGACTGCCTGATATTTGCCACAGCAGGAATCTTTACGTTTGAACCTTTGGGGAGGTTTTCAGACAAATGTATGTCTTCTATTTCATGCTTTATTGTGGCAGACTGATAAGAACTTTTAAAGCAAATTATAGTTGACATAAAATAACTCACGTTGGAGTTTGTTCGCCCACTGTTGCTTTTTGAAAATTTCAGATACTCTATTTCATTTAGAGTATGTGAGTATTTGATATGATGGTAATAGAGGGCAAAGGCAGCAGAATAATTGAGTCATAGAACAAGAGGTTAAGTGTGAAAAGAACTCTTAACAGGGATGATTTCTGCTTAAGCAGTCTGTGGTAGTCACCAGAGGAGTATTCAGTACCTGAAGGAGTTAAAAAAGATAGATGTTAATTGACAGAGATGTATCGTGGTCTAAGCAGACATAATAGGATGAAATTAATAAATACGAATATTTAGGCTACAGACAAGACTGTTTCCTGATACTAAGACCTGTTCTAGTTTAAATGGTCTCTCAAGGAAAAAAAAAAGCAGCTCCTAGCAGGGAATATTTAACACCATGCTGAACAATATGCTAATCCTCAGAGGAACATTACAGAATTGTCAGCAGGATGAACTAGCTGATCCCTTCCATCTCTTTCTGTTTAATTTCAATATTTCTTAAAGTCTCTGCTTAGGAGAGTATTTCACTGCTTCATTTTCCTGTTTTCTTGAGAACTGTCATGTCTGTAGCCTAGAGAATGACCTACTGCTGCAGGATATCCTCTGTTTGCTTCTCATTGCCCTTGATTTTCTCAAGTAGTCTTGTCAATGAATGGCTCCAGCTGAAGCATTTGAGCTCAATTTACCTAGTTACATACTAAGTATCTCTGTGGTATCAACCAGACGCTTCCTACTGACCTGGAATCATCAACTCTCCAAAGCTCCAGGACTCTGCAAACGGATGTACACAAAGAAAAACTGTATCTTGAAGACTTGTCATCTTCCCTCTGCTCTGCCAGGGAAAAACTGGAGGATTTACATGAATGTCCTCCCCCTTTTTTACGTCGGGAAACATGGAGCTAATTCCACTTAAATAGGACTTCTGTGAAAAATGAGACAAAATTATGCTGAGAATGGTTTTAAAAATGTTCTTAACTCTTGAGAGCATTTTAGGTGAGATGAAAGCTTTCTATTTTTCTGCCAGGGTGATACATAGATCTGTTTTTTGGCACTGCTAGCCACTACTGTATTCATAAACCTATTTTGAAGTATATTCATAGAATCTGAAAATCATAGAATGGTTTGAGTTGGAAGGGACCTTAAAAATCATGTAGTTCCAACCCCCCTGCATGGGTAGGGACACCTCCCACTAGATCTGGTTGCTCAGAGTCCCATCCAACCTCCCCTTATGGGGCAGCCACAGCTTCCCTGGGCAACTTGTTCCAGTATCTCACCACCCTCACACTGAAGAATTTCTCCCTCTTCCAGTTTTAATCCATTAGCTCTTGTCCTTTCACTACAAGTCCATGTAGTAAGCCCCTCCCCAGCTTTCCTGTAGCCCCTTCAGATACTGGAAGGCTGCTGTAAGGTCCCCCCTGGAGCCTTCTCTTCTTCAGGCTGAACAGCCCCAACTCTCTCAGCATGTCTTTGTAGCAGAGGTGCTCCAGCCCTTGGATGATCTTTGTGGCCTCCTCTGGACTTTGTCCGAGCTCCACGTCCTTCTTATGTTGGGGGCTCCAGAATTGGACACAGTACTCCAGGTGGGGTCTCACGAGAGCTGAGTAAAGGAGCAGAATCACCTCCCTTGACCTGCTGAACAAAATTCTATTGATACAGCCCAGGACACAGTTGGATTTCTGGGCTGCGAGCACACATTGCAGACTCACATTGAGCTTCTCGTCCACCATATTCATGCACTGTGGGAAAGCAGAATGCTACACTTCACGCTTTTAGGTTGATGACCTCAGTTAAATAGATTAAATTATTTTAATTAAATAAACAAAAATATATTTAATATTAGTGAAAAAAATTCTATAGAAACAGTTTCTGTTATTAAACAATGCAAATCAAATCCTGCATGCTGCTACCGCCTGCTTGAGTTCTTATAAAGAAAATTGGCTTTAGGAGCTCTGCTGGTCTGTGGTCCCTTAGAATTTTCTGTTCTTAAATTTAAGGACCTTTTGAAATGTGGAAATCCATTTGTATAATTCAAAACTCTGTTGTCCTCAGAAAGTTCTTTAATATGCTGTCCTGTACAGGAAATCAGAAAGAATTTGGAAGTTATCTGGAGTCATCAGAAACCTCTATAATTATAAGGTCTTCAGGTCAAATTCATAGTGTTCAGAAAAGCAGTGAAAAAATAAATCAATCATAGGTGCTGGGTATCCAAGTCTGCAAACGCATCCAATTTTTGCTCCCTTTTCCATATACACATATATCTTTGTGTGCTAATCATTGTGTTGCTCTCCTATAGTGGAGGGTAAACATATTTTTGTCTGAGTAACAGCTTGCACCTGCATTGCTTATTGCTATTGAACAGAATAACCCTAGACACTTCTGGACAGTTTATTTACAAAGAACAGAGGAAAATGTTTACTGTGAGATTTCTAATGTAAACCATGAAGTCTTCCTCCTATAGTAGTCTTTGCTCCTTCTAACATCTTGAAATACTGAACCCTGACGTTTAGTTTTTCATGACCCTTCCTCTTCCATAATGATCTCTAGATTGTTTGCCAAACTCAGCAAGGACTTTTTTTAACTGGAAGTCTTTCAAAATTTTGCCTCATTTTATGGAAAGTAAAACAATTAAAAAGCAGTGCTGTGTAATAAATACTGCTGGAAATATCTTTCAAAGATATGATCCCATTTTATTTATGACATAATTGGAATGTTCCCATTAACTTCAGTGTGAAGTAGATGACAACTTTAATGCTAGCGTGTGCTGTTAGAGAAATGAAGTAGCACCCAGTAGTTTCTACATTTGTGATAATTGCAATTTTATTGTAAAATAATCTTGCTCAAAACCACAAATATATCATAAATAATATAAATAATGCAAGGTAATGAAAAGTTATTGACCCTTTTAATAGGCATACAGTGCATAAGCATTCTAGTCATAATAATGTTTTATAAATAAAAAAATAAATGCAATCACTTAATGACTCATACTAGGATTTGAGAAGGTATTAACTACAATGACTCTGACTCAGAAAGATACATACAAGTGGGATAGAATAATAAATATTCTGAGAATAGTGGTGATAGGAGACCAAGAAGCGAATCAGTTTGCCCATCCAAGGAGAAGGCACAAAAGTGTTCACAAGGTTTTTGGTATTGAACTGATCATCAGAATAAAGACCAGAGGGGAAACAGAGCGTAGTCCTTAAAGACCAGAGAAAGCCATAAGGCACAGATTGCAAAGCACCAATGATGAGCAGGCACTTCCTCATTAAGAGCTTGTTACACTACATATATACAGGCTCAATCAATTTGTTTTATTTTAAGAGGACACCAAGTGCTTCCCATAAAATTTGAGGGCACTCAGTACTTAATTGAAATCAGCCACACATAACCCTTGTACTCAAATATCTAGCTTTTAAAAAGTAACCAACTGATCCTTATATGCATCCGGATATACAGACAAGCATAAAATCAGTAATTTTTGTTTAATAATTCTGAACTTGTATGTAGTATGTAATGACTAATATACTCTCAATAATTGATGTGTCAATACTGAGGACCACTTTACTCAAAGGAATTTTTAGCAGGGTTGAGAGTGGAAATGGTCCAAAGCTTACTGTGCTGGCTCTAAACATACAGGAAAAAATCAAAAACATATTTACTTTGTTCTTAGAGAATCTCAGCTTTGTTTTTTCTCATGTTTTATTATAAAACTGCTTATATTGTTACAGTCTTGACAAAAATATGACACTATACAATATGACAAAAATATGACACTATACAATATGCATGCAAAGTGATGTAATTCCTTTCTTTTTCAAGCAATTCATATTTAAATTTAGTTTAAAGTAGGTTATGTCATGCAGTGCTCAAATTCCCCATAATGGCTTCTCTGGATGCTTCCCTGAAGCAAGGTTTCTAGCTTTTGACCCATTGCAGTGTCATTCCCTTCCTCTCTGGTTGAGGACCTTGAGCAGGCTGGCAGTGCATGTTACCTTTGGAGTAGCTAGACCTCCATGGACAATGGCCTATTGCAATCCCACACATTCAGGCTCCTTTAGTTCATGGCTTTCATTTACGTAATGTCACAAAGGAAAAGTGAAAATCTCTTTGGAAGGAAGTAACCTTGATTCTCCAGTGTATTGCATACTGAGTTACTGCTTACACCTTCACAGTTTGCCAGGTGACTATCAATCATCAGATTGTCTTGGACATACTAGTACACATTAAAGGCAAAATATGCTCATGTTAAATTCATACAGTCTAATGAGAATCTTTATCTCATTAACAGTTTGTAGGATGTAGTTCTTTCATTTGGACATACTGTGAGAACAGAATAAATAGAATAATAAATAAATGTTTCTAATAGCTTGACTGTTTCCTGAAGTATATAGGATCTGCTGCTGGAGGATATGAAAAGCACATTTATTTAATAGAGTTCTGTAACTTCATATATATGTTTGAGCATATAAACTGCTACAATATATTCTAATGTACACAAAACCCAATATGCTCTATATACAATCCCATCTGTTTTAAATGTGATGATTACTGATCATGGCAGACGGCACACATAGTGTAAACACTTTGCTACACACAAATCAATATATTCTAATTACAAGTCAATAAATTTCACATACAGTCAAATTAGTTGTTACAGAGACTCTTCTGTTTAGCAAATGTAACTGATCTGTTTCAAGTTATTAATTTAAGTATACCATTATTTAATTGACAGGCCAATATATTTGAGGATAGAAAACAGCTTATGATACAATAGAAACAGTTTTATGAGAATTACACTTCAAAGTACAATCTATTTATGTTAGTTTGATAAATAATGTAACTTCATATGGGAGAGGGTACAATGAATGCCACTGGAGTCCTTTTTGTGCCAGTCCTTCTGTAGTACTTTTGCAGGAAATCATCTCTAAATTTGTGCTGAACACAGTAGGTATAACTAAAACTTCAGGCTACAATGACTTCGGTCTGAAATTAACTTTCACACTTGGTCAAACTAGTACCAGAATGGCTGCAGAGCTGTGAAGGAGGAAATAATTGGGATCATCCACAACAGTAAGTCATGGTTTAAAAAACAGAATCTGTGCATCTCTGGGAAGGGTAAAATGTTTGCAGAAACGTTAAATAACTTCAAGAAAATGCAATTAGAAAAACAAGGCTTTTCACAGCAGTTTGATCCAATGATCTCTTGTAAATCCAGTAGGAAGATGGGGAAAAAAGTTAGTCTTTTTTTTTTTTTTTTTTTTTTTTTTTTTTTTCTTTCTTCTATGACGCCAGTTAAAATTTGATTCCTGAACTGAGGAAGAGAAAATAGGTGGCTGCACGAATCTGCCAGTACTGCTGCTCTGGGAGACATTACAATCTAGAATCGCAGTCTAATGGGTAGAGTTTAAATGTAAAATCATGCAGGGTTGTCTGTGTAGTGCACACTCTGTAGCACAGGATGTTGACTGATTACAAGCCAGCTAGGATTACTCAAAAAGTCTGGGTTTAATGTAGCTGCAGTGATTTGGGGCAGATGACATCCAAAGCAAAGAATTAGGGCAGGTGATGTCAAATGTTCTGGAGAATTCCTTGGAAAGATTTGTCTTGGAAATCTTTAGTGAAGGTCCTAAACACTTCATCAGTTGCACCTATGCTGCTAACTTCATTATCACTAAATGTAGCTTTTTAGATTCCTTAATATGAAAGTCAGCTTTGAGGCTGTATGATGACTGTATTTAGCCATCAAAAATCTAGCCTGTCAGTTTAAGATTCAGAATGGTAGAACAAGGTTTGCTATTGTGTGAGTTAGAAAGGAATTTCCACTTGCCTTCCAGTCCTTTCTTCTGTTGTAACTGCTATGATTATTCCAAATGGTTGCACACAGCTCATAAATGGCGTTTTATCTAATCTAGCTGAATTGGAAGTTGTAGCCTTGTCTCTGGCAATACTTAGTAGATAAGCTTTTATCTTAGAGGTGTTACTCTCAGCATTAGTAAATTCACAGCTAATTTTTTCCCCTACTGAATATGCAGAATATGAGTCGTAGAACTGCCTTAAAGGCTCCCCAAAGAATGAAGATGACACTAAAGGGGAATTTATTTCAAAGCTTATATTGCTTGTGAGAGAAAAGGAATTCCTAGCAGAGAAGCCTTAAGTCTCCTTAGCTTAAAATTATTCCTCTTTCCCATTCTAGTCTGATCTCTGAAGAAGAGTAAAATGATTGGAAAAAAAACTCTGCATAAATAATTGATTTCCTTTACTCTAGATGTGGACTCTTTCTGCATAAAAATGTTCATGTGCAGTACAGTTTATAAGGCTGGAAGAGTGAAGGATTTTTGTGTTTTTTTTGACACATGATGGTTTCCTTTGGGTTTCCTAGATGTGCTGCATAGTTTTGGCTAAGGGAAGTTCTTATACACCATGTATAAGAAACAATGGTTTTGATTTTAATTTGTATCAGAATTTGTTTCTTCCAGATTTCATTGTTAGCTCATGCCATGGTTAGGTCTAGGCAGTTCTGCAAAATGACAGAGTCCAGGTGTAATTTAAGAAAATAGCTTTTTAATAAACCTCCAAAAGAAGGGAGAGAGCTGTGTAATAGTGCTTTTGCATGTTTCTGAAGACCAGATATGAATGACGTGATTTGGTCCACTGTACAAAGTGTAAATAGAATTACTGTTCGCCTCTCTTAGATGCAGATGTTATAGCACACGGTCCTTGACAAGGTGCGTTCATATATTTGATGGCCCATAACATAAGTGGTTGTCTCCACAGGTCTCTGTACCAGGAAAGAAATATCCCAGAGGGTGTCAGAGAAACTTTTAACACACATCCTAGTTTCATTTTAATAGATTACAGTAAGGAAAGCCTGAATTTTACAGGGATGGTAACAGAATATTGAGAACTGGCATTTTGTACAGTTTTGTAGTCTTCTGCTGCCTTTCTGCCAACACAGATGGGTAACTGGTATTATCTCTGGTCCACCTGGAACTTAGACCTGTCAAAAAAAATACAAAGCACAATATAAAATAATCAGCTCATTAAAAAGTTCAGGCTGAGATTTGTGTATCGTTTGTCACATCAAAACAAGAAACGTTTTATTCAGGAAGCTGGAGAGTATTTGACATTAATCCTGCTGATAAGCAGGGAGAATAAATGAGGAAATTTTTGTTCATGTGCTCATGCAGCATATCAATGATTTCAATAACAGCATGAGGGTCTTTGGCTACTGTCTAACGTGCTACATTCTTATGGCCTAAAGACTGGTTTTGTCTGCCATTGTTCTAGTAACGTAACAACATATGATTGCTAAAAGAGTGGAGAGCAAGATCAAGTTTAGTTCAGACTATGGTAAATTATTCTCTGTAAGTAGTTTCATTAAATCTGTTTAGTTTCTTGATTGACAGACATGCAAAGCTGTTCCCTTTTTTTTTTGCTCAGCAGTCCATGTTCAGTGGTATTTGTGTGACATGTATGTGCAGTAGTTGGTTAATGATGTTAATTTTAGAAGGCAATAATTCAGCATACTAAGAAAGTATACAGAGAAAAAGCAAGCAGTCAATTCTCTTAAAAAAAGACGTTTCTATTTAGACTGACAGTCCTTCTACAGAAGTTGAAAAATGTAACATAGACTAAATTTAACTTTGCTACTGTCACCAAAGATGACAATGTGTCCACCTTCTGACAAAGTAAAGTAAATGACACTTGACTAATATTTACCATCATTCATGTCCCACAGGAAGGACTATCCATGAGTGATGGTAGTTTGGAAAAACAAATATGTACCCCTCATCTTGTAAAGACTTGTTATTGAAAAAGACTTATGAACTGCAGCGTTGATGCAAACCACAGAGCCCTCTCTCGATCTATTAGGGGGTGGCTAGAAAATGCTAAGTTTGTTTTGTCAGACATTCAGACCAATTTCCTACTGCTGAGTGATTGACTACAATTGTTACAATGCAAAACCCTCATGTGGAAGTTCCACCAATGGGATCTGAGGGCAGGAAGTCTGGTTCCTCATCTACTCAGCCTTCTGCCTTGAAGGGGTTGTATGAACCACAGAATCAGATTTCTGTTTCTATTGTTACATTTCTTCATCCTGTGGCTTAGAAAACAAAATCTCTTAATTTTGTTTTGGTTTGGTTTTTTTAATGAGTTGAGCATAACCCACTCCTCAGTTGGCTTCTCCAGTTACCTAGTTCAAGAATCGCATCTTCATTTTTGTAGTTGGGAAACATACATATCATCAGATGGTCAGTTAGAGAGCAGCAGATGTGGCACTGTGCACAGCTGTTTTCAAGGATAGGAGAGAAACAACAAATACCTCATGTATGTTGGATACACAATACATTTGGATGCCATTTGCAGCTGCAGGTCAATGACAAAAGAGCAAGGTGTGAAAGCATGTTAGAAAAACCTAAAAAAGGCAGCAGGTGAATGGAAAGATAAAGAGCGAGAGAAGGAAAGAGACCCTCAACATCAGCATCATGATCCTCAGGGCAAAGGACTTAGTTCACAATAACTAAATTACTTGTTACTGGTATCTATCTGAAAAGAAAGGCTGTACCAGACAAAGATTACCAAAATTAGTTAGGCATAGGCACTAGGTCTTATGAAACATTGCTACTGCAGCAAAAGCAAGGAAAATCAAACCTCTGGGCAGCTCATCTTAAACTTGGGCAGCACCTGACCTGCCTTAGTCCTGACACCTGGCAAACTTGGGGAAAAGCCTGTGGCCTGTTATTAGCCATGGAAATCTTGTATTCCTACAAAAATGAGTGTTCAGTCACAGCAGGAAGGTTACAGCTTTTAAGCTTGAAGGCTTGTAACCATGCAGAAGTGAATGAAATGTTCATTTTGGTGCTGCTGATTCTGGAACAACACTTTTAGCAGCTCCGAGTAGAAAATTAGGAGTTTATTTAAGATAATGAGCCTTATAGCACTTTCATCATGTAAATGCAACAACTAGAGATACACTCAAATCATGATAATTAACTTTTATTGCATTAACTTTTTTAATCCTTTTAATGGCACTAATGCAAATAGATGTATTTTTCAAAACTCTGAAAGACAACAACAGTCAGTGACTTACACAAGTCTTTAGTTTCAGTTCATGCAGGAATAACCAGTTCAAGCAGCAGATCTCGTATAAAAAGCAAACTAGCTTGGGGGTGATTTCACCTCCCAGCCACCACATCCCCATAGCATCCCTTTCAGCTTGATTCACTTTCTCTGAGGATGAAGGCTGGTCAACCATCTTGGTATTGTTGCCTTTATGTACTTGGCTGTATGTTTTCTGTGTAAGACAGCAAAATTTCACTTGCATTTTTCAGGATCTAAGTAGATAATAAATAGTGTCCTTCTAATCATAAGGAAGTAAGTGATCTAGCAAAGATGCTGCTTGGTAATGTTCTGAACTTCATTACATTTATGTAGTTATAAGTATGCATAGTGACAATTGGCTAATATTTATGCCATATTTGTAATGTCAGATTTGTAGTTTCTGACCCCATTTACAGGTTAGCTTTACACTGAGGTCTTTTGGATGGGCAGCTAAAAAGGGCCTGCAGAGGCAGGCCACTCTGTGCTGTGTCGTTTGTATTTCAGAGAAAACAATTCTATGGAAAATACACAGAGCAGTAGGTGCTTGAAAATGGGATCCTCCCATTTCTTCTGTAGTCAGACTTCAACACCACACTTAAACTAGCCAGTATTTGGCTCAATTAATTTTTATGCCTTAAATTGAAAAAGTCGCTTGAACAGGAAGATGAAGTTCTTTATCATGCACTGTAAAACTGCTGAAATGCCTTAGATAGTGGACTGAGATGCCTGAAAGCTTCATTCTGGAGGCTTCTCTTCCACAAGGGAGTTCATCCCACTGTCACAGATGTAAAACATGGGAAGAGACGTCTCAGAAGGGAATCCACATCAAATGTTGCTCAGCTCTGCAGAGAACACTGAGGACGAGAGGATGTTACCAAACTCTCCAAATTATAAGAAAGTGCAAGCTATTAACTCAGAAACAACTGCATCTGATACTTAGGAGTCTAAGTCCTATTCAAGGTTAACTTTACATGCCACAGATAAAGTTCTCTCCATGTATTAAAGGCACATAAGTGCCACCAAGTAGAGACAAAGATTAATACGGTCTGTTCAGTTCCCACCTGTTCTTCTATAGATCAATCTGTCATTGCTTCCTTTGATTTTACTGCAACAAAATATAACTTTAGACTTGAATATAAATCTGACTTGCAAAGTTTACCCACTGAAACATAAGATATGAGACTACAAAAGAGAAAGTCATATAACAGAGTGCTTTCTTTACTGAAGCAAATCCTTTTTCACTCCTTAGAGAGTGAGATAGTATAATATGGAAAGATTGTACTTCTCACATGCTGGAAGAACAGTTTATTTGTTGTTCTGACAGCATTTATTTGGAACTCGAAGAAATAGGTTATAGGAAGTATGGGGAAAACATTACATTTGCCATGAATTACCCTCCTTGAAAATCTGTAATACGGAATAATTTCAGTCAGCCTGTGTCTCTGAAGAATGTTTCTGGCATCCAATTCTTATTTTGAGCAATAGGTGCTAAGAGCAGTGTCATCAGAAACACTCAGCACCCGACCTCCTGGGAAAAAAACCCCAAACAAAACCCCAACATCGGAGAAAAATCTTTAACTGACAAGAAAATTTTGGCTGGAGATACAAGCAACCAAATTGTCTGTAGATGCAACATTCTAGATCCACAGAAATAGAAAATATTTTAGGTTGGAAAGGGCCTTTGGAAACCACCTGGTCTACCCCTTAAAATGAGTCTTAGATTGGTGAGGATGCTCAGCGCTTTTCCTTTAGAGTTTTGAATTTCTTCAGTAATGGAGATTTCACAGCCTCTCTAGGCCCTTGGTCCAGTGTTTGACAACCTTCAGCATGAAGAGATTTTTTTGGCTTACCTCTAATAAAAACTTGCTACAATTTATGTCCATTGCCACTAGTCTTGTGCATCTCTGAGAAAAGTCTGGCTCCATCTTCCCTATGAAACACTCACTAAGAAATTTAAAACAGATATTAGATCTCTTGTTTTATAATGAGAGATCTCTTTTTTTCTTTTAATTTTTGGCAAGGTACTGAGCCCAAAACTGGGCAACGTGACATCCAACAAATGCCAGGTAAAAGAGAATAATCAATTCTCTTGAGCTGCTGGCTTTGCTTTTGCAAATGCAGCCCACGCCGCAGGAAGTGTTCAGTGCCTCAAGGACACACTGCTGTGTCATTTTCTGCTTTTCCACCAGGACCCCCAGATCCTTCTCTGCAGAGCTGCTGACTGGCCAGCTGATGCCCTCCCAGTACTCTCAGTTGCATGGGGTTATGATGTCCCAAGGACCTCTCTTTGCATTTGCCCTCTTTGAAGGTTGTTGACAGGTTTCTGTTTGTTCATTTTTTCCAGACCCCTCTGAGTGGCAGGGGTGGCAGCCAGGGAGCTGATGCAGTTGAGCCAGCTTGCCCAGGGTGCCTTCCAGCCACCATCCAGGGAGCCAGCCATGTGAGACACGAGCGGTCTGCTGATGGCCTCTAAGTAACACCATGTTGAACCAGCTGCCAGGCAGGTTTCAAACGGTTGACGCACTTCAGGTCTGAATTTTGCTCTTACTGTATTTTTAGAGTAATTTCTTGATCTATTTAAGGAATGCCAGAAATTACCTATCACTTCATCAGTTGTTATATACAACGATAAAATTAGTTCTTCACAGTACTCATTGAGCGTACAGCTAAAATAAGTGTTGCATGCAGACTGTGTCCTGATTATCATTCCATGGAGGCTGTATAGAGCTATATGGGTAGAATTTGTCACGTTTATGTATTGACACAACGATATTATAGACCCAAGGGCAGAAAACAAGACGTGTGGTGCCTTCTCATCTGAAATTTCTAAGTCTGACAGTCCTCATGGTACTGTAGTGCCCTCAAACTTGCTTTGGAAGTCTGAGGCAAAAGCAAGCCATACATCTCACTGTGTGTGTGGATTGGCTGACAGCTCCCAGGAGCTCAGGTGACCCAGACTACCATTGATCGTTATCTCAATTCTAGGCTTTAACCATTACCATCTCAGTCTGAGAATCCCAAAATCAGAAACTTTTACATTTTTTTTGATACAGAGACATCAATTTCTGGTGTAAAAAATAATGAAAATATTAGAAATTGTGTCCTTTCACTGTGCTTTCTCCCACTTTAAATATCAGTGTTCCTTCTATGAATGCAGTAGAGTGTAAATAATAGACCTGACCATGCAGAAATTGAAACATGTTGTAATGAGATGGCAGCACATTCAAGATAGCAAATGTTTGCCAACAAACATCCCTTGGCTCTATTTATCACTACTCGGGGATATCTAGACACAGACACTAGTCTTGAAACAGGACCATAAAAGTGAAGCCAAACACATTCAGAAACCCCTTTTTTCTGATAAGCACAATCTCACAGAGGTTTTTGCATGAGTAAAATGCATGTACTTGATTGAATGGTACCAAATGGTAGATAGGAAAGCTTGGCAATAGATTATCAACACTTTGGGGGGGGGGGGGGGGGGGGGAAAGTAGTTAAGTTAGAAAAAAGAGTTGCTGAGGCATGTTTGGCAGCAAAAGTTACAAAATGAGAAATATTTTACTTTTTTTTTTAAACCAGTATTCCCGTACATATCTACATGAATATGCTCTTACAGCTCTGAAAAGGCACACAGTTATGTCAGAGTCATTGAATGACATAGACCTTAATTATAAAATTCCAGTAAAGAAACGACTACAAGCAAGCTTCCTGAAAGATGCAGGCAATCCAGACAAGGATGTCATTGCATTATTCTATAATCAGAGGTTGATTTCATCAAGGGATTTAATATACCATGTACTAGATTCAGTCCTTTATGTATCTAATTCAATCAGGTGATGTTTCTGGTTTGAAAGGTGATGTATCCTGGTTGAAGTGAGGTGCTGGGTGCTGTGGAAACACCATCTAAAGCAGCAGTGGAAGTGGCTGGAACGTTGTGTAGGATTCAGGAAGCGGCATCACACATTTCATGGGCAGTGTCATCTAGAGTATACTCCACTGCATGGACTTTTTTGTGCACTGTAGTATGAAATCACACACATGTACAGTATGAGAGCTTGTTTTCTGTCTGAATTTTTAATTGTTAACATGTTCTAAAATCAAAGAGAGATAAAAGTACCGTTAGACTAATCAGATTGTGAAAGAGGTGCTATGTTTGGCTGTACAAACACACTTTCTACTTTAAAAGCAAACAAAAGTAACTGCATTTAGTGAGAGACAGAATGGAGATGTTTGGGGTAAATGAGGAGAACTCACACAGTTGACAACCATCTTAGATTTTGAGGGAATTGCCAAATTGGTTCTGCTAAGGTAGAAAAAAAAGTCTGAGAAAGTATCTTTGCAGAGAGTCAACAAAATATAATACATTTTAGAATCTGAATGACAAATCAGTCAATCATCTTCCTCAGTCCCTCTGTGAATCTCTACATACAAGTTTCATGGATCGGAAAAATGAAAGAGGCTTGGGCCAAAGACACAGATAAACTTTGGCACATATGAAGAAACTAGACAAAACCATAAATATGGCAGTAATGTGAGCCAAAGTTAGGCTGCTGTATTTCAGATTCACAACTTCCTGACATTTTAAGCAAGCATAATGCAATTGTTACAGCTGTAATATGGCAAGAAAGTGCTGAGTTTCCTAAACCAGAAAATGAAAAAGAATGTGTTTTTTTTTCCATTATCACTGGGAAGTTTTCAGAAAATGTGTCTGAAAACTATCTCTGTTTTTTATTTATTTGACATACTAATCATACTCAGAAAGGCAGTGGCAATAAGGCTTGAAGGAGCTGTGCTGTTTACACCACTCATCCAAGGGACTGTACACTTTGTGTTATTTTCAAGTCCTGTTGACACTATCTTCCACAAGACTAATAGGAGCAATGAGAAATATATTCTTGTCCTGATTCTGTCTTTTGCCATAATTGGAGCCACAGTGTGGAGCAGTTTTTCCCAAGGGCTCATAATAGGCAACACCTGAAAGAGAGAATGCAACTCCAAGGATTTTCTTTCTGTACTTCAGGGTAACTTTTCATACCATAAAACATAATGTTACTGGAATAAAACCAAAAGAATGAATCTCCAGCTGGTGTATAAATACAGCTTCACAAAGGCAAGGTTTGTAATGCCTACCTTACCCACCTCATGTATTCACAAGATCTCTCACTACCATAAGATGAAAGTTTTAACTTCCACTGCAGCTAATACAGTAGACATGGAAGGCTCCACCATAAATCGCTGCTTCTTTACCTTTTTCTGTCATTGTACAGATAATACATTGTCTTCCTAATGTAACCAGTTTTACTACATTCTTGAATTTAGAAGAAGGCAAATAATCACTTTTGCACCATTAGATTTGATTAAGTTAAACTAAGGAATTCCACTGGAAAGCACTGAACTGTACATTTCATAGGCCAAATTTAAATGAACATGAATATTTTTCAACACTAATGACTTGAAAGGGTTTTGTTTTTACAGTTAAGCAAAAAATTGTCCTAGTTGTTTTCTACAGAAAATTAATATCAAGGATATATTCAACAGTATGTAGCATATTAGAGTAACAAAGGCAATTAGCTATGCAGGTGAAGTTCTCTTCTTAAAACTGAAATCTAAAATGTTCCATCTTTACTATTCCTTCTCTGTGTGTTAAGTGCTACTCATATAGTAGGGTATGATAATTCAACTTAATTGCACTACTGTGAAATAATTTTTAAAACAACAAAGATAAATCTTAAAATTAATGAATCTCTGATATTCAGTTTTAATACTAATTTCTTTGGTTTTTTTAATTATTACATTTATCTCAGATAACTCAGGTGGAAGAAAGATAATACAAATATTGTGTCTTCTGTGATCTTATTTAATAGAAAATACTTAGTTTAAGTAAGTGGAGTGTTTAATGGGATACTTCCACAATTGAAGTCACTTTCTTTGCTACTTCCCAGATGAAATAGCCAGTGTGCAACTAGGGGATGTGACAGCAAGTCAGAAATGGGCACACAGAAGGTGGTATAAAAGTGACACTCTGAGCATGTACTTAAGATCTCTGCAGGCCTTTACAACTCTGAGGGAATGTTTTGCTGCCAAGATCACAAAGTTACTGCTACATGAATGTGCTAGACAAAAGTAACCTTTGGAGTAGATACGTGAAGAGTGCTCTTATCTCCTGATCGTACTGCACTAGCACCCAAGGGAAAAATGGTGTTTTACTAAACACGCACAGGCTGTGCATACCCATCAACCAGTCTGGTCCCCTAAAAACCATTGGATCTGCCATCCAGGAAAGCTAGTCAATGAGGTTAATTCCTAGCTAGCTAATAAGCCAGAAGGTTCTTTTTCAACTTACATTTATTCTTATTTGTGATATACTTCAGCTTCTTTGTGTACTGTCATTAAGACCAGCAGTAAAAAGCAAGTGTTACAGTACAGGATATACTGGAATCCTAACAGTTAATACTGCTCGTTTCTACTATTAGAAGGATTTGCATCGTAAGGAGTGATTTGTTTGTGTTTTTAAGGGAGGAAAAAATAAATTCTGTCTGCAGCAGTCACAACAAAGCATGGATCTGGGTTGTAAAGAGGACTCATGCAGAGACAGAGAAAGTACATAACAGGTATTTCTATATATTTCTATATATACATCCCACACCCTGGCCCATTACCTAAGCTCAGATGAATAGCTGAGAGACTGCATGGATGGATCCTGTCCCCAAGACAAGCAACGTTTCTCATTTGGAGGGCAGGAGTGCTGCAGAGCAGCAGGACTCCACAAGGAGAGCTGCTGAAAGGCAGCCGATGCATGCTTTTAAAGCAATGTAAAGTTACCTTTTCTGAGGGGTACTGTTTTGTTTTGTTTTGTTTTGTTTTGTCTGGGTGAGGATGGAACGTGACTCCTGACTGCTTACTTGCTTGAATTAGGAAATATATAATACATCTTCTACTGAAATGAAAAAAAAACATGAGCTTTTTGAGAACTTCAGCAAATTTTCAATGGAAACGTTTTGGGAAAGAGATCTGTAAAGACAGGTTTGTCCTGTCCTCATGGGGACCCGTACATGACACATATGCTGAGCTTGCATGTAAGTGCACTGCACTGCATATCGAAGGATAACATTAGAGAAACTTTTCTCACTGGCTGTGCCTCTAGAAATGCCAACTTCCAGTGGCTTCACACTCTACATTTTTCACTCTTCCCTCGCTCTTTCACGTTTTAACTTTCCATTTAATACATGCATATCATTTTTTTTTTTGCTTTATAATAATGTAAGTTATGACGAAACTCATTTTCCTCTTGCCTTATCTCCAGATTGTTACCTATGTGTGTACAGATGCATACATCCACAATGAGGAATACAGTGCGGTTAGTAAAAGTACTTATTAGGTATTTCTCCTCTCTGTGTCTCTGCATGAGTTCTCTTTATCAACCTAGATCCATGCTTTGTTGGCAGTTAGGGTTGTTAACCAAGGAAAAGAACCTCATAGCCAAATAAAAAGAAAGTTCTTTGAGGTCCTTTTCTTTACATGAAGGAATAATCATGTAAAAACATTCTTAGTTACGCATGTTTCAGTAGGCATCGTGTTATTAAACACTGTAAACGCAAACAAAACTTGTGCTGAGGCAAGCACAGGGTGTAAGGTGAAGAAAAATTGTCAGTGAAGTCAGACAAGGGTGAAATATCTTTTTTAATGATTAATTTTTCACACATTTAGCTTGAAAGAGTAGCTCTGAATAATTCTGCTGTGGAATGAAGTGCCCTACCAAAGCCAAACATCGTGAGACATGGACTGAAAACATACTCACCATCAAGGCTAGACTGTGAGTATTGTGTTCATGACCAGCAAAGCTGCCTGAAAATGTGTGGTTTTGCAAGCTCCCCTGAAATGGAGCAACGGAATTTGGTTGCTCTGCAGGATTATTTTGATTTTGAGGGTGATTAGACACTGATTTGTCAAACCCAAATTACTTGCAACATAAGGTCAGAGGTGCCTGCTAGTTCATAGGATAACCATTAGCCCTGATTGAGATTTGAAATTACTATGGATTTCTCACATTTTCAACATCCTCTGCCTTTGCAGGAACATATCAAAAATAACAACTCAGGAAAATAATTCATTAACATCTGCACTTGTCCAGTATATGTCTTGACCACAAACCAGTATAGTTATAAAATTCTTCTTGTCTTCTCTAACACTGTTAGGAGAATTATGTATTGTCTCTCAGTCATATTTCTGAGGGCAAAAAGGCCATTGTCCTTGTCTGCTGGTATAAACCTCTGGTAACAGATGGAGGGACATAGCATCAGAATGGCAAGATTTTAAAAAAAAGTTAGCTAACAGCCTTCATGATGAACTCCCACAGGTCTAAATTTCTGAAGGTTTTTCTCTTATTGGGTGTGTGTATCCTAGTGTTCAGTAAAAAATAAACCTCATATGTGCAAACAAGTTCATTAAAATTGCAAGAGCCTGTAGCACATTTGTAACAGCTTGCCCAAAGGTTAACATTTATAGTTTTGCACTGCCAACATCCTGCTTTTATGGGGCACATTTGTATGCTAAATTGCCTATTATGTTAAGCTGTAAGTTCCCATTTAGCAGCATCAGGAATAAGATTTGACTATAAGTGTTTAGATTTTATTAGTGCTGTGTTAGTCTTCTTAACAGCTCAAACTTTCTTACAGGCGAAAATGTGCTGCATCCTCTACAGAGGTTCTTGTGTACAAGAGGTGTTTAGGAACAGCTGAGGATAAGGAGCATGGGAAAAAAATGTAAGACACTGCTCACTGAGAGGAAGAAGGTGCCTTACTGTATCTCACCTCTGAGCGAGTCCTAAATGTCACGTTTAAGCAATGATTGCATCTAAAACAATCTCAGTAACATCCCCTTCTTGAGTTAACAAGATCAGAGAGGTCAGCTGAAAATACTCCAAGAGGATGAGCATTTTTGTTGGTGAGTAAATATGTGTAGTTGCTTTGCTTTTGCTGTAGGTTACTTCCCAATGCATGAACTACCTGAATGAACGGTGATACACCAGCCACAGGAACTGAAATGGCAAATTTTAGCTGTATATGCAGTCCTCCAAGGTAAGAGCAATGTATTTGCTAATGAAATTGTGTATCACTCAGTCTTCCCTTGCTAACAGGTATTCAGGAGATGCTGGGACTGAGGGAGTTACCAATATCACAAAAGCCTTTCAATTCTAGGTCACCAGTTTGTCAGAGCAGGGGCCTGATTTTAGTTATTACTTTAGTAACATCCATAAATTTTTGCTGTCCGTAGTAGTGACTGAAATCAGTCAGTGGTGACTGACTATTGAAAGTGACTTGACAAAAAAAACAGAAGCTCAAAGCTTAGGATTTATCTGGCAATTAAAAAAAAATGGAATGAGAAATTTATATTTGAATGCTTCTATCAAAAATGAGAATGTGAGAACATTAAGATGTTACTCTGCTCTTAAGTCTTTCTAGCATGCTGGAAGCATTCGAAGGAGATTTGCTTGACCAGCTGACCAGGCCACTTTTGTGGACTTATTCAAGTTCACAGTGGGTGTTGTAAGAATGATGCTCTGAGCTTGTAGATTGTCCAGGAGCTTTGGAAACATAAGCCATAAGCCATTTAATCCCATTATTATTATTGTAATTACTAGACTGCAACTAACTATTCACCCTAAGCGGAAAACACAAATATGGAGCTTTAGGTTGTTCATACACTTTTCCAAGTGAGAATCACAAGTGTATTTTGATAAAACAGGAAGTTCATAGCAGCAAGTAAGAATTATAAATGTAAAATCTGCCAGCACAATCCCTGCCTGAGGAGGGCTCCCCCAGTTGCTGATCAAATAGGATTGAAGAGTTTTGTATGTGCTCAGCAGAACTTAGAACGTTTCAGTGATTGTAGGCGTGGAAGAGAGGAAGGTGCCTTCTGTGTACAATACAGTATTATTTCCAAGAGACAGCATTCCACAGGAAAGCTGAGGTCTCTGTAGGAATCTGACTGAACACACTGACTTTGTTTCCAGTAAAGGCTGCAAATTCGAGCAAACACAGACAGTCCTTTACCCAGTAAGACAGTCTGTAGGGATAGACTTGAGGAGAGAAGCTCAGAGTGCTTGTAAAAAAAAAAAATAAAAATGACCTATTTAAAGTTACATTTTTCAAATCATTTAAAGAGAAGACTTAGTTAATGCTACTTAATCAAAGTTCTCTGCAAATAACTCAAAGGTGACAGGTCAGCAAAGACAAGCTTATTTAAAGACTGTATTTTAAGATTTAAAATGCTAAGAGTCTTACCAAGTCTAATCTGCTGAGAATTATAATAAAGTATAAGAGAAGTTCAAACCTTATTTATTTCAAGATCAGATTTATTATTTTTTTTAAGACCTTGCAGGCAAAGAAAACAGACAAGAATTAACACATACTGGTGGCTGGATGATGGTCACTTCCATTATCCAGACTATTTAGGAATTCTGGTTGCTAGTTTCTGTGGTTTAGGCACCTGAAATTATTTACTTTCGAAGTTGGTTTTGTTTTGTATTTTTTTCTACAGACATGACATGTCGTAAGGTCTGTAAATATTGCAACACTGCCAAATCCAAGATCATCTTGGCTGTACTTTTTTTTTTTTAATAGCTGCTGCAGTAGTCTGAAATGAAAATGGTGACTTTAACAAGCACTGGTATTATTATTACTATTATTATTATTATTATGCCTTAAAGGGACTTACACCACTCTCACTCACTTTGATACGCTATATCTGAATAGCTTGGTGTTTTGGGCCTATTATTTTGCTGAAGTCAGTGAAAAAAAAGGGGCCCTTTGTTGCTTTCCTCAGATACATTTCATAATAACCCACTGCACAGTAGGATTCTGATTTCAAGTTAGTAATTGGAATGGTATTTTAATTAGAAATGTGCACCTAGAACTTTACTTTTCCTATTTCAAAGTTAACACGGTGAATATGTAATTGAGGAACAAAGCCCAAGTGATTTTCTACCTTTTATTTGGATGAGAAGGAAGTGGGGCTATCCAGTGAAGGCTTTACAGACCCCTGAAAGAAGCCAGAGTGTGTTGCTGTAATGCAGTGCTCACAGCTGGGAAAGGAGAAAACAGCAGCTAATGAAATGGAGTGATCCGTGAGTTCAACATTCTACAGAAGCCTTGCCATAACCACTGATACATTACTAGCCTAAATCCAAATTGTAACTCAGCCTTGCAGTTGGGTCTGTGAGAGTGACAGGATCTGAATGCCCTTTTTATATCTGAACACTGTTTGAATTACAACAAGCTCAATAAGGGAAGAGCAGGGTTCTGAGGGAGGGGGAACGAGTACACCATTGTGCATTCTTTAGGTCAGTGCTGTCCCAGCAAAAAATAATCAAAGCCACATTTTAGATCCCTTTGAGGATGTGTGAGGCATATGTGACAAGCACATTAAGAACAGAACAGCAAATCCAGACAGGTTTTAAATACCAAATGAGGTGCTTTAGTTTAGAATGAAGCAATCATTGTTTGGAGAATGCTCTTAATAATACTGTCTCTCCTGGAAATTACCTACTCAGTGCAGGAAATTTCTGTTTGATTATTTCTACAGGTAAACATTGTATTTATTATGTTCAGAAGACAACAGGAATTTACATAGCTGAGCCTACACATACGCTTGTAGCATTTTCCTTCTCCTTTACATTTATAATAAACATGAATTATATATTGAGACAGTCATGCTTTGTTTAAACTGCTGCACTAAGTACTCCGTGACAGCAGTAAATCAATGGTTTACTTTCTTACATATTTGAAAGAATGTAATAACTGGAATAAACAATCTGATGGATACACAGGAACTTCCTGCAGCTAAGTAGAACTAAAAGAATTTGTCATTTGTTGAGGATCACACATAATTGACTGTGTATTATTTGTCTAATTATTTGATTCTCCAAGTTTTTTTAATAACTTACTCAGCGTTCACTTAAACTAATGTCTGAATATTCTTTTCTTGATCTCCTACTAGTAAGCCAATTAAGATCAGCTTTGGAAGCTATTAACCAGATTCCAGTTTCTATTTTTGCTACCTAATTAAATGTTATGCTCCTGGTACTACGGTGACAGGCACTTAATGTGTTAATTTTTTTAAAAAAAGAATGTATTTGTATAAAATACATGCACAGATACATGCAAGATGTTAAACATACATACATGCATATAGATATAGATATATATATGACACGCCTTTATTAAGTTTGAAGACCAGCACAAGCTCCAGTTGGGCTATAAGGCTGTTTGGATGCACCAGGAGACAATGTGAATTAGTTCAGAAGAGCTTTTATTAGGTTTCTGCTACGTGATGCCCTGAAGGTGTCATGGACATCATTAATAAGGAAACAAGAATGGCTCTACAGTGACATTCTGTGGACAAGCATGAAACAGTTTATAAATTTGCAGAGCTTATACCATTTTCTATCTCCTCATTTTAGAAATGGAGGAATTGGAACTGTGAGAGTAAGAAAAGCTTGGTGAAATGTTCCTGTTTCTCTGTCTTCCTTGCTCAGTGAAATCAAGGAACAAGGGAAAAGATCTTTTTAGAACCATTACCCATTGTACTTTCTGAAGCTCAGGGATTTCTTCATTAAGTGCAGAGATGCTGGATAAACTCTGGAAAAAATGCTGATAGGGATTGTCCTCTCACATACCTAGACCTGGTTACTGCCTACCCAGACAGTTAATGGAGTCAGCTGATGTCCTGGGCAAACTACCATAGTTTAAGGACTGCAACAAGCAACCAAGACAAGTAACCCTTGCAACGTAGGAGAAGTCAGGTATTTCTCCCCTATAAAGCTTCTCTTTCTCCAGTGTAGCCTACATTCTTACATGAAGAATGTTACCATAGCTTATGCAACCACGTGACTGACCTCAGTGCATGGAGGATATTCTTGTTTTGTGTCTGAGGCTGACAGTGAGCAAATCTGTTGGAGACAGGATGAGTCCAAAGGCATGAGCTTGCCTTCGAAACACGAGAGGCTTTAACTGATAGCAATACTGTGAAAAATGTTATTCTTTCTGCCAGCCCTCTGAAAGGATTCTGAATAGTCTGTGTGCAGCCAGTGGTATTGATGTTTAAATGATCAAAAACTCAGCTTTGAACATTTTTGTCTTGAAGCCTGGATAATTTATTTTTAGTTTTTAAAAAAATGAAACCAAGCCTTTTTTATAGCTGCTGAATAAAGGTAAAACAAGCTCCTGCGGATGGTCACATACGTAAAAAAATTAAACTCCTAGAGTCATTGACATGTTTAGAACCATGTAGGACCTCCCTTAGAGGAAACTTCAGTTGCAGTGCCGTGTAACTGAAAAATAACCTAAAATCTAAAAGCCTGATGCTGCTTTTTATGTTTCCATGACAAAATGGAAGAGGCCAGGGCAGCCTTCTGAGAGATTCTGGATCTCCATCTCAGGTAGCTGAAGCCATTTGACATCATGGGAACAAATACACCTTACTCATTGCAGTTCTCTTTGTCCATGTATCCACGAAGTGAAGAAGACAGACACCTGCAATAGTCCAAGACTGTATGAAGAGGGAATAGGAAATGACATGGCAACCAGGCCAATCTGCACATGCTAAATGGTGAGTATTTTGTCTCAGGTGACAAGTTTCCCATTACACCACCATGTGCTGGACACAGCAAGATTCTTTATGTATTTTGTTTGCTTGTTTTATTGTGTTCACCTGTGACAAGAACAAAACAAAGACTTTTATTTTTTAACAAAACTGAAAATGATAGAATGCACACTTTAAACTTTAAATTGGAGGTACAATAGTATTGCAGTTAATGATTCTTAAAGTGCTTAAGATCTGTCTTTGGACATGTGCCCTTCTCCCTGGTCCCTCCTAACTTGACCAGGAATGTGGTGAAGTCGCCATCCTCTGAGAAGCTTTCCTCACAGAAAACCAAGTACAGAAAGCAACTGGTCCCAAGGACCTCCTGTCACCAAACTAGTAGTCAGTCAGAATTTCCCCAGCCATCCTGCTACTCTTTAGCAGCTCCGTAAGTATGTCCTGACCAGCAAGACAACATATTTCTACTCTCTCCCATACAACTTGCCACACTAACAAGAAACATAAGGCTGCTTTTCACGTGACAGCAGTGTAATCTGCTGTGCAGAACCCACAGGAATAAGAAACTGAGTCTATGACACAAGTGTTCAGGTTCCTCATCGTCTGGATTTCAGTCGGAGTCTAGCATGCTGAAGTAGCCACAGTCACCAAATGCATAATTAGATGTCTCACCTTTCATAATGAATTTAACATTTAATCCTCCATTTGGTAACATAAGAAGGTATGGTAACTCATCATGTATTTCTCAAAATTACTCAGTGTCAAATGGACATTTCGTTGGAAAAAATGTATTTGAACAGTAGGAGAAGCTGGCCAATTAAAAACTTCCAAAGGTAAAGTTTTGCTTGTTTATGAAAACATAATTACCAAGTGAGAGAGACGCTCTAAGGATGATGGTTAGATGAGGCTGATGATTGCCAAAAGCTAAATGACAATGAAAATAAAATAGGGCTTTGAATTAAGATCAGACAGTTTTATTTCCCTTGTCCCACTGACTGGCTTTAATAATGTTAAAAGACAATGCTGTTCTACATGACCACACTGGTACTGCATCCTTGTCTGAGATGGGAGTCGTCCTCTGCATTTTTTGTGAAATACAGTGAAATTAAAATGACTGATAATTGAGACTTGCTGGCATTAATTTTTGTTGTATTAAGAGGAAAGAAAAAAGTGAATTCCCAGATAATGTTTACTGGCCTGGGTGTCATTGCATTTTGTGTAACCTCTTTACAGATTTTTGATGGAAAGTGGACAGATAATTGAGTACAGGATCAAGTCTAATTCCTGGAATGGCTTTTAGGACTACTGAAGTAAATTTTCTCAGTCCGATAACATCAAGAAAGCTTTAAGTGGAACCTCTCAAATTGTGGTCAAGGAGCTATGAAACATAGCACTGTAATAACCCAGGCAGTCTGCGTATCAAGAAATATGCCAAAGGAAGCCAATAGCATTCCTATTTAAAAAATAAATAAAAAATCATTGCAGTCAGCATTCAGAAAGGGAAACTTGATTCCAGTTTTTCTATTCGTGACACTGCATTCAGTAACAAAATGCATTCAATCCAGTAGCACCAAGTGACTGTCTCCTTTTCCCTGTGCAAGAGATAATGCCCTGCTGCCAGAGCAGACAAGAAGAAAACCCCTCCTCTTCTCATGGCACTAACGGGTTTTTGCTACACAGGAGCATGTGCGCTCCAATTATTTGACTTCCTGTCAGAAAACTAGACGTTGCTGTGTTTGTTTTCTGCTTTCCAGTCACCATGCTTACAGCCCCGCAGTTTCTCATCTTTCTGGTGCAGGGCTGACACCGCAGCACCACCCTGGAGTCTGTTACCTTCTGTCACATCTGCTTAGATCTTAAGTAACATGTATATACTAAGACACAACCTGATGAAACACAGCACATGGGCAACATGAAGTCGTGCTCTTTCTTGGCCTTGGGGACAAGCGTAGAAACTGGAATTCCAGTACAAAAGACATAGGCAATAGTGCATCTATGTAATGGATTCAGTGATTAAATGAGAATATGCCAGTGTCCATACTGAAAGGAGATGGTAATATACAATGAAAAAATTGGCTAAAATGTATGATTGCAACATACGGTTTTTCTGATTGTCTAGTTTGCAAATGTTAATGGCAAAGTCATAAATGAACAGAGGGCCAATCTAAGTCATTCCTACTGCTTATTAGAAACCAATTCAGCGTGATTAAACAATGTACAAGCCTTGTTCTTGAAGCAGTGAATTTTATTCTGTAGAAATAATTTTTCTGTAGAAAGATCAGCTATAGAAAGCATGTCATTACAGATTTATCAAAAAATTCAATTACACTAAGAGCTAGAATGTCTGCACTAGCAACTGTACAAGAGAAAATGCTTCATGAAGGTAAGGATAACATACTGTGTCTATGCATAATCCAGCATTCTGATTCCAGTTAAGATTTAGAAAGTGAGAGTGTGTGTATGTGTTTTAGAGTTTCCATTGAATTTATCATTTCATTTTTAGGTTCAAGAAGGGGGGAAAAAAAACCCCACCTATTGTATTTAACTACTGACCATATAATTGATACTTGAGAAATAAGGGACTTGCCTTTTCTATTGGGGTACCACTGGATCTTGGCTTGCTCACAGTCACCATTAGAAGAACAAGCAGGTTGATTTTGCTGTTTGAGCACTGGCTACTTGTGATTTTTTCCATGTTGTGTACAGGTTGCTGTCTGTCAAAAGACAAAAGACAAATCAACAGAAGTGTTGAAAAGGAACTTAAATTCTTAAATAAGCACCAAGAAAATAGTAATAGAAAAAATATGAATGCCAGAGGTAATTACCAGTGTACACATATAAAAATATTGCATTATCAAGCATAGAGAACTGAGTGGAAAAAGTATTTCCAAGGAAAATGAAAATGGACTGATGACATACATTTGCATTTCAGCAATGTTTATGTCCTTTCACTTAATGCTGATGTATTTAAAGTCATTTGTTAATGCAGGGGAAAATTAAGAGAAAAATTAAATTCTCATACTTTAAAGAGTAGCATAATTTTTATTTCTGTTGTTGACAAAAATTATTGAATCACCTATATAATCTCTTAGGTTCTAGCCTTTGAATATTGCAGTGCATTCATCTGAGTATTCTGAAGATGAAGAAACTTTAAATAATTTATTACCTTCTCAGGAAAAAAAAAACCAACACAAAACCTGTGAATCTGCAATCCTGTGTTTTGGTGGTGGTTTATTTTGGTTGGTTCTTTCTTGAAGCTAATTCTACTAGAGAAGTAAAACATAAAGGCATATTCCCTGCCTGCTCCTGAATTAAAGATACTGATTAAAAAAAAACAGATGTAACGAGCTGGATACAGAGTCACTAGATTGATCATAAATGAATTCTGCCCCTTCCCCAGCCTGCTCTCTTTTAATATTAAATCATGAAATTGTTGATACTAAATTCTCAGACAAGAATCAAGCAGAAGAATGGAAGTGTGTTGATAGTTGCTGTGGATATTTAAATAGGGAACACCAGAATTCAGAAACTAGTCAGAAAACTAGTGCTTCGTAGATTAATGTAGGATCAGATAAAAAAGGTGTTTGTTTCATGATGAGTTTGCATAACCTCTGTCTTAAAAAGCTGGCAGCAAAGAGCCACAGTCTAGGCATAGAATCTGTTGACTTTTTGGTGTAGATTAAGAACATTTGTCTATTAAAGACTCTGGACACAAAATGGTTTCTCAAGGTATGCTTAATTCTTTAAGTCCTGTGTAGGTAATCATTATAAGAAGAAAAGATAACTATCTACAGTTGATTTTGCATAAAGTAGCCATTATAAGGCTACTAAAATACTAAAGGAGAAAACTCTTTACAATGACCACCAAAATAATTTTTCCACATTGCTTGCAGCCCCAGCCAGCTTCAGCAGGACCTTGGTAACATGCCACCAATTTTACTGAGAAAGGAGAGAAAATGCTGATCGAGAAACCCTTTTTCTTCAAGCAATTAAAGGGATTCAGTTCTGAGCAAAGTAGTTTGTGTTTATACTCCACATGTTATGCAATTAAAAAAAATAAACCCAAAGCTCTTTGGGACTCTGCTTATTTTTTAATGAAATCAATGTCAGCATCTACTTACTAAGAAGAAATTCTGCATAACAGATCCTTGCAAGAGAAAGTTATTTCAGCTTCAGGCTGATAAAAGGATTATTAGAAAACAGCTCTGTGTGTGCGTGCATGTGTGCAGATCTGAATGTTTAAACAATCATGAAAAACAGTACTTCAACATGATTCACCTCAAGCCCATAAAAACCACACTGCCTCATCCCAACTAAATGCAAATGAGAACATGTATCTAAATGTGGTGATGGGTTCCGGAGTGTATCTAGGACTGATGGTAATGGCTATAAGAAGCACACACAAAGTATCCTTTTGAAACTATGGGCATGCTAAGATGACCTGAGAAGTTTTCACAGTAGCGCGTTTTTTTTTGTCTGGGGTGTTGTTGGTTGTGTTTTTTTTTTAACCTACCCAGTGCCCATTCTCATACCTGCTCGGATGCTCTGCAGTAGCACACTGCACACTCTGCAGTATACTATGTAAAATGCCAGCAAAACAAAGGCTGACATAATGACTCATTACAGTTTAAATCATATTACACAAAGCTTCAAATCAATGTACATAGCACAGAACCACAAGAATGAGTCTTGCAGGTCTCATGGTTACAAGAAGCCACACGTCTCTTGTCTCATGTAAGGCCCTGGAAGTGCCCCCCCTTGCACTTGGTATTCAAATCACACGGGGCAGTGGCTGCTCCAGCAGACACAAAGTAAAAGGGCTACATTTCAAACTTTAAAGTTGATCTGAGTCAAAATATTTAGCCATGTCATCACATGGTATTGATGACGGAGTACCTAATCACTCCTCATTGCTACAGGAATAAGCAGAGCCCTTCAGAAGCTTAAAAAGGGAGGGATGTAAACCTCATTTACATGGATCACGTCTTTCCTCTCATTATCCTTACTGGCAGACTGCTAACTTTTCCCTGCCTAGACTCTTACAAACATTACTGTGCACACAAAAATGGTTATTACTGAACCTGGCCACTCCCTTATGGAATTTTAGGACCTTTTTTTTTTTAATAAACTATGCTAGACTAATAGCTTATATACTTATGGGTTTAGTTGGTTGTTTTACTAATGGCTTGTTCCAGCTAATTAAAGAAAATCTTCAGGAAATCTCTTTCTTCTGATAAGTAGGTTGCACAAACAGCTTCAAGGAGAATGCATCCTTCCAGCCATAAATCAGTACTTATAACTGCCAAGCCTGTTTGCATAGTGTAGTGTGGTGTGCTTCTAACTTCAGTTTTATTTTACACTGTAGATTCATGTGCTGTTTAAAAAAAATACATTTATTACTAATTAGTGGGGACTTTTGAAAAAAAAAATCCTGAAAAATATATTATCAATGAGCACTGGTATTGTAGATCATGATCAGGCACAGTTCTACATGCATCTACATCAAAAAAGGACTGAGTTCTCAAAAAAAAAAAAGCATCCTATCATTCAAGTTAACAAAAGTGAATCTCCTTTTAATGTTTCAGAGCAATTAAGGGATTTGATTTACAAATGTGAACTGCAAGATTCAGCTGATCTCTCCTTCTGAATTTTACCTAGTTTTTGCAGAAGATGAACTCCCTAACTCAATTTTAACTCAGATTGCTCACATTGCCTACAGCACTCTGAACTTTTTATAAAAATAAAATCTCCAATTACCAGAGATACATTTTGAAAAAACAAAGCTGCTTGTGTTGTGAAAGCAGAATCTTAACTCAAAAAACCCCAGGCTTTGTTAAAGATGAAAACGATATAGAACATGTGCTTGAATTAATTTCCAAATGAATTCCAACGGCTCTTGCTAAATCCTCCAAGAGCAGAAAGGTACAGGTTACCAGTTCAGTGCTGCTTCTGCAGCGTGGCAGCAGCATCAGGAATGCAGCTTCATTGCTGGGATTTAGCAGAGCAGTAAAGGGCCTGCAAAGGCACTTTCTGAAAGAGCAGGATTTCCATTGTGTCTGTGCTGTGCGCTTGGCAGAGATACTCATCAGCCGTTATTGATTTAGAAGAAGGCATGGCTGGAGTGAGGAGGATTGATCTGAATCCTCCCTTGGCCAAGTTAACTATTGAGGGATCTATTCATATCGAGATGAAGCACTGAAGAATGACCTACAATGATAGGGAACAAGTTTCTCTGCCTTTCTTTATAGTGCATGTGAAAAACTATGGCTTGCTGTTCTTCAGTTTGGGGTGGTTTTTTTTTTCCCCTCCATTAGCTTTCAGAAACATTATCTTTGTTAAGTGTAGTATTTCTTGATTTTGCTGGGCAATTCCTTAGGGAACTGCAGAGTAGCAGTTTCCTCTGAGATTATCTGGTAAAGGGATAGGGCAGAAAGTGCTATTGACTTTCTAGTCCAGCTGCAGTCTTACTTGTGAGAAACTGAAGGTAGCAAAAGGTATCCACCAAGAGTCTGGCTTAGCTGTGCTTCCTTATTCAGCTCTCCCTGTCCCCAAATGTCCTGGCACGTCCCTAGGTTATTTCTGTGGTCAGTACTGCCATCCTCACCTTTCCTGTTTATGCATTTCTGCTCTTCCAGAGGAATCTGCAATTTGTCTTTCTCAAAGACAGGACCATGAGCTAAGTGGACCCAGAACTGTTCCTGCTTCCTCTTTGCTGAGGTCTCTTACCTGGATAGCAGCTGGGCTTGGACCTCTCAGCTCTTCAATCACATGGGCAATATTTTATTCACAGAGTTTTGTTCAGCTTTCATATGATATGTGACATCTTTCTGCAGACTTTACAAGTAAAGATTTACCTGACAGTCATCTGAAATGCTTCTGCAAGGAACATTTCTCTTTTCCTCTCTTTGTAGCCTTTCCTTTTTTCTTCTTTTTTACCCATTTTTGTCACTTCACAGATAACCTGACTGTCATGTGCCTTTATGGCCTTTCCTCCAACTCGTCATTTCACATGAGCTACTGATACATCAAGTGCCACCACTGATTAGCTTCTGATCTCAGCTTGTTCAGCTATTTACTGGAGTTAGGGACAAACACATTTGTTCTTTTTCTTGTGCTGTTCTTCATACTCTAGAGGTCCTTCCCACAAAAGTACATACAGGGCCATTTCAGGTTTTTCCCTGCAGTCTTTTTCAGGGAGAAATAGGTACCTTTTGTTTATATGCTGCTCGCTGCCTCTTTATGGCTTCCACTTGGCTGAACAAACACTCTTAAAGAGATTTTTATCTCCTCCAAAAGAAACCCCAAACAGATGTATTTTTTGTTATTTCCCTGGTTTTGTTACTATTCCCAAAATAAACTTAGCAAAGGTAAGACTGAGTGTACAGGGTATACTCATTATGGGAATTAGGGTATTCAAATTCTGCACATATCAATAATTGGCTTGTATTTGGAATCCAACTTGGAATGTCTCTTTTTCATTGTTGTTAGTGCAGTGACTGGCACAACAGATTCCCCAGTCACTAAGCAGAGCCCTGATACGCCACAATACAAACAAAAAATCATATTTTTCTTATTAATAAAGACATGCAAAAGCAAGACCAAGGAGCTACAGTTCAAGTCTCCTTTGTAGTAATTTTAAATAAATATATAATTGGTATTTTAATTCATAATGTTACCTTTAAAACCAGATTATTCACACCTGACATATTCATAAAGGAATAAACAGAAGATAACCTTTTCAAATAAAGAATAAGCATGGAATTCAATGATTCTGAGTAGCTCACATTCCCAAGATTTTCATTACTTGGTTTACTTTATCTCAGGTCTTTGTTATTGTAAGTATTCCAATCTTAAGAAACCTAGACATACAGGAATTGACTTTCCCCGTGTACTGTGCTTTGCGTCACCTGGTAGAGCACCAGCTGTTAATAGGATTTTAGTCCCAGGGACCAGACTGAAGTCCATCTGACAAAAAATTTCCTCAACCATGCATAATGTGGCTGTTGGGTTAACATTTTAGGGTAAAAAAAAAAAACCTGACAGGATATCCCTTTGAAATTGTTAATAATGAGAAGGAAGGTTACATACCTTCATTTGCATGGATTCCTGTGAATTCGGCAACAAAAATCACAATCGTTCTTGTTGTGATGATTTAAACCAAGAAGGAAATACTAATAGTCCAGTTCTTCCTCAAAGAATACGCCAAGTTCCAGATGGGGAAAGAGTCCTGAAATCCAGAACAGTGAAGGATTTGGTATGTGGCTGACATTTTTTCTTCCAAAACTTGTGTGTTGTGACCCAACAAAAAGCTCTGGCTCTTGAGTGTTTTACTACATTTTATAAACTTCTCATCTTTACTGCTGAAACCACAGACTACTTACTGTGTTCTGAATAAAGTGATCATTGTAGTGAGTTCACCTTCAAATCATCCCATATTGCCTTTATATTGCCTTTACATTTACGAGTCACAGCATATTGATTGCACTCTTCCATTGCACTGCGTTTGACTCTCCCTTAATAGACAAAATGACTATTTGCTTTCTATAAATCCTACTATTTGTATGTCTTTTCTTCTCTGAGCTGTAATCTGTGACTTACAATAGGCTGCTGCTCAGTAAAACGGTGGGGTGCTGGTTCAGCCTACTATTGTTCAAATAAAGTCTGACTGCCAGCCTGTTGTTACTACTGCTTTTCTAGTGTGTGCTCTTTAAATTATCTGACTTCCCAATAAGCTGAACAGTGAACACTGTTCAGGTAATTATCTCATACAATATTTGATCCCTCCACAATACTCAGTGCTGGCCACTGTTCCCTGCTCCATACTGTGTTCTGATTTCTCGTTCACCTGTACTGTTGACTGTTACTCTGAATTACACATCATACAGCATTCATTCCTTTGCTGCCTTCCACAGAACATACAGGACCCAACTACCATTACAACATCCTTCCTTCATCAAATTATTTTCCTCCTCTACGACCTTTCTTGGCTCTCTAAGGTGGGTACAGGTTTCTGATCTGTGACCTGAGAGTGCAGAGCCAGCTCTGTTTCACACAGCTAATAAGTGAACGTGCTCCAGAACATCTCTTACAAGTGCACATGTCACTGAAGTGCCACCAAACTCATACCTCTCCCCTGGGTCTTCCTGTTTCTTAACTTACCTGTTCCCTGTCAAAAGCTTTTGTCGTATTTTTACCAGGAGAGCTATAACTTTGACCACATCAATTTTTTATCAAGAGATCAAGTAACAAATTAGACCCCAGCCACTTTTGCCCTTTTTACTCTTGGTTAGAATTTCAGGCAGTGTAGACAGTACTCTTACACAATAGAGAAATATTCTTTTAAAATTCTAATTTGAGACAGGACAATATGTAATTAACTCATTCTTCTTCAAAAATGTGGGCTGTCTCCATACTCAGCTTAGTGTTTAGCCCATGACCCCAGTTAACCAAACCTGGGGCTCCTTTAGACTAAAATGAAGTACATAAAGATTTGCCCAAACTGAATTAGAAGGATTTGGCTCCTTTAATATGGTTACAGAGAGGAAAGAAAAACCTGTTAATACAAGATATTTTTGTTGTCTTCCTCCTGACCATGACAGCCATGAATAGCTCTACTCAGATAAAAGAAAGACCTCATTCAGCTTCCTCTTTAGTGGCAAATTATCACACTGATCAAGCCAAGCATCTTGGGCTGCCTGTGATTCACTCTTCTCCTGGAGAAATATTATTATTATTCACCAAGCCCTCAGCCTATTGTTAGATTTGGTTTCCTTACAACTTTTACAGATTTCATTTCGAGAAATTTCTTTGCCAACAGTGAAAACAAGATCAGCATCTGTTTTGGAGAAGTGCTTTTCTAACCCACAGAATAATGAAAGCAAAGGGAAAGTGTGTTGCACTTCTGAAAAAGTTTCTATCACTGATTTTGATTTTCTTTCTCTCATGACAGTGCAACTGCATTAGTATCTATGACATTCCTTTTTTTTAACTTCTTTTTAAAAAAATATGTTTTGATGAAATGATAAATGCATCTGGAATCTGCACAGAGGTAACAAAGAAAAGAAGATAATCAGCTCTCACATCAGCAAGATGTATTGGTACGATTACTGAAGTGGAAGACCTGACCTAACTTCTTAATAATTAGAATTATTTCTATAAGTTAATAAAAAATTGCATTTAACAATAGTAAAATTTTCATTTCCTTTTATTAAAATATATTTTAGCAATATAGGCTCATGCTTCACACATCGAACTCCAGAGAAGCAATAATCTTTTAACACCATCATAGTTGGTGTTAAAAAAAACCCTCATTTTATTATATTAAATAGTACTGGAAAATCATCTCCTATTAATTTTTATCAGGGGCTGGCATTTTAGCAGGCCAATAAGCCAATAAGTTCACCAAAGAACAGATTAACTAAATGGAAGGTTCAGAGTCTGCATATAGAACAGCTGCTCAGTTGCTCCATTCTGTAACAGATTAAAGGTATGACTGCTGTGTATCCTCTCAACTGTTATTCCTTATGCTGCCAGCTTCCAAGTGATTTCTCCAAGGGTCTCCAAACAGTAGGCTGCTCACTGCTGCCACTCTGACTACAGGAAAAGCTGTGCAGTAAAACACCCTTTTTTCTTCACTGAGAATCTTTCCTGTTCCTTGGCCTCCTTATCTCCACCCCTGTATACCTCTCCAACAGCAGGGCAGGCGGGAAGCATGGCAGCACTGTTACACAGCACACAGATGAAGGATGGCTGAACAGAGCTTTCAAGCCTTTTAATCTGTGCTTTGATCATCTCTGAAATAGATCAAGGCAATGCTATTCCTTTCTTCTCTGACAAAAAGTACTTACTGACTTCTCTGTATTAACCATAGCCTCCTGTCCTGGAAATTGGGCTCAGGAATATCACCTACTTACTCCATTTCACTCTGCTCAGTATAAAGGCCTGACCTTGGAAGAGCTTTGGACCCAGTCCTGTGGTACTTCATTGAATAGCTGGAGTAACTGGGGCATGTCCTTCCTGAACTGAGGCAGATCTGATCGATAAAAGGAGCCATAAAGAATGCTGAAAGGAGCTAGAGAGAAAGCACTGAATTGTTTGTGTACCAATGTAGAAGGCCTCTAAAACTAAACAGAGGAATTCTAACAAACGATGCAAGTCATGAAAGTTGATATTATAAGAATCAATAGATACCTAGTATGAAAAAACAGCGATGACTGGAGTACATTTATCAAAGTCCTTGCAGTCTCCAGAACAGATAGTGCTGTAGTGTGTGTTATAGATGGGCTAGGGCATAAAGACAGAGTAGCACAAGAAAACAATCCATTCGGGTCAAAATCAGTCTCAAAAAAAATGATTAATTGCCACTGAGAGACTATGAGATTCTTTCTGTGTAGTCCAAAAGGTTACCTTAACTCATGATTGATACCTTGACAGTATTTTTTTATACAGAGGGACGAAACCCACCTGCAATTGCTTATTTTTCTCTCATTGCAGAAAAATGCTACTGGCAACAGTCAGGCCTGTATGTGCTTTAAAAAGTCCACAGGGTTCTCGAAACCCACAAGGTAGGATGTTACTTTAGTTGCAGGTTTGGTAACCAGTGAGGATACTAACTGAATGACAGAAAAATAACCTTGTTGAAGCCATCCCAAATGTGCTCAGTTTAAACGTAATGAAGAAAAGAGAAAAGTGTGTCTGTGACAGACATCTCTAATTTCAAAAGGGCAACAAAAAACTAAATGTTCTTCTAGTGTAGTGTTAGCCTCTCTCTTCCTTCATTCATAGGTTTTTAGTTCCTAAACTTCTGGAAACAAAGCATTTGGAGAATACAAAGTAAAATATAACCTACAATGAGAGAGGAGACCTGTTGTCCCAGGGCTGTCTCTGTCCTTCCCTCCATTTTACGATAACTGACAGTTTAAGTACTCCTGCCATAAGTATGCACAGGTATTCAGTTCTGTAGCTGAAAATTGTTCCTGTTGTACCATTGACTTATGGATGCTAAACCCAAAACCTGAAATAACTTAAAATTCATCAACGTAACAGTAGTAGCATTAGTACAGCGCATAAATCCTTATTTTGACATCCTGAAGACAGCGTTAAGTTTTCTGTTATCTTATTAAATTGTATCAGACTTGCCTTGCATAGAGTACAACCAGGCTTGATAAATACTTGGCTTCAGCCAAGCTCTCCCATTTATTTTCACACTGTCAGACTTAATCCATAACTGCTGTTCAAAGGCAGCACGCAGGAGATGAGGGTGCATCTTGACTCAGCTGGTAGCTGGCTACTGGCAGCCAAAAGCTACAATAATTTATTATATCTTGACATGATTTATTTTCATTTTCTATAATCTATTCTCTAAGGACAAACAGTTTATTATGATTTAATTAGTTTTTATTTTGTGTCAATTTGCTTAATCTCATTGACCAGAAAGCATGGATTTTTATGAAAAAAACCCACCACCATAGTATCTGAAAAGTACATAGAGGACATAAAATGCAAAACTTGGATTGCTGGAGTTAATATAAAAGTCTACAAACACATACTCAAACTGAGCATAGTACAGATGGCACTGCTCCACTGGAACAGATAGGCTTGAATTATCTTGAATACTTTCAAGTGATGGGGGTGGTATCACACTGGATTTAAGTTCAGCACAGTCTTTGGTGGGTACCTTCTCTGTTTAATTCCTAACATTTAATAGTAGGGACAAGCTTAAGAAAAGTAAACTGATTTTCCCATGAGAGAGGGCTGTATATGTTCATCACCCAACACAAGTGCATTTGCCTTTGTCTAAGGGCTTATGTGGAAACAAAATTTTTGATCCAAAAATGGCTTTAAAATTACATCCAAATATATTTCCTCAAATGAGTTGCCACAGAGACATAAATAAAACAACCTGATACAGATTCTGAACACCAGTTCTTCCTATACACAGTTATGCCCACAAATTACAGTTCTCCTTGATAGTATTCCAGCCAACAAAAGACACTATGTTGAATGCTTACCAATGTGATTGGTTTTCTGCTAGGATAAATAATCTGTAAGCGTGTAAGTTACAGTTTGTAAAATTCTTTAAATTTAAGGTGTAAGGAGCCCAGAACTTAAAGGTCCTTATTAGGTCCTCGATTGTGGCTGTTTAACCATAGAAGCTTTATCAGATATTTTTCTTTCAGATCAACCTTCTAACAGATACCATTCAGAGACCCCAAGGTTAGCATCTGTGCTTAAGTAATATTGCTGCAAATGAAAACCTGACCATAGTGCTTCTACACATCAGGTAAATCATAGCCTATATGGAATAATAAAGATACATAAGCTGTATCCTGGAGATCGTAACAAAACTCACCTTTATTACCTAAGGATGTTTTCCCTAAGGCAAAGAAAAAACAACTCTGTGTATATAAACACAGAGTGCTATGAAATTAATGGGAAAGATGTATAGCTTGTTGTCAGAACCCACCAGGTGTTTATTTTCCTGGGAATCTCCTCAATAAAAAGCAGCAAGAACTAGTGGGTGGCCTGGTGCACACAGCAGGAGTTAGCAGGACCTTTGGTAGGAAGCCTTTGCTAGAGAGCAGCCACAGGGCTGGGCTCTCTGCCACCTCTGTTCTGAGATGTCTTTTCTGTGCTGTTTACATGCCAGTGCTATTTATTTCAGTTGGCATGTAGATTAGTAAGCAGAGGGTAAGGTGTTTCTGCACACTGGGTGCTAGCTTATCCTTTCTTTACTCACAATTTGACCACACTCAATAAAAGGCAATACACAGATTTTGTGCTCACAAGAAGACTCTGGTATGATTCCCTCATATTCTAAGCTTTTTATAAGTAAAACCAAACAAACTTAGGAAAACTTTACTAATACCAGAATCTAAAGGTAGTTTCATACCTGATGGCCACTTGGCAGCATCCATCCTCAGCCTGCAGCTCACTCTCAGCAGCTGGGCCTGTTCCTCTGCATGGGTTGGTACACTGAGGCGCAGTGGGAAAACCTCTGTAACAAATAAGACAGCATAGCACTGTAACAGAGTGCCAGATGCAGCAATATAAAATCCCTCTCACTGGAGAGTTTTAAGGTAAGATTAGACCAGTCCTCTGATAACTGAATCCAACCCACTGGCAGTCCCTGCCCACTCTCCCCAGTGCCCTCACCCTGGGCCACAGGCCCACAGTCACTTGCTGGGCTCACACCTCAGTGCCCACCAACTACGTGCTCTGCCCATGCAGCTGGGGTTGTCACCACACTTCTGTGCTCTCATGGCACAGAACACTGCCAGGTGCCCGCTTTGTGGATGTCTGGGTTGGACAAAGGTGTCAGGATGATGCAGGAGGCTAATCCTACCTCTGACAGGTGTGGGTGGATTAAACAAGCTCTTCACATTTCAGGACTTAGTTTTGTGCTCTGTGATGTTATGCTGCAGTACTTCTTCCTAAAGCACAATTCCTTCGATGGAGAGCACACGTGGACACCTTTGGAGCATTTTTCTTCAACAAGAATCTCCTCTGTAAGCACAGCTCTAGAGGAGACAGGAGGAGAGTTCTTTGAGCCAATAGTTTCTACTTTTTCCTTGAAATCATACCTAACGGTACAAAGCCATCCGACCAGGTGGCAGAAAGAGGAGTTTGCAAACAAGTCCTGTCTGAAAGAAAATAAGGTATGTTCTGAGAATATTCAGTCTGTTCCTGAATGATTCATAGGTAGGAAAACAAAATAAATCAAAACGGATAGAATTTATTGGTTTACTTCCAAATTATTTACATCAGTGGATTGTTCTACTTCTATGCTGTTAAGACTGTCAACACCGAATGGGGCATGAGTGTTGTATGTAAGCTTCAGACTAAATCTCTTAAAACTTTATTCAGAACAGAAAGAACACTGATTCAAAGTGATTTACCATGTGCTCTGGTAATCAGGGAAAGAAGCCCCTGAGATATGGATTTTACTGACTTGCTGTACTTCTGCAGTAAAAGACACACAGTAGAGTGATCTTCACACTATATGAGGCTGGGAGAGGAAGGAAAACAAAGGGGGAAAAAGAGCAACACAAACTGCATGGGGAAAGAATTATGATCACTGAGTAGCATCAAAACAAAACTGCACTGCAAATCCCACTAGGTACTGTAGACAGCAGCATCAGGAATTTGTGGTCATACTTGCCAGTCTGTCACAGGGTGGTGGGATGAGTAGCCAGCTCCAGTGTCACCAAGGCACGCTACTACACTTGGTCTATAGGATGTTCCTGTGACAGCCTGTCTCTCAGCTCCTAATCCCACCACTCCTGCAGCACCTCTGGAGGATAAAGTAGTGTGAACACTTCCATTCCAGGACCTCTGTATTAGGACTTTATAACTAGGTAATAAAATCTGACTCCATGATATTACTTGGTGAGTAGACTTGGTGCTTGAAAGCAATTTTTTTTTTAAGTGGAATTTATATTTTTATGGAGTATACACTTGCAGCTGTCATCCAAGCTTTGTTTTGTTTTGGAACATGGCAGCTTTTAGTGGCCTATTGGTTCTAAAGGACATCTCTCCCTCCCAGCTTCAGTAGGGAAAAGATCAAGTCAGGCTGCTTTTCACTGGTTTGTACTGAGCTTTGCATAGGCTGGGACAGCTTAGCACTTAGTCAGCTGTGACACCTATATTCACTCCTTTTAGGTAACAGAAGATCAATGGCCCTATAATAACATTTTATCTTATTCTTACTTTTAACCTGTCTTGCAGTAAAAATGCTCCATGGGGGGGAACTATGTCATTGTTGTTGTATCATAATTTTCCAGCTACTGTACTGCAGGGGAGGATCATTCTCAAAAGCACGTAGTGTATTTCACTGTTTCATCAGGTACATGTATTCATAGAGCTTGTTTATTAGGAAGACATGTTAAAAGTGAAAATAAAACAAAATAAGTGTTTCTGGAATTTTCCTATTCATCATTAGAAGCCATCTGAATTGCAAGGATGCTACTGTATCAAGCAAGCATTTCCTTTATCCCTTGGGCTTTTGAGAAAATCTTATTTCAGCATCTGAATTGTTGCCTTGATTTAGAACATAAAAAAAAAGTAAAAATGTTCTATTTGCTGATTCCTTTGCAATTGAAATTAACCAAAGACAGTGTACTGTGCAAATGTCCCCTCCAAATAGCTTCCTTCCTGCCAGCAAACTGCTAAAAGTCGTCTCATAGTGTATTATACAAGTGTTGCTTATCTGCTCTAAATTGTCAGTATTGTACTTTTGCACCAATTTCCACAGGTTACTGAAGTATGCAAAATAATGTGAACTGATTGGTGCAACACTTATCTTCTTGCCAACTGCATTCTGGTGCTGCTGGTCATCACTCACCCACCACAAAGCCAGCTGAAAGAAATACCCTTCTACAGGAACAAGATCTAGCAGAGAAAAGTACTGCATAAGTGTAATTTTGTACTTTGTTTCCACTTTCTGCTTGTGGGTACCAGACAGGAGGGTTCTGGCACTAACAGCACCAATCAAGGCTGTACCTGGTCAGACTTTGGCAGAAATCCTATGCGTTCCTTAGCATCACTTAAAGAATTGTGCATTTAACCATGTTGCTTTACAAGCAACTTTGACCTGCTTAAATTATCCTGTCTCTCACCAGTTGATAGTTAAGAACAACAGGGACAGTACCAACAATTTGTTGTGCAAAAAAGCTGAGTAACAAAACCAGGAGCTTTAAACCCATTTATGCAGGCAGAAAAAACTGGAACAAAATCTAAGGGAGTCTGTTGTATATCAAGACTACTGACTTGCATGCAACACAAGCTCTTTCTTCCCGTCACACTTTTTCATTAGCACAGTTTAAGGAGAACTCTTCTAAAAATGGAAGCAATTGATAGCCACTGTTGCAAACCCACTTAAAAAGTTGTTGATGCACTAGAGAAATGGAGCAGAGGATAAAGGAGTGGCAGCACTGAACTGTGAGCAGTGTACTGATCTTCAGATCTATGCCCTGCCTATTCTCATTTATTGAGACAGAGTGGTGAAAGGAGTCCAAAACTAAGTATTCACATTCATTACCAGGGAAAAGGAGAGAAAAAAGAATTTTCCCTTTATTACTTTTGATTTCAGGAGTGATTAGCTTCAGTTGTGTCTCTTAAATTGCTTGGTAAGTGTTCTCTGTCATTTCTATAAAAGACATAATATATTTCACTGCAGCATTTTCACTCAAAAGACTGGAATCAAAAAATCAGAAAGAGGGGGGCAAGGTATTAGTGTGAGGTCATTAGGATGTTTTAAGAGTTGTTTCATTGTCTGTCTAAAAGCACTCTTTCACTCCTGTTCATAGCTGGTAAATAGAACTGCCTCTCCTGAAAAACAGCATTAGTGGTCACTTTAGGATTTTTTTCAGGATCTATTATCCTCTGCTAAACTACTGAACACAATTCATCAAAATACTCTTCTGTAGCACCAGACTGAGTTATATCTTACTATAAACACCAGTGTTCTGTCACAGATGGCACTGCTTTATTAAGAGCACCGTGCAAAGTGCTACGTAGCCAACAGCAGCAGCAAAGTTTGTTAAAAGTAGCATCACTTGGCCTCAGCATGGCAGAATCAGAAATGCTGAAGTCTGCAGTAAGAATTTTCCTTTGGAGCTTCCCACTCCACTACAAAGGCTTTTGCACCCCACGTGCCATGTCATCACTGCTGCTGAGATGCCGTGAGCCAGGGCTGAAAACACAGTTGGAGAACCCAGCTCGCTCCTTATACCTCCCATTTTTTCTTGGTACTGCTGCTAAGTGAACACAAACAAAGGAAGTGTTTGGCTTGCTTCGATGTAACAGACTAATAAGCTTGGCATAATAAATGGTAGGAAGGAAAGGTGGAAAAATAATTGAGGAAATAGCTAATATTAAAAATATGTAACAGTCCAGATTTTGGCTAGCTTAAGACAGATCTACAGCATCTTAGCTTCAACTGAGATTGCCTCCATCCCAGACATCGGATTAAAGAACAAATTGTTATGGTATAAAACTATGTCCCAGTTAAATATCCTCTTTGTGACACCCATCCAAAATTATTTTTAGAAAATCAAAGGAAGTAGGGAAAAGAAACTTAAATATGCTGTTTAGGAACAGAACTCAACTCAAGGCTGCTTTTTTTTTTTGTAGGAGAGTATTCACAACAACTTCCTAGGGCAAGCTGAAATCTAGACAGTACATACTAAAATTGTATTCTCTTATCCATGCTTGACAAGTTCAACTACTCTTTAACATGTGCTGACCTCACCGCAGAAATACAAACAAGCCAAACACGACGTCATTACTCTCAGAGCCACCAATACTTTGCAAGTCAGGCTTCCAGACCCAGATGAGATATCTTTGTATTTAATAACATGTAATTGATTTCCCTTTGATTTGATTGATTTTTCCATTTGTTGGCTGATGCCAAACATGCAGATTCTCTTTGTCAGCTCCAACATGGATGGAGCCTGTTTTATGAACCGATGCTCATGCTCGCACACTTTATACGTTACTTTGCTGAGTCTGTGAATGTTGTTTGAAGGAAGGGTGCATCAGATGTTAGAAAAGACTATTTTAGGATCTCAAGGACACATTCTTACTTATTAATATATCATGGACATGTATTTTAGCTACATGAGCAAAATTTATACCATTCACTAATCTCAGAAATCGGGTCTAACTGCTTTGATAAATTCTAAGTTTGGATTTTGATCTCAGCTTCAGACTCTGCTGGGATCACTGAGTCTATTTGATTCTTCTCACTTCTTCAATACATTACAAATACTTATTTTATATTTTTCTTAAAGCAGGAGGGGAGAACAATATAATACTGTGACCCCAATGTGTGTTCTAAATATGTTTGACTGTGTCTTAGGATGATAAACATGTTGTCTACTGTGCCTGTTACGGAAGCATTATGAACATACCTGGCACTACTATAGGCAAAAATAAAAATAACAGAGATTTCCTTAGCAACCATGATTTGGGAGATTCAAAGAAAAAAATATTTTATTACAAGGAGCCACTTAATCCTACCATCAATTCATCACCCATTTCCCTGACGCAGGTGCCAAGCCTAGAAAAGCATATAGTGTGTAATTTGAACTAGATCAGTAACAATTGTCCTTTTTATTAAGTTTAGAAAACAGTATTATTGCAGACAGAAGGGCAATCTTTGAGCCATAAGGCACAATTCCAGTTAGCTGTCAGCATTGCCAATCAAGAGTTAATTCCCAAGTTTAAAAGAATTAGATGTAACTGAAATCAGAATCAGGCCCACATGTTCTAGCACTGTTGTTTCTAAAGTTATACAATAGCACCAATACTAAAATTTTACAGTATATGGTAAAGGTCAACAGATAAAATATTTGGAACTCTTACTCATGAATATATTTAATTTGCTACTGGAAATTATTTCTATTACATTTTACAAAATATATAGCTGCTTCTCCCTTTGCAATTAAAGATTCCCAATAATACAGTCAACCCTTCTTAACCACTGTTCATTCTAGCATAAAGTAAATCTTGCTGTGTTTGAAGAGAACCTAGTCATCTTAACAGCATCCGTTTTGGTTCCTTTTTATTTTATGAGATTAGAATGCTTAATAACCTTTACCACATTAGGCTGCAGTAGAAGTGTGAATAAGAGTAAAATTTGCTCAGTGGATTATATGGCTGGGACAAAACTCAGTTCTGTAATTAGGTTTGGTTCTCTTGCTTAGGTTTGCAGAAAAAGTAAAAATTAATAGTTCTTTTTTGCCTAAGATTCCCCTGTGGAGTTATATATAATAGTAAAACATTATTAGAGCCAGGCCTATTATCTGAATATTTGCCAAAACCATTGATTTTATTTTTTTTTCCCCTCGCTAAAAAATCTTCGGAGTGTTTGGAGGAAAAGAAATAGAAATACTAAGCACCTGAAGAGTCATCTTTTTAATTGCAAATAATTAAGACCTTAAAATAGCCCTGGAATACTCAGCTACACTTACAGTCTCAGATATGGCAAGTCCAGAGTTGGTATTGCTGCACCTTTAGAGCTCTACTGCAGAGTGGTCTTGGGAAAGATCAGCCAGCCTTTCTGGATATCCCCCTAACTCCTCACAAACTAAGCAAGGGGTTCTATTTAACACAAACTTCATTTTCATTAAAAAGAAAAATGTGTTCAGGCAAGTTGATGGAGAAATGAACCAATCTGAATGTATTGAAGTTCTTTGCTTTGCTACAGTGCTTTTTAAATGGTGTCTAAACAGTTGGTCACAGATTTATGTTTCCATGTAAGGAAGAAAATATTATAATTTTCTATATGGGAAACAGTTTCCTTAATTATTTGGCTCCTTTTTCTACCACATAAACACAGTAATTTGTACCCCTCTCCTTCAACTGGCTGCAATTATCAGCTACATTGCAATAAGCAGATTATGTTAATTAAAACCTCAAAACTATGTAAACAATGGGAACGCTGACTAGCCATTTTCTATTTTTGCCAACCGGGAGGAACACAAGAGAAATTAGTACCAAGCTTAATTTTGCTGTTTATAATTCAAGTTATTTGTAACAAATAACAGCATTTAAAAAGTATTTTTAAACAATTAACTATCTCTCTCTCTACACTAATTGAACCACATCCCACATAAGAAATTTGACACCTGTATGAACTGAGGAAAAAAGTTTTAAAAAAGAAAAATCTAAAAAGGTGTTAAGGGAACAGGTTTGCACACAACATCACCAAACTGGAATATTAAACACAAGTCCCCTTCCCATGCATGAGTCACACTCTCAAAAAGACATAGCTAAGGATAAAAGTATAACTTAGTTCTGCTGCTTAGGCAAAAATTGGAGCAAACTCTAGTAGAAACATTACCCAGCAGATGTGAATAAATTGTTTTAAGATGTTGCTAAAGTTTCAGAGAGGCTATGGTTGGTTTTTTTTTTCTTCTGTTTCCAAACCCAGATTGTTTAACGAGGGTGGGAAGAGCAGAAGGCAAAAGTTGATTTTGCCTCTTGTGTTCCCAGAGCTCCCTCTCAGCCATGGAGATACCACTCCGTGTCACACCCTATGGGGATATCACCACCAAATGAACTGCATGAGCAGAGAGGCCGTGTGCATATATATGATGTATTGACTGTAGCAATGAACTTGCCATTGACCAGGCTTTGGGGAAGAAGGAAGAGAATGAAGGTCTCCAGCCCTTCTTCTGCTTTGCAGAGGAAATGCTCTGTCCAAGTACAGGAAGGAGACCACATATTTCCTTCCCCAAGTTTGCACTACTAGATATTGCTGGTCAGATACAAAGAGGAAAATATGACTGCAGGGAATGATCACAGCCTCAGATGAGCTGTTAGACTGCTTCCATGTGGCTTCATAGTGACTGTATAGAAAAAGAAAATTATACAGAAATACATAATGGCTCATCTGGGACCAGACTTAAAAGAGTGGTCAGTATAAAACCACTAGTTCGGTATACTGTTTCGATTACGCACTTGATCCAAAATCCTTTAGAAAATAGGAAGATTCTCAGATGATGTGAAAGTTGCTGATAGCTGTATTATTCATACACCCTTAGGAGGCCACATAATGCTAAGTGTATGGGAAAAGACAATGAGACCATGGGAAGCTTCAAGAGATGTAGAAGAGCTGGTCACATAATGAGATTTTGCACCTACTGTCTTTCAGTCGTTTACAGCGAGTGGGAATCCTGAAGTGCTTCATGTGTATTATGTTGGAAAAACATTTCTTCAGCTTTAAGAGCAACACTGATTTCCCATCTCCTGCTCCCCTGTAGCGTTCCCAGACTGTGGGAGGGCTACTCAAAATAAAAGTGCAGTTGATCATTTCACTTTTTGTATTTCCACTGTTTTCCTTTTGGAGACATGAACTTTAAATGAGCTGCTGTACAAGCTTCTTGGGGTCAAAATAGAGGAAATCACATCCACCACAGAGACATGCACAGCAGAAACCCCAAATATGACCATTATGTTCAACTCAGCAGCTTTTTTCCTGTTGGTAGGTTTTTGATACAAGCTTAGCATCAAGCCAGGCTGTCAAAACCAATGAATTCTATTTCTGTGCCATTGAAAGAGCTCTTGATGAAAGTCAGTCAGTTCAGGGAAATGTTTTTTCAGAGTACCTGGAATCAAGACAGGGGAAGAGGTGGGTTTTAACAGAATTGCTGCATTTTCTTCTCAGTTTCTAAGCGGCGAGGAATATGTGCTAAATAAACCCATTTAGTCTGTAAACAGCACATTTAGTGCTTGATGCTAACAGCTACATTTTAGTCTGACCATTTGCTGAGAGTCTTGTTTCTTTACAGAATTAATCCTTTTGCCAGGCCTTTTATTTTGAAATTATTGTAGGGGTTTAGCTCTTGATGGGACTGTTTTTGGGTAACATAGAGAGCAGCCCTCAGGCTCCTGAGAGAAACAATTTTTAGTTTTCATACTACAGAAGGAAGACTATCAAAGGAACGATAAACAGGAGAAGTAGCAGCTTGGGTAATGCCAGTGGTACTGGATTTTTCTGTATTTAAGCTTGCACAAGATGTCCTGTACAATTCATTGCAGTAAGCTGCTACTACTAAAAAGTGCAAAAGGCTTCTGCCTACACATATGGTATTTTTGATACTTTCTTATGCATTCTGAACTTAGAGGATATGAATACCTAGTTTGCAAGACCATTCAACAACCTTACCTAGTCCAGAAACTTTTAAAATCACAATTTAAAGAGTTTGTTTACAGTTTTATGGACTCTTTTGTTCCCATTGAAGAAAAGGGCAGAAGATACCTACCCCAGCAATAAATAGGTGTTTGGTGGTGTTATGAATGGTTAATTGTTCCTCTGTATGGATTTCCCCAGCCTGGAAGTTAACTATGTTAACTATGTTTACAGATGATCACTTCATAAAAATGTTCACTTCTACATCTCAATCCATTCTCTGCTCAAGGTGTAATGAAAGAAATTACTATCTTTTCCCCAGCCAGTTCTTATAATGGTATGAAACAATGACTTAAATATTGACCTTGTCAATATAACCAAGTTAAGATGAGCTGAAAGTAAATCAAACAATTTTTTTAATCCCAGGACAGTATTTTAAGGCTTTTCCTTTTATTGTCTCAAGCTCACTTTTAAGACCTTAGTTTATGACACAACAGTGATTCATGCAACCACCAAAAAAACCCCTGAGAAAATAATAAAACAATGTTTATCCACTCCTGTAGCACTGAATCAGTTTTATGGTTTGTTAACTCAAAAGTAATCTGTACTTTTTAAAAAACTCTGATTGTTACTTAATTTTTCAATAAAATAAACCCAGCAACAATTTTCTCATCCAATAAAAATCAAACCATTACATCATTTAACACTGGCACTTTCCTTTGCTCCATTTCCAGCTAATGTTGCTCAATTTTACCCACTGTTAATATATATTTTCTATTAAACCCAAATGGTACTTATTTCTGTTCCTCTAGCTTCTGATCTCTGAACTGAAAGCCAGGACTCAATTCAGAGCCTCCAGTTCTCCATGGGGAAAAAGACAGTTCCACACAACCTAAGCTACCAACAACCCCAGCTATTAAATCAACATACTTTGTGGGTGGAGCACAAGCACAGGTTAAGTTACACGACTTACTCAGACAGTTTTAATGCTGATACCATTGGATCTACAGTATTCCAAGGAATTCTTAAGTTAACCAACAGTCATCCACAAAAGCAACAAGAAACCTACTGCTAGTAAATTACTTTTCCTCTTCCTGGAAGTGTATATTTGAAGCTATCCCTGAACAGGTTTTACACTCCCATTAGTTCTATTGATAGAAGTTTTTTTCTAGAATATTTAATAGGTAAACCCATGAAATGCATTCCAGCTTTGAGGTAATGAGATTAGGCTCTTCAAAAATTTAATTGATGCTTCAAGGATACAATTGTGTTGCAGGTTTGCCAAAGATCTCCCATTGATTTTGGATAGCTTTCATTTCTTTGATGGTATCTTTGAATAATGATTTTATTTTTTTCATACTATGAGAAAAGGTAAGACCATAATCTGCTTAATAACATTATAAAGAGAAGATGCCATGGTAGCTTTTCCCCTCCATTCAGTTGCTTGAGTTCCACCCTTGCATAAATGTAGCTTACTTATCCATCACCTTTCTCAATACATATATTCCTTCATTATTCTAAACTCTACCATGGAAGAATTCCAATGCCACTAAACCTACAAATCTCTTTGCTGTTCACTATGGTAGCAGTTTCTAGATTAAGCTATCCCAATGGTTCCACAGGGTCTTTTAAAAAGGTTATAACATCTTTATGTTGTGATTTACTCCATGAATAGCCATATTACAGAGTGGGTTTGGGCTGCAGTCACAGCTGTATTCTACAGACCCGGCCACAGAGTCCAGGACTTGAGGTCCCAGCTTTTCTTATGCCCAGTAAGCATTCAGACTAAGATTATTATTATTACTTAAATAATAATTTATTATTGCTATGTGCAACACGTCCACTTTCTTACCAGAGAATGGGGTGCTCCAGACCACCAAGTAGAAACAAGCAAATAAGGAAAAAATGCCCAACAAGCCCCAGCAAATACTGAAGGAGGGGAGAGTAGAGGAATTGTTTCAAATAATGGATCTCCTCTCAATTGCAGTTTAGGACAGTCACGACATGCTGGTCTCAAACTGCTCAGCTCCTCTGAGACACGTGAGGCTTCCTGTAACCTTACCTTGAGAATATTCACGTACTTTATGTAATTTTGTTTAGCCACACAATGATTTTAGTTCAACTATTCAATTCATCAGAAGAATCTGTGCATAAAGCCAAATGGGTATGGGAATATTGCATTTTCACGCAACAGAGATGGTGGGTTTTTCTGTTTACTTAAAAAAAACCCCAACATAGGGAGTTACATTAAAGCAACTTTCTTTTAAGTTGCTGTAATGTCATTTCATTGATTAAAAATTAATTACCATTACAAACAATTAATTGCCTTTTAAAGGCAATTTCACAATGAGTCATGTAAAAGTCAGAGATAAAATAACACTAAACATATTTCGTTGTCTCCTTATGCATGTGAGTTACTGCTATATTAAGTTATCATATGCTGTTTTTGCTTTCGGTCTCCTGCCTCAGTGCCTGGAGCAGGATCCCTGGTCAGTACAATTGAAACCCACCATCAGCTATTCCTGCTGCCCAGCCCACTGAGACTCCTCAGAGGAATGTCATACCAGAAATTCCTCAGGGATTGCAACATTTTCCCATTTGCGAGAAAGACTTGGCTAGTTCTAAGATTTGGAGTGAAGTAGGGTTGGCAGAGTCATACAACCGTTGCAATTTTCCTCCCACTCCCTTTCTCTGCCCCACCAGGAGCCATAAACAAATCCGGAGAGATGTGCAAAGCTCACCTTCAGTGTGACAGCCCTGAGTGACCAGAATTTTGAGCTGACAAGGACATAAACTCCTGTAAGTGAAGTGTGTTATTGATTTGTATGCAGCTACAGTGCAGAGATCAGAGGAAGTTCAAGGCTATACACTATTGTTAAAATCCTCTCAGATTAGGAAAAAATAAATCTAATTACTTTCATTGAGGTACACAAAATGAAAAATCTATTTTAGTATTTTGAATTTAAAATTGATCAATTCCTTTGTGTAGTTTACCTTTTGAACTGATGGAGGCTTTGTTCCATTACGTAAAGAACAATTCTATCTTAGAATAAATTAAAAGCAAACATACTCTTTGTAAAACTGAACCATGGATGTTCTCTTATTGTGGGGATTTTAAAATAAATAATATCAAGATTGTGAATCAAGAAGATGCATGAAAACATTTTGATTATTTAAAATGCTCTTATGACTGCTAATACAGATGACCCAGGACTGACTCACCCTCACAGCAATAATTTCTCATTTTATTTTTAGTAATTTTCAGGCTAACTCCAAGGTTCTTTGCAGCCCCAGGAAGTTCTGAATGGTCAGATGGTCCATTTTTGCTATGCTCATTGGTATTGGTAGTTTATCCAACACTTACATTATCATCAATGCTCAAAAAATATGCACTTCAAGCAGTATCTAGAAATGAATGAATTCCACATGATTTTCAGAGTCTTAGGCCTATTTAAAATAATCTCATTTCCTTGATACAAATAAGTCTTGTTTAGCCCTTCCCCCCAGTTTGATTCAGCTTTTCTCTATTGCTGTGGCAGACCTTTCAAAATGCATTTGATCAGAAGTTCTTTCTGCTTGATGTTCTGAGCCAGTGATTGACAACAGTCCTTTGTGAGCAAGCATTTAAGGAATGATGCACAGACTTGTTAGGGAGCTGCTATGTCAAGAAGAGAAATGAACAATAAATTAGAACAAAATGGAATTGCATTTGAAACTTGGCTGGAGGATTTTGCATTTGTGAGGACAAAGGACATTTGACAATCTGAGTCATCCTGCAGCTTTGCCTGTAGCAACTGTCAAATTAGTTCTTAATGCTACAGGGAAAGGGATTGAGTCACAGCGTTGCTTAAAGTTAAGAGGCTCATCAGTGAATCACTGGCAATATTAACAATTACAAGCTACACATTAGCATGGCAAAACCACTCCAAATAGTATGCTTACAAAAGAAAGCCATGAGGTGAACATAATTTTGCTTTCAGATTCCTGTGCCTTCTCCCAGGAATTGTATCTATAAATTGAGGAAGACAGAGGAAAAAGGAGTAAAACAATTCAATATTTTCTACATTATGTGCCCTAACAACTATATAGCAAGAGGAAAAATAGGTACTAAATCTGGATTTAGGAAAATGTGAGGTGAGGATGGGAAGTGCTTACCTGCATACAAATTCGATTCCCACACGTGTCTGTCATCCCTCAACTACACCTAGCCAAATCCTGCAGTGCTCCTCTCTCCTCTCACACACCTTTCACTCCATCCCTTCTCTGCAACAGCTGGAAGATGTGACCAGATGCCACAGTGACTATCTTCCCACCAACATGTGGTGCAGGTAATGAATTTAGACTGTGTGTCCACGCTGGGGATGAGGAAGGGCTGTGTCACATACACCAGTTCCAGTCAACTCTAAGAGAAAAACATAAATTACCTGTTAATTATAAGCCATATTAGAGAACAATGTTGTCTTTCCAATTTCCTCACAGGTGCAAGAAACAGAGTGTTACACTACTTCAGATGCCAGAGACATGCAAGTTGCTTCACATAGCACAATCCTTTTGGTGGATTTGGGTCAGACAGTATTCTAGTGTTAGAAAGCCACATGCAGAATCCTTGAACTATTTTTAAAAACTTGGTGAATTTTTAGGCCAGCAATGACTTTCATGATAATTTCATGTGTCATTTTATAGAGTGGCTTTCAATGCAAAACAAAAAAAATGTACACCCATGTTTTAAGACTGAAGATAAGACTTAGCTCTCCCATATGATGATCAGCATAACTTAATCTCTTTCAAAATCTCTGTAGGTCCAGCTCAATATGCTGTATGATATATTTAAAGGAATGTATTGTGCCAGGCTCTACACTGCTTTTCAAAGACACAACTGCACAATTCTACCATTGTCTGGCATGAAAGGGGTCAGAGGGGAACAGAATTAGATATGTTGTGGGAATGGCCTGAGGTACAATTGCATTGACAACTCATAATGACACTATAGGATGCCTTCTCTCACAAGCTGCACAGGTCTGTCACACAGTATGCATTGCCCTTTTAAGTGCCTGCACACTGTAATGAAGTCCTGTAACACTGACAAAAGAAGGATGATGAGTACAGTCACCACCTGAAGAGTCTCTTATAAGTGATGCCAGAGAAAGAAATTTCCTGACCTCCGCAAATACTGAAACTTCAAGTGGGATTGGTAGATCAAAATTCAGTTAAAAAAAAAAAGAAAAACCTTACAAACAACTACAGAAATTGATTGATACATGGAACTCCCCTGATACATATTTTTAAATAAAGTACTATTTCTTATACTCCAGCTCCTCAGCTCCTACACCGAGCAGACATGTAGGATTCTTTGCCTGGCACAAAAAATATGATCACAGGATCTCAGCTCCCAAACATAATGAAAGATTATGCAATCTTTACAGTTATTCACATCTGAAATTGGTCTAAATTTGTTGGGAACTCATTTCAGATTTATGAGAATTTGTGAGTAGAATTATTTATAAGCAGGCTGAAGTATATTCAATTCTTTAACAAGCTTTACTTCAGTTGGATTGTTAACTGAACCTGAACATGCAATTCAACTCAGCTGGGTAAGTTACAGTAAAAAAAGAGATGATTTTTCAGTGGATCTAGTTAAAAGCAGAAAATTATATCCAGTTCAAGGGATTTTGTAATAGATCTATTTGGTACTGTAATTTTTTTTTTACTAAATATGCTCAAATTTTGGGTAGAGACAATACTGTCAATATACCACCACCAAATCTATAGTAAAAGCTACATTACCTTTCAATAATAATTTAAAAGCTACCTTGTGCAATTAAATTCACAGAGGTCTGCAGGACTGGCACCAAAACACTTTCTGGATTAAAATAACCAGTTATGAGAACACCTCTATTGATGCTCTGTACCCAGAACCACTTTGCAAGGCTGAGTGTTAGATTGCACAGTTTCATTTAGAAGTGAAAAGCATGAGAAACCAGCTCCATAAAATGGTCTGAGATTCTCAATTTTAAATTAAAAAAAAACCCCAAAACATTAACATAAATTATGAGAAGTGTCTTTGGACCTAATATCTAGTTTTGATTCTTTGCAGCTTCCGGAAATGCTGCTTGCGCTTTTCAAGTATTTTTTGCAGAAGATTTCTTCTCTTTTTTATGTGAGAATAATTCTCTATTTCTATCCAAAATCTCTATCGAGGTCTGAGAAAATGGTTCATTGTATAGAAAATAATTCCAAAAGTACAAACATTGACTCCTAAAAGTTCAGGTACAATATATACAATTCCTAGTTAATTGTAGCAATGTTGAATGTGTGAGCATGAATATTTTCTCCTCACATCAGAAAGAACTGCTGAGAGCACTGAAAAAAGCATAACACTGCATGAATTCAAAAATCATTTCCTTCTCTTCCTTCCTGTCAAATAGTGAGCAAAGTCACTTGTTTTGAACACATCTATGACCATTCTCCAAACCAACTACACCCCGTGTTTGAAAAGACTCCAGAGTCAATCCAGAGTCGGGAAATTTATTTCTGGTTGTCTTCTCTGGAAAAAAAACAACAACACACACGTGGTGCTGGTCACTGGTAGCTCAACCTGGCAAAGCTAACAACAATCTAAAAAAACTAACTGTGCACATGTGTAAACTAAGGAATATGAGCAATTATGTTTAGACAAATCCCTGAAGAAGGAGAAGAATAGATCTAATTTTCTTGACATCTTCCTTTTGTTTTGGTTGCAAGTGGAACATTTGCATTTTCTTAGACCTTATTATGTGGATTAGTAGGCAAGGGCTCTTCTGCATCCAGGAACAGGTTAAACACCCGAGAGAAACTCAAAAGAAAAACCGACCAACCAAACAAATAACAAAAAAAAACACCGAAAAAGAGTAATTAAAATAATTTGTTTCTTTTGTACTAAGAGCCTGAGGGAAGGAATCAAGCTTTATACACTAGTTTGATGTAGGGCCTTTTCTCTTTCCAGGGAAAATATCAATGAAAAACATCCTGAGGGACATAAAAATGGAAGCTCTGAACTTAATGAAGGTTGACAATGACTATTATTGATGTCCTTATCACACATGACGAGAGGTTTAGGAGACTATTCTAGCATATTGACACCGTGGTTCAAATGCTCTTTTTTTCTTTTCTTTTTTTTTTTTAATTAAGGGTACCGCCTGCTTCAGAGGCAGGGTTGGAAAAACTTGATGTTCAGAATGACATTTGTCACCCTTTGTCCCCCAGCTAAGAGCAGAATCTTCCTGTTAGCCATCTTTCAAACTGAGTAACAGCTGCATTAACACAAATTATTCTCTGTCCATCAATTTTAATTTCAAGATGAAAAGCAAAGGCAAACTCCGAGTGGAAGAAGAATGTTTCAAGAATAGTTCCCTCCCTACCCTCCTCCTACTCACTTACTTTTACGAGAATATAAATTCAGATGCTAGACTACAAGATAAATGGGAAATGCAGTTTAGAAAAATTTCTACAGTTGCATGATATAACTTGTGAAATGGTATAAAACATTCTTTAAATATGTCATCAATTTATATTATACAACTTCACTCTAACACTAATATGGAAGGTAGGAAACTGAAAAAAAAAAATTCCAACCATTTTCACCTCCAGACATCAAGAATGAGCATGGTGCCCTCAAGGAATACAAGAGGTCATTTAACAAAAAGCAGACTCAAGTGAGTTCCACCCACCCTGCCCCTGCAATCCTATGCTATAAAGATACAGGTACCTGCCCATTCATTCTAAACAATACTTTCCATACGCAAAAATATGTTACAACTCCAGTCACTCAAGAATTTTTGGTCAGTTTCCCAACATAAGATTTCTTAAAAATAATTCTGAAATATTTCTAACTACTCTAGGTTTTAAGCCTTTAAAATGAAGTCAAAATACAATTGCAAGCTTTTTAATCTACAGCTAAACACACCAGTAAAGTTTTCTGAAAAAGGTATAATCACACAATTTCTGAAGCTTAAATATAAACAAGGCAAACTTGTAACATATCTGTGCAACTAGGTAACACTGCACTTGTGTACTGTATAACGTAAGTCATCAGCAGTATTCTGGAAGTATAAACTCCCCGGCTCATTAATATTGAAGCCTGGAAAATGAGGTTTTATGAAATAAATTTCTCTTTCCATAACACAAATTCTGACTCTGCATTGCTTGGAACACGCAGATCCAACCATCTCTAGGACAAAAACGTTCTCCCTCATTCTATTTTTCATTTGAATAACAAACAGTTGCTACAAAAGAAACAATCTAATTATGAAATAAAAGTGCATATTTAAATGAAGGCAACAAGTATTTTCAGCTTTAATATATATTTTTGATCTATACCAATACTTACACTTACTTGCATGTACAGAAGCCCAGAATACTAGTGTGTCTTTTATAATGAAGGCTCATTAAGAGACCACAAACATTGCCCAAGTTAAATGTATGTACACTTCAGGCTGGATATCTTAGAAAAATAATTCCTTTCCACGTAAAAACTTCTTTAAATCTTTTATTTGAAATAGGACACGAATCAAGATGTGGCTGAGAATCTTTTAGCAGGGATATTGTCTTGGTTTGGGCCTGAGACGACAATAAACAGCCACATGGCCGCTCACTCAACTCCCCCCCCACACTCACAGTCTGGAATGGGGGAGGACAAACTAGAAGCTCATGGTTCCAGACAAAGGACAAGCAGGTTCACAGGTAAAACAGACCCAACTTGGGGAAAAAATAATAATTTAATTTCACCCTAATCAAATGCACTCGGGACACAGACAACACAAAGAGCAGGGCTTACCTACGTTACCCCCACCCCTCTCTTCTTCCCGGGCCCAAATTACTTTGTTCCCGATGGGGACAGGGGATGGGGTTTAGAGTCAGTTCACAGGCTGGTGGTTCCTGCTGCTCCTTCCTCCTCAGGAAGCATTCCTTACAGTCCTCCACTGTTTCCCCACGGGGTCCCTGCCACGGGAGAGAGTCCTGCACGAACCTCTCCTTCATGAGCTCTTCCCACCAGGTCCGGAGCAGCTGCTCCAGCGCGGGCTGCCCACAGAGTCACGGGCTGCTTCGGGAACAGGCACCTCCCCTGGCGCGGGGGCTTCCACAGCTGCATCATCCGAGTCCCCTGGCCAAGTTCACCCCTCCTGGCGCCCCCAGGGAATGTTCCACCACGTTCCTCCATGAATGCAGGGGGACAGCTGCCATCTCGCCATAGGCTGCAGGGAAACTTCTGCTTGGCCACCTTTCTTCCTCACCAACCACCGGGATCTTACCTCAGCACTGCCTTTCACCTCTCCAGCACAGCTCTTCTCTCTCTTCCTATTAAGTGCTCGCTCTTCTCAGGCCTTACCTCAGTTCTTTCGTATGTTAATAGCAGAGGCGCATCTATTGTCTCTCTAATGGCTCCTTGGCTGCTTTTGGAGCAGGGGGAGCTTCTCAGCTTCTTATCGGAGCCACCCCTGGGGCCTTCCCCTACTAACTGAAATCCCGCCAAACCAGCACATTCCATCCCTCGCCTCCGAGAATCACATATAAAAAAAAAAACTACATTCGGCAAAAAATTTTCATGAACTTCACTCACACCGCAAAAACCTCTATACGAAAATAAAGATAGCAGCACGATACCACACAGGAAGGGGTTATTTACACCCCTCGTCCATTTACCACAATATTAACAACAAAAATTCCCCATAATCATACTTTAGTCCATGTTTTGCCCGTTACCTCTATTTATATCCTTGTCTCTGTCTGGGGTGCCAATAATTGTGGTTTGGGCCTAACACAACAACAAAGAAACAGCCACATGGCCGCTCACTCAACTCCCCCCCTCACACGAACCCCGGGATGGGGAGGGCAAAGGACAAAGGCCAACTAGAAGATCATGGGTCGAGACAAAAGGCAAGAAGGGTTCTTCACTGATTAAGGACAGGGGGCAAAACAGACTCAACTTGGGGAAAAATAGTAATTTAATTTCACACTAATCAAATGCACACGGGACACAGACAACACAAAAAGCAGGGCTTACCTAAGTTACCCCCGTCCCCAAATTACTTTGTTCTCGATTTCTCTGCCTCCTTCCCCACAGCGGCACAGGGAATGGGGTTTAGTCAGTTCAGTCTGGTGGTTCCTGCTGCTCTCTCTCCTTTGCAGGGAGAAGGATTCCTTACAGTCCTCCCCTACTTCCCCACGGGGAAGTCAACTCAGTCAAGAGAGTTAAAGTTTACGGTGCTTAAAGCTTATGGGGGGTTAATGGTTTGGTTAACGGCAGGGCCGTTAATACAGGGTGTGCCTCAGCTGAGGGCTGCTTCTCAGGCTTCCCGCGCGTTACTGCAACAGCAGCTCCTCTTGCAAGCCTGACAAGCAGCATCTGCGGCTGCGCAGTCGGCAAGCCCGCGAACCGCGCGGCTCCAGGTCAAAAGGACACAGCAAGGAAGACTTCGGACCTTCCTCCAAGAGACCCCTGCCCACGACCACACGACCACCAGAAGGCAGTGCGCATATGGAAGTGGGAGGAACCATATGACTGATTTCCGAGAAATAGTTCATATAGCCCTGCCCATATAATGCATATGTATGACTTGGCTGTAGAAACTGTCGACATTTTGATCGCTGTGCGCGCGGGTATGGAAGGAGCTATCCCCCAAGTGCCCAGCTGCAATAAAGCATACCTGCTTTATAGCTTCACAGGGCTATAGAGTTTTCTTTCCACAAATCAGGGTCCCTGCCATGGGAGAGAGTCCTGCACGAACCTCTCCTTCATGAGGCCTTCCCACCAGGTCCGGAGCAGCTGCTCCAGCGCGGGCTGCCCACAGAGTCACGGGCTGCTTCGGGAACAGGCACCTCCCCTGGAGCCGGGGTCTGACACAGCTGCATCATCCGAGTCCCCTGGCCAAGTTCACCCCTCCTGGCGCCCCCAGGGAATGTTCCACCACGTTCCTTCATGAATGCAGGGGGACAGCTGCCATCTCGCCATAGGCTGCAGGGAAACTTCTGCTTGGCCACCTTCTTCCTCGCCAACCACCAGGATCTTCACCCCAGCACTGCCTTTCACCTCTCCAGTACAGCTCTTCTCTCTCTTCCTATTAAGTGCTCGCTCTTCTCAGGTCTTATCTCAGTTCTTCGTATGTTAATAGCAGAGGCGCATCTATTGTCTCTCTAATGGCTCCTTGACTGCTTTTGGAGTAGGGGGAGCTTCTCAGCTTCTTACCGGAGCCACCCCTGGGGCCTCCCGTACTAACAAAAAAATCCCGCCAAACCAAATCAGCACAGATATGATTTGAGAAACAGCTGTAAAAACCTCCACTCAATTTATCCAAGTTATGAACCTCTTAAAAAACAAACCCCTAGCCATTTGCTCTTCTTGAAGAGTTCTTCGTGCTAAGTTTCCAGAGTCCATTTGCACTAAGAAGAGTTTTCCTCGCAATTAACTCTCATGTTACTGCTGGCTAGGCTGGTTAGAGATTTAGTTGGAAAACAAGAGCAGGACAGATTGGTAAAATGATTGCATGGAACAATGGGCTCTGTGGACCCATTAAATAATTAAAATAAATTCCACTAACTCAAGGAAAACCATCTCCTCGAGCACAGACCCTTCTGTTTTCTTCACTCTCAAACAGCATCATGGCTAAATGTTCAAGTAAAGAAGCATCCCTCAAACAGATCCGAATTCTTCATGGGGGTAGAGGTGGAGCACAGAAAAAAAAAAGTTTGCTCAGGCAACAATCAGTATATTAGTTTAGTTTAGTACTTAATATATCCCATCTCATAGTTATGTTGTTAAAAGGTTTTCATTCATCTTTGTCTATTACACGTAAGATGTTTTTTAAAAAATGATGCTGCATCTATTTCACACTTTACCAGCAAATTCATGCCATCTTAGAATGACTAACCAGTTCAGTATCTTACTTAGGAGTCTACCAAGTTCACAGCATACTTAGGCAGGCAATTAAAAAAACCTGCATTGTCTGATGGAGTTCTTTATTTCCACTAGAGCTTTACAGAAATTGCAGTCAATGTGGAAGTAGCCAAGAGTTATGAACTGTCAACATGCTGATAGGAAAGTAAGCAATGTAAAAGAGAAGCCAGCATTTGAGTCTCACAGCATGGTACACTGCTGGAATGGTTTAAATCATATGCCAAATGATTGTTATTATTGAGATAGTGAATGTCATGCTTACAGAAAAATTGTGCATGTTAAAAATGACTGCCATTAAAAAGATAAGTCTCACAGGGGGAAGAGACCTCAAGCCAGTAAACAGACAAAATGCATTACAGCACAAAAAAAAAAAAAAAAAAAAAAAAAAAAAAAAAAAAAGGCAGGACAGAAAAGGGAAGTCTTTTCTAATTACCATATTCAACTATCATTTATAGTACTCTTTACTACCAAGAAAAGGCTGGAACAGAGAGAGGCACAAGGGCAGTAGATGTAATTTTTTTAAAAAAGCAACAGAATCTCAGTTAGAATTAAGAGTATGACATTGAAAATACGCATATCTGAAAATACATACTGGATCTTTGTAGACAAGTGTTTGGCATTGGTGAGAAGAGTTCTGCACAAAACCAATATTCTTATTTAAATGTCAATATAAAAAAAGATAAGGCTGACCCAGAGAAACTTAGAGAATCATGTTCCTCCACCAATAACACAGAAGTGCTTTGCTTATCACAAAAGATAAAACCTACACAATCATCCCTCCTTTATTATAACCAGGTCAAAATACCAGGAAAATAAATCTCTCTCAATACAACACTTAACAGGGAACCATGTTAGTTTGTTGTTCACAAGGCCAGAAATAGAGAACTTCCTTCATGTGGCAAAATACCAGCCACCTTTGTAGTGTTCTCCTAGCAGCACTGGCCAGAAGACAATTTTTATCCCTTCAACTTGTAATCCTATGAGCAGCTATATGGTAACTGACACAGGACAACATGTTCAAGAATGCTTATGAGTCAAGATTCAAAGTATTTAAATTCAGAGAGGACCATGATTATGAGGTCTAGGAACCTGCTACTCAAACCAATGGATTTTCTTGTATTAATTCCTGCTTGACTAGGACATTTCAAAGAAAGCCAAAATACTGTTGGTTTTTTTTTAAGTTACTGCTGATGGACAATCTACCAGAATTTTTGGAAAATTGTTCCAGCGGTGGCTTATTCAGCATATAGCATGAGATAAAGATGCTATGAAGAACCTACTTGCACTTTGCATGGAAAGTTTCATTAATCTTGTACCATCTTCTTACAAATATTCTAGTGTTACAATCTCTCTCAGAATACCAGTATTGGAGAGCTCAGTTTCCATATGCACTATGAAAGCCAGCTTATTTCCCAGTAGAGCTGATGCTCAGGCTGAATTTGTAACCCTTCCAAGCCACATGGTGGCTTTTCTGAGTTTCAAGGGTGTCTCCACAGCAAAAAGGTAACTCCTCCTTACATACACCTTCTCATTGCCACTTATCAGCTGCTACGCACCATAGCTTACATAGCCATCAATGTTCCTACTCTCAGGATCTTTCCAGGAAACATTTCAGTCTGCTTCTGTTGAGCCCTGACATTACCCCAAGCTCCTCTGCTGTCCCAGACTGTGAAATGGCTGAGGAGTGCAGCTGAAAACACCCCAAGTGAGTTGCACAAATTTCTGACACTTTGTATGTGCACCTTATCAAGTATACAGGTAGCAAAACTAGACATTCAACTCCTGTTATTATCTCAGCCGTGTTAAATTAAAAGCTTCTGGAATTTTTCTATTTAATACTCTCTTCTTCACATAAGAAGCGTATCAGCCCCCTTGGGCACTCAGACAAGCTTACGACTGATTGCCCATTCCAATTCAAGTGGGTTATCCACCGTAGTTGCAGATTGCTTCCAGAATAAGTCTGGAGGGTGGAGGAGATTCTGTAAAAAGTATTCTTTATTCCTAGGAGCAGAACATTCTTTACTTCTAGCCATTTCTAAGACTCATTATTTATTGGCACCAAAATCCACTTTGAAACTAATATGTGAGAGAAATGCTCAGTATAGAGTGTGAGTTGAAGGGTAGAAGTCATCTTTAAAAGTTATACTCAAGGCAGTCATTTCATATCTCTTTTCATTATGCAGCATATTTTTCAGGTATCCATTCTGAATATATTTTTTAAAAGAAAACATTGAGTTCACTGTATTTCAAGACTCCTAAAATACTCTTATGCATTTGAAGGATTTTGTGCTCCAGGCCAATATTTGGTCATCTCGGTTTCTCTGTTACATGTGAAACTAGATGAGAAAATCAGATTATCACTCTCAAAGCCCTTTAGGAGAAAGATGAATTAACATGACAATTCAAGTTCATGGAAGAAGATACTTGTGCAAAGTGTGCATGACTTATAAATTCATTTAACATTGACTTTGCAATTAAGTTAGCTTACTTCCTTAAAGACACTGCAGTAGAATTGGGAATGTGGTAGGTAAATAAAGTAGCAACTCAGAAGGCTGAACTCATGCATTACCTTTTACTATCATTGGGATAACTGCGTTTTCCAAAAGTCTCCATGTCTTCCAGAAGTCTTCAGCACAAAATTATGATACATGTAAGAGAAAAAAAGGTAGCTGGGACTTTGATGTTCAGAGGGAAAATGGCAACTGCAGAAGGAAAGGACAAGCATAGCTGCTATAGGCCACAATCTGGTTAGGAAGAGTTACATCTTTAGCGCAGTTTGTTGTTCCTGTATTCTGGAGGGCAATATCTATAAAACAATGCTAATATGTTAATGCAATTTAATTTGCTCAGTTTAGCACATTGCTTAAGTGTCTTTTGAAAGACTCATAATAGAAGCACGAAGGTGGCATGAATGCAATATGAACAGAAATGTGTGTATGTAAATACCAGATGAAGCAGCAGAACAAGACTTGGAAATGATGTCCTATATTGATCACAGAGGAAACTGTACCCAGTAATAAAACGAGGAATGTGTTGCTTTTGTCAAAACTAGGAATCCTGTGCTCTGATACGCCCACAGCCACAGACTGTGTTGGCAGGAGACCTGGCAGTCTGCAAGCAGGGCAATAGCATCAGGGCCACGTAGCCTGCTCCTTTTTCAGTTAGCTCCCCAGGAAAACAGACTGTCATCGTATAGATGGGTCTGTCTCAAGCAGAAACAAGACAATGGGACAGCAGCCTTGCCTCTGATTTATGGAGAATAATGCAGGCAAGATTTGGAAGCAAAGGCCCACTCCATGACGACTGTGGACCCCAAAGGGTCTGAAAGTCCTAAAATGAGTTTGCTGTTGCCACACAGGAACCTCAGGGATATGATCTGATGGGAGACAGGATTCAGTAGTTGATGTTTTTTGTCCTGTGTCAAGCACAGGTGACTCTGGCCAGATTATCTGGGCACACACATGTCTGTGCTTGAGTATGTTTTGAGATAGATGACGAGTAACATCAGTTTACTGACAGGTTTTGTAAATAGATTCCAACATTTACTGGTGTAACTCCTCACACTTACACAAATAGAAAAAGTAAAGCCTTGAACTTCCAGTGGAAAATAAATGGTTGCAGGAGAGGAAAAGTGACTGTGTCATTACTTCAAACACTTATAGCTTTTGCTGAGAAAAATGGTCCTTCTTGGAAGATGTCATGAAACTACTTATGCAGGATGAATAGATAAAATGAAGACAAACTGATAGTTTTCATGCAATATCAAGCTTAATTTCTCTCTCCTGTGGTGGCTTTATGTTTATAGACACAACTTACAAAACCCAATTTAGGGGAGAAAAGAGATAGACACCTTGGTGCAAGGCCCTGTCACTTTTATTGAAAGCTAAGGTTCTATCGCTACATTTTTTTAAAGAGTTTCCAGAAATAAGCACCAGTAGAATAAGTGCAGCGAGAGAAGAAAAATCTGTCAAAGAGTAATATACTCTTGAAATCCAGCAGAAAAACTAGTGCCGCAAGTTTGGAGGTCCTGGAGAGGAAACGGTAGTTAGGTTACTGCAGAATAATATTAAAAAAAGCCAAGAGGCCCAAGCACTCAGGCTACGGACTAATATAAATTGCAGATTTATACCTAACAGCCTGCTCCTGCTCAGCAACCCACCAGCCAAAGAGTCCAGGGTTGGGATTCATACACAAGAGAGGTGAGCAGTGGAAGCAGAGAGCATGGCCAGAGCCTGACGTACTCTATGGCTCAGTGAGTCACTGATGTTGCATTTTAGATCTGCTGTATTCTGATGATCTTCTGATTACAACAAATGTCAGCATAGCTGAACTTTACATGTGTAACTAGTTTATTAACTAACTTAATCCGTACTTTTAATCTGTACTTTTGATTTTTTAAGATGGGGTAAACAGTCAGCAGAAATATTTTTGTTCATCACTGTTTTCCAAATACACTTCTAAGCTGATTTTCCATAATTTTTTCTATCAATGCTCTAGGTTGGATGTAACAGGAATAATAATCTATGTAAAGATCCTATAGTTCAATTTAAAAAAGGGCTTTGCATAATTAGAAAGAGGCAGACAGGAAAGTACAGTTCTGACAAGCATGGAATGCAGGTTCTTGCTCACCTCACGGCCAGGAAGCAGCAGTACAACAATGCCAAGACTGAGGTGCTACGAGCATTAGGATACATGAAAGACCAGCTTCCCAGAGATGTCAAATAAACATGTACATGGTAGTTGTCAAGACAGAGGATGTTGAAAAGCTACTGTGAGCTATAAATGAGACTTCACATTATGTAAGCTGTTTGCTGTGACAGGTGTTTCCTTAGACAACCTGCACAGAACAAACCTGTAACACATGAGAGGGCCTGGAGAGATGTCCAAGCCAAAGAGCAGCCCTTTAAGACAGGCAGAATGGTGGTGATCTTGGTCTGACAAGCAGGCAGCACTGCAGGTTGCTTATTAGTATCTGTGTGCATGTCTTGACATGAGAGAAAGTCACAACTAGTAAAACTCAAAGACAGTAAATTCTGCAATGACCAACTGAGTGACAAAGGCTAGAACTTCTGAAAGTAAAGATGTGTTCCAATATTGACACCAGAAGGGATCACCATAACCATCTGCAGCTACAACATTTAAGCTCATTTCTCCTTCAAGATTGAAAGCTTCCTATTATTCCACCCAGATGAGTGCAGAAGAGGCTGCCTTCATAATGCAACTGTAGTTGAATTTCACACAGCATTACAGATACAATGTGCAAAATCTAAAGCTTTACAGTATCATCTGGTTTCTACAGCACAGCTGCAGAAAGAGAATATCACCATAAGACACCAGAGGTTTTGCCAGAATTCAGATTAATAGGAGCTTAATAACTTTCCTTTGTATTTGTCACTTTAGATAAAAATACTGAATTTCTATTTTGCACTTATAAGGTGCCTTTGAGTCACAGGAATACCAAAAAATAAAATTATACACAGAGATAATTTCCTTCATTACTGAAATGAATCCCCCTTTGGGATAATGAGGGAGTGAAGAGTGTGCACCAAATCGAGAATGTTATTATGTTCAAATATAAATCTGTATATATGAGTCTAGCAAGATGCAAGGACTTTGATTTCCAGACAGATTCAAGCCAGGTAGCTCAGTAGGAGAGAGCAATTTGGTGCTTTGAATATCTAGCCACAAAGAGCACAATTAGAGCTGCTGTACAGCAAGTTCTCTTCAAAAACATGATGGTGCACCTGCAGCCAGAGCACTTAATAAGGCACGTCTATCAGCCACTGCCAGGGAGGCTTTTCGTGCCATGCAGAAGCTCTAAGGTCACATCAACTCTTAAGTGTTGCCTATTGAACTTTCAACACCATTTCTGAGGACTGGTGTTAACTTAGTCTTAATGCAGCTCAGATTAGCTTAAGTGCTCTGTACTAATAAGATCTTAACACTGGAAACTGTGACCTTGCCCTCCCTAACCCTTGGAGCCTTCTCAGACTCTAACCATCTTTGAAAGCTTTCAGTTAACATTACTAATTACATCTGCCTTTTCCTAGGTTTAAAAGCAATGAAACATTATTTTTAGCCTGACTGAAGCAATGTTAGAAGTCTCAAGAAAAGACTTTCATTTCTCGATCCCCCAAATTTTGCTAAGTGCAGAAAGCTTGCTTCCCTGAAATGGCACAAGATAACTTCTTATTACTAGATTACATATTCAGTCTCACACAGAAAAGTACTAACTTCAGGCATCAATTTGTCTTATTAATGCATTACAAAAAGCCCGGAAATAAAAATTATTGACCATGTTCATCACTGCCTCAACATACTGTTTCTGAAAACTATAGACATTTAGGCTATCACCTACAGAGACCACAAGTATAATTAAACAGTTGTCACCAAAGTAGTCACTTCCCAAGCACATCTTTCTAGTACGTTTTATATGTAGATGCATGCACACAAAAATATTACTACCCTGCATTAAAGACAGAAAAAAATCTCACCTGTAGCAGAAAAATTCCTCATGCAGTACAACTGTATGGTTTTAAGTAGCTATATCAGTAGAACTATATAGGTTCTTCTGTCTCAGACATGATTGACATCAAATAGACCAGCTTTTTTCCAGCTGTTGTCATGTCCCAAGTAAGAAAAACAACACAGTGAGCTTATATAGCAGAGACTCAGGAGCAATCATACAAACCTCTGTCTTAGAGCCTCCTAATCGAATTAGATAGTTCAGCTATACATCTGCCTTATCACATGGTAACCTTTCACTTCAGAGGCATCTAGATCACATATATAAATCTCTCCCTTCTAGATGCCTTGCACCGTTCAGCAACCTAGCTGAAAGGATTTATCTCCACGTCCAGCTACTCAGGGACACTAAAGCATTTCTGCTTACTGAAGGTGTCTGACCCTGTCTACAGGAAAGAAGTGCTACGAGCATGTACAACAACAGACCTTCTGTGAGACTCCCCCAAAATCTCTTAATATTTAATTACAAGAAAATTCGATCTGTCTAGTATATAGGGAGCTACTTGGGATGGGGAGGTTTATGTTCTCTCCTTCAATTAATATGTAGAGTGAGACATTGGTGTGTTTATGGGGATGAGAATACAAATCTAATTTCTCAGACATTATGCTTAAAAGTAATGTTTGTGTCCTCTCTCTATCTCTCTCCCCAGCATCCCCTGCCTTTCCCTTGCATCTTTTCTCCAGCAAAGATTTAATTATTTAATGCCAAGTGCAATAACATCAAGGGAGACCAAGAGCATTCTTCCATGGAATACTTCATAGCACACTAATTAGGTCTCTTCTGAGAGATTTAACAATCCCTGTAGGCAGAGGCGGAACCGAATCTGATCTCTTCTAATCCCAGTGACCGTCCTCATTTTGTGCTATTGCAAAGGGGAGCAGAGGGCTTCCAGTGGCCGCCTTTTGTGAGAAAGGTTCTGCTCATGCCTCCCTCCAGCTGTAGATGAGTGCCTTGTTCAGTTCCTAGAAACCGGTCAGAACTGAGACAAAGCTCGACGCCCAGCCCTTGCTAGTGTTTATGCAGATGACGCAGCCTGCCGCTCAACAGGCTGCCCTCCATCCAAGTGTATTCCCAGCTCTTCCTCCATGGGAAAAGAAACTCACGTGCCTAATTCAGAACCATGAATTCCACCAGGTACCATGTCTGCATGTACCTTTGGCTCCCTTCAGCTTATGCAATAAGAAATATGAAAGCAGCAAGCCATGCAGGGAGTACATTTTCATTTATGGCAGAGCAGGTTGTTGAGCGGTGAGGAACACATGCTGGAAAGGGAGCACCAGCATCAAGCAGCTCCCAGGAGGGAAGCAGCACATAAACTAGCAGGCTTTACTTTCCTCATGGTTTTGAGCTTCTGACCACAACATCACACTTTGGCCAGCAGAAATGGGATTTTGCAGTGCATGAGAGAAGTATGAGCAAACTAGAGGATTAGCAGTGGTCTGAACATTGCATCTGATTGCAATGAAACCTCTTACTTACATATTTGGGCCATTAGTTATAGGTGACATAAAGCAAGAGCACAAGAGTAATTGCTTAAGTGGCAATAATACTCAGTTACCTCTCCTCCTATTGCAGATCACGGATGCTTCCAATATTTCTGCTCTTCCTTGATCTCTTCACTTTCGCCAAATATTCATCAGTAACAAGCTACGATAAAAAATAAGGACAGTAAATAAGGACTGTTTTTTATTAAAGCATGGCCGGTATTTTAAGAGTTATTCTAATGCTTTTTGAAATCAACAGAAATCTTTCCCAAGAATTAAACTAAGTCTATGAAGATCTTTCCATTAAAAACCAAAGTTGCAACATTAATATTAGTTATGTCACCCTATACAATTGATCTTTTTTCAACCAGAGTAAATGTGAAATGTTAATCCCATTTTTAAGTTGCTGCTCTTTATTTTTACCAATTAATGACTCTTTTGAACTTCACCTCATGATACTTGATTAGCCCTCTTAAATATACTGGAGTTTATACATTCTTCTTTTGTGTCATTCATTAATCACTACTCGATAAATGCTGTCAGAAAGCTGTTGTCTTTGATGTCTCATTGTTCATTGCATTCTTTCTTGTTGGTAGTTAATCAAATGTTCCCCTGCTGTGGTCAAAGCACAGTTTGATAGCAGTTTCAGAGATGATTCAGCATTAAAACACAGAGCTTATTTTAAAGGTTAGTTTTTCCTCCTACCATGCTAAGCTGAAAGCTTTCATTTTGCAGTCCTTGGCAAATGACACACTGTTGTCATGCCCTTATGACTGGGTAGCTCAGAAAATAGTACTAAGTTCTGCCATCTAACTGAAGCACACGGTAATGACTGACTAATTATCTGCAGCTCTGAAATGAACAGCAAAGTTTCCACTGTCAATCACAGTGAAATACTATTTTTTTTTTCTTTAGAGATTGGAATTACAACAATTGTCAAAATGTGTTAAAACTTTAGGGGGCAGTAAGTCAAATGAAAGCATCCAACAGAGAAAAAATTCCATCCTGGGATAAACCAAACATTTTCAGTTCTAATGTTTGTTCAAGACAGATTTATATTGAAAACATTTAGAAAGAAATTCTGCAAAAGCCGTAGTTAGCGGACAGACTGAAAACAAATGAAGTATTGACTCAGGATTATATGGAAGAGGGGAATGCAATGGGACCAGGAGTCATCACTGAAAAGAAAAATAAATGTAAAACCAGACTACTATAAAATACTGAGGGCTTTCATAGTACTTTGGCATTGCCATGCTTAGTTGCTTTAGAATACATCATCAGTGTTTGGGGTCTTTACATTAAAATAATGTAGACTAGTTATTTTCTGTCTCTTTTCCTTTTCAGAGATCTTATCCCTCATTGCATGATCCTCCAAAAAATTTGAGCTGTACAGCTGAAGCAGCAGGAAAACACAGTAAGATAGCTGTCAGATTAATGTATATCATCATCTTTTACTTGTAAATGAATTTGCATACTTATATAAGACAAGTTAGCACAAATAAAAGTGAAAAGAGACAATTCTGAATATTGTAAATGTAAAAAAAATATAATTAAAAAAAGCATCTATAAAACTCTGCTATAAATATATAAGAACTCATCTATAAATTCTAAGCCCAGAGATAAAAGTCAGATTTAGATCAAAAGCCCCGAGAAAATTACCAAAAGCATCAAAATAATTCAACTTTGGGCATAGCTGAGATAAAGGAATAATTTTAGCTGCATGGTTCAAGTTGCTTGGGAGATGTAGAAATAAAAAAATATTTCTTGCCTTAAATCCACAAGGATTATTAGGAAAAACGTTCATGTCTGTGCTTATTGCTTTGTGTGTTATTGAAGTATTAGTTTTGCTGGCTAACCTGAGATCTAACCTGCTTTGCAAATATGAAACTGCATGATTAGCATCCAAACTTTATTGCTGCTTAGAAAGTTCATCAAAGTTCTTAAAAACTCTTTGGCATTACTGACACAGAGGAAGCACTTTTAGAACGAATACTGTTATACTACATAACAGCTTTATAAATAATATATAAAACCTACTATATTTAGCAAGGGATAAACACTAGTCCCTTAGAAGCAGCTAATGCACTTTTAGGCAGTTAGGAACCTGCCCTATGGCATGGCTGTTCCCTGGGCTCCTTTTCTGCAAACGAATCTAGTGATGGGTACCTATTGCTAAAACTAGCAAGACAAGACCTTGGGATGTGCACAGGAGAAGTATCCCAGAAACTCTTAGATTGTGGCAGAGGTGGGTAACTTTAATTAAAAAAATAATTAAAAAATCGTTAAAGTATCTTTGTAATAGACATCTTGTGATCCAGCCATGGTACAGAAAATAACAAAACCTATCCGTATTATCTTTGGATCTCTGTGCTGTGTGGTTTTGCTAGAGCTTTCATGAAGAATACACATCTGTAATTAAAACAAGAGCTTGGTGAACTATTCATTTTCTAAGTTTCTCTTGGCTATCTGTGTCGCGGACTGAGATGGGTAAAGCCGCGACCCACACCCCCTCCTCAGGGGATCGAGGGCTGAGGACCACTCCCGTCACACTCACAAACAACGCTTAGGAATCAGTAGGTTACAATAGGTCACAATCTGCTATTTCCATTTTTCCCTTGCTTGAGGCTGAACAGAAGAAAAGATGGTATTTTAGCTTGCAGAAACAATTTTTTTTTTTCAAATGGCTGAGGGAAAAGAATATTTTCTTCCTCCAGACACTAGCATTCTGGTCTCAAGTACCATTTTCTGTTCTGTTCAAGTCTAAAAATAAAAACACTAAGTTAATACATAGTCAGCCTGTTCATTCTTATTACTATACACCTCTTGATCTTAAGAAGAGCAGTATAAAAAGTTAAGGAAAAGATCTGAGGGGTGTAAATCCGTGTTGTACTAATAGCAGGCAATGACCTATTCAAAATCCAGAAGCTGATTTGCTGAGGTTCTGAGGCAGTAACACCACCTTCACTGATACCTGCAATGCTCCAAGCAGCTCTCTTCCCAGCAGAATCTGAAATTCACTGACCTTTTTAGCCAGGCTCTTAGCTTACATTGCCCAACCTCGGTGTGATATCACAACTATCAACTTACACTGCTCTCAGACAAGCAAAATTGGAACAAGTCTTTCAAGAAGAAAGAAGCAACACTATCATTCTGATTCATAATAAGCTCTATGAGCTTCTCCATAGAGGAAACTCTGAGAACATTTTAAAAATCACCCCACAAATAGGAGGTAAAGCAAGAAGCTAAATAGTGTTTTGTTGTTGTTTTTTGTGGTTTTGTTTGTTTTTGCAAATTGAGCTATTATTTAGAAAAATAAATTTAAAAGGCAGCTTCCACAGCAACTTCACAAAGGGTTTTCACCAAGGTGTTTAAATTTCAAGATTTTTGTATCCTGAACCAAAAGCAGAAAAAAACCTCTCTGCTGAATGCCCAAACCATAGAATCAAGAGTGCTCCTTTCATTCAATTTAGGATAGCACTGAGACTTTTCATATTAAGTATTTATTTGTTCCCTGTTTTCAGGAAGCATGATCCCCCAGGGAGAAGGAATTTGCCTCACATTGCATTAGTTTTCACCTAGCAGATCTGCATTCTCAATGTAAAGTTCCCCACTCTCTTGTAACAAGTATTCCAAGGCATAATTATATGGAGATTGAAAATCTTTTTGTTTTTTCAATTTAAAACTTGCCAACAGCTCCTCCTCAGGACACAGGCTGACTCTGTATCTTGTCACAACATGTAAAATGTCTTCAGTATCTTCATTGTCTCTTTTTTCTTAAGGTTTTTGTATTTCTGTGATTATCTCTCTCTTTTTCTCCCTTTTTGTCTTTTCACTGTTCATTATGTGTCCATATTTCCCTATGGGCTTCCAGAAGACACTGTCCTTGCTTCTCACTCTCCTCTCTGCTTTGTCTGCAACCATTTTCATTTTTAAATTTAATTATCCTTATTAGCTGCTTTCTCTGCTATAGACTAATTTTCTTCTATTTTGCCTGTTTGATAACCTAATCACATGCAGCTAGTTTTGAGATGTAGCTCAGCCTATTTTATACAGCTCTGAATCCTTCACCAGAACTTCATTTCTGACCACCAGACAGACCATCAGCATCTTGCCTGGCATGCCCAGTTACAACATAGGGAGCAAATTTGACAGGGATCCCACTTATTGAGGCTGTATCTTATTAATTCTTTCTGCCTACTAGCACTCATTTTCCCTTCTGTGAGAAGCAGTTGCCATTCATTCCTGCAGCCAGAACAACACACACATCCTGCTGCTGGTCCTGATTGATTCTGTCCTGTCCCGCTCACAGGTATGGAGAATGCCATGAGAGGCATTTGCATGACATGCATCTCCATTTCCCTTACTCATTATTGGAAAATTAAGTACTTTAAAATAACAATAAATACTATTTTTTAGTAGTTCAGGCCAGCTTATCAACTCACTACTTTTCCTCATCATTGTCTTGTTACGTTTTTTATGTCTCATCTGTATGTCAGTACTTAGCAGATGCCTCTTAGTGACTAGTAGGAGGGGAAGGGAGAAAACTTTCCCTCCAAGCTGAACATTCCTACTGGCTTCAGCACTTCAATTTTCCATACACCAAGGTACTTCACCTCAAAATTCTCCTTTGAGGTAAATATTACTTGCCTGTTGCAAACAGGAAACTACAGAAATGATCACATCATCAAGACGATGTATTAAATGGAAAATATACTCTTAACCTTAATATCTGAAAAATACCTGAGTTAGAAATACAGGCTCCTGAAATGCTCAGCAGAGGTGAGTGCTTCCAGAGGGTAACTCTGACCAGCTACATTACAAGGAATCTGACTGCTCCTAAGTAGACATGCTGGATCACACCTGTTGCAGTTTCGAGTTTCTGTGTGCGTTTTAGTTTGGGTTTTTTTTACACAAACGTCTTCCCACTGACTCTGCAGGTAATTTTGAAAGTTGGTCTAAGCCCACAAACTTAAATATGGTACTGGGATAACCCAGTAAAGTGACTTGTGCTGCCTCTTGAGGGAAGGCTCTGGCAAAGTCAAATGTTGATGATAATTTATTTCTCAGAGTTCAGATGCATCTGCACACTAAAGCACTTCCCCTCAGTATGTTGTTTACTGTGTAAGTAGGAAGAAAGTGCTTAGACCGACTGCTGAACTGACACTAAATGTGATCATGTAACAAGATGCAGCTCCATCTAGGCATGTGAAAAATACTACACTCTTACTAGAAAATGGTGTATGTACATAACCTGTGCATGTAAAAATTCAGTATATACAAATTAAAATAAGCACTGTGTGTGTGTGTGCATATATGCATACACATCTAATACCAGTACTTACACTGAATAAAACTTATTGACAAATTCAAAATTCTGCAGCATCAAAGGAGCAGGATGCTCCAAATGGTGCATTTCAGGAGCATAAGAGATTTTGCGCATTCTTTATGATCAACTACATTGCTAAGCTGAACAAAAAATGTTATCTATCATCTTGACTCAGAACTCAAATGTGCTCTCTTCACAGTATTTCCAATGAGAGGAGGCATACCCATTTTTATGCCAGGAAAACTGACACACAGTTACTTACCTAGCCCATACCAGAAGTTGTTAGCTGAACTGAAAATTGAAGTCAGATAACCCAGCTGTGATTTTTCCATTAGGTTATTGCTTGTACCATGGCAGGCAGCATGAGTAACATGAACAAGATTAGTATTTATTTCATCCAAGGCTGATATCCATGTTATCTTCATATTTGGGAAGCAATTTATAATTTTGGCATTAATTTCTCCCTTTAGGTGCTGGTATACTATTTTCTATGCTGCAGAAGTTCACTTGGTCTATAGCTTGACATGCTGGATCACAGCTCAAAAAGGACACTGAAGGAAAAATAAATTGATCACTTTGATTTAAAAATGGCATTTAGAATTAAAAATATTGATAGAACCTTCATTTAGAAGTGTTTTTAGATGTCACTGCTATAAAGCATAGAGCCCAAACTGCCACAGATTGTACAAAATTAATCCAAGTATTTGCATAAAATAGAATATTCTTAAAATATTAAACAGTTGATTTCTTAATTAATTTAATTCAAGATAATGCTGATAGACAGAGCTAGAAAACTGAAATACCATTAAATAATTTCTTTCAAGCCACTGTCTGTAAACATATCTCACTATTACCACTACTTCTGGGATTTTGGGGTGAAATGTTCATCTGCTTTATGGAATGCTTCTTCAGCACTCTTGCCTATTTTTTTAATTTTGTTATTCTTTTATGAGAGAAATGTTTTCTCTGAAACAAGAAAATTATTTTTTGATAGGTGATATTTTCCTATTTATTTTAAAATACAGAAAATTTTATTACCACACTTTCCAAAAGGGGATGTACGTTGATTTTACTGAATGTGAAAAAGGGAAATATATTTAGGAAACAAATAATTACTGTTGTCTGTTAGCTACTATTATTTTCCTGGTGATGGGACATCCTACTGCTAGGCATGCAATGCTCAGTGCTGGTAGGGTCTGCTTTACAGACCCACATCATTTGTAGTCTCACTGTGAACACTGAGACTCTGCTTCACCTCATTTAGGTGGCAAGGTTGAAATCCCAAATTTTGTCATCTGTTCTGGGTTCTTGAGCATATGCTGGGCCTGAGCAGCTTTTCACTTTTGAGGTCCAAACAGAACTGATTAGTTTCACTTAGATACATAGACTTTTCCAAAGAAAAAAAACAATTTTAGCTGGAAAGCTTCTAATAAGCTTGACTTAAAAAGTGCTAGCTTGAGAAAAACTGTTGTCGTACTATGCAATGTAACATCATTGATCAATTGAAAAATTCTTACTCTTTAAACATGATCAGACTTAAAGTAGGCCTACAATTTCTTTCAAGAAGAAAAGAAAAGGTTTATTGAAGGAAAGAGGTAATTTTTGAAGCATTCTGTATAATTGAATTGTTAGACTTCGGGCTGTAATTAGTGGCAAAACTCATCGAGATGAGACTAAAATCAAGATAAGTTATAAAAGATTCCTTTATTAGTGTGTTTTTCCTATTCAGTTTAACAACCTATCACATTAGTGTGGACAATTTAACATTTAAGTTATCAAAACAATAGAGTTCCTATCCTAGCAACTGTTAAACTAGTTATTTTGTGCATGAGAAAATGGAGTTTTAATGTAACCAAGAGTCAGTTCTTGTTCCTTCCATGTTATCTAGAGTTTGTTTTGAGTCTTTCCCTCTGAGTGATTTTCAGATAAAGAGGAGATGCTTTTTGTTATAGTTACAAAGGAAAACAAAAGAGCCAGGTATGTCATTAAACTGGCATATTAGTTGTTAAACTGGCATAGTTTAGATTTCAGATTTCAGGACAATCAACTTTGTGCTTGTTTTTAAGGGGAAATTTTTATTTATAGAGTGGTACAAAAACCCAACCCGACAGCAAAGCCAAAATTAATCCTCCATAATACCTCTGTTTGTTTTGCTTTCTTTCTAAGCTGGTAAATAGACGCTCAGATCTTCAACTCAGTTACTTAAGAACAACAGATTCTGCTTGTTACCTGAAATTACCATGGAACTGCCTTAGGCATCAGGTAAGCATTTCAGCACTTGCTATGGCACGTGGTGCAGGTTATAGGCACATTGTGCATTTACCACCACATTATGGCTACAAATTCTGCAAGATACTGCACTCAAAGGACGTTAGAAATTGATAACTGGTTTGTAAGGCTCTCTGCAGGCAGCACAAAGGCAATGTCACCTGAACCATCCCAGAAGGGCACCGTGGATGCCTTGTTCTGCCTGGAGTCCTGCAACATGGCCGGAGTGTTCCTCTTGGCTCGTGCTCTGAGGCTCTGGAGAACTGATGCAGCTGTTCCTGTTGGCATCACCCAGCACAGCAAAACATGCTCCAGACTTTGGAGGCTGACTGATGGCTGCTGATGGAGTTCTGAGAGGAGTAAGACCACTATATGGGAAACATCATGCTTTTTCTTTATCCTTTTTGCTATGCAAGGCTTTTCGCAAAGGGACATGATAGGATTTTTGATGCCCTGGAAGGGTACAAATAGGAATTGCTCAACTGCATACAGATTGATTTTTTTTAAAATGCAAATTCATATCAACAGTCATCCAAGAGTGTCACACAATCAAGAACTCTTAGTTCATCTGTTCATGAAATACAGTAAGATGCAAGCAAGGACTAGTCAACCCTAATCAAGAAGAATGATTCTGTAATTAGATGGGATTGTTTGTTAGCCCTAGAAATTAGAGAAAGTTCTTACAGCACAAACAATAACCAAATTTATTGCCTCTGTAGTAATTTTTTCCCTTCACAGTCTCATGATTGCAGTAACATTTTTATTTTAATTTTTAAGTTGTTTGTATTTTGCTGCTTCCACTGCAGTACTTTTAGGCTGTAATGAATTAAGATAATACATTTTCTTAATAATTTACCACCACGATAATGCTGTGGTAGGTTTTGTTTGGTTTTTTCTTAAGAAAGTCAAGAGAATCTGATCTTAATGTCATTTTTTATGTGACCTTGCCCCTCTTATGTCTTTTCCCTGCTTGTGTCTCTTCATCAAGCTACAGCCATTTCACCATATGAATATAGTGAGTTGAAGCAGAAGCTGCAGTAAGAAAAATATTGGGGTTTTCAGATATGGGAGTGTGTCAGCAATACCTGAATGCCACCTTCCTAAGAGACTTGAACAATGAAAGTGGGAATGCACAGCAGAATGGCAGGTGTAATTCCATTAGCATACTGCAAGTTGCACTAGCACCTTGCAATCAGGATTAATGAGGGTCAATATACAGCGCTCATTGCTAATAAGCACAGGAAGAAGTAAATCAGGATCCCACTCATTTTTGCTTGACAGAAGGCAGTCACAGATCACTTCCAACACTTCCCTTGATGAATGATATGCCATGCTAGATGAGGCAGAGCTTATTTGTGTCATTACAAATGCATAAAGCAAGCTCCCCTGGGCTATCAGTGGGTACCTTTTACCCTCCCTCTGTATGAGATATGAACAAGTTTGCAACTGAGTCTTTGAAACTATGTGCATGACAACTTAAGTGTTACTTCATGAACATCCTCCAAAATCAGACTTACCATGCGTGCAGTCACCCGTCTGAAATATATAGATGCCTGCTTCAGATCTCCATGATTCCTCATGGCTGTGCACATCCCTCATCCTTGTACTCTGGCCAGCAAGCTCTGCAAAAGGCAGGCATTATGTGACACTTGTTTATATGGATGCCAAGCGGATTCATCCATATTTACACAACTTCATTTTATACAGGGTAAGTATTGTGATGTTGACTAACCTGAATATGAGACCATAGGCTCACTCCTACCAAGACATGAGGTTTTTAAAAAGATAAGCTGAACTACAACACTGTAAGTATAAAATGCTGTAAAGAGTAGAAGTGAAACCCCAAAATTATTCTTAAATTGAAATTAATAAAAATAAAATTAAGCTGTCAGGATAATTCACACAGCTGGTTGAAAAAAGTGCAAATCACAAAACTATAAATGTTTCATATGCTAGGATTACTTCATCCCCCAGCACACAGTTGACTTGCCCCTGTTACACAGTTCCTGTAAGCTGTGCAGTGTTATTACCTTTCAACATGGATCCCATGTGATGGCATTTTGATTTGTGTGTTGTACCGAGCAGCAGTCAGGCATACTCAGACACAATTAACAGGACTGCAGTACTTGGAGCTCACAGTGCTCTTCACCTTTATCCAAGATAAGTCCCTAGCCTTTAAAGTCAGTTTATTGCTTTTGAACATTTACTCCAAGGAGGTAGAAAGAGGTATTCAATAAACTTAAAACACAGAGGAGAAGTGGAAACTATCTGAGTGTGGCCACATCATGCTAAGAAGCTGTCATGTAGACGTGTACTTGGGACAAGCTGCAGCAAGAGGTCAGGTTCTATGGGAAGTTAATCATATACTAATTCCAATAATTCAAGCTCAGATACATGGTTCTAATAAAACAGCTAATTTGCATTTTGCAGTTTCCCTTTGACATCCGAACTTTGAAAAAACCCCAAAACTGAACAACGGACCATCATGTTTGTTGTGTTTCACTGACTATTTAACAAAATAAGGACTCTTTTGGACTTTTGCCAGCTGGTGTTTGTACTATCTGCAGATCATTTGTGTATGGTGCTTTTACTCCTGGATGCAAAGAAAGGTGAACAGAAGAAAAAGTGCATGCTTCTCAAGTACACTGAATATGACAAAGCCCAAAGAGAACAGGTAAGGTTGCACTTCATGCATAAAATACACACAACTCCCCTTTTTCCAGAAGCTTTCCATCAACTAAAAAGTGGCAGTGCTTAATAGAAAAAAATGTCATTGTCTTACAGTGATTGTGACAATCCCAGGCCCTCTGGAGGTTATTGTGTCACTCCATCACCAACTGCTCCAAAGCACCAGAGTTGTTGGACCCCAAACAAAGAACTGGCAAAAGCAGCCCAATTGTCTAAGTGCTGATGACAATTTAGGACTAATGATGTTAAAAACCCATTGATCACCCCTGTCCTGCTTTGCAGGAGGCAAATCAAATCTCCCATGCTAAAATGTGCCTGCATGCTCTAGGACATGTTTTATTTTGTTACAAAAACTCAGTGAGATTCTAATTACTTGTACTTCAATACTGATTAGCAATATATACGAGAAAGGAAGATTTAGGCAAGTTACATCCTTAATTTTTTTCTGTGGCAATCTAAAGAAATTTGGAACACTACACTACACAATGACTATGTTTTTATAATGAAAGAACTTGTGGGAAGCCATGGCAGGAAAGGGAATCGCTTTGGAAAATGCAACTAGTGTTTATTCACCTCTGTGTTATATCAAGTAGTTATTTGGCCCTAGTTTAGAGTTGGGGGAGGGAGCTAGTGTTATACCTGCCTAAACAAACATCCTTGCTCGTGTCATTCTGAACAAGTGTTCTGCCTATCTGCTGCTTGCAACTTTGTAGCACAGGCACGTTTCAGTCCATGGCCAGCAATGCAGAGTGCTGAGCTTTCTAAATAGGTTTTGAAACAATTTTCTTTCACCCAATATCGGAAATACTGAAAGTACCAAAAAATACTAATAGGCCCCAAGACAGAAGGCAAAAAGGGCCTTAGAACTTGGGAAAAAGTAATATAAACCATTTCAGACACTATGTCTAATCATGCATGTAAGTCTAGCCATTCTGAGTCTCATTTGGAAAGTGCTGTTTTCTTCTGAAGGGTTCAGATTAAAGCTGCAGAGGATTTGCAAGCCCTATTCTGTAGCAAACAAAATGAGAAGTCTAGCAAGAGCCTAATTAAAGCCAATGAAGAAATTAACAAATGAAATCTAGAGAATAAAAACAGCACATAAAAGAAAAGGAGAACAAAAGTCATGATGGTGAGAGTTGTTTGGGTTTTTTAAAATTGTCCTTTGTATTTTCCATATGATGAGTTACCCAACCTACAGTTACAGCCCCACAGAAATGCAGACCTCTCTGCATGTGTCATACATCGTGACATCTTACCTTTGTATTTCTCTATCAGAAGCTAAAAGTAGATGTTATACAGAGAAGCCCTGAAAACAAATTAGCTGACTTTCTGCAGGAAAACTCTCTGGGTCAATCTGAGCGAAATCCTGAAGAATCCTTTAGGGTGCACTTACTTGCTCTGTGGGCCACTTTGGCACTTTTTGCATTACCCAGTTCTTTGTCAGCTATCTCACCTGTTTTTGCAGCACTGATGTTAGATAAAATAGATGACTGATTCCTTTTTTGTGGTGGTTTCAGTGTCCTTCCTAAAAAACCACCAAGACATCACCTATTGTGGAGGCAGAAGCAATTTATAGAGTGTCTGAATGTAAGTAATTCTGCACTGGGAGGCAGCCTATTCTTTGTACGTGGACGGATCATCCCAGAAATTAGGACATCTGCAGAGGAACCTTGTCAGGAACAGGCAACATAACTTTAGAGTTCAGGTTACCCTCATACTCAGTATATTTTAATGTAGTCAAGAAAGGATCATTTTTAAAGTATTACTTGGCCTTGGTACAAGAGTGTGGGTATGAAAGACCACTGTGGAAAAAAATCAGTTCTGATTAGTATTTTGGAATTAATCAACTGGATGGGAAGGAATGGCAGTATGACATGAAGTCATACAGGTCACCAGTATATCATAATCTATTACCTCTCCTTCTGTGGGTGCTGGAAGTTTGATGATGCTGAATGTGTGACTCCATAAACACATCTAGAGGGATTTTAGAAAAAATGAGTCATTGCAGATGTCTCTTACTTTTCTAGTGATGTTGGAATTTGTCTCCCATTTTTAGATCCCAATGTTTCAATTTTTGCCTGAAGTTTTAATGGGTTTTGCCCTTTAAATATCACAAAAAAATGTTTACAAAAGACTAATTATAGCCACTTCATACTATTTCAGGGTTCAAATATGTTACTGTGAAATTGGCACCTTTCCAGCTATAGGTGTTTACACTCTACAAAATGACACATTTGAATCATTTGCTCTGACAAAAAGACCAGTTTCCTTTCAGTCACCTTTGCATAAATAGGAAAATAGCTACAACTGTGTCTAAAACCTACCTAAATATTCCTGACATGCTGCAAATCTCTGTGTAACTGAGAGCCTTCTCTGACATCTCCTCTGATGGCTTGGTACTGGAAGGATGGCTGGGCCTGTCGACTGGTTTACTGCACATGCCACTCAGACAAGCTGTTGGTGAAATTCACATCTGAGAGTTGTGTATATGAAACCGAATTCTGGAAACATCAAAAGGCTGGCATTAATGCAAAATGAAAATAATAATGATGAACAGGGGAACTTCATGGCAAAAATATCCACTGCCAGTTTAGACATTGGTCTGAGTAGTGTTTGTGACAGTTTGAGCTCTTGAAGTTCTGATGTGGGAACAACTTGCAGGAGAACTCTGGAATATGTTATTGAATAATGAGTTTCCTTTTGTGCAGCTTGAGTTTTGTGAGTCTGTTCCAGCAGCTACAGAGTAGTCAGCTATCTCATAAAATTAAAAATATGACCAGGACATAAGCAGATGGCTACAGGATAAAACAGTGTCATACCTGTTATAAACTAAAAAAAAAAACAACCTAAATCTTCATGTTAGCACTGCCTACAGAAGGGAAGAGTGTGAAAGCAGGGACTTTCAGCAGTCACCCAGAGATGGGTTGGGAATCAAATTGATCAATAAAATAACCACCTAGGTATTATTTCTCCATAGCTAATACATGACATATTAAAGAAATCTCTGACTTAACAGCCCATAGTCTTGTCTCTTGTAAAGCTGATAGGGCTGTGTCTCAACCTTTAAGTGGAAGAAGCACTACATTATTCTTTACTACCACTTAAAAAAAAAAATAAATTAAATATCCCCTTCTCTCACATCTCCATGCATAGGAAGTATAGTTACCTGTCCTAACATCACATGGGCTTTTTTGAGCACATGTAGTTACAACTCTTAGTCTAGATTCTGAATTATATATAGGTTCTTTCATGCAAATCATGACCATAAAATATGGCAGTTTTCTTTCTAACAATAATAACGCCAAAAAACAGCTTCATTACAGGATTCTGTGAAGTTGCAGATTTAAAACCAAATTTTTTTCAAAACCAAGAGTAGAGCTTTCTGAAAATAAGTCTACTTACAATTGCTGTTCAACTTTTGTGAAATCATCCAGCTCTTTACTACCAATTTCTCTGTTCCTAAAATTGAGAGAAAGTGACATTATTGTGTCTCTGCAAGGTGGCAGAAAACACTCAAGGTCTTGCAAGACCTTTTCCCAGAAATCAACTGAATAGAATTAAAGTATACATTAAGTATAACTTGATTTAGGTTCAGACATAAGATGTATCTCAAGCATGAGAAGACTACAAGTGACAGTATTTGAAACAACCTTATAGAACATAACATAGTTTTCAAGCACTGATTCTGGTTCAGGTATTCAGGCACTCTGTTAGGAACAAATTTCCTTGCACCACTCAGAACATTACATAAGAAAAGTGACAGCAACACTTTGCATATCTACTAGATACACCCCATTTATTTACAGATTTTAAGAGATCCTGGAAAACCCATCTAGGCAGCTTGTTATGCAATTTACATGGTACAATTTGCTTCTAAAATAAAGGAGTACAGACTGCCATTTCTGTCTTTCTATAATATGCCATGTAGGAACTAAAAGCATTAGATTTGGGGTTGGAATCTATATTGATTTCCAATATAGTAAGCACAGTATTAAATTGCATGCCTCTATGTTCTTTATTATTTTTTTTCATTCAGAAACACCCTCGAAAAAACCCAGCTAGCATAGTTCTATTTTAAATACTCCTTTTGCTAAGTTTTATCCTCCCATAGCTTAATATTAGAGGCACAAAGAATAGAAAGGGAGTAATAAAATTTAAAAGGCAGTTAGTAGAAATTTGCAGATGCAGATTTCTCATTCTCAGAGTGAATGTGATGGTTCTTCACGAATTACAAGTGGAACACAGAGTAGGTTTGCTATAAATCTCGGCGAACTCATTTATATGGTTATATTATTGCATAGCAGAGTGATAATTCATGTGACAATTTCAGAAATCACACGAACATTCAGTACCAACTGATTTTCACCAAGCCTCCTTTATTTAGCTATAACATCAATTTGTATTTTTCGGTTTAGTCAGCATAATTTTTAAACTGTTAAACTAATGATAAAGGAGGATGTTTACTGCCACATGAGGAGATTATCACACAACTTTTGGTCCAATGACCATCCTTATAATAACAAAGACAAGTCGTTATGGGTTTGTATTGCTCATTCTGTGTTAGCTTTGCAGTATTCCTGCTGCTTGATAAGAAAGAAGATAACAAATGCCTTGCAAAGCAGGCAGACTTTCCTACCGGGCACTTCCAATGCAAAGCCTTTGCTTTACAAGCTAGTTTGATTATTATCAGGCACTTTTTTATAAAAAATGGTCAAATAAGCAAAAAGACTAGTGAGCACTAACTCCTTTTGCACAAAAAAGAAGTCAAAGTTAATCCTTTCTAGTGCTTCAGACTCTGTGATGGATATTTTGCCATTTAACGCCCAGTAATTTCCAGAGGTGATCCCACGTTTTAAGCAATATATCCTTTGTTGCACTATGCAATTTGTTCAGTATATTTACTAAAAGAAAAATGTTAGGCCATTAGGCACTGTCATTAAAATACAAAGCTAGTGGAATAGCAGACATCATACAGAAGGGAAGAAAAGCAACCTATTACCCCAGCCATCCCCCTGACTGCAATGAAAGCCAGCCTTTGGCATTTCTTCATCTTAGTGAGACATTGTTATTGAGTAGGTTCTCACATCACATTTCATGCAAAATTCTATGTACAGCAACAACGTATGGCTTGGCTGGATTTTGAATATCACACTAGTGATAAAGGCAGGAAACACTACCTAGATGTTGGAATTGGTACAGATTTGGGCTACTATCTAAGAAGTTACTGTGTTACATCAGCTGTTCTGCATATTATGAATAACCTGGACAGAAAGGACAGAATATGTTTTTAAGGCCAAAGACATCCCTGAAGGATAAAGGGCTATTTGGCTTCTGTGCCAGCAGCAGCAGCGAACAGGAGAAGCTCACATAATGTGGGAAAGGAGCGTGAGAGACACATGGATAAAAATCACAGGAAGAAGCCTTTACATGGATCTATCAGGTTTCTTGAAGAAATCATTAGGGACAGTAATGAAAAGAAAAGCAGCAAGGAAGGGTGATATATAAAACTTTGCAGAGAGTCAAGTAGAATGAGTTGCTTTAAGTGACAGTAAACAGAGTCTCAAGTGCATGTACTCTAATGACACCGAGTTTGTGCAATGCACCCTTTTTAATAACCAGGCTTTTTCAGCTATTACATGGTGAAGTGTGAGGCAGAGGATTTTCTCTAAGATTAAGTTTTTCTTCTTAATATATATCTATGATTTCCTTTGAAAGGGTTTCCCTTTGAATGGGTTTCTCAGCTTTCTAAACACATCCTTACTTAGGACTTTGGTTTTCGCTACTGTTCTCTTACCTCTCCACTTCATTAGGATAGGGCCCATTCCTGCTTTCCTTGGAAATTTTAATTGCATCTACTACTATGCAGTAGTAAGATAAAAGAGAAAAAATGTTTTAAAAACCTAACAAAATAAACCCTTAAACTCATTGACGAAGCAGTAATGGCATTCAACCTTTAAAACTGAATGACTCAAAGACAGAGTAAAGATAATGAATGCCTCTTGAATACATCAGGAGAGCAATACAAGTTATTTCAGTGTAGTTGGCACATGCCTGGAATGCAACAAAAAGAATTGGACCCTAGTTCTACATTCTGTAATGCGTATATTTTGCATTTAATGTTTGTTCTTGGTCTGGAATATTTAAAAAATTTGAGAGCTAAAAAAAGTTGAGAAGTCTTCCCTCATTTTTTAGAAGCTGAATAAATACAGCTCCCCCAAAATGCAAAAGTTTCAAGTTTTATTCAAATAAAAGCAGCTGTTTATCCTATATACCATTAAATCTTTTCTTTAAGACAAATAAAAAGGATATAATTAACTGAAAACAATTTCTGAATTATATTTTTCTTCCCCTAGAATAGTAATTTAAAACAATCAGCTTTACTATTTGTGGATCTCATTAGGGAAAGAAAAAACAAGTCTTAGATTTGTAAATGACATGCATACTGGAACAGGACCTTAAATTTCTATAAATTCAGTGCAAAAGGGGGGTCAGATAACAAATATTGATTACAGCAGGTAACCATTTTTTTTTCCACAGTTGAGTCTTTGTGGGCATCAGTTCAAGTTCCTAGAAGGTCAAGATAACCAGAGTGCCTGACATTCTGGTTATGATGATTCAGAGGCATTCTGATGACTCTGGAATGGTGTCATATGATGTATAAGCTATGGTCTGTTTGTCACCTGCACAGATTAAGGGTGAAAAATGTAATGCCATTGAAGTAAATGGAAAAGTTCTACTGGCCTCAGTGGAAATAGGAGTTACTGGGAAAAATTCATAAGCTATTTCTGACACAACATGACATTCAGAGTCCGCTCAGCATTTTAGGTTTATATTAAAAACCACAACTATTATTATTATTCCAGGTAACCCCCTTGCCTGCTCAATTCTTCTAAGTGTCATATAATCCTACTGGCATTTCCTGAATGGTGAGAAAATCTGATACTGATAAATAATCTGATAAATAATAACTGCTAGTCTTCAATTTGAAAGCCAACCAGAACTCGGGCAGAGGAATCCAACTGAGCTGGTAAGCAGAATCATCCCATTCTGTTATATTTGTATTTTCAAGGAGTTGGGATTCAGGGACCAAAACCACATTCCCCTTTTTTAAAATCTCTTGCTCTATGTTCTCCATTTCCCTAGCCCTTCTTTTTTTTCTATATCTTCTTTGACAAATAAATGGTATTTATGTTCAACACACAATAGTGTTTCTTAAACCATTCCCAGGGTATTGTCTCTGCACATCTCACTTTCCCAGACCTGTGGGGAAACCATTGGCAATATTAAACCACTGAGATTTTGGCATGACACAGCAGTGTAGAAGTTGAATTCACAGCTGGTAATAATGAAAAACAGGTACCTGCCATAGATTAAACACCCTGGACAAGGGAATCATTATGAGGCCAAGGAATTAAAAAACAAACAAAAATTGTGAATTACTTTATACATCACAAGAAGTTCAGGAAAAAGACTCACTGCCTTACTCATAGCCCATAATCTAAACCAGAAAAATTCCAAACAAGATTACTTTGCCAGGAGTCTGCTTGGAAGCAAAGTCCAACTCATGAAAATTCAAACAAACCAGCAAGATAATGCCAACAGCCCTTCTTATCAAAAGCAATCCAAGCAAACACAGAGAGGTAAACACATTAAATGACAAGTACCAAGCATTCAGGACCCCTGTTCTGGACATTGAGTTCTAGACCTACCCCCCAGTTGACCCCATGGCAGAGCACCTCACCTTTTTCATCTGGAGTGGAGCAATTTCCAGTAGCATTAGGACTGGAGCACCATAGCAAACTACCTCACACGTGGAAGGATTCAGAGGAGAGGCACCAGGACCTGATGCTATCTCTTAAAGGAAAAATTTATGTTAGCAATTCACAAAGTTTTCACATTTTACTCACTTGCAGCACATGAAAAAACAAATGACTGGAAACACAGCCATAAATACATATATTCTGTCACTGAGGTACTTCCTGCTTCTCACTGAGTGAGACCTGAATAGAGTTCACAGCAGCCTTGTTAAAACAATTCAGAATGTGCTTCAGACAGAAACACTGGGCTTTATGACACTGCAGTTCTGCTGCACCTGGACAGGTTTCCTTGGAGCCCTGGGCCAGAGGGAACCACAAAGACAACTACAGCCAGCCTGGTCTCTCCCCTCCACCAGCAATCCCCCTGTGCTCCACTTTCCTTCCACACCTGAGGCACCTGACATTAGCTCCAGCTGTGGCTGGGTTGACTGGCAGCAGTTTCACTCTCTCACACAATGAGTATTTCTTAAAACAAACCACCCTTTTCTTAAATCAAAATCTGCTGTTCCTCATCAAATAAATCAGCCCCTCAGTTACTGTAAAAAAACTAACAAATCTTCTCCTTAAAGAAAAAGCAAAGGAAAAACAAATCTGTGTTCAAGTTCAGCAAAAAGAGAGGTGTAAATAATTTTGTTGTTCCATTCTATATGTGTGTATGTATACTATAGGCTGAGTTTAATGTGGTACCACATTAATTAGGCAAATACCTAGGGTCTGACCACTGGGTAAAAATGCTTTTATCTATCAAGGAATGGACAACTGGTTCCTCGACTGAGAGACCTTATCCATGTCTATAAATATCTAAAGAGTGGGTGTAAGGAGGATGGAGTCAGACTCTTTTCAGTAGTGTCTGGCTACAGGACAAGGGGCAACAGGCACAAGCTGGAACACAGGAAGCTCCATCTGAACATGAGGAAAAACTTTACTGTGAGGGTGACAGAGCACTGGAACAGGCTCCCCACGGGGGCTGAGGAGTCCCCTTTCTCTGGAGATATTCCATGCCTGTAGTGGGGATGGACTAGAAGAACTCTAGAGTTCCCTTCCAACTCTGACTAGTCTGTGATTCCGCAATATACAAGTCATAGTACCCATGTACAGAACAATGCAATATACTTTCCTCAAACCATATTTGTTACCTTTTTCATCACCCTTTCCCATTTCTACTATTTTTCAGATGAAGAACTGTGATACTACTGTAACTTTTCTGCTCCAAAACACTACCTAGAGAAGTCCATATCTTTCTCTGGGAAGCTTTGGGTGCTTGGCCTCCTTAGACCTTCACCTTTGTAAAAGAAATCCCCACTTGTAAAAGAATTCACACTTGTAAAAGAAATCCCCACTGGAGTCACCTTCCAGCTGACTCCTCCCAATCTACCATACAGATAAAGGAGCAAGCATTTGAGCCTTGGCGTCCCAATTAATTTTTAGCTTTCTAACCATCAGAATATCTTTTATTTGAAGAAAGTTTAGTAAGTTCATACCTTCCATTACAGGAATACAATTTGTTCCAAGAAAAAAAAGGAAAAAAAACAACCAAGACTACTATGAGTGTCTATTACTATTGATCTGTGAAGATGCTAGATAATTTAATAAGCAGTAGCTTTACCTCATTTACCTCTCAAAATCTTTTTCCTACCTTAGATGGCAACCACAATAAAAGATCTTACATAAGATAGATCTTACCAGCTCTTACCAGTTCTATCATTAAAGCTAAGTATAAGTAAGACTACATGAAAATAGAGTTTAAAATTCTAAGCATTCTCTCCATCAGGTTTGTCCAAATGTTACCAGTGACAAGAACAGCTAGAACTTTCTAGGATGTCTGATACTCTGATCATTATGATATTGTATGAAATGCTCATTTGGATAACCTTAAACTAAGAATAGATATCTATGTAAGAGCTAAAATACATGCATTTGTGATGTTAGTGAAGAACAGTCTGGAACAACTTACTTAGAGCACTGAACAGACTGGCTAAATAAATATTCAAGTCAGTACCTGAATTCAGTTCAGGTACATGCAGAATACAACCTAATATAACTTGGGGAGTCTAAATAGATGCTTAATAATAAGAAAAGTGGAAACTCTCAGAAAAAGAAAAATTTAAAGAAGCATTATTTTCCATATTCATTTTAGTTTCAAAATAACTTAATTTTAAGATTGCAATTCAACAGGACTTTTAGATATAGTTACCAGCCCACTTAAAAAATCACTGTATTGTCTTTTCACTACATCAAGTAATATGCTTTAACAGAATCAACAGATATGATAGGAAATATCACATGATCTAATTTTGATTTCACTAGTTTCCTTAGTACAAAAACTAAATATGGCTGTGTTCTCACAATGTAACTTGGAGAGGAGTTTTTAGGTCTGAGCAATAGTATTTGTTTTTCTCAACCTATTAAAGTGACTTGGAAGAAATATATACTCCTGCCTTAATGCAGCAAACCAAATTGTTATTTAATGTAATTATAAAGGGAACACACTGAGAACCACATGACTGTCTAAGGCAATGATTTTAAAAAATCTTTTTGTTGCATCATTTGCAAATAATTTTCCAGGATTCATCAAATAACTTGTTGTACAACCCTTTTCCAGAGGAACTATCAGACTCATACATTATTTAAGGATAACTCTGTGTTGAATATGTTTCATCCCACTTCATACTACTGGTATAATCACATTTTTGTCTAGAAATAGTACCTCAACCCTTCTTTGACAATCAGAGTGAATCACACTGAGTTTATAATTAACTAAAAGATGGGTAAAGCTAGAAAGAGAACTGAAACTACATGCAGAAACTATAAAAACAGAGAATCACAGTAGTATCTCTGTTTTTTGTGTTTCACTTGGAGCTGTACGTATCAATCACGTATTCAAAACAAAAAAGGAGGCAAATTTTTGAAAACAAGATTAATATGTAAGCCCAAACAACTGCATCATTCTTTTAACTATTTAAAGGCTTGTCTTGAATCAGGCCACATTTAAAGCTTAGATGTGAAGGAAAAAATACTATTCCTAGGGGGCACATGGAACCCAATAACTTTCTTCTTCATGCTTAATAATCTTGTATGTGAGGGACCAATCTAATTTGTGGAAATGAATTGTACCTTAGGGATATGTTATTTCAACCCAAACTGAATATATTATTCATTCTAAAAAGCAGCAATAAAGATTATATAAGATGTAATTCATTATTTTTCTAAACGTTCCATGATTCCACTGGGAAGTGAGACTTAAATAGCTTACAGGAAGCCTACCTTAATTAGGTTGCTTTTCAAATCAAATATAATATAATTTTAACATAAAAATGTCACTCAAGGGAAGTATTCCATTTACAAGGTTGATTAATGAAATTTAAAGGAAAAAAAAAGGATACATCCATGGGTAATGTAACATTTGAAGGAATCTCAGAGAGGGAATGTTGCACACATAAATGGACATGTACAAATATGCAACTAGCTATGAGCTACATACAGCTATCTGTCTCATATTCATGCATGCCTACACACACTCACAGAGAAAGGCAATTTGTTACCAGAGCAACCATGGTCAGTTGGTTTTTTGTCCTCCATCAGAATTGGTTGGCATTTTTGTTAACTCATTTTAGCTACCAGAAGCTCAGAAGAATTTACTGTATAAACAGATTTACTTAAGCTTAGTACTTATGTTTACATTTGTAAGCATGTCTTTTCCAGCATTATGATGAAAAAAGAAGAAAATTAAAATATTTTTCAGAGATTTACAAGCAGTTCATTTCAAGACACTGAAGTTATAATTGAGGTACTTTGGCTCAGTGGTGCTATTGAAATATTGATGTGTATGCCACAGAAATAGTCATTGCCTCTTCTGTGTCTAGAAAAATGCTTCAGTTTCTCAGATCCCAGAATGCAGTAATTTCCATAAATATTGACTTTTAATGAGAGTTGTGGTCAATGATTTAATTTGTGGATTGCAATTCTGCTGTAATTTAAAAAGCAACAATAAAAGCTGAAACTTAGGAGCTTTAATTCTCAGTGTGTCCCTTTCTAAAGACACTTAGTACTAAGTTTTATAAGCCTTCAAATAGCATTTAAATGAAGTACTTGAATTCCACTATTACCATGCACTCACAACTCTGCAGGTACCCAGCCACAGTTGAATTTTCTGCAATTAGGCAGCAAAATTTGAAACTTCTGGGATTTGGCTATGGCCACTACAGTTCAGGTAAGTGAGGGTCACCAAGGGATAAGGTGAGGAAAAAACCCATTTTTTTGGAAGAAATATCTTCCAAAGGGATGCTGAGATTTCAGTTGCCATTTTTTATTTCCTATGATTTTACAGCCTGCTCTTTGATTTTCTGTGCAAGAAACAGTCTGCCTCTCTTATCTGTAAAAGAAGATAAGGGCACATCACATCCTAGTATTTTGAACTGACTCTTAGCCTTAGACTGTGCTCTAAGGTCTCATTATTCCCAGAGGATATAGATAGAAATGTCTGTCTCAGGGGTACAATTTTTATTCCTTTCAAATTATATGACAAGTCTTTAAGAGAAGTTATTTGTCCATTATGCTACAATATGTCTAGAAATGGTATCCATCATGACTGAGGAAAAATCATTCATTTTCAACCTGTCAGTTTGAGCAGACAAAATAGGTAGGCATCTCAGCATGGAAAAATAGAGGCTGCTCATCCTCCATTAAAGTTTAGCACCATCAAGCAACCTCTGACATCCAGTAAGTTAGTTCTTCCTTCCAGGCAGTTACTTTTACTTTTTTAACAGGAAGTTCAAGCTTAAAGTTGGAGTACAGCTATTTTAACTCTGATAGCAGGAGAGAGCTAAAAATGCTGGAATGGAAAATGGAAAAGCTCCAGTGTGTACTCACCCTATACCTCTGCAGTGTGTGAAACCAAGCTGATAATTACACACTCACAGTTTACCCCTTGTTTGTGATATCCCAGTGAAAATGAAGCACTAAATGCTTAGTATCAAAAAATTAGAAGAGGATATTGAAACAGAACTAGGCAGGTGCAGAAAATCATCATGCTTTGGAACACACAGAGACTTGTCAGATCATGTGACAATGGTGTTAACTGCTGCTTGGACCAACGTCTTACATCGTATTCCAGCAGCTCACAGAAACTATGCCACTATTGGGAAGCAAGCTATGATAGTAAAAGCTACAGTCATTCAGTTTGTAATATAGATTTTTACATGCATGTTTAGATCAGATTACTTAATTACAACTTTTTTTTAATATTTTAAAATATGAGAAAACTCTCCAGTTTTCAGTAAGAAATCTAGTTACACAGATTAATTAGAGGTTGTGTTAACTTCAATTGGGTAACCCTTCCTCCCCTCCACCCTCAGACATGCATAGCTTTATGCAGCAAAAGAGAAACTTATTCTTGGGGATATTAGACATCATCTCCTTCCAAGATGTTTGTTTGCTTCTATGATGACTCTGACCACACTGTGCACAGGATCTGAACATCAAACTTCCATGACCCTCCCTTCAATGCCACTTGGAAATCTATGCCAAAGAGCTCCAAATGAAAGCAGTAACAGGACAATGTGTCAAAGGAGTGAATGCTGGGCATGCTACATAATTTTATCTCATAGTGAACTTCCTCTTAGAATCATGGTGGTTTTAAACGTTCATTTGCATATCATTTCATACATAACAAGAGAGAAAACATGTCCCTTCATGGTTTGGACTGTCTCTTTCCTACGATTTCTCACCCACTACCACAAGACAACAGTTCTGTCAGTGGACTTCTTTATTAACAATGGTTTCATTTCGCACTGTGAATATCTTATAATAAATCCCAAATAAGTATTAGTAAAACCTGAGATTTAGGTTTTCCAGCTTAGAGCAGACATGTAACACTTTGTGCTTCCCTTATTATGGGGATGAAATAATTCTGAGCAAAAGGTGGGCTGCAATTCACACATACCATTTCTCTAATTTATCCTACCCTTACAGTAACGGACATTAAAAAAGAAAACCAAACTGAAAAACAAATAAACAAAGGCTTGAATTAAAGCACCCTTATCAAACAAAGCATGTATATAAAAAAAAATTGCATGTGTAATTTTATTTTGATTGTTTTTATAATCTATTATAAATCTTGTGTCTGGGTTTAGACGTTGTGCAATTACTTTCTACAATTGACAATTATTTTGATCTTAAATGTTACTCATTCTAAGAGATAAATACAGCAAATAATACTATATAACAGGAAGCATTTGTGAGTAATGATGCTGCTCAACAAACTCATTTTCATTTTCCCATTTAATAACTACAGAGCTACTGTAATGGTTATATTACGTGTGTGGCCAAAACCATGTGGCAATCACTAATATAATGATACAGCTATGTATTCCTGAAAAGTGAAGCAGACAGTTTAAATTAAAAAAAATGTTGTGTATCACCTGTCTGTAGCCAAAAGTTAAGTCAATAATATTTCAATTAGAAAAATATATTATTAGGCTTTTATATCACAGTAGGTGGCATCCAGTTCACCTAATTTTAACCACCAGAACATAAAGAGTATACTCTAATTCTAAAATACCAATTTATTGCACCATCAATTACCAGAAGATAATTAATTCTTTCTTAAAATAGGTGGCCTGAGTTGTCCTCTGGAGGACACATTCATTTACTGCAGATCACTTCCAGATGAGTTTTGTAGACAAGGTATCTAACTGAAACACAGGTAGTAGCTAAACATTCTCAGACAGGCTTTTAGACTTTCTAAGTTACCACCTACACATCATGTATTCTGTATCATTTGACTTCCCTCTAACAAACAGCAATTTCAATTACTCAAAAATTCTGAAGTCAAAGAAAACCCTCCAAAACACACTGACAGCAAGAACAGAAAGAAGGAGACCATGGATATGCAATATCTGCCCAATGGCAGGAAATCTATTGAGTGAGACACAGATTATCCACCTGTGAGGTTTAGCACACAATGAAGAAGAAAGGAATCATCCAAAAATTGGATAATCAGCCTTGTGTTGCAGAACTTAAGGATCTTTATATATTTATCTTACCAAAGAGAAGGCTGAAGAAAGGTTTCTCTACCCTGAGCAGGAGGGATAAGTCAAGGGATCAGTCAAGCTGAGCAGCAATTCTAATACCTCCCTGCAGCACCCACGTTTTATCCTCCTATCTTCACTTGGGAAAACCCCCTGATGTTTGAGAAGGGAGAAAACAATCTAGCAAGCCATGGTAAAGAAATATTTCTGTGGAAGGGGAAACAAATATTAGTTTCTGATTGGTCAGATGGCTAATTGAGGCTTTGATGCATGAGATTAATAAATGTTACATTTTTGTAAAAGTGTTACAAGAGTATTTAGAAGAATGTGTCACCTATGCCCCAGAAAGATGCAGTAGACCACCTGAAAGATTTAGGATGATTTCTCAGTACACACAGACTGAAGATTTCTTCTGAAAAGCTGAATTAAATAATGCACATCTTGGAAAACTGTTCCAATTCACATCAGAGATTTTCAATTATAAGAAAGTTGCATCTTTGCATCATCTCTCAGACTGCTGGGAAATCATATCCTAATTAGGCAACGAATTTCTCTAACCTCAGTTCACAGTCTTTGGATAGAAGGATCTTCCTGTTTCACACTATTGAAATGTGTCCATGCATAAACACTTCTAAAGAGAGAGCAAGTCTCCTCTAAACTTCTTTTTGGATAAGGCCACTCTTTGCCAGGTAAGGTTTCATATTCCAAATTCTGTATGCATTTTGTGGGTATCCCTCATTCCCACCGATTATTTTAATATTCCTTTTGAACTGTGCTAGTTTTAGTATAGCCAGGGGAAAAAAGCAAAATCTATTCATTACTTAAATTTTATTTATTTTTTTTAGCTTGTTCATTTTTGGGGTATATTTCTCGAGTTAACTCTGAAAAGTAATTTCAATGGTATATCTACTCATAATGACATTAAAACACTTTTAAACTTACTGTATTTCTAAGCAAGAGCTCTTTGTAAGCACAGCGTGAGGTCTTCATTTCAAAATGCATATAATTATGCATATCAGTATTCAATTGTGACCATTTAATTACGTGCTTCAGGTCATTCTTAAGATCAGATGTACTGTAAGAAAGAAGGAAGAGATTAATGGAGTTGTAAGTTCTGCCTTGAGGGACGGATTGATGCTCCTCTTGCATGACTGCTACTGAGCAGCCTCTTCAGTTAGGTCATCAACTGGGTCCTTACCTTGCTCTGCATTACTGTCCCATCCTTCTCATCATTTTTTACCCCAGAAATGTTGTACCATCAGCAAACTTCACATGCATGACTCCACACATACTCTGTATGTCTCCTGCAAATATTAATCGCTCAGTAACAGTCTGGTACTTCCTTTTATTCCCATTAGCAACTTAGATTTGTCTTCTATGAAGGAGTCACTTTCAAACTTAATCTGCAAAATACCCCTAATCCATGTAATGAGAGCTTTCAATCCAGATATTGTGATATTGTCTGTTTTGGCTAGGTCTGCAAGCCTGTCAGAACAGGGAAATACAGAAAGGAAAGTTGGAAAAGACAAGTTCCACAAAATCAGACACATAATGTAAGAATCAGTATTGTAATAATTAGTCATCTTTAAAGTCCCAACTCAATCATTCCCTTATTTTATTTAGAATCAATGTCAATCTAGTTGATACATAAGTCCTGGGTCATGATTTTCGCCTTGTCCAGCACTGGGGCAATTTTATAACCTTTGTGCAACCCTTGTTTTCCTGTTAATGTTGACATTAATTGTGGCCCAGGACTACACACTTTTTCTATAACTCCAGCATTTAAGTCACCTAGGCTAGATGATTCCACATGGTGTACTTTTAGTAAATGTTTCTTTTCATCCTCCCCAGTTATAGCTGGCATTCCTTCTGTTTCACAAGGGTTGGAAATAGTTTCTTCATTTCAAATCCTGGCATAGCTGTTATTCCTTACACTGGTTTTAAAATGCTATTTTTAAGCCAATCACTACCTTTTTTTTTTTGAAAAAAATGCTTCCTTTTTACTTACTCTGTTCACTATTGATTAATGTTCTATTTCTTCTCCCCCTTAGTAATTGCATGAAGCTTTTAAATAACTTGTATTTACTACCTTTTTCCTGTTTTTATATTCCTTGTCCTGTTTTATTGCTGCTCTCCTCTCTCCTTTTTTTCCTAGATGACTGCCTTGCACACTGTAGCTTTATTTAGAGAACATGTAGGGAGTAAAACATATATGATAAATTATTTCCAATCTATATGGTTTACAATATAGTTAGTATTATATATCTTTACATCTATTGGAGCAAATATTCCTCCTGCTTTAAAAAATCAGGATTACTGATACTGTTGTTGATTGAGAGAAAGTAGCCCTCAGTGTCCTGGCCAGCTCACAATCCATACAACTTGGCTCACAATGCCCAGTTCTTGTGGCTGACCAAACTCAGGCTCTTCCATACAAGTGAAATGATATTGTACCACATATAGCTTCATAGCTGCAGGACTTGCTTTGCAGGATCTGTGGATTTGCTTAATCTTGCTGTAGCTACTTGCTTAAAGTATGTGTCTACAAATAATACTTGACACCAGCTGTTAATTTAATTCTTAAAAAATAGCTTACTTAATAAACCAACAGAGATTAAACATATCAGAAAGAGTGATTTTTATGGAAAAAATAAATGAGTCCCATTTAAGTGACAAGTCCGTGTGTTGCAAAAATAAATAAGACTGTAGATAAAAATAGTAGGAAAGAAAAGGATATTTTGCCAGTGGTGAACCAGACTCCTAAAAAGAAAAATCACTAGGATTAGAACTTTCCATTAATCTGCTTTCTATTCCCATCTGTGCAAGATACACAGCTATGTATGAGTGGAAGGAAAGGCTGCAAGAGCATTTCAGTACTCTGAGCTCCTGAACTCCCTCTCCTCCCTTCTTTTTCAGCTGCAGCTTCTAGCAAAGGTTTGTGTTCTCAGTGCATGCTGCTTCCTGGTGCACGTTCACCTGTTTTTAAGTGTTGCTAAAGAGAATAAATGGATAGAATAACAGCAGCTGAGGGCAGAGCTGGAGAGAGCAGGATGCAAGATCTTTGAGGGAGAAGCAGCTTCACAACTGTTAAATGGTTTTTCTCTGTACCACCAAAAAGATAAGACTTAGTTTTATCTGAATGCTCTCTGGACCAATTGTTTTTCCTCTTGATGTCCTTACAATACCTTTACACAGCTTTGAAGTCACATACTGAAAGACTCTCAGCAACTTTCTGCCATTTAACACATGAATGGCTTTGAGGAAGCTACAAAATATTATTCAAAGGCAGAATTTAACCTTAGTTGTTTTGCCATGTGGTTACTGTGAGCTTTGTGGTGCAATCATTGAATCCTAGGTTCAATTACATACAATTACGGGTGACTTGCCAGGTTTCCATGTTCTGCGTGGTACTGACAAACTCCACTGAACTGAAAAAAAAAAAGAAAAAAGTATGTATACATAATTAGGCTTGAATTTCTTTAATGCAAGCACCATAGTTTTGTTCATACTTCACTACAAAGCTTTGTAGCGAATGTAGACATGAAGACATTTTCGTCCACGCTCAGTCAAAATGATTGTCCCCAAAAATAAAGGAAGACAAATTGTGTCTGACAATATTAAGCTTGCACACATCTCTCTTGTCATTTACTCAATGTAAAAGATTATTTTTACAAGTGCTAGAATTTCTTTTTCTTGGCAAGACAGTAGAAAAGTTGTAAAGTACTCTGAAATTCAGTTCTTTATAAATCAGAATATCAGTCATTTCTAATTCTTGTTTGGGTTTGACCTGAATAGGTTTTCTGTCCTTCCAATACTTCATGTCGCTTAAGCTTTATTAAAGCCACTTTTTAAAGTATTTGAATTTGAACACAAAGTCTCTTCATAATAATCTGATACAATGTGAATGCTGAATATGATGCTACTTGATACTCTCTTTACCTTGTTACTTTAGAAACTTTTTAAGTGTGATATAAGTCTTGAAATAAATTAATCATACAGAAATGCTTAGGTACAACTACTTCTATATGAGAAGGCAAAAAGAATCAAAGATCAGCTAGCTGAGAGTTAACTGTGCTGCAGCAACTGCTGTGCGATATAGCAATATCCAAACTAATTTTAACCCTGTTACTGACTGGTAAAAGGCCATATAGCAGGCTTAAACTCAGAAAAGGCTCTTCCACTCAAAGAAATGAGAAATGTTATAACCTTGATCTGAAATTTCTTTTACTGTCTTTTTTTTTTTTTTTTATACAGATTTACAAATCTTTTCTATGCCTGACAGCACTAAAAATGCACAAGCTTTTCAACAAAAGAACTGTAATGTTTTTCTGATGGGAGAATATAAGCAAGGTGCAGAAAATCAGAAGACAGAACGCATTATCAATAGAAACAAAATAACAGGTATATTTGGGTAGAGCAGATATAGCAAAACACCACTACGATATTATAAACTTACTTGAAACAAAAACAGTAATTAAAAAGTCGATAATTATTTAAGAAAACCTCTTGGCTAAGGAATTAGCTATCACTAACAAGGTTAGGACTTGATAAGAGATGGATATGATAAGCCTATCCATAGACACACCATTATTCATCTAAACAGAATAAACATCTCTTATACCTCTTACATACCCTTTTCTTTTTGTGCTGCAAGTTTCTTAAATCACATTTAAGAAAAAAAATGCAAGCAAAACATAATCAACAAAACCAAATCTAGGTAGAGAAAATACAGGCAAAATGCATAGTGGTGCAGCTGGAAATAATAATTAATTATGTTTGAAAATATCTGCTGCCCAAATTTTCTTTCAGTATAATCTCCATGTTACGAGAGCTTTTTTTATATGGCTAATGAATACTCATTCACTATGGCCTCTGAGAAAATTCTTCTTCAGGTTAGAACAGAACTGTTAGAGAAACACCACAGCAACCCTGTTCCCCAGACTAGCTAACAGGAGCGTGGTGGGAGTGCATGACTCAGGCTAGTTAGAACTTAGCTTACAGGCTTCAGCCTTTGAGGCTGCTTCCTTACCAGAGGCCTCTGAAACACATCAAAAATGGAAGCAAAAAATGGTTTTGAGACTGTTTTTATTGTTGTTTTTTTTTTTCCTGTCAGTTGAAGGACAAACTGGATGAGAATGGCTGTTGAGTATTTCTGTTTTTCTACTGAATATAAACTCTTTGTGTGCTCTCACAAGTCTATTTCTACATTTTTCCCTTGTCCAGTGAGTGTATGAAAGGCCTGAAAGCTGTCTTGTTTCTCCAGACTTTTCGTTGGAGTTGCTCTCTTTAAAGGTTTTCAGAAAGAGACCGTGATGGATGGAGCCTTAAGTAAAAGCTGAAAGGCATTTAGAAGGAAATGGTCTGTGGAAAGAGAATGCTCAGGCCAGGGGTAATTGAAGAGTAAGGTGGTTTGACAACTGCGAGGGAAACAAAAGGCAGAAAACTCAAAAAGCACTAACGCAAATCCTTAGGCAGCTGCTTTTTGCTGTTGTTTTCAATTTTTTCCTGAAAAACTGGTCTGGCAGAAAGCAGTCAGGGGGTCCTGGTAGACTAAAAGTTAAGAAATTAACCTCTGAGATTTACTGGGAGTTTTTCTCTCTACCCTTCCCAGTACACTGATTCCAACTACTCAAAGCCTGGATCAGGCTTATTTGAGCCCTCTCTCAAGCTGAAACTCCTTTCACTGCATGCTCTGCACATGCTAGCTTCCCTACTGCAGTGTCTACCTCCCAAAGTCAAGGGTTTACATTGAAAGTGTATTGCTCAAACCAAGTGGCTCGTAGGATTGAACTTTAGTAAACTAACTATCGAAATGAAGTCTTATTAAAATTAAATAACACATCATATGAAATTGAGTGACTGTGCATCAGTACAAATCTGTAACACTTAAGGCAACAGGCCAATCAAAATAACCTAAACAAGGTGACATACACATTTAACATGCATATAAATATCTCTCTACCTATCATTGTTGCATTTCTTTCTTGCAAATATTTAACCTTTGTACATTCGTAGCCTATTCAATTTATATTTTCTAAAAGTATAAAGAAAATGAAATAGCATTCAAATAAACTAATTATAAAAAGAAAAACCACTACTCAGAAGGAAGTTGTACTTTCCTACACTCAACCTAGCTGCAGAATTACATTTATTTTGTGAATTTTATTTGTAAGCATGAACAGTTTCAAGACAGCTAAATTGTATTTTACAAAGAATTCACTATTTAGCAATAAAATGTTTGTTCCAAATCATCATGGAGCTATAGGAAATACATGGTCTTTCATTCACCTAACTGACATGCCTATGTTAGAAAGCTGGTCACATATTGTGTTCCTAAAAGTAGGAGGAGGATGTACACTGGAGGAGTCCAATTCAAAGCACCTAAGTTAAATTCTTACTCTGAATCGATCTCTGGAGAATCTGTCTCTCTCATCATGAATTTCATTGGAGGGCTAAGGAGATTATTTTTCTGGTTTAAGCACCAAAAGCTCTTGAAGTTAGATGGTGCAACTATCTCTCTGTGTACCAAACAGGCTGAACAAAACACATTGAACCACACTTTCTCTTCGTCTACAAATTTGGACTTAATGAGCTGAAATAAAGTTTCCAGTATTCAGATTAAATTAAGTCACTTTTTTTTTTTTTTCATAAAAGGACAGTCTATGTTTGGGGGAAAAAAGAGGAGAGGAGAAGAAGAGGAAGAGGAGAGGAAGAAAGTAGCATTTCCAGTCCTTTTAAACTGTTATCTTCATTGCTGATGCTGGCAAGAATATGGAAAGCATTTTGAATACTGAAACTCTTGCTATTTTTCCATATAGACTGCCAGCAGCAGTTGTAGCATTCCCGATTATGTTTAACCAAACTTACTTGTTAAACAGAATATGGGCATTTATCCTCTGGAAAGAAAATGACAACGAGCAAGTGAACACTTGCATAAATAAAGCAGACACAGAGGCAGCAGATCACAGTGCACTACTTAACTTGCTCTGGCTGACAGAGCAAATATTAAGCTGCACTGTGGTTGAGTGATTTTTGTCCAGAATAGTATCAACGACACACAGTTCTGTTTTTCTCTGTCATTGCCTGTCAGCCCCCTCTGAAATTTGCTGTATTTCAGGTGCTGTCTCTGGTTTCCTTGACATAAGTCAATGATTTGTGTCCCATTCAATTTAGTTCATGTGAAAATACTCATAGCTCCTTGCCATATGTCAGTGGATGGTAATTGCATTGATCCACCTGGCAGCGGGCTCTGTAAGGGCACTGTTCTGATAACTGAGTAACCAGAGGCCATTGCTTGTTAGAATGAGCAAATTTCACTGTTTGACTGGTTTGATTCCAATCAGGCTTGACAGAGTGATGCATAAAAATAGGGAGCACTAAATGTGCCAATAAGTGAATTACTTTTCAGATTATGTTGCTAGTGGAGATATTGATGAGTATGTTTTGTAAGCTGAATATAGCAGTTTGCCATGTTCCATTTTCTATTGAACAGGTGAATGTTCTAATATAGATCAAATTTAAGTTTTCATCTCTAGACTATTTAAAAGACAAATATTTTGTTTTTAAGAGCACAGTAATTTTTTCTAACACAAATTTTCACTCTTCTATTTTAAAAGTTCCCATCGGGAAAGAACTCAGAATGAGAAGGCTTATCCTCATGACAATGGGAATTCAGAGCCCAAAAGTACGAGATAAACTTAAAGACAAAATTGTTGGAAATATGACCAGACTAGCACTAATTTGGGCTGTAAGATTTTGCTAGCTGATCTGGCATCAGAGCCCAGTTTCATTTTTTTAAAAAAACTATATTTTGAGATATTTAAACCATCAACTTCATTGGCTAATGCCCTGAAAATCTTTAATAAAAAACCCAAAATATCCAAACATAGAGATGGCAGCAGCTGATTAAACTGTTAGTGTTCAGTCCATGCCTTTATCATATGTGAATTTATACTTAAGACTCCTAATTTGAACAGTAATGACTTTTGATGATTCTCATCTCTCTCTTTATCTGAATGCCTTGGAAAAGTCAATGAAGTTACTTTCCTAATATTCCTCTTAAGCAGAATAGCTCTAAGTCTGGGAAAAAACAGGTGTAGAATGAGAGCTTCATTTCAAAGCTGTCTCTTAGCACCCACAGCTCCAAAGAACTTGTATAAAAGGTGCAGATGTTCAGCACTTGTTAAAGAATATCGCCAGGAGGATCATGGTTCCACTGTGAGTTCCAGCATGCCAAACATCCTTCACCATTTGTAGGACTTAACGTAGGTTTCTAAGAAGTCCCTTATACTTAGTTTCTTAAGTTTTGGACAAAACTGGGTGTTCTATGTACCAAATACTGCAAGAATCAAATATTAGCATTGATCTCATTGCTGTTTAGCCAAATCTTTCCAGCCTTTGCTTTGCTGGGCACGGATATAAGGAAACAGCATCAATAGTTTTAAAGGGTTGGTTTGGGAAGAAAAATGCTATTTAAAGACAGTGGAACTGTGTGTTTGGAAAGGAGGTGATCCATAATCACCTAAGGCTTGTAAACCATAATTGAAAGCCAAACACATGAGACTACTCCCCACCCACTTTTAAATGCATTTAAAAAGAAGCTGTGTTTAATACCTAATTTTTACTCCAACAGAAAACACACATAATTACTCTGTAGACAGAAAATAAAACCATCTTTTAAGTAGTTTAAAGATATTGTAACTGATTTAGAAAGTCATCATTTGATACACATATTTCACTTTTTAGAGCTGAGTTAATGCAACCAGGGGGGGAAAAAAAAAAGTGTGTCCTCATATTATCCTGTTCAATGGTGAATGTCCATACACTGTCCTGTTGCCTGTACTCAGGTTAGTTAGATTCCAGTACTGCAAGAACACCAGCAACAGTAATTTGTTGCATTTGTTACTGGACAGGTATTTTCAGTAAAAATTATGTGAAATTAAGAAAGAAAAAGATGCAATTCATGACTGCTGAAAAACATGGTCAATAATTAAGACATTAAGACCAATTGGCTTTTAGTCCAATCTTCGGAAGAATAGTGGGTGTAACAGCACATATTCATAGGCAGGAAATTAAATTTCTAAGGGAAGAAAATTAGGATAACAGTAACTCTTCTGGTTTGTTAATTCATCAGCACAGCAAGAAGAGGTTGAATCACAACTAGTGGGCATGTATAAAGTTTCAGTATTTGCTAACCTCCTGATATGCAGAAGTTTTGCCTAAAAATCAAAGGCAAGTTTTCAGCTGAAGCCTGATCTAATGTTTACTGAAATTACAAGAAAAAGAAAAAATTCAGTTTTAAGTTCCTTCAATACACAACCATAAACAACACATCTTAGATAATTAGTTATTGTAAATCATATGCCTATTTTTGGCTACTACTGTAATTAGTTACATGCAAAATTATTGTTGAAAAATTAGCATGCATCTAATGAAAAAGTCTGTCTACCAGGCACACTTAATTTACCCACAGATTTCAGATTATAAGTGGAAAGCTTTAAAACAGCTAAGATCTGCATTTATAAAATCTGAACTGCCTGTTGAAATTTTATCTCCTACTCATACAGAAGAGCAAAAATATTCTGACCATCCTCCAAATGACAACATTAGACAGTTTCTCTAACCAGCATGTTACAGAAAGGATATGAGATGGAAAGATCTTAATTTACAACAATAATAAGAAAGAGAAGTTATCATGCAAAATAATAGCAACAGTAGAAAGATCAAAAATTGTATGGGGAGAAGGAAGAAAAAATAATGTGGTTGGTTATGGATACCTGGTGGCTGGTTTAACTGAAGTTAAGTGCTGCATTAATATGCAATTACATGTTCTGCTGAGGCCTCAAAAAATCTTTCAAAAAGCTTTTGCTGACAGACAATTCTGCTGGTAAAGCAAAAGATACTGATTCATTTGTATTTTTGGTTCCCTTTCTGAACAGTAGGCACACATGCTCTGTTGTGGGATTAATTATTGGGCTGAAATCAGTAATAACAAAAATACATTAAGATTGCATTAAAATTAAGGTACTTCAGTTCGAATTAATTCCATACTTTGCTCTTCACATAAAAACAGAGTCATTATTGAGTAATGAGCAAGCCTCAGACAATGATAATAAGGCTGTACTTAGGGTAACCTTTTGACTATTTCCTGTGTTGGGTGATTTCAACAATGCCATACACTCACATTATTAAATGCTTATTTATTATATATATAATAAAGATATTATATTTATTATACATATATTATATTTGGGGTCCTAATCAACTCTTAAGCCATTCTGTTATTTGCGTGCTTGAATAATTATGCACTTGCACCCAAGGAATGCTTCCTTTACTCGTTGAGTGACTGGCATACAGCATTATGCTGTCTGAATGGTATCTAGAGAGCTGCCTTCAATATAGAGTAGTCAGGTAAGAGCTTTGGAACTCAGCTCTTAAATTAGCCAGTATAGTCAGTTCCACAATGCCAAAGGCAGCCCTCCCTTGCACCAAGTAGGTGAGACAGAGAGATCCTTAGTCTATCAGACAAAGAAGAGATATAAGATCAAGAAATCCTCATGTTCCATCTATTCTGATTTTTCTTTGTATCTTTATCTACATAGTTTGACCTTGGTGCATTAATTTTCCCTCTCTAAGATGAAGACTATTAACAGCCTATTCATTAAGCAGAGCTGTTGATCTCAGCTGCTCCCATGAAAAGTTTTAAGCACTTAAACTTCTATTATAAGAGAAAAAGCGGAAAAAATTGAATGTGGGATGCGTAAGTTGAACAGCTGATAAAATTGCAGGTTGCAGCATTGCAGTACTTTGCAACTACTGTCCTACAATAACTATTTCTGCTTCAAAATAGCAAATCATTCCCAGGAGGCAAACACACAGTCCATGAAGAGCAGCTTGTCTCCATTAGGTTGTCTTCCTAAATAAAAATAGCCTGTGCCTTTAGATGTTTAAGAACTGTGGTAGTTTCTGTAAGCAGTAAGAAAATGGGATCTTTACACAGAAATGATGGCAGACATTATTGTATCGTCTCTTTCATACATGGAATCTGGAAGATTCCATCTTTAGAGTCTAGAATACACATATGAAATAAGTCCCCCCAAGGAAGAAGAGTTAGCCATGTGTAGTGTCAAGCAGCAAGATTCCTACTATACTAATATCAAGGCTGGTTTAAAAGTTTAGACAAACCACTAACAATACATCCATGCCAGTAATTAATCTTAAAGACTTCCTATTTATTGCATATAATTACATCTCTACTATTACTTCACAAAAAAATCTGTGCATCCATAGACAGAACTGCTTCAAGGCACTGCTCTGAATATATTCACTTGCAGATACTTAAAGATAAAAGCACACTGTATCATGAAAAAAATTTTCACACAAAGAAATGGTCCCAAGAAGCTCAACAAACAGTAATTAGCCAAAAGAACATCAGTCTGTACAAGGTCATAAATTTAGAAAAAATTCTGACACCATCAGCCAAACATGCTACCCAGGAAACCACTGTGAAACACTACAGACCACAGTGCCTTGGAGGCCACACACTTATGTTGGACCTGCAGTATATTATCTGATGTTCTTGAGTCTCGGTATACAAAATATTTCTACCTTCACACTTCCCTGTCCAAAGATTTCTCCATTGCAAATACCATCTTCCTTTAGTCTCAGCATTATCTTCAAATACCCTTTAGAGTATTAGCTTTTAGTGAAGCTACGCTGAGTGCAATGAGTAGAATATATATTCAGGTCTTTCTCAACACCACACGTGGGATAGCATGTATAAAATGGTGGTTGTTTGTGAAAATGCCTTGTGGCATAAATTTAGTGGCATTGCCAGTTGGACAGGAAAAGGTGTGTTTAGCATTTGGATAGGTGCTAGTCACTCAATGTTGGCAACTCATCTTCAAGGAGCGTGGTCCTAGGACCATCACCTAAAATATCCTTAAAAACAAGAGTTAGAACCTGCTGAACCCTATTTACATTAAAAGCACAGACATCCAAAGAAGTCAGATGAACATCCAAGTACAGGAAACTTAACCAACAGTCTGAGAAAATAATTGGACAACAATAAGTAAATGTGGTTTTATTCTTCATGTTTATGCCCCTTTGAGCTTTCTTTCTCTCCTCTAAGCATTCAGGGCTTCTTGAATCACAATTAAGTTATCACAAATCACACTTCTCTGAAATCTTTTCTAAAGCTAGATCAGAAGCTTTCAGTTGCGGCTTGCATCCATTGAATCCAGATTATTTGTTGTGTTTTTAATGGAAAAATCCCAACATTTTAAGCTGGTACATTGATGATATCACTCAAATTAGAACAGAAGAAACACTAGAACAAAAATAAAGCAGCTAACCAGAAAAATTGTAAGAGAAGAGAAACCAGATTGTCCTTTATCTTACTCCAATTTACTCTGTTGAAGTCAAGGAAACATGAGCAGTGTAATGAAATGATGAATCAGACCTACTGCCTTTCTCCATTGCAAATTTAATGTTACGGAAAATGATATTAAAGTATAATATCCATACTTTAGGGCTTACCAGAAAATGACTCATGATAAACAGAGTGCGATTTTTGAAATGACATGAAAAAATAAATTTAACTTCTCTCTCAGACTCCTTCAATATTTCAGGGTATAATTTAAGAACACATCCTTTATTGCTTTCAATAATTCTTCCTTGGGAGTGGGAATTCAGAACTTTAATGGTAACTTTCACATTCATGCATAAAGTGATGAAGGAAACTTAAAGTAAAAATGAACATTTCTGAATACAGAAGTAAGGTAGCATAAGGAAAGGCATGCTTCTTTTTCTCAAATTGCCTTTGAGTAAGGCAGTTTAAGTGACATGAAGGATTTTTTAGCTTTTAGAAACCGCATTTAATTTACAGAATATTAACTGTGTCAAGTCTGTCTTTGTTGTAACTGCCCATTTAACTCCATATCAAAAATATTTTTATTGGCTTAAACCTGCATGAGGTCTTTCAGATAATTTACCAAATAAAAGAAATAAATTAACATTAGATTGACAAAGAATGTAGCAGGGAGGACTGATTGTCAGACATCAGTTTGCCTTGGATAGCCCAAGTGGCAATTATTTTCTCAAAAAATCATCCAACAAAAGTCCTCCTGAAACAAGTGTTCCTGAGTGTTTGAGGAGGACATGTTCTTTTTTTATGGTGAGGTATACTCTTTTATGATACTCAGCTAAGTGAAGTAATAAAAACTTCTGTTTTCCCAAAAGACTGTATCAAGTATCTTATTTTGTACTTGAAGCCCCGAGTATATGTATCTCCAAGATTTAGAGAGTTTAGTGCTTTTATTAAGCCTCTGACATGATTTAAAAGGGAATGACTTAGGCAAAACTATTTGAGATATCTCTATAGGAAAAATACACTGAAATCAATACACATTAAATGTCAGCCAAATAGTAGTAACAATTTTCTTTTACCATCACTAATGTCTGTTTAAGAAATACCTTAAGCGTGATTTTTTTCTTTCCTTTTTTTCTTTTACATGCCAACTTTATTAACTTTGAAAATGAAATGCTCTTCAGTACTGTATATTCACAGATCAATTGGTACATTTAGGTAAAGTGGTGCTGGAGTAGTGGGAATGAAAATCAATCAGTGCAAAAAGTTGCAGAGGTCACTCCATCACTCCACTCCCAAAAGCCACTGTCCCATGTAATGTGCTGCAGAAGCATCTGAAGCTGAAGAGAAATACTCTTAAGGTCACATCCTTTCCTACAGTGGTAAAAATGTGAAAACTTGACAATGACAGCAGAAACCACGCAGAGGTGTGAGCTGAGAGAAGCCTCACTGCAGGTTAACTCTCCTGTTTGTCCTTCCCGCCTGACCATAACTCTGGGCAATCTGAGGAACAGAACCTGCATGGTGTGTCCAGCCTCAATACTGGATCTGTTTCCCCATATAAACTACACAGATTTTTATAAAAGGAGCACACAGCAAGAAAATAAATTTCTATGACAACATATTGCAGCAACCAAACTCATACAAGTGAACTAAACATAGGGAGCTATCCCCAAGTGCACTGTCTTCAGTACTTTGCAGTTACTCTTAACTTTGATGTTTAAAGCATCACCAATTTTGCTGGAGATCCAGTGCTACTGAGCCAGCAAGCACTGACACCTGAGGCTTAGCTCTCAGTTCTGTAGCAACCCAAGTATCTGACTGAAGCAACAGAGTTCCTGTTCCTGCTTTTCTCAATCTATACACAATCCTTGTTTTTATTTCTGTAGTGTTTCACATCTTTCTATAAAGAGAGAATACATCACTCCTGCAGTGTAAGGTAATAAAGCATAACTGGCCCCTTTACAGTACTACACAGTTTCTTTTCGTGTCACCTAGCTAGTGTCACCTAGTTTCTACTATTAAAATCTTCTGAAACCAGTTGTTACTTTTAATCCCGACATAGACTCTTTGAACAATTTATGCTTTGTTTTTTTTTAAAGCACTTCAATTAGTTGGGAAAAATCTTTCAAAGTGGTAGGAACTCCCATCTGAAATATAGTGAATTACACGGCCAATAGATTGACTTATTTGAATGTCACTTCTTTGAATGTACTCATCAGGACACACACATCTTTGAAATCTCCCTAAATTGTTTGATTGCTGTATGAAAAGTAGACCATAAATGTAAGTGCTTTGTACATTTCCTATAAGAAACAGCCCTTTTTAGTGACTTAATTCATACACTGATCAAACAATTATTCCAGTATAAAAATCACAGAGGCACTAATCTAAAGAATTTAGTTAATAATAAAAGAGAAGACAAAAGCCACTGGAATGGTAACATGGTTAAGAAGTTCTGTGAAAATTGTAATACTATTTTAAAAGAAGTCAAATGTTTGATGTATTTTTTAAAAAACACCTTTCTTGATTTCAGTCAATATTAATCTCTAATTGATGAAATAAATGCTACGGCTGTTTCTCTTTGAAATGAATGGACACAAAAAAAGTTCAAAAAGAATCCTATATAGACATCATTTGTGGCCACATCAGAAACCTTAAGAAGTTAAACTACATCAGAGTGAGAACATTAATACGGGCATGAAATAGAGGCATTGATCTGTTGAAAATGGATGTAGACCAAGTATCAAAAGAAAATCATGCCAAAATTATTTCCTTTTTGAAACATACTATCAATTAAGAAAATGAGGATATTATCTAGAAATTATTTGGAAATCCTTTTTAATAATAATTTAAAATTTTCAACTATCTAAACACTAAAAGTGTTTAGATAGAGGAATATAATGAAGTCTGCTAAAGCATACAAAATAAGTTCTTATTCTAGATGGTAGCAACTTATATAACCAGAAATTGAGATACAGTCAAGACTTCTGTTTTCTGAAGTGACTGTTGATTGTAAGATGCTCAGTAGAGACAGGCTGTATAACCTTAGTTTTTCGAAGTTCTGGAAATTAAAAGGTTTCTCTAGTCAAGCTTATTCACTATTCAGCCTCTGAAAATGAATCCTGAGAGTTTTACTAACATTCTCTAACAGACTTGGTTGAGGAGTGGTGAAATCCCATTTCACAGCACAGTCAGGTCTTTCTGAACTCATGCTCCAAAAAGCCAGGCTTTAAAATGTTATCAGCCCCTTTGAGAGCTGTCCGCAGAGACTGCCTCGGAGTCAAAGCAGCACAGCGCTGGGAGGCTTCACAGAGATGCCTGCCTACATTTCAATGATACATCCAAGGGAGCAAAATTCTAGAAATGGACTTTGCTATTATAACTATGCATAAATGAGCTATTAAGTTGATAGCAGTATAATACTTGGAAGGTATGGAACAGTACAGGAGTGAATTTAATACATTTTTAGTCACTGCTATTCTGAATCAGGTTATACCAATTAGGTAACAACAGCAGCAATGATGCTGGATCTTTTTTTTCTCTGAAACCTAGAAAAAAAAAAGAAACTTAAGCTTGATCTCTTACCTCTTCTCTTAATTTTCTAACTTACCTCTTCCCACAAAAAACCCTAGGCCCCATTTGCCATTTATGCCAGCACCACTATCTAATTAAAGAAGGGGATGATGTTCTTAACAGAGCACTCAGGATAATTGTCCTATAACGCCCTCCTACTTGTTCCATGTCTTCTGTTTTTACATTATAAACTATTCGGTATTGTAATTGCTTTTCTCCAATGCTACCTCTTTCACAAAGACAAAGAGAAATCATTAAATAAAATTGTTCCAGTTGTGTGAAGAACAGTTTTTTATCTTTTTCTTGCTTTTCATTTTATGAAGATAGCAGGGAAAGTCAGGCAAAACTGGGTAATTCCATTGTTTCTGAAGGAATTCAAGAGTCAATTTTCAGCCCCTATTCTGAGCTTGTCAATTTTAGCTGTCCAGTTTTTAAGCAACCCTTCCAGCAGTTCAGGCTCCTCTCCACCTCCCCCAGTCAGTGCACAAACTGCTGCCCTCCCCAGCAAGTCCTGAAACTTTCATTTTCACATTCCTCAGAGAGAGCATCTTTTCCATTCTCTTGACACCAATATATTTGCACATGTTCAGAAAGTTTTCATTCTACAAGTGCTGTCTTACATAACCAGAAAAAGGAGGCCAACAATATTAGACAGTTTTTAAGAAGGCATTTCAGGTTTTCAGAGTGGGAAGTAATTTATGGAAAATAGTTTTCACTTTCCTTGCTGTTCCATATACAGAAGAGGGATATGTACTAAGGCTCTGCAGAAACGTGTGAATTCTTTCACTGAATCATACACTTTAAAACATAGGCATCAACACCCACCCGAACAACAACAACAACAACAACAATTCTTAGTATTATCAAATTACAAATTACTTAGGATTAGCAGCTTTCATCCAGCAGTTTGCAACAGACATGCTGATGAAATCTCTGAAAAAATTACCCCAATACTACACAAGTGTGCTTTGGAGTCCCATGCTCTCTACTATTTATTAGAAGTTAGTTTAGACCCATAGCAAAACTGTTCCATTCAGATGGGTCACAGGACACCTTGATTAGATATCCAGAGGAAACTCCTGAAGGACTATTAAGGTGAATACTTTTTAACAACAAATTTACTGTAACCTTAGACTTTATGCCTCCTTGAGAATAATGATTCAGTCCAAATGAGTTTTCTTTTTTTTTTCCTGTTATCACACACAAGTCTCTTGAATGGCATACAGAATATTCTCCAGTGAAGCAACTGGTTTCCGTGGATACAGCTAAGATTACACTTCAGCATATTTTTTTCTTGCAATTAAAAGCTTAGAGGAGCTCAATTTGCCTTCTTAAGGAAGAAAAAAAGACTTCTTTAGTAGTCTGTCCAAAATGCAGAAAAAGGAAACCAAATGTAGCATTCTAAAGCAAGAAGTCTTATGTGGACTGCTGTCCTTTTAGTTAGAGATCATTTAAAAAAAGGCTACATATTTACACTAATAACTGCAATAGAAACTTTTAATTTGAACATTGGGAAGATATGCACAAAATTCTAATAGCTATTTTGAAACTATAACATGGATTTACATGTTTTTCCTCAAACATTTTCAATATCTTTATCTATACCTTGCCTAAATTCAGAAGAATATGCTACATGGTAAATCCCGTTTTCGCGACTCTGGTAGACTAACATACCAGGTTTGTGAGACTTAATTTAAAACAGGATTAAAAAAAATCACTTGGCAATGAACATTTAATGTTTGGTTTGTTTTTTTTTAATACTGAATACAAGGTACTATATATTTTTCATTGTTTTTTTAGGTGACCCAGTCAAAATACTTGTACAGTTCAAAGACTCCCACGTATTTCACAACTTATCATTACTCCAGAATAGAAATACTTCTTCAGCTACAAGTATAAATATGATCTTTAAGTGACTCAGTTACTGTGCCTTCAATGACTAAGACGTCTCCTTCATTAAGTAACTTGTGGCAACCTTTGTTTTTATACATGTTGTTAAACTGTAGGACTTGGCTCTATAAAGTGTACATATGCACTCCAGTGATACCTTAGGCAATTTTCTGTAGATTCTTGAATCCAAACAGAATTTTACATAGGTCACCAAAAAAAGTATTGTTTTTAGCCCCCAGTAAATCAGGGGAAATCTAGATTTAACTGTAACATGAAGAAATTAACATTCAAAAGTTAAAACTAAAGCACTGAAGTTAGAAAGTTATGGCTCCTTGAAAGTTAACATCCTCTTATTATTATGGCTTTTATTATGGCTTTATTCTAATAATATCGATTTACACTAAATGTTCACTATTTTGCTATTACGTCCCTTAAACGTTTAAAGAAAAAACACCACCTTTCTGCCTTATTTATATTTGTTCAAGAAGTCTGCAATGTTGAAGCATTTTTATGATTTTATCTACCACAATCCATTTCTTGAGTTGCCTGCTTTTTCCCTAGCTGAATAACTCTGAAGACACTCCCAAACTTTTATCCAATTTACCATATCTGGTTCAGCTACTGTGACACAATTCCTTTTTGCTTCTTGCCAGTGTATTGTTTGCTGATTAATAAAGGAGACAGCCCTGTAAGGCTACCTATCTGCTTGAAAGGCTGTCTTATTTCTTGATCCTCAGTTCTTACTCCAGACAACGTCATGATAAAATTCAGCAGTGATCAAATTGCTGTTCTTTCATTAGGGCTCCCTTATCTATATAAACATTTTCTGCTCTATCTTCTACAAGGCCTAGAGGTTTAGAATAGTTTTATGTATCTTTTGCCATTTCTATCTTTAATCTTGATGCCAGTTGGTTCTTTATAGTTATCAGAGGCTTGGGGTTTTTTTGTTTTGTTTTGTTTTTAACAACTTTCTGTTATACTTTCTGCACTGAATAATGACAAATTGAAAGGAAGGAATAAGGGAAATACAGGCAAGACTGCATTAATCTGCAAAACCTACTGCAGATAAGTAAGTTGCTGCATAATTAATATTCCGCCAGGATAAGGCCAAAAAGTCTGAATAAAAAAAAAAATAAATTAAAACTTGGGGACTTCTACTTTTAGGACTTGATAGTTATTTTGTTTCTACAGGCTCATCTAATTTCAGACTGCATTTTAAAAAGACTATGTACACATTTTGGTGAACATTTTGCAAAATCTACTTATATTTTATGTAAAGTGTTGTGTTTTTTTTTTTCTTTTTTTTTTATGGACTATGTAACTTTGTGTAGCTTTTCTCATCTACCCCATGAAAATATATACATATTTATCATTACCATACATCTCTTTTTGGGAGAAAGAAGTGAAGAAACACATGCTCCTTATAATTGAATATTGAATGACACATTTGATAGACTGAAACTGTAACACTGTATAATTCTTTACAGTTTTTTAAACTGAGAGTAATTAAAAAAACCTTTGCTTTTGAATTAGACTTACTAGAATTAAAATAGTTCTTCATTTATCATTCCCCTACTTGTAATGACTCATTCTCTACTCTGAGACCAGAGAAATATTTGATTGCTATTGCTAAATGTGAAACATAAACCTAGATTGTTAACTTAAACGTTAGTTTTGATGCATTTCAATTTCTACACTGGCATCTTATTAATCATATTGCAAATTAAATGCATCATAGCTTATAAACTATGCTGAATGAAGTTTAATACAGCAGTAATACTGCACAAATCATAGTATTACCATTTAATTGGTAATGACAATACATAGCATATATGACAGATTGTATATATGACATTATGACAGATGATGAAAGTATTTTACACAATATGAAAAAATCTCAAAACATTTTTAGCACAGAAGGGTTTTTTGCTTCAATATAGTTGAAATACCTTATTCCACATTGTAGAGTAGTAATTTTAGAAACTGCATTCATCCAATTATCTCTTAAAGGTAAAATAAGAAATATTTTTATTTTAAAGGTTTTAAAAGCTTCTTCCCAGAATGAGATTTCATCAAAATGGCCACGTTCCTGAAGAGAGTTGTGAATTCTCCAAAACTACCTTTTGTCACAAATAGCACTTCATTAAAAATGTTTTGACTACAGACTCTGCAGGTTTTGGTATGAATTGTTGTAAGAAATACACCTTATATATATATATACACACACATATATATGCAGGGAAGGAATTCTACTTTTAATGTTTAGGTTTCAGAACATTAAAAAATATTATTTTCCTTTTCCTAGTTGAGCATAATCATCATGCACGCTGGTGAAGTAACCTATTAAATTCAAACAAATATTTGAGGACTTTTTGCCTCCTGGTATTTTACATCTCAAATATACAACTTTATCATCATCATTGTAAGATTATATTGAGTCTGCTACTAAGTACTTCCTTCTGAAAATAGAAGATTTTCTATTTTCCTTTACCTACCAACTCCAGTTGTCTGAAAACTATTAAAAAATCTTAAGTTATTAGAAAAATTAAAGTAGCCTGTTTGGTAGATTATTTTTCCCCCCATCCTCACTCAACCTAAATTGCTTTCCATGCCCGCTGTAAAACACTTCTTGCCCATCTCTTCCTCATTAATATTTTCTATTCCTCATATTTCCTAATATTTCTATTCCTCATTAATATTTTCTATTTCTATTTTCTATTTCAGCTCTAAGTGTCATAGAGACCATCATTTTATTTGCAACACCTCCCACAGTCCTTGTATTTATATACCACTGTGCCTGCTAGTTGAGTGGAAAAAACCCGGAATTGTCTGGTGGTGTTTCTCAGCAGAGTATCCATCTGAGATGTCCCCCATTCACTACATACTACTTCCCATGAAATTTGTAGGAACTTAATTATCTTTGAGACTTCTGTCCCTTTGTCCAATCTGGTGGAAATTGGCCGAGAGATTCAACATTTACTGAAGAGAGCATGGGAGAGCAGATAGAGAGGACGATCATACAAATACTGTGTCATTAGGACAGAAGGCTAAAATAACTATGTAACAACCCGTTTGAAGGAATCTGTCTCATGAATGTACCAATTAAATCACAGGCAAGTGATTTTTCTTGCATGTATTATCATAAATATGTTTTATCCTTTGCACATAAAACTGTTTTACCCTTTGCACAATCTCATTTAACTGCATTCATTTTAAATGAACTATTTCAGTCTGAGTTTTGTTTTTGTGGAGCACTGAGGAGAAAATGTTCCCTTATCCATCTTCAAATGTTATTAACTGGAAATAAGTGTAATCTACACTTTGAGGTTCTTATTGCAATTTAGATAAACAATTAGATACACAGAACCAAAAAGATAAAGAAAACTTTGTAGTAGAGATTTGTCTCCTGGTGCCCCAGGTGACTACAGTAGACTTCCTTCTGTGTTCGAATGATTGAAAACTACAATATCCTTCAAGCCATTTTTAGAAAGCATTTACAACTGCAGTATCAAGTAATGTAACTTTTAAAAAATTAGCTTATGAGATTTACAGAAAATTGTGCTTTTTATAGGAAGGTAAGTCATGTCATCATCTGCAATAGTTATTTTTTCAAGAAGCTTATAAAAGAGTAAACCAGACCCTTCCTTCACATAAATGGACAGTGAAGAAGAATTTCAACCTTGGATACTTCCAGTAGCTTCTGCTACAGATACACATCACTTTAATTAATAAAAGTTTATGTCTCTGACATGAATTTATCTTTCAGAACACTGATGAAACTGAAATGCTCTTAAAAACCCCTTTCTGGTTAGATGTTTGAAAGGGACAAAAGATGACAAAAGAATATTAACTCTTCTTGCATCCAGATGTTGCAAGCAATTATACTCCAAGTTTTTACAGATAGAAGGAGCTTTAATGATCTAGTCACATGGGACCCATGAGAAAGTTTGTGATTTAGCCACAGATGTTTTTTATGTTAGTTTGCATGTTACAAGTTGGGAAAGGGTACATAGCTTAAACAAGTACTTCTTTGAGGGATAAATGACCTCCAAAATTAGAGGCATACCACTAAATCAAGTTTAGTTCAAAAAGCATTGTTTGAAATGTTTTGCCTTCCACTTCATAAATATTGCTGAGAAGATGCCAGAGTGGAATAAAGAATAAAGAATTCTGACACCCCCATGCCAAAAAAAAAAGACAGGGAAAGGAAAAAAACATAAATGCAAATTCATTTGCTTTTCCTTAATTTGTAACTGTATTATGCAATCCTGCATAGATTTCATCAACTGAAATGTATGCTATACGAGGTCTGCAAGAGCCACTCTCAGATAATTTCTAATTTTTCACTCAATTTTTTGCACTGACTTCAGATTTTCAGGTGTTCTGAGAGCACATTATGCTGGTGAAATGATATTTTCATAATCACAGGAAATCTACATAATTTCCTTTTGTTAAATGACTACTACAGCACAGCGTGTGCTGTAGGCAACTCATTGCTCACCTTTGATAATTAGCATTTGTTTAACAGTGTTTCTTGTGTGTTTTTGTTGAAGTGGTATCTGGGCAGAAGACCTTGATGTGATGTTAGGGGATGACCCTGTAAAATGCCCTTGCTTAACTACAGCCCCAAAGCCAGGATGTTAATTGGCTACAGAGTAATGTATACAGATAACAGAGGAAATTGTTTCCATTTAACTGAAAAATTTATGAGGTAATTAAACTCAATTTAAGAGGATAAACATCAACAGTTTTAGTAAAACAACATTTTTGCAAAAGAGTAAGCACATTAAGAAATACCTAAAGGTCAATATATTTAAGAATAAGGTGTTACTTTAATTTTTCTTTTCTGAAACAAAACTTCTGGGAGATTTAATAATTAGCTCTTGGAAGATGAAAAACAACCAGACTAAACTAACATCAGAAAATGTGAATCTTTTCAGAAATCAGAAGACCTCTGGAAACTTAGAAGAACTGAGATAACAAAAATGAGAAAATCAAAGGTAATGCAAAAAACAGTCTGCCTTAGTCTGTGGAAGTAGAGGCTTCACTCCAGTGTTTCCTGTTTGAGAGCATTGACTTATTTTTACCTGCATAACAACGATTTCCCTGTCATCTTAATTTTAAGCTTTCCTAGCAAATCCCATATTCAAACCTAAGAACTCACTGAAATACAGAAAATGCTCTCTTTAGCCCATGGATCTCAGTCATTCAGCATCACCAATATCTACTGCAGGTTGACCACTGGATCTCAGTTTGTCTACACAATACATGTCTAACTGCAAATATAGTAAAATTGAACAAAATAATAAGCAAATACTTTTAAACCAAAATTTACTTTGGCACTTACGTGATTGCTGATTAGATAACTGAACTCAAGGTATAGATAAACTACATAATCTCTTTTCTCTTTTTTTGTAAGATAGGATCAATGGATAAATCAATACACATTTTCCCATTAGAAATTAGTATTAAAAAGGTTCCATTAATAGGACACATGTTTTTTAGTAAGATCATTTAATTCAGAATTTAGTATTCCAGGCTGTAAAACTGCAAGTCACAGAATCACAGGATCACTGTCATTGGAAAAGACCTTTACGATCATCAAGTCCAACCATTAACCCACCACTGCCAAGACCAGCACTAAACCATGTCCCTAAGCACCACATCTTTTAAATACCTCCAGGGATGGTGACTGATAAGTAGTCCTCTAAGTACATTTCACTTAAACTATACAGAATAGTACCAGGATATAAGTCTTCATTCACAAAAGTCAGTAGGGTAATCTACATTAATGAAGTCTTCAGTTAGGTTGTATTTCAAAATGATATCAAAATATCACAGGTAAATTTTATCTGGCTTATGTTGTACTCTGTAGGTGCTATAGCCTGCAGCACATCTGACTGGTGTTATTTAGCTATGAAAAACGTAGCTACTTGATTTGGAATAAAAGCTTATAACCAGTGCTTTATTATAGAATTTGAACTATCTAATACAGCCTGTTACGTAGATGATATATTTAAGTATTTGAAAAGTCACTTTTAACTCTTTTTTAAAAAAAAGATGATCTGACTATCTGCTGAAAGACTAAAAAAATAGCCATTAATGACACTGTTCATACTGTGTTCAGACTGCAAACATATGGAATGTTATAAAATAAACCAGATCTTACTCACTTAACACATAAGTGAAAAGCTTATCTAAATGTCAGAGAAACTGCTGCAAATGTCAAACTAACTTTCTTCAAAAAAAAGTTTCATAGGAGGAGCCTTGACTTTTGTTTTTTGTCTGACCTTTGAAATAATTTGGCCTCCTTTTTTCCCTCATTCCTCACTTCCTCTTCATCTTTCTTTTTTGAGGGAAACAATGAAACAGAAAAAATACCTTCCCTGAGGACAGCAGATGAACACTTGAAGCTCTGTGCATTTCACTTGAGTCAAACCCTGGAAGAGGATTATAGAATTGCTCAAGAGGGAAATGTTGTGGAAGACTATCAAGTCTGTCCATGTAGCACATTAAAAGACTTTCTCTCCACTTGACTCTGCTAATCCTTCCAGCCATTGTTGGTTTTATGCATAATTTTCTCACCATGACAGACTTCAAATTGAAAAGCTAATATGAATTTGAGAAATCAATACAAACTTTTAATATCAAAATAGTTTCTTACAAAACATCAAAGAGTTTCTGTCAGATATTGTGGCAACAGCAACTTCCCTACCAAATTGTAAGCAAACGTGATTGACAGTACTTTGATTGTAAATTACATAATCCTATCCTTTAGACAACTGGGAAAACTATTTTCTCACCTAACAGCAGTGCAACTGTATCTGAAGCTAATCTGAATTTGATTATATGGTTTAATTCTTAGCTTGTCCCAATGTTTTACCGTGTTTGCAGGAAAGGAAGAAAAAAAAAATTCCACAGAACTAGTATTTTTCATTCAGCTTATTCTAGTATTCTTAAAGTCACAATACATGTAAAATACAACCTTTTTTCCTACTCCTTACATACCAATAGCAAGTCCAAAGGGTCAAAGTTTCATAATGGCAAGTTTTATCTATTTTGAAAGCAAGAAAATAAAAATTCAGAACACTGGTAGCTGCTAAGAGAGTCACCAATTTCCACTGCCCCCTAGTAAATCTTCAAAAAGAAAAACATGAGGGTTATTTTAAATGGATGTATGTATCTATAAGACCAGCAAATAAAGATCGTTTTTACACGGTACTTTTTATCTGTAATCCTTGCTCTGTGTCACGCTTCAGAGTTGCATCAGTCTTACCCATTAAAAGTCAGACTCAGGAAACATGATGTTTCATAATCCTGACACATTAACTCACGTTTCCAGTTTACCCGATATATTTCTTTTTATTTCCAACTAAAGTAAATGCTGGCAAAACTACAGTCTCAAAGAAAGACACAGATTAGTTGAAACACACATCCTCAATTTATGGAGTTGTAAATGCTCTCATGCAAGGCAGCAGAAGGTCAACTACTTTAACATTTCCCTACACACATAATTGAAACAGTGTTCTAGTTAAATCTAGCTAGTCTGAATTCCTAGAAACTCTTGTACCTAATTTTAGAATCTTTTATCATCTAAGATGTATTTTATGAAGTACAAAAGCATTATCTTTAATCATCATGCCAGGTATAGTGTAGAGGTGTTCATTGCGAGATCATAAATCTCTAAGTTTTTATTTTTACCTAAGAATTTTCCCAGAGCAGTGATTACAGCACCATCAAACCGCATTTATAACTGTTTTAGAAAGCAACTTTTGATGGAATTTGTTATGAAGTTACTTATGAATCTTATACTTCTAACACAATTATTGCACCAATAGGCCCAAAAATAGCAGAAATGGGTGAATATATTCAGCTATTCATATTGATAGAAAAAGAAAAGCAGTGGGATGAAATAATCTCAAACCCTGTCCATTCCCTAGAATGCAAGTTTAATACAGAACTTAAAAACACTATGCCAAAAACTGTAAGCTATTCCATTCATCACTTAATACATTACTTGTGTTACCATCATTACTACTCACACGGCAGTAGGCATCTAGCAACTAGGCAGTTTTAAAAACCAAACTGAGAAAAAAAGCTGAAAATTCTGCTGGGGAATAGAATGCACAGCACTTTAATGTTACCTTACCAGAGAATATAATTTTTTTTTAATCCAAGAGAACAGTTAAAATGGAAAAAAAAGGCTAATGTTGTCAAAAAGTCTTACCTATTCTATGATTCTGCATGTGTCCGTGACAATTTCAGAAGATTATCTGGTTTCAAAAATAATAAAAAAGAAAGTATAAATAGAAGGCATGGGTATTTTGTATTAATTCAAGCATTCTTCAAACTTTATATATCTGTCACAGGCAATATTAAGACTATTCTTCTAAAACATCTTTGTTTGTAAGTCCCAGATTTACTACTTCTATTTCCTACCTGCACCCAAATTTCAAGTGAAAATAACTCCTATGGAGTACTTTGTAGTTGCCGATGACACAGACAGTGTGAGACAATGTTAATAAAACAAAGATGCCTGTGTTTCCCGTTCCCACACACCACATGAAGTGCAAAGACCATGTTTTTCATGTGCAAGGGTCAAAATCATACCTTACCTACATAAATGAAACTTGAAAAAATAGAGATAGAGGCTCTTCAGGAAAGAGCTGGAAAGGTGTGGAGGAAGAGTTGTGTTCTGGGCAGAGGAGTGGGCCAGGGGAGAGATTGTGAGGGCAGATAAGGGATCAGCACAGGTGATGCTGTGGTAGGCATCTGCTACAGACCAGCTAGTCAAAAAGATGTGAAATCCAACCCCCTTTGAAGCTTTCTTCCGAAGCTGCTAAGCTTTACCTTTGTCCTTGGAGGGCTATGGAGCAAAACCTTCTGGAAGCCTTTCCAAAGCCAGATTATGCCTGACAACTTGATTGCTTGCCATGAAAAGATGACAGGCTCTGTAGGCAGGGGGAGATCGGTTGCTGTTAATACAATTTGCAATTTCAGCAAAGCTTTTAATGCTGCTACCCAGAGTATCTTCATAGCCAAATTGGTAAGATACAAACTGGGTAAGTGGATGATAAATTGGATGGAAAACTGGTTCAACTGTTGGGTTGCAACTGGGAGTTCGAAGTCCAGCTGGTGGCCTGTAGCTATTATCATTCCTCATGTATCAAATACTGTGGTCAGAACAGGTAAGTGTGTTGATGAAGGACCTGGAATAGGGGACAGAGTGCACACTAAGCAAATCTCCACAATATCAAACCAGGGGGAGCAGCTGATACGCTGGAAGGCTGAGCTGCTATTCAGAGTAATCTTGACAGACTGGAGAAATGGGCTGACAAAAATCCCAGGAAGCTCAAAGGCAAATGCAAGTTCTGCATCTGGAATACAGTAACTCCACACAGCAGCACTAGTTGGAGCAGCAAGGACAGAAAGCACCTTTGCAGAAAAAGCTACCATATCCTAGGCTTTCTTAGCAAGAGTGCAGCCTGCAGGCTGAAGGACTCTGATTACTGCCTCTTATTTGGTAGTTGAGCATATGTCCAGCTTTGGGCTTCTCAGTACAAGACAGGCATCATGATGCTGGAGTGAGTCCAACATACAGCACTGGGTGGTCCGGGGGGCTGGAGCAGCAGGGAAGCTGAGTATGTTCAGCCTTCAGACAAGAAGATGAAGGGGGCATCATGTGGCTCTCTACAACTGTGTGGTGGGAGGGCAGAGGAAAAGGAAGCCAGACTTTCCTTGGAGATGCCTGGTGATAGGATGAAAGACAACAGACAGAATTTGCAACACAGGAACTTCCAGGAGGGAAGTCAAACACTGAAACTAGAATCCATTTGTAGAATGTCTCCAGTACAGTGGCAGATGGAAAGGTGTTATGATGGGGGATAGCTGGGAAAGGGAGGAACCAAACAGCATATCTCACCAATTCAACTAAATATCAGAAGACAATCCTAGCAAAGGCAGGCTGTGTTTCACAAACTGTTTAACAGAAAGTATTTCCACAATGGCAGAGAAAAAGCATGTAATCCAAGTAATATCAGACAATCCAAGTTCTTCTTTAACAATCTGGCATAGAAGTACCCACAAACTCTCACCTCTCTTTTCCCAGGAGAGGTTGTGGTTGAACTTCAAGGATATTATTTGCAATAGGGTAGAAAAAAAGATGCAGAAACTTAGATTTGCTCTGAGTACACTTAGACCTATTTTCTGTATCAGAGCTGTGAACTCTAAAGTAGCCTGAGAGTTAAGTAACAAAGCTAACAGTGAAACTACCAAGAAGAATTGGTGAAAATTTTCTTGTATTTAAAAATAAAAAGTTGTACAACTTATGCCATAAGAATTAATTTGCTAAACAGTCTAATGCATTAATTGCTTTCAATAAATTGAATTGTTTTCAGGTGATAGTTGCATGATTCTCTGTGTCCATCTGTTTTAGGCCTCCCATGGAAACCTCTACATGATTTTTAAAGTATGCTAACTATTCAAAGGTGTTGAAGACAAAACAGTTTTATGGGAAAAATTTAGGTGCTTAGAACATGAAATATAAAATAACTTTTGAAATGTCAAATTACATATTTAGACAATAATAGTATATTGGACAGAATATAACTGCAAATTAGATATTATAACTGCAAATCAGTTAGGTATTATACCTGTAGGAATGTATGTATACCTTATAATTTTACAAGCAAATTATAATTTTAAAGAATCATACTGTTTTATCTGTGATATTAAAAAAAACCACCTGATTTATGTACAGTCTGGCTACATTCTTGATTTCATTAGAGTATCTGAATTTTTAACAATCAGGCCTGTGGCACAGATTTTTATATTGGATAGCTGCAAAGGGTATAAATTATGATTGTTAACATTTGGGAGGATTGATACTAAAAAACATTTGGGGGGTTGCTTTCACTGCATTAGTAGGAAAGAAATAATGAATGAGGAGAAAAGGACACACAGATGCCTGAAAAAAAGTGAAGGGAGTACAAAAAGGAATGGAGAGAATAGTTAATTAGACACTTATAGTTCATATAGAGCTAGTAAACTAAAAATAAAAGCGACAAATTAATGAGGAAAAAAACCTCACAAATCAGTGTCAAGCAGAGCCAGAAGACAAAATAAGATGCTGCTAGTAGGGGTATATTGCAAGATATTTTTTTCCTGTAACTCAAGAAAGTTCAAAAGCTAGCAGAGTAGAAGTCTTTCAGAAAGATGAGCATGGGACTATTGCCAGCAGTATGATTAAGAGCTTCATGTCCATACAGTAGCCAGCATGTTTTATATAATAGGGTTCAGCATCTACTCCCATTATGGTTAAAGTCAGTCTTCCATGAATACATTCAAATTACTAACATATTAAATAGCTTAAGAAAATAGATGGATAAGTGCATTTCTGATGCAAAAAACCTCAGTACAAAAGGGAAAGTTTTAAACTTACTAGCTTTGGATGAAAAGGCATAAATAAGCCACTCAAAGGTATGGAAAATGTCTTACTTTGGATGACATTAAAGACTTCCAGACACTTGAGGGCTTCATCTATGCTTAATTTCTCTATGATTAACACTATAATCACAAGTATAGTTTGCAATGTAACACCTTACGAAAATATTTTACCTTATTTACAGAACATAAAAGCTATAAATACCCGGCAATCACTGCAAAGAAAATGTCTATACATTGGGTTCAATGTTTCCTAATAAATGATTTAGTCTTATTCCATAGCTATTTTTAAGGAAAGCAGTAATCCTTAAAGAAATATGAACACGATGTTTAGGGACACGCATAACATTTGGATAAAACATAAGATATGCAGTAAATAGATCTTTCTATCTGTTGTTTAAGGAATAGCCATGCCTGAAAATATTATGGTGGTCTCCATGGAAAAAACTTGAATTTATCATATGGAATGCCAAAAATAACACTAGTGGTTAGATGCTTTAAAGTATATAAACATCAAGAATTATTGATTCTTTACCAAAGAAGTACAAATAAGGTAACATGACGTGCTCAGAATATAGCAGAGTTGAAGTTATGAGTAGAGGTGGAAGTTTGTTTTTAAATACACTGCAGTTTAGCTGTTTATATAGTTGTCTATATAGGAATATAAAAAAATCATATCGTTCTTACCTAAAACTTGTGCTCCCTTTATATACAGCCAAATGATATTTAAAATAAGAACTTCTGAAAGACAGAATTCTCCTTAGAAGACTCACCATTTTATAAATGGAAGTTGAAATTATCATTCTGCATAGCATTCAGAGATTCATCCAGGAAAAGGGATCCCATTTATCAAGAGCAGAGAGGCTGAAGAAAAAGAAAGAGTAGATTGGGTGTGAAATCCAACCCCCTTTGAAGTCAGTGGGAATTTTGCCATCGATTTCACTGGGTCAGGATTTCACGCAAGGTGGATACAGACTGTGCTTTGTGATATTCATATTGAATTGAGGTTGCTGATTTCAAAAGCTGTATTGAAGTCATCCCCCATAAAACTAATGCAGCAGAGTACAGAATAAAGTCCATTATTTTTTTAATGAGAGAAAATTAAAATATTACAGTTAAAACCTTTGTGCTAATATAATTAAGCATGGACAGAAGGGAAGAATACACCTTTCAGCATTTAACTCCTATATCTATTTTTTCTCTTTTAGTTTTTCTCTGTGAACACTCTAGAGCCTCCCTGCTTCACTTCTATGCACTTCAATGCTTAACCGCAAATTCCAGTGGGGAAAGTAAGCTGACAAAAGCACACTCCCAATTTTGTACAATCCAGCCCCTTAAACTGCACTGTCCAAGTTTTGGGTAAAGTTGTTAAACACAGTTTTTAATATATATATCTTATATACATTTTTCAGTAAGAAAAAGTGAGTCTCATGCTTCATTTGTTATTAACAAATTCAGACATACAAGTAACAAGATATTGTCATCTTTCACAGAGGTGGCATTTGATGTAATCAAATAGCACCATAAGTGCTATTTTCTACTATGATGAACAAGCAATAACAAATATAGATAATTTATAACATAACAAACAATACTTTTTACAAAGGGCAAAAAAAGATCCCTAATGGGATTTTTCTCATGAAGTGCATTCAAAGCCTCCTGCTTTGAGATAGACTATCTTTACTGGTGGGAAGATATATTTTCTTTGTCCAAAATTCACAAAATCACAGAATCATCAGGGTTGGAAGGGACCTGCTAAAGCAGGACTCCAAGATCTTTCTCCTGAGAAATGCTTTCCAGCATGTCCACCCCTAACCTCAATTGGTGCATGGGGTTCTTCCTCCCCAGGTGCAGGACCCTACACTTGCCCTTGTTGAACCTCATCAGGTTCCTCTCTGCTCAGCTCTCCAGCCTGTCCAGGTCATGCTGGGTGGCAGCACAGCCCTCTGGAGTGTCTCCACCCCTCCCAGTTTGGTATCATCAGCAAACTTGCTGAGGATACACTCTGTCCACTCATCCAGGTCACTGGTGATACACTGAACAAGACTAGACCCAGCACTGACCCCTGGGGAACGCCACTGATTACAGGCCTCCAACTTGACCCTGCACCACCACACATATCATGACAGCCACCAACTTTCATACAAACTCTATCCAATTACTGAGAACAAAAGAAACAAACAAAAATTTGTATGCTATAGAAAAGTTTGCCTTCTTTCTAATTAAAATGTCTTCTGGAACCTAATGTTAAAAATGTGTTCATTTCATACACGTATTTAATGGAATCAGTGGCACTATTGAATCAGATACTGGAGATTTAAGCTAGAATTAATTAATATCAGGTTAGGAAAGTATTCAAATATTCTTTACTGGCTTCTTTCCTACAGTTTGTTATATATATTCTTAATGCAAATATGTCAGGTTTTCTTCTCTCTGCTGTCCTTGATGAAGACAATTCCACAAGGGTGAAACACTGGCCTCCCCTGTTTCCTCCCTGCTGTGCCAAGAGAACAACTAAGTTGAAACTACCATAATACGAATGGTGCCTATCTAAAGCTGGTGGATCTGTGTTTCACATAATTTTTTTATTTTAAAATAGTCTTGTTTACAGAATGCAGTTCAGAAAACTATTGTTGTACACAGACCTGAGAAAATAAGAGGTGAATATTTATGAATTTCCGCAGAAATATTCCTTCTAAACAACTTCTTGCCTGCAGAAGATGACTGGATTCCCGAGTTGAAGGCAGCATCCTTTTACTTCCAGTGTCAACATCTTACTGAGTAAAGTGTTAATTACTAATAACTCTAAGGATCAGACCTAGCAGTTGCTTTCCATCACGTAAATATTTTATTTTAATAACTGAAGTGATAAAAAGATTTTTCAAAAAGGAAACTAATGAGCTTTAACCAAAAGGTGATAAAAATAGTTTCATTTTTGCCTTCTGAATGTACCCAATTAAAGAGTACTGTTATTCACTCCTAAAATAAAAAGGTGAATAATAGTTCGAAAACAAAACATTTAGAAAATTCTTTGACCATATCACCAACATACTGCAATCACTCACTGCCAAACCAGGTAATCTCCATTTTCCTTAAGTTGGGACTTAAGGCAAGCTCTTTTCAAAAGAAAATAATCAGTAGCAAACCAACAAACTCACGGATGCCACTGTGTGCCTGACATAATACACAAGTAATTCTGGGAAAAAAATTAATTTTCAAAGGACCAGGTATTTTAAAATGTATATAAACTCCAAACTCTTAACTGTTTACATAACTATACTGCTACAGCTATCTATATATCTCTATATCTATTATCAGTCTATACATCTATGGCCCCTGAAGACTCACATTCCCAGTAATAATTTAAAATCCAGATCCTGAGAGATGCTAACTTGCTTTGACTTATGACTATAGAAGATTAGATCTCATTGAAAACAAAGGGAAACCAGGCTAGTTTTCAATTTAGGGGACTTAAAGATTTTATATAGATTAATCTAAAATAAGAAAAACATAAGATCTTGCCTTGCTGAACAAGAAATACATTTCTTTGAACATGAAATGCATTAACTGTAAAGAAAAAGCCACATGATGGTGTATAAATGAACTGTTACATACAGTGAAATAAAACTAATTATTAACACTATTTCCTGGAGCAATTAAACATTATTTTTTGTTTCTTCTACCAGACAACAATTTTTCTGTATTAAATACAGTCCATTTCTTCTGATAAGAAAGTCAATGTTCTAAAGTTTCTGTTTGGTTTTTTTCTTTCCAAAGCTGTTTTATTTCAAGTGTCCTTGCAAAAAAGATGGCTCTCCTTAAATATTTCCAAAGGCATTTGTCACTCATTCAGTCTTTAACCATGTTCAGATAATGCTGCAAATGATAATGTTCCAGTCCCTTCCAGAAGCAGAAAAAGAGTATCTGCAATAGCAGCAAAGGCAACAGGCATTCTTTACTAAAGGTTACAGTGAACTGTAGACTCTGAAATATTTTTCAGAGAGCCTTTTAAGACCAGAAATATGTATATTAGGTTATTGTCTTCAAATGGCTGAAGACATTTACAAACTTAAAGTTATTTTGGCCTAGATCTATTAATTTTAGGGTTCAGCATGCTATTATTAATAAAATCAGTAAATTCAACAGAAAAATGGTAACTTTCCATCATGTGCCTCAAGTTTGCTCTCAAAACTTCTGTGTTTAGAATACACTATAATAAGTTCTCAGCTTTTGTCCAGCAAGACAACTTTGTTTTTGAAGGCTTCACAAACACATATTAAGAAAACTGTAACTATATATCAATACTGAGACCTACTGTCAACACTTATGGTTGTCCTTGTCTTGTTCAATTCATAGGAGTCACAGTTCTTCATAGGAATCTTCTTATGATGTTTTTCATATTACATGTTTTAGTTCTCTGTCTTGACTCTGAAGTATTGAATTGTTTCTAAGGGCAGACAAGAGACCTGGGATGGAAAGAAGAAGAAATGGTGGTGCTACGTTCAGGACCTCTAATGAGCAACTTGGCTCCCAGTGTCTTAAGGGAATGGGCCTGCACATGATTCTCCTAGCATATTCTTTAACCAGAGCTGCAGGACTCAAGCTAAACCATTGTTGGGAAATCAAGCTAAAATATGCTGGCATTCTGGGTTCTGGAATTAGCTTAACTATCAGTTTAAATACACAATAAAGTTTATTTATTGATTGAGCAACTGTTATTTACAAATATAGTAGTGATAGCAACCACTGGGGGAAGAAAAAAAGAAAAAGCAGTTAAAGCTCCTGATAGCATTGACATCAGCATTAAAGCACAGAAGAAATTTAGGCTACAAACAAGAAACTGGTTTATAACTCCCAGAAGGGGGAAATTCGGAAGCAGCCTTATCATGGTGTAGGGGGAGAGTGAGAGGAGGGGAAAACAACAGAGCAAAGAACACATTCATTTTGAAGTGAAGCTTGATGAATTTATAAAAAACCACTCTCAGCAGAGGAAGGCCTTTCTAAGGCCTTATAATAAGCCGTATTCCCAATAAGATTAAAGGGATTGCTGAAATCACTTCAAGCCTACTGAGGTGCTGCCCAGTGAGACTTTAAAGGGATGTGCACACTTCAGAAAAGGCACGATTGTTGGGAAGACTCTGCAAATGAGGTCAGGTTTGTCTATATATGAGTTAACAGAAAACTTTGCAGTTTGGTCAAAAATGAAACAACCCCTGGGTTGTACTGCAAATTCAATGAAAAACACAAGGACGCTCTGTCTCCACAAGTGAAGGCTGTAAGCACACAGACTGGAAAGAAAAATGAGTATCATGAAGGTAATCTTTGTACCAATTCATCAGGTGGTTTGGTTGCTTGCTTTATTTTGTATTTTGTACTACTCTAGCTCTAAGCCTTAAGTCTTTCTATATCCACAGCTCCTCTTAAAGAGCAAGGTGTGAATGATGTAGCATTTAACAGCATTGCTGAGTTTTTAACTACTCCAGAGCTTTTTTTGAATGATATTTGCCTACTAATGCAGACTGCTCACTGCCTCAAATATGTCAAAAATGTATTTTCTAGTAAAATTAAATAAAAGCTGGGGAGGGACTTTTTCACAAGGGTGTCTAGTGATAGGATGAGGAGTAATGGTTTTAAGCTGGAAGAGGGGAGATTTAGGTTAGACATTAGGAAGAAATTTTTTACTGTGAGGGTGGTGAGACATCGGGCCAGGTTCTGGATGCCCCATCCCTGGAAGTGTTCAAGGCCAGGTTGAACGGGGCTCTGAGCAACTTGATCTAGTGGGAGGTGTCCCTGCCCATGCAGGGGGTTGGAACTAGATGATCTTTAAGGTCCCTTCCAACCCAAACCAGTCTATGAAAACTGACTTCTGTTACTGAAGGGAAAGACTACGGCAAATCCAAAAAAATAAACGGAAGACTGGTAGGCTGACCTCTGAACAAATACAATAATGGAGAAATTAATGTAATCACAAAATAATTGTTTACTAGAAAAAAAGCCCTAAGAGTTCTCTCATTACAAAACACAGTTTTGTCAGTGGTCACAGTTGATTGTCACAAATCATGATTTGCCTTAATTTCAATGTAAGAGGAAAAAAATCCTTAAAAGATAAATGTGTGGCTGGAGTTTTTCATGTAGACAAAGAGTAAGTTGTGGGTTTCACAGTACAAAACAAAAACATTCACTGACTACACACAGAACAAGATGGTTGTGCAGGATCATCAAGCACCTGACACTGGCTCCTTGGGATCAAAGCAGATCCCAAACACCATTGGGTTCGACATCAGATGGGCCAGTTTGGCTTGCAAGGAGAGCTGCTACCTGCAGCGAGTTACCATAGCAACTGGCCCCAATTTACATAGTGAATAGCTGCATAAATTAATGTGACTCAACATAAGGGTTCCCTCCCAGTTGAAGATCTCAGCTTGTTAGCATAAGGCAGACAGGACTCCTGGTAGGAGTCAAAAGCTGGAGTGCCCAGGCACAGCCATTTAAACAGCTCACACAGGATTCCCTCTTGGCAGTTTACACCTTATGCACATTCCCTGCTCCCAGTAGTCAACTGTTAACTTGAAACCCAGCTTGCACAAATAGAACAAGACTTTTTCATATGAACTTAACCTGCACAATTAAATACAAACTTCTTGCATGGAGTTTAAGACCAGAAGTCAGTTTGTTGTGCAGGAGCCTTGGGTCTGCTTCTGTCCTGAATTCACCCTGACTTTGCAACATCAGAGTCTTAATTCTAAGAGCTTTTAAAACATTTTGCTTGGCTAAGGGCAAGACACCGAAGTTCAACAAATCCCCAAATTCAGTATTAGCATTGTACCTAGTCTTAATGAAGAGCTATTACTGACTAATATGCATTAATCCCACTCACAGACTGTTATAATCTTACATGCACCTACAAACACATTTCTAAAAGCAAATGTTAACGTATAGAGGAGCTACTGAAGGGCTAGTCAGTTTTGCAAATGTACAATAAAGAATCAAAGACTAGATGGAAGTTCTTGAAAATCTGGGCATTGTTTAAGATTGCAACCAAAGTATGAGTCAATGTCATTATACTGTTGAGGGCAAATACTGTATTGTGACCTACAAATGAGAGTCGATACTCTCAAGACATGAAGTGATCTCTGAGTTCACAAATATTCAGATAGTGGCCACAGGACAAGGTACTCAACATAAGCACCTGTTTGAGGAATTCCAGCCCGAGTACACAAAAAACCCGCAAAAACAACAGATGAGACAAAACACATGATCCAGTTACACAACTGAGAAATACTGCTGATCCCCCCTGCCTTCTTCAGGGAATTCAGAACATACAATTGTTGCAAGATTTAGAACAATCTGATACATTTCTTCCTGCTTGTTTGTTCTTTGTGCTGAGTGCTTTCTCTAGTTTCTAAAGATTATTCTGAAAAGAACATTGTCCATGGAATAAATAAAAATCCTGAACATATTTTAAGAGAGTATTGCTACTCTCCCTATTTTTCAAATTAAGAAAATTAGAAACAGGCTGGTGAAATGACTTCCTGAAGTGAAAGAAAAGACTCTAGTCTTTTAAGTTTCTGAACACTTAATCAGAGCCTATTTAAATAGGACATACTTTCTCCTTCTAACTCCAGGTAAGCAATTTCTAAAATTTAATTATCCAATTTCTGAATCTAAGCATACTAAAAACTTTTGGAAAAATAGCTGCTCTAATTTCATATACAAATTATTCAAATAATTAGTACTTAACTTAGACTTTCTAAAATCTATTAATTTCACTTAATAACATATTTGAAGGTGAGTCCATGTGAACACACACAAAATGCAGGTTTTTTTTCCAAAGAGGCATCTTTTAAAGAGTTGCTGCAAGAGTACACTGTATTGTTATATACAAATTGTATTGTTAGCCACAGATAACACTTTTAAGTTCTACGTTAGAACTCTGGAAGAAGAATGTGGTCTTCTCTTTTCAGTTTTTGTCTAATAAATACTTTATTTATAGCTTGAAGGTGCATGGGCAGGAGACAATCCAGTGCCTAGTCTCATGAAAGTCTAGTTCAATAATAACAAACTCAACCAAAGACCCTAAAGGATACTGAAAATATATGCAATATACCACCAGCTAGTGAGATACTTGATAGAATTGTGTTCTCTTTTCAGTACTGCTGAAACAAACATGCAGAGTTTTAGTGGTAGGAAACGGATATGACAGAAAGCTCTCTCTCTCTGAGAAGATTTAGCAAAATGAAAATCAGAAGAAAAGGCTGAAATAGCTGTGGCTTGTTACAGGCTAACTTCATAAGATACAAATTGTTGCATGTCTTGAAAAGAAGGAGGGATTTCCAAATCACACATTTTTTCTAGAACACAGGTACGATTCCTGCTATATCAGCAGCCCAAGGGCACAACATATTTAATGACTTATTAAAGATTCATGATACAAATTTATTTCCTCACAACACTGTAGGGACATGTTGTTTTCCATTACAGGAAGCAACACTTTTCAAAAGTGTTTACAATTCTCAAATTCCAAAATTTAATTTTCAAATTGAATGAAGCACAATGAGCTTCATGAGCTTCTCATCCTTCACACCCAGTTTTAGCTACAAACATAACCCAGCAAAACACATTAGAATAAGCAAAATAGGTATATTAAATAATTTTGATGTAATGAACAAGCACCTATCTCTTAACCAATGACAATTCAAGAGACTCTTACAAAGAACAAACCATGGCCAAGCTAATGGCCTAGATACCTTCATCCCTAAACTGAGAAAAACAATGAAACTATATTCTCTGTCTTGGTTTAGCCCATATCTAGGGCTCTCACCCCATGACCTGTCCCCCAGCCAAGGAGGGGAATCAGGAAGAGGAGAGAAGCCCCATGGGGTGAAATATAAACAGATTTCATGAAATAACACAACTAATACAAACACCAACATGAAGTACATAAGCTTATACTCAGCCTGGTTCTCAAGAGTAGCAGAGGCAGCAGCAGGTCCTGAGGGAGGAGCCCCAGGAAAGAGAACTCCCCCCCAGCACACCCCCCTTTATAAGGAGCTGGGCTGAGGGGTGTGGGACACCCCTGTCAGTCACCCTGGGGCAGCTGCCCTGGCTGGAGCTCATGGCTGACTCAGGGCTGCCCATGGCCTGTCCTCCATGGCTGGCCCAGGATTCTGTCCCACTGAAACCAGGACATGCTCTTTGCTGAACATGGGTGAGCAAACACTCACCAGATTGATTTTTTTTTTCTTTTTTCTCTATAATCCCATGCAAAAGCAGCTCATTGTTGAGATGTATACCTATGTATAATCTCTGTCTAATATCTTTGCAGAAGACTATGATTCTATTGTAAAAACGTAGTTCTTGTATGACACTACCATAGTGGTAAAAGGAAATGATTGAGGGAAAGATTTAGCAAAATGAAAATCAGAAGCACCTATCAAAATACAGATAAAGTGAAACGTTACTGACTCTGAGCTTTTGAGACCAATTTTAGAAGAGAGACTGATAGTATAGATCAAGTACACTCCACACACCAAAACCTCAGCTCTGTTTCTGTGTGAATATCACTGACTAGAAATTTTGAAACCTTATTATTTATACTAATGCAGTCAAACAGAAACAAAATAAAAGAACCATCACACTTTTCAATGAACTACTGTGAAGGCTACTGCTCTGTAACAAACAAAATCAACAAACCAACCAAAACCCTGAATGTGGTGTAAAAAGACACATAACTGAAACTTTCAGTTGTACAAATTTCTCTATATCGTTGACTTCCTAAATTATTGTCACAAATTATTAATTCTGTTTTTGAATTAGTTTTCCTCACTATGATCAATCTTACCAACTCATGAGAAAATAAACTCACAGCAACTTAACTCTAAATTGCTCAGTCCTCTAGGGTAGTTTTGTCTTGATGGTGTTCTTAAAAAGACTAAAAGACATTGAACTCAAAAGTTAGGCTTTATCAGAAAATAAATGAGAATATTTCATTTAATAGAGAAAATTCAAAACAGCAAAGTAAGTCCAGATAGAAAGATAAAAACAACTTAAAAACAAGTGCCCAGATATATCCCTGCTTCAAGGTGGGTTTAAGTCTATTCTGCACCTTTCCAAATAGTGGCAAAATCTTACTAATCCCTGCTGATCAAGGAAGGTTATTTTGAAGGTTGTCAAGGCCTGGAATTCTGTTCACTGCATTGCTTAGTCTACAGATCCTTTGTGAGTGCCCAGCTTGCTGTTACGACCCTGTCTCTCTGTTCTGCCTGGCTTTATCTCCCCAGACAACGGCTCAGTGTTTGCCCAGAAAAGGCACCGTCTCCCCTCTCTCCACTGTCACCTTGCCTCATCAGTCCTTCATAAAAGAAATGAGATGCAAATTTAGAACAAAGAACTCAACCAAATGTTGTCTCTCACACTGCAGCTTCACAAATTCAGATATAGAAAAAATAGACGTGGTACAATTTACAATGGGGCTTGGAATCCAATTCCACAAATAAATGCTGGTTTTTTTCAAAGTGTTATTAAAAACCAATAGAAACTTGAATAAAACTTCATAAATTTCCATGTGTCTTTCCTGTGACATGCCAATGTACAACTGAAGAAAAGCACAGGAGAGGTAAGGGTTTAGTTTTCCCATGACAGTAATTTCCTTCTGGTTATGCTGTGACAGCTGGAGAGTGAGTCTTAATTTTTTTAGAAGTGAATTTAATTGCTTTTGAGAGTCAGTTTAGCATATCACTTCAGAAACACCCCAAAGCTAGAAGTAAACCCATTGTTAGCCAAACAGCTTCTTATTTGTGAGATTCTTAGGTTAGGGCTGTAGTTACCAAATTATGCTTTCAATACCTTACTGAGTATACCACGAGCGGCCTCCAAATCTTATCCCTGTTGGAAGATTTTCAATTAAAAGTTTTGTGATAAGGATCCATGATAGTCTGAGAAGTGTTGATGGTAGATAATGGGCTATAGTCCAATGAATTTGGGAATCAGTGGTGTAAAGGTTATCCTGGAGACAAGAATCATCTATCAAGCCCGAGCAGTTCTAGAGAAATAATTGTTTAAAATATGAAGATAATTTTTAAGGATGTGGTAAAATTCTTCTTCTGAAAAAGATAAGGAGTCTCAGCTTGCAAGTAGCTTATCTTAAGTGAAACAAATATAGTTTATAATTAACAGAGATTTACCTCTGCTGAGATACCAAAAAATGGCTGGTTCAATTGTAGAAAGTTTTATCATCCTCCAAATACCGTGGCTATATGCTTCCCACAATATGCAGGTTTTGGATCAATTTGTGATAGCTACTTTATACCAGTGGATAAGATATCTAGAGGCAGCTTTGTCCTCTGGAGGCATACCACTGATTTTCAAACACACAAAAAGTACCATTACTGTTTATTTAAGGAAAATGAGGTAACATACAGTAGTGACATAAAACATAGCAATTATGCTGTATTTTCCATTAAAATACAAAATTTTCTGGAGACAAAGAACCCTAAAAAAATTAAAAATAATCTTATATTTCATGTACATCTTACATTTTGATAACTTTGCACTGTCTTTTTTTTTGCTTTTTGATTTTTTTGCTTGTTTATTCAAAATAGTAGGAGATAAATTAATCACCTAGTTAAAAAATAGGATGCACATGAACATGTCCAATATACCCACATGGATGAACCATTCATAAAAAGTGTAACTCAATTACTATCCATTGACAACTTGTCTTCTGGGTGAAGATTTGTTGATATTGTACAGCTACTGCTACCTATCAGCACCTTACTGCTGCCCCTAACCAATTAATACAATCTACCTTACAGGCTGAATTTATTAGTAATTATTTTATTGCTCTTTTCAGAAAAACAGCAGAAAGGGAGCTAAAATGGAGAGGATAAGCTCAATATGGTGAGATTACACTCAGAAAGTAGAGTAACTGAGTTCTGGGAAAACAAGAAAGAATAGAACAACCAATAAAACATAAATGAGACTGGTAGAATACAATTATATTTCTCAAAAAAATGCAGTTCATGGATCTGGAATGTGAGTTCATCCACAGAAATTAGTGAGGTAACCCAACATCCAAACACTAAAATATCTAATAGTATATGAGGATAGCTCAATAAAAGGGAATACAAACTAAAGAAATCAGAATACTAATAAAGAAAAACGAAACAATTTAACGTAGAGCAACAAGTACAGTTTTAAAGACACTTCTCTAGCTGTCAGAAGCGTTTCTAACAGGTGAGGATCTGACCAGATACACTTTCCATCTGCCAAAAATTTTGCTCAAGGAGGGATTGTGTACAAATCAGTTTCTCTGTGTTAGAAATCTCTACGTGATTTTCTGTGAATATTGAATGAAGTAATTGGACTTTATTGGCAGTACACCTGGTCATAAATTTTACATCATTTTACTGTATACATATAGTAGGGACCTATGCTCACAAAGGGAACAAAAACACCAGAACACCTGCATTTAAATTACTTTATAAGCAACGGCTCTGGAACATGGTGTTTTACCCTGCTCTTACATATGCCACAGTGAAGCAACAAAGCATGACACACGGGCCATTAAAGGACACACATTGCAACAATTAGCAGCAATACTAAAACAGATCTGTCTCTGTTTAAGGACCATCCTCAACTCATCCGCAGCAAAATTTATCAACGTGATGATCCCTCTTTTCCAAGTCACCATATCAGTAAAGTCATATTGATGTTCCTGACAGTGACAAGAAGTTTCTTCTTATTAGTCTTAACATTTTTCCTCCTTTCTGACCTTTAAAATTTAGAAAAATTCTACAATACCTAGCAAAGTTATGATCAGTAACAGTAACTAAAAATACAGGAAAACTCCCACAGTATTATGTTAAACTTATAGACTGTGATGGCTGAAATTTCAACAGATAGTCTTTTTTACCTCCAAATAAAATATACTTAAAGGACATATGAACAGTTCAGTGGAGGCGTGCAGTGTGATATTTAGGCCCATTTATTAATTTGTATTTTGCATAAGGGAATGCAGTAACTACCTGTGAAATGTAACTACATTCAAATGTTACTATATACAGGCAGTCTCTTTACTGCTATCTATAGATAACATAATTCTAATAATCTCATTTACCTTTAACTGAGTGTGGAGTGTCCTTATGTCTTTTATACAGGAGAATATCATTCAGACTCAATTTTTTTTTGTAGGGAATGTCTGTGTTTCTGTGTTCTGGGTTGGCTGGGCACATGCTTGCAGGTCAGTAGGACTCAGTGCGCAAGTCCCGTTTGCTGCCGTCACCAGAATTCAGTAAAACTATCAAAATCTTAAATCTAGGAAGTCAAGGTCACCTTATTACAGTTAAAACAATGGAAAACACCTAGTAAATGCAGCATGCAATTAAAATTCATACCATGATACTTTCATTTTTTTACAGGCATGAAGGGCTTTCTGCACTACATTTAACTCATTCTACCAAATTTCAAGCACTGCAAGCAGATTAGTAATCACAAATAACTTCTATACTCTTCTATCTGCAATATAGGATTATGGCACTCCTTTTTCCTGCAGCACAGGCAAAGGAAAATTACTATTTCATTTTACAGAAACAGTCTAAATTTACTATCTGGATACTACAGAAAATGTACAAAAACAAGACAACTGATGAATACTTTTCTTTCTAGCAGTATTTTGTTCTTTTGTACCTTTGAGTGCATGGCTGATCCCTCCTGATTAGCTCTAAGACAATTGGGGTTAGTTTCAACCACACAAGTAGGAATTAAAAAATAAGAGTCTGCTACTTCATAAACATATACTCAGTGTAAAATCCAGACAAAATCAGCTCATCTATGCTGCTTCCTTGCTTTGCTAAGCCTACTCTTGCATTTGTTATGGCCTATTGTTTTTAGTCCCTCTTTAAACTGAGGTCTTTCCATAATCATAACTGTTTCTGTCTCCATGTCTGGACTCTGTCTGATAAATAGATTGTACTTACTCTTATTTCATCTATCTCTTTGATGATGTCTGTTAATAGCTTGGCAGTAGAACTGTTTCTAGCCATGAATGTGTATAAGACACCATAATTTTTCATGCTTTACTTCAGTAGTTGAGATTAAAAGGAAAAAAAAGAAAAAAAATCACAAAGGCAGACAATGAGAATGGAATTAATAATCTACTTTGGCAGGATTCTCAGAAGCATGTGCCTATAGTTTAAAAAGCGTATAGCAGCAGTTACCACATTGGCTAACATGCCTCAGACAGAACAAAACCACCACATCTAAATGGATGACTTAGTATGAAGTGAAACGATAGAGCCATCAGTGCTTGTTCAAAGACTATTTACACATTTGCCATTTATTCTGAAATACATCTTTGTCAATACCAATTTCTCATTCGGTGTGCTGAATTGCAAATACCACATTTGCAGTTGCTGATTATTTATTATTTCTTTAAAAAGAGGTTTAACTGTGGTTAGAATGTGTTTTCATGATTCAGACCAGCCTTCTACAGTATCTATTCTATTCTGTTCTATTCAGAGAATCAATCATAGAATGGCTAGGGTTGGAAGGGACCTTAAAGATCATCTAGTTCCAACCCCCCTGCATGGGCAGGGACACCTCCCACTAGACCAGGTTGCTTAAGGTCCCATCCAGTCTGGCCTTGAACACCTCCAGGGAGGGGGCATCCACAACCTCCCTGGGCAACCTGTTCCAGCATCTCACTATCCTCACAGGAAATAATTTTTTCCTAATGTCTAGCCTGAATTTCCCCTCTTTAAGTTTCAAACCATTGCCCCATGTCCTCTCACTACACACCTGTGTAAAAAGCCCTACCCCAGCTTTCTTGTAAGCCCCCATTGGATACTGGAAAGCTGCTATATTATGTTGTAGAACAGAACGGAGTAGAGTAGAATAGAATATTTCAGTTGGAAGGGACCTACACTGATCATCTAATTCATACAAACACATAATCATGAATTGTAATCCATGACGCATCCAGTAATGCCATAACTGCGGTATAAAAAAAATTGTTAATTCCTTAACATGTGTGACCTTATTACACCAGACATGTATCAGACACCAAATAACAAAACGCAAACCCAACACTTCTCAATACCAGATTAGTTTGCCATCCAGAATTTAGAAGAGTCTTTGATGAAATGACTAAATTAATATTTTGAGAATTTAGTAAGAGAAAGTGGGGTTCTGTGTAATTAATAAAGTGTATTTCAATAGTGACAAATTGTACCCTGCCCAGATTACCCTGTTTACAGCCTCATCGCTCCAGATGTGGCAGGCAGTTGCATTCTAATGGAAGGAGCATATAATTGGCATTGCAATTGAGGAGGTCAGAGAATATCAACACTAATTTGGTCTCAGTTTAGATGGCAACACATACATAAAAATAATGGATAAAACCTTCTGTACCAGAACAAATCGGTTGGTCACTCATGAAAATATTAAGCAGGAGTTTGCATGATAAACACTGAAAAACAGTTTTCCTGTGAAAGGACGTGATCTGGAGTATCACTTAGACTTCTGAACAAATTGTACCTACAACGTCTTGGATTTCATTTTAACCCTGTTTTCATTGATCTGTGAAACTGCTATTTCAAAGCAATGATAAAAAGCAGTTCAGTCCATGTGCAACAACAGAAGCTCTCTACAACCTTTCTATTTAAAAACTCATAAAAAATAATTGCAAAGTTCAGTATAGTCCTTTTTTACATTCCCATGAAACTAGTTGGGACAAATAGGAGATGATACAGGAAATACTGATACTAGGCAAAGACACCACTTTAGACTTACAAACGTACATCAAAATTGTCAGTACTAAGGTTCCGGCCATGGTATAACAATTTTCTTGAGGAAAATATTGTATCTGAATATGCAATTCATTTTATTAAATCAGTTCTCCTAGGCCATGCTCACATCCTTTGGGGTGTTTGATTTTCAGGAAAATTTGAATCACTAACTTATTGGCACGCACATTTGTGCAAAGTTAATTTCAAAGTACTATGCACCAGTATTTGCAAAAGGAAAGTAAAATGCACACACAGAAGTATTTGTGCTGGAAGGGCTTACTGCTGGGACACCTACCTGATTTACCACAAAACCCCAACCTCCAGCAGTCAATATCTACTGAACTAATCCAAAGTGAAAAATTACTTCAAAAACTTGTTTTGTTTTTTTTTTAGCTATTAATATTTGTTTAGGAAAAAAAAGCTCATGAACGACAATCAGAAAAAGAGACTTTGGAATTTATAGTGGACAAATTAACTACTTAACTCCATCAAACTTCAATTATAATTTTAGTAGAGACAGTTTTAATGGAGAACCGTATTTGTAGAAGTCTATTGGACAGGGTTTTTTCCTATTTACGTTTTGCATGGGAACAACATAAATCCAATGTTAGTTCCACTGCCAGCTTTGCATACACTTTATCCTTCCTTTCCTTTCATATCAGCCCCCTTAAGATCAGATTGATTTTTCCTCTTCAGAAGAGTGAAATAACAGGTGATAACTATGGGTAACAGAGCTTTATTCGATGTATTGAGTGAATCATTGCTTCTCTGGTCCATTAAACATCTTGGTAAGAAAATTCAAAATCATATACATTTTTTCCATTTTCAAGTACACATTCCAGTTGTGTTGCTCATCTACTTTCAGTATAGAAGATGAATTAAATCATTAATCTATGCAATCATCTTCTAAGGGAAGTAATGATAGTTTCATACAAAATTCACTGTATAATGCTGTAATCATATTTTGAAGAACCTCTCATAAAATCTCATTGAGCTGAGGAAGGATAAAGCCACAATAGCTGACCTTATAGGACTTCACTATTATTCTCTGAGTTGCTAAACTATATTGGAAACAGATTCTTGGTTGCATTTCCACTTCAGAAATACATTTGGATTGTACCAGCTATAAACATTGACAGGAAACATGCGAAGTAACAATAAAAAAAAATTAGAGGGATCAAAGTTTTAGCCAGGCTTCATATTCCTACATGAAAATGCTTCTAGTCATCACTCCAGGTTTTGTAGGAAACAAAGAAAACATATTAAGTTCTGCTTCTCTGGTTTTCTGTCATGAATGTAAAAGATGAATTGATTTTTAGGTTTCAAAAAAATAATAAAATAGTCACATAACAAATGAACTCGCATGTATTATTTGGAATGGAATCATCATACCAAATATGAAAGACATGAACACACATTCCTCCTCTACAAAGGCATGTTGAAAATGAAAGACTGAAAAAGTTCAGGAAAGAACTAGGGTCTTCTCTCTTTAAAATCTGTGTGGAAAGAAGTGATGGGGAGATGCCAGTATTTGGCTTCTCCTGAATCACAGAGGTATATAAAATAGAGAATCTGGAAGTAACCTGGATGGCTTGTTAGAAGAACGCCTCCAGCACTCCTGTGCTGCTCTGCCTCTAAAATCTTTCACTCACACACAGCAAGCACCTCAGAAAGCAGCATGTCAGTGGGATTATTGGGTAGGCAGAAACCTTGCCTGGGGAGAATTGTACCTTTTTTTTATTCTTTTTAAAATGTTATGTGCAGGGCTCACAAAAAAAAAATAGACCTGAAGAAAGGAGAGATGCTAACCTGCAAAAATGTGAACGAAAATAAAAGGTGCTCTGGGAGCCAGCTCAAAACACAGACTGAGCAGAAGATTTCTTATTCATATACACGAACATGGCTACATTTCACTTCCTTCACACGACTATTCTGCTTCTCCCTGTGCTCCTACTTAACAGGCAGACAGACTCCTGGGAATCCTCCTTCCAAGAGCTTGTAAGGGACATTTAAAGTTTTCTGACCTTTACACTTCTCTGCTTCAGGGTCTCATGTCACAATTGCCAGATCTTTACTCAAGGACTGGAGGCTGCCAGTCAGAGCTAGTTAATGCCACTCCATCCAGCCAGGTCAACACGGAATACTAACAAATGTCTAATTTGCAGGCCTAATACAGACATTAGGGCAAAGCTGAAGACTTTTTCCAATACAACATGGCATAATTTATCAAACTGTTCTTTTAAATTCAAATTGTACATCTCATTTTTGTATTTGAATACAATTTATCAGGCCTTATCAGTTTGTGAAGGTTTAATAAGAACTGGAGACAATATCTCTCAGGTCAAAGGAGCAATTTTCATTTTTATACTTTTGCAAAAACTTAACTTCTTATGATTGAAATCTGACTTGCCTAGCCTATTTTTTTTTTGCCCACATGAATGCATCTATGAGAAATCCAGTGTAGTACTTTTAATAACTTCCATGTACAGTTAAGGTCAAACAGTTTGTTATTACAGCAGTAGATGTGGAAAGGGAGTTGGAGGGAGATAATTACCCTTTCTCCCCTCCTATTCTGTCTTTCCAATTTGCATCTTTTTCTTCCTTGGATCTCCACTCCCTGCATCTCTTCTGGCAGACAGCCTCACCATGTGAGCTCTCCTGACATGGCATAAGGAGAAGCTCCAGGACTGAAAGTGTTCACATCAGGGTCATGTCCTTCCCTTTTCACAGTGAAAAGCATTTTAACGGATGCTCACAATATTTAAATAGTATTTCTTGTAAATATAAAAATACATACTTTACTTTTTAAAAAAAGCATAGTTGGATTAAAAGTAAGGTTTTGTTATTTCAAAATTTGACAAAATAAAGAAGAAAAGAAGACAACTAAGATACAGATTTTATGCAAAATTATCCACCTTTTGCCTGATTATTTCTCTTTTGCCATTGAAAGAAAGGTCCTGCCTTGAATCATTGACTTTGGACTCAGAGGGTAATGAATCCACTGCTGTTGTGCGTATAATTAGGTAAATGTTAGCTGAAGGTAGTAGTCACCTTGCCAGACAAGTATGTGCCATAAAGAAAAGTTCAATGCCTCCTCTCCATTTTGGGTGTCCATATAACTACTGACATAACAGACAAGGAAGCAGGTATCAGGGTAGGTTTGTATTGCATAGCTAAACAAAACTTGCCCTTCCCACAGACAGGTCCAAAAAAAAAGGCACCAGAACATGCAAGTTAGGGCTTGAACGTAAAAATTAGATACAACCAGTTTAAGCCTTCATGCTACAAATTTTCCTCACAGTAACTGCAACATCCAATGAACTGAGTTTTGATTACTCATGACCCTTCCTGGGAATCTCTGGGTCAGAAGACTGGAGAAGAACAGAAAATGCTACTTGATGAAAATTCAGAGACGGTGGGTGTTGTAAAAAGCCACAGCTGATACCTATTGACTTATTGGTGTTTGGAAGCTTTGCAAAGATTAGGCCATACCTGGCCCCTGAGCCTGTGGCAACATCAATGGCTGTTCTGCAAAGACTACTGCCTTCAGCATTGTCATCCTTTATCTTAGTAAACATCAAAATCTAAGCACAAAAGACAGAAAATGAGCTATTGATTTTCCAGTATTGTCTTAACCTGCAGCTTAATTGAAGGTCAGTATATGTATTCCTGTCAAAGACAGACTTTTACTATTCATTGGGGGTGTCTGACACAAAACTCCTCAAGAGGGAGAGCACAAATACTCTTTAGGCAGTCCACTGAAGGAGAATACACAACCCAACATTTCCAAACGTTCTCTGAGATTGAGGCATGGAGAAGGCAAACTGCAAAGTAATTGGATTAGATGTCAAAAGCTTTACAGAAAAGAGTAAGACAGAGAGGGACAGAAAGAGAGGGAGAGAAAGGGTCAGAAAGAGATGAATGTGACTGTCATTGTAAGACAACAAATACATTTAGAGAAAGTAGATGACTGCCTCTCTCCATGTTGTTCTCTCTCACTGAGATGTAAATCTACAAATTCTTTTTCCTAATAGTGTAAAATAGCAGCTTTTTGTGAATAAAAGCTTGTTTTATTAGAAAACAAATGTAGTATGACAGTAAAACAGAAGTTGTCAGATAACAGATAGGAAAGAAAATCCACACCTTTCTCTTATTTTCTGTTACTGCTCTTGCTTTGCCATTCTTCATCCTCCTCCTCCCACAAAGTATCAGAATTTGCCATTTCATATCTGTCATGTGATGTGCTCTAGGCAATCCTGCTTTAGCAGAGAAGTTGGACTAGGTGATCTCTAGAGGTCCCTTCCAGCTCTGACAATTCTATGATTCAAGAAAGTTGTAAAGATTATTTCTCCAAACCAGAAAAAAAAAAAAAAAAAAAGGAAATCAGAAGAGTAGATACTTCCGTTTCCAACACTTCCCAGCCCATTTATGAAGCTTGTACTTTTCCTCTGTTGGTTAATCTACTTTGTCTCTTTCTCCTTCACATGAATAAATTTTCTCCTATATATGCCAATCAACATAAACTACTCCTGATTCCACTCCGATGATTGAAAACCTGGAGAGATGAGCAAAGGAAAAAGCTTTATGTTTATTTAGCTTGACATTGCAGTGAAGCTACTCTGATGGTGATAGTCAATCCAAAATGTTTTGGTAAAATCAGATAATCAAGTAAAAACCCTTCATTTCTGTCAGCATAACTTTCTGAATGAGCTTTGGAGTGCTGTTAGAAGATGACTTGCATGATCACAAGGATACTGAGCAAAACCAACATTAAGTCATTCACGTTTAATTCACAAGATTTTTGCAACTGGGAAAGCATAAGGACACCTGGCCTTACTAAAACTTTTAGACATGGATTACGCAGTTGCAGATGAGGTGACTAATTAACTGTTATTTGCTCCAGAATGACTGTATGCAAGAACAGATAAAGCTGATAGCTCTTAACTGTTCATATTTGAACTTTCAAAGGTTTTGTGTTAGGGTTGAAAAAAATTAAGTTGAAATAAAGAGATAAAAGTAAACCTAATCACAGCCACTGAGTAACATCTCAGAAACCTTCGTGGTCTAAAAGTGTTCCCTAGGAAAACCAAGTTCTTAAGTCCTATAAGGACAAGAGGATTCCTAATTTTTTAAAAGTAAAAAATATACTGAAAGCAATGCTCTGTGGCCTTACAGACACAAAATAAAAGGCAGATGTTTTATTCAGCAAGCAAGAATTTGTTTTTCATATAATGATTTTATTAAAGTCACACTTCTCATTTGACCTCCAACCATCTTTGGACCTTTCCTAGCTCAGCTCTATGAATAAAGATTGAATGGATGGCACTATGCATCTTTCGTAATGTGGTTATCATATTGAGTTTGTCATTGCAGATTCTGATACCGAATTCTTGCTATCATTTATGATAGCTGGCATATGTTTTTGAATGCTTATTAACTAATAAATCTGTTACTTATTTTAAAAAATGTATGCACTGGTCTTTCATTAGAAGAGGTCCAAGTACGTGGATTTGTATCCAAACCAGTCAGAGCTAGATCTCTGACATAAATCAGGATTCTGGGGTTTCTAGCACATAATCTTGTGCTCAGATTACTGCCATAAAGCATGCACAATGATGTGGAACTGCACAAAAGCTCCAGTAGCAGGTGTATGAGATTGGAGCATTACTCACAAACAGCAAAACTTATGAGTCAGCTGTAGTGAGTCTAAATGAGTGCCAGTGAAACCTTTTGTATGGCATCTTCGTGTACGTTACATGTTTTCATACTACAAGAAAATGTTTTCTGACTATTTGAAATAATTTAAATATTTTAAAATTCTTTATCTATAAATGCAAGACAATTACCACAAATCAATGAATAAATACAAGGGATCAAGAAAAATTTTCAAGATACTCTCTTAAGGGATAACAAAAATAATTTCAACTGTCTGTAAATAGGTGAAAAGGATAAAGTTGCATTTCTGTAAGTCAAATCAGGAAGAATAGTGCGATGCAGCTGAGGAAATTTAAAATCCTATTCTAAGATACAGACACCTCAAAGAGGTATGTGAAGTACAAATAGGGAAGCTCTATCACTGCAAAATATGGTAAAATGACGTTCTGGAACAAGGGGGTCAGGAAAGCAGTCTGCTAAATTAGTGAGGATTACAAATTCTTGGCTTGCTTATCCCAGAAAAAGAAAGGCTTCAGGAAAGTAGGGTTCCCACAAGTTCAGAAGGGTGATGGACACCAAAGTAGTAAATACCAAAAGAATTAGAATGTTCGAAGAGCAAATAGACATAAACCAGCAATGAATGGGTCTTCTAAGACATGAGAAGGTTCCCAAGTAGAAGGAGGGTGAGTTCTTCAATAGCTTATTAAGGGTTTATCTATTTTTATACATATTTTTTTAGTCTAGACCTTCCTACTTGTATTTCAGTTTACCTTATTTTTAAATTAGTTTTTTACCTCAGAGAGCATTTCTAGTCCAGCATACTGTATTAGATGATAACAGGGTTTTCTCAGCCAATCTTCAGATAAGACCATTGCATGATAAGACTTTTTTATTTCAGATCATGTCTCAAAAATAGTATATGCAGTACTTGATATCCATAAAAAACATAGCTTCAAGGGTCAAAACCGAGCCATGAAAAAGTCCTTTCTTTTAAGCAGCAGCTTACACTGAGCACTCTGGCATGTAGAAAAGAACTTGTCAGAGGGAAGGATACAGGTGATGTAAAAACATGACAAACCAGTTTGGAAATGTTTTCCCACTTCCTAAATGATTGCATGTGTGCTACATACTCCTGCAGCCACAAGAGCTGTGAGTCTTACTCCTTAGCAAATCACAACCAACTTTTTTAGACAAAGTTAACTAATGCTACAGAAACAAAGTAGGATGAGAAAAAAACCTTCCTAACACCTGAACTCCTTCACACCTACAGAGACATGAAGTTCTGCATGATGCTGTAAACTTGTAGCAATTCCTTTCACCGCAGGAATTCAATACAAATATAAATAGAATACTTCATCTCACGATATTCTCCTGATGGAATATTCCTCCTTCTGGGATTTTTCATTGCTTCTTTTGAAAACACATCTTTTTCCCTCTGGTCCCAATTGTGAATTGCTATTACTACAGACAGCAGTAAAAATTGGAATTGCAATGGAGACTTAGCTGCACATCTTTCTGGCTGTATTTATAACCCACCAGCAGCTGTGTATTGTGGGTCTAAGACAACGTCTATAGCACTACAGTGAGATTCTCTTTGGAGACTTCAGTCACACACAAAATTGCCTGTATTTTCCTTCCAGGCTCACAACTCTCTACAGTAATTTGTGACAGTAGGATTAACCTATAGCATGTATTTTCTGAATTGTTGTAATTACCAAGTTTTTCTGCTGTCTGGAGAACCTTTTTGCCTCCTTTTTTATTTCATTATGTAAACTAAAGATTGAATGGCCAGACCTCAAGTACTTGATTACTAAATTCAGAATAACTAGTTTATGTATTTTGAAGGAAGACTGAAGAACAGAGAGAACTGACTTGTAAAGTAGACAATAAAACTGAGAAGCTTAAAAATATAAAAACATACTTATCTTTTCAGGTATTATACAGCTGAGACACAGAAAGCAAGCTGCTCTGCAAGAGATGGACTTAAACAGATAAACATACAAAGGCTCAAACTCAGTTCCACAACGACAACCACACCAGAATGCAATCAGTAGCTAGGAATATGATCTAACCAAGAACTAAAGCACTTGATTTTTGATTTTTTTTCGGTCTTACCAAAGCTTATGAAATAATTTCCTGTTCCAGCATTACAAAAATTCTGCTGATATGCCATACCTTCACAGTGGGAGTCTGTTTTTTTTCTTTTTAATTACTAGGAACTGGAAGAGACTTGACTTCCCAAGAGAAAAAGGACTTGAAACTCAGCCAGCCATCTACAAGTGATCTTACAAAGACAGTACAAGCTACGCTTCTATACCATGATCAAAAGCCAAGAAGAAATGACTGGGAGTGCGCTGAATTTGGAAGCTCTTATTTCCTCTTTTAGACACTGATACAGAAATCATAGATGCTATATTTTGCCTCTAAGTATTTCTGTCAAAAGTATTTCTGGAAAAAATTATAAATTATGTAAATTTAAACTAACATTCTCATCTTTTTTATTGTACATTTTTGTTTATTTGTATATATATTGTATATATATATATATCACGTTTATACAAGATAGCTTTTACATTTATACTTTTCTTTAAACTTGAAACAGTTTCAGGTAATACTTAGGATTTATTTTATATTTCATCACTCCTCTCTGACTTTTCCTTTCTTACCTCCTAACTTCGTACAACTTTTTATCTACCGCATGTTCTTAAATTCAGGCTTTTTGCTCAAACTTTTCAGAGTATTTTTCTGGTCTACTGCCTTCTGCATTTCTAAGAGGAAAAAAGGTCTTTTTACTTCAAGACAGACTAGTTGGGAAGTACACATTAGAGATTTCATCTTAGCTCATACATGCCAAGCTTTGGCCTTTTCATCATCTATAGATGTTTTGGAGCAAGTTCACCAGTAACTCTCTGTACAATCTCTCAGTCTCCCCCCATGAAGCCCCCACAACTCCTGTAGCACAAATAGAACAGAAAACACTGCTGTGTTAGTTCAGCAGATTGTGCTTTTTAACTCTTCCTAAGGGATGTCTGTGTGTTTGATATCACCTCTCTTCTGCTCTGTTCATTAAAATCTGTGTCATATGAGTATCACTTATTTCACTTCATTACCCAAGGTAGTTTGCTATTTCTAAACTAAGATCTTCAGAAAGATTTTGGTATGAAAACCTCCCATAGGTTTTGTAAACAAATGTAAAAAATATTCTTGGTCTCAATGAAAGAGCTGGTATTGCCAGCAAATATTTTACACTCAAAAAGATTACAAAGTTATGGATGAACTTCAAATTTCAAATAATACAGTGTAGATAAACTAATTCCTTGGAATTCAGAAACATACATTTTAGGCACATTTTTCAAGGCACTGAACTTTAAAGAAATGTTACATATATTCAATGTTGCATCTTCATATATGGCTTTTTTCTTAACTTTTCTCATAAATTTTCAGCCTGCTTTGTTTGATTGTTCAAGTGGCCCTTTTATTTAACTGCATTTTTTTTTATTTTCATTTTTTACAAACTTCCTTTGAAACAATTTGGATTATTCTGTCATACCAATCAGCCTAGCTATGTTTTATATGCTACTGAAACTGAACGAAAAAACCTGTTCATGGAATGTCTAATCTAGAAGAAACCTCAGTAAGATGCTGTAGTATTTTAAACAGAAAGCCTGCTGAAGTTCTTCTACAAACATGACGGGTCCAATATCAGCAGGAACTTCTTTTTATCTCCATTGAACTGAGAAATACTAAAGAAAAAACACTGAGAAAGAGCCTTGCAATTTAAGATTTTTTACACAAGAATCCCAGTCAGGAGCATTTTACTGGTATAGATGGCTCAATGAAATCAGCCCTTTTTCATGATATTTCAGGCAAATGAAAGAAGAGATATGGGTGGAGAAAAACCCTCCAAAGGTCACCCACCATTTCATTATAATTTTATCTCAAAGATTCAGAAATGCCAAAAGAAAGTTAAATATACTAAATGTCGTTAAGTTTTGTGATCCCAATTGTACAATGTGAAAAATCTTAGGGGTTCCTACTACTCAGCTAGTCGATATTTATTCTATTAACTATTTCAGAAGAATCAAAACCCATCCAATCCCTAAACCTGGGTGGAAAAAAATGAAACCTAGCTGCGAGAAAAAAAGGGTTCCATATTGGAGAAGAAATTTCAGAAAGCTAGTAAAGATTATCTACTAGCTATAGAAATTAATTATTGCAGTGATTACTCTTTATAGGATATCTTTTGCTGAATACTGCGTCAAAAATTTTATAATAGTATAATGAATTATATCAAAACCTTTTCTCCAAACACTATACTGAGCTATAGTTTTAGGGGCTTGTGAGTTTGAGGATTATTTTTCCTGTACTACCTAGAAAATATTAATTGAAGAGTGCTTTTCTCATTGTAAATTGAAAGTGTAAAATGAGAGAAAAGACACGTATACCAACAGAGTTCTTAGAAAAATATCTTGATATAAAATTTATCTAAATTCTATGCACATCAATCACAAATACCTTATTCAAGTATTATACGCTTCCTTTGCAATTTAAAACAACCTTTCCACAAATCTTAACCTTTTCTTCTCATCTTCACTGTACCTGTCTGGATGCCTTTCTGAGTGATCTGCCCTAGTTTTTGGTCCTGCTCTGGCAGGAGGGTTGGACTCAATGATCTTCAGAGGTCCCTTCCAACCCCTAACATTCTGTGATTAAGGTTCTTACTCACTAATACTTTTATATCAACATAGAGATAAAAATAATGGTTATGTTTTATGTTTTTATTAAAGACGTAACATTTAAAATATGTCTCCCTGAATAACTTAGACAGGTAGTCCTCACAAGTGAACAGACCAGTTAAAAACCCTAGTTATTTTTAAAAAGCTCAGTGCTTTTCTGTGCCCTACATCAATTCCTCCGAAGTTTTTTATTTAATTAAAAGTGGTTTCAGTCCTCCATATTCAGTCTTAAATAAATAAGAAGCTGAAACATGGCACTTTGAGCCAACGTAATAACAGAAGTAGGTGATTTAGTTCCCTCAACCTATATTGTATCTTCAAAGCCGATTCTCAATTTTGCTGTACAGGCATTACGAAGTGATCATCATCAACTCTCACTTTCTGCCTAGGGTTTGATGTTTTTATTAATAAAGCATAAACAAAGTAAGTACCAGCCTGCTGAAACTCAGCTTTTCAGGTAGCTTGCCTTGCAGGTTTACTTAGTTCATAGAAAAAACCCTTTTTGCTTTTGGAAATACAATTCCAAACTACACTTAGGTGGGCAAGAGCCATCCCTCTGGTTAACTGCTCCACCTTAGCCTATGTTATCAAACACGACCTTCAAAGTGTGTTACTTTCTAAAGACATGGTTAAGCCCACTCCTTATATATAATATTCAGTGAACAAAACTTAGTAATTCCACTTAACAGACTGTATGAGCTGTAATGCTTTTAATGCCAAGCCATCACGTACTAGAAACCTGGGAGCAAAGCATTTGGGAGCGTGGAATAGGAATGTAAATATAATTAATATTTAGAGGTCAACACCTTTCCTTGACTGCATTGAAATGCCAGTGCTCCCCTGCTCCTCCACAGTTTATTACAACCCTTTTCCTGTATCAAAAGCTTTCTGAAATTCATCTCTATGGTCCTCACAGTTGCACCTCAACCATAACATAGTGTATCAGCAAAATTGATCACCCAAATTATCAGTACTTGTCTGACATTCATCTCTAAAAGAAAAGTAACCCTTTTACACATTACTGTTATTCCAAAGCATGAAAAAACAACCTCTTAAGTTATAAAGAACTCTGTTGTTCTGAGTTGATACTATGTCTGTTCAACACGTTTGGGGTAGCTAATTGTGCAGTAGACAACCTCCTATCTGTATGACTACTATTACAGACAAAAGCTGGGTACAAGAAGGGATGCAATGTAGAGTTCACTGAATATCTCTATTTTTAGTGTTCATCTACCTGTAAAATGTGCTAGCTAAATGTTTGCCACCCCTATTATTTAACACATTAATAAAATGCTTTGAGAAGTGCAAATAAAACTCACAAAATGAAGTCTCTATTTTACAGTTATCAGACACATTCTGCAACCTATTTTCCTTTTTTGGGTGGGGAAAGCTTTTTGTTTAATCTTTGACTTTCATTGAGGAAAAGCCACTAATGAAAAAAATATTTTCCCAAGAGCACTTATCACAATGATCTGTAGCTATGAAGCTTCTGGCAGTTTTTGTGATTTAAAACACACAGAACCTATTGACACTCTTCAGAGTTTTGGCAGCCATCAGACTTTCCTGAGCTTGTGCACAACTGTAACAACTGCGTTTGAAGCAATAGCCCTACTTAAGGGCAGATGGATCCTTGCCCAGGCTGCTCCCTCGGCTGATTCACTGGAAGAGAAAGTGGAGAAGGAAAAGTACATCTGTTTTTCTTCATGGAGGATGTAGTCCTAGTCCTAGATTTTATTCACATCTACCTATTAAATATAAAGAGTCAAGAGAAAATAAGTTTGGGATGACATGGCTTACCAAGTATGCAGGGGCCAAGAGGATTTTGGCAGCTCATGCATGAGGCTTGCTGTTGTAGCTGTGGTTTGTGACACACTTTGCTTGCTCTCTAACTGGCTCAAATGCCACCTTCAAGTCCTGTGTTCCCTCCCACAATCACCATTGAGGGTCCTTAACAGCTCACAGTATCGAAGTTACTGAGAAAAAAGCCTTTTCCCCTCAGAAATCAACTACTATTTCTTCCTCCTCCAACGTTCTTAGCTCACTACACAGGAAACTGGGAAAGCAAAGTCCAATATATAACAGCATATACACCGTCTGCAGTTGTAAGTCTGCCCATATCTGGAGCAGCATAACTCTCCCATCAAGCACAGGGAAGATATCCAAGGAGAGATAGCTCTTAAGTATCTGCTCACAGATGGCTTGAGCATTTTAAAGTGTGTTCCAAAGCAAGCAGGAGACTATGGCATCATTTGGTATAAGCGAAATGCATGGCACATGGATGGATCCAAATAAATTCCTCCTGCAGGGAGGTTAGTAGCAATCTACCCAGTTCTTTTGAGCATGTGGGACAACAGGACAGACCCTTGTTAAATTTAACAAAGGAATGCAGTCCTGCCAGTCTGCCTACACCATCCCTCCCCCCTCAGACTGTCTTGCAAAAAACAGCTGGCTAAATCACTGTGATTCCTACATAGGGCCAGAAGGAATAGACCATTTTGTTAGCCAAGGTATTGGCCAAGATAAAAATCTGATGCCTGGCTTGTGCATCTTGACTGCAAACTTGATGACTGGCAATTAGCACAAGTTCTGGAACAGGATGAAGATTCTGTAGCCTGGGGTCGTAGGGATAAGCCAAAACAATGGAAACAATGACACCTGAGAAATCTGCATCAAGAGCAACACTGGTCCTTTTCCCCTCCCTTAATTAATAAGAGCCTGCAAAGGTACCAATCAGAAAATTATGACCTAGTCCCATCTCATCAATTAGTATAAATTAGTCTTAGAATCCTCTGTTTCTCTGGAGGAAATGATCAACAGCTATTTGGACATGTCGACAGGCCTGAATCCTCTCTTCTCCCCCAGAAGGGGACGCCTTTTGGTAAGACTTGCACCTCTGACTCTGTTGGATGTTTTTATTTTGTCTTTACTGTCTTCACCTCAAATCTATGCAGCTAGTGAATTTATCAACGGCTATCCAGATCTTGTTATAACTGTTGCATCAATAAATTATTTTAACTTTGCTTTTTAACTTTCTCTGTCAAAGTCCTCATTAGGGCTCTGAGGTGGGCAAAGTGCTTCAGCAAAGTCCTTTTGCTGGGACTCAAAAGTGGGAATTTTGCAAAGCTGTCTCAGTGAAAGTCCTCTTTGGGACTCAGACAGGCAAACGCTGCCCCTTTTTTACGTGACAGACTGGTGACTATGAGACGGCATAACTCCACACTTACAGATTATTTAGGATAGAAAGGCAAATCGCTTATGGGCTTCCTTAGAAGCACAGCCAGCAGGGTCTGTGCTGATGCCAAAACTTTCCTCTCCATCTTCCTTGATTTTCTACAGAAATAATGCATTTGGAGTCAAAGAAAAAAAACACTAAAGATACTATTGAACATACTCCTAAGACCAGAAACTTCTGTCTGAATGAATTGCTTTCTTTTAGAATCTATGCCAAATTGATTTCTTTAAACAAAGGTTTATTTTTAAGGAAGTCCTGTTATATTAACTGAGAGTAAACTCTTATGGTAACAGCCTGTCTTTTGCAGTTAATTGCTGCTTGTCTCATTGGATATCATAATTTGCATAATTGTGATTCTTTTCAATAAAAAGGGATTATATAATCTTGGAGAAGCAAACATCATAAAATTTAAATTTACATGAAATTAAATGAATAAATGTTCCAGGGTAACAGTGCTATTAACTTCCAGCAAAGAATAAAGTCTTTAATATTATAAAATAAATGTATTTATAGAAAATCACTTAGACTATGCTGCTTCTCAAATGTCATGCAAAATTAAAACATCAGACCAGGCTTTGAAGCAGCATTACTGATATAAATATTAACGTCAACTTTAAATGTTTGTAATAGGGACATAAGGTTCTCCTGAGGTCGGTTTCACATTCCTGAATTGGAAAATGTATACCCTTTTTAAGTGCAAAATAAGCAATTTGATTGCAATTTTATAAATAGGTGTAAATTTCAAAGTATATGCCACAGTAGTTTTTTTCATGCCTTCCAGTAGACACATTTGTATAACCCATAGATGCATAAAAGAACTGCAACAAGTTGCAATGAGACACTGAGATTTTAGCGGAGGTTTTCCTGCCATGGTAGCTGGACCATTCAACCCTTCTTTTCTTATGTATGGATTAATTAAGTGTATTTGTTCTCATTGCCACTAACATTTGAAATTGTGAGAGCCCATGGCAGGCTAATCTAATTAAGAAAGTGCTTTGTAAGCTGAAGAACAAAACCAAATTAGTTCAAAGGTCTGACACTGAAGAGCTACCAACTTAAATTCTGTAAAATTAAGTGTCAATGAATTCTTAAAGAATTCCTTCACAATATATTGTTGCACATTTAATACTCCAAGAAATTAAATTAGGCCAAACTCCAGCTTAAAATCATAGAACAACTACTCACACTTCCTTTCCACCTTGCTTAGCACAGTCCAAATTCCACAAAGTTTCTACTTTCTGTCAAGTCAGCTATCTTTTTCATATTTTAAGAGATTAACTCCCAATGATTACCTTGATTGTCTTTTGGATATGCAACCTCGAATCAGTCAGTATGGAGAACATCACAATGGAATGTAATACAGCACTCAACCAGTTTATTTCTAGACAGAATAGTGTCAAATTAAGTGTCAAGTAAGATGACAGAAACAATTTAAAGCAGAATTTTAAAAAAACGACCCGATGAGAATGAGCACCTGTAACTTCTTTGAAGGTCATAAAGCTTGCTGCTCCAGCCTGATAAGTTCTTTTCCCTTAACCTTTATATAGTTAAATAGGCATGACAGAAAATAAGCAAGCTAAATAATCTGGATGTCACAATAATCTCAGGATGAATGAATATGAGCCTATTGCCTCAGCACAAGGAGTGACAAGAATTCTCCCTAGAAAACATCAATGGCTGCATATCAAGGAGTCTTAGCCTTCTGGATTATTTTTTAGTTAAAGAATGTTCAGAAAGACAGATAAAAATCATATAGTTTGTGTCACCCACCTCAGTGCTCAGAAAAGAACAATTGCCTTTTAATTGGTTTCTCAAATGGCAAATGCTTTTAAACCAGCAAATGAGAATGTCCCTGCCTGTCTGCTGTGAGGATTTGGAAAGCTATGAACTGATGTTCACAGCAAAGTAAACAATTTTGTAACAATTCAGTGTGCATATTGAAAAAGATATTGAGAACAATAAAAATAACTGTATTTATTTAAGGCATGGATCTCTGCTAATGTAGTTGGCTGTGAATATAGACAATGCAGAAAAATCAGCCTGCATGTGCTTTGCATTTGCCTCTCTCATTGCAGCCAAATATGTTAAATGTTCATGCTTAAAAATAAGGATCCAGGAAAAAACAGTAGCTAAAGACTGCATGGGGAGATCCTTGAATCATTCACTCAGGGCAAAAAATAAAATAATTTCTAGTTCTACAACTGCAAAACATTGGAAGATTTCCTTTGCAAAGAAACACCTTGGCAAAGTGCAGTAACACAAAAACAACAAACCAAACAAACAGTAATTCCACAAGTACCCTGTCTTCAGTTAAGAATATGGTATGGTATAACAACACAATAAGAAATAAATTCTCACTGAGACACAAATTCATATTTAACAAAGCATAATAAAGACAAGGAAATAACAGGCATTCATATATAGAGATTTCATATTGAGTTAAGGGAACATTTACAAGCTTGGAAGAGTGACTTCAGATAAAAATAAATTCTTGTTATTCATTACATTATGTTGGACATTGGGTTGCCAAGTTAGTTGCATTTATGAAGTAATAATATGCAGTGTGTTAGAAGTGTCACCCTCTACAAATACCTGTGAGAAGGGTGTAGCGAGATGGGGGCTGGCCTCTTTTCCCAAGTAACCAGAGATGGGATGGGAGGAAATGGCCTCAGATTGTGCCAGGGGAGGTTTAGATTGGATATTAGGAAAAATTTCTTGACTGAAGGAGTGCTCAAGCATTGGAACAGGCTGCCCACAGAAGTGGTAGTGTCACAGTCCCTGGAGGTGCTAGAAAAATCTATAGACATGGCACTTCAGGACCTGGTTTGGTTGGCATGTTGGTGTATGGTTGATGTTTGGACTTGATGATCCTAGAGGTCTTTTCCAACCTTAATGCTCTATGATTCTATCATTCTAAGTGCTTGATGAAAGTTAATGATCACTGACATATATTCTGCAACTACCCAAAAAAAGTCTTGCCAGCTATGCTTTTTTTCAGAAAAGTAGTAATACAGGATATTCTATACAAACCTTACATGGCATAAGGTATACATAATATATATCTCTAAATATGAAATGCAGGGTGGTAGAGGGGGAACCAATAAAGGAACAATACCCCCAGCCATGCAATCAATGAAGCAACTAAACCCCATTCTCTGATTACTACATCTCTGTAGTAACCTGGTGCAACCTGCAGCAGTGCTGGAAAAGGGACAAAAGAGGCAGGCTGGTCTGCTCCCAGAAGTGGAACAGCCAGAAATGGAAGAATTTCTTCTAGAAGTGCAAGGACCATAAGTATTGAGACAATGGCACACCTACGCATACAATTGTGCACAGCACACTGTGCTCAACAGAAATTGCTGCAGTTTTCTCAAAGACATGTCAGCAAAGTTAAAGTTTTTTATTGCTACCCAGGAAGTAATAAGTGTAATAAAGCCACTGGCAGCCAGAACCTAATGAGAAACGAGGTGTTCTTGTCTTATCTAGATTTTCTCTAACAGACAGACTTTCTTCTGGACAGACTTTCCTCCTTTTGAGTACAGATGGTTGAAATTAAAATAGCTATGACAGTTCATTAACATCTTAGAAAAAGTTGCTTTATGTCTGGACCAATTTTGTCCTTTGCCAAGTACAGATCTGTGCCTCACATAACCCTGACAGACACACGTCACAACTGGTTGCTGCTGGGGGTCGTTGCTACACCAATGCTAAGTTATGCATCACTCTGCACTATCTGGCTCAGACTAGGAGCTGCAGCACAGAAGCAGTCATTAAAACCCACACACACAACCCATGTATCTTCAAAAGATGCGTATCTAAGTACCTACGCAAAACAACTTCAGAAATTACTACTATACTACAGTACAATACTACACTTAGTATGATATATCATGAGATATATACACACATATTAATATCCTATAATTTTCTGAGGACTACTTTAAATATTTTAATGAAATAATGGAACATGACAACCACTGTTTGCTTTGGTTGAGAAAGGACAGCATTTTTAAAAGATAGCCCCTGCACAATCTGTAGAGAGAAGGTGCCTTCCAGGTCTCTCCTCTCAGAGGGACCTAAGGTGAGAAATTATAGTATGTCATCTGAAAAGAGCGAGATCCACCATCCAAGAAAAACAGTCACAAAGGTCTGTTAGAGAGACAGGGATGGCAAACAAAGAGATACCAGAACAGCTCCACATACACGAATTATATTTAGTGGTGTTTACTGTGAAAGTTTCAGGTGATATAGCCCTTGTTGTTGACATAATGCTTGCTATCAGAGAACGATATGTGGAAGAAATATTTTCATGGCATAAAGGCAGAAAAAAAGTCTTGGCTGGTAGAATAAGTTTCCTTTCCTTGCAAAAAGGGATCCATTTTCTCTTGGCTGGAAAAAAATAAATAAATCTGGTTTTAGGAGATCCTCCTAGGTATACCCATTTTTAAACATGAGCAGAACCAATATGCCCATTTGAGGAGCCATCATTTCCCTTTACATTTCTTTTTGTTTGATTTTTGATGTAAACATTTTGTGGAGAGAATTTCTGATTAAGCTTTATAAAAACATATAGCTTAATACAAAACCTGAAGTAAAAAAGGAAGTTTTAACACAAGAAGAACCATCTTGTTTCAACTTCCAATAATGGTTTAGTGAACATTCAGCCCAAACTGGATTCTGTGATCAATTACTGTTGGCAACCCAAATTAGCACTGAAATGTGTCCCTGCATTTCACTGTATGTTACTATACAACACACTGTTTCAAAGAGTTATTTCCAATCCATTTCTTCTTGGAAGAACAACTGTATAATCAGTAGCAAAAATGTACTATGAGCACAGATGCTACTGCTATTGCACCCTCAAGAGCACACAAGCACCAGATCATGTTTCTTCCCACAAGAAAAAAAACCCCAAAACCCAACAAAAAAACATACGCCACACACATACCAAAACACCAGGGCCATTTGTCAGGAAATTTAAATATCTGTGCCATATTGCTATGATTTAGTCCAGAATCACAAACTTATGCAAAATATTAGTTGTATATTACACCCAATATGTGATTTTTAAGTCTGGATTTAATAGCTATAAAAAGATAAGAATCAATGTAGATTGTCCAAATGCACAGCAAGCCCATTATTACATGCAGTCACTACAGACTGCATAGTAGCTGTGTATCTTCCCAACTTCAAACAAGTTAAATCCAAGTTATTGCTGCCACCAACAGGATGTTCCTCAGTATATTTTATCTTAGTATTTCTCAAAATTTGCCTTTCTATACAAACATCTATATGCTTGCATTCAGATGTAAGGCTACTACTGATGTGATAAGGAGATTCACACTCAACGCCAAAAGAGCTGTACAGCAAATAATTCCAAGTTCCCTAGGAAATCAGAAGTGCATTTCTTTTCCTCCCTATGAAAATAGATTATAAAAAACAGACTGCTGTCCTAGGTTCAAGTCAATCAAAACCAGAAACAAAAATCCCCATCCAAACAACACAGAAAAAGTAAAGAGAGCCTGTAAAATATATGAAGGGTTCAGACTGGTGAGTACCACAAAAAGTAGCAAAGGCACTATCTGTATTTTCTACAGTAGCAACAGTCTACATACAGATAGTGCAGTCATGGTACAGCCATGTTTAGCATAAATTGATTTAATAGAAAGCAAAATTTGGGATGAAAAGCACTGCTGATGTAAACAAGGGGCTCTTTCTTTTCATATTATCCTGTTGATCAGGCCTTATTCTACATTTATATATTCACTCACCATGAGAGGGAAGCACAGGAAGAAAAAGAGAGGGAACTTTCTCTGGGGCATTTCACGTGGGAGATGGAGAGATGCTTTACAAGTGACACTGTCCGAGCCTTGGAGAAGGACAGAGAGCATGGCTGAGGAGGTGACAGCAAGGCTATATTGTGCAGATCCCACAAAAAAGATTGATAAATAAATGAAAAATCATTAGAGCTGCTGTGATACACTGATAAGTCTCAGCACTGGCGAGATGATAGCAAAATTATTGTCTGTAAGAACAAAGCTTTGACAGGACTAGCAGATTTATAAACAAATCAATTCTAATCTGTTAAAAGGTCATCTTTCCATTAAGACTGAACAGGAATGAGATTAAATTACATGGTTGGCTACAGACATATACAACAGGGCACCAAACAGGAAGAAGGTTAGGAGCCGAGTTGCATAAAAAAAATTGCAGAGTGATAGATACCCCATGGCTTTGCTCCTGAAAGAGTCCTGTGAGGATGGCCTCACCACATTTTGGTGAGGCTGTTTGAAACATATCTTTATGATGGTTAAAGGGAAATACCTGACTAAAGAGATAGCTCCCTCTATTCTTACACAATAAACATTTCTCTCCTCCTCTGTAAATTAGGTCCAGCTGCTGAAACCTGCAATGGCAAGATTTAACTGTAGTGGATAAAGCAAAGTATGTGTATACTCAGCTATACTTGATAAAAGGGAGGAGCAACATGAAAGGGACAGAACAGAAACTTTGCCATCAGCACTCAAAATATTCACAAGAAAGGTTATGCCCTACCTAAAAGATAAACTATGAAAAGATACCATTAGCATGTGGATTACTGAGTTCACTCGTCATGTCTCCAGAAAGTCAAACATGAATAGGTCCAGTGCAAATCAGCTCTTTTTGCCTAGTTGCTGGCTAAACTGCAGCAGATGCTAGAGGCTTGTGAAGCTGCAGAGCATGCATGAGGGGCTGCTGCAGAGCATTGCCCAGATTGTGTGCTAGCTTGATTTCAGCATTTCCTTTGAAGGAGGCAAAAAAACACTTTGCAAATGACTGAGAAAATTATTCTTCTCCACTTTTACCCTCAGAATATGTTTTAAGACTATGTTTCTGTTTCTAAGATAAAGACAAAGAAAGCAAATAGATACTAAAAAAAAATATCAAAATCACTAAAATAACTTACGCATTTTGTTGTTCTGGGGTTTTTTAATATGCTTTTTCTAATGTCTGCTTTAAATCTGTTATTAAATACTTTACCTTAATTAGCTTATACTGGCACCTATTGGTAGAAAATAATATTTGCATGCTACATTATCGATTATCAATTATTGCTTGCTCTTTAATCATGAACAGACATGCTGTTAATAGTAATTATTGGCTTGCACCCACTTCATTAGGAAAATATTTTCCACTGTTTCAATTGTCCTAAAGTAACTTGGTACTGCAAATAATAAGGGGAAAAACCAGTTCTAATTCATGAGGTAATTTTTTGTTGTTTTTTGTTGTTGTTTTTTGGTTGGCTGGTTATTTTAAATGAAGTGTTCTAAGAAGTTTAACTGATTTATTCTTGTACTCAGAACATCTGCAGAGTATATTCAGTCAGTGTGACAGGATAGAAATCAATGACAAAAGCAGAGGTTTTAAATGGAAGCATAGCATGCCTAAATATTAGCAAGCAAGTCACCATCTACAGCAATTGTAGAAGAGATATTTAACAATTATCCTTTGAATAGCAATTCACTAGAATAGCAATGCTAAAAACAAGTAAAGCAAAATTGATAAACAATAAATAAAATTAATGAAATAATTATTAAAATTATTTCTGAATAGGAGTTATTCGGAAATAGTTTTCCAGCTTTCTTTCCCCCCCATTTGATTATGGATCTGATTATTTATTCAGAAGGGTAAAAACTCAGCCCTTCAGTGGCAATTTATTTAGCAGATCATATCAGGAAACTTAAATAATTCCAAGGATCTCTGCAACTGTGCTCTGAATGCACATGTCTCTGCACTGAAAAATATAACCTCCAAATTTTTTCCTGATTTAGAGTCACTCTTAAGCCCCTGGGCTTAATATTTGTGATTATTAAAAATTACATAAATTTTGAATCCTACTACTTTTCAGTTTTGCAATGGCTGTTTTTGAATGTTCATTCCCAGAGACTTTTTTCTCCTAAAACCCAAAATTTCAGCTGCCAGAAAGGTCACTATGTAATAATTCTATAGGTTTCTTGTGCCATTTTAGATGCTCATAGGTAGCCTCCAGCTGCTGCTCTTGAAGGGCAGTGGTGTCCCCATCCCTCCTGCCTCATACCTGCTAGCCCCACTAAGCCTACAATGTAAACGAAATGGCTTTACATTTCAATATTTAGACAACTAAATTTTATGCTTAATATCCAGAAGAGATTCAGAAACATAGTTGCTTCCACTGTCAGCTTGTACTTTGCCAGACATATAAATAGCTAACATGAATAAAGAAACTGATGCAAACCCCTGAAGTTTCATGGAGTGCATGCTGTAACTGCTCAGTTACCTACTCTTTCCTGTTGTCTATTTTTCAAATAGATCATTTAGGCAATTCAATGAATCAAATCAAATGGCTAACCTGCACACGCCAACAAATATTATATTTGTTTAGTGAATTTAGTTAATTTTTAGATACTAACTGTATCCATTACACAGCAGCTGGGATAAAAATTCACAGCACAGCTGAAAAAAGTATCAAAAACGCATGAAATATTTTTATTGAACGCTACTGGCCAGCTCTAGCAGTAACAAGTGCAGGGAAGGAACACAGTGTCTACTAGACATTTTGACCATATCTTCTTTCACTTTGAGCTCTGTAAAGATGCCCTAAGCACACATCTTTATGGTATTGTGGTTGTGATTTCATTTCACATCATAAGCTGCTATCAACACAGCCTTGTCATTGCAATTTGTCACACAGAGTAGCATGAGCTTTCTCTATCTCACTGAAATTTTTATCTCACCAGTCACAATCACAGACTGCTAGTTTAAAGCAGAGCTCTCAGACATTATGAGAAGATGAAATCACAAAAGATAACATTAATAGACATTGCCACCACCATAGAGACAAATACTATAGCTTTTCTGGAGGTTATAAAATCAAAGCTAATATGGTGAAATAGCCAAGCTTACATGTATCTATATATGTATGAGAGGGAAAAAGGAATCCACTTACACCACTCCTGAAATTTTCATGAAACTTACCCAATGCTGTTTGTTGGGAGCATGACATTTGGGTTTTAAAAAAATCACATTTCATGTCTCCCTTCTTCTCCATTTCCTCCTCACAGTGGCCATGTCAGGGAAGATGCTTTGTTCATTCCTCGGGTCTGGAGTTACTAACATGATTTTTTTCATTATTATGCAGATTTGCTCTGATCATGCCCTACTGTACTATGCACTGTAAAAGACAAGTCTTATGCCAAAGATTTTAAATCAACTGAGGTAAAGAGTATAACATATGAAGAATTCTTAAGAACAAGACCTTTCACATTTTGTGGCCATAAAATTCCTGCCATACTTTGATTGGTGGGCACACATATGATTATTCAATAGTGAATTATTATTCTGGTTTGGGGGATATATTGTTATCTTCACAACTACTAAATAAGATTGTTTTTTCACTTGTATCTCAAAACCAGCTGAAACATTTTATTGAGGCCTGCTAAACTCAAATCAGTGATCCCACCATGCCTCAATTAAAAGTTCCTAATTTATTCTGGTTTCAACTTCAAAGGTAATTATTAAAGATGTAAAACTTTGTTAGTGGGTTAACTTCTGATGATAGCCATATGAAGTAAAGGACTAAACATTCATAAATATTTCAGTATCCAGTTCTCATTAGTCTCCAATTATTTTTCTGGAATTGACTGAAGCATCAAAAAAGTTTTTTCAGAAAGCATTTTAAAACAGTGAGCACCCCAAAACATGTTAAAATAAACCCTTGCCTTAAGTAAACATCATATTTACTGGGATATTTAAAGACAGAATACATCTAAGTGCTACTGAACCTGGAAACAGACATGAACCATTTGAATTGTCTTGTTTTTATTACTGATCTACCACCATAATTTTTGTTCCAAATTCCTTTATTAAAAACTGTTCAAGGGATATTTTCATTTCAGTTCAAGTCAAGCAGCTTACTCTTCAAAAAGAGCTTTGAAATAGAAAATATCCAGTTTGTTTTTCCCTGGTTCTTTTTTTATATTCCACTGTATGGAGGAAGAAAACATCAAAAAAATTTATTATTGAGAAAAAATTTCTAGGCTTGAAGCAAAAACTAAACTGCCTTGTGAAAAACCCTTGTAGATACAGTTGCATTAAAGAACAAAAAAATCTAAAACAGAACAAAAATATACTGTAAACATATTGGAAAAAAAACCCCAAACACAACAGCCTAAAATATTTTGCTTTGTACATTATTGTATCTGTATTTGTTCTACACAACTCCAGAACAGGAACAGAAAGGAAACCTAAAAAAGATTCACTTGAGACAGTTCATTATGTCAAGAAAAGGGGGCAAGACTTCTCTACCCGAAGTGGACGCCTTGTGTTCTCACATATCCGGTAAGAAAAAACAGCATTTCAAGTAGAACTTTCCAATAACAAAGTGGTTTCTTTATTTCCACCCCCCCGGCCCCGGACATGACAGTTCAAAAGCCACCATACCCTATGACTAGTTACATTTGATGAAGTACTTCCAAAAAAAAAAAGTGTAATACACAGTCACTTGATTTGTCACAGTCTGAAGCTTCCTATTAAAAGTATTCTGCACAAAGGGATCAAATTAGCACTAGAGCTTCTGAAGGTTTGGAACTTTTTTTGCTACCGTGACATTTTATTATGTAGTTGGATTTATTCCAGCTTTTACTTTTTCTATCATTGTTTGCACTGTAAAAACCAGATGCTTATCCTGGGATGTACAACCTTTAAATTCACTAAAACAAAGTATTTTAACGACTCAAGAACCTCCTGGGACCTGATACTGGAGTGCGATTTCTGAACAGAAAGTCAGTACTTTGTAACACAGAACAGTAGCTTGATTAAAAAATACAGGTTTTTAAACATGCTTTCCATTGGTGGGTGTGAGAACACAAACTCATTAATTAGGGTTCTAGAAAGAGGTCACTTACGGATAACTATCTCTAGCAGACAATTTTAAAATTACTGCTGGGAAAGCCAATGAAAGATGTATAAAATTAACATGAACATTAATCACCTCTATTATTTCCGTTTATTTCTTCTCCTCCCCCTGATAAAATTGCAGGTATCCTAATAAATGGAAACCAAGTAGATTTTTCTAAGGAGCATCTAATGTCACAAGAATTTACCCAGAAATGGGTATCTTCCTCAAAACTTGGCAAATACAAATGAGGTTTCTTAACATGTGCAGATACTGTTTAGGTTCAGGAATTTGAGAACATAAGGCTGAACTATAGAAGTTTGGATGTTGAATTCCCCTAAGCAGTTAAAAAACAGAGGGGTGGGGGGCCAGGGGAGAGGTAGCAGCAGCATGTTTTCCTGTTTGGAGAATCATCAGCAATTCAGAGAACTTTCCCACATGTATATCCTTGGGTCACAAAATGAGATATTCCTGAGAATTTCCCCCTAATGCACTGCAGGTCCCCTTTGTTTCTATCAGGAAACATAAAAATAATAGTTAAAAAAAATTAATCAAATAGTAAGAAAAAATACAGATATAGTGTTCACTACTACAGAAAGAAAAGTCAAGCAGAAGTCTTAATGGATGGGTCTAATCTTGGGTAAGAGGAAAGTTTGCACCCAATTACTTGGCAAACCAAACAGGAGACCAAAGTAAGAAGGAAAAGCTGAATTCAGAATGAATGTGATGATCATAACCAGAAATGGGTACAATGATACACAGATGAACATTTAAAAGTTAATACCCTCTCCCATCTCCTGAATTACTGGACAAGTTATTAATTCAACAAATGCACGTCTATTTCTTCAGCTGAACCCAAGGTGCCTTTTTCCAAAGAGGCGTTGGAATAAAAAGACATTTAATTAAACTTCCAAGAAATAATCACCAAACCCACTATACACTTGACCTGAAGTGCCTAAATCAAAACATTTTTATGTGATATTTCAATAATATATGTTTTATTTAAATGATTTTTTTCTAAAAATTTCACTCATCTGCAAATGTGTAACGAATCTCTAAATTAAATTATTTGATACACAGACTGGTTCTACTCCAGGAAATATGACTTCTGGGTTTGATAAGCTGTCTTTCCAGCTGATCAAACAAAAGTATTCGATTTTCTCTAAGTTATTTCAGTTTTGACCTCATGAAATTTATCAGCTAACTATGAAACAGCGAACTGCAAAAAGCAAAATATGCAACATGTCATTGCACCGATAATGTCACAGAACTCACAGATGAGACAAACTGTTAAAAGACTGAACAAGGAAGGTACAGTCATCTGATTATATAAATGGGGATATGTAAGTATGACAAGTTTATATTCTATTAAACCATGCAGGAAGAGAACATATCAAGTAATATCAAATTATCCTTGTATTGCAAGCACGAGCACACTTAATCTATAAATAATCACATGCTATGCTTCACAACCTGATGAAGTTACACTACAAAGAAACACAGCAGGTCACAAACTCTACTCTGAGCTATACCAGTATCATGGAAGCATCAACTTCCAGCAAGACCCCTTTGGTTGATAGTGATTATCCTTTAAAAAGATAAGAAGACAACATAGACTCAGCAAGCAGTTACACCAGTGTAGGGAATTAGAGATTGTCAGAGTACAGCAAACATCATCACATTTCATCACTCATTAAGCACAAGGAAGGCAAAGAACAGAAATCAAAGTCAGTGTGGAACCTGCAAGGAAAGCAGCATTACAAACTGGCCTTATTGTAACACACTCTCCCTAGAGCTCCCAGCTGGGAACAGAATCTGGGCTTGGACCAATCTGTATTATGAGTCACTAAGGACATTGCTAGGTAATAAAGATGGTGAAAGGGTCCTCAACAAACTTAGAGCAACTTCTGGCATCTGACAGTCACCACTGTGATTTAACAATAAATCATCAGTGAACATAAGAGAACTTCACAGTTCCTGCTCCAGAGTTAGCTCTTTTGTTAATTTAATCAAAATGTTCACAGCAAATTTTCCTTAAACTTTGGGAGAAACAGCCAGAAATGTAAATACTGGCATGCCAGTATTAAGTTCTCCCTGAAATGAGAGAATAATGTGATGTAAACAGTCCTGTTCTTAAAACTTAGAACTATTCATGGCAGGATAATTTTGAGTGCAGGGCTCTTTGTGCAGATTGTAGAGGAGAGTATATTTCTCCTCAACTCAAGCAGGTAATGAGGAATCAACCAATAAAGCCAGGGCCTTCAGTACTGACAATGACATTTTCCCTCCCTATGGCCCCATGGCTTCTATTTGGGAACATTAGAAGACTTACAGGAGCAAGTCTGAAGGATTTCTACCAAGATTATTGCCTCCCAAAGTAGCTGAAAGATGAATGCATGCACAGTGTAAGTCCCTGCTAGGATTTTAACAATTCTAAGAATGAGCTTGGACAAGGAAGCATGCCGATCATTATATCTTCCTTATCCTCTGCAAAAGAGTGCAGACCTCCAAGGCATATAGGTTGTTTTGCTTCCAGTACCCATTAACTGGAGTATAGAAGCTACAGACAAGGACTGTGCCATCTTTCTACAGCTACATCTATCTTCCCTGATGCCAGATGCAGGCTGCTGAAATACCAGCCCAGTTCAGTCAGCCACATCATACAACAAGGCAGAAAACCAGCTGTGAAGATCAGCAGCCAGTTCACAGAATGCAGATGCAACCGTAAGACTAAAGGAGGATGCAGTTATTTACAACTAGTTTCACCCTAAGAGTTTGCAGAAACATTTTCTTTTCATAAATGTAGCCTTTCAGTTTTGATTTTGGTTCCAGCTTTGAAGAAATAGTTAAACTTCACTTGGTTTTGCACTGCCAGTATCACGGATAATGCAAAATCCTAACTCTGTCTATAGAAAGGCAAAACAGATCAGCAACTCTAAAAAAATAAACCAAAACAAACGAAAGTCTGCAAAACTTTCAAAAGCTGAAAATCCTGCTCTGGCAGGGGCGTTGGACTAGATGATCTTACAAGGTCCCTTCCAACCCCTAAGATTCTGTGATCTCAAACACTGAAAAGACAGTAGTCTGTGACAAAAACTACAATCAAATATGTGAAAATTTTTGCATGAACTTGTGCAATAGATACATTTATTTCTGCATCAATTGCATCACTTGAATGAGAAAACCATCTTTTTCACACACTTAATGGATTACAGTCAAAATGCCCCCAAAATGTAACATCTGATTACCTCTTTCTAAGCACCTACAGACCTCAGAGGCATTATCCCAGTGTACACTGAGGTTCAGGTAGGCTGCTGTTGACAGTCTTTGGTTGCCTCACTGCTCTGTCTCCAAAACCATGAGGTATTTGGGGAGGCAAAGGGAGTCCCCAGGCCATTCTTTCTTACTAGGAGAGCAGAGGTGCAAGTCTGGGCCAAAGGACTTCAGACTGCCTGTTTGCAGCATGTACCATGATAGCGCCTTCCCTTATTCAGCTACTAGAAATCATAAGCCATCTTTTATTCCTGGAAGTTAATTACAATCTGGTTTGTCCCTACAAACCTAAGCACAATTAAATAGATAAAGCAGTGTAGCGTTAAGGTGACACCTCTCTGCTGATAAAATAATCTTTGGCAATCAGAAATCACAGCTTAGAGGAAAAAAACTTGCACTTAAGAACGCAAAATGTGCTAGTGCAATAATCCTGTTATTATATTATACCTCTGGCAACAAAGAATATCCTCCATCTGGGTGGGTGGATGGCTCAGATGGCTTTAAGTACTTGCTACATATATTTTCCAAGCTATAACTCTGAAGAGTATACTAATCACATATCATTTGGATTTTCTGTAACTTCATAAAATCCAGAAGAGTTCCTTAGAAATATGTTGGTTACTCTATAGTACTTCTATATAAGTTTAGTTTACCTAATTTTTCTAGTTGAAGAGCTAGATTAAAGTATGTGAACTGCCCAAAGGTAGCATCTAGAGACATACTTCATTTCTTTATGAGTTTCCATGGATACTTATGTTTGCAGTGACAACAGTAGATCAAGCAAATACTTATGTGCAATGTGCAAATGTCCACAGGTGGACCTAGTATCTTAGAAACAAGTTAAAACTTAGGCTCTTGCTAGTACAGCCCAAAGACAGAAACAAAACAGAGAAAATCAAGCTGCAGGGCAGATGGGATGAATAAGATTTCAGTAGAAAAACTAAACAAAGTATGAAAGACAATATAAGTAACATCTTAAAAACAACCCAGGATACTTCTAATATAGGGATGTTTCGATAACAAAACTGTAGCTTTTTTGGTGGCTAGTTTAAGTTTCTGGCATGTAAGAAGCATACAGATAGCATCTTCAAGATAAGTTAGCTGGAAGTCAACTTCGGCAGTAGAAATAAAAAGCTCTCTGCTGCAGCTGCATTTAATTAGCTCACCTAACAAGGTCTCTTAACATAACTGCTGAACTATGCACTTCCTGTACCTTTCAGACAAAATATAAAATACATAATTTCTACTTAGTCAGAAAAAAAAATTATTCTTTTTCTGTGAAACTGAAAACCATCTGATATTTTGAGGCAAGTCTGGAACCTCATGAAAGTTAACTTTGGGATCCACTCCTCTCACCTAGGTTTACTCTTCTGGGTTTTTTTTACTAACACTTAAAATACATAAAACAAAGAAGCCCAAACTTACTGAAATTATATAGTGTGAGTAGACAACATTAATAAGGAGGGCTAGAATAGCCACATTTGAATGAGTATGTATTGTGATAGAAGAAATTGGACAAAGAATTCCCATGGCCAGAAACACACATTCACAAAAGCTTAACCCTAATCTTTTTATCAAAGAAGTAATTAATAAAAGTTAAGGATACAATCAGTACCTAATTCAAACAGAAGCTGATCCTACAACAGAATCCTGTATCAGACAATACATTCAATTTTTCTAAGTGTAATGCAGGTCTACAGCTGGGGTAAATGGGCAGTAGACATAAGCAGATAGGAACAAGGAATGAGAGAAAGGGAGGCAGCCATAATCAAAGCACACAGAGAAGCAAAAAGTTAGAAATGAGAAAGCTTTTCTTACCTGGTAGAGTAACAAACACCAGTCAGACTCAAATACAGGTCCTCAAAAGCTCAGAAAAAGCTCAGTAAGGCTGATCCTCAGAAAGCCAACACAGGGAAACAGGAGCTTAAGCACCCTGAAGACCCTCCTTCCCTCACATGTGGTTCATATCCAGCTGATTGCAACCTAGGCTTGCAATTTAAAAGGTACCCTTATTTTGGTGTCCTTACTTACCAGCTATGACTTGCCTTGAAGCTTATTTTTTATGCCCTTCAAAGAGCTGGTTGGGCTTAGTGAGGCAAGTTTAGGACTTGATGTCTGTCAGTGAAATTTTGTATTCAGGTAAAGCAGGAAGTCAGGCTGTATGACCATAGATGGTGTCTTCTAGCCTTTCATGTTCTAAATATTATGTGTACCGGTAAAAAAATGAATACAAATTGACAGACAAAAGAACTGCCAATGAACAATACATCCTGATGTATTATTCCAAAGACCAGTACCACAAACTAAGCAGAATACCAAATACACTGAAAGATAACGATAATGAAATTGTAACACAAACAGCAGACTTTATTTCACCACTCATAGAATGAAGCACAAAAAAATGAAAGTAGGTTAAACATCTAATCTGCCTTGAGGCCTAGACACACTCTCTAGCAAGAAAAAGAACAGCTATACAAAGAGGGAAAAAATAAGCATAGGAAAAGGTTAAAAACCATCTTTTTCTAGACTTGACCAAGTGATCTCTCTGAATCACCCATTTTAATAGGTACAGACTGCATTGCCTCACGTAATGTACGAAACAGGAAACAGCTTTCACAGACCATTCATGGTCTGCATGTTCATAGTAACATATAAAATATGGCTATAAGTTCAAGTTCAGGTAAGCATCTAGAAATTGAAATGCATGGCAACATCTTATTCTGTTCTCCAGTATCTTTACAACCCAAGAGGAAGCCTAACAAGAATTTGAGTCCCAGGTAGAAACCACAAAGCTGTCTACAAATATGTTTTAAATAATTCCAGTGCTGGTTTAATATGGATATTAGTTAATAATTCCTAATATGTATACATAGGTACACGTCTACATCCCTTTTCACTCTCCCCTTGCCAAATAAAGTAAAGCACAGATAAAACAAGGTATTTCTTATGAGCTTCTAGGAGAAAATGGACAAGCTCATAGAAAAAACTCATTGAAATTTCCCAGAATCCACCTGAAGGCAATCCTCAGCCACTTGGAAGGTATCTGAGGCCAGTGTCAACTACATGCTTTATTTTTGACTAAAGAAAAGCATGACAAGCAATAACTTGGGTGAGCAAAACACAAGGAGTTCTGTAAGACAAAGGACTATGCAAGCAAATTCATCCCTACTAACACACACATGAAATAGCCCAAGGAATTTGCATACCAAAGCTAGCAGTGATTTGATTACACAGTGAGCTGGCTAAAAAGGGAAGAAACAGATTATATGAAGAAAGCTGATTGCTGAACATCAGTTCTAGGATTTTAGCCTCATGCAATGTAGGCTCCGGAAGGAACCGAATTAAACTGTCACCTAAATTGTAAATTATAATTTACAGAATAACTTGAGAAGTTTACATTGTCCTGTCCATTATATTTGTTTCATTCATAGTATTTGCAAATTATGTGCAGGAGTGGGAAAATTAAATAAAATATGTGGCTCAGCTGGAAATACATCACAGGAGGGGAAAATGTGCTTTCATGAGAACTATATACTTCACTACCATGTTGTAGCACACAAAAAATTCTGGGCCTTTAACTGATTTTTTTTCCTGACTTCTAATTACTTATGGCTCAATAAATACTTTACATACTCATATATGGATGTAATTTACACTATACTGGATTGATTGCAATCAAGACTCAGTAGCAGCTAAAAGTAATATTGTTAATCCATTTATTACATTTCATACAGAGACCCTGTTTCTAAAAGCATATATGCATGTTTATGTGACTGCTCAATTACTGGGAATAGCATTAATATAGTGAAGTAAATCTGTAGAACTTCATGGTACCATTGTTCAAACTATGGCTTTGATTAGAGAGCTTAAATGAAGTGAAATACTGCGAATGCAAGCATTAATATTTGTTATTTTATTGACTAAATGGAAATGAATTAATTAAAAAATCTAGTAATATTTTTTCTTCAAATTAATATATTTGTGTTGAATTTGGTGTGTAATTTCTTGATTTTCATTGTCAGTTTTGTATAAAACTGTCATATAATTAAAGACTGCAGGTATCCTTTAATCCCTCAGTCACTATAGTAATTTTAAAATTTAATCATCCTTTCCATCATTTAAGATACCTGATTGGCCCATGAATTTAATTAGAATATTTATTAAGCATATCTGTGAAAAACAAGAGTTCTCATTAAGGAGAACTGGTCAAGCTTTTACACTGACAGCTGGTATCCATTATGGCCACCAGAGGTTCTGGACCAACCCTGATTAAGGAAAGGTGATACAAACTGACTTGTTGTTCTGACCTTGATTCAATTGTTTATTGTTCAGTTCTTCTAGATTCTCTGTATTGCTGTCTGAATTGCAACACAGAAATACTTGAGTAGTAAAGAGGAATGACCTAGTTTCCATGCTGAGAGCAGCTACGTAGGGCAGTACAGAGCTCAGTACACCCTTAGCTAACATTTTTCAGCTACATTGCATCCAAAAGTTAGCTTCAAAGTATCATATAGGACCTGTTGTCCCATAGAACCTTTCTTTTCACAAAAGGACAAATGGTCAACGGAATACAACAGCATTATGCTCATTTTATTATGTTGGCTTCCAAACAGCTCCTCAGTAGGTGAAAGATTCAATGCAGTATTGAAGTGCTCAACATCTCCAGCTTACAAAGTAGAAGTCTGTATTATATTATTCTTTGTATGCAACCATTTTTTGAGACTTGAAGGGCAGAAAGGTTAAAGAGCAGGAGGAAAGGTGAAGCCGGATAAGTAAAAGTCCGTATTCCATAGAATTACTGTTTTACTTATCACTTTCTGTGAGATTTGACAGGCATACTAGTGATTAGGTTATCACCCTCAGATGGATTTACAGGCTCTAGGGAATTTTTATTGAACTTACCCTTGGGGATGTCTTGATATAAAGTCTCTGTGGTGGCATTTGTGATTTTTAATGGTTTTGCAAAATAATGAAGAAAGACATGAGAAGCAAGTATCTTTGGATTCGTTAAATATTCTGGTTAGCAAATATTTAGCCCTTTTAAATATGCCTCTTTGCATTGCACATTGCTTTTGAATGCAGACTGTCACTGACCAAAGATAGTTTTCAGACAGTGAATGAAAATTAGCATTTCCACATTGGCTAACTTTGTTATTTGGCTTTTGTCACCAGTGATCTTGTTTGATGCAACATTAATTAATTTCAAGGGATTTTTTCATATTAATTGGACAGGTGAGCACTGAAGCAAACACAGTAATGGATCTAAGCTTTTCATATGCAGGAACAAGTGTGCACACAATGCTACAATATAGGCAGCAAGAGTTTAAATAGGGAATTTTGCAAAACCTTATACACTTCATTAGAACTAAATACAGCTGAAGCACTGCCTTGCAACTACACACCATAAATCCATGGATTTAGTCAGCAGCTGATTTCCCAATATATCTGCAGCCTGTTATTGACAGAGCTGTAATCTTTACTCTAAATTCTTACAAAAAGCAGTCCTACCAAGCTTGCCACAGAAGACATTCTCATCTCTACCAAAAAAAAGTGCATCAGATACATTTCATGCAAAATGAAAATCACAGCATTGCTTCTAGAAGCAGCAAACAGAAGTGACAGCAAGACCAACTAACAGACAGCTGCCTCTTCAGCAGTAAGATTCTCCTCTGGCTGCTCTGTGTACTATTTCACTATTTTGGATTTCAATACTGTTTTTTTTTTTTTAAATCAGCCAACAGTGTATGAAAGGGCTACCATAGTACCTGGACAACCACTGTCAGCCTCATTTCAAAAGCAAAAAATATCATTGCTGTCTCGGTGATCAACCCCTCTAGTAAAAAGCCTCTCAGATTAAACTTAATTTTAATTTTTCAGTTTCATTGGGTCAATGTACAAAAATGAACAAGATCCTTTTTCTGTACTTTGTTGTTAAAACCCATCAAATATTCATATAGTTAGCACAGACACCTCTTTATAATGGCAACTGTTCAAAAGCAGGAAAAGAACACTTCCCCACAGGAAGAACCTTACTCAATTTATTGTTTCTTCAGCTTCAGAAAGTAGATACCTACTTCTTAGGGGGCACGGGAGGGAGAGGGGGGAGAACTGTCATTGTTCCTTTCACCCATTTGAGACAAAAACATTGACCGTCAGCTAGTTTCTGACAATTGGCTGTTATTAAACTCCAACTTGCTAGGGCCAGCTGTGCCTAATTTGAGTCACTGGTGCAAAAATAACCAGTCAGCAGGAATTCAGGCAATTATGGGTAATTCTGCTGTAGAGCAGTCCTGCATCAGAATCCCAGGATTAACTTTAGGCTGGCACTCCAAGGTGATTGAATGAAGAAACACAAGGCTTCAGAGAAATCATCAGTAGCTGAAATCAGTTTTTATATAAGCTAATTTTGGAAGTCTGTAACCTGGATTTTTATTTATTTACAGTCAGATTGTCAAATTTTTTTAGTGCCTGAAGGTACGAAGAGGTACATACAAGTATTTTCATGGGGTTACTGGTTTTACTGTTAAATATCCAGCCCTCTTGCCCGTATGTTAGCCTATAATAATTTTGCAACCCATCCAACCTCTAGATATGCTTAGCAATTTCTATACCTTGCCTTGTATCTGCTCTGCTAGATTACAAAATAATACATTCAATTTTCTTTCTTTGAAAACCCTTTAAGAAAATAATTCCTTCTTCCTAGTTGAAAAATCATGTAAAGCTATCTTTTTAAGTACTGCTAGGAAATGCATACAATAAATTCAGATAGTAAGAAGCATTCTTCTAAGCAGTCAGCCTTAAGTTCTGTTTCTATTAAGAAAAAAAAAAAGGTAGAAATAAAATTTTAAGTAACCATGTCATTATGACAGAAGACTCCAGAAAAACTAGTATAACGTCATGATGCAAGACACAGTGTGTTTTAAGTTTTTAATACAGAAACAACTAGATATCCTATATCACTTAAATAGCTTTATTAAAAAAATAATGTATGGAAAATAAAATGAAAATAACCCAGCAGGCAGTTAAATTTCACAGAGTCCTATTATTAATAGCAATATTAGCCAGACCAATATAAAACATGTGTAGCTTTATTTTTAAAGATGGCATCTTACACTCAGGCCTTCTGTTATGTCACTATAACAAAGAAAACTTTTCATAGAGACAATTAACCACCTTAATTTTATGTGAGAATTACTACAACTTCTAGTTTTTCAGCTTCCGAGGATTTATGTGACATACAAAAATATCAGGTATACTGACACTTTCAGCTTCTGTTGAAACAATGCATAGGATCCCTACCTACCTCTAACAAGGTATAATTTAGGACATCAAGCCTCTATTCAAGCTAATAAGTAGATCCATGTCCCTGCAATTATTTATTTCTCTGGCAGACAATTCCATTAACCCCCTCCTGTGCAATAATTTGTTCTGCCACATGTTAGAAAAATTATTTTCCAGCTGCTCAGCAATACTACTACAGTAAATTGAAAGTATTTCCTGGTAGACAGCTGATACTCAACAGAGGTGAACAGTGACATCTGATACATGCAGGGTAATGTGGTAGTAAATAGCATAAGACAAATGTTAAGTTCCTCCAGCATGGAGTTTATGGACTGACAGCAAGAAGACATGCAAAAATACTGATGAGTTATTCACTCAGCTGAAGAAATAAATTAAAGCTTTTCATGCTATATAGGTGAGACCCAAGCATGAAGTGTACACTAACTCCTGTTACATAGAAGTGAACTTAGCAGTAAGTAGTACAACACAAACATGCTTAAGTTCACAGAACCACCAGGTTCATAGATATACAATGACAAGACTTGTAAAATAGTAATGAATTACTCAGTTTGCTTAGGTAAACAAGAAACCATTTCATTTTCTGGACCCAAGAGGACTGTCTGGTGAGTATTATTATGACAGCAGCCTTTGCTTTCTGTACTTCATTTTATAGAAGGCTGCACACCTCGGAAAGCTACATACCTTGTGGAGGTTTTGCAAAAGGTTATACAGCTGCACCAAATGTTACCTTCACAATAGGTACAAGTTTCTCAATGAGTATCCAGTAGCACATAATTCTAGACTGAGAGTGGTGAGTAAACAGCAGAAGTACTCCCACTATGCCAGAAATTAACAGGAAGGCAAGACAACTCAGGCTTTGTACAGATGTCCTAGTCTTGAGTTAGAATAGGATTAAGATTTCTCCAAGGTCATGTGCTTTCTTAATGTATGACCAGGAAACAAAGAACTAAGAAGCAGACCCCCCAAAGAATGAACAAAACCCCCACATCATTCTGAAAGTCCTGTCTGATGGCATGCATAGCAAATGTTTCTAGACAGAAGTGCTTATCAGCAACTGGTAAATCAAGACCAATTGGCTCAATTCCTCCTTCTCCCCTCTCTCTCTTCATTTCTATAGGAGACTCATTTGAAATGTATCCACAGGTTCATTTTCCTTATATTCAATCAAAAGATATATATCTATCTTTTCTGGTTGAACACACACACACACACATATATACACGAGTTAATCTGGTTCTATAGTGAGAAGAAAGGATGGCATTTTTCATGAGCAATTTGACTAGAAAATAAATTGTATAGTTTTAAAACACATATAAAGAAACAGAAATTCAGTCAGCAGGATGAGGCGGTTTAATATAGACAAGAAAAGACACGGGCATGCTTTACAAATGCTAATGTATGTGACAGAAAACCATCAAACTCATTTCTCAATAGAAAATTTAAAATTCCAAGCTTAAATGGTTTACCAAAATTACACAATAAGTCACTGCTGAATTCTGAAACTAATCCCAAACCTAATCTCCAGACCACAGTGAGTCCCTAGAGAATTACTTATGGACATATTTTTCACTGAAATTGTGCCTTCCCTTGTTTCCATTGTATTTAATAGGAACCATGGCTCAACACCCTTTAAATTTATTATATTACATTTCATAAGCAGCAGGCAGAGATAAGTGAAGACTGAAGCTGTTACCTCATTCTTTCCAGGCCAGTCAGTCCCATGCAAACCCCCAGCACCTTTTCCCGCCTTTTTTGCCTGAGGGCCCCCCCCGCCCCCCAATGCCCTTGCTCCCTCCCACCTCCTGTCAGAGCCAGGTGCAGTCATTCTCCATGTGGGAACCAAGTCTTGGAGAGATCATTCCAAATGGACAAAAGTAACATTTGTGACTCAGTAAATGCCAAATGTTTCCTCCATCTTAATACGCGATACTCACAGGGAGCAGCAGGACTGTGGTCCACAGGCTAGCCATGTCCTCGCCCATGGGCTGCAGACCCATTATCCTCAGTGGGCCTGGAGACGGGGCCCAAGGCCTCCTGAGCCCCAGAGACACCTGCTGGGACACTGGGCAGCCCCCTGAGGGCTGATGTCAGGGTCCTACCAGTGAGGCACAAGGTAGCTCCGGTACAAGCAGAGACACAGCCCTGAGCACAGTGGCCAGGGGAGGCAGGCAGCTCCTCTCAGGGCTGGCAGTGAGCACAGGCTGCCAACTACCCACTCAACATAACCACCACTGCAGTCCTGAAAAGACCCTCTGCAGAAATTAAATCCAGGTTTAGATGAAGAAATGTATGCTTGGAGAATGTTATGAGTCACTGCAATGTGAAGAAAACTGGGAAATAAGTATTATAACCGGAATCATAGAGCCATTGTGACCCACTACTGATTGTTCCTCATGCTGAAGCGATTCTTAATTAACTTGAGCAACTGGGTACTAAAAAGTATTTTTAAGCTTTTTACACCACCTATTCATTTGCTTCTATTAGCTGCAGGTAGAATCATAATTTTCTGGATAATTTTAAAGGAAATCTAGGCTGCCATAAGGAAATTTTATATATCCCAGGCTGATCGTACTTACGTAATAATGAAGCTACAGTTAAAGAGGGTTTGACACAGTCACATCACTAAATTAATTTTATTCTAGAATTCAAACTGTTTCTAGTCCATGGAAAAAGTAGAAAAGTCTACTCTGACAGTATAGAAAGACATGAAATGTGACTTACATGCTTATCATGCAGACCGAGAGGGACAGCTGGCAAGGACTGAGGGAGGATATTGGGGTGCAAAGCCTGTGTCTGGATATAGAGGGGCTGAGACAGCTAAACATGACTCCAGGAAAAAACCTCTGGTGAGGAGGAGGGAATGAACAAAACGATAGGCAAAGGCAGGGAGAAGTGGCATGTATGAAGCAGTTCTGGAATGGGACACATGATTTAACTATTCTTTTTACATGAGATATCTGAAATCTACCGGTAAAGTGTTCCCTCCTACCCAGGACTGGTTGATGTGGTGGTAGGAAGCTGCTAACCTCAGCAAGGTACTCTGCTGGGCTGTGCAGCCAAGTCGGAGCACTACACTGAAAAGCTCTAAAACTGATGCTGGAAGTGGAATACCAACACAATGAAAAACCAATGAAGACATTTCACTGAGCAAACAAGAGACAGATGAAAGTGTCAGGGCTGCAAAAAAATCAGCTTCTAAAATATAAGAATAAACGTTGCTTAAAAATAATGATTTAGCTGTCTTGTATTTAGTGACTCTGATTAGCAGCTGATAGACAAACTCATTGTACATTTGTTTATTGTTTCAGCTCCTGAAGAAACTCAAATGTAAATGTATCATTGCTACAATAGACAAAAGGGTTGTATTACAGTCAGGCCAGCTGAATGCAGTTTTAAAATAGAAGTAAGAATTGCCTTTGTTGCACAATTCATATATAATGCTAGGTACTCCTTTTATTTAGGTTTTTCTACACGTGGTAATTTTCCTCCATTAATTCCCCAGCACACAGCTTTAAAAATGGATCTTGCTTACAGCTACGGTACTACAGCAGCTAATCAAGTCAATGAAGCTATGGTATAGAAATACAAAGTTCCTTATAATGATACATCGATGTTCTGAAAATACCAGCATTTGCTTTCTCATTTTGGGCACCCTGTAGGAGAGAGTATTTTTATCTTCTTTCTGTGCCTTGATTCCCTAGTTATAATTCCCTAGTTAAATGGATAATTTATTTTTCATCTTACTGGTTTGACAATAAATAAATTCATGTCCTTAAAGCACTCAAACTATTCAAATTCTGTACAAAAGCCAGACAGAAACTAATTCCATCTCAATACTGTTATTTCACTTGCATATCATAACTCAGATCAAGAAATGTTACAAAACTGAGCATTATGTGAGCACTGTCCATCTTGTCTTACAGGAGGTAGGCTCCTACAGAAATAAGATCTTTTTTGTTTTAAAAACATTGTAATTCATATTAAGAACAGACATTAAAAGTGAACAGACAGCACTAATTTAAGAAATCCTCAGTTCTTTGTTAAATTGGCATTGGCATTTTTATATACTAATTTGTTTGCAATACTGTATGTATGTTTTAACAAACAGCAAAATTTAGAACAGTAACTGGACAAGAAAAATTAGCAAACTAATAAAACAATTTAAAAAAAAAGATAAACTCTGTAAGTAGTGCTTATGTAGCTTCAATTCATGATAAGAATACAAATGGAAGATTATAAATATACAATTGTTTATATATTTTTTTCTTGTCATTCAAAAAAAGTAAGCTAGAACAAGCCCATAAAAGCTGATTGATGGAGTACGGTGATATTATGAGCAATATTCTGGAAATGTCTCAACAGAGAGTCTCGATGTCTGAGGTCATACATCCCTGCCTTCACAGATCACAGTTCCACAGAGCAATGTCTTCCCTATGACCTTCCTCTGTCATGCTGCTTTACGCATTGCCTCTCTCCTAATGCAGACACTTGTACTGGGGTTTTTAGCAAATCGATAGAGAGGGGCAAACAAGAGACCTGGCAAAAGGTTCTACCCAGACATATATACCAGCCTCATCTCTGTGACATGTGAGCACACTGAGGTCCAATCTGATTCCATGTGTTCACTGATGCATCAGTTTCCTACAAACTACCATCTCTGTTTACAGTTATACGAGACTTCAATCCTTGTCACATTCCATACATTGTTCTTTTCCTAAGCCACAGAAGGCTATACTCCTGCTAAATATTTTACAGACTTCAAATAGGCAACTATCAAATAATTTTGAGTTGTTGTGCATGTAGCAACATAAAGAAAACTCCTTTAGAAGTATTTAGCAATTATTTCAAATTCTTTCCTTTATCTTGTCAGTTTTTGCTGTCATTAAATTGCATCTTGTTCATTTCCAGAATGAAACATATTTGAAAATTATATTTCCACCTGAACAGAAATTTAAAGTGACGATGGTTCTTCTTTGTACATTCCCAAGACAGAAAAAGTGACATTAATGAAATGTGAAACATCATGAATTAGAGGTAGTAAAATATTTACACTTAGTTGTAGTTGTTCTGTAATTATGACACCCCATCCACACTGGAAGCATGCAATAAAACTACTTAGTGCTTTATTTTCTTCTCATTTTTTCTTTTAACACATTTTTTTAAATGCTGTGGATTTTCAGTGGACACATTATACTCATCTCACAATTTAGATATTGTAGAACATTAAATTTATAGCACTGCCTCCAAAACCTTATAGAGCCAATATATGGTAAATGGATATAATAGAATAGAATAACACTAAATTCTTATTCAGTTATTCAGTTTTCTGAACTGACCTTCCACGTGATCATACCTAAACTGGGAGTAATGTTTTGGAGCATTTAGACAGCCTTTTGAGATAGCAACAGTCAGGGATGAAATTCAATTAATTGTAAGATAAAGCTTGCAACATTTGCAAATAGGATTATATAATTTAATTCCTAATGACAGAGGGGCCTGGACTCCCAACCAAGATACCTGCTATTTCTAGTCCTAACATTTAGTTTGATTAATTCTGCAGAATTAATCTGCAGGATAGACTTTATATAATTTGCAAAGTATGATTAGCCAAGATAATTTTTACTGAAATCACATTCTATAATTTTGCTCATGAATGGCCCATGTTCTAACTTTAATTTGAATGCAAACAATTGTAATACATTTCACACTACCTATTTTTAATCTTCTCTCCCTTTCCTCAATGAATATGATTTTTATATTTCTTCTCTGACTACATAGTGAACTCATTTATATCCTATTTCAGTTTCCTATCTGATTAGTTCTTTTCCCTACAGATTTAGTTTTGCTGAACCATGATGGTGCCACAAAGACAGCAGAATAAAATATAAAGTTCATACATAATCATGTAAGCAGAGAGAGAATACCTGCAACTCCTATTCATTTCAAAGAAGCTGCCATTGTTTAATGCCTTTAGAAGTGGCACCACAGTTTATATTCAGCAGAATACATTATCCCAGTATACAGCACTGGATAATTATTGGTAGATGAATGCTTACTGTAAAATAAATATCAGAACTGGCACAAAGACAAATACCTTCTTTGCAATCCACTCTTGTCTCCAGGATAATTATGTAACCTTTGAGGGCCGAGGGGGAGTCTGAAAAGACCTCTGAATGAAAACCTTCCCATATCTTTTTAACAAGAATGCCATTGAAAGCACATGTACAAAGCTGGGGAGAAAACTCTGAGAAAAGCAGATCGAATTTCCATCAAGAATCCCAAAGATTTTAGAACTATCAGCAGACTCAGATAAAACTCTATACATAAGCACTTCTCTGTCTTGCAAGAGTACATAACAGAAAAAGAAGCAGCACAGTTTGTTATAATTGTCAGTTCTATTCAGATAAGCATACAGTGGTACTGTTCCCTCCCATGAAGCATTTTCTGCCATTTATAAGGCCATTTGGAAATGTGAGCAAGCTGGCAGTTTATTACCAGCTGCATTTTGCATAGCAGAGATGGTACAAGTAATTTCCATCTAGAATTAGAACGAAGTAGCAGAAGTCTCCCACTGCCAGCAACCACATGGACTAGCAGGTCAGATACAAAATTCAGGTTAAAAGAGACCTATCTTGCTGCTAACTTCAGCAATGGACTTAAAATTTCCTACATTATCTAATAATCTTTACACAACCTGCTGGTATGGCACAAACAGCTAAGACACTTCCCGGTTGCAGGTACTGTTCCTATGCTCTAAATTAGTTCTCAAGGAAAAGTAACTCGACATTTTAAGGTACTGGGTACAACAGTTTCCAGCAACATCTCCCTATAGGAATTGCTACTTGTTGGCAATGTTAAATTAGCATTAATATTGATAGGCCTTATTTATAATAAGTTAATACAACTAGTAAGTTTATAATAAAAAACCAGAACAGTTTAATCATGGATGAAACTAGCTTGAGTTACCAGGCTCATTGATCTTTAGTCTGAACCTTTGGAATGCTACAGAAGTCCATATGCAAAACCAACCTGGCTCATTATAAATTTTGTGCCCATTTAAAGCCTGAGACGTCTCTTTCTTACTAAATGGAGATCTATTCCTCTCAGCCTTTTACATATCTGATGGGAAAATTATAAACCACTGTGTGAAAATTTGACCACATGAATGGCTGAATTCTTCAGGTGGATCAGAGGAATATCATAGCAGCAGTATCTGTGAGCAGTGAGAAGCACCTGGAAGCAGCTTACAGTTGTGCCAGTTCCCATGTTGCCTGTTAAGGATAAGATGGCACTTAAAGTGGGTCACAAGTAAACCACTTTGTGAGAATTGAGCCCTAAACAATTAAAGTAGAGCTGCTGGAATAACTAGTGTGTGAAGAAGAAATGAAAAAGCTTAAATATTTGATGGAGTGGTGTCAAAGCATCACATTAGTATTTTGTCCCTGCTTCATGGCTTTTCTGAGAGAACTTGTGAGTTCAGCAGCAGCTCTTCAATAGCACCATAAAAGCATTCTAGTGAAGCTTGTGACCAAAAAATCTGCATGGAACTGAGCAGGAGATTAGGAAAATAGAATTTTTAAACATTAACAATTTGATCATTCAAAAATAAGGTATTTTTCAGTTTGCATGATTCAAGGTAATAGTCTAAACTTTAAGGTCCTTCCACTTCTTGATATTACCCACTTACACTCCAGTTACTAAATGTCTTACCAACTGCTAACTCTTACAGTCTGACAAATCTGAACTTTAGCAGTGGAATTTAGATTTAAGAGTTGCTGCTGCTGAAATGCATAAATGTAGCCAAAGACAGTTTGGGAGCAGGATAAGTGTACCAGAGTCATACTTCCGTGTTTTTTTCACTTCACATCTACAGTTCAGTGCATGGAAATAACAGGTCTACTATTACCTATGACTTTACAGGAGGACGGGCCAATGTAGATGACCTTTGGCAGCCCTCGTTCCTGGGCCAGAAGGTGGTGGTTCTATCCTCCACACCAGATTTTTGGGATCTAGCCAAACCTAACACTGCAATCTATTGTGTGCTGTTCTTTCGACGAGATGTTATAGATGTGGGTTCATTGCTACAGATCTCACGAAACATTTTGAAAACAGATGGGGATAACCAGTGCTTTCTGGCCATCATATCCTTTATCACACAACATGACTGCAATATACCTTCTGTCAACAGAAATAGGATGTCATGCTGAAACCTATTTTACCAGCCACTGCTGGTCATATCATAACTGTCACTCATATGACAATCTCCTATCACTGTCGCCTGACCCTCACCAACTGATTCCCTCAAAAGACACCGTATGATCTCAGAAAAACTTCGTTGTAGACTACAGAGTAAGCAGAGTCCTTATTCTCTCCTTTGAACTACCTGCCATCTCGTTTTGAGCTGAGGCATGTAGTCAGTACATTAGCTGCTTAACTTAAGGTAACTGAGTAAGCGGCTTAATTAGTTTCCAGTGAAACTTCACAGAGCTTGGCACTAGTATTTTTTAGATAAATATTATTTTAAAAATAATAAAATACCAGTAACTTATGACTTTTCAAATACTATAGAAATAGCTATGGCAAACCATAATCAATTATCATGTGATCAAATGTTTTGCTGGCTAGTTAACTATGCTCCATAGTTATGCTCCACAACAAGGAATTGCAGACTGACCTAAGCTAGAAGTATCTTTTCATAACCCAATAATTTGGATTGTTTGCAATTAAAACATTATAGCACCAGATTGTCACTTTACCTAGCTACACTGAGAACACAAGAATATCTTCCATACATGACTTTCATGTGACTTTGATACTTCTATTCCTACATGAAAGTCTCAAAAAAACAACCCAAACAAAACATTCTTTAAAAACAATACTGTAGTCATTTTTCTGATGGCATACAAAATCTCTCCCCTCTTTAGTTCTTTCTGCTTACTTTTGCACAGGAGGACAAAGATATCACAAAACAAGCATCATGAAAGGAAGGGATAAGAAAATCCACATCACAGACTACATGATTTTGCTAGGAATAATGGACCCAATCCACCAAATGGCTTTTGAGAAGCAGCTAGAGTTCAGAAACTGCCTTCTTTTCAACACACTCTCAAATGAAACAATATTTTCACAACTGGGAAATATGTAATTTGTTCTAAGCTTCTTCCCATATGCTTCTGTGCTTCATCTCTAGAGACAAGTCTAAAGCTGAGATTTAGTGTAAAACAATACAGGAAAGACCATGAAAAGGAATCAGCTCCTTGCCAACATCAATAGATTGAACACTTTTTCAGGCCAATAAAAGTCATATTTGTGTAGGTTGTTATGTTATTTTAGATACCTTAGGGCCTGATCGTGCAGTTAATTGGATTCAAGGGAGTACTACAAAGTATAGGTGGTATCTGTCAATAATAACTGTTGATAAAAGTAGGGAGATGTTTTAGAAGTAAAAATACAGACTACATATTCCAGGTAAGTTTATTTTTCTACAGAGAATACAAAAATATTTTTGTACATTTATACCTCTGTAGCAAATGTCATACAATTTCTGATTAAAATTGCTTGCCAATAATAGATTTCTCTCAGGCACAGATTAAAATCAGCTTCTATAGCTAATTCCACAAACTGAAAAGTTCCAATGCATTTGCCAAAATGTCCTCCATATCTTCTGAGACAATAGTGAGACAGATAACAAATAGGACATCAAAAATCAAAGTTAGAAGACACAAGTATTCTGAGTATCATCTGAGAGCTCATTCATTTAGAGACCCCACTACCCCTGGATAATTTATGTGTGCTTATTCCAGCTATTGCTGATTTAAAATATTAAGACAGCTTGCTAACCTCTGTAAGGAGACTCATAGGCTTGAAAGATGGGATAAGGGAAAAAGAACAAGCTTGCTGAGCACGACACATGAAAAATTTATAATTTTAATATCTTTGTATTTCCACATTCTATTATATGTTCATCAGAATCTGAAGCACGGAATAGCAGTTACTTTATTTCTTTTCTGCCTCCAGGTATAAACCAAAGCATCAAGCTGATAGGTTGGTTCATATAACACCAGCTCTCTAATCACTCCAGATAATTTATTTATATTGAGAATCATGTGTTTTCCCAGTAAGATGTTGATGCAATAGGACTGCCTTTTCAGTTTCTAAAGATGTATAATTGTTAAATGGATACAAATATTGATAAAACATCATTCCTTACATGAGAGTAGATGTGCTATACAAGGAGGGTTTTCAGCAATGAATCCTAGGAAATAAACAACACATAATCTGATCTTCAACCCAATTAAATATTTCCTCAATATTTAAGGTCTGAACTCTTTTCACTCCCACGCTGATTGGCCTAGTCCCAGTTACCTGGAAGTCCTTCACTATGTAGAAGAGTGCTGTTTAGTTGGCTTGGTTCCTTGAGAATGGACATTAAGGCTGTACTTGGAACTTGAGTTTACAGAAATGAACAGACCTGTCAGTTCCAAGCATTAAACCATAATATATAAGATGGTCCTCTGGCATAACAGGATGCACAATATATGCACGGGGCCATGCCAGATGTTACACTAAGCCATGTGGTAGGTGAAATGAGGGTGTTAAATAGAGAACACATCTTACTGCAGGGCACCTTTGCACCTGAGACTTTGCTTGCATGTACATGATCATTAGAAGTACAGGTTAACTCCTTGTGTGATTCCTGGCAGAACCAGGGCTCTGTGATAAAACTAAAAAGCACTGGAAACAGTTCGGGTTGCCTACATCAGCATTATGCTAAAAAAGTGTTACAAATCATACATTGCCTTATGAACTATTTAGAGAACTGAGCACAGATCTTTCACTTACAGATTGCTGGAAGTGAAAGACACTAAGACCTCTTCTGAGAGTCATTTAGTATATGGGATTCAAGTTATATAGACATGGTTAATGAATGCAAAAATAAAGGAAAACAAAAAAGGGCTGTACACATTTGAAGGTGTACTAAGAGAGAGCATAACCTTCCTCATAGGAAAATGAGCTTAAAATTCTTTGATTCTGTTAAATTCCTAAATTATGTTGAAAAATAATTTTATAATTTTTTTTAGCATTACATATCAAAGCTTCCTTTTAGATTTAGTGGCCACTGAGTTGGTAAATGTCCTCACCTCTACTTACACTAAACCCTTGCAGTACATCACTTTTTCAGACCAGAAGTTAAGTGGTACACTTGGAGCTTTGGTTTGCACCCAAATTACTTGGCAAGACTAAATTCACTGATAATGAAACTTCACAGATTTACAGACATCCTGAAAACAGTAGAAGCAAGTTCAGTATTACACTCTAGGACATAATTACAGCATTGAAATATTTTCATTAAAGATTTTTTAAAAAAGTTATGAAGAGGAAGGTACAGAAATTGTTCATAGAATTAAACATTCATATCAAAAGATAACTATAAAGAAGAAACATTGTCAGTCCTCCAAAATGATGTATTTGTTTGAATTGGTGATTTCCATAATTAAATTTCAAAATACTTAAGTTTCAGAACATTTTAAATATTCACCCTAGTGTGTAAAAAACAGTGGCTTAACTGAGAACCTTACTAGGTAGCTCTGCAGTAATTAGCAGTGTACTTTAGAAGGACTTAAACACAGGTCATGATGTCCTTAGCAGAGATCATTCCTAAAAGATGAAGAAGTGTAGCCTTCCAGGCAGCAAGTAATTTAGGATCAAAACCTACCAATAAAGGAATTTGCAAAGAACATGTCAAAAGGGGCAACAAAGTATCCCTGACATTTTCCATACTGTTGAGAACATACAAAAATTATGAAGACTTGTTAGGTGCACAAGTATGATAAAAATAAAACCAGTTTAACCTGCTTAAACATTTTTTATTCCTAAAATCTGACTTCAGCTACACAAGACAATATACACCTACAGCAACCAACCAGCTTAGTGACATTTTCTCTGTTTGAATTTCAAACACAGCCCATGACAGTTTCAGAGTCTCCCTCCAAAGAAAACTGTAAAATCCATCTGTTCTGATGACCAAAAAAATCCAAACCAAACAATCCTAATCCTTTTCACATTCCAAGCATGTCTGTTAACTTTCTCTATTAACACTCTTTGGATAGAAATAGCTTATAGAATGTGCAAGAGCTAATATTGGAAAAGCTAAACAAAAGCTGTAATCAGATTTTAAAACAGACAATATAAAGCATTGTAATTAACTGGGTTGGAATAAAGTGGTCTTTATTAGTGCAAATGAGCTCATCTGCTATAGGAATGAATATTTCACAATCTAATCCAGAATGTATTGACATCAGCCAAACATTTACATTTCTTCCATGGACAGATTGTTATTGACCTTGTGATGTGACATATCTACTGTCACTAAGCTACAAAATGGGAATCTCATCCTGCGTCTCCTCTTTTATATACAGAAAGCAACTAATTTGTCAGCATGCCAGCTTTAACTAGCTGAGATGAAGGTAAGCTAATTTAATAGGAACTGTTCAATAGCTTCGACCCACCTGACACTGTCAGTTAAGGCAGCTCCACATTGCAGTGTCTTTCATTATTTCCAGCTCTTTCTTCAGACTACTTGAAGAGCAAGTCAAATAATATGCTTAGGAGTCAATAGGCCTGACTTTTTCTCAAGGACATTCTTTTGATGCCAGGAACTGTCAAGTGGGAAAACACGTAGCGTGAAGGTGAGAGGACACTAATTAAATATACATAGCTCTGGCCAAAGAAGAATGAGGCACAGCTTGCTATCTGAAAACTCAGTTGCCTGCTCGACTGAGGTCACAGCTGTTGACTCGTACAAGTTCTTAAGTTGAGGTCTCAGTATGAGACGCTTTAACACTCTTAAATTATAGACAAAGGCTCTCTTCAAGGATTCTGTGTACAGTTATATGTGCTTTATAGTTTAAAGACAGACAGTAGAGAGTCAATATTTAAGTTCAGATAAAATGAATATGTATCTTTCATCTATTGAACTTTGAGGTATTACAGCATTTCTTGAAACCAGGGAAGAGTCTATGCTTGTTACAACACAAGTTGTGTGATTCTATTAATGATATCCATGTAGAAACTGACTTTTTAAAGGCCTTTTTTGAAGTGTGGTTCAGATTAGATTTGCTACAGTGAAGAGCAATGAACAAGTATTGTGTTTACATACATGTGTTTGGATTATTTCACAGAGGTGAGTGTCCATGTTCCCACCTGTGTCAAACACTTTCAGACCATGAAGCTAACATAAAAATATCAGATGGCTTAATGCCTTCCTCCCTTCCCTCTGATTTCTTTGCACTACTGATTGCTCTCATTTAATATATATTATCTAAAATCAAACTTTCTACTACCCAGTGCTGAAAGTTTTTTTTATTACATTATGAAGTATCAGCACAATTTCTCTTGTGAGTGCTGTTGGACAAAGCTGCACAGTGCAAGTGACTGCAGAGATCCCTGAACGGCACGACTCTGCGTTCCTCTATTGACAGGGCTCCACGCAGCACTGTGCCTGTGTGCCAGGCAGCAGCCTGCTCACACAGTACCATAAATGAGCTCATTTACAGAATCAGAGTTGATTAGGACTTACTGGCTGGAGCACTCTGCCTTCTGAGCACAGCTAAACTGCAGCTGGACTGGTATCTCTGTATCTGCTCCACAAGGCTTGGAGCACCCCAGCTTAATCTGGGAGTCACTTCACTGCTGTGATGCAGGTGTGTCCTTTGAGATGAACAAATAATAATAGTTACAGAGTTGAAGTATTTAATTAATATCCCTATGACGTAAAATCCAAGTAGTATTACTGGCATTTGGTTGTACTCAGAACATACAAAAAGCTGTCAGAAGACTATCACTTTGACCTGAAAGTTGTGGCCTTTAGATGTCTTTCCGTCTTGCCAAATGCCACCCTGACGAGCAGTCTTCCTTCTACCTCATACCCGTGACATGATTTGTGCATGTTCAGCCTTTCACAGACACCTGGGTAGCAACAGCCTGTAACTACAAATGCATTTGTGGTTTTGCTCACATATTTGTTCAGGAAGAGGAGATTTTGTAAGGCAGTTTACATGCTACGAGGACTATCCCTCCCCTTCATACACAAGGGTAATCAAAACCCATATTATCTTTAAATGGACAGATGAGGAAGTGCTCAAAACTGAGCTTATATGAGAGAAAATTATGCAAATTAACACATTTAATAGTTGCATAATTTCACATAACAACTAACCACATAAAACTCCAATATTTATTATTCCTAGTACATAGATAAAATGGCACATCATATTCACCCTTCATTGTTTCCAGCATTTCGCAATTTTGTCTGTGGCCAAGGCAAGAGTGTTTTCCTGGAAACAAAGTTCTTTCTCCCAGTTTTCCCTGCTGGACACACAAATGACAGAGTGTGTTTAGTTTATAAGAACCACTTTTGTTCATCAGTCATAACAAAAAAGAACAGAGGAAAAGAGAAGGTCATGCTTTCTTCAGAGATTGGACTTGACCTTCCTCTTCCCTCCACCAGACTGTTTTCTGGTCTGAAAGCTGTGAGATTAAATAGTGTCTGATAAATTACTAATATGTCATTTAACTAAGTCTCTTGGACTATTTGAGAGCAATCACTGGTCTCAGCTCATACGCTTTTCAAGTTAACAGCCCTTTTTCCCAGCCTGTAACTGTATTACTCTCTGAATACATTTATATGTAGGTTGAGAGAAATAAAGTTCATACTCCTTAGGAGCAACATGCAATATGCTATTGCTGAAGGCAAAATCTCCAGCAAGATTAACACATGCTCTGCTTGGTCCTGTTTTTCACTTCCGTTTACTTTTGTTGGTATTTTTCATGCTTACTTGATTAACAGTTTCTGTATGTGTGCATCGGTCCCTTCTGCTGAAGGCTTAGCTGTCCACGGATAAGTAGGTTCCACATGGTTGAGGGATACCAAGCAGCTGCCTTACTTACCTTGCTTGATTTCAATCTAGCCACATAATGTCACAGTTTAACAAACAAACTGGAATTGCAGTTACATATTTTTTAACATCTTGGGTGTCACATAGAGTGTCCACGAAAACCTGGCTGAAGCAGCTGGCAAAACTAAGCTAAATGGGTTTGGTCTGGCAGCTCAGAAGAGACTAACTCACAAATCCTTCTCCCATATACTGCAAATTTGCAACAATTTAGTTTTGCTGATTGCAGAGAAATCCCTTATACTTATAAAAAGGTAACTTACAGCAAATTTTGTCCTTTTGGGCTTAAACATAGAGGAATAGTGGCTGCACTTCCTAGTTTCAAATCATTTAACACATCATGCTCCATATTCTGATACTGTGCTACAATCATGCTCCCATCCAAAATCACAAAACCAAAAATTATATTATTTGATCTTAAAAAAAAAATATATTATTTCCATAATATTTTTGAAGTACAGTAACAAAGAGATGAAAAATAAATGCAATCATCAAGAAAATTGTAAGTGACAGTAGCTTGTGATAGGGGCAAAGCGGATGAAGGCAAAATGTTCAAGAAAAGTATTTCTGACTTACCATTCACCCTGAAACAATTGCAATATATTGATGGTAAATGAGAAATGTGAGATACTAAGATTTCTACAAAATAAAACAACAACTCTCTACCCAATGGCTGTTCTGTAATTAGTGCACCTTAGGCACTGACCCACTTCAAAAAAAAATCAGAAAAAATAAAGTTATTTTCCTTCCTTGATTTCTTCAGGGCAGGAAGCATGTCAATGTTTGTAAACTTATGTAAATGCATAGCACTACACAAATTTTGTTAACAATGAAATAATTCTATTTTTATGCAGAAATTCCAGAGAACAAGAGTAACCCTTTTTTAGCCAAAGCCTCTGTGCAGAAGCATAATCCCAGTATGGCATAATAAAGCAATGCCCCCAACAGCAGCTTTATTACACCACACAATAGTGCAGCTTCATGAGCACATTAAGGCTGGTTTCAAAACTGGCCTTAAAAGCAACTGCTCCCAAAGCAATCACCAGTGAGATGCATGTGGTGACCACTGCAGGTTTGTATATATGATGGGCTCAGTCTGTCAGCAGAGGACATGTTCTCCCCAGCCAAATAATGTCCTACCTGCATTCTGGAGATGGAACAAATCACCTTCTCCTTTCCTTGTCACTTTTGTGACATGAGAACATCACTTTCTTTTGTCTCATTTGGATGTATAAGGAAATACTGAATATCTTTTTATGATAAATAGAGCTTACTGCATAGCAACAACTGAACTGGAGATAATATTACAGCTAAGAGCAGGAAATTATTCACTGGCTCCAGTGAATTGTTATAAGTGTTAGAATTACAAGTAGTCTTCACTGTGCAGCTCAGAATGAGGTTTTTATACAAACTCAGTGCTTGTAATGCTGCACTCCTGCAGGTCTCCAAAGGAGCACAACCACAGCAGTATGGTGTGGGCAGAGAAATGCAAAAGGGTCTCTGCTGCTTTCAAGCAGTATTCTAGGGCTGCCCATGGCTGGGAACCAGCCCTGGCCCCTAATACCGTCTGTGCGACAGCACGGAGATGGATCTACATGGGAAAGCATCCTAGTGAAGTTATCTGCCTTGTGCAAGTCACTGAGCAGTGACAGATCTATCCTACAAATGATGCTTAATCATTTTGTTTTAAACTGAATTTTTAGAATGGACCAACTGTTTACAGGAACTTTATGTATAGTTTTCTATTTTTTCTGGTTACTTTAAGCTTTGGCAAGATATAAAAAATTTAGCAGTGTGACAGAACGTGGCTAATGTATTCAGTTTTGACTCAAAGTTGAATCAAGAGAGTTTCCATAATCCATGTTTCTTTCATAAAATTTGTTATTTCAGACCTGTTGGTTAGGTGCCCATTTTGCAAGAACTCTAATACACAATAACATATGTTTATTTTGTTTGGGGAGGGCATTGGGCTTGTAGTATTTATTTCAAATAATGGAAAATACAAAATAATGCCATTGTTAGTGTATGCATCGAGATTTAAGGTAACCTGTAGGATTAAATCAAAGTTTAATTTCCCAGATTAGGAGTAAAATGTATTGTATAATAACCAATGCCTGCTGAAAAAAACCCACCCCATTTCATAACAGTAACCTAGGCAATATGCTGACTTAGCTATATTAGAGTACCATATTCATATGATTCATATGATCTCTCAAGTGTATATAGATTCAATGTTGATACTCATTTCTCAATGTACTCCTGCACATTTTCTAGGCTCTCAGGATAAATTAAGTTTTAAAATTATTTAAATTGGATACTAATCCACACCTTTTCCTGCACAAATACTCTTCCCAATCCACACCAGAGAGTAAAACATTTTATTTTAAACTGTTACAGCAGTGAAAAATGCATTCACACTAGCTGTTAAACACATTACTATGTATTATGGTAGTTGAAAGCTGGAGTTCTCAGCAGCCAGCTTCTAGAGTATAGTTTCAAATCAGCTGGAGGTCATTATGTCATTTGAGCAATCACTCCCCGCTATAAAAACACATTACTTGTTTTCATATTCATTATATTTATTCTTGGTATTATAAAAAGTGGCATTTGACCTGTTCCAAGCTGACATTTGTACGGCTCTGAGTGCAAGCAGGTTCTCAATTCATCAAGGAAAGCTAACTGCCAATAGCTGACGTACATTTAGATTACAGTATGATTTTCAACAAGAGTACCAGGGTTATCAACCTGCCCAAAAAACATTGACTGAAGATGGTCTAACAGCACTTTCAGCTTAACTTCATTCCTTCATTATAAAAATCTACTGAGAGTGTATTATAAGGCCATGTGATTGATCTGTGGTATTTAGAGAAAGTAAATATTACCCCATATTGGTGAAATCACAAAATTGAGATGCTAAGAATTTAGAAATTACATCCATGCTTACTACCTCAATGCTGCTCTGATTCAAACCACGTATTTTGTAGCACTTTTTGTAATACTTTTAAAAACAAAGTAATGACATAGTCCTTCAACAAGTTATAAAATATCATGTTACATGTGTTGATTTAAGAAAAGATATAACAGTTATATAAAATAATGAATTATATGAATCAAAACGCACCATCTCATCATAAATGATCAGAGAGTTAATGAAAACTGGGCAGCGATTATTATTTTTTTAATATAATACATTGCTTCTAGGCATCATTTAATGAAGATGTTTATGAGGTTGGGCTTTTTAAGATTTGTGTGGGTAATAAGAAATTTCACATGTAATCCAGAAGGCATATTCTACACCAAGCAAAAGACCAGGGATATAATTAAAAGCCAAGACTCAAAAAACAGAACGGACACTTCAGGTTTATAATCCACCAAATGATGAATATGCCTCTTTGCCCTGTATCATTAGAAGTCACAAACACATGCACTTAGGAAATTTATCAGTGTATTAAAAACACTTCTACAGAAGTTAGGGAGCTGTCATGACAAACTATGGCTCACTCCAGAAAGCAGATTATTATAGACTCCATGTGTCAAGACCTAGAAACACCATTGATAAACCCCAACTTTTCAGTATAAAATACAGCACCTTAGAAAGCATTAAGAAGAGCTCAAGTGAATGAGATCAAAGATACCTCAATGGCAATGACCTGTCTGTGTCTATGTGGACTCTTAAGGAAAAGTTTAGAAATAGGTCAAGCTTAGAGTCACTCTGCATGGATACGCTCCCATCATCCATCAGCTTGAAGCTAAAAGGTTCCCTAACTTCCTGAGGTTTTTATCCATCTGGCAAACCTGAATAAACTTTCCCTGCAAGAAACTTTCAAGCCTCTTCCAGAACCTATGTATACTTTAAGTATTCATAGCATGAGAATGTACGGCAAGATTCATTACCTAATTATCTACCTAGAAATGATGACACATGTTGATGTGTAAATATATAATGGTATCTTATAAAGATACTTCTGGTATGTGAAGTGGATTCAAGATGAAAAGCATTTTTTCTAGGTTATGCAAACTACCATTTAAAGAATTGTTTATAATAGAAACTTGTACTAAAACTTATATTAGACCCCTATGTGTAACTAATATCCCAATGTCCAATTAGACAATGCATTTATTTAGTATAATATCTGCCCTATTTTACACCTTTTATGGAATTAGGCTGGACAGAAGATGGATGAATTTCAAGTAACTGGGAAAAACCAACACAAATCCACACTGCACTGCAAACACAGAAATGCTCTGAACTTTGGAGAGAGCCCTAATCATCAGTTACAGCCAGAGCTTTTTTCATCTCTTTCAAGATGCAAATATGTAAAATGAAACAGCTTCAACATGAAGAGTTGAGAATACTGTCTTCTAAAGCCTAGCCAGTTAGACTAATATCTTAACTTGTGACTCCCCTTGCTAATTTAGTGCTCTTATCATTTGGATATTAGAAGGAAGCATCATCATCATCATGAATTTACAGTTGCACATCCAGCTCATTACTTCCTTTTCTTATTGTTTTATTGCAAATAATTAAAAATAAAAGGTGTAAAAAATCCAAGTTTATCTTGTGTAAAGCAGTTCATGACATAAAAGACAACTAGAGGGAGAAGTTAATTGTATTTGGAAATGGAAAGTACAGTTGGAATAGATTTAATTGGGTTTCTTTAACTTCCAGTTTGGTTACTGAATAAAAAATGCAAACAATTTGCATAGCACCAGGATGGCTTCTCTCTTACAAAATAAGAAGCTATAAATATCAGCAACCAACAGCTATAATAAAAAGAAACAAAATTGGACTGAAACACATAGCTATGGATCTCCACTTACAGAGACCCAGACTTTTAAGACTGCAGGAATTCCTCCAGTTTCCATGGATGGGGGAGGAGGAAAACTGAGAAGATGGTAATAGGCAAAGTATTTTGTGATATGCAGATGGTAAGATAATTTCCATCTGAGTTTTTTTCTCCACTGAGTAATTACACTCTCCTCAGCAGAAGCTTTTTGTCTGCATTGAAAGCCAAGGCAGTTCTCTGTAAGTAACCTATTTTGTATATTGGGATGGGTGTAAGAGGGTTTTGCAAAAGTATTTTTTATCTTTTTTTGTCAGAATTTTTGTGCTGTAATTTCACTTCAAGTGGCTACTGTAATTGCAGGTTAAATTTGGCACCTACACTCTACTAATCTAATATTTTGCTAACTCATTTAAGCTATAACATAAGAGGACATAAAATTGGTTTTAGGCTTCTGTAATGTAATTATTACCTTTTACAAAAAAATTAAAATGTGTACCCAATTAGTAAATAATGAAAACTGATTTCCTTTTGGTAGTTGGCAAAAAATTGTGTAATTTCTGTCTTACAAATTTTTTAAATTACCTGCTGTACATGACCAATTTTTTCCCCCTACTAAGTTTTGTAAGGGCTTCTACATAAAGAAACATCAACATTCTATAATTACAAATTAGAATCACTGATTACACGTATTTACAGTAATTACATAATTAGCAATAATTACATTAATTATACAAACAATAGACTGCATTGAGTAGCAATGAAAAACAAGAACATTCTCATGTGTAAAAACATGCTTTGTGCTGGGAAAAAAGGCTTTTATCCCTAGCACTAAACCACCGAACTGAAGCACGGAGCACCACCACTGTAGCATGCAGCTCCATTCAAGCACTGCAAACTCCTTCACAAATGCTGGTTACAAACATGAAGTATTTTGGGATACATTTACCCCAGATAACGTATGTAGAGCTAAGGATGACACAATAGATGTGGAAGACACTGGGGATAAGGATTTCTTTTTCAGAAGCACCTAACTCCTGTTTTGAAGAGCCTGACAGGTGGCTGCACAACCAGCTGAAGCTGATAACACTCTGAGCTGGCAAAGGAAGGTGTGACCTTGCACTTGGCACTGCTACCCCAACTGCATGCCCCCACCCTTTCTCCCCGGCTGCCTCTGGTGCTCGTGCAGCCATTGAGCTCAAATATTCACAGTGCCAACAATTTTTATTTGGCCTTGTTTTCTGCTGAGCTGCTCTAGATGATCCCACGGCTGTGGGAGCGCTGGAGCTGATGCTAGAAGGGAGAACAAAACTCTCCTTTCGGAAGGCATCATTCTCTCAGATCAAATTAAGCAGACAGTGAAACTGCAAATTTAGGTACTTAAATTTGATAAACATGGTGTGCAAAATCAAGGAAAGTCAGCACCTGGAACATAAGGCACTCTGGGGACACCCCACTGCACATCAGTCACACACAGAACCTACTACAAGTAGAACAAGAGGAGGACAATGGAGGAAAGCTAAGGAACAGACAAATGTTTTCCATGGAAAATGACAAATCCGATCTTCTTTATGATATCATCTGTGACCACAGAGTGGTCACAGACAGTGATTACATTTAGAAAGAGTACTTTTAGTCTGAACCTTGTAAGACAGAAACTATGGTTACCCCTGCAGTGCTAATTATCTCCCTAGTGAAGAAATGAACAGCAGATTGTAGCCAACTCATGCGCAGTGGCTCTGAGTTCGTCTGAACTTCACCTCATGGTGTCCCAGTCCTTCATGTGGGGGATTTAATTTTTTTAATGAGTATTTATAGGATGTGAGGACTCTGTTGCAGCCCACCTGAATGAAGGTATCTATGGCCTGAACTGACAGGTATGCTCTATGAAGCAGGAAGTATAGCTTCAGACCACATGAGCTTCCAGAGAGTGCAAAGCTCTCCACAGTGGTGACCAAGGGAAGGGACAGTCAAACCTGGGTTGGTCTCCTCCACACTACTCCACACTCCTCTACACAAGTCCCTGCAGCAAGTGATTCCCAGAACCACAGCTGTGTCTGAGAGAACTTAGAGAGAAAACTAATTAGTTCCAACACAGAGAGATCATCAATGAATTAATATTTATACAACACAGACGATCAAGTCATGAGAAAATAGGACTGAACAGGAAATACATTACTTGACAGCGTAGTTGTTCCTACTACATTTATCAGGGCTGTAGTGACTAGCTTTGGTGCCTGGATACATTTCTCTCTTTATTATGTCTTTGATGTTCAGAAACCTTAGCTAAGTTAAACTGCACATCTGCTTTTAGTTGAAAAATGAATTGCAAATCAAGACTGTTTGTTAGGTGAAGTACTATAGGAAGAGGTGTGTGCAGAGTGCTGAGGGTGAGGCAACATTGGCTACGTCAATAAAGGCAGTTGCTCTGCAGGTTTCACTAAATCTGTGACATCTGTATTTTCTGTTAGACAAGCACAAAAGAATTCAGGCCAAAAATTGTGAAGTTAGCTGGGTTAGACTCCTCTCAGGTCAAGATGATGTGTAGTTTTGTCAGTGTGACACTAAGCTCAAGCTCTTAGTTTGGAAGGTGCTGTGTTAATACGGCTCTGAAGCTTTGGAGTTACAGCACATGGAGCTGTGGTCAGTTCTCAGCTAGTCTAGGACTCTAAGTCCTGTCATTCATTCTTGTTTCTCAAGAGAGTGTGCCAGGGATACGCAGCAAGAAATCATGAGTGCTGAAGCTCATTTAGGTCAATGAAGGAGAAGAGCAAGTATCGAATGTGTGAGGCTCTGCAGAGCAAACCTGTCAGCAGCTGAGAAGCAATGAAGAGAGAAGCAGTCAATCACATACATCAAGGCATTTTCTCTGTTAAGTAAGATTTTCAGACAAAATAAATTATCAAAATATTTGTTGCTTCTTCTGACATCTAAGCTGGTATTTCAGTAAAATTGTTGCTTAATACAAATTAAACACTGTTTTTGAGCACAAGCCCTCATATGTTCTCAGTGTGTTACCAAGTGGTCCACCTATACTCACTTTAACTTTATTGCCAAATGATCACCCCTACCCAAAAAATCAGATTGTGATACTATGCTTATGCTATTAATCTAAATATTAGCAGGACCAAAGTTTGTTTCAGTAACTGGAATACCTTGACATCAACTATTTAGACATAGGTCTACTAGCTCAACAGAAGGCCAAAGCTTCTGGGATCCAATAAGGTACATCTTGCTCATTATGTGCTCTAATCCTTACTCCTCAAAGCCACCATGAGTTGCAGGTAGGGCAGTTATTGTTTAGAAATTTGGCTACAGCATTCTGACTTAAACGCTTTAATTATGCTGTTCTCATGCTACCTTTGTATTTAGTGAATGACAGCAGTAGTGAAGGTTTAATGAGCTGTGAATGACTATACAAAATGTACAGGATCACAAAACCTGCTTCTGGTAATTTACATGAACAGTTACATCCAAGTGCCAGAATCTATGTCAAGATCCATTGTTAATATACTCTGTATGTTCCGTTTTAAGATTGGTTATAATATAATTATTTCCACATCTCCAAGCTAAACTTGTCCATTCTAGTTTTCCTTTATCTGAATCATTCACTGATACACAAAAAGTTTGCCTAGGAACGTCAGCTCCCTAGTGGTTTTAACAGTTAAAATATTTGATACACTCATATTTCCATCTAACCCAAGTTTTTTTGAGAGAGAATGCTCTACATTTCTGTTTAAATCTGTCACACTCTGCTTGTGGATTTGCAGACTGTCAGTGTTCCCTGCCGTAGGAACGTTGCACTGCTCACAAACCAGAGAGAGGCTCTTGAAAGGTGAACCAATGCATCACCTTACCTTGCATAAACATTTGATCTTGTGCTTCATCCAGCTACCCAGAGTGCCAGAGCTTTTACTGGTGGCAGCCGGTAACTGAGAACATGCTACTTCCTGAACACAGTATCTTTTTCTGAAGATCCCTGGTATTCTTGCAGTGTCCATAACAGACACAACACTGCTCACTTTAGGAGACTTAAAAATCCTATCTCAGAGAGACACAGATTAACATAGTAATCCTTTAAGTCATGTCAGATAGTGTTATCTCATTATTTATAGTTATTCCCTAACAAAGAACTCTTCATCTGCACTTCAATCTCCACTTACAAACAGCGGCCATTTAATTTAAGAAATTCCTATTATTAAGAAATTCTCCATTTGCATCTCCAACTGTCTCTGCTCAGGAAATTACTTGACATCATCTACACATTAATTACATAGATAACCAAAAGCCTCCTCTCATATTAACAAGTGAAAACTTAAGAAACAAGGAAACCAGAAACAGAACTGAGGAATGCTCAGTATTTTATTTCCTGCTAAGGCACCTTCAATTCTGAGTTTGTTTTATATGTAAACAAAAATGCATCAGGAAATATAATTCACTTTTAGCCCTTTACATAGACATACATGGGTGCTATTACTATTAAAGGATCTATTTCTGCAGCCTATGGAATGCTCAAAAATAAATCAGAGACTGACTCAATTGCAGTAACATGGCTAATGCTTTAAAAATTACATGGAAGATAAAGTCAGAAATGCTGGGAAGTAAAACGTTTCATTATTGCCACCTTGCAAGAGATTAAAGAAAAAAATAATCTGTAAAAAACACCAAGAAATCCCACTATTGGGGGTTGCTATTCAAGTTGCAAAAGATTAATCCAAAGCAAAGGCAAACATTTTTCTTCTTGTGAGTTGTTCACATCAATCACTTTATATGGGATGGAGGCAAAAAGGAGAAAATACAGTGCACAAATAGTTCCCCTTCTGAATGCCTCAGTTTTGTGCTTTAATGTAATTTTGCTCAACGACCCAGTCTGTCCAAATCACACATGCCTACACTTTTATTTTTTCTCTAGTTACTTTAAGCGTAAGATTTATTAATAGCAAAGATTCAGTGTCAAGTGTTCAACTGCATTTTTCCATGAGCTTTTACAAAGTTCTGTGGCTACATGGGGATTAACCCCATCTTTTCTTATGCTGTGCAGGGAGTTTGTTTTAATGTCAAAGCCACATGTTCTCTGGCATCTTTTGCAAATTGAGCATGCAGATCAGTGAGCAAAGCCCAATTAAAAAAGTACCACAATGCAGCAGTAACAAGAGTATGGTGACCTTCCATGGTGTTAAGAAGTACATAATGTTTTGCCAGCATGGGTACACTTGTTCCCAAAGAATTATTTCCTTATTTTCATAGTCTAAAAAATTATAACCATCCTATTTTATATGATGCTAGTTATAGCCTTCTTTCTTTTCTATCTGTATGGCTTTTCAGAACAAAAAAAAACCCCAACAAAACAAACCTCAAAATCACTCATTTTTTTCTCCATCTAAACAGTGGAAAATGTATACACTTGGAAAATAGTGAAAAATTCCTTGTAGGTTTGTTCACATTTTGGAGTAATATGCATTTTTCCAAGTTTCAGCAATTCAGGTCACGAGTTTCTTATACAAAGTGTACAAAGGGTCATGAAAACCAGTCCAAAATTGCCTAACCAGTATAGCCAGCAGGACGCAGTAAGGAAAGGGATGTTTCTATCTCTCTGAGCTACTGTCTTAACATTATCCATACCCTCTCGTTTGGATTGGTAATTCTGGAGCTAGGTGCCTGAAGGTGCACTGGGAAACAGTCATGCTTCTAAAGCAACATCCTCTTTATCTCACTGTTACATTATCCTTTGTTTAACAGAACTATTGTCCTCTGTTTAATTCAGAAGACAACATTTGAGTATTTAGTGAACACATGGGATAGCTGATAAATAAGTAGATCAATTAATCTAAAAAGGTCTTAAATTGCTGTTTCACTTTCCCTGAAAGATTGCAAGTGATGACAATTTATTTGAAGACAGAATTCTGCTACAGTCTTCCATTAATTAACAATCCAATGTAACAATCATTCCAATTCCCAAAGGTCCTCAAGATCAATGTTATAGTATTTTCCTCACTCCAGCATTATTTATTTATACAGTAATTTTAAATTATTCTTTGCTGCAATATGATGATTTGTCAAAGACAAAGCGTTTTCCTTTAGAGGAAGGTGCTTAAAAGAACCCAAGAGAGAATATTCTTAAGGCCAGTAACTAACAGAGAGCCACGAGACCACCTGAAATGCTGCAGAATTTTCTATTCCAGACATATAAACAGGAGCAAACTGCTCTGCCTGTATTTCAGGTTAGTGTCTTTATCCAGTGTCTACATTGCTTCATTTCCCTCCTTGTTCACCCCTAAAAAAAATTCCAAACAAAACCCTCCAACATAAACTTACGCTTCGATAACGACAGCTATTTTGAGAATATTTAAAGTGCTTGAACTGGTAATGTTCAGGAGACGGAGTTCATGCTTAGTTTCCACATGCATAAAGATATTCCATGAATGCCCCACTTAACCTGCAGTCAAAAGGAATTATGGCATAATAACTATAGTTTTAAGACCTTTCAGACTTCATCAATAAATCTCTCTTTGATGCTATATGAAGTTATGGGGAAGTTTAATCAATAATTAACGTTAATCACATTCAGTCAATCAATAACAGAACTACTCTTTTCCAAGCCCAGAGACAGCTCTGTTAGGTACAAAATCAAATTTAATTAAAGCTGAGCATGCAGAAGAGAGTTGTTAATGCTATCATAATTAGTTTGTTTAATACTGCAACTGCCAAACTCCCCTGTACTTTTTGCAGACTACCTGAATATTAAATTCATTATTTGCATCTCCTGCAAGAGAAAGCTGGGCCATTCATGTACAGTTCACATACATGAAACTATAGAGATACAGAGATTCTCTTAACTTTCCAAGCCAATTGAAAAGTCAGCTCAGAAATGAGCAGATAGTATCCAGAAATCTGAGCATTTCTGAGGATGACAACTGTCAATGGAAGATGCACTCACCTGTGTCATGTCAAAAGCTGCTTTTATATGTGTGCTATGACTTCCTCTTAGCCTCCCACGATCATTAGGTCACATCGTGGAGAATAGTGATTTAATTCTCTGCAAGTTATTAGGAAAAAAAGTTTCTTCTTTAACTTGGGGATCAAAAAAAGTAAGTGCTATTCACTACCCTACCTGGTCTCTTGAGAGATGTCAAACTGAGCCTTTCTATTTCCCTTCACACTTGAAAGAGGAGGTCACAGTGTAAAAGTCAAATATTTAACAGCTCTCTAACCATACTATTCAGCACCAGAGGACCTGAGCCAGGGAAGATGGGTAAACGTTATGTGAACTGTGCTCTTTCGAGACTGTTCTCTTTCCATCCCAGTTCTGCTAGTAGGTGTCTATTTTTGCACATTATAAATTAGGTAAATGTTAACCTGTTCACACTGACAGCTGCCTATAATGGTACATTTCACTTCACGTGTAAAGAAAAGAAGAAAAAAAAATTTTTTTACCAGTATTTCTGATTCATGCTAGCAAGTGTCACTGGTTAAAGGACTGTTTGATACCATGTACTTGGCAGGAAGCAAGACAGTGATATGCTCTGATTTTTACTTGATTAGAATCTAAGATGTGCTTCTGAAAAGTAAAATCTTTATATTTTTAATTTTATAAAAACAGAAATTCTCCCTTGCGTTGAGTCGTAACCCACTTAAGTGTCTACATAGGCATTACTACAGTAACACACCAATATATTCTCAGTTTCATCCATTTTGATAGCTGCCTTGAGCTCACACGTACACAATTAAGCAAGTTCATAAAGATTTGTGAGCACAAGACCTTAATAAGGCAGCCATTCTCTAGCAGTCAGATTTGACTGAAATCCAACAGTAAAACATCCCGTAGCTTTAAATAAACAAACAGAAGACAAAAGCACAAAATGGAAATTCATGAGTTAGTGTGCCACCACACACAATAAAGAATACCATCTATCAGCTGCCTGAATGCTTGTTATTGCTCTTTTGGCTTTTTTTTTTCTTTTTTTTTCTTTTTATGTAAGCACAGAGAGAAATTTGCTCTGTATTTATTTTTCTGTTCTTAAGCCTTCCTGATTGCTGCAAGACTCAGTGTTAAATGTTAAAGTGCAGCCTTGCATCATTATATATTTCATTGACCATTTACTGTAATGCTGAATGACTGATCAATTGGCAGTTAAACTGCTCATTAAGAAAAAAGTACAAGTTTCTCTAAACTCATCTACTCCATTTTTCTCCCAATCATTTTCTTGGTCTATTAACAGGCAGCTTTTGTCCTACTGTTCAATAGTGCAAAGTTAGATTTGCCTTACTCTGTGTAGTGTAAAGCACTTAGGCAGTTTTAAAGTGAAAGTACTTTTTGAGAAGCTTCTTTAGAGCAAAAATGTCCGTAATAACATACATCTTAAATGCTAAATTTCCATGCTAAAGCATCAGTTCAACAATCTGATCTCTGAAAAAGCAAAGTTATTTTACTGTGATTTTATGTGTTAAAATGAACTGAGTGCAATTCTCAGGAGCAAATATGCATGCTGTAAAATTCAAATTTGAAAATCTGACACTAATGGAAACTTCAATATGCAGACAGAAATGTACTTAGTCAGCAGCCACAAATAAGGACCACCATTTTCTTTCAATAACCTTCGCAACCTGTTTTCTAAGTCAAAAGGGCTTATTAAAGAAATCAAAAGCAAATGCTCACAAAGGTGCAGCCCCTGAATTTTTCACTCCCCTGCTCCAGTATTGCAAGATGGACTCTGAACAAAAAAAAACTGTGTCAACCCAGATGACCCCAAGTTATGTACATCATATGAACCTCTCCTTTTTCTTCTTGATGAGAACTGGGGGCACATCAAGTGTGTGTATATTAAGTCACACAAGCAGGTGTTCAGAACTGAGATATTGGTGGTGACTCATGAAACACAGCTTAGTGCTGATCTGCATAAAAATCATTAAATTTATGGTTAGACTGGCCGCTGCCCTGTTTCTTCTATCACTACATACTCCCTTTTTCCAGACAGATGGGTCTGCAGCACTTTGGCTTCAAGCTGGAGGACCAGATGCCAAAAATATAAAAGGTACCCGTTTACTAAAGCTCAGAAACAAGTCTTCCATCCTATAGCAATGTTACCAAACAAAACTTGCTAAAGCCACTGTTCAACGCTATGTAGCTCAATTCAAAAGCCACCAAAAAACTAGAACTATCACCCCAAACACCCACACACAAAAACACATCATTAAAAATCCCCACATGCCACAGGAGTCACAGTAATACAGACAAGCTGATCTAAGTCATATAGGGGATTGAAGTAGTGGAGGTACAAGTGAGGAACGACGTACGAAGAATGTGAAAAAATCTGAAATGAAACCTGTAGGATGCTGAAGAGCAGAGAGAAGCATGGGGGCCACAAGAAACTGGAAGATGTTGGGCAACATCCTGACCAGAAACAAGCCTAGAAGAGCACACTGCTCCTGTGCAGTTCTTCCTGCTGTGGAGAACCACAGAAACATCAACCCCCATCTCTCCTCCATAAAGAAACTGAACAGTAGACTGAAAATTGGGCCAAGAAAATTAGGGAATTGGGAGATTTTAGTAGCTTTATTCCTAACAGCATTTTTTACCAACAGCATTTTAGAAACGTGCTATTTTACTGTATTTTTTCATAATATTCTAGTACAGATGATAGAACTGCAGCTTTCTGTAGTTTAACATTTCAGTTCCTTAAAACTCATATAGAATGCCTCTTCTGTGGATCTATTAGTCAGATTAGAGGTGTAAAGGAAAAAAATAACCTCTGCTGTACCTACCACAAAAACAAAGACCTTGCCTTCTCCTGATACATAACTCTTCACATGAATCCCTGTGCTGTTTACCTTTTGTGAGCTGTATTCCTTCAGCTAGTTGCTTATTAAGAATAAATATTTAGTCTCAGACCTTTACAGACTCTTAGTTCACCACCCTAAGTAGGACAATTAAAATAAAATGTGAAAATAACTGAGGAAAGCACTGACCATCTGTAAAGACCTTCAATCTGCCTGTAAATTCATGCAGCCATTCAGAATGGTAGCACTAACAGAACCTTTGCAGATTTTTTTACTCTTCCCTTATTTTGGAAAAAAAGCTTGGTTTTACCCAGAGGACTCCAGTTTGGTTCTCCCCAGTTCAAAAAGTTTTTTTCGTTATTCCAGACAGAGGAACCTGAAGAGCACTCCCTGACATAGTAAAAAAGATAAAACAACCACCATCATCTTTACTAAGATCCAAAACCATAACCTCACGGCCACGACAATAAAGGTGCAGTCAGACACAGATCGATACCACTTGGTAATTCTGCTTTAAAAAAATTCTGCTTCTGAAAAAAACATTTATAAAAAGCCATACAGCTTTTCAGATTTGTCTCCATCTTAAAATGAAAACAAAATATATACCTTGATTATTGAGTCCTCCCTTTTTCTATATATATGTGTGTATACAGATACATCTTTAAAATACTTCATTTCTACTTCATATAAAGTTATAACATAAAAAAATACATGTCAGGAAGTGGATTTAACTAAGTCAACTTCAATGTTAGGTATAAAAGCTATCACCACCCCTTTAACTTTTAAGTATAAGTCTTTCCTACAATAAAATAGTCAACTACCTCCCCACTGAACTATAAAGAATAGATTTAGTGGACACATTATAGTGCACTACTCTGTGCATGTACCTTTGCAGCAGAAAGCCTAATTAAATGCTGGACTAAGCAAGATCAATTCAGCTGTAGTCAGCAGAGATGCATCAGTTTACCTGTGATTACAACACAATTTGCAAATGAAAAACTGCCAATATCGTACAAATAGTGATGAACATCGCCTCAAAGTTTTCTTCTTTTACATACACATGGCTCTGGAATTAAGTGTAACAGTAATGATTTTTATTACCAGATAGAAAACCATGGCTTTTAGGGGCTATGTATTTCATCATTATTGAGGGAGAACTCCGATGGCAATTGTGTAACTTTCCAATAGGAGGAATTAAAACACACCTTTTGGTTTCAGTCATTGTGTACACGGCTTTGCCACATTTTTCAACACGGACAGAAATAACTTGACTGAGATATTAAAGAGGCTTAAAGATGAAGTTTGCAAGTGAGAAGCAGGGGTGTGGGGTGTCATAAATTAAGAACTGGAATGGCCTTGCTGAATGCAGTGAGGTAAATGAAGGTCAGTGGGTATCTGAATACGTTGAAATGAAATTGAAGTTCTTTGGTCTGTGGTGTTCTGGAGCAGCATTCCAGCAGTCTGAAGCAGCAGAGTCAACACAAAGATCCTAACTGCTTTTGAGATGTAGCTTGATCAATTTATTTTACAACTTCTTTCCTATGCCTGGCTGCACTAGCAGGAAACTAGATTCAGTCATGCAGGGTGTTCCTTCCAGTACTTTTCCTTACTAAGAGATATAAATAATATCTTAAATGCTTGTATTGTTTAATTTAAAAAATCAGTGGAGTGAATTTTCTAGTTAGCTGGAGCTATTATGCTGGTGTAGAGGGAAGGAGGTTTTGCCAAGCTAAGTATATAATACGCAATTACTGCAATTTGAGTGCACCTGGATGGAGATGCCCAAAGAACTCCGTGATGAACTGACAAGATTATCACAAAATGCACAGAAAGTAAATAGCTGTTCCCACCTGTGCACATACTTTCTAAACAACGTTTTGGCATAATCCAGAACAGATTAACACTGATACATAAATATGTAAATACACATTCTACAATGGAATGGCATTTTTTCCTAAATACAAATTGAACAATTTAGCAAAACCATTTAGAGCCATTCTGTTTCCATGAAAACCCAATTTAGATCCCTCTCCATGCACATAGGACTAGGCACAGGCAGACTTTTGTCCAGACCATCTACATGTAATTTCTGAATCCTAGTCCAAAACTATTTATGTCATGACTGTAAAATTAAAAGCTCAGTTGTGCTTTTGGGGGCAGTCAGCTGGTAAGTACCTCCAGTTCTATGTCACAGTTTAGAGGGTGGTGATGCACGGTTAGGTCTGGGAAAAGACATAATTAAAGCTACACCTTAAATTTAACTTCTTGTAACTGTAAAGTTGTATTTTTACTCACAACTAACTTCTTTATTGCTTTTCAATAAAAACTGAACTAAATGCACTTGAAAATAGCTTTAAAGTACTAGATTTGGACACTGTGATGCATTGCTTTTCACTAATTTTCAGAATATTTGAGACCTTTTTTCCATTGCCATGCTGAAACCTTCCACATTTGTAACCAGTACCAGGGTGGGCCCTTCCATTTATGGTAATTTAGAATAACCATAAAGGATGCTTAATTATGAAGGGAAGAGTAAAATGCAGAAAATTGGTGCTTGCATTTCTAAATGAGTTAGAAAGTTAGGAAAAGAAAGCAGCCTTCCTGATCATCTAGAACTGTTACTTTTATTACCAAGATTAAAAAGTTCCTTCATTTTATTTTCTTCTGTTTTTTTAAACACAATTCCTGTTTTAAACAAAGTTGAGAAAAATCACTATTTTTAAAACAGGTGTGCTGGGAGTAACTGGAAAGTCAACTATGAACTATGGAGAGATACTAAAAGTTCATTTTATCCTAAAATATAAATTCTGTTACTAAAAATTCAACAACACTAATATTCAGATGTTTCTAGCAAATCTTGGCTTGTGCATAATTTTAACTCATAGCTCATTACTTTTAGATTATACATTTTAAAGTCTTTTAAATGAACAAAATAAAGATCTGGTCTTCCCAGTCCTCTTCTAAAATGCCATATCATTAGGTTGGATTATACCAGGATCTAACTTGGAGCTTAGCAAATACATTTTTAATTAATCACACTGTTTTTTTGCCTGATGAACTTCAATGGTTTCTCTAAAACACTGTAATCCAGAAATGCTTCCATGTCATATCATAAAGCTAATAACCTTGCTAACTACTTATTTGCTGACAGAACACACTGTACTCATTTGCAAAATGTGAAGAATTCAGAATTCGAAAGAAAAAAAAGCCTTTAACAAGGTGCAAAGTACAATTTTTGAAAAAAGCTTCATCACCTAGCTACATTTAGACAATAGCCTTCTCTCCTCCAAAACCCGTCCAATTAAATACAGCTGGAGATAGCACAAAAGAATTTCATTAATTAATTGGCAACCTGCTGACACTAATTAAGCTATGAAAATTCAACTGCCTCACACCAGATTTTAAACATTAGTCAGTTACATTTGTTGGGAAGTTTGCCTTGCATCTCACAATCAAAAAAGAGAAAATGAACCGTGTGGTTAACATGTGTGAGAACAAAATGACCTATTATTGGAAAAATTAGATATTAAACCTGGCACTGATATAGAAAAGAAGTTGTGCTACAGAAGCCCTCACTGATGCTTCCCTGATGAGTGGGATTAAGGGCTTCACAACTACAGTCTCCTTCTCACTATATAGGAAAGATTCCCCAATGCTACCAGCACAGCAGAGGGGAAATTTTTTGTTTAATCCTCTGCAACACCCCGTGTAAGGTGCCACAAAGCTCCACTTGGCTGATGTTTACATGACCATCCACCAGTCCAGATTTCATGCAGTAACTAACAGAAAACATATCAACTCTTTTACCCCATTTCTTAGTCTCACCTCAAATATCAAATCAGACCTCAATTAACATTTTAACAATTAATTACACTGCAACAAGAAAGATTTATTATTTAATGTCTCAAGACCTACTCACAATGAGGGCTTCTGCTGTTATCTCAGTGGACACTAATGAATGCCATTGGTGCAAGCTCTTCCCCTTTCCAAAAACCCAGCCCAATTTCATAACATGAGTAAGGTTTCAACTCCATGTTGAGAATCTGCTAACCCTGATCTGTATCCACATTATTTATTAACAAGCTAGACAAAAAGAGGAACACAATGCAGAATAAAAATATTGTCTACTTCTTGTAAATCCCAATCCTCACAGTGCTGCAGGGACTGCAATAATCAACAAGCAAGTAACTTATTTCAAAGTAAAAGAAATAAGTTGTTGTAGAGAAGTAGCATATAACTTTCCTGCTCTGTTGTCAGTTTTCTTTTTCACATGAGACGTAACAGTCAAACCACACAGCCTCTATATGACACAGTACAGCATGATTTGCCCACCTCACCATATTTTCAGAAATCTAATTAATTGGAAGCTGGCAATTAATTTTGAATGTGTAGAAAAGTATTTTTCTGAAGCAATTTTATAAGAATTGATTTATATAAAGTAGAGGCTCTGTAACTTAATATGCTTTCAGTTCTGAAATTCTCAGTACCTGGTGAATCAGCCAAGAACGTGGCAGTGTTAATGAATGGATCATCTGTTAAATACAAAATTTTTACCAAAAAAAAAAAAAATCATGACTCTTTCTATATATACTAGTTCACATTCTTCCTCTAAACACATGCTCATTGTTCTAAGATGTGAGCTTCATGTTGAGGCTGTAACTCACTGTAAAGCTAAATGAAATCTGCCATTTCTGCGCAGGTTAAGATGATGAGCTGTGACTCTCAAGACTGACTGGCAAGATCTGAACAACTACATCAGATTGTGTCCTTCGATGATTTCTTGCTATTGTTGAGCAAACCCAAATGGAAAAAGCTTCTTGAACAGTCAGCAACTAGGAATAATCAGTTACTGAAAAATAATGGCAGTCCCATTGCTTCAGTCATTGCCATACAGTGCTAAAATCAGTAAGACATGAACATGCTCAGCACCCACCAGAATCAGTCTCTTCACAATGTGTTGATTACAACACACAAAATGTAATCAAGAATATGTGCTTTGCACTAAGGCTGGAGAAGAACTATGTTAAATGGTGTTACTACAGTCATAACTGTAGTAGTTTATCATTAGATTAGGGTGCAATGGCCAATACATTTGAAAATGTATTTGACTAACTACCTTATGTTGGCTGGTATCCCACATATTCACGTGGAGTCTTCTGTTTTTCAGCCTACCTCATGTTATACTACTTTGGCCACAGCTTTGAAATGCTGCGAAGTCAAACTGTCAGCAAAGCCACCATGGAGCAAGAAGACATTGATACTATCAAGGGCTGCAGAACCTATCTGGAAGTTTCACTGGGGTACAAGCAAGGTCTGACACACTCAAATGAGGTAAGACCATTTTAGGGACTGAGCCTCAGATTTAGACATTATTTCTCAAAAGAAAGTCACACCTGAATTCCAGAAGTATGTTTTTGAAGAACACTTATTTATATGTCAATAGTAAAAAATTGTTGATAAAGTGAGAAATGCTTTCATCTGAGAGGATACTGCCAGATGGCAGGTGGGAGGAGGAAGAGTTTAATGCAGTGCAGGATATTGTCTCACTGTGAGAACATCTCTCATAATAAGGCCCAGGGAGATGTTTCTTGAGATATGGCAGTTACTAATAGTGCCACTTTTCAAAAAACTACCAAGATAATAAAGGAAAGGAAGAGTTGCAGAAAATGAAAGCAATATCTTATTTTTAATAATGGACTTTTAAACTCTATTTCAATTAAAATCAGGCAAAACAAGTAAATATTAATAGCTGGAAGTAGCAAGCTCTTCTATTGGGGACTGAATCCTTTAATTATTATGAAGACAACAAAATGAAACTTGAGCCAATGAAGGTTATATTGACAAAAGAAAGGAAAAAAGTTCAAGCCATGCCTGGGGCATGAAACAGACAGCAAAAGTGAAAGGAAAAATTAATAAAAGATGCATGCCTATCAGATTCACATGTATTAGTGTTAAGTGCATTCATTAAATGATCATAAAGAATATATGGTATAAAATGAAAGAGTACAGTGTCCAATAGAACCTGATGATTTCAGTGTGTGAAAAGCAGCAGACCATGACAACGATTTAAAGTAAGATCACTAAATCTTGCATTCCAGCTTCCACTGCAAGCAACCCTTACAGGAAAAATAAATAAATCACAGAGTAAATGATACATGTGACAGAAGAAAATATGAGATCGAATTTTAAGGCTACACTGCAGTGGTACACAATGAAGCATCCGTTTTGAAACCATCATGTAATTATCCAATCATTAACCATGTTGAGAAATGCATTGGTTCCAGGCACACACACTGGAAATCTGAATACACTCCTGGTAAATGAGTTGTAGTGGTTTTGACCAGGTCATCTAGTATTTGCAGCTCTTTACATTCCACTGTGGTTTATATCATCGGTGTTATTTCACTTAACAAGTTATAACAGGTCCTTTGGCCAGGGTTTTGACACCTCTGCATGAGATTATGTTTAACACCTCATCAGTTGGTATACATATGCTAATTGTTGCTGTTTAGCACCTGTTTTCTCCTTTCCTGCTGTTCAGGCTCAACAGAAAACTACCACAACTCTGCCTTGCAGTATTTGCAGAGCATTTCACCACTTTACTCCGTAAAAGGAGATACATCTTTTGAAAACACAACAAAGACAATCCTGTCCCCACCTCTAGTAAAGTAGAAAAATGGCTCAAGTAACCACTACTAATTAATATAATACTTTTGTTTTTTCTCTAATTTTGTTAATATTTTAAAAAAAAGAGCAAGTATGGAAATGGAAAGGGATTGATGTGGTGCAGGAGCAACAGCTTAAAAACTTTTTTCAAAACTTTGTCCACTAAGGTCCGTACCATGCACACACTGGTTGGTGCTCTGTGCCAACCCATTACACTTGGTAACTGAGCATACTTCATTACAAAATAATCTACAGATTAAACACAACCCACTTATTCCCATGAATTTGCCATCGAAGAATTCAGCCACTAGTACTCTGTCTTGCTGGAATTTAAGTAGGTGATCAAGGATTGCTTGAATGCCTGTTCCCATGGCTCTGTCTTGATTCCTCAAGATCTTAGCAGAGCTTAAGACTCTCCCTCTTTTCATGATCTCACAGATGTTATGAGTTTTCTTCTTGGGGGGTAAATGAAGGATGTGAGCAAATGGAGACAATGCTTGCTAGAATTTCTGACAAGATCTTATGCAGAGCTTTTAATCAGATAATTTTAAGGATAAATTAGAAGAGATGATAGAACTTCAGGGTAAAAGCACTGTGTTTGTTCCTGAGTATACCTTTTCCTTCAAAACATGAGGGGAACCCTGTGTACTACAAGTGAAAAGGAGATGAGGGACAGAGAATCATTACCACAACAAGTAATTATAGAAGTCATCCAAGAGTATGCTAAATTACTTTAATATGAGTAATCCTCATGAATAGTGAAATACACTTCAATACTAGTACTGAAATATTTGTCAATACCAAAAGAACATTGCTGAGCCCTTCCAGTCTTTCCAGGGGTTAGCTGTCAGGTAATCTGGCTACCTACATGCTCTAGTGAAAACTGGAAATACTAGCAAGAGTAATGCACAAGCCTTTCAATGATAGCAAGTTCATCAGAGATGTACACAAGGAGTGTCCCTAATTTAAAATACTAATATGTCCTCAGATTCACTTTAATGGGTAAATACCAACTGTGAAAGAAGAATTTAACATATTGAAAATTCTTGCCTTCATAGAATTACACACTGTGCTCTTGAGAGATTTTTACATTGTTACATTTATTAATCAGGACAATACCATGTCTGCTTGAGACAGTAGTATATTTTAAAACTCAGAGAAAAAGAAGAACAACATCAGTGCTTCAGGCACTGCTCCTTGAGCTTTCAAGATAACCTGAAGCATAATTTGGCTTCATGTTGTAAGCAGGTCTAAAGCCAAATTCAGCATTCCCTGCTGAGTTAGTCTTGATATCTCATGTAGCTGTGGCATAGAAATGTATAAAAGAACAGAAATTTGATCATTTTAATTTGAAGAACAGAATACATTGCATATAGCTTTCTAGTTTCTTGACACTGAAAATAATGGTGTGTGACAGTTCTAGGGTTAAGTAGCCACTCATTCAGCACAGCATCGTTTATCTGCCAACAGTATGTGTCTCTTGTTGTTACTTCAAAGAAAAAATTCAATAAAAATTTAAATAAAAACAGATCTGTCAGTATAAAGCTTTAATATTTTACACCATACTCAATCTCTTTCCTTTGTAAAGTGCTTTCATACTTCCTGAACTTGTCCTGCAGTACACAATTCTCATTATTTAAGAAACCATGAATCACCTTTAAACATCTACACTTTCCTGAAACATTAACATTTATTTTTAATAGACACCACTGAAACTGGCTTCACTAAGTACTGCAGAATTCTTAAAAACCCTATGTAGATTGAGAGAGCTATAAGAAAATACATATTAAGTACTTCAGCATTGTTACATACAAGCAGGTTACTCTGTTAAGCATTCATGATTCAGAATATAACATTAATGGTTTCATTTCTAAGCACAAATCTTTTCCATCATGTATATGAAGTATACAATATTCCTTAATTCCATATGTTCCCATACAGTATTTTTGTTGTTACAGATGGCAGTCTGTACAGTAAAAATACTTTGAAATAGACGAAACAAAGGATTCAGTTATTCAAGACAATGGCCTCTCTCTGTATTTTTGCCCAATTTTGCCTTTACCCACCCACATATTTTATGAATCTAGCAATTAGATACTGCAGTATTCACTGTTTATGTCAGACTTGTGTTTCAAAGCTGCTAGATCCAAGAAATCAAAGACAGTTTATGAGAGATAATTAATATCTCTCTTCTGTAAGTGCATATGGCAAGGTATAATATCTCCATTTTAAACTTTCTTCCATATATGTTTTAATAATAAAATGATTAATCTAATTAGAAATCTCTTGTACTGTTTAATATTTGAGTTCTGGAGTGTAACTACTTGGAGAAGAAAAGAAGCAAGCCACTGGCCCCGTGTAACAGATTCAGGTTATAATAGCTTCCATAAAAGCATTTTCTTTAAATTTGATTGCACACCCTAAAAGCAAAATTTACAATCTACCAAAGCCCCTATGTTCATATAAAGAAAAGACTGTAAAACATTATCATAATTATATGCATATAAACAGGCTCACTTCTATTTGATTTTAAAAGTTTCTTCCAGGCAAAAATTACTACTTTCTACCCCAGTCACAAGTTTATAACCATGCTACAAATTACAGCACTAAAATTTTGTGAAGATGATTATGATAAAATTGTCTTTTTGTATCAACTTTACTGGGCATAGTATAGGCATTAAAATGATAACATGAAGAGCCTATTATCTTATTTAAGTATCTTCATTATTTGAAATGATAGTTGCTCCACATTATTTGCCAAAATGTGTTGTTAAAAGTCATAAACCTCTGCCACTTTCTTCTTTACACAAGTGTTAACTATAAAGTTCTACCTTAAATTATGAAATAAAAGGGTTTAAGTCAAACCAATAATATTAAATCTGTTATTTCAATGATAAAATCCATGCAGCTGAGAGCTGTTCATTATTTATTTAGCTTCCACAAACCAACAGCTGAATTTGTTTACTTGTAACTTTACTTTGCTGTTTATCTTTCTTTTCCTAGAAGAAAAACTGTAGCCGTATCTTCTCACTCCTGTATGCTGCACTATTTATTCACTGTGTGAATCTACTGGTATCATTCTGTTACCAGTTCTGAACCCAGGTGATCCTCACATGACCATCTAACTGAAAGCATGTTCCTATCCATATCATCACTGAAAACAATCCATCTGAAATCCCCAAATAATCTAAATGTGATTTCAGACATCCATCCCACAATACTGTTAATTACATTGATTTTTTTCAGTTGTTAAATAGCTCAGCTGCTTTTCTGACAACTGATGATGTGTCCCTGCCTGACAGGAAAAACAAAACCCATCCTGTAAAGTAAGCCATAGCAGAATACAATCCCCACAAGTAGTAGAAACATGATCAAATACTGGTCAAAGCTACTCTTTCTGAAATTACTTCAGAAATACAGCTGGAGTACGTCCCTCACATTGCAATTTCCAAACAATCCTTTCCATTGTATTCAGGAAGTTGTATGGGTTCAGCTGGGGGCTCTCTCTTAGTGCACTCTGAGAAGAGGCCATCTTCTGAAAGGCAAAGTAGATGCAAAAAAATCCCCAAATTATTTACTGTAGCATTTGTAGATGGTGGTACCTAAGACTTCATTGGTGGAACTTCAGTGAAAACAAGACATGTCAAGAAGAAGGGTAAGATGACACAAAAATGTGTGGATTTGGAAAAGAGGGAAAGAGCATCCCATGTTTTCGGAAGGTGGCTCTCACACCACTTACAGCCTGGCTCGGCTGGCATTTTCTGGGCAGCTTGCAGTTCAGTCAAAGCTGGGAAAGGTCTGACACAACTAATACTGAAGAAGGTGTTGCAGCCTCCAGAAGTGAAAGGCTACCATGCAGGAGTAAGCACAGTTTTAAGGCTCACTTGTCAGAGCAGAACAGGATCAGAGCAGCATAGTGTTTAAAACAGAACGGAGTTTAAAATTTTTGAGTCCCCTTAGGAAAGTGCACTAATGAGGCAGTCTATTTATAGCAACTCATTCCAAGCAACAGGCACACAGAGCTCTGCTTACTCCCACAGTCAAAGCATAGGAGCAATCTTCTCGAAAAGACAGTGGAATTTTTGTAATGAGAGTGAAGAATAAAATGAAATGAAATGAAGTGACAGAAACTAAGTTCAGTTTTTCATGTTCAAGAAGGAATAGACCCCATTCCTTATGGGCGTATGTTAGTAGCTAGTATGCATCATGCACATATTAGTGACAAAACCTTTCTTTGCTCCTCTTAAGAGAAAAATCTTGGCCTTCTGTTGGAGCGTAAGTTCACAAAGAGCCAAGAGTATAGCTGGGAGGCTGTAAAATAATTAACTGGGAAAAAAAATTATGTCCAGGATTCAAAAGTGCAGATAAAGCCAGTTATATCCCAGATGTATGAGGTATGAGCAAAAGAAAAGGTGAGAAGTTGTTTCCAACTTCTTAGGTTAACCTTGATTAGATAATTGCAAAAATAATGGTATGAAAGTATTAACTGCATCAGGAGCAGCCCACAGCACATGCAGAAAACAGGCTGTTCCTCCATTTCCAGAGCAAAACATTTCTTCCTGCAGCCAAACCTCACTCTGATTAACTTTATTCTTTGCAAGTCTTAAATAAGTGATTACCTGTTTTGAGATCCTCAGATGGAGAATGTTATTAATTCATTGTTATTTATAGTGGAAATCACAGAACGGAATCGTACCAGCACAAACCACTTCCCTTTATGCTAGAAAACCAACCTATTTGTTTTGTTCCGCTTTTTAAGAGAACAGCAGAAGAAACCTTTATTTTCGCTAACCAGGAATAAAGCACATAAAAGTTCTTGGCAGTTCAAGGGAAAAAAACGTCTTCCCTCTTCCTGATTTACATCTCACAATCATGCCATAATGCATACAATACACAAAATGCTCTTTTATGATGCAGAAATACTACACAAATAAAGTTTGAAATCTTCCTGTGGAACTGTATCTGTGCAATCAATGAAAGCCCAGCTGTTCATCAATTGTAGCTTCATCAGTGATTAGTTTATGTAAGGACCTTCCTCAGGCTCTTGATTTAAAAACTTGAAGTTAATTCAAAGCAACATGAGACAGCCAGAAAAGCATTGTCTGCTACCTAAAAAGTCACACATTTGGAAGTTATCTGACATACAAAAGAAAGCCTACTGCTAATAATTACCACAAAAGTAGCAGAGGATTTGATAACATACCAAAGATTAGTGTAATCAAAAAAATCTGGTTTTCAGTTAAAAAAAAAACCACAAAAAAACCCCCAACAAACCAAAACGAAACAAGGCAAAAACATCTTTTAATATTAGCACAAGTGTGCTAAAATAGCAACTGGTAAAGCCAAGCTTTCAACTAGTAAGAAAACAATGAATGGCTTGCTGACTCTTTCCATTAATTATCTTTTGTAATATTCATAAAGTTTCAGTCTTTCAGACAAGCTCAGATGAATGTATAGCTCCCTCTGAAATTCAGAGGCATTTATTAGATAAACAGAATTAATCTAAAAAATTCTCAATGCTCAAAAGCATTGAATGCTACAGATTTTCATTCTAATAGCTGCTTTTGTACCCACCCCGTAACAACGCAATGTTAATAGTTCTTTACAGTTCAGTGGAAGTGAAGATCAATTTGAAACTCACTCACTGTTAAAACATACATTTAAAAAAAAAAATCACATCAGAGAGGAGAAAAGCTGGAAAAAGCAGTATGACTATCCTGTTTGGTTCAAAGAAACATCTGGCAGAAGGAGTGTGCTGCTGGTAAGGTTTTGATAGCAGGGGAGGGGGCCCAGGAGTGGCTCCTGTAAGAAGCTACTAAAAGCTCCCCCAGCTCAGGTAGCCAGGGCTGGGTCGTTAGACATTAGATATGCCTCTGAGATTACCACATGAAAGAACTTCTATAAGACCTGAGCAGAGAGCAAGCAGAGGAGGAAAAGCTGAGCTGGGGTGGAGGTTGCGAAGTTGGTGAGGAAGAAGGGGGAAGAAGGTGCCCAAGGAGAAGTTTTCCTGCAGCCCATGGGGAAATGGCAGGCTGCCCCCCTGCATTCATGGAGGAGTACGGTGGAACATTCCCTGAAGGCACCAGGAAGGTCGAATGTGCATTTGCAGCCCATGGACTTGGATCTGCAGCCATGGAGGACCCCGCACCAGGGCAGGTGCCTGTTCCCGAAGCAGCCTGTGACTCTGTGGGCAGCCCGCGCTGGAGCAGCTGCTCCGGACCTGGTGGGAAGAGCTCATGAAGGAGAGGTTCGTGCAGGACTCTCTCCCATGGCAGGGACCCCGTGGGGAAACGGGGGAGGACTGTAAGGAATGCTTCCTGAGGAGGAAGGAGCAGCAGGAACCACCAGCCTGTGAACTGACTCTAAACCCCATCACCTGTGCTGCTGGGGGGGAGGAGGCAGAGAAATCGGGAACACAGTAATTTGGGCCCGGGAAGAAGGCAGGGGTGGGGGCCCTGCTCTTTGTGTTGTCTGTGTCCTGTGTGCATTTGATTAGTGTTACATTAAGTTAAATGGGGGGGGGGGGGAATGAAGCTGAGGGAGCCACCACGTGCCTTGTTTTTTGTTGTGTTAGGCCCAAATCACGACGAAGAGGAAGAGAACATAATCCTAAAATGATGGACAAACTGAAAGTAAACGCTAGTGCAGCTCCTTCTGAAGGAACAGGCCTCTACCTTCAAGGCTTCTCTAGAATTTAACTGATTATTGAGGCCAGGATATTATGAATTGCTTATATAAAACACACAGGAATAGATCACCTCCAGAGCTAAATAGCAAAGTTAAATAGCAGGGCTCTTACCGTTTTTCAATCATACCCAGTTCCCCGGTTTCACTTTTTATTGCCAAGTATAAAAGATTAATTTTGCTTTAACAAAGAGAGATGAAAAGTGCAAAGCATGCACCTTGAATCCTATCCACGTCAAGGCTAGGTCTTATTGACCTGTTAGATGCATGTAAAAAGAAGTGAAAGTCCTTTTAGTCCATTGTTAAATGTAAAGATGCCTGTTAACAAACACATAAATAAAGAAATGCTCTACTTCTATGATTCTGTGTCATTTTACGTCAACACTGGGGAAGAAAGGTTCTTCTGAACACCTGCAGTTTTCCATAGGTACTACAATTACCACACTACTATGATAGCAAAATTACGTAAGTACTTGGTCTTGTTCAGAGAAACAGACTCTACAGTTAAGAAATTACTTCATTGTAGAAGGAAAAAGATAGCCCTATGAAAGCTTAATTTATGGTGGTATTATGCACATAGCACCACCTTTACAGGCATAAGAACAGAAGCTTTAATCAACAGGATTACTATTACCAGTGGCGAAAAGAGTATGTCTTAAGACCTAAGACCCAAAATACAGGATATTGAAATGAAGACAATGACTGGAATTTAATATTTATTAGCATTTTTTCATTTTCTGGCTTTTGTAATATGATTTACATTTTTAAAAAGAAATATTGGTGCATTCTGTTGGTAGATGTGCTTAACAGAGTCACTTAAAAAGAAAATAGTATTTGTCCTCCCTTATGTTTGCTAGAAAGAAGACAACCGGGATGTCACTCACGGAAACACGCATTGCTATGTGCCCTTCTTGAAACTTACCTTAGGTTGAACTCCATGTACCATTTTGTCACAGCTGTAGATAAGGAATAACATTGGTTTTGTAGAAATTGAAAAAAGGAAACAAATCAAAGCTGTTACCTTTTAACAAGATCAAGAAGGCAATTTAACTACCAGTGACCTGGAGGTGCTACTTCAGAGTCACAATAACCTCCTCAATATACTGCTTTTCCAACTGCCTTAAACCTGCAGGGTTATCTGGCACCAACCAGCATTTGCTTGTGACTATTCCTCCTTTCCACCTCTTCTGGATGCTACTCAGCTATCAGTTTGTAATGGTTCCCCTTCCCCCAACAGTAAAGCTTGGAAAAAATTATTCTTCAAATGTTAACTTTTTAAAAACTCTTCCTCATGGCTTTTGTTATTTGCTCGCTTTTGAATATATTTTTCTTTCCATTTGGTGTAATGACTGATTTCTTTCTTTGTCTGGGAAATTGGAAAACAAGACAAACTTCCCAAAAAATCATCCACAGTTGGTAATTTTCCAGTAACAAGCAGTAACTCCTCCCACCTCCACTAGATATAGCTGTTCAACATTATTAAGTACTTCTAGCTTCCCACAGCTAGACAAATCCCAAAGTACCTTCTTTATTGCATTTTTTTATTGATGAGGTTTGTCATTTTATGGGATGTGGTATAATAGAGGGCAATTTAGTCACTGATGCACGCAAATGTTACCTTTTTGCAATGCGTCAGCAGCAATAATCTTCTTTCAAATATGCTGAGAAGCAGCTATAAACCTTCTCCTGCCAGAGGCAAGCTCTAGTGAGTTAAACTCTGCTGTGCTGAGAGATCTTCACAAACTGTGTTCTTTAAGGTCTGTGTTCATCAAATACAGCAATAATTAAGGGACAAAAGCAGTTCAATTTTTGTGTGGCCCAAAGAAAACAGCCACTGAATTATCTCTTACATTTTCAAAGCAGTTTATTTGATCTCTTTTTGGTGACTCACTGTAAAAACCTTGAGGTAGACATGAGCCCTAGATACTATTTATATGTTTTAATTATCTCAGGAAAGGGATGGGTAGATCGGTCACAGGAATCAATGAACCCTAAGAAAACCTGTTAAAAGAGTCCAACTGATAACAGAAATCCCATGCACTGGAAGCTGTCAGGAGCAGACTGGGTTTCTATGGATCAAAACTTTTTTCCCTTAAGCTTGTATCACTTTTAACTTCACTAGCAGCAGAAAGGAATGAAAGTCTGATCCTCTCTCCAACCTTTAAAAGTCAGGTAAATAAAAGGTATTACAGTATGCAATTGCATGACGCAGTAGTATTTAGTGAAATGAAGAATTTTCCCCCCAAGTGCTAGAAAACACTTGATACTTGCTAACAGAAATGGAAATATTTCATGGAATAAGTTCTAGAAGCAGCATTTTCACTAGAAACAATTGAACTAAATCATTCAATCACAATTTATATCTACAAGTGAAACATTGGACAGATTAAAAACCAGAAACTCCTCCACCAAATTTGTTTCTGAATAAGCTGAAGCTGTAAACTATGATCATCATTCACAGAGAAATAGCTCCCAGGGCCAGTAATTCTAGGAATGACAGACAGGCATGGGAGACCCTGCAAGTATCGTTACAGCCCAGGTATTGGGCTGGAATCACAAACTACTCAGTAATAATTTTTATTCCAATCGCAGCTTATGGCCCTGAGGAAATCACTTCATTTCGCGGTTTTTTTCATTTATATAAGGAGGAGGATGTACATTTTCCTATAAACCTATTTCGGAAGGGTAGTGGACAATTACTTATCACTTGTAAAGCTTTCTGAGGTAACAAATCTCTCTTTTGCTCAAGTCCTGTATTTTAAAAAGCCTTCAGTTTTCATAAATCTACTTGTAAAGAGTTCACGGCACTAGAAAACCTAACCTAAGTTCTGATTATACTTCCACACTGAAATAAAAGTGCCCTAAGAAAGTTCAGATTAAACATATCAATATCAAACATTGACTCTCACTGTGCCTGGGGGAGAATTTTCTCAGCAGCAATGATGGTGATGTAGGGTAGGACCACTGCAATTAGCACCACTGAAATCTCACCTGGCAAGTGTTCCCACACTGGGAAGTCTGGTGTGTGCATATGTATCTATATCTATATGTCTCCCAGATGAGTTTGATTTTTTTTGGCTTATTTTTGGTACACATACATGTCCATTTCATGTTTTCCATTACATAAACACAGACGGAAACATGTCAAAGGAGAACCCAACCAACAACTCTGAGATATTGTTTCATGATTTATAAAAAACCGTCATTTTGTATATTTTCTCCTAAAGAAATTAATGTAACAATTGTTTCATAAACTGACAGTAAGTAGGAATAGCAGTGAACTGCTATTAAACCTGGAGTTATCCATCAAACTTCAAGCATTTAACTGTGGAGCCAAAAGGAACTGCAGATGATGCACGCAGCCAACAATAAGATGCTGGACTTGCAGAACATGACCCCTCTGAGATCACTACCATTCTCCATGTGTGCATCCCTCTCTCTGCCCAATGGCTACAGAGGAAATCTATGGTAAGATAGGTCTCCATCTGGGGACGCTGGATAACTGGGGGAGTACTGGGTTCTTGTTCTCACACTCTAGCATGTCTTCCAGTCTGTTTATACACGTGACCACAGCAGATATGGCAGATTAAATATGGGCAATATCAGGAGCATGAAGCTCTCAGAGGCTAAATGCTAACAAACCTACTTAGTACTTGAATTAGGCATCACCAAGGAATCATGAATGCTTCAGGGCATAAGCTGTTGCTCTTCATATTCTTTTATATTTATACATATGTACCATTGTCCTCTAAAAATGCATTCATCTTGTGATTATTTCTTCACTGACTGAAAAGCACAATGAAAATAAAGTCTGCATTTTTTTCAGTATATTTAGCAGATTCCAATGATATTAGTCTTTCTTTCTATTAGCAGCCATCTATAGAAGGCTACTTCAGTCAACAGTGAATGGCTTGAGAAACTGAAAAGCACTTACTTTGTCCCCCGAGACCAAAAGCTTCAAATCCCTACTTTTAACTTTTAGCTTGAGACATGATTCCATTCTCCTAAATGGCAGCACTATACACTGCTGCAATTCCACTGGGTCATTCTTTATTTAAATTCTCATTAAGAGAGGCTTGGGTAACATTACATTTGCAATATACTTCTCCAGATTCTGTATTTGAAATCTAGCTATAAAGCTAAAGCAGCTCTTTCATTAACTCACAAATGCCAGACAGAACACTTGGCTTGGCAGCCACATACAAGTTTTTTGGAATATTTACAGACAAAAATTCTCTCACTTGACCAAAACAATAAAAGGAATTATATCCACAGCTTTGGCCTGGAGATTCAAACATAATATAGCTGGAACAGAAAGTTAATGGTAAGTCATGTTGTCTGATGCAGCTTCATACAGTATTCCAGTCCCATTAACCTTTGGAGGATAATGTGGCACCATTATTCATTCAAACTGTGGACATCTCAAGAGAGAAAACCACACTGGTTCTTTTTAAAAAATGTTATTTTTGTGCATTGCAATGCAAAGGAAGGTACAAGAACAGAATGCTTGTAGATATGGTGATAATAAACAGATTTAAAAGAAAAAAAAACACAACAAAACAAAACACATCTAGAAAACCATTAATAGATGCATTTTCCACAGACTTTGAGCTAGATATTGAGCAACCTAGGGGTCTCTGACCCCAAACCTGCAAATTAGTTTCCACCAAATGACCTACTACTAGACTGCATAGGTCAGATGTTTATAAAACTGTAAATTAAATCATTTATAAAGAAAAGATAGAACAACGTTGTATTTTCCTTTTAGCTTGTAATACGTAGGTTTTCATTTTGATTACAGAAGAGATCCTGCCATGTCCCTATGTTGTTACACCTTCCAAAATGAATAAGCATTAAAGAATGGACGTGAAGAAACTTGGTTGATCAGCTACAGTATGTTTGTTCATAAAATTATCTCAGCACATAAATATTCTTGGAAACTCCATCAAAGAGACCATGGGACTATATATATAACCCAATAAACCTCACTGCAGTGCTGTAGCTTAACTGATAACATGGTGTCTTTTAAGCACCGCAGTGGAGAGTTGTATAGAGCAATCTGAGAATTCCTGAGAAAAAGGCTCATCCAAGTTCCCATCAGTCCCTCTGCCATATTTTGGGTGAATGTGCTAAGTCCTGGACAGTCTCTGTTGTGAGGGAAGATTTCAGGTATTTCTGTTTAATCTCCTTTGCTTTGTGAGAGATCGAATCCAGGGCCGATGTTCTAGATAATGCCACTAATTAAGCTAATTAGCTATTTATCTCCGATTTCTTCCCATGAACTGAATATTAGATTATTTAGAATATGGCCAACCACCAGGAGACAGTAAGAGGATCTGACTAGTATAGCTCAGGTAGAACAAAAGTTTCACCTCGCATTCTGCTGTAAACAACTGTTATACTGCAACATCATGTTCAATCTTTCAAATACAGCTCTGTGTAGGTAACTCATAAATATATGTCCTAGAATTTCAGTGTATTTTCACTGATGAGAGTTCTAAATAGGAAAATAAAAAATATATAGATAACATCCTAAATCACTCTAACATATAAACCAATCTGTTAAACTGAATCAATATAGAAGCAGTAAAGCCAGCTCTAACAAACAGACACAAAACATGGTGCAGAATTAAAATCTGTGAAGACAAATGAAGTTATACTCAGCTTAGGTTATACTTGAAGTTTACTTTCTACTTTGATATGCATGCACAGACAGACTAAAATAAGACTTTTCTAGCGTATGCTAAATCACCATTTCAACATCTCTTGTAGGAAAAATGAAAATTCCTGTTAATTTACACACTTAATAACTGCTACAGTGTAACTAGTGATTACCCCAAGCACAAAGAAGACAGAATCAGACCTCCCATGACAAAATGCTCATATTTACATTATGCTCACAGACAGAACTGACTGATTGAAGCAGTTCAAGGATCTGAGATGTCTATGCCAATGAACTCCACTTTAATGGCATTAAAGACTGGTTTTCCTAAAAAGGATATGTAATAATGCAAATATGAGAGTAATTATTTTAATACAAGTATGCTTTTTCAGGAGGAAATCAGTAGTTTTTAATATGATGAAGATGCAGTTCCTTTGTAAAGGAACAGCTGTGGATCTGATCTGTTTTTCAGCTTCCTGTCTTTGATTAAACTTACCAGCTAAAATGTGATCATTTTATACTAAAGGGTGCTTTATTATTTGGAGTTCACTAAGGAAGGATTCTGAGGGTAGTATGGAAATTCTAGTTAAATTAAGAGTAAGGAAACAGAATAACCACAGAATAAAGGGATAATGGAAATAAAACTGAAAGGAGGAGTTGGAGGCTCTACTTCTTTTATACTTTAAGTAACACTTCTGATTATCTGGCTGTCAGTCCCCTGGCTTACTAAACAGTAGTTACACAAAATGACAGAGAGAGATACAATGTCAAAGAAAGCAAAATGTTCACATGAGAGGCAATAGATCTGTTTTCAAGCCCATGCACTTATCAGTGCTATAAACCACACTGGCAATTCTAAGCCCTTCAATACCTGCTTTTCTGCTTGCCAGGGGGTGAGAGGAAGAGATACGGATATGGTTTTGAGGATTTTTTTTTTTTTTTTAAATTTCAGCAAACTTTGTAGTACAGGAAAATTAAGTTCTTCTGAATATTTTCAAAATTCATTGCATGTATATTTACACATTTTAAAACGTGCCTTATTTTCAGAAATTAATTTTTAGAGAAAGTTAAGCCTATGGCCAAGATCCACACCAAGCTGCAGGTTTCAAGTCTTTTAGCCAATAAATGCACATTGAACACAATTCCAAGGAAAAAATGGCAGAAAGTAGTACCAGACTCACTCCTGTGGTACATCTCTTTCCACAGTCAACCCCTATCTTTTGATAAGTCATTAGAAAAGATGACATGTTTATCCTGGCACAACTAGGTCCTAGGGAAAAGTTGACAGATGTTACAGTATAAATCAGTTCTGATGCACATTGTGTTGCCTCCAGAGGCATCTTCTGGTCTTCTACAAAAGGTTACTGAGCCATATGTAATACAAAAATGCAGATACAATTGTAAGGAATAAATGTAAGGTTCTGCTCTACCCCACTTAGAAAGTCTAATGCATGAATAATGTTCCATCTGTACAATGGTCAAATGTGACTGAAATTGATTTTAGATGTACCACATGAAGCAGCACAGACCTTAACAAGCTTAGAGACATAGGGGACCTTGTCAGGAATCTGTACAAAATTCATGATACAAGAAATTTGTATAAATGAGAATCTGGGACAACGAAGAATGGGGGTTATATTACAGGAAACTTTTGTACCAAGTAATCCAAATGAATCACATACTGAAGGCATTCTCAAGTAGAAGATAACAAAGGTTAGTCACATTAAATTTATAATAAGCATGTGAAATGTGTCAAACGCACAGCTACATATCCTGACCATTAACTTTTCCAGATACATGAAGAAAACGCAAGCAATGGGAACAAGACAGCCTTCTGCTAACATGTTTAGCTCAATATATATATTTTATTGCCTGCAGCTTTAATCTTTCCATAACCTACCTTAGGCAACATCAGGGCAGTAGATCCCACCGGCATCCATGATAGTCTGGAGTTGCTCTAGGCCTCCTCATATCACTCCTAACAATCCAATGACATCTGGCAATTCTGCAGAGGTAAGAAAGAAGAGTTAGAGTAATAATATTCCACATTTTCTTTCCTCTTCTCATAGCAAATGCTCCATGACTCTGCAATGCTGGAGGGACTGATGCCTAGAGAATTGCTCTAGCCTCTTGATTCTCTATTATGTTTTTGCTTGTGTAATTTTGTAATCACTGTGAGCAGCCATATTGAACAAAGCAACAGGAAGATTTTCTGTTTGATCTGTACTCAACAAGAGCAGAACTACATTGCAGCAGCACTTCAGTAATTTTTTGCTTATTGAAAAATGATATTTTCTTCTGCTTGCTCTCCTTGACTCACACTTTTCATATCTTGAGGGCTAGTTTAGTTCTAATTATTGGGTTCATCTGGATTCAGCACAACATGAACAACCTGGTGAAAATTCCCTACAAATCTATCTGGGGGGAAATAAATCAGAATGCAGTTATAGTTTTTTATTCCTCAAAATACATGGTTTTCTTATAAAGACTACCACATTTAACATGTTTTATTGTCAAAAACAAACAAAAAAATATTGTCCAAAATTCTTAAGTTTTCAAAATAAGCCTTATATAAACATTTTCCTTAAGGTTAAATGAAATGACTGAATTTAAACAATTAGTAACAAGCAAGTTTATTTTATCTTAACAAAACTATTTCAAAAGCTTGAAGGTTTAAATGATTAATTTGCTTTCCAGTCTTTCATTAATTTGTAAGGATTATGACCTTAAAAACAGACTAAAAGAATAAAAAGGGCTGTAAGATAAGTATTCTAAATTTTGGAAATGCCCTATGCCAGATCTGGTACCTTAATTCATTAAAAGCTGAGGATCAACAACAATAACTGAACAAGCACTTTTAAATATTTTCATCTTTCAACCTGACCTATAATTTTCATTAATGTGTAAATACCATTGATGATATTCACATCCCTGTGTATTCATTACACTCTGTTCAACTTCCTTCTGAAATATGACAGAAATTCTCTGTTCTTCAGCTCTTTAAATCCTCTGAGTTTAGCAGGCAAACACCTAACAAACAGGAGCCACCATACCCTGAAAAGGCAATAGTGTCATCTTCATTTTATAGATGGAGAAGTGAAGCAGAGAAACAATAAAGTTTCCTGTAAATTAGGATGTCCAGTCTAAAATACTAAGGGATAAGTTTTTCAGAGTACTTAAATTGATAGCACAGCGTTAGAATCCCTGATTTAGTTTTCTTCAAACTGTGTCAAATTCTCAAGGTGTAAGCCAACAAAATGAGGAAAGCAGCACTCACATCTGTTTCAGTATTTAAAAACATTATTACCAAACCTCTGAAACAGATAAAACTCAATCTCAACCACCTCAAAAAGGAGACTGTGCTCTGAAAGCCTCCGGTCCCACTCAGTATTTCCCACTACATCATGCACTGACAATTCTGCAGCCTTTGTGACAATCAAAATAATTTTGTATGTATAAAACAACTTTGACATTCATTGCGTTTGTTCACTCCCAGACATGTCTTTCCAAGCAAGGGCTCAAAATCTTAAACCTCATGCTGAAGTGTATATAAAAATTCAGATACAAGGGACCAAAAGGCTTCCTCAGTTTTAACATTCCTAAACTTGGTGTTTGATTTTGCAATCTTGGTTTCCTGTAGCTGTTTTTGTGTGTCACTAGCTTCCTTCATGCTTAAACAAACAAAAAGCAAACAAAAAAAATTCCCAGTAATTTAATCTGGACTTTCCATCCCTTGACCTACAGCATCTCCACCAACTAGCCCAGTTATGGGTTTCAAGACTTAGGAACATGTAACAGAAGAAGGGTGAAGGAAAGGGATGTAGCTGAAATACCACAGTGCAGTGAAACCCTGGCTGACCTGAATGGCTGAGAACTGAGACAGCAAGGCCAAGAATGACAAAGTCTGAGAAGAGGCTTAGCACATCCCAGAGTAACTGTATACTTAGAAAATCAACCCTCAAAATCAATAGTTTTGGTTTCAGTAAGTAGTTGTTTTTCCCAATCTAGTTCCCTCTTTTGCATTTCAAAAAATCAGATATTTGATCTTTTAACACACGAATGCCGTAAGAACTGTGAGGATGTGGATACAGTTTAGCTGCACAGGAGTATTAAATGCAGAAGCCTGAAGCTTCTTCCCTACTTCCCTATGAGATGAATGTTTCAGAAATCAGGTTTCTGAGTAGACTCACAAAATATGTCTGAACCAATATGTTCTGTTCAGGAAGGCATTCAGGCACCACAAATTCATGCACTAAAAGGTCTGTCAATCACCAATTTAGTACAGTGATTTCTTCTTACATGTTACAATGGCATTATGAGCCACACACTACTTTGATCTGAAAGAAAACAAGAGCAGCATTTTTAAAATAGGGTTCAAATTTATACATTGATTCCATAATGTCTCAGGCTGGTTTTTCTAAAATTTCACTGCAAGATTTTCACTATGGAACCATAGACTTTAAAGACAAACAACTGAAATAGAAGTTAATACAATAAAACCAGTAAAGTGTTTCTTTTTACTGTCAGTTGATTCAATTTTCATAGATAGGAAACAGAAATAATTCAAATAGTCATTCATCCAATCTTGTTCTCTGGACTTTGACATTGTTTCGCATTCTTTTTTAAATGCCTCACACTCTAAAGTGTTTTTAGGGATCATATTCCCTGGCATATAAATATTCTTCTGTATGGATTTATACAGATGGGACTGCAGCAGCTCGAATGATGGAAGCTAATAACATCAACACAGCATGCATATGATTCCATGCACAGAAACTTGGCAAGAGTAAGAGTGTTTTTAGTGGAATGTGGCTATGCTAATACTCCCTCCTGTGAATAGCTCCTTTCCACTGCATAATCAAGATCTCCATGCAGTGATCTGAGATGCCTTTTCACAGAGCTGCTTTCAAAAATGAAATTATCTTCATTATTATTAATTTTATGAAAATAAATTGCCTTGGAGTTTAGTGCTAATTACTGTCCCTGTCATACAGCCCAATAATGGGAGGTGGAGAATTTTCTCGACAGTCTCAAAGACACAGACTACAACCTAGCAAAGTAATAAAATTACTTCTAATAAGCATAATAGAAACCTTGAGCTAAAATGTCTCTAGTCGCCATTGCCTCACAACAGAACACAATGCAAAGCGTTTTCCCCTTTTATTTTAAACTCCAATAATACTACTTTTATGTTCAGAGAAAACTTCAAAATAAATACTACCCTTTTTAGACTGTATTTTACCCATTGTCAACAGGCATACATGGCTGACAAGGAATGACATGTGACTTTTGGCATGTCTTGGGTTTAATTTCCTTGTTTATCAATTAAGTTTTTATTGAAGTATTAAAAAGCCCATATGAAAATCCATTAAGTCTCAGAAGTTTCTGCCCTGATTTCCCCTATAGATGAAGGTTCAGGAACACTGAAAAACTCACTAACCTTGATTCCTGTTATCACTTGAGAGCAGACCAGAAAAGCTCTTGGATCATATTTAAGATACTTCAGTCTAAAATCACCTGCCAAGTGCTCAGCCACAGGCTTAGGTGGAGCTTACTGTCTAAGACAGTATTGTCCTACATGTCACAACTTGAGGGCAGCAACACATGAAATAGGAGTTCTGACACACCCTCATGTACCCACTCCCCAGAATAGCCTTTTCAGGACTCACGTATAAAATTGAGTCCCAGGGCGCTCTGAGTGGTAACCTAAAGAGATCTGCTTGATCAGACTGAAAACCACACAGGGAAAACTGCAATACTAGTAACAGTTCATCTCCTCAAAAGCTAGCAATCCTGAAAATGACTAGTTTTGTTCTCTGACCTTAAAATTCATGAGAGAAAGAAGCTACAAACATCTGAAAAACATACCAAACCCCACAAAATCCTAAATCATGCTGTTTCATTTGAAGAGAAGAAACAAAAGGCTATTTGACTGGAAGAGGTGAATGTGGAAATTCCTGCCGCTTTTAGAGCCCTTCTATAAACCCCAGTCAGCAGAACTAAACAATATAACACAACATTTCCTACATAAAAATAGTTTAATAACTGCTAGGTAAGAGAAATAGAAGTTTAAAGGAAGAAAAAAGTTTTCTCCATTCTCTCTTTGTCTGTCCCCAATTCAACCAGGGATGTACCAAAGTTCTTCAATAAATTTTAGGGCTTGCTTAGGTAAACAAAACAACAAAAAACAACAAAAAAAAACCCCGTTTGTTAGTAAGAAATCACTGTTTGGATACTGATGTGAATTTTACTTTACTTTAAAACTAAGCCAAATGTAGCACAAACCATCAGCTATATGAAAATACTTACCACTAAGAGTAAACAGTATTGCAAGCAGATCTATTACACTGTAGACCCCTGAGACTCTCTGGATTGAATGCAAAGAACTTGCAGATCTGCAGAAACACCACCTTCCTAATGCTTTGGGTTTTTGATGCTAAAGGATTTATTTCAAATACCATGTGCAATGAACACTTCAGTTTTATGAAAACCCCACCCTGTTTATTTAGTGTTTTTAGAGGCATCTAATTAAATAAATATATTAAACACTTATTTATCTCTCTAGTTGAGAAAACAAATGTGACGTTTCATTAGATATGGAGTATCAGGCAAAATAACAAACATCGCATCCATCACAACCTCATTCGGTTAATTAAATTCAGATGCTCAGCTGAGTAATTTTAATGAGTAGTACTGGACATATTTTCCAGTTGTCTGGAAGCAGGAGTTTTCAATAATTTATCCTTCTTTCTTGGAACTCAGAAATACATTTCACTATTTGATTTCAAATGGCTATGCCGATAAGTTTTCCCCATGAACCACGAATTCTTGTAACAGTTTTTTCACAATTAACAGGTGGCTAAATAGGAGTGGAACAGGACTAGCATTGTGTTAACTGCAGCTCATCATTCGAAGATGCTAGCTTGATGGAGTCACAGAAGTTATTTTCTTTTTCTTAATCAAATCTCAAATGCAGATCTCCTGTAAAAGCACTTTTAATGTTCAGATGAGCTAAGTTTGCATTTCAACTCACTTACAGTACTCCCAAGTGACTTCATGAAATCATGGACTTGTTTTTCCACCTAAAGTGGTAGCTGTACTTTTGACCTCAGCAACTAACAAAAAATACTGACTCTGACTTTTTCTTAGAAGGAGAAACTGATAATGGGTATTGCTTGATACTTTGCTAATTGAGAAATTCTTGTTTTTATAAAACATAACTTCTTGAGAATGGGATAACAAAACAAAAAAGTCTTTGCTCAGAGCAACAAGGTCTGTTCAACAACTCCTACCAAACCTTTGTGTCAGGCTTTTTTCCAAATGCTGCTTTCTCTGGCAGCTCAGGTTGTGCATCACACTTGTTTCTTGCTCAGCCTTTATATCTGCCTTCTGCTGCTCATCTCTAAACACACAGAAGTCCTGTTCATAACAACGATGAGCTAAGGAAATCCCTGTACACCTTATGCCTTGAGCAGCCTTATCTTTGTCTTCAATAATACAGGTATCTACCCATGTTTTGATCTGGCACCTGCTCATTTTCAACAGTAAATTGTAACAAATTCTACCAGCTATCCTGAATAACATATAACCTACACTCTTAGTTAAATTATACCTAGCTCATAACTGCTTAACACACACCAAAGACTTTCACGGTTAACAGCGTTGCTAAAATTGCTAATTCAAGTACTGAAGGCTTTCAAATGTCCCTGAGGTTTCCTTTTCAACCTTGGTTTACCTTCTAGGCACCATTAAATACTGTTAATTTTTAATAGCATGTTAATATCCCATTTTTTTCACTGATCACAGTGCTGGGGAGCCATTCACCCAGTGAAGGAGCAGCCCTCTGCAATCTGACTGCCTGATTGCAGTTGGTAACAAGTGAAGGATACAGAGAATTGCAAACAAACAAAAAAAAGAAATAACCCCAGACTTGTGCTTACGGCAGCAGAATACCTGCCTCAGCCAGAGAGCTCCTTGGTTTGTTTACCATTATCCTGACATTAGACAAACCTAAGGCACAAAAGATTTGTCAGAAATGTGCCATCATCTGCAAAATTTTGCAGTCTAATACAGTTGCTAGAGCAGCTGATAAAACACTGTATTGTTTACATAATCTCAAATGCCAGGTGCTTCCTAATGCTAAGATTCTCACGCATAATTTTGTTTCAGCAGTAGATGTGGTTAATACTTTTTATAGGAAGAAAGTAAAGTGCCACTGCATTAGTCTGCCTGCATGAGAGCTCAACCTGAAATCACAGTGTTCCACTTTTTCATGTAGAACATCTGTGAAGTATAATTATAATTAAGCAAGTCTTGAATATTAATTGTTCTAATGTCACTGATGTAATGTCCTAGGATACACTGAATCAGTTCTGTTTCAAGGCACGGTTTTAAGAACTTTGCCAGATGTTCTAATCACTTCACTTAGATTTTTCCACCAGGAAAACTATTGCTGAGACTTGTGAATCTCCTGCCTTTGCCAACTGTCAAGGAAATAATTTCATCCCCAAACAGGAGGTAAAATCTTTAAGAATCTTTTTTTTTTTCCTTCCTTAAAAAGAGAAGTGACATTTCAGAAACATTTGTATTGCTGCTGGCTTATAAAAGCTTTGCTGAGAACAATGCAATTTACAGTAATCTTGGGCAACAATGAGCCTTTTATTCATTCTAGTAGTCAGCTTAGGTTTTTTATTTGCATCTTATTTTCCCAATATATCCTGCAGCAGAAATGCAGTGCAGTTTGTTTCAGTGTTATAGAAATTACCATTTTAGAGGTATCCTTAATCAATGTGTTTTTACTGACTTGAGTTTTCACAAGCTACAACAGAGCATCTGAGGATCTGCTCTGATGAGGGCAACAAATACGATCAGAGGGCTGGAGCACCTCTCTTATGAAGAGAGGCTGAGAGAGTTGGGGTTGTTCAGCCTGAAGAACAGAAGTCTCTGGGGGGACCTTATAGCGACCTTCCAATACCTGAAAGGAGCTTATAAGAAGGCTGGGGAAGACCTATTCACTAGGGCATGTAACGATAGGACAAGGGGTAATGGTTCTAAGCTAGAAAAGGGTAGATTTAGGTTGGACATTAAGAAAAAGTCCTTTTTCTTAAAGGGTGGTGGATCACTGGAACAGGTTGCCTGGAGAGGTGGTGGTAGCCCCATCCCTGGAGACATTCAAGGTCAGGCTTGATGGGGCTCTGAGCAATCTGTTCTAGTGTGAGATGTCCCTGCTTATTGTAGGAAGGTTGGACTAGATGACCTTTAGAGGTCCCTTCCAACCCAAGACATTCTATGATTCTATGATCTCCCTCTAAACAACCACCTTTATAATAGCGGGGAGAGGCTTTCAAGAACTGCTTAAATGGAAACATATTTTACAATTACTGATTCCAACAGTCCCAGACCAATGAATGTAAATTCACTTGCATCAGTTCATAGCTGCACTACCTTAAATGCGTCATTGTACTGTATCCATAAAGAACAACAAAAGAAAAGCCTTTGCATTGAGGTTCACCAGTGACAATGAATGACTGAAACATCAGATTATGGCCTTGGTATGAACCGTATTTGCTAGACATACTTGCTCTGAAATAGTTCTTTCAGAAAAACTACTTGTAAAAAAAAGTTGCTAGATACCCCAGTAGTTAAGGAGTTGATCTCGTAATGCACCAAGTGCCTTTCAAGAAACATGGAGTTTCTTATCATTAATTGCTTTCAGCAACATGCACTTAGCAGACTTTAGAATCTCAAGTAGGGTTTGGACCAAGATGAACACCAGACATCCCTTCCAACCTCAACCATTCTTGACTCTGTGACAGAGTGGTTCATTTATGTAGAGAGAGAGGTAGCAGCACTTCTTGCCAGCACTGTTTTCATGATGAATAAAACAAATTCAAGATTCAGGCCAACATCTGCTTGAGCTTTGGTTGGATGAGCTTTTGGGTAAGCATGTTTGAAGTTCATGCATTGGTAAGAACACTCATTTGATTACAAAAGAAATCAATGCGCTCTTTTCTTGCCATGTTCATATTACACAATATTCACCTGAACATAAATAATTTTAATCAGCATGCAGTAACCCAGGTGAGTTTGGCTAGCTTCCTAAAAATCTGGATCAATTTCTTCTGCTAGTACTGCGCTAGAACTGCAAACAGAAAATGAACTGTGCCAACATGTCCTTGTGCCAACCACATCCTCACCTGACAAACAAGTCACATGTACCTCCTGAAGTACCAGAGAACACAAACACTCTCATGCCCATTCCTTGTTCATGTGGGGAAATGACCTCACTTAGAGTACACGTTAAATAGTGAAATTTTGCTGAAAAAGAATTCTTCTAAATCTAAGTTTTACATAGAATCAGAGTATACAATAACACATTTTAAATAGGTTATTCCTTATTCAAAACATCTTTCTTCTTATATACCTTGATCAAAATTTCATAATAAATTGGTCTGAGACTGATAAGATTTATCAAGCAATGAGTTCTTGAAAGCATCTTCAAAGGAGATCATAATAGGAAAAGCAGAAGATGTACTTTATCACCATACTCATTAACAGATGGTATTAGCATGTGCCTCATAAATAACAAGGAAAAAATAGATGAAAAAAGTGATTTTTCAAAGGTGGCCAGAGTTTCTAATATTAATTTACATGTTAGAAGAAAAAAGGGAAAAGACATGCTGTATCAAATGTCATTGCAGTGAAACACTAACAGAAAAAAGGAAAGTTTAACCCAAATTTTTCCAAATGTTACAACTGTCCCTCTTTCACTTTCTTGCAACATACAGAGAAATTTATCAAGCTTTAAAAAGTTTATCTTTGCATGTAATTATAGGCTTTGTATTATTTTAATCAAAATACAACTGAGAGTAAAGGAAGAAAAATAAAAGTGTGATATTCAGAAAAAGAATCCCCACTGTGCCAGAAAGACCTGTTTTTGAATCAAAGAGGGTAAGAGAATAAATTCCCATTTCCAACAAATTTTAACTACTTAGACAAGGCAGAATGGTCTTATTGGAAAATACAGAAAGATGCCCTAGTTAATAGTCATCCATTCACTTTGAGTCACGAGGTAATCAGAAAATACTGTGGTACTATGACTTTTTCAATCGTCCTTGAATGTTTCTGTGGTAACTACATGTACTTAAAGAAATGGACACTAGATACCAGTAATCATCAGAAAAGGCAGTTTTAAAAAGAAATGGTCAACCCGATTTGGAAAGTATACAAGTAGCAAGTTCCAGAATCATATAAAGATAAGCAATAATTCTAAATCCTAAACTATATTCTGTATTATGTCAACAGAAGTATGCTAAAGACATTAAAAGCATAGAAATAATAAAACCTGAACTGAGCCCCTACATAATTTTAAAACTGCTATGACAAAACCAAGATATTTAGAAGTACCAATCTCTTGTCAGAATACATTTTTGCTATAAAATTTCAAACCACTATTATTTTTGTCTTTCTGTAATAACTGACACTAAAATTAAGTACCTCGCTATATGAAAAATCTAATATAAGGGATAAATATTCATGGTGTGGTAATAGAACATTTACCAGATTAGCAAAAGTTTCCATAACAAAATGCGAACTAGTTTTTGGATGTATTTGTATTTTTATCCCAGAATTTCACCAAAAGAACACCACAGAATAAATGCTTTTTGAGACCAATGAAACAACAGCTGGAGTTAATGCAGAAACACCTGATCAAAGCTTTGAAAAGGCTACCCATCTAGCAAGACTCACATTATCACTGAATAAAAACAAAAACATATGTTATGTGACTATTTTCAAACAGTGACTGATAAATTTTGACTTAGCTGGCTGTTTAAGAAATACTGATTCAGTGCCAGAGGTAACTTTTTTCTTTCCTTTTTAGTTTCTGGAAGGTTTCATTTAACAATAGAATACTAGGCAGTGCTTCTCAAGTGTTAATGAGCCTCAGTGTCCTCCTGATGGAAAAATAAAATAAAATAATTCTATTACCTCTAGTAAAAGAACATGTGTGCCAACTAGTAACTCCAAACAAATAAGCATATGAAAAAAAAAGATAAAAAATCAAGATTGACAGAGTTGTTCTTTATAAAGTAGATATGTGTTCTATACCATTCTTATAATTTTCAAGCAAGTCTGTGACCTCACAATCATACAAGCTGTATTATCAAAACCTATTTTCCAGAGGCTAATTTGCAGAAGTTCACAGAATTACCAGCAAGGCTGAGCACCAAACCTGCAGACTTCAGTTCTCTGTAACTGCTCTCTCTCTCCCTTTGGGGAACTTTACAGCTGTCCTCACATCAGCAAAACAGATGGGAACATTTTTTTTATTTCAGCAAAGAAAGTGATAGTGCACTTGCTTCCACAGAGAGCAAAGGTTCCCTTTAATGAGCTCATTGTATTCTCATTTCCATAATTAATTCTGTTAATCAAGAGGTTGAAGTTTAATCTTACATTCCCTTTTTTAGTCTAAACCAAAGACCCAATGGCTTCATCGTTTCATCAAGCCTGGCATAGATACCACTGAGGAAGCCAGAAGTTTCCAGAAACAGTAACATATCTGCTTTCATCCGAGGCTTGGACTATGAAAAGGAACATAATTAAAGAATGAACTCTAATCCTCCCCAAATTCCCTTATTATTAATACTGCCTTGCCATGAAATAGATTCATCCTCTAACTTTACCATTCTAGTCAACAACACTCACAATTTTAAATGTGTCCTGCTTTTAGCTGAACATCAAAGTGAGAATATTGAGTAATTCCTAACTATAAATAATCAGAAGAGCAAGATTACTTCTTGCTAAATATATTTAATTTTAAAATATCTTTCCCTTTTCAGGGTAATTCATATCCTCAGATCCTTCAGTTCTGCACTAAGCAAGTTCCTTCAAAAGTGTGGTCACTATGTGTGGGTTCCTTGAGTAGCAGCAAAGCACAAAGATTGAAAAATTTACAAATAGGTGCTCCAGAAATCCTATAAATCTCTATTTTTGTACTTAAAGTGCTGTTACTTTTTCTTTCCCTGTCAGGATTATATATATAAATTGAGTATTTTTTTTACAACCATTTTCTGTAAATTTTAGATAACCATCAATAACACTGTGTGCATCCAGTCTAGTGTGACTGTCTCCATTTCGGCTGTTATCTGGGGCCAAACTGCCGCAGTCTGCTCTCACTGGATGGCCCCTGCCCAGCTGAGGAGAGGAATCAGGGAGAGGAGAGAAGTCCCGTGGGGTGAAACATAAACATTTAATGCAATAGCATAGCTAATACAAACACCAACATCTGGTGTTTGTACACCCACCTTCCCGGGAGTAGCAGAGGCAGCAGCAGCAGCTCCCGAGGGAGGAGCCCCAGGAAAGAGAACTCCCCCCCCAGCACACCCCCCTTTACAAGGAGCTGGGCTGAGGGGTGTGGGACACCCCTGTCAGTCACCCTGGGGCAGCTGCCCTGGCTGGAGCTCATGGCTGACTCGGGGCTGCCCATGGCCTGTCCTCCATGGCTGGCCAAGGATTCTGTCCCACTGAAACTAGGACAGGAACACTTTATTCTAAAAAAGTGGTAATGTGGTGTATTTTTTAGTCTCCTGCATTATTAAGGAGTTCTGAGATGTGAAACACTTAAAGGGATTCCACTGAGAAGAGATGCTGCTAATGATAAAGAGCAAACACGTTGGTACGCACCATAGCCATCAACAACATAATTTAACATATGAATCAGCACATGGCTCCTTACATTTATTACTATCCATTTTAACTCTAAAGCTATGAAGTTTTATAACTGCTTTGTTTTATCCAAATTTCCCACAGTGTTAGTGTATGTTGTACCACAAAGGCTGATAAATGCCATCTATTTACTAAACAGTACTACTGACCTACTTTTACTTCAAAAAGCAATCTCTTACTTAATTTTATACCTCACATGAGGCAGGCTCCACTGAGAAACATAAAGGAGTCCAGCTTTGCAAGACTGCCAGTAAAATGTATGTTATTTTGGACAGTGTGAGCTATAAACAAGATACTTTTTCTCATTATATTTATCCCAGTCAGTACCATATTTTTTTGTTAATTATACCAAGACATACTGTGTTGCACACCTCTTTTTTCAGCTTAGAAGTGTAAGAAGGTCCGGGGTAAGGCATTATTGGCTGGGGAAAAAAATCAGCTAGTAAACTATCCTTGAGTATAGGTCAACATTATCAAATTCTTACTGATTTCAAATTGACAGAGGTTGACAAAACACACAAGATCTCTTTCTCTTGCCTTCTGATTTCATTACTTAATGTACTAGGCTGCATGACAGTGTTTTTAAAGTGCTTACTTGCTGCCACTTGCTGTTGGACACAGAGCAAATACCATCTAGGTGTTTTTAAAAAGGAGTCATAATGGAAACAAAATGGTATGTGTGAATGGTAATAGTTGCTTATTAAATAAGGTTTGTTGCAGCTATTTGAAATAAGTTATCTTAAACTTGGAGTGAAGCAGAAAACATGTTTTAAGTTTCTGTGTGATTCTGCCATTCTCTTTACTTCAAGACTAAAGTGGTATTTTTCTTAGTGAAAGCAAAATATTATCAGCTTGTCCACCACTGGTAGATGTTCCACAAGCAGTTTGGTTGTACTTCATACAACACACTTGAGTGATGACTCCATCAATGAAGCAGACAGTTTCATGTGATTTTGGTCCTCTATTGATCTTCAAATACTTCCAGTGAGACTGCTGATTACTACAAGCAAAGAATTAAGTGCCATATATTTTTGTCCACTACCATTAACTAAAGACACATATCAAACATTCACTAGCAGACTTCATTGGATTTCAATGTATTTTCTAATACAATGCACAGATGACATACTTTTTTCATTCTTAGTTCAATACTGCAGAGCTTACTTTTTCACGCATGAATAAAAAAGTTACTCTCACTTTAGTGATGCAGTTAATTTCTTTAAATAATAATTGTTTCAGCAAATAGAAGCTTATATTGTGATATCAAGTGAAAAGATAAGCAAAACGTAAGACCTAAGGATGAAAAACTTAAAATGCTCGTATGTTGGGCTGAATAAACAACTGTACCTCATAGAGTAACAGTGTGGTGCATGCATGTGGCTTTCAGCTTCTGTATATCGGACTGCTGGTTTTGCTCAGCACATTCTTAGCATTGTTAATATTCATACCTCCATGAAAGAAGTCATAGTTCTATGAGCATGCTGAATTTTTGCTCATTATTTTTCTAAACAGAAAAGCCGCTCCCAACAATTTATTTCAGCTCACAAAAAGCAAAAACAAACAAACAAGATCTGGTCAATTCATGACCTCTATTAAGGATAGAGTAACAAAATAAAATATTTCAGATTTTTTATACTTATCTAGCATTGTACAGGACACAAAAATGCATTTATTTTTTTTCCCACTCTATTTTTTGTTGTTTTTTTTTTAATCTACAGTCTTAAAAGATTATTTCAATCTAGTATTTTCGTCATGGTGAGAACCATCTAAAAAGTTGCTCATATTTAATTAATGTAGGCAAGCAAATGTAATCGAACTGCAGAAAAATGGTTTATGGAAAAATAAGCATAAATGAAGATACAAATGTCTTAATCAGAAATTAAAGAACATTGGTAAATAGCTGGAATCCTAGCATACAGCCTGAGTCATGTGGGAACAAAGATTTTATGATTCAACTTTAAAGAATAAATCTTAGATAAAAAGTGATAAATACCTGTGGTAGCAGGTTTGACAGCCTATGCTGTTGGGTCTGACACTACATAAATTACTGTAATCCAAAATGAAAAGGGTATCATCATTCAATCTTCTATTACCTAAAAGACCTTGAGCTACTCCTAGTTTCTTAACAATCTCTACAAATTGCTCCTATGGTCTTCTATAGGAAATGACAACTGATCTTTCCTCTTCTTGGTTGTAAAAAACCCCCCCAAAAAACTAACTAAAAGAAAAACCCCAACTAGTAGATTTTTTGCTTGTAGTTTACATCGAGAGTCTCAAAACTTCACTTGAAGTTTGCAGAATTTTGAAGTCAAGGGCAAACCAGCATGTGTCTTTCTCCAGTGACATCAAGGCAGGAGACTCAACCCTCTGTTTCTTGCCAAGGATTGAGAGGATTTGGCGTGTACGAACCCTGCAGCGTAGACTGAATAAAAACTGCACTCAGCTTTGTGCTATTGCTTGCACATCTATCTGCTGCACTGAGATAGTGATGTACAAAGAATATTTAATCTGCATTCAAATTATGATTTTCTGGGCAACGAGGTTTTCTGAGAACAAAGAAAGGTGGAGAGCAGCGGTGCCTACTCCAGCTAGAAATAGTCTTCTCCCCTCTACCTCTTAAAAGGTGGATCTGAACAGTACTGGAATTGCAGAAGTTCAAGACCATTAACTCCTCTCTGGGGATATACTTAAATGGACTAAGCCCTACTACTGCCTGCTGGCAGTGGGCTTCGACTAGTGGATAATCCAGCCCAGTGGGTTTCACCAGTGGACAGCACAAACTAAGGAATTTACTCCAAATGCATTCCTGAGAAACTAGTGAGAGTAAGGAAGCAGTTCTGTATGTATATAGTAGCACACCTCCCAGTTCCCTCAGTATATAAACCAGTTATGTGTAATCTTGTGCAAATCACTTGAGGCCTGGAGTATCTCTTGGGATCCTTCCACATGCTTCAATCCCTGGCCTAAGAATTGCTAGAAGATTAAACACAATCTGAAATGGCTCTTACATATACAAGATCCTACTTGAATATTGAGGACTAGATCCTATGCTTTTCTCCTATTTTAATTATTATTTTTGTAGAATTTAAAGTTTCAAAAAGAAAGTTCTCAATAATACCCTTACAGCTTTGGTTGAAAAAGATACTGATATTTGAGACTAAAATGAAGGATTGTGATCCTACAGACTGAGCCACTGTGTAGCAATACACACAGAAGGCTCCAGTCAACAACTCTCAAACAAATCTACAACTTGTACTTAACATACAATATCTGCAGAATTTAATTTAATTACCCACAGCAAAACAAAAATCTGTTCTATCTCTCAACAATCAATTACAGGAGTCCAACAGATGCGGTCTTTCATAGATCTTACAAAATTACCTTTGGCTTAACTGTACATAAGCCCCTGGAACAGGGACTGGAAGCACCCAAATCAATAACCAATATGCCACACTGCTAAGTTTGGTGCAGGAAATAAATAGAGGTTTTTCCACATATCATATGAAAAAACACCCTGAAATATGCATAAAGTATATTAGAACCAGGAGGAAATATAGACAAAAATAATGAAATATTAATAGATTTTGAAAGTGAAAGATATCTAATGCACTGTAAGAGTAAGAAGAGTAATCTCTGTGGTGGGAGAAACTGGAAGAAAAGTATCCTTATAGCCTACAACTCATGCCTCAGGAAACCTTGCATTTGCTGAAAAAAATGCCAAAAGAAGAGCAGGATAAGCTTATTTCTCAGGAATCAAGGCCAGTCATCACAGTGGCTACACACGCTGGGGTAAGGGGAGGGACTGCATCTCTCATTTATACATCATATCAAATAATTATAAAGGTAAAGAGGGAGCATCTTACACACTTGACAAAGGGAGACATTCTTGAAATTAGTTTTCTATAGGCTGTTAAATGATTTTCTGTAATAGGTGAAATTTACATGACACTGCAAGCACCCTTAAAAAAATTGGTTTTTGTACAGATTCAGTACCCTTGGAAGGTATTATTTCTTCATATTTATCTCCAATTTTAAAAAGCAAAAAATGTTCTGTTTTCTTATATATGATCTTACATATTCACCTGAAGGACTGTGACCCACCTGGAGCTACTGTGTTCAGTTCTGGAGCCACCAACACAAGAAGGACATGGTGCTGTTGCAGTGAGTCCAGAAGAGGGCCACAAAGATGATCAAAGGGCTGGAGCACCTCCTATGAAGACAGGCTGGGGGATTTGGGGCTATCCAGCCTGGAGAAGGCTCTGGGGAGACCTTAGAGCACCTTCCAGTACCTGAAGGGGCTACGGTAAAGCTGGGGAGGGACTTTTTACAAGGCCATGGAGTGATAGAATGAGGGGGAATGGCTTCAAACTGGAAGAGGGGAGATTTAGGTTACAGAATCACAGAATGGTAGGGGTTGGAAAGGACCTCTGAAGATTGAGTCCAAACCCCCAGCAAGAGCAGGACCACCACAGAATCTAGGGCAGGTCACACAGAAACACATCCAGACAGGTCTTGAAAGTCTCCAGAGAAGACAGGTTAGACATTAGGAAGAAACTATTTCCTGTGAGGGTGGTAAGACACTGGCATAGGTTGTGCAGGGAAGTTGTGGATGTCCCCTGTCCTGGTTTTAGCCAACAACCATGTGACAGATGCTATTATATCCCCACTACCCTCCCAGGGGAAGATAAAAAGGGGAATTAGAGAGATTTCAAGGTTGGAAGAAACCCCCCCTAGAATAGGTTTAATAATAATAAAAAAAGTATACAAATATGTAAATATGAAACCTGTGCTCCTCAGTTGGTAATTACTTCCCAACCATAGAAGTCCCAAACTGGACTTGGCAGCACATGGGGTGCCTGAGTCCAGGGTCCCGATGCCTTGGAGCAGCCGCACCAGTCCTACGTGGGGAGGCAGGAGAAAGTGACCTGTCTTGATGAACAGTGCTCTCCAGTGAGAAAAAAGGATGCAGGACCACCAAGAGCAGAGGGAGAGATGACAAAACCACCCCAATCCAGCCAGAAGAGCCAAGAGAGGGCTCTCTGAGGAGCATGGCAAGGAACATTGTGATTGATCCATTTGGGTCACCAGACCCATCCTGTCCTCCCCATAAGCACAGCTGGTACCCGGCCCCCCCCATTGTAATTGCCACATCAACAGGCTGGCAGTAGCTGGGAGGGTCCCAGGTGGTCTCAGGTCAGCATGGCCATGGCCATAGACAGTTTTTATACTGGTGCTCTCAAACTAGGACACCCCATCCCTGGAAGTGTTCAAGGCCAGGCTGGATGGGGCTTGGAGAAACCTGGTCTAGTGGGAGGTGTCCCTGCCCATGCAGGGGGGATGAAACTGAATGATCTCTTCTAATCCAAACCATTCTGTGAGTCCATGATCTAAGGTTATGTGGGACTTTTGGTCAGGCAAAAAAAAAACAAAACGTATATATACATATATATATATATATGACCAGAGATCACGAGCAATTTTGGCAACAGAGCTCTTTGGCTAAAACTGAACAAAGAAAACTGTTTATTCACCACAACTGAAGTCACAACAAAAATAGAACAAGCAGACTACAGCAGCTTTGACACAAATAATCTAAACACCTATTCAGACAGACACTGAGGGGATACAAAAATTTCTCAGTGTGCTTGAGTGGTTGGAAAGTCTTGCTCAGATTAGCAACCTGGAAGTGTTAATGAGCAAGGCCCTCTGCCAGAGACAGTATGAGAAACCTAATAAAGATTTGAAGAAATTGCTCATATTAAAGTGAAAGCACTATGGTGAAAAGGAAAGGCATTTATACTTCACTATTTGCCAGTAGTTCCTGGCGCTGCCTTTTGCAACTGTAGGAGCAAAGTCAGAAACAAAGAGTTCATACAGCATGGAAGATACCAGAAATGGGACAGTGATATGTTCACATAACAGCTCATCCCAGAGTGAAATTTCATGTTTCTACCCATTAACTTTTATCATTATTGCCAACAGGCAGCCAGACAGTATTCCCCTATGATTTCCCTCACTTTCTCACTTTTTCTTCTTTTTTTTTTTTTAAAAAAAAAAAGGTCTGTATGATTTGCAAATGGATTTAAACCAGGCAGCTGCTGGTAGTTACAGACACATTCCTAAAAGCATTTGACAGAAGTTCACTGAAGCACATTGTAGAGCATCCACAAAGCCTTTGGAGTTCTCCCAACTACTACATCCTCCTATGCTGAAGATAATTTTAGTTTTGTTTAGAGGCATCTTGATGGTAATCCCTAATGTGTCAAAGAAACAGGTGTCAAATGATACAGTAAGTAAATTAGACACTGGAAATAATATTTGAGGACTAAAAGCATTTCTTAGTAGCAACAGAAGTTTTACAATCATCACCTTTTTCTCCTTACAGATTGGCCTTAGTTCGCTGTTACCTGAACAAGACTGAATAATGCAATTAAAATGCTGATTAAGCTTCATTTCAGTACAGATTTTAGTAACAAATCTTAATCTTAAAAGAAAACCCAAAAACTAACCACCGGCAATGAAAGGAAAGATTTTCCACAAAAGAAAAGTAACCTTTGTTATTTTCTGTTTTCTTGTGTCATATAAAATAGTATGACCAACACTCTTCTTAAGCATAATTGACCAAAACACAGTTAACCATAAGGGAAACAAGTGGAAAGTCTTATTTCTTTACCATGTTTTCCTATTGCTCTGGGGGAATTTGCTTTGACTGAACTTTTCCCCCTCTGCTCCTACATTCTGGGTTGCCGTCTCCTTTAACTGCCCCCTTCCATTTGTCCTGAAGTTGCTGTATTTCTGTGCTCCCTGCTGCCATTGGTTAGCTCTGCTCTGTTCCCAGTGACTCCCCAGCTCCTGACTGTCCCCTGTCACCAGGACACTGCCCATACAAGCTCATTCCCTCCCAAAATAATTTCATAAACTCTCTTGAGAGAAGGCACATTGGAGGGTGCTAAAGCCACAGGAAAACCTGTCTGCAAGTCAGGGTTAGTTGCTTAAAGAAAAACAAAAAGACTGTATGCAGTGTCCTCCTAGGTTAATAGACTTAAGTTAATCTTACGTAACAACCTTTGTAAAGATCCAAGAAATGAAATCCTGGTCCTGCTCTTAAACATACAAGCAGCAACATCAGAGCTCCCCACTGATCAAACCACTTCTACTAACGGCAATAAGAACACAATTAGTGCTCTGCAGAACATGTCTAAAAACGGCAACTTGTATTTCTAGAAGAAAAAGTTCTTATCTATGAAGCAGGTACAGTGTAATACATATAAACAGAGCAAGCAATCCAGAAATCAGCAACAAGCAAGTGAATATTCATCTCTGCCATATACATTCTTTTACACATTCATACATCCAAATTTAGAATTTTATATAGTTTTAAAAAACTGTTCATATACAAGTCACAAGAGGCAATCAAAGATTAGGTCTGATCTGTTTTTTCACAACACCAAAAAGCACAAGGGTAGTTTTCAAATGCTGCTCTTACTGGGAATGGCTAAGGGAAAAAACCCACACCTTCAATTTGTATTCAAAGTATTAAGATTTGTTGACAGTGAATAAAATTGAATGCAAATATGAAAGTGAATTTAAATCCTAAGATTGACTGTCAGAACATAAACCCTTACTCTGATTGTCATTTTGGGTTGCAAAGGATGCATTTACCTGATCCAGACATAACTAAATCTACTGCCTAATTCAATCTCAGCTGGTATGAAAAACAACCTGCTCGTGCGACAGCATTACAAGGGTATTAACAATATAAAAATGTTTTCTGTTTTTCCTTTAAATGATTTTTTTTTTCCTTATATATCTTGAGTTGTTCTTTTTATTCTTTACTTGACTTAACATGAAGATGCCTGGAAGCAATAAAATATTTTCTCTTCCTATTCTACTGTCAGCAGCATTGCTTTGACCTTATCAGACAAATTTATGTTGACAATTTTCTCAAACTGTATTCTCTTGTGAGCTACTATAATGTGCATCTTTATATTATCTGGTGTAATTTAGATGTCTGAGGAATTTTTTAATTATTAATTTTGTCCTGCTTTAAAAGTATATATTAAAAACGGGAAGAAATCCTTGGACATATAAATCTGTATTTCACTTTATGAATAATACCAATAAATAAATATTAATGCTTCTATTTCATTTATATTTCAAATGTAAAGCTCTATGAAGCTTGAGTTTCCCAATAATTAAGGTTACAATTGCGTAATACTTCACACTAAAACATTACAGCACTTTTTCAGGTTGAAAGTGTGAGGAGGAGCTGCTGCTTACTCCCCCATAGCACAGTAGGTAGGAAACAAAGACACAGTTGATTTTGTGAATCAATGAAAAAGGAATTATGTAATGACATTTCAGTCCTGTTCAAAGAGAGCTTCTGATGGCACCAGAGGTGCACAAAGCTTTCAGATGATGGACATTCACTAATTATTTCAAAAGGGATTTTTTTACACAAGAAAAAGAGTACAAAATATGAACACAGATGAAAATGTTTAATAAATTGTAAAGCTGCACAAAATCAACCAAGTACTGTTTGCAAAAAAAGTTTAAAAGTTCTTCCTTAAAACATCATTATTTAACTGATATTAGATAATTCATTTGAACCAACTTAATCTTTTTGCAAAGTCCAATGGAAATTTTGAACAGTTAATCTCACAACTGCTGGCAGGCAGCTCTTGGAAATAAAAACTTTGTTATCACACAAATTAAAATATCTGCCATATATAACTGGCAATCTATGGTCCGTAATGGTCTCCATCCGACTCTGCACTTCAGTGCAGTCATGTCTGAGCACAGAAATAATCCATCTGTTGTTAACAGATCTGTTTAAATTCTAAAGCAAATGAATGGAAATAGTTTAACTGGAAAAGTATCCAAGGAGGTACATGTGACTTTCTCAGTATCCTCACGTCAGACAGGTCTCTCAAGACACACAGAAGCCCAGGCTTGGGAACCCCAGACTCAGAGGAAGCACTTGAAATGTGACAGTTTCTAGACCAACTTGGCATTGTCCCCCTCCCCACCCACATCCACATCCACTCTCCCAGAGCAGCACTCAATGCCAACAGCATGTAGCAGCTCCTCGGGAGACTGTGAAAGGACCCAGGATCAGGGAAACGCCACACGCCCTTCCCGCCATTTTTGTTCAGGCCGTATCCAGGGCCGATCTGAAGCAGGTGCTCTCACCCAACGGCCTCTCCCCTGCTGAGGGGGGAAAGAAGCCCATGGGGTGAAACAAACAGATTTAATGAAATAACAACTAAATACAAACATCAACTAAAATAATATGAGCTTACACTCAGCCTGGTCCTCAGGAGTAGCAGAGGCAGCAGCAGGCCCTGAGGGAGGAGCCCCAGGAAAGGGAACTCCCCTCCCAGAATGCCCCTGCTTTATAAGGAGCTGGTCTGAGGGGTGTGGGACACCCCTGTCAGTCACCCTGGGGCAGCTGCCCTGGCTGGAGCTCATGGCTGACTCGGGGCTGCTCATGGCCTGTCCTCCATGGCTGGCCCAGGATTCTGTCCCACTGAAACTAGGACACCTCCCCCAAAAAATCTGCTAAAGAAAACCAAGAGTTTACTTATGCCAAGCTTTGAGCACCCTCACAGCTCTCTCGGAGTTGCTCATGAGACACCTAAAAGAAACATGTCAGGCCTTGCTCTCAGGAACTAGCTGGTCTCAGTGAACATCTTGTGTTACCAGAAGCCTATCACCTCCCCACCTTCCTATTGCAGGCTGCTGGAAACAAGGAGCACTGAAGTATTCCCCTTCTGGCTCATAAATTGCCACATTAGCTTAATCCCACTCATGTGTATCAGTTTAGGAAGAGTTAGAATTCTGAAATTCCACTTTCTAAGGCTTTTTTTTTTTTTTTTTTTTTGTGCTTCGGTTTGGAATAAAATCATCACCCTTTGGTGTTAATTTTAGGAATGGTGGTTGAGTTTCTTTGTTTTGACTTCTTATTTCTTTTTTAGCTTTGTTTTTTTGTCATCTCTTCTAAGTGTTTGTCAGGATAACCCCTAGAGGGAGGCTATAGGGATGTTGTGAAGGGGAAACTGAAGGATAAAAAGCAAGCTTCATAGTCCATAGTGTCTGTATTTTTTCATATGGAAATCCATGGCCAAAGAAAAATCTTCTCTGTGACCCCAGAAAGAACAATACAAGTGTAGGACCTCACAAGGAGGATCTGAATTGCTCTGTGCAGCTGGGGTTAGCTGGCATGGTTACCTGTTTAGAAGGAAGGAGCCAGAACCACTGGAGTAAATATGACCTTTATGATGGATGTTTCACTTCACAAATAAAACCTCTTGAGTGAAGGAAAACTGCTTTGCTGTGTCTCAGCATAGATCTTGTCCCCTTGCTCTCTAGGTACTACTGCTGGAAAAAGATTTTAAGATTAAGGAGACAATAAAATTTCCTTCTCACTTTGAAAGCTGGGGGAATAGGTTTCTGTGGCAAGGAAGCAATAGAGAGGCTTTGGAAGAAATAAATAAATAAAATCCAGCCACATGGCATTTCTTGCAACTCCCTCAGCTGATGTGGCGTGGACTCACCCATCTGTTATTAGACGACACTTTCGCTACAGCTCCAAATTGTTCAGGGTGGAGATTATTCACATGTCAGCTGGGACTTGGTTTCAGTGTAGCCTGCTCAGTCATCCTGGCAAAACATTTTTCATGAAACATTTGGGAGATAAGTTTATATGGCCTGTCAATTATGATAAAGGAATTGGAAGGGGACACGTTCCTCAAAACATGGCTTCAGAGTGGGTTTTCTTATTTTTTTTTTTTTTTATTTATTTTAATTGTATGTGGTTTTGGAAATAAAATAGCCAATGGAAAAATGGAAGTTCTTTTACTTCTCCAAAGCTTTTAAAAGTTCTGTGTGAATTCTTCAAGAACATGTCCTGAACATGATACTGAGGAAAGAATGCCAAGAGCTCTGCCACAGAACTGGGGCCATCCAATCTCTTCCACCATTGCTGGGCTTTGCCCCATGACCAACAGGCAATCTTTATTATGCACCAGATTTAACTTGATCACTTCTGTACTTCTAACTGAAGAAGACATGATTCCCACAAAAGATTTATTACTGTTATATCATATTTCTTTTACAAACATTAATCTTCCTAGTGTCCATTACTGATTTATGTACAAAAGATGGTGAAATTAATCAGCTTCTTCAAATTATGCCCATAAGCAATGACTACGGGAAGAAAAGTCATTTAAATTTTAATGTAGAATCATGCAGAAAATATTTTAACAAGATGCCAACAAACCAAAGTAAGCAGAATCTGGAGATATTCAAGAAGAAAAATAATCCTTGAAATCAAACCCTCCCATTTGATCCACAGAAAGAATGAGCACCCAAGTATTACCCACCTGCATTTCTGCTTCCCAATTAATATTTTGGGTTTGTTGCTGGGCTAGCTGCCAGTGCACGTAAGTCCACACTACATGATTGTGCTGCTCTTCTGCAAAAGTGACCTAAAATGATGCAGAATAACACTTTATCCATAGTAGGAGATGTTGGAATAGCCTAAAGCAAGCACTAGAGCAGCCATAAGAACAGGTGAATGTTGGACAGAGCAATTTCATGAGAGATTGAACAACATTCGACTTCTCTGTAAAATAACACTGTCTTTTCATAAATATATATATATTTGTGTATTGTACACATGCATTAAGTTTTTGGGGTTTTTTTCCCTCTCTCTAAATAAAAGTAAGACATGGTGACAAGTTCTTTATTAGTCCTACCAGCTGGACTCAAATCGATTGTATATGTCAGCTCAAATCTGTGATTGAGGATGTGTTCAGTTGGTATTTCATACTTTGGAAATACCTAAAACAAGGGATTGCTTTTTATCAAGCTAATCCTAGACTAAAAAGCAAGATACCATACTGTACAGGTAATTTCTCAGTCAGCTTGAAGGAGCATGAAAAAATCAGAAAAAAAAACATTGGCCTTTCTCCAGCGTTTGGATAGTGGTACACTGAACGAAATCTTAAACTTTTCGTGTTTCTCCATCACTCTGGTTTGTTTCTGTGGTTACAAAGAACTGTCCAGTACTTTTTTTCACAAGTGTACAACTGAAGACCAAGATGTTCTCTGCACTCTGGAGCTTACTTCCTGCACTGCACTGCTTGGGTGACAGTGAGACAGGTTTACCACTGTTGCAGAGGCAGAGAGCAACTTGCAAATGATACAGTCATTCTATGTAAGTATGCACAGATTATGATATGGGGCCAGCAGTACTTAGAATGTCAAACTTAAATTCTACACATATTTATAGTAGCAGCTATTCAAGATGCTCCAGCTAAACACAGTGGCCAAAAAACTCATATATGCCTTTATAAGGCAGTAGGAATCCATAGAATAAATGTGAAATCCTACAGAAGTAAATGGCTTTTGATAGTGAATCTTTCAAGGACTGAGCACAATATGAATAGCAGGCCATTCCCCTGCAGCAACAGAGGATTCTCATGTCTGTGGTAATGTCAGGGGGTGAGGTGCACAGCATCAACCAGTGCAGCAGCCACCAGGAGTGTGAGATGCCGTTCAACTCATTTCCAAGGCTTACTCACTTCACAACAGCCCTCAATGAACTGTGAATCCAGTTTAACAGCTGATCTGAGCAATCAATCATTCAAAACAAGATTCAGAGCAGTCCTGGTGAACGCACGGAAGGCAATTAGATGCCACCATTTGTGAAATAATATTGGTGGGAATTCTTCTCCCTCATCTGATTTATTTCTGTCAATCTGCAGTTTAGATTCTGTGCCATGATTAACTCCTTTGTCCTGAGATACCATATAATGTAACACTGGCATTATTAAATGCTTCTGAAAGTAATTCTGAACCTCACAATTGCTAAGGAAATTGATTAAAGAGAGTCAGCTAGCACTGCTAATTTGCAACTGGCTATTTTTAATGACAGACTGATAAAATGAAATGCTAAGCTTGAGAATAAAACTCAGTTTATGTAATATGTTAACTTGTACAGAACACATTTGCATAAACATTTGTAGAATAAAGTGAGTCCTTGGGCAGTTCAGAATATTCAGGCTGGCTGGTTTGGAAGAGAGGCTAGACAAAACTATAATGACTGAGCCACCAAATTACAATGTCAAAAGTATCCATCAAAAGTCATAATCTGTTTAAATTGTCAAGTTTTACAGAGTAAGTTTTCGGCTTGTGCTCTGCTTCAATACCAGCAGTTGAACACATCCAAGAGAGTTAAAAGAAGAAATTCTGATGATATTCAAGGACAAATGAAGTGAGCAAGTTTGGACACGTGTAATTTAAACCACTGTGAAGTAAGATGGCATGCAGTAGTTTCCAAATGCAGTATCTGAAAGATGGAAAATCCAAGGTGGAGGATAATTCGTTTAAGAGAAGCAACAGTGTTTCAGGAATAGCAGGATGATATTAAACAGAAAACTTTTCTAAACCAGGTTTGACTAAGTAGTAGATCACCAGTTTTTTGCAAAGAGAGAGACAAAAAAGTACTTGAAGCAATCAAAAGATAAAAATCTGCACTGATTCCTCTCCAGAAAGCATGGTAAAACTGAATGCTTAAGTCCTTACAAATACGTTGCAGAGATTTCTAAAAGTCTCTGAAAAGCAGGCTTAAGGCAGAGAGAAAAAGAAAAAAAATCATGTATCTGTAGAGAATTGTATATCCTCATTCCACTGAATCTGCATTAAGAGAAAGTTGAAGTGATCATTATTTTAAAATAATGTAGAATATTATAGTAATACAGACATATTTAATGCAGACATTGCAGATGGATCAGGTTTACAAAAAGTTGATGCATTAGAAGCATCCTCAGAGCCCTGAAATCTGATTATCTACATTTTGAAACCTATGTAAATCAATTGACTACAGCTAAGCAAAAGGTGAAATTCAATTTTATGGCAGTTTAGGAGTTTTCAAAACATGCACATTTGACAGAGTTTGGAGTATTTACACAGGGACAAAAGCAAATCTCCTGAACAGTAGTTTGTGAGAATGGGACACAGCATTGACACATCTGTATTCAGACTGGACTTTGGGTTTTGAAAAGGGTGTCTGAGCTGACAATATATACATTTCAAGTGGTACTTTTTTCCTGTTGCCAGACTTGACTCCTGAATGCTCAATGAACTTCACACAAGGATCTATTCCCAGATAGCAGGGTACAGATACTACAGTCCTAAAGTAACAAACAATTGCATAGTGTATGAGCTTCATCATCTACCAAAATTCTACCAATAGCAGAGGTCTATCAGCTTAAAAATTCCTGTTTTCCAGTGAAAATATGAGGATGCCCATATCAGATAAATGAGTATATAATTTTATCTCAGCAAGCTCTTACCCTGTAATAAGAAAAGACATGAACCTCCTGAAATGAAGATATTTACACACAATAATTTGCTGTAAATCCACATTTGATTTTCCTTTAAAACTTGTCCACTTTTCAGAATAATCTTCTAAAACACCTCAATTAAGGTTGAAATGTCTGTTTTATTTTGTTTCATTCATAAATACTTTGACTTACTTTTGTGTAACTGAGTTTGCCAGTATGAAGCAGTGTTGAAAATACAGCTGTGGATACAGATCTCGAGCCATTTACATATACAAAAACTTCACAGATGCAGTGAATGTATTACGAATGTAAATATTTTAACTAAAATTAGTTTATTTCCATGGTAAAAACAAGACCTGGAATCCCTGTTCTTGCCTCCAAAACAGGACTCTGACACCTATGGCTCAGTAGGTGTGATAGAGGAAATATGAACGACCTTAGATCCCTGTCTCATATCTTTGTGCATGAAAACATTGCTTCAGAGCAATAAGTAGCACCTACTTAGTGCAGCATCCCAGCATTTCCTGGTAACACAGGGAAATCTGTAAAGTCAGAAGAAGTTTTGGTAGCTATTAGAAGCAGCAGTTAAGTTGTGAAACAACCAGAATACACTTATGTTCTTACTCCAATAAAATCTTTCCTCTGACACAATAGGAACTAAGTAAAACAAGAATGAAAGTAGAGATTATTTAAACAAACTTCTTCCTGAGTCTAAAAAAAATTAATTTTGGACTTAATACTCTTTTACTTTTCCAAAATACATTTACTCTTCTTTTCCAATGCTTCTTTTTTTTAATATTCTCTTTTATTTTTAAAAGCTCACAAATTGAACAATTTCTAAATTTTTTTTTCATTTTTTTCTCTTTTTTCTTTTCTCCTGTTACTTGAGAAATTATTTAGAATTTATGACATTGTTAAACACTATTAAAAATAAAAATAAATAAAAATAAGTGATAACCTAAAAGAAAAAGGCCAGGAAGCCTCTGGTTAATTTGTAACCATAATTTTTTGTGGATCTATAGCGAACTGTGGAATTTTAATGCACCTAGCAAATGGAAGGTTGTGAATTTTCCATGAAAAAGAGTAAGTTTTTAGCCTACACAAACTGATCATCCAAATGCCTGACATTTGTATTCCATGTATTCGTACAGGCATACTCTGTATAGATGATGTACAAGGTTAGAATTTACATTTTAAGGATGTACTTGCTTTTATATATGCACAGAAATAATTTAAAAATATAATACCTACCAAAAAAGTATTTGGAGGTGATTCTTGTTTTCGTTGTCTGCTGAGATCTTAAAAAAAGAATTCTAAGTCAAGCAGTTTTAAAATGACCTATGGTTTAAGTCAGTGCAAGACTGGATAACAGGTTAATTACAGTCTGTATCACATTGTATTAGACCTTCATTGTATTATTTGCAATGTCTTCACTGTTGCAAGAGAAAGTAATTTCAAACACAAATCTCTAGTCAAATAAATTCCGAATGTATCTTAAGGTATAGGCATCTCCTGATTAAGTACAGTGTTTCAAGTCATTAGAAAATAGATTTCAATCTGTATTCCTACTATTACTAGTTGGACTTTTAAAAGAATGATAGCAGAGTTTTCTCCAGAATCCATCAACTTCATTAAGTGCCAGTAAAATCTGGGCTACAAGTCAGGATGGCAGTGCTTCATGCACTCCAAACAACAGTCAACATAAGCCAGCATTCACATGCAGTGCAACACTTCATTGTCTATCCAGGTACAGTAAACATAGGTCAATAGTCACAGGAAAAAAAACACAGCTCTGTGATATAAACATAATGAAACAGAAAATCAATGGCCCTTTCTAAAGCATAGCTAAGGTACGTTGTCATTTTCATCCTACTGTCTACATATGATGCTTATTAGTTTTATAGATAGATATATAGTTACTTCAGAATTAAAATAATAAAAAAACCTACTTGACTGTAGTAACACAATAAGCAAGAAAACAAGTGTCTACACATCAGACATCGAGATTCTCTCACTCCATCCGAGAATCTAGGCTCCACAAATAACAAAAGTCAGTGCAGGGGTGCATCTCATCTATTACAATACTTTGTTCTTCTTGCCCTCTTGGTGCAAGCCCACACTTTTTTTTTTTTTTTTTTCCTTTGGTCCCAATAGCCATTGGGATTCTTCCATGAACTGGCAAATGTAAAACATTCTACAGTTATTTTTTGCTAACTGTGAATGTCATGGATAAAATTATATAGGCCATATGTACCTGGTTATATAAAAACATAGAAAATTAATCTGTTTGATATCCAAGTAGGGGAACATTACCATCTTTGTCTGTATTTCTTTAACAGTAACATACATACATAATTCATGACTAGGACAGAAGCTTTGTGGCCAGGGCTGAGAGCGCCGAACACAGAGCACCTCCGTGTTCTGCAGAGTCAAACCAACACTGACTCATTATTCTGTTTCCATTCGGGCCTCTCACTTTGGAATGTGTCATAAAAACCAGAACATTTATATTAAAGAACATTTTAGCAGCCTCAGAAATAAACTGAAAATTAGTAAGTTAAAAGACAGAGAGCTTAGCTGGTTTTGAATGGCCACACTACAGATAGGGAAAGATAGTTCCATTTCCAGGAGTAAATTAAAAAATGCTGTCAGTGACAGGTATGTGGACAGAGACTATTCCATCAAAGATAATGGAGCTGAAAGGTATCAATGTCAGTTTTCAATGTCCTTGGAATTTGAAATTTATTTTTTCATAAGAAAATTGGATTTTATAGAAGAATAAACAACAGCATAAAGAAAAAAAAAAGTTGGACTCAGAAAACAATGGGTACTGCTCAGGGTAATATCCATATTGAGTAGGGCAAATCTAATTAAAAACTCTTTAAAAATGAATAGGTGCATAATTAAGAAAATAAAAAAAACATAGCAAAGATACTAGAATATCACTGTAGGTATGGAAAATGAGAACTGTTTCCCACAAACACACCTTGGGGAAAAGGCAAAGCCTTTCACAGTCCCTGGATACAATGGAAAAGAAGAACAAAAAACACGAATTCATTTGCAGCAAACAAAAAACTGCATAAGATTACATTTTTCCTCATTGGTTCTGTTTATCTTTTTTATTGTCACTGCATGACAGAAAACTCCTTTCCCCTCTAAATGAGAGGGGCAGGACCCACGCCCCATGCCTTGCAGAATGAAAGTCACCCTTTACATCTATTGACCTGTCTCTGCCCAATTGCTCCAAAACTCTCACTAACACAAAACCATCAGCAGGTTTTGACAACGATCTTTCCAGTATTTGTCACTGAAATCTCTCCAATGCAATCTTTGATCTTCATTGTGGTTGTAAGTACCCTCACACAGAATATTGACTTAGAGTAATCACCTGGTAAGTCTCAAATCCTTTTTTTCTTACCATAGCTCACCTCAGCACATTTCTGTGCATATTCTTTGCATATTCCCTGCTTCAGAGAAAAGACACGGCCTTCGTGACAATTCTATTTTGAAAGTGTTACCTCAATCAATCTTCTACAAGGAAAGTTTTCTTCCATTTCTCAGTCACAATGTACGAAAATATTACTACAATTGACTTTTCTTTACTTGACAGAAGTATCAAAACTCACAAAAGACTGACTAACCAGCATTTCTTTAGGGGATAAAATAAACCCCAGAATACAGAATCCCTTAATACACACAATGATATTAATAAGGCTGCAGCACCAAGCAGCACATACAGAAGCACTGAAGTTTGTGCACACACATGAGATTTGCAGGCCTTGTCAAATGACTTGCTTCGGGCTATCTCCCGTCTTGTAACACTTTCACATTAATTTTGGGCAGCATGAATTATCCCACTTTTCAACAAGAAATCCTTGGGGCATTTTAAATATGCTCAAAAATAAGTAATTAATGCATTGGACACTATTAATTAGCAAAACTCAGAAACAGCTACTGTTACAGATCCTGAAAAGTTTTTCTAAACTTGTCAGGCTGTTAATAATAAATAGGGTGGAAATGGCCAATTAACATACTTAAATAACAACCTTTATGAACAGTGAAAACTGCTTTTTCTATTCTTTTGCATTAGAAGAAAACATAGCAAACTCTGCTGCTTTAGCCCTGAGACTTCACTGGCAGAAATGTGCTTTTACACTTCAAGGGGCTCTCCATGTGAGCTAGACTTGTGGAACCAAACACAGTACCTAACATGCCAGCTTGATTCAGATGTAGGAAATACATGTATTTGCACTTTTAATGTGACAATAAAGTTTGTTAAAAATAACATTTGACAGCGAAGATTTATGATCATGTTTTCTTACACCTGCAATTTTGAAAATCACAGATCTATAGTCATGCAGGTTATATTACAGAAAAGTATGACTTTTCTAAAATGTAACTGATTTGTTTTCTAGTCTCAACTTTTTCTAATACTCAATTTCATTGTAGTACTGGAAATAATAAAATAAAAACATGATGATGACTGGGAGTAGTCAGCATGGATTTACAAAGGGGAAATCACCTTTCATGAATCTGATAGCCCTCTCCTGTGAGAAGATGTGCTCGGTGGAGGATGGGAGAGCAGTGATGATGTGCTGCTCGACTTCAGCAAGGCTTTTAGTGCTGTCTCCCATAATATCCTTGTAGACAAACTGACAAGGCACAAACCAGAGAAGTAGACAGTGAAGCAGATTGAAAAACTGTCTGGACTGCTGGGCTCAAAGGTTTGTGATGAGCAGCACACATTCCAGCTGGAGGCCCTACTATTATATTAATGGAAAATAACCTCCAGTAGTGTGATATCAACAGGATCAAGGAGAGAGAAAGATGCAAAATCAGGCAGCAGTACTATTCCTTTCCTTTCTCCTTCTAAAATTTTAACTGATCTGGTAAAAGAGAAAATTATGCAAAACTGACTGCTATAGCATTTGAGGCTTATCAATATTCATCTTCAGGTGACCAAGACATCTTATATGCCACACTGTTATGGCATAAAGCATCTACTTGACAGTTACAAAAACTGCAGTACACTGAGCTATAATATTGTTGTTGCACTACCAGTTCATTTATTCATGAACTGCAGAGGAAAATAAGCACGTGGAATGTATATAAATTTCCAGTTCAGAAGTTACTGCCATCAAGGGACAGCCTTAAGTTATGCACTACCTTTAAAAAAACCAAAAGTTTTGGAGGTTTTTTTTATTATTTTTTTCCCCAGGAATGCATGCATTGCATCTAATGAACATACCCCTTAGCCTCTTTCCTTTGAAACAAAGTGTTCGTTTGTTGCTTGGGGTTCACATGCCCTGTGACAGATGCACCAGAGACAAAACCGGTCTAAAAGTTTTGAAATAAGTATGTTCGATTTTCTGTTTTTTTCTTTTTCCAAATAGCAAGACTCCAGCTTCTTATTTAACTGTATCCTCATTGGTTACTCTTGCCTACGTGTGGTCATGCAATAAAACAATTTGCATAGCAAAGCAATCCACAAAAGGACACAGACCTAAGATTAAAAAAGATTTTCAGGTGGTGAACTGAGAAGAAATTCTATCCTGAGAGGTAGTGCAGCCCAGAGAGCATTTCTGTTTCCTTTACTCCATTGACAATACTTGAAAAGGATAAAAATCTCGACTGACTTATGCAAGAATAAAATAATCTGTATTTGAGGTGCTGCTTTCTGCAATAACCTAGGGCAAATTATATTCCTTACCTGAGCTGGCCAATTCTCAGAGCAGTCTGAAGCTGTCTTGAGTCTCTGTCCTAAGATCCAGCTGCTGTCCTGAGATCCAGCTGCTGTCCTGAGATCCAGCTGCTGTCCTGAGATCCAGCTGCTGTCCTGAGATCCAGCTGCCACGCTGCCTGCTAAACCAAACACCTTTGAGACAGGAGGTGCCAGGGACCATTGAGGGGGAACCACTGACCAGGAGGCCTTCCCTATCTGGGTGAAATGATGGCTTACTCAGGGTTGGCAAGAGGTCCAGTCCAGCAGTTCAGGAAAGCTTCAACATAACTTACGGAAACTTGGTACACTCAGGGCTTTTTTAAAGGTACCAACCAAGATTCAATGCCCCAAGTTACCTCTGAGTTCTGACAAAAACATGTTTAAGTCTTCATGATAACATCAATATTTGGGGTTTATTAATGAATAGTGCAGACCATCAGCCAGAGCATAATCCTGTGGTTTTCTCACTGTCTTATTATGCAAAAGAACAACAAATATATATAGTTGACATATAAAACATTGATTAATGAATTTTTTAAAAATTCATTAATGAATTGATTAATGACATGTAAAACCATTAAACATTCCCAATAAGCCACAGTCATAGATTTTGAATAACCATGAAGACTTCAAACATGAGTTCTTTGGATTTAGTTATGATTAAATTAAAAATTATCTATTCCAAAAAGTAATTGTGGCTTCAGAAAATACTAAGGGTAAAGTACATAACTATATACTTGTAATTAAAAACTAGTATCAGTGAAGAAGAGAGAGAAAATACTCAATTTGATGTTTATCTATAGAATTTGGAACAATAAATTAAATTAATTTCATTTAAAATATTTTATACACATACCTTGCCTTTTTTTTTTTTAATTCTTCACTTTAGATTTCACAATTTATTAATTATTAAAACAAGTTATTGAGTCGGTTCTTCAAACTAGGAAAACCAAAATAAACTGCTAAGAAATGTGATTAGCATTTCCTCCTTTTTTCCTATAGTAAAATCTCTTTTGCTGTAGCTATCAAAGTGTTATCACATTGCTTTATGTTTTCCTCTGTCCGCCTCATCCAACAACATGCACAGAAACGGGGGGGAGAGAGAGATGACGAAAACTTCTGGTGTAGTTAACATCTGATGTGAATTCTGATTACCACCTGCTGTATCATTTAACTAGAAACAAGACCTAAAATCTCTCTAGAGAATATATGACTGTGATTTAGCTAACTGACATCTGGATGCTCTACATAAATATAGCTGAAAGAACATTTTCCTGGCAGTTACAAGCCTGACTGATAAAGTAAGCAGTTTGAGCATTAAGGCTTCAGGTGGCTCATTACATTTCTATTGAGAACTGAAATATTTTTCCCTAAATCTCAAACCAGCTTTTACACAAACTCTTTCCACCATGCACAGTTGAGTTCTGTAACCAGCTTGGGAGGGGGAATCTTTGTCTTCTCTGAGAAAACACATCCAGCATGCACACATTACACTACACCGGGACAGATAACCAAGGAGGCAGGAATGCCTTGTATGTATCCAGTCCAACTTAGAAAAATTATATTTTGCAAGAGGGATTCTACACTTCATCTTCTGTTCCATAGTTGGCAATGAGAAGTACAACATATCAGAATAAGTATCTACAAATACAGGTTCATTTCATTTACAGATACGTCAACAAAGACAGAGTAGCACAAGCAGTAAATCCAAAGCTGTACAGAAGTGCAAATCACTGGAACAACCTGCTTAAAGTCTAAAATCTCCTTGTGTTTTTGTTGGACATCACTTGCCACTGTGGTAGTCAAACATTGTGAACGGAATCAGGTAGAAGGAAGATCATTGGGCAGACTGTCTGCATTTGGCAAAGAAATCCAGAACAAACCTGTTCAAGCAATTCAGCATAGAAAAAAAAGGCATTTTCGTACCAACACCATAAGGTCTTACTGGGAAAAGAGAGGGGCAAAACAAAGGAATACTCAGGATCAAATTTAGCTAATGAAAAATTTAAGACTTAGCAGATTTGTATAAAACACCTGTAAAATTACAAAATTATGCACTGCTAAAATGCAAAAAACTTTAGCTTCTGGTAAAACCTCTGGGACCTAGAATTTGTGTAATGTAGCTGAGCTTCTTTTTTCTTAACAGATTCAATGAACTTGAGCTCAAATACTTTCATTTTCTAGATTAAATATATAAAATAAATAAAAGAAATTAAATTTACCCTCCTGAATCGAAAAAAGCCAGTTAAATGCATTTTGGAATCAGTACCAACTGCAGAATCTGCACTCCATCATGCTGTTACCCAGTTCTTATAACATTAAGAGATACATTCAGAAGCCTTAATACGATAATGCATTAATACAATAGTGTCTTGTGTCTCAACAGCACTACAGGACAACTTTAAAAATGCAAAACAAAATTAAGTTGCAACATAACCTGATTCAATCTAATTTGTGAAGTCCCATTTAGTCAAGTTTGCAAACTCTTTTCTGCCAACATCAGCTGTTTTGGTTGCCAGTTAGTAACAACATTACTACCACTGCGAGAGAAGGTGAAGCCACGGGCACCACTGCTCTTACCTCCTTCTGCAAATCCGACCTTTCAGCACAGGGCTGCCTAAATGGATTGGGGGTCTAACTGCTGGAGAGAAGAGATCCTAAGAAACTGGATACAAGTCAAATACTGCAATCCTCTAATTGACTCAAAAGCTTCCAAAATTTCAACTATCACAGTTATTTCTTACATTAATATGATCAATCCACTTGGTAGAACTGGTTGGAAAATCATAAAAGCAGTAAACATGTCCTGTGAGCAGGTAATAGTACTTGGGAGTAGTTGGGAATTTTCTGCTTAGTCAGGGAGAATATGCAGGGTGCATCCAAAATGCAGACCTTGATTCTTCTAACAGTGCAGAATACACTCCCTTTCAGGAGATTTTCTCATGTCTGTTTAAAATTATGATGGGTCAATTTAGTTTAGTTTACTCTGAAGTTTGTTGAATTATTTTCTGCAGTTAAAAGCTGGTTAAGAATTTCTTGTGTCTAGGCTGCAGGTCACTGCTTCTCATGCTTATGGCAGATAGCTGAAACTGACTGGATTAAAAAGTGTTAGTTTTTTCTCAGAAGTTAAAAAAATGTCACTTTTTTGCTTTGATATTCCAGAACAGCTCCACAAACATCTACATCAGCAGAGCCAAGGTGGTAGTAATGACAACATCTCATGAAACTGCCCTTCAGACGGCAGGAACCCCAAGTACACCAGAAGCTGTGACACCAGAGTAATGATTTGTTGAGTCTTCCAGTGAAATAGATAGGAGAACTACTCGAGCAAAATTACTGCTTTTTCTAAAACTTGTTAGTTAAACCACATCAATTCCTCTTTTCAGTTCAGAAGGGACCATACCAGGGCCTCCAGGACTGGCACATAGGAAGGAACGAGGTACCTGGGGCAGAAGGCAGCAGGACTGAGAAGATGGAAGGGCTTGCTGATGTCGAGAGGGGCAGTCCCACAGCTCCTCTTGCTCTGGCCACATGCTTGCTTCACCTCTCAGGGAAGTGGTTCAGCTTTATGCCAGCAAAATAAAAATTCAGGAGGAACAGGAAAAAAAAAAAAAGTGACAAGTGTTGAAGCTGGCACAGGAGAAGCAGGAGGAGTGCCTGGACTACAGGATGAGAGTGAGGAAGCCCAGTAGGAAGCAGCAAGCTGTTAGATGAACTCCAAGGTGTCAGGAAACTTCACGCTTCAAGACCTAGGTTAAAATTGCTATTTGCACAATTCATTATTTCAGGCACACAAGCACTTCTAGGGAAATGAAACAAAAGAAGTGAACTTCATTTAAATACAGGTTAGGTACAACTGTCAAGAGGAACAAGGTCAGCATCAATTCCCTTGATCATACCTTATTGCTGCTTTAATCTTTTAACAGTTGATTAGTATGGCTAGTTAAAATCCCTAGCCTCCACGGGATGCAGAGAAACAGACATATGTGAACATGTGTTGAAAATTAAAGGGTGGTAAGAAGGGAAGAAACTCTGCAGGAACCCACAAACTCTGCAGGAAGCACAACTTTTAGTATCCAAGTTCTGAACTGTGGTTCCCAGCCACATTTCAGAGTTCCCCACTCCGTGTCAGCTGTGAAGACGACCTCATTTGCACTGAAGTGCACTGCCTTGTTTTCAACAGGATTTTTGGTCTGATGAAATGTACGAGAAAAGAACTTCCATCTTTAGCCACAACAATACACCATCACCACACTCCGTGGAACAATGCTCAGAAAACAAAACCAAAACCAAACAAAAGAGAGAGAAAGCTCATGGCTGGCACAGCTCTGAGACAACTCAGCCACTGCCTTTATCTCTTTCAGTTTTCACAGTAAAACCCAAAATATCTTGGTTTCATTCCGATTCTTGTGAAGAACACTGCTGAGAGCTCAGAACTTTATATAAAATAGATTTGCTGGGAACCATTCCATTTAGATGAATTGTAAAACGAGGGCTTAGCATTAGTGGCACAAAATGACAGGCACATGCTGAAATGAATTAACCCCACTGGCTTGGATGTAATACCTAGTGTCTTTAAATGTATCATTTCCACATTTCTAAAACTATTTAAAAAGAAAAACTCCTAAAATATTGTGAGAGTAAAGGAAGGGACTAAAAGAAGAACTGAGCTCCTCATTCTGGTTTTGATTTCTTAGTGATCTTGGCAAATCACTAACTCATTCTTCACTTTCTGCCTCATAAAATTGAGAAAAAAACTTAATACATATCTGACACTTTTAATATGAAAAGCACTTTAGAGAAGCTTTTTGACAGAGGATGAAAGATTGTACTTTGCAATACAGAATAGCTGTATTACCTGACATGTTCATTATACACTGTCAGAGAGCAACAACTTTCAGCATATTTTCCTCTTATTATTCCTCGCTCTTTGACCGAGTTCAGTAATTATGAGGGGAATTCTGTAGGTTGCTTTAGTGACTTAGGAAAATAATTCCCTCAGAAATCCAAACAAACTGGTTTCTCAATTGTTCAGAAATGTTCTAAAGAGGCTCACAGGTATTTTGGTAGGGTTTTTTGTAATGCAGCCCTCTCAGTCCACACAGTTTCAAAAGTAGGAATCATCCTTATTTAAAATCTCTGCCATTGCTTATTGTTAGAAATGGAAAATAAGGCAAGTGAATAATGTTTCCTGTCTGGTGTCACTCACCACTGCACACATGCCTACACAAGCAGTGTTCACTTCACAAACACAGTTATTTGTGACCTCTACGCTTATGTTTTTGGGTCACAACCCAGAGCCAGTTTTGCTCCTTCTCGCCGTCCGTGTGTTGTGTGGGCTGCACAGAGGCCTGCAGAGAGGATGACCACATTGTGGATGTTTCACGACTGTTTTTGCTGCTCGCATTAGGCCGGCTCCCCTGGCTGTGCTTACAGCTATTGGAATTTCTCTAGCAAATCAGAATGATTTTTGGCACACTTCAGACTCACTCTCCTTCAGCAGAAATTGGCCTGCCTATTTTAGAAACAATCAGAAAGCACCAACCACACATTTATTTGACTACCTGACTTGCCCTTCAAAACAGTCATTACCATGCAGAATAATGACATTCTGCAAAGGGGAAAGTGCCATTCTCAAAAGCAGTGAGAGCTTTTGGGAATCATTTCAGCAAGCCAAACAATGCTGTTCAGCCAATGAACTGACATCGTTCCTAAAAATACTTCTTTGGGTGTCAGTGAAAATTATGCCCAGACACACTAAACAAGGAGGCAGTATGTTACTTGTGGGTGGCAGCCAGCCGAGACTGCTATCTCACTACCCATCTGCCTGTTCCACACGGCCAAATCCTAGGACCTTTATTAAAAGCAGGACTTCAGTTATGCAATTTGCCAGATCCTGCCCCTTTCCTACTACTGACTCTAACATAGTATCATACTCACGTCTAGAGGAAGGGGAAAAAAACTTGATTCCTTTCCACAGGCTTTCACAGGAGGTTCAGCCAAAATCCATGAGTTGCTGTTGAAAATTCTTAGAAAATCCATGGTTCCTTGTGTTTCTACTTCTTCAGCTCCTCATGCCAGCACATTTTCTGATTTTCCTCAGAATGAAATTCATTATAGAGAATAACTTTGCCAAGTGCAAAGGAATCCAAAGGGATGTCTCCTAACAAAGGTGTGGCTCCTCACAAGCATTACAACTTGGAGTACTGTAGGGAAATTACATTATGTTTCTGTTGGGATCTTATCATGTGTTGTAAAGCAGAACAGAGCAAGAAAGATTAAACAAAAGCAAAACAATTTCCCCCCTTACACTGGGTCTGGTCCTTTGGGATTAATGATTACTTTTTGTTTGCTTGTTGCCCTTTTGGGGAAACTTTACCCCAGTCACTAGGTGTAACTGTCTTCTGCCTTTTGGCTTAAATCTTTCTGGCACTTTCAGAAGTGCCAACACTTCTAGCATTTATAAATGCTCCATAGTCCACAACGGATCTTAATATACTCTTCTGAACATTTTTGCATTGAACATCATAAGACTTTTACCTTATAATTTTGCCTTTTCTCTTCCTTTTAGATTTATACCAAAGAAAGAATTATTTTCTTACTGTAAATGATTCTGCTTCAGGCAGGCAGGCAGGAAGGTGTACACATGGCACAAGGATGTGTGCAGTCTGAGTAGCAGAGAAAATTCCACTTTAAATGGAATGTAACCAGAAAAGGAAAGCTTGCTAGAACAAACATCATGTCTAACTCAAGTCTGGCAGGGCTGCTGTGTTTGTAAATACAAAAGTATCAATGAAGACCACAACAAAAAGTACAGTCTCCATAATGGTGTTCTGTGTATCTTTGCCATGCGCTCAGAAATACTGCATGAAACCTGTGAGGAAGCTTTCTGAAGACTGCAGAAATGCACAGTAAAACAATATATATGCTCAAAATAGACAAAGTTGCAGTAGGAACACTGACTTTTTAAAATATATTTGCTTGTTCTACAGAATATGCAGTAGTGAGTAAAGACCAGTGTCTGTTATGCTTAGAGTCATCTTGTCTCAAAATTTCTATTGGTTAATAGTTTAGGCTTAATGTTCAGAAGTAAAAAGCTTTTGTTTTTTTAATATTTTTATTTGTTTAATTTAGGAAGTAAGAGTAACTCCTTTTTATAACAACATGCACTCTGGGGGCAAGATAATTTTACTGTGCACTTGTTATTTAAATGAGTGCAGTGTCTCCATATGGCCATATGGATGCTAGATATATGTTATATACTCAAGGGGCATTGAAGGGTTTAAAGTACATATGTTAACAAATAATGCTGACTTGCACCCATGCATTGCTGTATTCACTACAGCATGCAGTAATATATTCTATTTTTTCATTTATTTTTTCATTAGAAGTATTTTTACAATCTAAAAAGCAGCTAGGGATTTCACTGAGACTTTACTTTCTAATCAGGTTATTCCAAGAATTACACTATTGGAAGCTTCCCATGGCTTGCAGTCAGCTCTGATATGGTAAATCATACTTTTATCTATGTTCTTCAAAGCAAAACCAAAACCAAATTCCATATATGTAACTATAAATATTGGTTAAATCTAGAATTCCCAGACAAGCTTCTTAGTATTAACACTTCTCATTTATTATGATACTATGTTAATTCATGCCAGATGGAGACTATTCAAATGTTCATGACTTGTACTTGTCATGAACATATGTTCCTGGAATAATGGAGTGGTTTCTTAGCAAACAACATCCCATATTTAAAGACCTATGATGAGGCTCATAAAAGCAAAAATATAAACAGAGAAGGGCACAGCTGGAAAGAGAAAAATTCAGGTTCTTCACTACCTAGAGGGTTATGGAGGGTAATGGATTCTGTGCACACTTGTGGCTGTGTGCTGGGCAGAGAGCTCCAACCTCTTCCAAGCAGCTGAAGAGGAACACTTGGTACTCACTGACTGCCTCGCACCAGAGCAATCCTTGTACAACCAAGACAAATACTTTCAGCACAGGTGAAAACAAGCTAAAAATTAGGTCTTCAAAACCATGCATTTCATTTCAAGGTCTTCCTTGAAATAAGGCACAAGGTGAACATGGGTATGCTGGGGAAGTGTCAGAGTGCCTGAAAGTAGAGTTAGAATATGGGTCATGTTACTACAAACCCTCAAAAGGGATGCTCTGGTACAATGAAGGCTTGCTCTCACAGTGCTGTCAGTGATTAAGCCATCGGAGATAGGTGCTGTAGAAGAAAGTATATGCAATTTGTTTTTTTAAATATTCTGCTTCATTAGAAAAATATATTTCTCAGCTTATTGTCATAATGCCCTTGAATTATGGGCACAGTTTCTCTTCTCTACCTGTGTGCCTCATTCCTACTGCAAGAGTTAACTTCCACCCGAATGCTTCATTTTTAATACAATTAAATGATTGCTTTTGGGTTTTGCCCCAGATTGCAAAGTATCTCCAATTGATTTTGTTGCAGATGGCCTGGTTTCTGATTGTGAAAAGATGGTCTGACTAGTTACAAACTCTTTTTTCTCCTTTGAATAGACAGAGACAGAACTACTATCGCTAAGGCGATGAAAGGTTTCAGAACACCTTCCTCAAATTTTGTCAAGGAGAGACAAACCCCAATCCTAACTTCTGTCCTGTCATAACTAGAATATGCAGAATTTCCACACTCTTTGTGCATATGTTTGAATGTGAAGATTTGGAAAAAAAGAAGGGTGAACAGCGGATTAACTTTGAAAAAAGGCAGCAAGGTTGAAAATGGCACATAATGGACTGAGAAGGTGGGGCCAGGCGTATAAGGCAGAGAAGAAATCCATGCCAAATGGGTATAAAAGGTGTTGTATAAGTGGTTCTGAAAATATATTTGGAGGAAAGAAGCACCAAAGAAAACTCACAAAAACATAAACATTCCCTCCAAGACACAGAAGTCACCTAGAAAGAATAGTAACAGGAAAAGGGAAAAAAAGACACTTTTGTGCCAAAACAAAAACGGTAAATTAATTGGACAGGTTGCACTGCATGTCACACCAAGAGTTTTAAGCCTTAAATTTCAGATATGCAGAGATGTTAATAACACAGAAGCACATTTCTTCTTTACGCTAACCAAGTTACATCACCTCTGATAAATACATTAGAAGGAAATGTCTGATTCAAGTATTGAACCGTGTCTGTACAACAAACTTCCAAAGGCACTCTCAGAGGCAGATCACATGGGGGGAAATTACCCTTTTGGTAGGTAATTCTGCCAGAGCACAACTCGTTCTCTCTCCCTGGACGTTGTGATGCAGATTCCTATTGTGATGCCTCAGGCTGTGCAGAGAGGAAACCGGGTCAGGAGCGCAGAGAAAGCTCATCTGTGAGCGGTCAGCTGTACTTAGGGTACATGCACTTATACTGACTAAATTCTGCCTGAAAAGCTTGGTTTTATTTTCTTTTTTTCCTGCTGGAAAAGAGAACAGGGAAAAGCCAAAGTGAAGAGAAAAAGATGTGAGTTGGTGATGCCCACTGGTGCACTGCAGCAGGTTGGGGTCACACTCTGTGTCTGTGGGAGAAGCACACACTTGTACAGCCTGTCCTATGGAAAGCTTCATGTGGATACAGTTCCTGTGATGAGCTAACCTGGTGTCCTCTCTTGTGTTTTTCTCACAAACCCCACCAGATTTTACTGTGCTAGTCAACTCAAAATAAAGACCCACACCCTATGCAGTCTGTATAGATACAATGAATTATAATGCATTCCAAGTGTATTCTTAAACTACCTGACGGATCTTCTTTAGGGTGTTAGAAAACAACTGTAAGTAGTTTCTTTAACAGGTATTTTCACTTAATGTGCCTGTCTTACCTTCCAAACCAGCTGTCTGAGATCACAGTTCCCAATGGGGACACCAGTTGTAGATGCATGGTTACATTTCAGAGGCTCCACAAACTCATTTGACTAATCGAATCAATTCATAGCCTGGTAATATGCACCATCTTTTAGGATGCTCAGTGTCAGGATACTCTCCATCTTGAAAGGGAAGATGAGAGAAAGGAAAAGACAGGAAGTTAGGACTAGAACAAATTTTTAGATTTTGAATCACGATGACAGTATGAGCTTCTGCAGTGCTGGAAAGACCGTTCTAATATTTATCAAGTTCTGCCAGTAGTAATGGCAGCATGTTTCCTCTTCTATGCTGACTCAATGTGCATAGAAAATGAAAACCGTCTGGATGAGATAATAAAATGTGCATGTGTTCTGCCTGATAGCAGTAGTCCTGGTGATAATCCTGTGAGTTCCTGAAATATGTCCCAGCATGATTCAGAGAACAAGTATTGCATTCTGCACAGAAAAGGAAGGGGAGAGGAGGGGGCAGCAGTAGGAGTGACCAAAACATCAAGCCTAGCAAACAGCTAAAAAGAACCTCCACACAACCGTATTTTTTTTCAGAAATGAGAAAAAAAAATTAAAATAAAATGAAAAAACCCCCCAAGCAGACAAGCAAGAAGCAAGCATTCAACCTTCAGTAAAATATAATTTTAAAATCCCCATCACTCAATAAAACAGACATGACTTTTAATGTCTCTCATATATGCTTTGTTTACAAGCCCTGAGAAAAGATCTCCCAACTATACACCTTTCTGTGCCTGAGACACATCATGTGTGCTCTTGAAGGCAAAGGATAATACTGTTACAAACTCCAAACATTGTTTTCCACATATGCTAAGAGTTGCTGTATAGAAAAGAATCGAGAAATGCAACAGTTTTTGTTCTTATGTGTATTAATCCATTACTTGAAAAAATAAATGTCTACTTTTTGTTTTCAATCATTTTAAAGAGTGAAAAAATGAAGGAAAAGTAGACAATATTTTGCATACCCTTCAGAAATGGTGAGCTAAGGTTACACCTGCAAGGTGTGTGTGTGTTCACACATAAGCCAGATATATATACAGGCATATATATGTGTAAACATAAATATGAACAGCTTTGAAACAGGTGGTGCTACATTTTTTGTTAAAAAACATGAATTTTTGAAAATACTCAAAAGCTCCTGTTAGTAACCAAGTAGAAAAAGAAACACATTCTTCTTTTTCTTTTTTAAAAATTATTTGTTCAATCGCTTTTCACTACAGATCATTTAACTTGCTCTCCTTCAGTGACAGAAGACAAATGAAAAACTGTCAGGTATTTTAAACTGTGATCTGCACTACAGTTGAAGCTTGAACCACAGCTCAGAATCATTGGACTCAGACCTACAATGGTTGCTATTCCTAGATATGTCACAAAATTCAGCTGTGCTAGAGGGACGTGGATTCTGCCTAATTCGAAACTAGGACAAAACATTGTTCAAGGGAAAGCAGTCCTACAAAGCCATAAGGCCTATGAACAACCTCATGAGCTGTGTGTTCTGCCCTCCCCATCACAGCAGGATCAGTGCAGCTGCTGAGCTGTATATCTACTCAGCCTCTTTCCCATGCAAATCTGTTTTACCTGTGCAGCTTTCAAACATTTTACCCTTAAAGAGTGATGTATTCCCAGCCTGATTCCCTGAGGCTCTTTGTTACACTTGCAGTCTCCCCTTTTCCCAGAGTGGATCTCTCTCTTCCCAGAAAACACATCTTCTCCTTCCCTTTTTGCAGCCATATTCAGCATCTCACTGAAGTCTCAGCCCACTGACTAGCTCACCAGCAGGAATCATTCCCCACGTCACTCGTGGCTTTTCAGTCAGTCACTGTGCACAGCTGAGGAGTTTCTCTCGCCACATATTTGAGTGTATTCAGGCAATGAGCAGAATTCTTCACAGATGAACTACGTTCAGTTATGAGGATGACATCAGTGGCCAGCCAAAGCTGCAAATGCTGCTGCCCATAACAAGTTCCTTCAGTAAAACTATGTATAAATATTTTTCTATTGTCAGCTCTGAAGATGATGTTGGTATATTAGGACACATGTGTGCATACATCTAGAGTCATGATTTGTTTCTTTACATTGAGCAAAAGTTCTCCAGGAAGGTCTAATAAAGGGATTACTCTAAGTCAGAAAGGGTTACAGAAAGCTTCATCCTGGGTCAGTGGTTCAGTGACTCTCTTGGGAGAGTTCAGGGTGCCAAGTGAGACACAGAGACAACAAAAGAAAAGATACCATGTCTCTGCAAGTCTTTATTTATCTAATCCCTGGAAAGTAGGAACTTTCAGAAGTAGCAGGAGGCTCTGGCTGCAATAGTGAGCCTGCTACAGCAGCATCCCATAAGGGATCTTCATGTAACATATGTGAGGAAAACACTTGCAAACCAATGCTTCTTGAAGGACTTAATTTCTCCTGACTCTTCAAAAAGCCTCTGCTTGACTTTTCCTGTCATTGCTGAACAGGGAGATTGCAGCAAAGGAAAAATATTCTGAAGGACAAACCCATCAGGAGTCAAAATTCTTTATAGAGTGCAATAAAACAAACTCTACACTCCAAGTCTAAAATAGTACATCTTCCATCCTCTATCAGTGAATAAATCAGTGCTACTAAACACAATGAAAAGGGGAAAAAGGACACACTGCACTTTATTTGAAATGTATTGCCCATACTCAATTTTGTATCCCTTTTGTTATTCAGTGAGTAGAGCAATGTTTTACTGCACCATTTGCCTGGATTAAGAGTGTCTCAATCTACATACTTATCATTTAAAACCACGATTCCCCCTAAGGGAACACAATGGGAGTACATGATATTAATTAGCCCTATGGCATTATATTCCAATTCTGCGTTCAGCACACCACTGTTGCTGCATTCCCAACTCTTATTCCTTCAACCTCTCATGAAAAGGATCTGTGCCTCCTCAACTTGGAGCATATTACTTTCCCCATAAGTGCAAAAAGACTCCTGTAAAACGTACTGGCTTGAAGTGAGCACCACTAAAACATTAATGCACTGCTTTTTAAATAGGCTTTCCTTTTATGTTCATTTTATCCCAGTGTCATGTGAAACTGCTTGACATGTTTTCTTTGGCTGGTTTGTCAAAGAGTGCAAATTTTACTCAGTCCAACTTCTAGGCCCCTGCAGCCCATTCATCCAATTAAAGAACTGCAGAATGAAAACAGAAAAAGTGCTTTGTGGAGCTTCAGAGATATTGTCTCTCCAGAAGGCTGCCTGCAAAAAGTGAACAAATCCATTGTGCAAACTGGTGCATTCCAATAGAATAAAATTGCTCCTCAAAGTCTCTTTATCCAACATGGATTACTGACTCCTGATAGCTGTAGGTTAGTTGAAGGTAGAGTCTATCGGAGGCAGGAAAGCTCTTATTACCTTTTATTATAACAAATCCTCCCCCCATAATCTTCAAAAAAGCCTCTAGGAGCCCATTCATTTTTACAGCTCTCCACCACCTTTCAGTTTCAGTAATGCTGAGTACAATTCAGTACTCTTTTCAGGCCACTGTAGTTTTCATGTGTGTTCACATGCTAAGTATTCCCAAAATGCCCTTGGGAAAGACAGACTGCCATTTATTTTTTCAGATTCTTGGGAACTGCTGTTGTTGCAGCTACCTGGGAATGCTATTTCAGACAGTTCTGCTAAAACCTGCAACCTTACCATGAACCACACTAAGTGAAATTGATTTTCATGCAAAGTGCCATGTGATACCCTTTTATAGATATTAGAAATATAAATAAATAGCAGAGAACTAGGCTGACAAGCAAATGCTAAACATTAAGTTTTTATGATTACTGAGCTAGGATTTGAAGAAGTTCACAGCAATACTGCAGAAGACTGACTATGCACTGCCTCACCCTGCTTGAAAACTCAGGATTGCTGCTTGATTGTCCAGATTTCAGGCACACACACATGCACACACTTTCTTCCTCTTCAAAGAATGAGCTAGCTGCAAAACCTTCTCTCCTTTTTCTTAGGGAAGAGCAGAAAATCACAAGAACTGAGCTGCCATTCATATCTCCTACCCTCCAAACAGTTTTGGTAACTCCGACATCAATTCATTCCCTTTGCTTCTCTGGAACCAGAAGATGCCCCCTTTCACCCTACTCACAAATTAAAGCATGGAGAACTCCAGAAATAAGTTCACATTGAGACTGGTTTGAATGAACTCCAAATTTCCAATGAATGTGAGTAAAGCTGAAGAATTTTGCAGGTGAAGCAGATGTAAAAATTGGTTGCTACAGCCCACTGCATGGTACCTGCATCTCTTGGATAATACTGGGGCAGTTATTTTGGATGTTGCTGCTCCACTGTGGTCAGGAAGTGTTTCTAATAAATACGTTCACACTGCTTTGCTTTTTTCTCTTCTCTATTTAGAAAGTAAATCCTTGCTTGTTCTCACATCGGATTGATGTACCACTACATTCCAGTGATGTAACTTGAGATCTGGGATAGTAATTTGCCAAAAAAAAAATCCTATCCTGATATGAAACGGATCACTCACTTCCTGCAGGCTTTAAATTTACTAATTATCAACAAAAATGTTGATCAGAAGCCTGGACTTCTAATTCCTATTTAACAAACAAGATTCTTGGCAGAGCTTATTGCAAACCAAATGTGAGAGGAAGGAAACCCCAGCGGTCCTGTCTGTATTCTTCACAAATTTGTTCATGGAACTGTCACATACTGGCAAGAAATGCCTCTTTTTTTGTTCCAGCATATTAGTACAAGTTTTAACCTTGTATTCTAGAGCCTTCTGTAGCTTCTGAGAGACCAATTTTATTTTATTATTGTTTTTAGTATGTAAAAGTGAAATGTAGCATTGAGAAGATAATTTCTCATGCCTTTTTTTCATACAGCATATCATGATCATTTCAATATCAGAAAATGCTTTCTAATTAATTTTCTAATTAGGAATTACTAACTCAAAAAGCACTTATTAAGGGAAAGATTAAGCTTAATTGAATTATTATTATTACAGATTTGCTTGCTGTTGAAATTTGTCATTATTTTCTACTAACAGAAAGATGGTAACTTTCTTACTGGCATATCATAATTATTGATTTTATACACACATCTAGGTTAATATGTTCCACAGTTTAATTTAAATATATACAAAACATTTGGATTCTTTCCCTGAAATTTGTCATGACAGCTTATGAAAAAATATTGAAAAAAATCATGAAGTGCATCTTATAACCTTATTTTCTGTACACCGGTACAAGATGAATAATTAATCGCTCAAAATTATATGTTAATTTCTGAATTCTAAATGCTCTTATAATACACATGAAGGAATACATATACATAGATAAAAATATTTGATTTGTAGAGCTTTCCTTCTCTGCTCATTTGGTGAAGTCCCTGTTTTGCCATTCATTGCTACCAACCAATATAAACCTAGAATATCAGAAACTAATAAAAGGCATTTTTAATAGGCTTCAGTTTCAGTTCTCATAAATAAATATCAACCCTTTAGATTTATACTTCAAGTAACTCTAAGTACAGGCGGTCAAGTGAGAACCTATTTTTCTCACCAATGAGTGTTATTAAACATGTTCTTTCTATCCAGTCGTACATGAGAGAAGCTAATAAATCTTCACCTTCAAATAAGATAAACTCGATGAAAATAGGCAGCTTAAAAATGAAATGCTTACTTACTTGTTTACTGTATGACAAGTTAAAAAAGGATTCTTCCTTAAGTGAGGCAAATTATGGTTCAATTAACTTCATTAATATCTGTGATGACAAGAGAGTCAAACAAACATGGTGAATTATGAGAAAGAATTAAAAATTCAAACAAAGCACTCATTAGAATAATATCTGTTGTCAAAGGATTTGGACTGGCAAATCAAACACCTGCCCAAGCTAGTAATGGCTAAAGAATATGTTCCATAAGCATGTAGTTGACTGAAAATACTGAAGTAAATTCTTAAAATAATTCCTTTCTGGAAAGTAATTATTTTCTGTGGTATCCATTCCTGTTTCAGGTTCCCTCCTCCCCAGTGTCCTTCTTCAACTTCTCAAAGTCCCCCCCAAAGGTTGTGCAACTCCCTCGCTCATCAGCCTCTGCAACAGCTGTCTCCCTTTTTCAAGGTTATCTGTAAGGTGAACTTAAAAGCAAATGAAATAACTAGGAAACCATGACATTGCAAGCTCAAGACTACAGTATTCTCAAAAGCTTATTAGGAGACAAACCTCTGTAATTCCAAGCACATTTGTGAATTCCTGCAGCATTAAGTCCCAAATTAACAAAATATACTTAGGTGCCTTTTTCTCATTTTGGAGCTCACATTCTTGCTGCATTTAGGGTGATATCAAGAACGTTTTCCTGGAGATGGGATGAAAAAATGTTCTCCAGAACCAACTGTTAAGTGTATAAGAATTAAATCTTCCTCTGAACTCCCAGAAAAATTATTTGCCTGCCTTACAGTAAAATTAATGACCTGAACAATTTAATTTGTTAACGTATGGAATCCTTAAAGCCAGAGCTTTTATTGTTGTCAAGTAGACCTGTAGGACAAGAACACTTCATAAGAAAGCTTGGCTATAAATATAAACTTTGGATGTCAGCTACCAACTGGCATTATAAAATAATGACCTTTTTCAGCTAGGAAGACCTTATGACCTCTTGGTCTTTGGGGCTGTGTGCTCAGTGGATAGGTTCTTCAGAGATGACAGCAAAGCAGAAACAAGATGATACACTTAATCATATTCAAAAAAAGCGTGATCACCTCCAGCACCTCACAGCAAGCCTTGAAACAGTATGAATTCCGTCAAGACGGAAGGGGATATCTGTACTCTTACTTTGGCTCACAGTTTGAGCTCACACTGGAAATCAAAATTTTTGACAGGCCCCTTGTTCAAGTTCAGCACAAGTTGGGAATGAGACAATTGGATCATCAATCTGGGGAAATTTTTACACACTAAGTGGAAAAAACTGGTGTGAAAGCACTGCTGCCCCAGCAGCCCTACAGAAAGTCGTCAGCTTGGCTTATTCCAAACCAAGCCACTTGGTCTGACAGTCTTGTTGAAGTTCTCAGATCTCACTCCTACCTATCTTGGCTCTAACGTAGCACTACAATAAGGATTCCTGCAGTAAAGGTCATCTGTGATCACTTCCTTGTTGCCCAGAGTTTGCTGTGGATGAGAGAAAAAAATGTGTGAGATGAGAAGAGTTGAAAAGTTGTTTTGCCCCAACCATATGTGGCTCAGACCCAGCAAGGCAAGGTCCACTCATCTGGAGAGCAGAGACAAAAGCACACGGGATCAGGCACTGCAGCACACATAACCCCATGTGCAATCTCAGCTATCAGGCAGAACACACACATCCAAAGAGTCATCTAATGGTTTGGGTTGGAAGGTACCTCCTTAAGGATCATCTAGTCTCAACTCCCCTGTGTGGGCAGGGTATCTCCCACTAGAACAGGTTGCTCCAAGCTCCATCCAACCTGGCCTTGAATGCCCCCAGGGATGGGGCAGCAACAGCTTCCCTGGGCAACCTGTGCCAGTGTCTCATCATCCTCACAGTGAAGAATTTCTTCCTACTGTCTAATCAAAATCTCCCCTCTTCCAGTTTAAAACCATTAAGTCTCAGGCTACCACTCCATGCCCCTGTAAAAAGTCTCTTCCCAGCTTTCCTGTAGCTCCCCCAGGTACTGGAAGGTGCTCTAAGGTCTCCCTGGAGCCTTCTCTTCTCCAGGCTGAACAGCCCCAACTCTCTCAGCCTTTCTTCATTGGAGAGGTGCTCCAGCCCTCTGATCATCTTTGTGGCCCTTCTCTGGACTCGCTCCAGGAGCTCCATGTCCTTCCTGTGTTTGATGCCCCAGAACTGGACAAAGTACTCAAGGTGGGGGTCTCATGCCAGTGGAGTAGAGGGGAAGAATCACTTCCTTCGACCTGCTGGCCACGCCAGAAATTTGTCATCTGTATCATCAGTGATTTGTTTATTGTGACATGAGAATTTTTTTGACATCTAGTAACTAAAAAACTAAACCCCAGTATTTTCCAATGAGGATATACACTTCAATGTTCTCTCAGTATGGTCTCTCCTCTCCAAGTGTTATGTCTGGCAACACCAGGTCCCTGGTGTGCCTGGCAGCCTGGCATGCTGGTTACAGGACCAACATTGATTTGGACTCCTGAGGTACACTTTCAGTTAGCAAGTAACCAGATTGCTTTGGGTACTGGATTTTATGCATTACTTTCAAATCAGTGTAGCTAGATTAAGTTAGATTAGGAATGGAAGAGATAATGAACACCATACAAGTGCAGACTTCTAAATTATTATAGGAATTACAGTTGATCCACAGTATTTTCTCAGTCCCTTGTGGGAAGCATGCGAGACGTACTCCGTCCCCTTTCTTTGACATAATTTTTATCCCAGACTTCTGTTAGCAGCCCCATAATGGAGCTTTCTGAAAATAGCTGAGTTGGGAATATCACAAAGAAACAGGATCATTTGTGGAAAGTACTTAAGCTGTTGAAAAAACAAACTGAAATTTGACAGATAACTTTTATCTACAGACATATAATGATTAAAGACAAAAAGGGATTGAAGATATCTTCTTTTCCCCACAAAGTTATAATCTGATAGAAGAGAAAAACTAGCTTCTCTTCTATGTTGTTAGATGAGAGGCAACTTCTAGATCTTTTTGTTAAGTATAGATTTATTTTTTTTTCTTTGTGAAAAGGAGTCTTGGAAGTTGGGCCTGGAATATTATGGCAGTTAAATAACAGGGAATAAAAAAATATATGTGTTCTTATCACATATCTTTCCTTTCTTTCAGCTTAATCCTGCTTAGGGTTTCTGTTAGCTTCCAGGGCTCAGCACATCTGATTTATTTCGTTTCTCAGCCTGCTGAAAAGGAGATTCTTCTGCTACCCACAAGCCCCTTTTCTCTATCAGAACATGCAGCAAGACCTCTCCAGGCATCTTACACTCTTTTTTGATTCTGAAAGGGCTTGTCAGGCTACAAGGTGACATGCACCAAGTCATTACATTTCCTTTTTCTGTGCCTCCAGCTTGGAAGGTTTATGCAGCAACAACAGTCTGTTTTCCTTTGCATTGTTTTTCCTATTTATTTGTGTTGTGTTTCTGCCACAGTGACTTAATTTGTGCAACTGATGGCATTGTCTCACCCACCTTTCTGCTGCCAGCAGGGAAGGAATTAATACTTGGCACTGATGGTTGCTGGTGAGTTTGTAAGACTAAACACTTTGGTTTTATTTAACTCCATTTTATTCTTTCTGTTCTGTCCCCTAGGACTGGCATTAATGCCCCACAGGCAAATGAAACACAGTGTTCCAAAACTACTTATTTGCTATGTGATTTATTTGCTACATAAATGTTTTTCATTCCTCTCTACCTCTCAGCAAGCTATTCACCATAGATTTTTGTTGTTGTTGTTGAGAAACAAAAAAATGTTATATACTACATAGTATCAAAAATCTTTTTTTCAATTGCATAGAAGAGGAAAGAGCATGTGGAGAGAGGGGGAAAAGGAGGATTTCACCCACTGCAAATTCCTCAGACCACTCTGAGGTCACCTGGGAAATGAAGGGACTGAAATGTCCCACTTGTTGGGAATTCCATTAGGTTGCCTGCTGCCATTTCCTAAGTGATCACTTTCCCCACTAGTTCCCTGCTTATTCTGAGTAGATGTTTTTTGATTTCCAACCACTGCATTTATGAATAAATAATTACAAATTCAGTGGGGGCACAGGGATGCTAACTGTCTTGCTGGTAAAGACTCTCAAGATGGGTCTTGGGTGACCTAGATTAAAAGCTCTAAATCAACAAATATTTCTTTATATACAGCAGAACAATGATTACAAAAAACTATGAAAAGGACCAACTGCATAGTAGTAATGCAGCATGATGCTAGCTATGGGGATGTGAGACTCCTAATCTAATTAATATCAGAGACTTTGTGTTTGAATAATCAAAACCATCTGAGAAAAACTGCAAAATAATCTAAGGAGCTTTATTCGTTTCCCTCTAGTGTAGAAAGGGGTAAGATGCTTGCTTGAACCAGACAGTACACACCAAGTGAGCCAATAATGAACACAATTTTTGATCTCTTTCCTTCTCTGCTTAATCCTTTAAACCAATTCTCTTTCTCCATTGACTGGATCACTGACAACTTGAACTCAGATGTGTTTTATAAGCTATTTCCATCCAGTGCATCCCCATTGCACTGTTGTGTTGTCCACAAAGCTCAGATTCTGGCAAAGCAGTGACAACTCACCTGTGCTGAGTCCTCAGAAGTACCTGGGAGCCCTTGGCAATGCCGCAGGTGGCACCAGGATGGGGGAGGTTGAGGTGTTGCCCTTTTCAGCCAAAACAGAGAAGCAGAAGAGGAGATGGTCTGTGTTACTTCTGCTCATCTCCCAGCCAAGGGACTCTGTACTAGCAAGGGCAGCTATACAAGTGTCCCAAAGTTGATTTGACAACAGGAGAGGACAGGGATGCAGGACTTGTTTCAAGATTAAGGTCTTTTGTGTTTGTAGCTGACAGGCTGGAGAGAACCGCACCACAGGCAGCAGAAATGGGTCAAGCACTGATGATGGGACATCACACTGTGAAAAAGAGCACCGAAGGGGAAAATCTTTAACATCATATTAAAAAAAGAAGAAAAAAAAAGAGGTCTTTTTTTTAAATTCAGAAATATAATTAGAAAATGAACAGTTGCTTCTAAGGTGACACAGTGAAAAGGCTTGCGAAGGACTAGGCAGGAGACACACACAAGAATAGAGAAAGGTTAAAAAAGAAAGAAAACATTTTTCCAGAGCATCGAGGTAATTTTGAATAAACATGGGAGAACAGTAAACATAAATAATGATAATTTATAAGACAATGAAATGAAAGAGGCAATTCTTCAGTAGTCATACGATGTGCAACAGTAGGAAAAGAAAAAAAGAAGGTAAAATGAAAAAAGGTGCAGTTAGTATGCATTAAGAAATAAAAATATCCCCTAGAAACTACAGGTTCACATAAAATACCATTTATTGTGATGAATAGATTCCCATCTAACACAAAGAACTACTTTTATTACTAGAGAGGGGAAACCTTTGAAATACTCTGAGGAGGCTCAGAGCACCTAATTATTATTTTTTTAAGCTACAAATCCTGACAGTCCAGCAGAGGGTAACCAAAGAGACTCAAGTCTTTTAATTATTCAAAAAAATTAAAGATGGTAAGCCTGTCATCTTTGACAAAGAGAAGTGAGGGAAGATCAGCAAGACAAACTGTTCCAAAGGGAGTAAAAAGGCTAATTGTTAAAACTGCACTGCAGCTAGCATGAAAAAAATAAAGATGACTGTAGAAATCACAGAAAAAATAAGGCATGAGCCTGAAAAATAAATAGTAATGATGAGACAGGAATATAAACAAAATGCATATTTTGTAGGGCTAACAGGATAGAAAATGAATAGGAGGTGCCAGTGCACAGCCAGTGCATTAAGTCCTGACATCTAGGCAGTAATGGCCCTAATCTCTGCTGGGTATTAATGGCCATGCTATGGCACTGCCTGTCACCATGGGAAATGGATCTTGCCACTGCCGCCTGCTAGTCATCCCTGCTCCCCACCATTTATCCTAACAACAGTATCCATCACTAGTTACTGTTATTACCAGGAGAACTGCTGTTTTACTCGACTTTTTTTAACTCTGCTGTTTCATAGTTCCTTTTGTCCACCAGAGATGTTTACAGACAGCAGAGATGGTCTGAAGGAGTCCCTCCCAAAGAGAGAGAGAATGAAAATACACCTTTAGGGACAAATGTAAAGGAAGGACTTGCATCCTGTTGCTTTCTTCAGGGCATGTAAAAGAAAATTGTAAAATTAATAGGTTTGGAATGAGAACAAAGTTTTGGAAAAGCTAATGGAGAAAAAGTAGTACCTTAACAAAAAATGAGCCACCTCATCTTCAAGTTTGATTTTGTCATAGATGATAGGACAAACGCAATTTTAAAATTAATTCCCTTTAGAAAATGTTTGACAAGTTTTAATAAAAGGGAAATAGCTTTTGAATTAAAAATAATTACTGGTTTAGTTATTGAGATTTTAACTAGAATGTGTTTTTCTCTCTGTTTCTAAACTGAAGATTACTTTGTTCAAAAGCACCATGTTACTGAACATCAGGGATGACAAGACCAGCACTTCAGACTCACTCAGGCATTTCAGAACAGACTTGCCTCTGTTGTGGCTCTATTCCTCCAACGTGTATTCCTTCTCACTCCAGTTTTAAAAGACTGAAAAAAAAGTTCATTTTCTTAAATGCATATATTATAAAAACTTCCATAACAGCATCATCAGAGAAGAAAGAGGAAAAGCTGAAAAAGCCATGTTTAAAAACATTGAACCCATTTATCAACAGCATCAATATTTATGGAGCTTTCATTGGGGGGGATTGATTTCTCCCTGTTGAAATAAGCAGACCAGGTTTCACCCCTACTGCACAGGAGAGCACAGAAGGCATAAGGAGGCCAGGGTCTACACAGTCCCTTCTTCCCTCTATTTTCAGTTTCCACGCATATGCCTTCATATGAAGGGCTGACTAACAGACCATTTTCCAGAATTCTGCTTTTTTTTTTCACTTACCTGAACCTACAGAAAATCCACTTTGATGGTGATTTTTCCACTTTTAAGCTCCTGTAGTGGACGTCAAGCAAACTTTCCACTGCTTCGGCCATTCAGCGGTCTACAAAAGGGGATGTAAGTTTTAATAATTAAAAAAACCTTGCTGAGCAATTTATATTCTCTTGCTAGCCTATAACATAAGTAAGAATGTCTTTCCAATAATTATTTCAAAAAATAATTTCTTAGGGCTTGATTTCCGATTCAATCCAACAATAAATCTAGTAAGAAATTTACATGACTTAATTTAAAGCATCTAATTGAATGATTTAGCTTTGTGTAAATGTAATGAGCCATTTCACAAAATCAATAACATTGTAAAGTATAAACTAAATTATTATAAATGAAGGCAATAAAAAAAGAACTCCTCTGTATTAGGCAGTGTGACACTTGATTAATGGGTTATTATTGTAGGTTGCAATAGAGCAGGCAGAAGATACTGGGATGAAATTTTCAGAGGTACAAAGGTTTGCTGCCCAGCTTGCATACACCATGCACGCTAGGAGTCTAACTTCCATAAACATAGCGGATATATTCCCAGACACATGAGCTGTTGGTGTGTGACTTTGAAGTTCTGACAACTGGGTGTCAGTCCCCGCAGGGCAGAGAACTCAGCCCTGTCCTTGAAATTGCCTCCCCTCCTGCTCCTGACCCCAGCGGCTGATTGCACTGCACGGATGTTTGAAACACACTTGCCTAAACCTTCCTCAGCCCCGTAGGGCCACGGAGGGCCAGGGGCAGGTGTAAACTCGCCCTGCCGCTGCTTCAGGGCAATGTTTCTGAGGGCAGCCCTCGGGCCGGGGCTCCTGGCTCGGCCCCCGCTGCTGTGCGGGGCTGGGCACGGGCGGCTCCTGCCTCTGAAACTGCGTCGGACCGGAGCAGCTCTGTCCACATATGTCTATGTAAGGAATGCTTGTCTTTAAAAACATCGTCTCTAAGCTTGCCTGGAAATCTGTGTTCACACAAGCACTGTCAAAACTTCCAGGTCTCTAGTTTCCATTAATAAGATCCTAATAAATTCTCATACCTTCTTACCAAGTACATGTGAATTTCCTTATCTGAATGAGTAACACATTTAGATCACGCTTATTTAGGCAAATGACTACTTTTATTTGCTAGCCAACAAAAAAGAAGGGCTAAAAACCACTACAAAAGTCAACATTAAAGTGTGTCAAGTCAAGTTTATTTTACACACAATATATTCCATGTATCTGCACAAATAGCCACATATCTCTAAAGTTTAAACACTATAAAAACTGAGTTCCACACACTGCATACCAGCATCACTACCTGTAATGAAACAAGTGGACTGATTCATCTATTACTTTATATCAGTGTGACATGCTATTTTACACTGGAGGCACATATTCTTACGCAGTTATTTTTGCCTTGTAACACCTTCAGAATTTGAAAAGTAGGATGTGAATTACACTAAACATTTGAAAACTTGTTTAATGTGCCCTTGATGTTAATGAAATGCCATTTCTAGCATTGTAGGTGAAATAGCGAACAACAGCGTTTTAAGTTTTCCTGTGCTCTGAAAAAATCATTCTCTTTTAATAACAATTTTCCTTGGTTCACCTCTGAATGCCCCTTGAAGAAAATGCTTTTATGAAAACAAATTAAAACTACAAATAGAGATATCTTTAAAAAGTTTTATATCTGTACTGTCTCATTTTTAGATTAGGGGAATAGCCACATACTTTAGTAATTACAAGTGTTCATTGATGGGTTGGGCTAGAATAACTGGAGGTATTTTGTCCTTAGAGTTAATAGCTTAGAGAAAGACATGAGAAGAATCATATAGTTCCACTCCTTACAGAATGAAGCAGGAACCTTTCCTTTGGTTTCTGTCAGTGATTCCACACCTGCAGCAACAATATGAGGACACCCTGAATAAATAAAAGGTACCAAAAGAAGTGCAAGAGGAAGCATAAGCAAGAAGAAAGATCTTCTAAAATGAAACCCCACGGATTTTCACTGTATGGCGCAAAAAAAAAAAAAAAAAAAAGCGAGGCCCTCCCAGACTTCAGATATTCCACTGGGCTTCACTAACCCCAGCAGCAGTTGTGGCCCTGCAGCACACAAAGAGGTTCATGGGGAAGAAATGGCTCTCCAGAACCGCTCACATGCAATCCCTGCCTACACCAAAGGTTTTGGTTCTTGCATCAGGACACTACTTCTGACTTAAAACACATTGCAAAATGCAAACTATTACATGAGGTGGAAAATAGCTGTGATTAAGAGAAAAGAAAAATGCCACAGGCAGAAAGCGTGTCGATCTACAATCCTGCTTGGGAGGCACAGAGGAACATGAAAAGTAAAAACATGGGTCAGCCTCAGGCCAGAACAGATTAATAGAGGAAGACAATCAATGACCTGAAAAAGCTATGTGCAAAATCAAGCCACATGCTCACTGAGCTACAGATTTACAGCCAAATCAAAATCTTAAATTTGCCCCTAAAACGGACAAATGATGGAAGGCAACAAGTCTTTTCCAACGCCAAAAGCGGCTCACCTGCTAGTATTGCTTCATAACGGAGGAAACGGAGCCATCTGGCTGCTAACGTGGAATTAGCAGGACAGCCTGGAAGCCAGTTTAACAGCAGCACCCTGATGTGTCCTTGAACCTTGAACTGTGCCGCTGTGGTAGTTTGTCGGAGTTGCAAACTGGGCGGGCACTGCAATGCCAGCTGCAAAAGCGGCGCCTTATGCAAGAGTGGCTGCATAAATCACCGGGAAGGGAAATACAGGTAAGGGATGGCTTGCCTCTGAACTGGAACAGAGCGGCTATCAGTCCAAAAACTTAAAGAAAGATTGCCTTCATTCACATGAATGATGAAAGCTAGAAATCTAGCTGGAGAGAGGATGAAGAAAACATTTCTTATATTGCAGAGAATTTGACTGGTCTGTGGAGAGAGAGACAAGAACTGGACCAGCAGAGCACCATGGAGCAACATGGACAGTTTTGCTCAGTATGGGATACAGAAGTTAGGCAGGGAACAACAGGGGATAATTAATCAGGTCCCTGACAATTAATCTAAATCTTTAAAGTCCTCAGAAATAGGCTTTGATGGGATTTCCTCCTGAGCTGAGGGTTTTCCATTCTGTATAAAGAAACATTTCTTCCTGCCTCCACAAAGGTGTTGCTCAGAGGCTGCATTTTCACTTGCATCTCCCTCAACAAAACACAGGAACAAAATGCTGAGGAGGCAGCAGGTATGACACTGTCACCAATACCCAGGTGAGTGTCTGCAGAGGGAAGGAGGAGAGCACAGGACTTCATTGTACAGAAGCCTCCTTCCCTTTCATGCCTGATACATCAAATACACCCAGGAACCCCAACTATACGGTTTTATTTTTCACATAGGGAAGAGCTCTGTGTAGTATTGGCTACTGCTACAGTTTAATCAATCTGATGTCCATCAGAGTGTCCTTGTGTCTGCCACTGATGTGGTCTGCTTCATGACCTTGATTCAGGATGCTTCCAAGGCATACAAAATTTTTCAGATCTTCATAAGAAATTACCCAGATTTGAATGCTAGGATTCAGGCCAGCGATTTACTGTTACACAGAATATAAGTCAGTATTCTCCAAAGAAATAAATATGCACAATGTATAGAACATTTCCTACTTCTGCATGTTTAAGGGATAGCATAGATCTGTGAATTAACTGTTACCTACAAGCACTGAGCATTTTAGTAGAATAGCTTTTTCCTAAAGCTGAAATGATGCATTTTTGCTGTGTACTTTAAACTCAGCACACTGAAAATAAACAGGTAAAAAAATTCACACTAATCACCAAAGCCCTTGCACAACATCTCACATTTGCAAATATAACTGATGGCAGTGTTGAAGAACTTTAGCATTTTACTAGCTGATATGCAACAGGTCACAAAACTAATAAAAATGATCCTAAATTTCCGCATATGGAGAGGTGTTACAAGATGAGCATCGCATACCAGCGATACTCACTTTGGTTTAAATTGGGTAGTTTATAAATGGCACAATTATTTCCCCACACCTGAGGGGCTTGCTCTAAAGCTTGTCAGCATTGATTAAATGATGGAAGGGTGTTTAGAACAGCTACAAGAAAGGTCCTAACAACAGACTGTGAAGATCCGAAGATTATTTTTTGCTGTTTTTTCTTTAATAAAATTGTCTCTTTGCAGCAGTGGATATTCCAAAGCCCCAGGCTCCAAATTGCTTTTCACAGATCTGAAGCTCCCTCCAAGGTAAGGAAATCAGCTTTAGTACCTCATAGGCTTAGTAGTGCTGTAAGTACCTCACAGATTTACTGTTCCACCCACCTGTTCAACAAACTGCTAGAAGTAGGTAGATGTTTGTGACCTTTTCCAAAGTTCATAATATCTGTTGTTTATAATGTCTCTATTCAATAATGATTTGACAGGATTTTCCACATATGATGTATTTTGGTATTGGTACAAGCATCAGCCTTGCACTCTTAATCCATGTCTTGGTTTCATCAGCTATATCCCCTTAGGAGACTTAAAATACTTGTATCTTGCTAAACTACTGGCATTTTGAACGTTTGGCATTTTTAGGGTACATCGTGCTAGGCACACCTAAGCACTCATGATTGCCAGGTTCAGACCACTTAATAAACTCTTTTCTTCTAAGTTAGGGGGAAAAAAAAGGGTTCCTAAAAAACTGGTTGTCTCTATTATTTAGGTAGCATGTGAGGCGAGGTTTTCAAGGATCAAAACTTTAGATGTTTTCTATTTCTGTTCCCACGAGGTCTCCACCACACACGTACAGCAAACAGCCTCTCTGTTGGAGAAGTTGGAAAAGGAATGAGTGTGCATCCAAGTACAGGGTTGAGGAGAGAAGGGAGGGAACAGCCCGCAGAGCTTCTCAGCTTCTGAACGTCCTAGGCTCTGAACCAGCTCTTAAAGGAGAGGCTGCCACAAAACACAGGATTCATGATTGAAAAAACCCCCCCATGTATTAAATGAAATATGAAAAGTCCATTAAAAGAAGGGGACACCGCAGATCTTATAATAAAAGTTAAAATAATCTTAATTGTTTCAAATGAAATTGTCACAAACCGAGATGGGAAACTGCGACTCACTGCCCCACACAAAAGGAATCGAGGGCTGAGGACCACTCCCTGTCACACTCACAAACAATGTTCATTCATTTCAACAAAATAATATGTAACCATCAGTTGATTTAACCTTGTAACTCCCCTCTGGACAAGGCTAAGCATTGATTTAAAACTGCTTGTAATATAAGGATGTGCATAATTCAAATGAATCAAATAAAGCACAGGTAAAAATATGAGGAAAGCCAGAAAGCCTTTTGTCCATAATTGATACACAGTGAAGGAGAATTCTCTCTCTCTTTAAAGCTATGGTCAAGTGTGGAGCAGAGTATATATTAAGAAAAAACCAAAAAGAGCTGCAAAAATTGCTCTAATGCCCAAGACTATGAAAAAAAGTCAATGAAAGAGCAAAACTGAAACTCAAGAACTCTCCACTCCGCAATTCTGTGGCTGAAAACCTCAGCTCATTCTGTCTCCAGACTCAAGTAATATTTCCTTACTTCAAGCAGAAAATAAGAATAAATAGGAGTTGGGGGGGGGGGGGGAATTGAGAGAGGTAACTTGCCTAAGAGAGTTAAATGAGATGACTCTGGTCTATTTTCTTTTGTTATTCCATGCCTAATGAAGTGTCTGGATAGTTGGAACATCTCCTGCAGCATGATCTGATTGTTGTAGTTGCCTGTTTGTTTGCCGTGAGTTATTGTTTTATTTGGCTTTAATTTCTGAGCTGTTTCCCTGGTCTGTTGGGCAGATGGATGCTGCTAGATTGTGTTTACGAGCCTGTAAATGATTGGGGAGCTATTGCTCTAACATAAGAGATTATGAGACAGAGAGAGAGGGGTTGTGCTGTGCTAGGAGGAGGACAGACTGCTGCAGCATATGATGGTTTGTCTGTGTCCAAAACCCATGGCAATATTTGAATGCACAACCAAGTGTGGACTTTTTTTCCAAAGGCAAACTAGTTGGTCAGTGAACTCTTACACATGACCCAATGTCCTTCATATCAAACAGCACGTTGAAGGATTCAGCATAGTGGGTGTTGATATCTCCATTAGTGGCATAGTGGCTTCTTGCAACCACTTACATCTGCCAGTGAGAAGTATGACAAGTATGACATCTTCACAACTGTAGCCTTTGGCTTCCTATTTAAGTTATAATTAATATTTTTGTTTATGCCAGAATATTATATCAATCATCTAACACTGTACTGAATAAATCAAATCTTTTGAAATTAAATTCTTGTGCTTCACTGCAAGTAAGAAAATATTTCATGAGAGTCCCATACAAATCAGACAAATACTTTCTGGATTGCAGAACACAAGACATGCATTACTTTGGAAAAATAACTCACCATTTGAATAATTTGGACTTTTTAGTTTCAATTTTTTATTTCCTTAATCTTAAAGCCAGATAGGATATAGCATAACAGATACTAACAAAATATTCTCAAAGCTAAGGAAGGGGGCAGGGGGAAACTGAGAGGGAGGAAATAGGTTGCGGGTCTTTACAAAAAAGGAATTGCAAATGCCAGATCAAAAGTTTGGCACATAAATATCAAAATCCCGATGCTTCACCCAAGATGTCCATTAGAAAGTACCTTCTGCCCTTTGTAAGAGAATTCATAATCTGTAATAATACTGAGGGCTAAAAGATTGCCCTTTTAGTTCTCCTAACATTAGGTATTAACAAGTGACTTTTCTGATTTTTTGCACATGGGCACTACAACAAATTCCAGTTCGTTACTCAAAGGGTGTTCATATCATTTAAGGAACACCAAGACCTCAACAGTCCTCCTGACAAACCTCTCTCCCAGGAAATATTTAATCCCAACAGTCCTTTTGAATAGGACGGTAAAATAAAATATGTTTTCTTTCAATGGTAAGGCTTATTCTACTCTGCTTTTTAGGTAAAACACAGCACCAGAAAACAAAAGATTAGCAGCAGAAACTATGTGATAAAACAAAGAAAAAATGCCATTATACAGAGGTCTTTAGGTACTACAATTCAGAACATCCAGTTATCATCTGCTATACTGGATGTAGCTGTGCTTTTTCTTGCGTGGTTTACAATTCAACGTTGAAGTTCCCCAAGAGCCTTTTGCTTCCATGTAGGCTGGGTCAAAGTAGTTGAAAATATGAAGTAACAAATAGTGACAAGGTTTATATCACCATTTCCTTCCTCAATTTCTATGGATAAAAGCATTACTGCTTTAGCATGTAAAGACAGGTAGTGAGCCAGGGATCCTTGAATACACACCTCAGTAACCCTTCAGTCAAATCCTCCCTTGCCCACACTGGCAATCTCACACAGCATCAGAGTTATTTGGACAGTCAGTTATTCCTCACTCCTGTCAGCTACGCACTGGGGAAAAAAACCAGACGCTACTCATGAGAAACAAGGACCATCAACGTATTGATAGCCAGCTGACTCAGTCTCACCACAAAAGCTTCCCAACCCTGCTTGTAGGCATGGCAATAGACAGAGTTCCAGCTCTGATCTCTACTGAAGAACCTCTGAGGTTTTAAATATAATTGGTCAGCTCTGCTGCCTCCCAGAATAAAACATTTCATTTAGTATCCCTGTGTTATTCTGCAGCCACACTAACTGCATCACATGGTCAGAAATGCTGAAACCAGCTGCAAGGGCTAAACAAATGAGCCTGTGTTACACTTGGTCTTGGTCCATTCCCTCCCACAGAATCCTTGGTCTAGGGAACACTTCAAAATCCTCAGTGGGGCCAAGGACTATAAAGAGTTAAGACTCCAACGCACCTGCACATTCAGTTGGATGGGCTGCCTATAGCATCAGCCCTCCTGTCAATAAATGCTGCTTCTGCAAATGATATTTCAGGCAGTCACTGAGAGATGGGTGACACAGTTGGTTTCACTGGCACAGCACACAAGGTTTTATTTGTCAACAAATGGGTTTCATGATCCATCATTAACACTTGATTGATTGGTCCAGCACTTTGGCAGAATAATTTTTTATCACACTTTTCTACGGCAGAATGTATTTCAGGAACTGTCTTACCCACTGATCTGCTGGCAGGGGCTCTGCTGGCAGAAGGGAGAACGTTTCCTTGCATTCTCTGCTGGTCAGTAGGAGCTGTGGAGTAGATAACAGGAGGGACTACGTTATGGCTTTGCGCATTACATCTGCTTCTGTTATGATCGGATCTGTCTCTCCTCTCATCACAACAAAAACACATCTCACATCGTTTTCTTGTTCATCTAACATAATCCAGATCCTCAGATGTAAAAAAATAAAGAACCAAAAGAAACACCCAACCCAACCAACCATTCTATATCCCAAATTTTAAATACTCACCTTAATAAATTTTCTGTATTTCTTTGAGCAATAAATAAATTCAATCAGAAGACAAATACACTAACTCACTGTGACAGATTGGACTCCATCTGTCAAGATTTCATCTTTGATATAGGCTGGAAATTGTAGATAAAGGGGAAATATTCAGGTACTGTTCTTTCAATGAATGTCCCAGAGGGAGATGAAGAGAATGATAAATTGGTTGTGGTTACACCCTGAGCCAAGCCATTGGAAGCCTAATTAGAATCCAGAAGGATTGCAGCCAGGAAAGACAGATGCTGGAGAGAAGAGTAGTGGGGGAAAAAGGATATTAGTTTCAACTGGGACAGAACAAATATACAAATGACCTTAACTGCTAGCCAGGAAAGAATATACTTTGTCAGCTTGCTTACAGAAGGTGTTCCTGCATATGCAATAGAGGGTATTTTGGAAATAAATTTTTAAAATGAAAGGAGGTTTGCTTAGAAAATATACAGAGGAGGCGAGGAGCATCCACCAACTCAGAACATTAGTGTGAAAATTACAAATCTGGAGGACTTACTTTATGACAGCTTCCTGCATGCCTTTAACCAATTAATTTAATTTCCCTGAGTTTTCACATGTGTGCTAAGAGTCTGTTATGTGCTCTTCTGGGAGCAGACACATATTAGCATGGAAAATGTCCAAATACTAACAGGGACTACAAACATTTGGAGATACGCAGTGGCTTTTGCACTAAGAAGAAGAGAATATCTTCAGGTGAGAGAACAGGACCAAATATTAATTTCACCTAATCAAGGCAAAACAAAGGACCCGACAAAGAATCTTCATGCAAATTCACTCTAACTTACTACAAGGGGTCCAGTGACTAAAACTGACAGGCTGGCAGAGCTAGCAGAGGGCATTTTGCCCCTCGGGGACTGGGAGGTGACCCTCTGACAGATGGCAATGCTGACAAGAGAGAGAGGGCAAATCCAACTGATGGGCTGAGCTGACCGCCTGCACTTTGAGCTGTACTGCCAATGAATGCAAGATTGGGTTTTATTTAGATGAAGCTGTTTCTCACTTAGAAGCTCAGTAAATGCCAGGGCTGCATGAAGAAGCAAATGTGAGAAAAAGGGAGTGAACTTCAGAGAAGCTCTGGAATATTTTGATGCTGATTTTCTCCAAGTGATGATGGTGTCACTCTGGCCCAAACAAGAAAACCTGCATCATAGATAATATCTGGCTTTCCCCTTAAGTTGTATAAAAAAAAAACCACAAAAAACCCCAAACCAACAAAACAGACCATCCTAGCCAAGGTTTTAAGGGAGAAGCTGCAAAATAGATTCTGCTGTCTCAAAACAAAGAATAATTACAGGGAGTCAGCAGAAAGAGTCCAAGCCTGTGGTATTGGGGTCAGGACAAGAAAAGCTGCCTTCAGGAAAGGTCACAAATATCTAGACTACACCTCTGCAGTTTGATGTTTGGTCACATTTTGCCTTTGGCCCCATACGCCTGTTCAAAACTCAACCTTAAGTCACTAAAGCAGATAGGAGCAGAGGATTAAGTAAATGATCTTCCCATGGTGAAGCAGTACTCCATCTCTGCAACTCCATCCTTTCCCAGTCACTTACAAGCTCTAGTGCTTTTGCTTTATAAACAGTCTTGCTAAGTTTTCTGCTTTATTAATCTGTGAAAACAAACATGTAAACCATACTTCCTAAAGAAAAAAATATCTTATTTTGGATTTATGGAAGAGTTATTACTAACAGTGAAATTCTCCAAGCAATGGGTTGCTGTAAATGAAATAGAGTACATAAAAGCAGGATGGCTTCAGAAGAAAGAGAAACAGCTACTTTCCCTGACAGACATGAAAAGAGATACAGCTAAAATACAAAATACTACTCATTTCTAGATATATTATCTCATCTGAAAGAAAGACAAATGTTAGTGATAATAATAATATGTTACATGCAGTAAGTTCAGTGGTTCAGACTTTCAGTTAAACTATGCCCAGTCTTGTCCTGGGCATAGCAAGACAAATTCACTTCAGAATTGGGTATAATGTATGAGACCAACAGAATAACTGTCAAAAAGGACAATTACTACAATCTCATCAATAAGCTGCAGACATCTGGTAATACCTTGCTTAAATAGAAATGTGCTTGAAAATAATAGAACAAAGAAATCTTCCAAGTTGTACTATATGTGTGCTTGACCAGCAAATTAAAATAATTGAAACGTCTGTGCATTTACAGCATGTGGGGATTTGTTATATAGAAGTATTGAGTTCTGTTATTATTTATTATTTTTATTGTAGAAACAAACTGCTTTAATTTAATGACTGGCAAACAAACCAAAACCAAACCAAACACCCCAAAACCTCCTACTAGCTGTGATGCTGTACTGTAGTACTCCTAATGCATAGCAAAGGAAGCACAGGAGATTATACTGCACCCCCACGTTTACATCAATAGTGTATTTTGTACTCTTTGTATCTCTTCCTACTTAATTTGTTTTCTTGTTTCTGACTGATCAAGCCAAGAAATGGACTATGACAGTTATAAAACTAATTACTACTTTTTTCTTTTCACTTTTTTAGAGGCTAAGAAATGAAACCTTGCAACAGGAACTCCAACAGTAATTGGTCTTCAGTGTCCCTATGAGACAAGGAGCTTTGAGCTGAAACACAAGCTTTCATTTCACATACAATGGACATACAAGTAGTGGATGAAAACAGTTCAGCAGTTTGTAAGTGACTTTCTGCATTAACATATATGATCTCTAAACTCCAGAAAAGTTAAACATAACTATGGCCAGAGCTAAGGAACTGAAGTTGTCAGTGGGATTTAATTATGAAACTCTGGTTTGTCCTAGAGCTATAACTGCGGTGTAGCCGGGTGCCAGGGCTGTGCCCTTGAGGATACCCCATCAGCACTGAACCTGCCAATTCCCCTGCTGGCCTGGGAACCCCCAGGCCAGTTGTCTGCACAGGTGAGGTCCTGGATCACCTCCAAACCGAGTTCTCGACTGCACTCCTAACCACCTGCAGCATTAAGTATTTGACTAACAGGTGCAGCAGCTCCCCGAGTGGGAATTTCAGTCCCTTGTGAAGATTCCTTCCTGCAGTGTCTGCTGGCCCTACACTAATTTCCATGCTTCAATGTGTTGATTAACATCCTTGATGGAGAGTCTGGCCCTTCCAGAAACTTCCCAATGCAGAACTGATCAGATGGCACACAGGTAAGACTTCTTGAAACAGCTGAATGTATTTCACAGATGCAAGAAAGGTAAAACAGGCTTTTTATATATGGCACAGATAGCCAGATGTTTTGTTTGTAGTTTAAGCTAATCAATACCTACTTACAGGTCATGCAGGTATACCAGCCAGCTGGATAAAGGGATTCAGCAGAACACCAGTCTGGGGAGCTGAACATGTCACTGCAAGGACCTTTACAACAAAGACTTCTGGAACCACCCAGACAGCAACCAACAATCCTCTTTGAGAGAATGTATCCCCTGTGTGAGCATTACTCGACTCCCAGGATCAAAATATATTTGTTTTTTAAATAAATACTCATTCCATGAGTATCTATGCAACAGAACCAACAACTAGAGAGCTGTGTAGAGGATTTATCATTTTTGAACCTAAGGAATCTAGGCATTTCCTAATGTAATTAGAAGCATTACATATTCAGTAACCATTAAAATAGCCAAAATGCAGATTCATGGGGTATTAATTGCCTTGTGGTAACTGCCCATATGCATTTTGTTCTTATGCAGTAAACACAAGATCACCTGTTCATCAACGACCTGGATGAGGAACCAGAGTGCACTATCAGCAAGTTTGCTGATGACACTAAACTGGGAGGAGTGGCTGAAACACCAGAAGGCTGTGCTGCCATTCAGAGAGACCTGGACAGGCTGGAGAGTTGGGCAGGTAGAGATGTAATGAAATACAGCAATGTGGCTCAACCCAGGACAGCCACTTAAGTGGTCTCAGAATTAAAAATAAAGCACTCTAAGTGAAAAATAGAGTAAACATGCTAGCATTACCTGCTAACCATTGCTCAATGACAAAATCCTAAACGTTGAAATAAATGATGTATTCAGTAACCCACGCCTCCCACCGTGACAGTGCTGAATGAAAGCTGAGCAGAAAGTTTACATTATTGTTTCTTATATGAAATAGTTTGCTGCTGCAGACCTGAGACTGCTGAAAAAAACCTGCTGATGTATATATCAAAGAAAAAGTTCAAAAAACCATTAGATATATATATCTGAGTGACTATCCCTCCTGTGCCCCACTCCATGACACACAATGTACATGCTAGGGCACAAATTAACTTGGCTAGATATACCCAGATTGTTTTAACTGGCACTTTTCCTTAATTATGACAAAACAGTGTTCTTTTCTTCTTTATTCTTTTTTATATATATCTTACCAGTATACCTGCCATGTTGCTACTTTATTTTATATTAGTGACAAAGGAACTGGAGGTTTAAGTCTGAAAGTCACCTAGCTTTTGAGACTGGTAAGGTTTAAGAACAACAATTTGGAGATCAAGGGGACTTTACTGCTGGCAGTGGAGGTATACAATTTTTGGATTTAGGTAGCTAAAGCAGCAATCGGACCATAAGATTTATCTCCTTGATTTTTAACACTGTATTTGGAAAAAAACCAAACATTAATACAGTTCTCTCTGGGGTTTAGATGACAGAGGTGTATAGGGCATTCTCACACATTTCAATTTTTTGAGTCTTTTTAATGTTCCAGGCAGGATATTTTCCAAACATAGATTAAATTTTTTATTTATTTATTTTTATATCCCTTAGTACATATATAATAAAACCAAGTACAGGACAGTGTGGGTTTGACTCTGAATTCAATTTCTTTTTCCTCTTACTTTTGTTTTCTTGCTTTGCTCAATGTTTATAAAGAGACTCGTGCAATCCTTAGTCAGGGATTAGTTCATCTCCTTTCCAACATGTACAGAATACTGCTGGCTGCTTTGCAGACACAATATAATTTCTTCATTTTACAGGATGCTTGAATTTGCACCCAGTGCTTTAAAATGGGCTTGGTTCTTTTGAGATTCCTTAAGCTTAGCTTTCTAGCTCAGCTTAACTTTTTGTCTTGTATGTTTAGGCTCCATTGTCTGCTCTTGTCAGACACCGAGCACTGATTTCCTTTTTATTCCTCCCCAGTCTTATCTACATTGCAGACAGTTTTCATTCAAGTTACAGCATTTAATGCATTAATTACTTTTAATTTCTGTTTTAGCAAAAGGGAATGTTACAGGGAATGACAAATAAATGTACAGGTGAGATAACTCAGTAGTGATTCTGGCATATGAAAACAAGACACTCTGGTCTCCTGACAGATTTCTGCATTCAGTTCCACTGAACTGCAGCAGCATCTTGAGAAATATTATGACTATCTTAAGCTCTATCAGCCTTCTGCATTAACAAGTAAGGTAAGTCACCACCTACACAAATGCACATTGAGAAACAAAGAGCTCAATTTGGGCAGAGTTGGAGCCTGGTGTGTTTAAGTTTCCTAGTTACAGGTGCCATTTAGGACTCAGTCACTGCTGATATCAAGGAACAAATCAAGGGAACATAAAACTATCAGTGAAACATACTAATTAAAATGCAGTTTAAAGACAGCAATTAATGACTAGGTGTAGAATTGTTCACAATAACCATTCACAGGAAGAGAATATTGCCACACTGAGACATACTGTGTGTCATCAGCAAAATAAAACATAAAATAGGGGTTTTGCTCCCTTCTAAAAGCATCTTCAGTATAAAACATTCTTGCTAGCCATTCATAACAGAAAAGCGAGAAAAGTGAATAAAAAGAGAGTCTCTGATTAATTCTTTGGCAGGAAAATGTGGTATCAATCTAACAGCATTGATCCCAACTACATTCTCCTTTTCTACAGCTACGGGATGTTGTGGGAGTTCAGATTTGTTAGACATTCTATCTTCTGGACTTCTTAATATGCCAGCAAATACTTGCTGGATAAAGGATGCTAAATCCTTTCTTTACCTGTGCCAGTGTGTTTGACTGTCTCCTGTTTGCTTCTCTATCTCCACTGTTGTCTTCAACCACAATTAACTCTTCTAATTTCCTTTTTATTTCCTTTTTCCTCACTCTGAGTTTTCCTAGTTTATTATACCTTATTCTCAGCTGACTTTCTTCACTGCTCAGCACTCTACTTTTCTTGTCTCTAACTCCACCTTACACAATTCCAATCCCTATTACTGAACTTCTTGGATATGCAGAGTAGCATAGCAAAATAACACAACTGAACTACAGTTCTGAAGGAAACGTCTCAATTTTTTGAAACTATTACAAAACTATTTTGAACCTATTATTATGTTATTTAAAAGAAGCAGAAGGAGAAAAAGAAAACAAAGGATTTCTTACCAGATGGAAAAAAGAGGTGAGGTACAAAATGACTACTTTTAGACCAACTGGCATATCATTTTAAGACATCAGGCCTTGAAAGAACATGTGGAAATTGACATATTACTGTTATTTGCAGTAATGACAAGGTGCTTTTTTGTTTTGTGTTTTTTTTCCCAAGCTTAGTGGCACAGTACCACATCGCCCAACCACAGCAGTGGTCCTCCACCGTAATTTTGCTTTTGTGAAACCAGGCAACAGCAGATGTCCCCAAGGACAGTTCATGGTGTTCAGATTGTTCCAAGCTAAATTTCTCCATTTACATGTTCCTTCCAGCCTACACTGGTGAGATGTTGTTTTCTGAAGCACAGTGTCCATATTTCTCCCAAACCAATGATGAAAATAGCAGGCTAGATCTCAGGGCCTGGGACTACTGTCAAGTCAGGTAAGAACTGAAATGCTAAAAAGAAGTCTCTACATTTTTCTTTCCCTCAGGTTTTTGTCGCTTAAGTGGTGATAAAATGTATTTCCTATAAAATACTTCTCTATAACAGGATTAATCATACTGTAGAAGTACTAGACATTATGTGAGGTTAGAAATACAGATGTTATCATTACTCTGGAAGAGTCTACACCCATTCTTGAATCCTAAGAAACAGTCCCCATTTTTTTCTGGCAGCAGCCAGAATATGTTAATTGGGAATGGTAGAGGAATTACTTCAAATTGATTAGATGCCTCATTTTGTTAGAAAGAGTGAATAAAGCCCTAAACAAATAAACCAATCTACCTAGGCACACAATTATTTATTGTGATTTCTTTTATTATGCCCCTTCTTATTCACTCTTTCTGTAATATAAACAGCCTCAGTCTCCTCATCTCACTGCATACGAGATTTTTTTAAAAGCCCTAATTATCCATTCTTGATAACCAAAGTCTAACTTAGTTTATTTGTCTATAGTAAGTCTGCACTACAATATTGACTTGCTTAATATTGGTTGTATACAACTCTTGAAAGAAAATTAGTGAAATACTTATTTGTATGTCCAAGATGAAGTTTATAGTTGATGTTTTTCATCACCAAAAAATGGTACAGCTATCAAGAGCACTGTATTTGATTTTAAAGTGAATTGTAAGTCCTGGACACTTCCTGGACTGACAGCTTACTAGGCAAAGCTGGGCTTCTCAGAAGCATTAAGCATTGGGTATCTACAGACTCCTTTTCACAATTTCTGTCCTATACTGCCCTGGGGAAAAAGGCAGAGTCAAATATGCTCAAAGGTTATGTTGCGTTGTTCATTTTTGTTTTTTTAATAGAACTTACCTGATTATTATTTTCAGCAGCAACTTTAAACGTGTGTAAAAGACTTCTGAAGTCCTTTGAGAAAATCAAAGTTGTGTTTTTGTAGCCTTCATAGGCAGAACGTAGCGCTGACATGAGCTGCCCAAGCAAGCAGCAAGGCAACTAACAATAAACCTCTCAAAAATAATTTCATTCACTAAATGAGATTTTTTTTTAACATTCCTGAACTGTAAATAATATAAAGGTTAGTGCTCAGAGATTAGAATAAGTTGGAGAATAATTTATTTTCTGTGTGTTTTGCAAAATACAGAAATCCAATTTCCAGCTACTTTTTCCATTACCTGAAATAAATACTAAGGTCTGATCACACATTTAATAAGAATATGCATAACTTCCTGAAAATTTTATCAGGAGAAAAGAGACTATATGCAGTATAGACAAACAATCCATAGAAATGAGGCACTTTGGCTTTGGGGATAAAAAAAGTTTTCCATATTATAATAAAACCCCTTTTTGATTGTCAAGGGAAAATAATCTTCTGTAGTTTCTTTGACGTTTTTCTTTGTTCTGAATTGACAGATTTACTTAGTCTTTTGACAAAATTTATTTCAGCAGAACTGTTCACTTGAATAAGTGTTTTGAAATCTATATTCCATTAGTAAGCTCAGTTACTGAAAGACAGCCCTTCAATAAACCCAAACGATTATTTCCCAAAAGTTGGGACTAGTTGTTATGAAAACTACTGACACTTTCTGGAATGACAGACACCTAATATGCCATGTACAATATTGCAGAACTGTGAAAGTCCACCTTAGGCTGCAGGGGGATTCTTCTGCCATTAGGTAAGGAGCAGTTCCCCAGTAAAGAGGATCAGTGATAACTCTGATTTAACAATTAGATTTTTTTTTGCCATCTTCATCGCCTTTACTTCACACCGGAAGGCCTTGCTGTGACCCAGATCAGGTACTAAATAAAACACAGCAAATCCTTGATGCAGTTTAGAGCATAATCCTGCAGAAATTGTTTCAGCCCGAGTGAGAGAATGTCATGTCACAGTATGAGCACAGTAATATTGCAAAAGCAGGACAAGAGATTCTTAAGCCAATGCAGTTGTTCAGTGCTTTGTCTTGCAGTGTGTCCTCAGAGTCAAGCTCCAAATCCCAGCAATAAGACTCAGAAAGTTATTTAAAAAAAAATTTTTTTTGTATTTTTTTACAATTACTGGAATTTCTAAGTACTTTGCAGTGAAAAGCTGCATCAGTTATAAACCCTAAGAAAACTGAACTATACACACAAACCCCATGAACAGAAAGTGTCCTTGCTCTTTAGACCAGTTTAAAAAAAGGTTGCAATGATACAAAGGAAAATAGTTCAGCTCTGAGGGTATTTAGTTTGGCAGAATTATTCTACTCTGCCTCAGTTAATACTGATATTTGTTAACATAGCACATCATTTGATGTAAAAGAGAGACCAATTTGGAGATCTCATGTCTTGCTAACTATGTGTGTTTTCTTTACATAGTGACTGAATACCTTATAACTCCTTGGAAACACACGTTACAGTGAAATATAATATTTAGTCAGTTTATTACCAGTACTAAATGTGCTGTTACAGTATAAATCTTTAAAAGCATGTCAGGACCTACCTAAGCTTTGTGACAGATTGATCATTAAGTCTTGCACTGGCCTAGGAAAAATCTAATTTCCCAATATTATGACAGCTATACAATGTGCAAATACTGAAGTGACTGATTACATTTGAGTCAACTATTTATTTACCAACTGACAAACTGTTTGTCCTGGCAAGATATACAAAACCTAATGCTAATTAAGCAGACAGTTTTCTCCTGATGGCATCCAGCACTCTATAATGCAGGTTTTCAGGAAAAAACCCCAACCTAGTCATTTCAAATATTTCCCTTCACCTGCCCAAGATATGGTAGAATTACTTCCGTTTCGTGCACCTAGAATTTCATGGCACTATGAAGAACAACTTTCTTCACCTTACTCACCTCTTACTTTCCTTTACAACTGTTGAAAAAAGGAATAGTGTTAGCTAGCTAATGTAATTGTAATAGTTTGGAAATATCAAAGTAAGAGGTATAATTGCATTAAATTACTACTCCAGTCTGCCAGGAAACATCACTCACCTCACTTGAAGAAGATGGAAGGACATGGTACTAATAGGAAAATACAAAACCCCCATGCCAGACAGTTTCTATGAAAGCAGCACTTTTAGATAAAGAAAGTATTCAGAGTTTTGTACAGGAGGCAAGCAAATGAAGAACAAATTTTGTGATCATGAGAAACTGAGGACAAAACGGACCATTTAAAGATTGAGAACTTGGTACTAGATACAACTCACAGAAGAATGAGCACTCATTGTGTTCTTTCCTTTATGCCTCTCCCTTTTAAATAATAATCATGGCATCATTGTAAGAACTTTGAGGAATTTATGATTGTTTTCCTTCTTTCTTTTTCAATTCTTTACAATGGATTTCCAAATCTATAGTCTTGCTCAAGTGTTATCTAAAAGAACAGCCTAATGAGGAAAAATTAGGTAGCAAAGATCAGTTTCCTCATGCTGAAATCAGGCTTGAAAATGGAATCGAAGTTCCTAACAAATTTATGTCTTCCTGGATTGTAACTGTTCATGGTAATGCTTTAAACAGGTAGTAAAGTTTTTCTTTTTTCCTTTAAGTTGAGATTCACCTGCAATAAAAGGGGTAAGCAGACAAAGCACTGAGAAACACAGCTAGCTGTCTGACTATGAGCGATAAGAAAAGGTAATGGGAAAAAGCCTACTGAAAAAAAACAGTTAGGAAGATGATAAAAAGAAATAAAGATGAGGAAGTATATCTGGTCAAAAAAACACGGAATATATGAAGTAAAGAAAATCAGAATACAGGGAGATGTTAGGATATGGAAGAGTTAATATGGAAATGTATCCATCATAAGCTAGCTAGAGATTTTGGAGTTACTGTTTTCACTTAGTTTCATTAATGAATTAATACGCACAATATTATTTGAGTTTCATAACATAACATTGTGGTATAATATGCTAGATCTGCTGTTTGTGTGACATTTTCACTCTTAAAACCCCATCTTCTTTCAGCTAGAACAGACTGATTAAACTTTAAACAGAGAAGACATGAGTTAGGATGGGTTTATTTGCTGCTTACATATGGCTTCTGTCATTGTTGCACAAGAAATTAGAACAGAAAGAAAGGGCAACTGTCTAGACCTCGCTGAATCACTTAGAGAGTCCTACATATGGTTTCTATTAATCTTTTGTTCTCGTGAAAACCTGCTCTTTTTTCCACCTTTCCCTCAATCTATAAAACTCTGCCTGTCTCTTAAGTCTCACCACAAAACTGATTTGTGAAATTAGAGCCTGATTCTGCAAACATTTTCCCACAAGTGCATATAAAACTTCAGGCTACATCTTCTTAATGACTTCAATATGACTCAAATAATTAAAGCTCAAAGCATACACAAGCTGTCTTAATTCAGGATAGAAAGTAACTGCCTTCCATGCCATAGTAGATGGGGACTCTCTGATCTGATGCATGGTAATGCTGAAATTCAAAGGCAACCTCAGCATTTGATGTTTGCCTGAGGTAGGATAGCCTCAGGCAATGCACAGGGCTGGGAAATCAGCCAGAAAGGGAGACAAGGCATGTGATCAGAAGCATGCTTGCCCCCTAAAATCATAAAGCATAAAATAGTCCCCGTTACAAAAACAAAACTGTAAACATTTTTCTTTTGAGAAGGTCTCAGATACTTGGGCTTAACTGGCTAAACAAGTGCAGACACAACTTTGTGGGTCAGGAGGCACCAGCCCTGGGTAACTGCCTTCCCGAGCAGTGACGCACCACCTACTGCATTGTACTTTACAATCCATGTCCAAATAAAAACATACACACGTGCATAAATATACACACCAGTGTCACCTTATGCAAATAATAAAAAAACATGGATAGTCTGGCTAACTGTAAAATGTATCTGTGTATTCCTTAAGAAAAAACCCCAGCCATTTATTTTTGATTGTTCTCTATTTTTCCCTCAGAGAAAACAACAGAATAAAGGCAGGAAGGAAGACAAATCCTTTGCGTTAAAGTAGCCACCAGCACCAGACACTAATGACACAAAACCACTAAAACTATTAAACAAGTATTATTTCTTGTCAGTGAAATAGCGATATATATAGAAGAGGCATTTCACTAGGTATCAGCTAACTTACTTCACTAATGTAGAGAATTTATCATTATATGTGGAAGTATTCATCATAGTTAACTTTATTTCATTCTGCAAACATTGCAGCACTAGGAAGCTGCCAGAAAGTAATGAACATTTTGATGTGCTTCTTCTGTTTGTTTAAGGTGAGGTGACTGAAACAAAGATTATACAGGAGAAAGATCAGTCTCACAAATTAGAAAGCAAGTTTCTCAGAGCAATTAAATTGCAATAATTTTTTAGTTTCTAGTAAGTGTATCTGCTATCCATTAGGAAAAGGCCTTCCTCTCCAGGTCACTTGTATTGGCAGAAAAAAATCAGATTGTTATTAAAACAAGGCAACAGATACCTAGTGGGTATCAGTAAGTTGGGTTCCCTTTTTATTATCTCTGTGTGATATCTACAGCTTATAATTTTTTTCTTTTTCTCTATCTAGTGCATATTACCTGTATTATTAATAAAAGTAATCTATTGAGCAAAGCGGTTTACTATCACTAAGAAACCATTTTTAGTACCTAAATACTGTGTTTTCCATGTATGATGAAAAGAAACTGTAAGGAGGGACCCTTATGTATTAAATTATGAGATGAAATATTTGAACTGTGCAAGGCAGGACTTCTGTTCCTCAAGGAAAACTGGCTTTAAAAAGCCACTGACCTTTTCTTTACAGACGACATTAATATCTCATCCAAGTTATTGCTTACAAATACACGGTGTTTAATGTGCATCGTTTTTAATCATACTTTCCTAGGGAAGCAATTCATTCATCAGACCCAGACAATCACTAGTATTACGTATTCATATGAATAATTTGATTGATAATCTCATTTAAGTTTGGTGTGTATTTTTTTCTGTAGGTTGCTTTTGGAAAGAATGTCTATCAGTTCAAGTTTCTTCAAATACAGAAGATTGGTTTGCATTTGTAAAACCAGAAGCATTGATTTTCTATGTGTAAATAGGTGCTATATAAGAGAATGAAGACTTAAGGATACTTTAGGAGAGTGCCTTTCTAAATTAACATGAGCTGTGGTGTTCCCCAGAACTCAGCTGAATTCCTTATTGCAAGAAAATCACTCTGCATCCATAGCCAGACACAAAGACTTTCAATTAATTTCTGCTAGTTGATTAGCTGAACAATACAATCCCCACGGAGGACACTTGGCTGATATTATAGGCAATGTAAAATTAAACTCACAGTAAAATATTAAGCATTGAACCAGTGATCCTTCAAGCTTAGTAGTGCTGGTGTGGGCATTGAATGCATATGTCACATAAATACTGCTCAGAGCTACCTCTATATGGCCATTTAAAATACAGTGAACGACTGAGAGATAGGCCAGTCAGATATTACAAGGACATGCTCAAGGCAAATTTTCAAGCTTTGTGGCATTAATTCCACAACATGGACAGCAGATCTGAAGCCTGTCTGCAGGGGCAGAGATTATATACTGAATCTGTCAGAGTTTATGAGCAAAACTGTATTGACACTGCACATCACTAGAGATGCCAGAGAAAAGCAGGTGCTGTGGATAAAGGAAATGCAACTTCTGCACCCACTATACTGCTGTAAAAACCACAGCAGTTTCTCAATCAAAGAAACATCAAAGGCAGAATTTTTAATACAAGGTTGATAAGAAGCTCCAGTCTTCTCTACTTCTAAACTCTTAAAAATATAAAGTGAACTAGACCACATTCTTTCATGATGCAATTCCACTGAAGTTATTTCTGGGAGAAAATCTAATCCACTAACATGAGTTGGGATCATTTTTATACCCTTTAATTAAACTGGATTTTGCTTCATCTTATCTGGACTGCTTGAAAAAATACCAGGTTTTTTAAAAAGCAGCTTGCTACTATTACACATAGACTAGTAAGTTAGATGTGTAAGGGAAAGAAATTCAAATTGTTGATCCTGGGTAGCCTTTTGCTAAACAAGAAGCTGCCTTGAAATCTCACAGAGTAGATCTTAGCAAAATGGTTCTGCTGCAGGCCTGGTTTCAAGTATTAACGTACTTGAAGTTGAAATGTGGATGTTCATTTGCTGTCTGTTCTAGATAGCTGTATAAAGAGACTGCTCTGTTCAGAATCTGCCTCCAGAGCACAGGGCAGGAAAGCAAATGTTTACATCTTGCCAAAGAGCCCATTGACATCTGAGCTGTTAGAATTGCTTCTTTTAATTCCATTTAAGGTAAACAGTTACTAATTTTTTGTCAAATAACATTAGCCATTCTTTTGCAGCCTCTGGTGAATTCCCACTCTGGCACAGATGCACGAGTATTAACAGAACATGTTTCCACCTGCACTGAGCAGGTAAAGAAAGAGCCAAAGCTTTAAAATCTCTTTCAGTTGACTGCTCACACATCCTCTATGCACACATTCCCAATTCCATTTACTATACTTGTCCTTGCATATGTTTTTGCATTATTCAGCAACAAATTCAGTCCTCCGGCATAAACAAACAAATCACATATGTTTCATTAGCTACAGAAAGGTCTAATTGCAGTAAGCAGAGATACAGAAGGAAGAAATACCAAAATTTAAGGATATGCCAGATTTGTTACTATAGCCACACCACATACTGCATATGCTTAATACAAACTTTACATTATACATAATTTAATAGATACAAACCTCAGGAAAACCACAAAGGAAAACCAGAAAGGAAAACATACTAGAGCTTTACCTTCCTATGGAAAAATACATTAATTTATAAATTGGGCAAGCACAATTACAATTTCAGTTTCTCAGTGGGGAGCATAATTTAAGATCCTTCTCACATGCAAGAAAAACAGTTAAGATTTTACATTAATGAAGAGACAAATAAAGCCCACAGAATATAAAACCAAATTCCACAGAATTCCATGTTTTACAGAAAAGGAGGGGATCACAACATATGTAACAGTAAACAGATTGCTTTTTTGTTCCCAGTGTAATTATAGCTGTTCACCCAAACTAAGTTATCTTTTAAAAATACCTGTGTACCTAATGCTGCCTCCAGGATCTCACACTTATTTCAAGCTGCTTGAATTTTCTCAGTTTGGCTATGACTTACAGGTAGCAATACCAAGCTGTTAATAACCCTATAAGATATCCAAGTTTTTAATGAACCTACAGGAGGGTAAAGGAGGGGGGGGTGGGGTGGTGGAAATCTGTTTCTGTAATGAAACTGCATATCTAGAAATGGCATTAAATACAAGAATTTCAACTAATACCCTAGAACATTATTTCCTGTGTTAATTCTGAAACTTCAGGTTGCCAAGTTAAGAAATCAGCCAGCAAGAACAAAAAACATAACCACCTTTCAAGAAAAAAAAAGTTATTCCTACCTTCTCAAAAAGAAGCAAGTACAGCTGCCAAATATTTATGTTTGACTGGCTTTGAAAGAGACTTATGTAAAAACAGTGGCCCAACTCCAGTCTTAAGCATTTTTAAAATAAGAAAAAAGCTTCATTACCATACAGTCTAGTATAAACAAGAGGTCAACACATCTGCAAAATCAGAAAGAGAAACTTCCATGTGTATATAAACACACACATACATATGTCTGCTTATATGTATGTAGGTAGAGGGATTTAAATATGTACCTGCATTGAAACACATAGCGAGGGTAAACAGAAGTAAAATATCAGAATCTACCAGCATTTACTCCAATTAATAATGTTTGGACAAAGTCTTGTGTCTGTTGAAAGAACAGACAAATAGTAAGTCCAGTATAGTAGTTTCCACAGATCTAAAAAGATCAACCATTTTTTCTGTATTTTGCCAGAGAACAATTAAGGAATATAGGAAATGTTGCATTTTTTTCACTCATCTTAAACTTCAATGTCTTCTATTCTTAAATTAGCACAAAGCCCTCTTGTTAGCAGCACTGCAGAGGTATTTCTGCAGCTGCAGACTGTGTTCACTGCTGGACAAGGATGCACAGGGACTTGTTACAATCATCACTCTTCTCTTTGCAAAGCCAAGTGTTTCAGCCTCCTTGCACAACTCATGCCTCTGTTACACAGCCCTTAACTTCACCTGAGAGTATCCAACAGGTAAGTGGAAAGCCACTTCGAACCCACTTCTTTACCTATCTACATCCCCATGAATAAAATACTGAGGTACAACATCCTATGTGATCTTAGGTGTGACGTTTACAGGGGACTTTACAAACATAGAGGCCTACAAATGCAAGCTGCACCAAAGGTAGAAGGACTTGCCCTTCTGTGACACTAAACACTGTTAAAGTGTCCCCTCTCCTCTGTCTCAACTTTGCATCACTAGAAAATAATTCTAAAAGGAATTTCATGAGATGAGCATTGGTCCAATTTAGCAGTTCTCATTAAAGTTGAAGCTGAGAGGGAGTCTGATGAAGAGTAAAAAGGTAAGCTCAGATGAAGACAAATGGGAGCCAAGTGCTTCACCAGATATCTTATTATAATTAAGAAAGTGTCAGAATCTCTGTCCTAAATTTGTTCTGTTGAGGTTAATAAAACAGATCATTGTTTTCAAGGCTAAGACATGTTCAAATTTTTATTAGGAACTGCCTTCTAACAAATGAGAAATACAAGAGCAAAACTGTTATCTGAATGTCACTGAATCTTCAGTTTTAATACATCTAATTTCCTCTTTCTTTTAGCAATGCTGCTCGTTGAGCTGTCTGCAGAATTATACAGTGCTCAGGCACAAACACAGAAGAGCTAGTCGTTTGCAATGGAAATGAGATTTCATAAATCAAGGGAATACAACATTCTCTGTTAGTGGAAAGCTGGCTCTGCACTATTTTATAGCAATATTTTAAAGAACATTTTAATCCAAGCACAAAATTATTTTATCAGTAGTGTTAGCACCAGTTATTCCTTTGTATATTATTGGTGTCTTTTCATATCTCGCACATAAAAATATACAGCCATTTCTTCTTTCAATATCCTTTCTATATTATTAAAATATTAAAGATTAAAAATCTTCTCCCTTATTTGATTGTCCAGTTCTACTATTAAATATTTTTTCACTAAGTGTTCATTTCCTTCATGCAAAGACTCGAGCCTGATTTTTAGTGTCTTATATAATTGTTCACTGATGCCATATTAAAGCTGAACACCTGTAGCTTCAGTTATCTTATAAATGAGTTAACAAGGAAAAATACCCCCCTAGGGAAGCTTGTTTTATATATCTGAACCAGGAGAATTAAAACATTTTATACCTTCTCAAAGTTAACTGTTCATTGGTTCCAGCATTTCTAGCTGTTATTCATGTTTTTGGGCAATGAGGAAAGAATCAGATTAAAACCAAAAAAGAAGGAACAAGGCAAAACTGAATTCTCCTATAGGAAGCCTCTGCAAAAGCTCATCACTTCAAATAAGTTTTTCCCTAATAGGAAGGATGAAAGCATCTATTTCAGAAGCCTGGCATTCTCCTCTGCGGAGAAGCAGTATCACCTGAGAAGCGTTTCAGTTCACCATAAGATTATTTGCTTGCAGTTTTTCATTCTAACTCCTTTAAAATACCGATGCAGGCACTAGCAACAGGTTTCTCTGATGCCTCTAGAAAGCCTTTATTAGAAGCATGTTGCTCCACAGCCAGCAGCATTCAGCTAGTGGGTTACTTGTACAACGCAGTTTTTGACTGGGCTAGAAAAGCACTACTGCAGCTGAACCTACCAGCCACCCTGAGCTTGACTCCTTGACTCCTCTCCCAAGGTGGAACTGTCACTCCTGCTAATGCAGCCACACAGTTGTGTCTGTCCCAGCTAGGGCAGAGCCACACGTGCTGCCACCTCAGCAAAGCTGAGGAGGACAGAGAGTGGGGACCCCTTTCCAGGGCAGAGCAATGACCAACAGCTGCAAGCAGCAATATTATCACCCAGCTCAAACCTCACGCTGACCTCAGTCTTAGCGCAGGCAATGAAACTCGCTGCTTGTACTGGCACAAACATCTCCCTGAAACCACAGTAAGTTAGAGGACAGACTGTGGGTAAAGGGACCCAGCTCTACACTGGCAGGTGTTTACAACAGATTAGCAGTTCTGACAGCAACTCGTCCTTGATTGAAGTGGAAGCAAATCCCCAGTATAAACAAGATCTCAAAGAATATATGTGGACAGAAGCCAAAGAGCAAGGACAATTTTCCAGCATCCTAGAATCTATTGCTTTAATTTGCCTATACAGCTATAATAAAACCAGCAATTTATCTTGTCTTTTTCTGAACAGCCTTTTTAAAGCAAATCAAATATTCTCACAAGTGTCATTCTTGCTATCATTTCTGAATGGGAAGCTCAGGTCTTCTTAGTATCATTTGATAGCGTGCAATGTAATTGGCCCCTGGCTGATGTCTTCATTTATTTCATGCATTTTCACATCCACATCAATACTGAATTCTGGTGCAAGCCCTGTCCTCTTAAGGGAATGAGCACATGGCATAATTCTGAAGGAAGGAAAAGTAAATGATCCAACACAGGAATGACCTGAACTCAAAGTTCCCACTAACATCCTGTCTATCTTTCCACACTCCCCACAGCTGGATGCACCTACACTGTAGCTCTATAGAAAAGTCTGGAAGAGGTCTCTAGGTTTGTGGGTATGCACTAGATCTGTAATACACAGTTCACAAGGAAAAAGGAACAACTTTGACCAGATGAGCACTAAAGTAATTCAAGCCTATCAAATTGATCCTTATTGCACTTACCCCACTGGTAGGAGATATCCTTTCAGACAGGACTCTCTAGAATTCCAATTACCTTATCTGAAAGCATAATAATGCAGAGCCACAGCCTGCTCTAAAAATGGTTCTCTGAGCTTTTTAATGACTGATCGTAAACTGGACTTCTTGGAATATTGCAAAACAATGCTTTGTTTATTTACAGGTATGAAAATAAAGCCCCTGGTCACAATCTGCCAGATTCTACAGAGGATCACAAACCCCAGAATATAAGCCCAGTTTAAACACTGTAAAATAAAGATGACTCACTTCAAACAGTAGCCTAAGGGCCTGCATGTTGTGAAGCTGACACATTTGAGTTACAGGAAAACCAAAGTGTCCTGAGCTAACTAAATCCATTCATCTTGGACTTTCAAGTTTCAAAGAGATCTGAAATGAAAATTTATTTCAATTTATTTATATTACTTATTTCTTTATATAGCTCTGATGAATGACCAGATGTTTGGAAAATCCTAGATCTTGTAACTGGGAAGGTTTTTGTGTTGTTGAGAGCTCTATGTTTTAACAAAAAGAACCATGATTCTCCAACAGATGATATCTTAAAGAGACATTGATCCCACACAAATCCTACAAAAATCGTCTCTATAAAATTATACTGGTAAGATTGGGTGCATATCCCTAACTGACCCTGGCTCAGAGTATACACAGCTTACCCTACCTCCCCAGTGCCCCATTTTTGGGTTGCAATGGAGCTGCAGCACCAGCCAGATACAGGACTGGTCAAGATGATATGGGGACCTAGACTTATGCAACCAGTCTCTTACAGAGCTTCCTCCCCATGAGACTAAATGTAAACCATTGAAGGACATGTCTCCAGAAGCCGTCAGGCATCTGGAGTGGAACTGAATTTGGGAACAAGATGCTCTGAACTCTCACCTGATACCAAGGGTTTTGCTAGGGATGCATGATCAGAGCAGCCGTGGGAGGGCTGACAGCTATCCCACAGCTACACCTCTCAGGTGCCATTCAACTAGATGTGGTTCTCCAAGTTCCCTGCTCTGGAACCAGGAGGCCAAGAGCCTGGGGAGCCATTGCTCCATCCATTTCTGTGTTTGCATTAGAAAACCTGTAACCTCAAAACTATGATTTGAATCTAGAACTCTTGGGACTTCCCTGCTGCAGAGCTGGAAGGCTGAAGTTCTGGGCTGGATTCCCAGGTCCTGTAGCACTTAGGCAGTCTGGATAGTAGAGTGGCCATGAGGCACAGATCATGAGAACCCTGCATTTGCTCAGGGAAATGGATATTCAGGTGGAAAGAGAAACTGAAACACACACAAACCAATTTTGCAGAGTATGGAGAGACCACATATTGTTTGGAAGCATTGTATTTATTTCCTGAGTTTGAGGGATAAAGGTAGTTGTGTTGTTAGCTTTTTTTTTGTTGTTTATCCCTTATTCAAAAGAAACAGAAATATCAACATGCTTTAGGTTGGCTTCTGAGCAAAATCTCCCCTTTTCTTAAAATACTCAAAACACAACCCACAAGATGAAAAAATCATGATGGCTCTGATAAAGAACAGATGTAACGAAGTGGAAACAACAGGTACCAGCTCAGGGAAAAGCCCTCAAAATAACTGACATGAGATCTGTGCTCCCTGAAGTTCTAGAACAGCAAAGTAGATAAGATGACGTTGGCGCTACCTAGAAAAGTAACAGAGGAATGTGTCTCCCTGACTGGATTCTATGACCCACAGTTATTAATCATCAATTTGTCTAGGCTTCAGCCACTGCACTGGGATGTAGGTCAAAAACCCTGCAGGATATTAAGAAAGCCCAGAGATGCACTGGTGACAGTTTCTTTCCTAAGTTACTTTTCCTTCTACTTCAGGTATACCAGGATGATTATAATTACATTCTGTCCATATCTCACTGCATTTAATTTGATGCCTGTAGCCTCCTTACTATGAAAAAAAAAAAAAAAGTAGGTAGGCATATTTAGGCAAGAATGCACAGCTTTCCCCAACCTATCTCTATTATTTACCTGTTTGTTTTTGTCATGATTAAGTCTTAATCACTGTTTGGGACTACAACCTTAATCACATTTCCCCATTATGTAAATTATGAATAACAAATAGGTACAGGATTGAAAAGTAGATCAAATCTGTTGAAGTCTCTTCAATAATGACAGCTGGAGATTGTCTTTTGCATTGTTGTGACAAATGAGTTTTACAACTATGACTCTGACTTGACTATTATCATCTACTTAATCAATCAGTGAAATTCCAGGCAAATGAAGCTCCAACTCAAAGGTCAGAAGTGGTTATCACTAGTGTACTTCGTGCTACACAGCATTTTAATTAATTAAATGGCTCTGTACATATGTATGGCTTTTATTTGTAATTTATTCATGATTTTACATTAATCACTGACATCCTGACACCTAATTAGTAAAGTGGACACTCACAGGTAACGTGGGGTGAGAACTGCCATACATATTTTAATAATCAAAGTTGAGACAGCAAGCTAAAAAAAATTCAGGGCTTCAAAATGAAGAGCGACAGCCAGTATTTAATTAGTTTCATCTGTACATACTCTATTCCATTTCTCTACAGACAGTTCAGGTTCTCTCCAAGTCAAACAGAAATTAAAGCAAAAAAGCTTTCAAAAATACTTCATAGTCAATGCTACAAATTTTTCATTCATTAATATATGAATACTGTAATTGATTACCAATGCCTTGGAAAATACTATGGGATTCTGTCATTGAGTTCTCTGGAGGAATCACTGACATGATTTCTGGCTGCAAAGGCATTGCTGCCATGCACACACTAAGCCACAGTCTGAGGATTGGAGTGTGAGCATCCAGAAGATCTCTAAAAACTAGGCCCTCTCCCTTAGTCATAAGATTTTTCAGGGTAGAACTTACTTAATTAGAAACTGATTTCATGCTGAACAATTTTTTTCTTTGTTGATTAATGACAAATCTGTCAAGTATATTTGCCTGGAAAAATGTATTCCCTGTATTTTCCTGATGTGCTGATTTCTTTTTGTGATATTTTGTTTTGACTTGAAGTTTTTCTTTTAATTTTGAAAAAAAAATATGTATTTCAAAACATTAAACTTGAGCCAAAACATTTTTCCTTTTTTATATGTCAACTTCTTCACCCTTTTCAAGGTTCAGGTCATATTGGACCATTCCTGGTCTCTTTTATTTTGCTTCAGCTAAGGAACCAAAAGAATCAGCTCTTGCCAGAGTTCTGCTGTTCTGTAACTCACACACAAGGCTGTTTCCCCAGCTGACAGCTCTTTGAAGAGCATCAAGGGCTTTTCAGCTGGAGGGATCATTCAAACACAATGAGCTGGGATCTTCTTCCAAACACTCAACATTATAGATTTCATCTAGTGTTCTATCAAGAACATCTAAATTGAAAGCTAACTATCTAACTGGTGTATTTTATGAAACAAAAATCCTGATACCATGCAGATAACCCCTCTTTTTTGATAGCAAAATTAATAGAATTTGCTCTTTTATTTGGATCATTCATAATAGCACTGTTTCTAAGCAACACCAACCATGTGGTAGAAGACTTACACATAGAAGAAGCAATAAACACTACATTCACTATAACAGTGAAAGCTGGAAAGAAATGGCAAATCAGATTTAGTTAGCTTGACTGTTTCTCTCCCAGACACAGGTATCAGTACTATTTGGGAAGCCACTAACCCCAGATCTAAGCCTTTCCTCTTTTTGCTGAGAGAGAGTACATGGTGTAAAATATTTCATTGCAAGTCAGGATGAAAGAGTGCAGCTTCAAGCAGCTGAAGGGAAGGAGGAGGAAGATGATAGAAAAGCACTGTCCCATAATGACAAAGAAAACGGCAACCCTGAAGCTTCTGATTGTATTTTCAAGTAATGAAAATGCTTCTCCTGAATACATATTGATAAAGTCCATTTTGATCAAGATTTAATCCTTAGACTGAATGGTGAATTATACAATAAGATTCATAATAATGTCTTACCAGGAGCAGAGTAGTAAGCACTCTAATAAAAGAGTAAAAACTTTTGCTCCTTTCCTGCTCTGCTGCAGCAAACAACTTCAGCCATAGAAAAGAGAGACAGCTTACCACAAGTCACTTACAAAATCATGGCTGGAGCCAGAAAGTCCAGGTTGAAGCCTGCTCCAATATTTAACAGAAAGATCATTTTTTTTTGCCCAAACCACCCACCCACATCCTCAGAGCTTTCTCTGCAAGAAGCATGGAGAATGGGAAGAGTTGTGCTGCCCTGGAATTGAAATTTTTATATTTATGGCAAGAACTAACAAAAACTAATTTAATGCCACTACTTAACATATGATCACAAAAGAGCACTTCTGCAACCAATAAAAAAAACCCAAAACATAATGAGAAGAAAATAAACAATTACATACCTTGAGATTGCTATGATTGAATGACTTCAATATGTAAAGGGTTTGGAAAAAAGAAGTTTGTCAGTTGTGCTAAATTATTCATAATGGTTATTTAAAGCAAGGTAAACTCTCTATGTTGTACCACTTTTAGGTTGGCATTTTGTGCATTTTAGACACCTGTTTTAGAAAGAGTAATTTTCCTTCTACATGGAAAGCACCCTCACATCTGCCTTTTTTCTGATGGCATTTATCCTCCTTTTTCTCAGCAGCTCATGCCAGACTCCAGTGGTGCAGAATGATTGGAAATTTTTTCTCCTCCTGTGAACATCAAGTGAACCATCCATCTTAAACAGCAAAGACTCTTCCCCACTCCCTTCCAGCACACCAAAACAGGTAGGCAGCAATTTAACATCTTCTGATCAAGACATGCAGTTGCAGATGAAGGGGAACATGCAAATGGCTGGATGTGGCTGTTTGTTGGATCTATGTTTACACAATATTGTGTAAACTAAAGCTAATCTGAATAGCCACATGATCTAGCTTTTCCTATGGACAGTCCAAAAATGCAGGAAATAATATTTTTGCTTCAGCAAACACTGTTCTCTGAAAGCACAGTATAAAATGAAAGCCCTACCTACCTGTGCTGATAACATGGAAAGATTACAACTTACATTCTTTGGAAACTCGGAAGAGTCCATAGAGATTTAAAGTGCCATAGTCTACATGCACTCTGAAATGCCAGCACTCCAGTAGATGGTAACACTCCATACATGGTCCATTATACAAATACATGAATTTTAATACATGCAATGTATATAAATATGTATTAGTCACATATAAATATATCTGATGAAAAATTTAATATACAACTATATTGATGGTTTATACTGTAGGCTATTATGGGACTTAAATACTCTGAAAAAATATGAAATACACAAGCACTTGTACTAGAGAGCTCATATACTGAAACAAAAGAGGTAAGAGAGACACAGAGGTTGGCAGAATTAAAAAGCAACTACAGGATGTAGTGAAGACCATTCAGAACTCTTTTAACACCTCTTGAAGCACTTTGGAATCTTTAGTCCACTTATTTATTTATGATTTCTCTTCTAAAGTATTCTCAGTTTTAAATGACAATCCTGCCATGGCCTTTGCCTATGGAAAGAAAAAAAAACCACAACAAACCACAACCAAAAAAACCACACACAAAACCTGCCAGACTCTAGGAGCAGTAATTAATTGAGCACGAAGCCTGTAACTTTCAATGTTTTTGGTACTTACAGAGTGGCAACCATCACTATGGCTCCTGACTAGTCTAATAGCCTGTTTCCAGATTATTTCTGAAATACAAAATAAAAACCCGAATTAAAAAAAAAACTTACAAGAGGAAAAATAAAGGCTCCCATGTGGCTTATAACTCTGAGCTAACTTAATGATCACCATTAAGTTACTAGTGGTCTTTAATTACCATTTTACATTTGTAAAACATGCTTTAATCCAAAGGCCACCAAAGCACTTTATCTGTATTGGTATTGCTTCAGAAATCGAAATACAATTCCCACAGGAAGGAAACACAGCGGATTTTTAATAAAAACAGTTTTAAACAGTAAGTGCTCTACATGGCATAAATCAGAAAAACAAATGTAGTTGAGCACTAAGTTGTGACAAAATGGTGGAGCTCATATACACACTTCATTCTCTGTAAGAGCACGTGTAGATGCAGCTTTTATTCAAACTTCAGGTAAAGCACAAGATACACTTAATTAGCAATTGTTCACACGTTAGTAATTTCTCTTACATCTGTAAACTGGGCACTTAAGCTGGATAATACAGAAGAAAACTACTTAATTCAAAATGCTTTAAGCTAATATGAATAATGAAGCATTTTTATGTTTCTTTGTAAATCGGGTTAAAGCCAGTTATTCCTTTGCAACTAGACTGAACAGTAATTGCCCTGAGGCAAATTCCTATGCTAAACTTGTGATTATATTATCCTTACAGCATCCCACTGCAATAGGCTTTCTCTGCTTGGTCCTGTCACTTTTGATAAAGCTTATTTTTCCTCTTAATTTCCCTATGTTATACTATACTGTTGCACCTACCCACCTCACTTCTTAAAAGCTCTTCACAGCAAACCTATCACTCTATTAGTAGCCATAATGAATTATTGCTAGGCAACCTCAAGCAACACACTTCCTACTGCCTGTCACTGTTTCATCCTGCAGACATGCACTTCCATGCTTGGACACCACAAAGCAGATGTACTATTTCCTTGGCTCTCCATGGCTAACACTACCACAGCACTAGGATCTACACACAGGAGCTTGTTTGTAACACTATGATGGGACAGAAAACAAATGGAATTATGATTCATTAGAATCAGAGCAAACAAAATTATGATTCATGACAATTTTTCTACTGTTTTACATGTCTTGTTCACATATAGACAGTCTTGTCTCTCTATGAGCCCCTGCTGTAGATCCTGACCAGCAGATCTGCACGTACAGCTTGAATATTCTCTGTCCTGCCTCAAGAGAAGAGCTGAGGTACCCTTCAGATCCCTCAGTAATCCACAGTTCTGAATCTCTAGCAAGGATTAAAGATATATCTGATGGAATTCTCAAGCCAAATAAGCATTTTCTTCCACACACTGCTAACAAATGTTGCAGTTCTACTGAGTTGCAAGCACTTACCTGGCATGCAGCTGCAGCCAACAGAAGAAATTCCAGTGCCTAAAGTGGAAGTGTGGCTGGGGCAACAGGCTGCTGCTCTGAATACTTCACATATAGATGGCAAGGTAGTTTCTTTCTCACAAAGAAACTACAAATGATGGGCTTATGTACCATGGATCAAGTCCTAATAAAAAAAAAAAATAAAAAAATCTGAAGATTAATCAGAAATGAGAAATAGCCATTTAGAAAGCCTTTACACTGAAATAGCTTAAATGGTTATCTGTTCTCAACTCTGTAAATATCAGTGTGTTTTTTAAAGGCTCCTAATGCAAAATCCTCAACCTAATACCCCGATGTACCCTTACTTCTCCATGATTGTTTGTCATTACATTTTTTGGTGGTGTTACTGTACCTTTTGAACAGAGACAGATGAACAGAATAAGAATCAGCAAGTAATGAACAAATCATTAGAAGATTCCCCCTGTGTGAGACCAAGATCAATCTAGCACCTTATCCTGCTTCTTGAGGGGCCACTAGTGCATTCCTCCATTGGATTTGAGGATAATTCACTAATCACTATTTTATACCAATCTTAATATTATCATTGTCTCTACATCCCTCTTAGGTATTTCATTTCCAGACTTCCAAATTGTGGTTTAGGTAGCAACTTCTAAAGTAATTTTTCATTTTGGCCTTCTCTGTTCTTCCTCTGTTTCTAGGATTCTCTCTTTACTGCTCCAATTCCCTTTGGATCAGCCAGCTCTCACAGTATGCTGTTGTCTTAATGTTTAGAAAAGAACCACAACTGCACAAGACATGGGAGCAGTGTGTGTGGGTTAGGAATGAGTAAATAAAATAGTATCAAGGAAAGCAGGTCCAACCCAAACTGCAGCTGTATGGACAGAGAGTATTGAATCACTCTGGGAAGTGGAGTGAGGACAGACAAAGCCATAAGCATCCACCAGGCTCTGTCCACAGATACACCATGAAACTTTCCTGAGGATTCACAGGCTCTGCCTTCTATAAAGAGCTGAGACTGCTAAAGGTGTTCTATTATACAGAAACCAAATTTCACCACATATCCTGTGACAATACAGTTAACTAATGCAAAAAGCTAATTATTCAGAAGAATAAAACTTTAGTACTTAGTTCTCTCTACTGATCACCTGACCTACTTGCTACCTGTACTGTAGCAGGTAGCTTGCAAGCATAGATTACATTTAAAGTTTATATTTGTGATGTATAAAAAAGCCTTATCTTTTTCCAATATATTGATTTATACTTCAAGAACATAAATGTTTATGGAAAATATCTTTCCATTTTTCTCCTATGCACAGGAACAAGTTTATTGTGCTATCATCTATACTGTGTTTTATTCAAAAGCACACAAAGTGTATGAACTCTTTCTTGCTTTAGAGTTGTAACAGCATTGTGACTTCTGGATGTTTTCATTCTTCACCAGGGTTTTTTGTTGGTTTGTGGGAGTTTAGTGTGTTTTTTTTTCTTTTCTTCTTTTTTTAAATAACTTGTACTCTCGGCAGGAATCATGAGTTCATATCTGATGGCAGAAACTCTATATTCTGAAGCACTGGCATAGGGGTTCTTTTTTAAGAGCAACCCATTGTGAGGCTTCACTTCACAGGCTGGGACTATTGTAAATTTTGCTCAGTAGACAATGTAGTATGTTGCTTTTTGCTTCTTATTTGAACAGGCAGGGAAAAGAGTGAAGTGTTTGATTACTGTTCAGCAGCCTGTTTTCTATTACTGTATCCTAGCTGCAAAATATCCCGTGGATCTGGCTTCAACTAATATATGAATGCAAGAATCTAGAAATACAGATTAAAACTTTACATTATGAACTAAGCATAACATATTCTAAAAAAGGATCCAATTTCTAAGAGAGAGTCTAAGACTAGATTAAAGAATGGATAGAACACCATAGAAGTGGCTCAGAAATGATACAGAACCAAAGTATCATGCGAGAAAGGAAATTGAAAAATGGATTAAAAAAAAGTTTGCACAGTGTGTCTGAAAAGTTGGAGAAAAGAAAAGAATCTCCAAGCTTCCTAGGTTAGGTAGTGGAGAAAAAGTGTAGGAGATGCTGACTTCAGAGATCATAGCAAGATACACTATAGTATATAGTATTTTAAGTTGGCAGATAGGCAAGTTTTACTCTTACAATGCTTGAATGTATTGTTAAATTATGAAAAAAAAAAAGCAAAGTTCTGCTGAGCACCCAGGTGGTTTTTTACTTTTCTTCTTCCTTTTTAAAAAATCACTTCAACTACTATCAACATTTCAGACCATTACCTTCCTCAGAATTGAATCTTGATGAGGGGCTGAAATTTGATAAAATGGGATTTTGTTTGCTGATTCTGTTCCAAGTCTCAGGTAAATTGAACACAGTAAAAGTTAGCTAGTGCATCTTTCTGTTTTTTCCCAAGAGAGAAGTTAACCTAGCAGACCCTGAAAATCAGCATCAACATCTCAGCAACAGAATGACAATACTAGAAGTGGTGTTATGAAAAGGTAATATTACTGGTTTTATTGGTAGAAGTAATAAAATTAGTGACCAGTAAAGCTGAATATAAAAAAGTGTTCATGTTATTAACAAAATGTATTTGAGCTAAACGAGAAGGTTTTTCAGGAAATGCCAAGCAGCATATAACTCTGTGAAAACTAATGTTTTGGTAGACTTATTGGTGTGTGGACAGATGCAGTGCAGGAAAAGAAAATACTTGTAATCAGCAATGAAGTGGAAATTCAAGATTACTAAATTACTAATTACAAAAAGAGAGACTTACTGTTTAAAACTTCAAGGGGGTAATTAAGTGTTGCATTTCCTATTCTCAATATGTTACTTACTCCCCAGATCAGTGGTTTTGCCATATGAAAACTACATTGCTAAGGAAATTCTATGTTGTGAAATGTGTATATACAGAAAATCTTTACACAAGGTGTTTTTCTTCTCTTAATAAAGGCAATAGGAATGTCTCCCTACAAAGACAGGTTGAACAAATAACATGGAATGTGGGACCAATGTATTTCATTAAATTGATCTGAAAAGATTGTGCCTTGCTGTCTGCACAAGGCACCCTGGCAAATTCCTTCTTGATGCAGAAAGGATAATTGCATTTGCAACCTGGAAAATATTCACCAGTTTTAGGAACTACTCTCTGTATTTGGAACTTCATGTAATTCCCACAAGCACTGATAAGGGTTGGTCTCAGATACCTCTGAGCATTGAGTGCAAAATGATCTAGAGAAGTGTAAAAACACAATTATTTACCCTGTACAACAGACCCCAGTCAGAGAGGTTGAGATTCCGATATTAGTCCTTTAACAATGTCAGAGATTTGAAGTATATCAAGGATGTATTCCATAAATTCTGCAACTAACTTCTAAAAAAACATTTTTATACATCTTAAATGGTCAAATCTCTTTATTTTTGAAGCTTACTTTTTAGAAGGATATGATCTACTTACATACAGGTTTTCATAGAAGACTATAGAATCTTTTCTGCCTCCTTATTTTATTTACTTTAAATGTGGAAAATACAGGGGCATCTTCAATTTGGACTGTCAGATCAACAGCAGGAGACCAATACTATGACAGAAACATTTAAAAAATGCTAAATAGCTCCCGCCACTATTAGACTGAAAATAAATAGTCACCCTGGTGAACAAAATTATTTGAAGTGTGGCCCTCCATGATTAGTAGATAATCTCCCATTATGCTAGAAATTTTTCAAAACAGATTGCTACCACTTATTCCTGTTCAGAACCTATTATCAATGTCACTTCATATGATACTTTAAAAGGGTGCATACAATAAAGAATATCAAAGTGCAGCCTGCAAATACTGACTAAAAATCAGAGAATGGAAATGATTAATTATTATACAAGAGTAATACAGTGGGTTTGAAAATGAGCCAAGGATAATAATGTACTTTGCAAAAAGAAAGGTAAACATAAAAACCCAAAACTAACCTGAAACAGAAATAGTCCTTGACACACACAAAATCATTAGCAACTGTATCTAGATACTATACTGGTACATGGACAGAAAAAAAGCACTATTGCTTCAAAAGTTATTGCAGCTTCCCTGCAAATCCTCACGGAAGAGGAATCCAGCAGTTTTAACAAGACTTCAGCATATTAATTCTAGTTAAGACCATGCCCACGAAGGAATCAAGTTTCTCTAAACAAGAACTCAAGGGAGTGCTCATCTAGACTCAAACACTACTGTCCACAATGTGTTCTGGAAAACAAAATTAACTCCATCAGTAAAGGCAGAAAAAGAATTTCCAAAACAAAATAAAACACCTCTCATATTCAGTGGGCCAAAACCACAATTGGCAGACTAAAGTTTCTTTCATAGCAGGAAGTCTCCTTCCTTAGTTTTCCTCTTAGTTTGCTTATTTATACAAACATCTGACATATTCAGATTTTGACAGGAAATTTCACAAGTAATGGCCATTGTTGGTATATCAAAAACTATACATAAAAATACTTCAAAAAGTATAGTACCTTTTGTATGTGGACCCAAATGATCTTTGAAACATTAGAGAAACACATAAACATATTGTGTGTCTCATAAACCTGAGAAACATTTTCAGGTAATATTCCATCAAGCTGCTTATTCTATGAAAGAACTTTATGAATCCATAAAACTCCTGTAACACAAAGAAATCAGAAAGCTACAATGCTTTAGCTCATGATGTCAATGGAAGATGGCAGGCTCCTTTCTAGGGACTTACTTATCTTGCACAAGGTTATAGCCAAAACATTTCTGACTTCTGTGTTGTTGTTGTATTTTTAAACAGAAGTGTCATCCCTTTAGTTGTTCTTTAGCACATGGTTAAGCTAGGTATCCTCTGGTCTATTCTGCATTACAGACATTAACTGACTTCAGGACCAGAAAAGAGCTGATGATGTTTTCTAGTCAGATACACTTCTGCAAAAACTAAAAATCGTATTACTAGTAACTTTAAAACAAAATTTTAAAAAGTTGTAACCCAGTAATCAGCAAAGGTAGGTAAAGCACCACGACTAGTTGAAATTGCGTTGACACATTTAGAGTCCCTGCAAACACCCTATGACTATTGCAGCATTCCCCCCACAGGGGCACAGCAGCACTAGAGCTTGTGGAAACACTGTGCTGGATTTTCCCACCATACGGTTTGGGAAGTGATAAATTCACAGTAACTGTGATGGCACCATTTTGAGTTCTAAGGGTTAATTTTTTAGATGTAGATTTTAATTTTTTTTTACTTTAAATTCAGTTTCCAGTTTACAGACAAATGCAAACACCCTTGGAAGTTTGTCAACTGTATAAGCAACTGTTTGATATCTCATAAATCCTAAGCTTTCCCTCTATTTGAGCACTTAATACTCAATGAAGAATCAACATCTTCTTTAAATACTTCAGCAAGGCTGTTATTCTATTTGCATGTTCACATTTCTTAATTTATACATGTGAAAATGTCACAAGCTCAAACTTTGCTTGAAAAGAAAGCTCAGAGATCAAGCAATTATCATCATAATCATGCTATGCCCTTCTTATTACTAGACCCTTGTAGTTATAATGGTAGACAAAAGACTTTCCTACAATATTTTTAAACTGCCCACTTACTTATATAAATAAATAAATATACTGGCAAAAAATAGAAAACTACCAAACTATCAGAGTTTATTAATTTCACATTATATGCAGGACTCTTCCTAAAGCTCTCCAGCCCTGTCAGGTATTAAATTCTGAACTGGGATTTGACAGCAAAGATTTGCTATTACATCTTGCAATTTTATAGCAAGCAAGCAGTTTAATTGACCAATAAAGTAATGGTACTTTTAAGAATCTCCCTCCTGAAACAACTAGTTGGACTACTGAAGAGAAAAACAATTCTCTTCACACTCCCCACCACTGTCACGTGTGTAATTTTTACCATTATACCCCCTCCTATTAATCTTAACATTATATTCAGCATTTTCACCTGAACAGGCAAGTTGATGTACAAATTACACGGTCTTTCCGCACTTTTCCTGTAAAAGCTTACAAAAATAGGAACCTAGAAGCCTGATAGAGCAGAGTACTTCTCACAATCAGGCTCCACCCTAGAAATCCTCTTGGCCGTTCTCGAAAATCTGAATTAAAAGATAGCTCAGTTATCTGAGATATGATTGCCCTGTGATTTATCCCAAACAGGTTCCCGCAGCCCGTTCTCTTTGGTTATTCTGCTTCTTTGTCCAGTTCCTGAAAACACAACAAAACTGCATAAATGGGAAACTGAATAAGGTTTTTTGCAGAAACACAGGCTCTAAATATTTATCAATTTTTTCTGAACCACACTGTGAAAAGCCAAACTGATGATTGAGTATCAAATACAAATATTCCAAACTCGGAAACAACCTGGCCACTTTCTTCCTGACAGGCTAAAACCACACACATTTGTTATAGTGCACATGAGAAACAGAGAAGGGACCTTTTTGTCATGGATGCCTTCCCCAAATTTTCTGTTGGGCTTTAGCAGAATAAGTATTTGAACATCTTAAGCTATTTGTTATCTTGTGATGAAAAGACTTTCTTCCTGTATTCAGGAGTGTGAAAACTCAACTCAACACCTGTAAACTGAATGCCTGTTTTCTTTCATAAGTCTCCAATTCACCAGTCTGGGTTGCATTCATGTGAAAAAAGATTTTACAAGACAAAAGTATTTGTTAGAGAAAACTAGACTGTGCTTTCCTGACTTTCAAGGGAAATTGGCCATGTATGAAGAAAATACTGACGTATTTATCACAGATTGAATCCCATTACACTCAAATACAGATTTATAATTAAAAATAACATGTAGAAGTTTACAAACAGGAAATAATATATTCTGCATTTTTCTTCCCATCATCTTTAACATGTTTCATGTAATCACTTTCCTGATTATTTGGGTCATTTATACAGCAAAGCTTGCTTGTAAATTCTACAGTATAAACAAGGTTCACAGCAGTAGCTGATATTGAACATGAAAGATGTGGAAGAAATGCAGCACTGGAAAATACAACATGCTTCAATGACACAATCAGGAACTGAGTTCTAATTTTTGTCAAGTAACATCATTGCACTCTTTTCATCGGGAACATCTTCAAGTGAATTTTTAATTTATTTTCTTTTTTAATTTCATGCACCTTCATATATATATATATAATGTTAGATTACACAGAAAAATAGATAAAATTTTTAAACTTTTAAAATGTATTTTAATTTTTCAGTTGTTTCATGGTCCTTTTACAGTTTGTAAGAATAAACTTATATTTATTCTGCAAAATACCTGTAACTGCTTTACTTACACTTCCTCAAATGCCTCCAGATTTTAGCTCTGTTCAGTGCTACCCCCTTAACTGTTCATCTCTGGCTGCCCTTATCTTTGTCTATTCAATGACTCAGCTTCCAAAGCAGAGGAAAAAAAAATTTAAAAATACCAGCAACTGAGCCTTACTTGTAGACCATAACACCTGACTCAGTGCTTCCCATCAATACAACTGATCTCCAGCTCTCTTAGATCCATATTTCCAACCTGCCATTTGCTTTGCCTGTTTAGACTGAAGACAGCCAGGACAGGAATGTGTTTGTTTCCATGTATTTAGAAAGTAGTAAGCTCAATACTGGAATTACAATCCTGAACTCACTGTTTCTTTTGTCTCTTATGTGGGTAACTAGTTGGACATAATTTAAAGAACAGTTTTTAGATGCACAATAAATCTATCTGCTAAAATTCATTTTTTAATACAGGTATAGCATTTTTTATAGTATAATGAAAAGAAGATATTTCTTTTTGGTATTAAGTTCTTGGAGTATACTTTTGCACTATAGAAACAACATTCAGATACATAGTACTCCTGCAGCATGAACTCCCATCCCAAGGAAAGCTGAGGGCATGCTGACACTCTCGTGATCATTATACCTTGACCGGATTTGATTTTGGCCACATAACTAAACAGGTCAGGGGTCAGGACAGTCTGAATGACTGCTTCCTACCACCTTGCACACTCTACTCTTCTTAAATGAGATGGAATTAAGATACAGCCAAAGACACAATCAAATGTGCACAAAAAACTTGAATAGGTCACTGTTTATATATAGCCCAAAGATAGACCCCAAAAGGATTCTGAAATGTACTAAACCTCAATTATTGTGTTCTCAAAACAATTAAGGTCTTTTAAATTATTTTGTGCTGTTGTTCGAAATATGTATGCCCAGCTAGTTTACACACTCACACAAAGTATTGATAAAAAAAACGAAACAGTCTCTCTCTTCTCTTAGTGTTTATGCTTAAAATTAAAATATCGTTTCTGGAAGCTCTGCTCACTAGAACTGGCAGATGCTCCATGGAAAATTGCCATTAACGATTAACACATAATGAAGAATCAACCTGCTGGGGCACCTGGGATAAATTTAGTTTTCTCAATGCATTATTATTCCACTTGAGTGAGATAATAGATTATAATTTTAGGGAAAGTGACATATGGAACATTTATGAGACTTAGCAAAAATAATTTTAAACCCTTTTCTTAAAACATTTATCACACACTCTTGGTAGGGGAAGGGAAGGACTTTGACAGTGAGATTTCAGTGGGCCAAGTTTCTCAACGGAAGATTGAAAGATTTTTATCTCAAAGCGACTTCAGCTCTAAAGCAAAAATTGAGTTTCCAGCACGTACCTGGCAAAACTGTTTGATTCCCAGGGCTATTCTAGTTCTTCAGTTTCAGCCCACCCTCATATTGCTAGTTTAATCATCTGTTTCAGAATCTGTACCTAAATGTCTCTCCCTGTCTCGTAACACAAAGGAGAGCACAAATGTAGTTCTTGTGGAAACCCTGCACAAGAGGCAGCCACCAGCTGAAGTCAGACAGCTAAAGGTTATGGATTGTGAAGGGAACTGGCATCTCTGTCTTGGAGAGGCTGTATCAGAAGGAACCTAAATTTGAGTCACCGACAATACTTGAGGATTTTCATATTAGAAGATACAAATTCTCCACACACACATCCACAACATCCCTGTAAAGAGCTTCTGATTTCCTCGCTGCTGTGCTTCAGCCACTCTCTCCTCCAGAGAATGAAGCTCTTCTATTAGTGCCTGCATCACATACACCCTCTCAGCAGATAATTACACATGTTGCAACAGACTGAGAATCCTCTTCTGCTGCTGGACGACATCTTCCAGCACCTTAAACTGTTGAAGGTTATGCTAGTTTACCTTCTCCTTTGGTTAAGCGGCTAAGATTATGTTTCTATTACTGTTCTTTACTCCTATTAACCTAGCTAGCAATATGCATGGTCACAACATAAGTATGGTTAAAAAAAAAAGGGAAGGTGACCCAAAGTCACCTATTTCCTGACACAAACTTGTACACTTTGTGTTTGCTCTCCATCAGGATTAGACTCAAAGCAATGGCAGATGTTGCCATTACCCTACTTTGGAAGTAACAAAGTTTCTTAAGTATTTATTTTTAAAAAGAGATTTCTCCTTCCAATGCAAAGACTTCCTCCTGTAGTAGTTACAGAAAGCCTTGTCGCTGACAGGTGACATATATATGCCCTTATGCATGTGCAGTGATCAGTTGTGTTCCAAGAGCAAGTCAGATGGTCTCCTGCAGGGGAACCCCTGTAGTATGGAGGAGCCTGGAGGCTGGTCAGTATTCAGTGTCATATCTTTGTTTTAGCACAGTCCAAACCACTGCACATCTCCATTTCTGCTTCCATCAGAAACTACTCCTCCTGTCTTGTTTCCTTCCTGGTCAATTCTGAATCTCAGTTCTTACTCCTGCCTTCAGGTACAACAGCCCAAATTCTTGCTCATGCTATCCTTAAATGAACAGATAAAGCAGATCAAGAAATAACTATATAAAAAGTAAGCCTATAAAAGAATATTGGAACTGCACGGCTACAGCAGTCCTATTGCAAAATTGAGAGTATTTTAATATAATCCAAATACATTTCCATCATTCATTTCCCACCACATTCATAAGTAGTTATATGAAGGTCTTCGATTCCATTAGGGCACAACGCCTATTTCTAGAGCAGGGAATCTTCCAATTTTACAAGGTTTTAATAATATCTGAATGAATTAGTTGTAAAATGTCAAAACAAGAACACAATCCCATCCCACCAAGGCAAATAAAATATCAAAGCAGAAAATAATTAATTATTTAACACACCAAATTGTTTCTACAGCCTTGCTGGAAATTTGCTGACATCCAATAAAGTTTCAAATATTTAGAAAACTTAATAAGCATAAAGGGCTTGGCCTCACCCAAAGAAGGATATAAACCCAGATGGACTCCTTTCACCAAAAGTAGGCAGCTGCACCTACTGCTTCTACCAATGATCTGGTTCTTTTGTACCACATTACCAGCTGTGATGATATGGCTAAGGCTGTATCAAAGGCCAAGAATGGCCCCAGCTATTTGAGAGCGAAATTACTGTTTCAAAGATAAATTAGAACTAATTTGAAAAATACTGGAAAACAATAAGGTATTAATTTCCAAAGACAAATAACTGAATAATTGAACTTTTGTATATCTTCTCCTCAACCTCTTGCTTCATAAAGAAGTTCTGAATCATCTCTGAGATGAGGAAGTTGTGGCCACACAGTCATCTGCATAATGGTTCCAGGTACAACTAGCCTGACCTACTGCAATCTATTCAGAGTTTTTCCATTTTCAGATTTCTTGTTACTTATAATGGGCTGTTGAGCTATTCCAAATTTGGCTGTAGTACAAAAAAGCTTTCAGACATACTGGGATAAAGATTTAAAAGGAAACTGTAAACCACAGTTCTAATTCTTTAATTACTAACCTGTATTTTTAGACTTCAGTATTTATTTGTAAGAGGTACTGCTGTCTATACAGTAATTTGTAAAAAACACAAAAAGCACTGTAAAGCTTCGAAGGAAAAAAACCCTTTGCTAATGAAATAACAGCTGTGAGACCGGAAGGTACAAGCAGGCAATGAAAGCTACAGGAGTTCACTGTGTGAGCAAGTGAAATCCAAGCACTGAGGGTTATGTTCCTGGCTTCTGTCTTTCTGGCTCTCTATCCATATCCACCTTAAGGTGCAAATACACATCTGCTGGGTATTTAGTTACATTACTAGGACACTAAAAGGCAGAAAAACAATTTAAGTATTTTAAATATGTGACCAACTTAGCTTTAAAGTGACAAAAGTGGTGATTATCTGGAAAATACTCAAAGTAAACTATGAGTAAATATTTACATACTTACGTCTAATTAAAGGTGAGTATGTAAGAAAAATTCAATAGCAACATTTCAATTTCAGTCTAAATATACTTGATTGAAATCTTTAAAAGTATTTGAACTTTTTTTTTTTTTTAATGGAAGAGAAAAAATGCTCCAACATATCTATTTTTTCTTAGTCCTCACACAAAAAATGCCAAGACTAACTTGGAGATTTGCATGCAGGCCAGTAATGCCCAGTTAGAGGTATGTCTGCTTTCATTTCAAAGAAGTGAAAATGTCTCTCTGTGATCCACTTACATATTCAGAAACTGTGGTTTTTTTTTAGTAAATAAATGGTATCATTTAAGATAAAAGCAACTTTCCATATCAAAGAAGACAAATGGAATCCCAGCCTACCAGACATATTTGCGTATCCAACTCCAGGCCCCAAAGTTCTGTGAATACTATTACATTTCAAAACCACCAAGTTTATATTCTGGACAGCAGTGTGATCCTTATGTACATTTTGTGAATGAGTCTAGTCATCTGCTAGGACAGAAGGTGACACTTCAGCAAGATTATGCCAGTAGATTTGTGCCAATGGATCACCAGAGCTGGCCATTTGTTTAATGGAGAAAGGCAGAAATACAAGGAAAAATCTCTCTTTGCACCTCAAAAAACTGGTGGCACTGGTTGAGTCACAGCTCATGCTGAACAATCAGATAGACAACTTCAGACAACTTCATCTTCCATTCACAAAGAGTCACATGCACAGCTGAGCACATCTCCACTAAAACATTTCACTCTTAGTTCTGTATCTCCAGGCGCAGAAATTCTCTGCAGGTTCCTAGATGCCAAGAGCCTTGAGGTAGAATTGCTCTGTTTCTCAGAGGGGTCTTCCAGTCAGGATTTCTGATTCCCAAATTCAATTTACTCTGTGTCTCCCTGCCAGTTCTATTGTGTACTCTGGGAAATTCTTCAAGCTGAATATAGTTGGCTGTTTTTAGGAAAGAACCAGTTTCTCCCCTGAACACATGCACCTTCCTTGACTCAAAACCCAGCAGCTAGGACAAGATAAATGAGACCTTCCTTCCTACTGCCCAGCCACACCTTTTGAAAACTGACATACGCATATACAAATAATTGTAAGGGATCGGCTCTACTGCCTTTTACACAGCCTGTAAGCTCTCCAGATACTATTTGAAAATGAACCCATAGTTACAGACATTTTCACTTGTAACTTCCTTGCATATTTTGAATAGATGCTTGAGAGTTTGATTTGTCCTTTAATATGTCCTATAGTAGTAAAACTCAAAGTAACAATCCAAGCACATTTTTCATTCCAGGAAATCTCTGCTGCGGATGCTCTTTCTTTCCTTTCCTGTTTTTTCTATTGATTGCCCCTTCCACAGTAACTAGAAGCCACATATCTCTTGGTACAATCCTAAAGCTTTGGTTTTGTGTTTTCTCATTTTTAATAGGCTAATTTCCTTTCTCAGCATGATTTCGTGAATTCTACAATGTCTAAGGCAGCTAAGAACAAACTGTAAAGATTAGACAGTTTATAGAGTCTCTGTCTGCTTATTAGGAAAAGGGAGCTTGATCTAAATGAGTTCAGCATTCTCCCTTTATTTTTCTCCCTATAATCTCTCTTACTCACATGTAATTCACATATGAAAAGAAAAAGCCTAACAAAAGAAAATATGTTAAATCATTGTTCTGCTTTAGACTCTCAATCCCTTGAGTGGTTCCCAACCCACAAGTGCTTCTTTATTCCTTTCATTCCAATTACCGTTTAACCATCAAATGAAATAACCAGCAAAGGAAATAAGTTATGCAATTTATGGCATTCCCCTGGAAATATTAAGAAGTTTTTACAATAGGTTATTTGACAATGCTGAGAAACAGATAGAAGCAATTAACATCAAATTGTTACTTTCCTCCAAAGGAAAATATTTGTTTAATTCCACCATTCAAAAGAAAAGAGAAATTTAATTACAACAGTGTTTTATGACTGCCTGTCCAGATTAACAAAAAGCAGAGACATCTCTCTCTGGAGTCCTATTCAATACCAATGTGGAAAGTAGGTAAATTGGCTGAAGAACATGGCACGTGATGCTAACCCTTACCTTCCTCACATTCCATAAAAACACTATCACACAAGACTTTAAGCTCTGTTAACTATGTGCATTGTTATTTTTAAATGAACATATAACTGTCTGAACATAAGGAAATGAAAATACTCATTTTCCCATCTTCTATGTTTAGGCTGCAAATTTAGTATATACTTGGTCTACATCAGGTCACACTGCAGTTTTCCATACTCTATTGCCAGTTGTGAATTAAGATTGTATCAAATGGGTTTATCACCAAAACAAGCCCAGCAAATCACGACTATTACCAAAAATCCCTGAAAAGCATGGTAGCGGGAACAGTAAACTCTTAGTCTACCATGAACAAGACAACTCCACCAAATTCTGTTTTTCTTGCAAAAAAAGTCATTACTGATCACACAGGGAGCATTTGCAGAACACTGGACAAAAACTGTCAAATTGGGAGGGAATTACGAAGGTGCACAGTAACTGGCACCTCCTTTCTTCACAGTCCAGCAGGCCAAATTACACTCAACACAATCGCAAATGTGCTGAGGGGAATTTGAAATCTACTGACGGTTTGGGTCATCTGTGATGAGTCAGTTATAATCTCTTAGTCAAATCAACTAAACAGCTGTTCACTCTCCTTCAAACATGACCTGATGTTTAAAGGGAACCAGACCTCTGCTATAGGTTCAGTTCGACTCTCAGGCACAACTCTGTGGGGTGGGACCTTGCCACGTGAAAAGCATCACTGACAGTGGACATCATTCAGCAGTACAAGAACTACAGTACCTTTTAAACTATCTTTTAAAATTCGGAACACTAACACTACAGGTATGACAGTAGCTAGTCCTCCCCCTTTTTGCTTTTCATTTTGATCTTGCTGTCATTTATTTGTATTTACAGAAAACAGGTTATTAATTCAGAGTGCATGTTCATTGTGGAGTTGCATTTTCTTACACACTGAGTGACAAAATAGAGATGGGTGGAAAAACTAGAAAGGGAGAAAAACCAAACAGAAATGGGTTATGAATCTTAAAATTCTTATGTACTGAGAGAAAAAAGACTGAAAGTTGATTTAATTTAAGGAATGGGATTTTTATATACAATTCAGAACCATCAAATACACAAAGATCTCTTTCATTGAGGGTACTGGAGCATTCATCCCAGGTCTTGATAAATCCAACTCTTACTGTATTTGAAAATTTCACTGAAGTTAGCAGCTTATTGCTATTAAATAATATAAAAAGGAAAAAAACAGGAACACATTAAAAGAGCTGGTTCAGTTATAACTGCAGCTGCTTCCTGTAAATTCCATCTTTTGAATAATAAAATTATTGAGCAATTAAAAGCAATTACCACTCCTGTTTTCCTACTGATAAACATTATACAAATCCTCCGAACCACTGCTATTTCCTGTTTATAGCAAAGCTCATCATCATCATCATCCAGCAAACTGTTCTGCATAGGTCACACTGGATTTGCAATTAAGCTTTAAAAAAGCTGCAATCGAACTGGCTGACTTCTGGTTACTTCTAAACACCAAACAATCCACCCTGCTAACCCATGCTACTACAAATATACTACCTTCTTGAGCAAGTTTGCAACGATATACTGCATAGTTTTAGTGAAATCTGTGCTCAAATCACAGTGCCAAAGTCAGTACGTTTGACTATGCTGAATTGAAACTGCTAAGCTGAATTATATGTTTCTGGGGCAAAATTTTCCACTTTCAACAAAATAGGCACTATTTTATAATCTTAAGATCTATTGCTCAGTTTACCTTGCCTGTCTATACTGTACGGTGAATGTAGTATTGCCATTGCTAGGTCCAGGCCACAGGCTTTGTGCTAACTTCCTAAGGAATGAGCCTTGCCAGGCTTTGTTAGAACTTCTCCTGACCAGCCTAGAGCTCTCCTTCAGCTTGCTCAGTTGTACAAGAATTTTTCCCTAGTGACTAGCTGGCTCTGTGCTAGCAACCGGAGCAGGGCTGTTGGCCCTGGGGGGTCATGTGCCCCGGTGCCAGCAGCTGGGGACCAAGGACCCAGGGCCAGCCACAGGCTGCACCAAGGCCAGTGACTAAAGAGATGCACATCACATACATACAGAGGTATATATAATATTCATATCCCTATTAACAGAAGTTCGACCTGATCAGCCAGAGAAGGGAAAAAGATGGGGCTTTTGATCCTATCTGTGTCTGCATGAGTACTAGGTGTTTCTGTCTGAGTTGAACTGCTTGGAAAGCTCTATGTGTGCGTGTGTGTGTGTACCTACTGCTAACAGTCTCACTACTGGCTGGACTGAGGACCAGAGAGCTGTGCTCACCTCATCACCATTGGGCTACCAAATCCAGCCACCCTGGACAGTGAAAAATTAATTTCAGCTTCTTTTTTGTATTTACTTGTTTAATAACACTTTCTGCACTTAAGAAATCTATTTTACAGGGAAGTTCTGAGGTCCTGTGCTCTTCAACCTAAATTATTTGCTGCTATGCTGGTTGAAAATGTTTGTGCTGCCATGGAATAGGGCAGTATTTTCACAGGGCAGCTGGTAATTGTATGACTTACCTGACAGAACACATCAAGGTAATGATCATCAGCCAACATCAGTTCAGTAACAGGACCATTTCATCAGCCATAAGCTCTGTCAGAGTGTAAGTGATAAATTTTTCACCCACAGGGGGATGAAAGGTAACGTAAAATGTATTAGTACTAAATTAAAATAGAAAATCTTTGGATAAAAGTTTAAGCATGCATGGCATAGAAAAGACTTGCTTTCCGCTTCCATTCCAGACTGTAACACATTTAAAATTTCCAACAACATTTTCACCCCGTCAGTCTAAAGGTTGTATAATTTTTCAAAAATAGAAAGTGATACAAAATACAGAGTTGTTGTGCAGACTGATATGGCTCTACTTCTGGTCATGGTAGGTTTTGTGTAAATTTAACAACTTCCTGATTGATTGAGATAAATGGAGAGCAAAAGCAAACTAAGAAGTTTGAGGTGATAGTTAACTGATCACAATAAATTAACATAAATAGCACTCTTTTGGGAAAGTGCTAATGGATTCACACTGACAGCTGTTTATGGGTGGTGATCTACTGTGAAAATTCCAAAGATCTTTAGCCTCTGTTCTGAATAACACACAACACCAAACTGTGATGTTCAGTATACCCAAATATATATTACATGAAAATTCAGACATTAAAACAAAAGATGACGTGGGATTTTCTCTAACAGTCTTGAAAGTTAAAAATCTGTAGAACATCTTGAATACTAAAATAGGATATATAAGAAAAGCTGCCTCTTAGCAATGCTACGAGGCAGATCCTTGTTCTGTACATCCTTACATCCTAGAAGAAACTAATATCGTAAATGGGAAGAGGATGGTACCCAACACACACCAACTGAAGCTGTTTCTTTACCGTATCATCAGAGGGGAAAAAAGTCTGAAAACCTGTGCTCTCCCCAGTCTCGAAGATTACTTCTACTTCATGCTTTTAACATACTTATGCAGTGAACTGTACATTTGTGGGTCAATGCAGGATTAAGGTGTGTGTGTATATATTATGTATTTGAAATATAAAACATACTCTGCACCTCCAGTCCCAAAATTCATGTTTCAGAACAGACAGACACAGAGGGACTAACAAACGTATCTGACTAATATTAGAAAATAAGAAAAACGATAATGCTGGAGTGTGAAGTGCATCCTGTAAGGATGGACAGAGGCCACAGAAGTGACTGATTTCCATATAATGCAAAGAAATGTGCTTGCTATATTGCCCATTTCAAAGCAGCAACTCCTATCTTCATTTACAGTTAATTTGGTAAAACAGACCACAAAGAAGTGTTGTAAAAGAGACGACCACTGAACATTGCAGTCATTTTACAAGCAACATTTAATTTTAGTATGTTAACGTGTTAAGCTGAACAATGGAAAGAAACACAATCAAATACTCATTGTATTTAAAGAGCTTCAAAAAGATCAATTATCCTTATATGGGTAAGAAGCTACTATTGATTTCAAGAGTGTTATTCAAATTCCATTTAAGCAATGAAATGCACAGCTTTTTTTATCAGAGAGAGTAATGCATTATACTGATGGAACCCAATACTTAGCACTGTTCAAGGGTACACAGCGAGCAGGGACTGCTGACTTCTCTGTTACAGGGAAATCTCTTCAACATTGATCTTTCTAACTGAATGGAGCTTAAAACAGATTTCTTTTTCAGCATGCCTACAAAGACACCGAGTAGGAATAGTGCATCCCTAAAATATGCAAGGTAAAACCTACTTATAGCATGCCAGGGATTCAGTATATGGGCCAGGTTGTATCTGGCTGTGAAGATTGTGTTCAAAGACAAAGGAAAGTCACTTTCATAGATTCATAGGCAATGCTGACTGCCTTCCAAAGGAAATTCACTGGTGTCCAAAATATCTCAAAGACAAAAAATATCTTGCTGGACTCCTAATCAAGCCAAACAAGTCTTTACATGTTACCGAGAATATTTTCTTCCTTATTGTAGTCAGTTGAAACAGGTGATCTGATGTGAAACCTGGCTTTTAAGTCATTCCAAACCTCTCCACAGTTTGATAAGAATTTAAAGCAAGAGAAAAGAAGTTACTCATGGTTTAAAAGAACAGAACTAGGTCTAGAAAGAAAATCTGACAGAAATACACGACTATTTGCAGCATTTCTTTAGTGTTCACTGACAGCCTGCTTGATTACAGTCCTTTTCTTCAGTCAGAACACAGCTACACTCCAAATAGTTGTGTGACTCTAATCAATCCACTTTGTGTTCACCAACAGAAAAGAAATGGGTGCAAAATTGGGCTGTAGATTTTTATTAACCTCTACTATACGAAAGGAAAGAAAAACTATCGAAACTGATAATACCTAATTCTGTGTAGCCCACAGCATCAGAAATAAGACTGAAGAGAGAAATCTAAGATTTCTAAGATTATCTTGGAAATCTTGATAAACAGTTACCACAAGAGAAAAAAAAAACATTTTGCATAGAATATTGCTCTCTGGGAGACGAGCAACTGCAAAGCACTATTTAAAATAGGCTATTTGAAACTTGCTATATTAATTTTAGACATAAAGGTAGTTTTCAAGTCTGTCCACTTCCAAACTGTAGGTAGAAGCTCATCTCCCCCAAAAGCTCTGTTCAGATGGCACCTGAATCCACAATTTTTGAAGTGAAAATATAGGTACAATTTTCTGTGACATGGTGCTTTGGAACACATAATACAGTGAATGATGACAGCATTAAGTTTGATGTTAGGATTGTCTACACATTGCATCTGCCTTTTCAGATTCACCTCTTTTACATTTCCTCACAGTTAAGATGAATTGCCAGAATTTTTTGTGTACACAATGAAAACACACTATTGATTTTTAAATTATGATTAGTATGCATATACATGTTCTCCATCTACCTTCGAAGTCCACTGTCTTTGGAATTTAACTGTTTTTACAGGTTTTATAAAATTTTCAACATGAAGGATAACATGTTAACCCACAGTTTCATGAAATCAAATGCTCGCTTGCTGAAGAATACTCTTAACAGGGAGGCAGCATCGTACCTCACTCCTCACCACAGTTTCTTGGCAGACATTCACCTTCAGCTGGAGAACTTTTACATTAATGCTGAATGCTTTTCTCAAGCTCTCCGTGCCTTCTGAATCCTTCATCTTGGATACTCAGCTGCCACAAGTTACTATTTTCTTATTTGCTGTCTAATAAATCTATACTATGGAGTTTGTAATTGTCCTGATACATGTTACATTCTGACTGAGTGGCTGTAAATAACCCTGCTGTCAATAGCAAACACAGCAACAACTATAGGTATGCAGTTGGTTTGATGTGAAAAATGAAAAATCAATGTAATATGCCCTTACTGTAGACACCTGCAGATAACATCCAATAGGATTGATTAAGTCCTACACAATAGATAATAAAGCCAATTAAAAAAAAAAAGGAACAGAGTACAGCTCCACATTTAAAATCAGTGGTGAAGACAACGGAAGAAGAAATTAAAAGCTTAGATATGACTCATGGAGGAGGGCAGTAAACTGCATCTAAAGGTTTATAAATGCTCTACAAAGAGTAAGTGTAAAAAGAGACACACAGTGTACATATTTTACTTGTCCTAAACACAAAAAGTATAATCTCATACATTGCAGCATATCTTTGACACATTTTTTAAATTAAATACCAATCCAAGTATTCATGTAATTCTACTGAGTTAGAAGAATTTCCCATTATTCTACTTCTGGATAATAATAATTTTAAAGGTTTAATGATTTTATAACCTTCAAGCAAGGTTCCAAAATAATATCTGGAACAAAATCAAAATATAGTAAGATTAGCACAAGAGAATCTTTAATGTGTCATTTTCTGCATTTTCTCCAATTCTGGGACTCCATTTTGGTGAAAGTTTCCATATTGCCTACATCTACACCCCTATAATTACAACTGCCACTTGAAAAGGAAGAATGTGATGAAGGAATAAAAGGAAGAGAGCAAGTGGGGAGGAGGGGACACACGGACATTTCTTATTTTAATTTTAATTGGGTCTTGCAGAATAAACACTACCCTGAATGTATCTCTGAAAACTGACTAATCCGCAGTTTCTTTGTCTTGTCTGTTCCTACAAGCTCATTCCTTGAAAGCATAAACCAAAAAGGATCCCATCAGAATAATCTAGTTTGCACAGGAGATGAGACTGGTAACAACAAATGCCTCTCAGTAGCTAGGAACACTTTCAAAAGAATAAAAAGGTCACAGTTTTTTGTAAGCAATACAATGTTATACTTCTCCAAAATGCTAAGATGTACAGATAGAGTTCAGAAATTTTGCTATCATCAAAGAACACTTCAGCAGGAATGAAGTTTGGCACATTTCAAAATAAACTTCAAAACAGCAGGAGGAGAAGAAACACTTCAGCCTGTTGTAATTCTCACAGCAACTGCATAAATCTGTGATGTCTCAGCATCCTGAGCAAACATAGCATGCCCCCCCTCATCTGTGCAGTAATTTACTGGACAAAGTACTTCTGGATTAGAAATGGCTACATCCAGCTTTGTTTCACCTTTTTTATATGTGAGTACTTTTGGTTCTTGGATGCACCCATTCCTTTGCCACACAAGGCACTGTTCCTGTGGCATGTCATAATTCAGATTTTTTTATTCAAGCTACTTAGGAAGGGCAAGCACAAGACTAGTACTGATGCTCAGTGTACATGGTGGAGTCCTGATAATGAAGTCATGGTAAAGACTGATGGCTTCAATTCATAGCCACTTCTTTAAGGTCCCTTCCAACCTTAACCATTCTATGATTCTACTTTGTATTTTCTATCCTATACCTACTATGCATTTTTAATTGGGCAAGTATTTCAGCCATAGTTTAAAGAGGGACCAGAAGCCAATCAATTTTTATGTCCTTATTTTGAAGCACTGACATTTGATTTCTGTATTCTGTCTCCTGCTTTGACCCCCTATATTCTACAACAGCCTTTTAGAGGTTAGAACAAAAGACAGACAACCTGTAGTCCTGCACAGACTGGACACTGGTAACTGGGCCATCAAATTTCTTTCTGGCCAGCTGCTTGTTCTGTTGCTGTCTTAAGCTATGTAGGAACTAATTGCCCAGCTGTGATGAGTGACTCAGCTTCAGCCCTCCTGGTCATGACTTGTGTAACTAGAAAATATTTCTGTTTTTGAATGGAGCAATTTACAACCAAGAACTAGCCCTACCACGTGTCAGAATGGTGCTGGTATGGTGTCCAACACCAGGAGAACACTACAGTGCAAGTGCATCAAGAGAGTGAATCTGGCCCTGAAAAGTTGAAAATGCACTTTTGTTGCAGTCTGGTGCAGCCTCTTGTACATGAATGTTGCCACCACCACAGCCCAGGATACGGTATGCTAATTAGAGTATAACAGTAAAAGGCCTTTTAGCTCTAGACAATCACTTTAAAGCTTAGGACAAAATAAATTCTCTTAACAAGAATTGTGAATTGCCTGTATTTTGCTTTTGTGCAGAAATTCCACAAGAAATCAGATAAAATGCAACACATAATGTTTCTTACAGAAAGATACCACAAGTGACAATTCTCATGAGGTCTTGAGAGCAAGTTGGTGAATGAATAACAAGAGCTCTTTAATGTTAATGAAAAAATCCTGTCTAACTCTTCTTCAGACACCATCGTTCTCTCTGTGACTATCACCTTTTCAGTTGCCACAACTCCCTCATCTGAAAGAACTGCTGAGCTTGTCAGCAGTCTAGCTGCAATGTCAGAGATAGCTGAACTGCTCCCATTAGAGTTAATGGAGTTACCTACTAAATCCCTACATGATGGCTTGTCAGGTTTTTCTTCAGCAATAATATCCATGCAAGCTTCCAGTTACCAAAGGTTTAAAATGGTCTGGTTTTTCCATCTTCATATTAGAAAAATTGAAGTCTTACCTCTGATATTTTAAAAATCTATCTCATGTTCCAATGAACAGAATTTTCAAGAGCTTGGTGGATATTGTGATGACATCCAAATAGTGTAAGAACAGATTATATCTTTCACTGACTTGATTCAGAAATTTACTGGCAGAATAACACAAAACTATGAGAAAATCTTCTTTAGATTTCTCTATCCCAGATATCTCTATCAGCTATTACTAACATTTTAAGTATTATAAGCAAAAGGAGAAAGGAGCAAACTTCAGATGAATTAGCATACTGTCTTCCTGATAAGTAAGAATAAGAAATCTTACATTCTTGTGTATCTGTGGGAATTATACTTTTCTTACTAACTTGAAATCTCTACTAACCATATGTACTAAGTCCATCTGTTTTTACTAAATTTAACTATGAAATCTTTCTATGCATATCATAATTGCATATTGATCTTGAACGTATTCTTGCATATACAAATATTTAACTGGAGCACTGCGGGATCCAGTTTATCATAATTAGTGGTTTTGAAGAGCTCTGAAAATAGTCTCATTATGAAAACAAGGCTAACAGACTTTTCAGAACATCCACAGGTGTTTTTTTTCTGGGTTTCAATAAAGGATTTACCAATGCAGTAAACAGAGAATATGAAATTGTGTCTATGGCAACAATATTCTCCCTCTCTACTTCGTATGTCTATGGCTTTTCAATAGATTCTAGAATTCTCACTCATTTTCCCTATACATGGGTCAACTAAAACATCTCTAAACTATGACATGGTTTCAGAATTGCTATCCACTGCCAAACTGGATCTGCAAATTCTCATCTAAAAAGGAGACAATTTTTTTCAGGAAGAAAAAAAGAAAAAAAACCTCTAGTGAGCTAATGACTTCCTAGAAAGTTTCTGCTATTGCTGCTATCTTGCATCAAACTGTTACTTATAGACAATGATTGCAAGAGGAAGACTTAGAGAAAAGAAGAAAGGAACAAAGAACAAAGTTGCTCATTAACCTATAGCAATTCAAAGGTTGGGTGAAAGTTGGATGCAAGTCTTTGAGGATGAGCCTGCAAAGTTAAGAAACCTGGTGTTGTGGGCTGAAACCCTCTACTGACTTGACTCTTCCCAGTTCTACTCTTAAACATCTTCCAAGCAATAAATATGTGAATTTGCCTCAATAGTCATCAGACTCCGTGGATTCTCTGTGCATGTTCTCCTTGCTCCCACATTCAGGGTTAGCTATACAGATTGCAGGACATGAAATCACATGTGAAGTACAGCAGGCAATTTGTGCTGACAGGGTTGAGGCTATGCAAATCCAAAGCATTTTTTTGACATACTGGAATTAGGTTGACAGATCAACTTGCAGTGTGGATGCCACAGATTCCAGTCTCTGGAACATTTACATTTAAATGTATTTCATAACATATATAATAGATTTCAGCCTCTGCTTTGTTAGTTTGATTTTTTTCAAAGGAAAATTAAACAGTGGTTTTGTAGGATTTATAGTTTTGAAGAAGACAATGTCTTCCTTCCTTGTCTATGTTTCCTTCAACTAATAAAAATCTAATTCCTAAATGTAATTTGAATAAAGTGTGGGGTTTTTTGGTGAGGGGTATTTCTGAGTTTTTTTCATTAGCCAGAAAAATGCACTCAGTGCCATCTAAAATAAAACTGATCTGTTCTGGATTCCAGAGATGAAAAGCTGTCTTTTAATATTCAGATTTACTACCACTGATATGTGAGCCATTGCATTATGGCAACATACAACAGATATAAGGTAATTTTAAGTATTAAAAATGTTAGTTCTTTTGCAGATCATGCTCATTCATACCTGTCACAAGACTTCTAACACTGGTATTTATGATTATGAAAATATGAATCTGGTTTATGAAAACGTTTAAAAGGAGTGCTTGCTGGTTACTACAGGAATGAAAAAATGCAGTATTTTCATGCAATAAGTCAATGGCATAAGGCTGCCAACCTGCCATTGAAACTCTTAACTTGTCATAAATGTTTACAATCTATTTTCAGTGAGCTACTGTTTTCTCTAGCTCGTTTTCTCCAAGTAATTTTCTAGAGACCTTACCAGCATTTTTCCCATGAGGTGAGCTCTGCACACACTGCCAGTTGAGCACAGCTGAACCCTAATCTCGATCTACCCTTATGAAAATATTAGAGCCTTTCTGGTGCTTTCAGTAAATGATTGTGTAAAGGAGGGGATAGGGCAGGAATCAATGACTTGACTAGCTTTTAGAGCCTCCCTTTTGCATCATTTCTATCCCTTTAAAAACACGATGCAACTCTTTTTCACTTCAGTGTTTAAAAACAAACCCTCTCTCTTGGCCCCTAAACCATATAGAAAATTAAATCTTTACTATTATAAAGTCTCCTCAGACTTCTCAATGCTTAATAAAAAATAATGACAGTTAAAACTGTTTTAATACTCACACTCCAATCCCCTGCCTACTTCTTTCGTCTCCTGGGTACTGTTTTAAAACATGTTCTTTATCCTAGGCTTCCTTTTACATTCCTTAATGAGCAGCAGACTAGTCTCTTAACTGTCCTCCACATAAATGGATTAAGTTTCACATGAAGAGAGATCCCTAGGTATGTGTTAGAAAAGCTGTAAGCAGTTGTGTGAGATGGGATGAGAGTGGGAACGTAATTCACCTGCTCCTGACAGCAAAAGCACCAACTCTCTGCAGCATTTATTTTGACTCCCAATGAAAAGACCCTTTTAAATTGTCGCATCTTTTATTCAGCAACTCATTTTCTGCTAAGTATTAAAAGTCAGTAGGGTGTGAGGATTTGTTCCAAGGCTTGCTGAGATATTACTTACACAAAGGAGATGCAGATAATTTCTGCTGAGTAAAGGCATTGGAGAAGTTTGAAATTCAAATGCATGTTACCCCCACCCAGCACACAGAGGCCATCGTGTTTCTTTTCCCTCCTCATCCAACTTTGCTACATACTTTTCTGAAAATTTTATTCTTTCTATTTTAACTTTTAAAAATAAGAACTGTTAAAAACAGTTGTGATAATTTACCTAAATTATTGCTCCTATCTCCAGGAAAATGATGTTTCATTATAAGCAGTGTAAGTTTACATTACTATTCAATGTTATTCTTCTAAGCAGAAATGGTAAAGGTTGAAATATGTTTTCAAGAGGAACCACTATAATTTTGGTTGGTTCACTATTAGATCAGGCCTCTGAAATATGTTATATCTGTGTTTCACATTTCTTGCTTTTGGAGTCCTCCATCCAAGACAACCCTGTTGGTAGCTGTATAAGTAAAATTCTCATGTGATGGCAAACCTATCAGCACAGTACAGAACCTCCTCTAAGAAATTACAAGTTTACATGTTTATGGACAAAATGGCATTAAATGAGAAAAAAGAGTCTCTTCTCTCTTATGAACATTCACACTAATGAACAAATGCTCTGTAACAGATTATATCAACTCTCACTGACTTGCTGCTTTGCAAAATCAACTGGAAAGTTCCCATCTACAGTATCAGCTCTGTTTACGTGGAACAAAAACCAGTGTCTTCTGGGGTTCTGAAAAAGAACCCTGTTCAAAGTAGCACAACTGAAACATGTTTAATAATTGTAGTACTACAAAGTAAACCTGCTTAGATGTCAACAAAACTTTCAGATGTAATGATGTGCCTTTCAAAAGAAAGATACTTTGTTTAACCAGAAGAAAAAAGAGCCGTTTACAGGGGTAATGGTACAGAGCCAGACTGACATGAATATTTCACAATGGTACATAGCAAATAAAATATTATTCATATCAATTTACTCGATTTATCAATGTTTTAGTCATTACTCCTAATTTTCTGTAAAGCACAATAACAATAAAGTAAAAATTAATATTCAGATTAAAACCAATTATCCTGGTCCTATACTAGCTACTGGAAAACACATACTAAAGAAATTATTAAAATATGTGACTCTCAGCTCTCTACTGAACCAAATAGAGAACAATCAACACATGGAAAACATAAGCTAACATTCCCTTACATTAAAATTTTCAAATGGTTTCTTATAATGCAGAGGCTGAGTTACACCATGTTTGTATTTCAGTCTCTTTTTGTATCATAAAGTGCTGTAAGGTCCAGCTCCTCAAAGACATTGCATGTCTAACTCCCATACTTCAGTACTTACAAAGGAGCCAGTTGGGTTAGTCAAGGAATTACTAGATAAAAGACAGAAATGGACCCTGGAACAGAGTAGAACTGAATTCTGTTATACAAGTATATATTGTCATTACTTTTGTGCTTGGTCTTTCACCTCATGAATATATTGCTTTTATTTTAACAGTGACACAGTAGGCTTTAAAACTGTGGCTTCGGCATTCTCCATAGAGGTGGAATACATGTGCCCTTGGCTTATTTAAAACTGAACCTAAATCTTTCACTTTCTGCGAATTTGTTTTAACTGGTATCTCAGCAGATCCAACATAGGTTTTATTGGTGCACCACAGAAGGGCAGAGCACAAGGCAGTAGGCACCACTATCATTTGTTGGCTGCTCACGAGATCTGCTGCTCTCAGGAGCTGGCAGCCGTGAGGATGTGAAAGTGAAGTAAAGATGTAATTACATCATTATTCTAAGATTACTAGTGATGGGGGTGATGGGGGTGACTGAAAAGGCAGTTAGGCACTGGGCATGGAGACATCAAATAACAAACAAACAAACAAAAAATCAGAGAAAGAGAAAAAGCAGCTATAATAGTTCCAGCAGCCTAAACCACATTGGCAACCTCTGAACTTAACAATCATGTAAGAACCAGCTGGAGTCACCACCATCTACCCGTGCTTCGAGCACAAAGCACAGCACGGTCTTCCACAGGCTGCAGGACAGCATAAAATACATCCCAGCCCTGCAGTAATCCCCAGCTGCCCAAAAGTCCTAATTCAAATTTACACAGCCTCAAGGAATAACACATTATTCTACAGAAACTCTAGCTGTTGTTTGGAAGGACTACAACCACACCAGTCTGGCACCAAGCTAGAATGTGTAGGAGTTCTACAGCTCAGCTGACCTGCAACAATGCTTTTGGTACTGGAAGTCACCTACAACTTCAGGCTCTGGCAAACTGTGCTACTCTCAGTCTCCCACCAAAGGCTACGCAGCTGTTGAAGGAAATTCTTCTGTGGTAGATAGTAAACACCTAAGTTCTGGAGATAAACAGGATTTCAAGTGTCTTATCTTTTCTTTGTTTCTTCTCAACTGTTCTCTACTCAAACACATGCAGGATGGGAAAATACACTGGGAATTTCATGCAGGAAGCCAGGCTCCTGAAGCATTTGTGAATCTGGGCCTTCATGTCAGGAAATTCAATGGAAACTGTCATGTGCCATAAGCTTATCTGAAATAGAGACTTTAGTGAAAAAAACAAGAGTATGACTCATTCCTTGTGCATGCTGATGACAGAATGTCAGTGTTCCTTAATGTATTATATTAGAAAGAATTTCAGTCTGAAGCACACACATTAACATGTAGATGAGCTTAAAAACAACCTTGAAAAATAATCACAAGTTTTATTTTTCTTGTGTTGTCTGATCACTAAAAAGCATCTTTAAAAATTTATCTTATATTGCTGAGATGACGAAAACATGCCTTCAGTGATATTTGATTGCTCCTTGGTAGATAATTATTTGTTCAAATAAAGTAAACCAAATTTACTTTCCAATCCTTTGCTGCCATCTGTTGGCAAGCAGAAATGAGTGAAAAGAAGCAATTTGTTGACACTAAATAACAATAAAAGCAAAAATGAAATGCTTGATTACGTTACAGAAAATGCATAATTATATGATTATAGTTGGGTAACTGGGTCTACTCTCTCTCCTCTTGCTGCCACCTTAGATTACAAAAAGGATGAGACATGTGCTGAAAGTTAACATTCCCCAAATTCCCAAATCTTATAATGCGTAAAGAGATTTTTTTTTCAATAAAGGGGGAAAAATAGAAAAAAGGATGAGTCAAATTTTCAAGAGACTGAAAGACACAGAGAGTGATTTTTTCCTTTGCTCCACTAAAGCTTCATGGCAAGCCTGTATTTATTCCAATGGGAGTTATTTACTGCTTTTCAAGGTATCTGTTGTTTTTGGAAGCATAGATAATAGGCTTTAAAGCACAAAGCCTAGCTAAACTCTAGCTAGGTACCCTAGCAGGTGAGTTTATTATCATCATTACACCGAGGCTGACAGAAACTTAGCTTTTTTCTATCTTTCCTTTCATGAATTCTGAATCTGATCTACGTGAGCAAGCACCTAAACCTTTACAGCATGTTGAGTTACACAGTTACAAACTCTGCAGAGAAGCAAGACTGTAAGGTAGCTCTAAAGAGGATCCAGGGGCTGGTGAATATAATGATGCCAGTGCAGCAGATATGACTAGTACTAACAGCAAACAGAGACATGGCGTAAGCCATGCAGCTCTCATTAGCTCCCTGACTTCAAGCTTTTGCAATAACTATTAATGATGTAAAGACAATCAGAAAAATGAAGCAGAAATAGGTTCTGATCCTATTTCAGACTACAATGTAAACACCTGTGTTTGACTTTGATGGGTAAACTCCAGATTGAGTCCAGAGAAGCAAAACTGAACATCTAATGTTGATGCTCAGCCTCTGAAAAGGATGCTTTGGTGCTATTTTTTATGTTTTTGACTAGTGAAAAGAATGACCATTTTAAGTTAATCAAACCACCCCAATCATATCTTAAAAGTATTAGGGATCAGGGTAGATAGCTTCCAAGTGCTAGCATGTCAGAGTTAGACATTTTCTAAGGCACAGTTTGATGGACACGTTAAGGATTAATTGAAAGAGACAAAGGATTGGGTCAATCAGTTCAATTAGAATAATTTGCTTAGTAAGTTTTTACAGTAATTCTAGTGAGAGTCGTACTGAGATCAAGTTTTTGCACAGGCAGCAAGTCCTTTTGTCCTCTAAAATACCATCTGTTAGATTCAGAATAAAGCAAAACCAAAACCGCCATCATCAGCAAAGAACTATGTATTTTGGTTAAGTTTTTATTAACTTCAGAACAACAAACTCCTTTGAAACCACAAAAAAACAGGAAGAGACTCTCCAGGTAGAAATCCCAGATGATATTAGTTCATAAATATACGGCAAAACCAAGCTGGCACAAATTTCAGCACCAACCAATCCCCCCAAAACAAGTAACCAAACACCCAGTTACCAATATTCCAATCTTTTTCCAACGGGAGAAGTTTCTAGACAATGTACTCATTTGAACTTCATTTGGCTAACCACCATTAAGTGATAAAGCCTACTTTAGCCCATGTCAGCTAATAATTTATCTATCCAGATAATGCATCACCACAACATCTTTATATTTAACCTAAATCTAAGAAAAATATTCTGGAATAATAACACTTCTGTCATGGGTATGCTTTTCTTTATGAGAAATTTACTGTCAAAGGAACACAGGAAATGATCCATTATGGCTACAAGGTGTCTTCCCAAATGCAAAAATTCAACTAGGTGTTCATATCATATATATAAAATCCCTAGGAAAAATAATACTGTAGTTTTTTAATTAATATTTTAAAGTAAAGACGGAAAGTGACACATTTTTTATCAGTCTTTCACATAGAAAATTTCATTTGTGGAAGACAGAAACTGAAACCAGTTATTATAGTGCCATGACACTATTTGCAGGCCAAGTTACAATGAAATCCAAAACGCCTTCTGTCTTCTACAAAATGCATTTCCCAGGTTATTTCCTAATGAGTAACACAAAATAGGACTATCCACAAATACTTCGAAATAATAACAAATGATAAATTGCCATGATTCTTTTTCGAAATCCAAGCCCCTCCCCTTTTTTTTTAATACATGTCTAGGAAACATATAATTTAGGTTGGTTTTATACTGAACTTCAGTTGTATTTTTAAATTACCTAATTTTTATTTTTTAGCTAGCATCCTTAGAAAACAAGGAACTTGCAATTCTTTCCATTGACACCAGATGTCACTGCAAAAGGGTAACGCTGAGAAATACCGAGACCTCAATACATTCTGCTTTGAAACCAAAGTTCAAGCCAAGCATACAACTGCATTCCCAAAGTATGGGATGCACCACAATCAGATTACAATGTACATAGCAGCTGCAGACAAACTCGACAAAGGAAGGTGCTGGATTGAAATCAAAGCTACATTTGTGGAAAACCCCGAATGCAAATAAGTCATCTTTATATTCTGAAGACGCCCATACCTAATCTGATTGTTAAATTTTATTCCAGAAAAGATATTTCTATGTATTTTACATTTAACATATTTATAATTAGCTATTGTGTCCTGATAATGTTGCTCAGAAATACTAGCAGATCTTTTTTAAGAGTGTGCAAGAAAACAGAGTCATTACTTGCAGTGTAGATCTGAGCTATGAATACCTATCAGAAGTGACACCGCCCGTTTCAGGAGGTTTGCTCTCCAAGACCTCTTTCACTTCCAGTTTTCACTGTATTGCCTAAATTCAACTTTCAGTGATCCATCTGGATGCCAGAAAGACAGACAGAATAAAGAGAGCTGGATTATTGTATTTGCTCACACCCCCCAATTTGCTGAATCTATGTAAAATGTTAACCCAGAAACAGAGAGAGAGACAGAAAAAAAAAACAACCATGAACTTAGAGTATCTTTTAAGAACAGCAAAGCTATTAATATCTGCATCCTCCTCCCACATGGCCTTACCTCCATCAATATACCATAAGCACAAACCCTTACCTAAAATGATTATTGCCATTATCACCACTACTGTAGCTACAGGAAGGATTTATCAAAGGCCAGTAGATCTGGGGGACTTAACTTAGCCTTCACAAATCAAACTGTAAAAGATCAACTAATGGCACTTGAGTTTGATATAACCTGGAGAAAGCTGCTCTGCTTTAGAGGTGTTAAAAGGCAGTCTTTGTCATCTCTCTGATGCCTTGCAAAGTCTGGCTATTGCAGCAGGTCCAATTTACGACATTAGCTGAATGACACAGCTGGCTAATAGTGCAACTCCTTCAAGTTGCTTAAGATGTTAATTTTGTTTATTTCTTCAAGACTACTCAAAGGTATAATCATCATACCTCATATTGGCATAGGTAAGCATTTAGTCATGTTTTCATTAAATCTTGATATGGTGATACATAATCTGTCACTGGATGCTTTTTTTTTCTGCATAGGACTAAAGACAAGTTTAATCCTTAATACATTTGGTAATCTGCTTTAAAGACAGAACTGCACTACTGTCCACAAGGAATGTCTAGTTTGTACAAAGGAACTAAAGTAAGAATGCTACTAATGGCCATAGGTCAGTAACACTTAAAAACTATCCATCTTAACAACCCTTTTCACTTCTCATGAATTCAGTAGCTGCTCTCAAGGCACCTTTTTAATATTACAATATTTTCCAGAAAACTTGATTCTGTTACTGTGTGACAGTTGCCTTGCATATTTTATTGAACTGTTCTACTACAAAGACAACATAATTGCAAGAAAAACAGGAGTGATGGCACAAGAAGCATTCAGTTGCAGGTTTAAAAAGTAAGTTTACCCATTAGGAGGTACTATTCTCTTTAAGCTTGTAGACCTATACTATTACACGAATAATCAGAATTAGTAGCATGGGAATAAATAATGAATTTTTTGAAGTTTTCTTGTCTTAAGGAACACTATAGACATGATTAACTATTTTGGAAATGAAAGAAATATTTCTTCCTTAATATAAGGGGGTTTAAGAAGCTAGAACAGTCCATGAAATACATTTATGACATTCATTCTTGTGGTTGCTTAAAGTATGTTTTAAACATTAGTCAAAGATGATTAACAGATTTTTCTTATGAGCTGTATGTAAATTGGCTTAGCCATGAACTGGATGAATGAAAAGAGTTTGTAAATAGAAATATTTTATTCCAGCTGGTGGAAAGCAAGATGGAATTAAACCCCTTATAATGGTGGGGGAAAAAAAGGGGAGGGAAAAACACCCAAAACAGAAAAGGGACTCAGGCATTAAAAAAAAAGAAGTGTTATTCTACCTCGCCTTGAAACATTTAATTATAATTAGTACAAGTTAATACAATGACCACAGAGGAAAGATCACAATAAAAAGTGCCACTGGCCTAATGATGAAGTGTGAGGGAAAGCCATTAAACTTTATCTCAATTAGACCTATTAATATCATGCCAGTCTACTATGCCCTACAGCCTCCAGGAAAATAAAAAATTAAAGAATCACTGAGACAGCTTCAAAGCTTCAAAAATGCTAGGGATGAAAGGAGAACTGATAGATGAGTTTAACTAGCTTTAAAAGAAAATAGAGACTTATAGTGACTGTTTCCTAATGGTAAGAAATTCCAGGCCAGATGCTTGCTTCCTATAAACCAATTATTCTTTTCTTAATGAAAGGTTACGACAGATTTTGATAGTCGGACACGTCCTTGAAGCAACTGAGTAGAAAAAATGTGTGGCAGCATTACTAGCACTTCTCATTGAAATGGAAAAAATGAGGAAAAAAAATAAATCTCATTCTTTCTATCCTACATGATACCAGTGCACTACCAAGTACCTCCAATATGAGGGCACTGACATCCCTGGAACCTTCTCATACTGCCACCTTCACAACTACAGAAGAATTTTATTCCAACGGCATGATTTTAGGTTGTGTTTTTATTGAAGTAGCCTGATTTTCCCATCAGAAATTCAGTGAAATACAGCAAGCTATACTTTATGGTATGTAACATGACCTACCCTTATGGTATAGAGTGATTTGAACACAGGCCACTATATAGTTCCCTCCATCTTTTTGTAGCTGACATAAGCAATGAAAGTAAGCACAACAGACATCTAGTCCCAATGTAAAATATTGAAAATGTCAAATAAAATAAACTATATATTTCTGATAGATAATCAATTGTGCTAAGTAGAGCAGAATAAATTACAAGCATTAATCCCTTCTTTTAACATTGATTGCAGGCAGAATATTCAGTGTTACAACTAAAGCAGTTGCTTAACCTTATGGGAAAATAAAATACCTTATTTTTTTACCAAAATCAACTCCACTGAACTTAAATCTTCCATGAATTCATGGGCTTCAACAATCTGATGGAACTTTTGGTTGCATAAGGATGAGTGTGGCCAGTAGGTCGAGGGAGGTCATTCTCCCCCTCTGCTCTGCCCTGGTGAGGCCACATCTGGAGAACTGGGTCCAGTTCTGGGCTCCCCAGTTCAAGAGAGACAGGGAACTGCTAGAGGAGTCCAGTGGAGGGCAACAAAGATGACTGGGGGATTGGAGCATCTCCCTTATGAGGAAAGGCTGAGAGAGCTGGGACTCCTTTATGGTGAGGGTGACAGAGCCCTAGAACAGGCTGCCCAGGTAGGTTGTGCAGTCCCCTTCTCTGGAGATATTCAAGACCCAGCTGGATGCTGTCCTGAGTAATGTGGTCTAGGGGATCCTGCCTTAGCAGGGGAGTTGGACTAGATCATCTCTAGAGGTCCCTTCCAACTCAGACAATTATGTGATTCTATAAACATTTACACAACTGTTGCTCTACATACAGTATTTCTAATACGTGAGAATCAGAAATGTACCTCAAATGTTGTCTTTCTATCAAGTCTTTAAACATTCATTTTTTAGCCCATATTCATGAGAAAGTCCAATTATAACCACGAAGGAATAATCCCATTTTTAAAGTAATATAATTTCCTTCTACCCCTAGTCCAAATTAGGGTACTTCTAAAATAAAAAAAAATAAATACCATAAAATCTCCATTGTCTGGCAGGTTGGAAGTTTGTGGGATGATTGAGTTAATAAGCATACACTATACTAATATCTAAGAAAAAAACCCAAACAATGGGAATTTAATTATTCTGTTACCATTAGAGAATAACCTGTACATTAAAGTGAATAATTTCAGTAGAAAAACTTTTTTTAAAATTTCATTTCTTCCATCCATTAAAAGCACTGGTCAGAATGAGCTACAACAGGGGATGTCAGATTTGCTGACTTCTAGAAATGTACCCATTTATTGCAACTCTGCCTCTTCACAGCAGGTCTCACATTATGGATAACAACCACAGTCCTTCCTCTTTGCTGCTTGCAAGAAAAACTTGCCTACTTAGCACAACAGGTAAAACCTAAGAAATGCAAAAGAAAGTGCAAAAGAGTTCAACTAAGCTGAATTCCCTAAGAAAGGCAAAAGAATTATGGACACACTGTGACAAACAAGAATTCCTTTGAGTCAGGACAAGGGTTCATCATTCGGAAGAATCAATCCCACAGCAAGCAAGATTTTTGTGTTTATAAAAGATAAAACAACTGTTATCACACATTTAACTATGAGTGTTCGACTGATCCACGCCTTATAAAAAACATTAAATGAAATAAAAGCATTTCTGGTGCTTACTTGAAAGCAACTGTAGTGAATTCTTGTTAAAAGTACATGCCAGCTGTAAGTCTATTTGGAGACCTCAACCCTGTTGGTAAATCATCATGCAAGGTGTGTGTGGCAGATGGTAGTTTGAAGGCCTTGTAACAAGTTAACTTACCAGTCTGTTAGCTTCTTAGGTTTCCAAACAATACAGGTGGCAAAAGCTCCCCATTTCTAAAATCTGCTCTGGCAGCCTTTTCCCCTGTCAGCAAAGCCACTTGCGAATGCTTCTCACCCGGTTCTGTACTTGTGAAACAAATCTGTTGAACTGGAAAAACAGACTGGTTGATTAGTCAAGCAATGGGAGAGGTTAGAGTTCACATGGAGTGCAAAAAGTTGGAACCACACACTGCGCTTAAAACACTTATTTTCAGAAGCACAGATAGAAATAAGTTAATTTTGACATGCCATGGTATTAATGCAGCTGATAAACAGTCAATGGAACTATAAAAAATTCAGTTCTCTTAACTCAAAGATCATTTTGCTTTTGGAACAGTGGAGTTAAGAAATAGACAAGCAAACCAGAGAGGCTAAAGTGGCGTTTACCCACTCCCAACAGATTTCAAAGGTTGCTAGGAAATGAAGGTTGATCTTCATTTGATTTGCTTAATTTGCTCTGGCAGAACAGGTAAAAATCCCAGGAGCTGAAGTTACATATAATGATACAATAAATTATGATGGTGCAAAAATGCTTCCCTTAATCCCAGTTGTGTGATAAATGGAAGTAGTCACGTGGTGCTACAGAGCAGATGTCCCTTTCAAACAGAGAGAGACACCTACTGCTTGAAAAGTAGTTCCATGGTGACAGCAGAAGATAACTCTCAACAGCAAAAACACACTTCTGATTCCTGGAGCACAGAACAGTTAATAAAGCCATGTGGCTATTACATACCTCTCCTCCCCATTTCTTTGCAGGAGCTTGAAAAATGCCAAATATTTGTCCAGAAACTCTTCTTCCTTATTACTTTACAGAAATCCCATTCGAGGTATTTTCTGCACCAGCTCAGCAGCACTGGTGTCAACAAAAAAAGTAATTTGGAAGACCTGGTAACAACCACTAGGAATGAATTCTACTGCAGAGGGAGGTGTTCTGCTATCTGTGGAGGATCTCCAGGCACCATTGACAGACTCTGGCACTTCCTCTTTCTCTGTAAGGAAAAAAATGGTCTTTCAGAGAAAAGATTATGCATCTGACTCTTCATTAATCCTTTTTCACTTTTTAATGTTCTTATAAATAGTGGCAATATTTTCTTACATTAAAATACATGTAATTTACATACATAATGCATACACATAAATATTTACATACCCACACAATTCTAGACTTCTATTAAAAATGAAAAGAACAATTGCACATGGGTAAGAAACATTCTCAGAAGTAGAACTTGTCCCACAATTCTTGCGGAAGTTTGAAAAGAGGACTACCCTGAAATCACAAGTATTACCACATAACCAAACAATTATGTAGAACAGGCTACATACAGTGCCTACACCAGGCATGGCAAGAACCAGTTTTCAACTTGTAAGCCCCAACACTCTGAATCTGACCTTTCTTTTCTTTGAGAGGTCTGGGAGCAAGTAGTAAATGGAGACTTACTGCTCTTGCAAATTCATGCCACTTTCACTTCAATGTCACAGAAATTTAGGAGCTGTGATTTAGGCCCCACTACTTGGAGATACATGCTCATATCCTTTTAGCAAGGAGATTGGAAGCCTATTTCACTCAGTTAATACTCACCTCAGGGTGGCCTGCCTGTCTGAAAGCAAACGGGTGAATCCTTTGGAGCTATCAGAAGGCAGATAAAAGATCAAGAGAACAGATGGCATTGACAACCTCCGGACTAGGGACAGACACCAATTATATATGTTTTTTTAAGTCATCGTTTGTACTGTGCTAGAGAAAAGACTGTGAGTCTAGTTCTTTCCTTTTAAAATATGCAAGGAGTGGAAAGTAAATAGAGAGGGCAGGCAGACATTGATTGCCAGATAGCACTTCCCTGGATTTTGAGATTACCAGAATGTGCCTGTACTGTCTGATGGGAGGCTGCAAGCAGAAAGAAGGCAGGAGCATGACAATCTACAAACAATAGGATTAAAGTGCTCTGTGCAGTTAGGACTATAAAATATTTGAATAGTCCTTCCAAAGTTTTAATGAAGAAAGAAGTAATTAGATTTCCTAGGGAATCAGAGTGTCTGAAAATACTATTACTTTCAAAAATTCTACTAAACTTAATGAATACAGAGGTTTCTTTCCAGGAGAGGAGGAGAGGGTTATATATTTCTTTTTAATTATGTCAAAATTTAGTTATCTTAAAAAAAAAATCTCTATATATGTAATGTTGATTTTACTTTGTTTTTGACTGCAAACATAAAGCTAAACTTTCTACACTCACTGCTGAAATCAGTCATTTATACTACAATAATGCTTCCAGGTCCTACTGTGCTAGACTTAACATTCCCTGAGAACCAGTCTCAGTTCCAAGGAGAATGGATCAAAAATAGGAGAGAGGAAGCTGAATAGGTATAGGTCAGTTACAAGCAACAAACAGAACCAGACTTAATTTTACCTGACAGATGACAGCTCAATGAAATAACGGAAGAATCAAAAGATGTTGCATTGGAACAAAATGTTTTGCTTATTACTAACAGAACTTCAGCTCTTCTCTGGTAAACTGATTTAATTAATTTATCCAAGAAAACTAACCTGGAAAAAAAATTACTATGGTGCATCTGAATTGGTTTTGTGAAGGGTTTGACTAACATCACAGACAGTGCAAGGGTAAGACAGAAATGCAGAGCCAGCAGAGAGCCAGCAGTACACACAGAGGAAGAGTACTAGAAGGCAGAGAGGGTCAGTTAGAACTGTACCTTCTCATGGTGGGCACTTGCTAGGGGGCCTAAACCATATTACATTACTTCAAACTCAGTAAAGAGTACATTTCACTATATGCAAGATCAAGAATCACGAGTTGTTCAGAAATTTGAGCCATTGCCCCAAAATCTCTTTTTAGTAAGTCCAAAAACGGGAAGTAGCCCAGTTTATCATAATTGTGTTCCCCCTGAAATAAACCTCAACATGCTACTGCCTGCCTTGTTGCTATGCTCAACTAAATACTGCACTAAAAAAACAACAGCTTCTGTGGGTTTTTTTACCTTTTAAATATTTTTTATTAATACTAATAATTATGTGCCAAGATCTGTTGCTTTTCTACACACCATTTTCATGTGTACATACTCTGCTGTTACCACACATAGCTCTTAGAGTATCTGTTTCCATGTTCTGGGCAAGGCAGGAGGAGCAAGCAGGCTGCCCCTCTCACATCATTGACAGAATCATCATGGTTGGAAAGGACCTCTGAGATCACCAAGCACAACTATCAACAACAAAAAACCAAACCAAAACCACCACCAACAAAAAAGGCCAGTAGAGCACACCCTGAAGTGCCACATCTACCAGTTTCTTGAATACCTCCAAGGATGGTGAGTCAACCACCTCCCTGGCCAGGCTGTTCCAGTGCCTGACCATTCTTTCAGTACAGAAATACTTCCCAATATCCAATCTAAACCTCCCCTGCTGCAACTTCAGGCCACTTCCCCCAGTCCTGTTGTTCTTTACTCCTTTTTTCACACTAAACAACCCCAGTTCCCTCAGCTGCTCCTCTTATGACTTGTTCTGCAGACCCTTCACCAACTTGGTAGCTCTACTCTGGACCTGCTCCAGCACCTCAATGTTCTTCTTATAGTGAGAGGCCAAGAACTGGACACAGGACTTGAGGTGCAAACTCACCAGTGCTGAGTACAGGGGCACGGTCACTTCCCTAATTGGGAATTAGGAAAAGGAGGGATTAGGAAAAGGAGGGGACAGAGATAGGGAGGATGAGGGGAGACCTCATTGCCTTCTACAACTACCTGAAAGGAAGTTGTAGTGAGGTGGGAGCTGGCCTCCTCTTCCAAGCAAATACGGGGGGGGGGGTTGGACTAGATGATCTTTCGAGGTCCCTTCCAACCCATAGGATTCTGTGATTCTGTGGCTAGAGAAAATGGTCTAAAGTTGTGGCAGGGGAGGTTTAGACTGGATATTAGGGGATTCAGGGATAACTAAACCACAGAAAATCCCACCACTCAGTGATGCCCACCGGGCTCAGCTGCATTAGGACACATAATTCAATATGAACTTTTGTAAAACTATTTTCAGTAGAAATAAGCTTGTCTAATGTCTGCCAGTTTTCTAATTGGTGTTCAAGCTCCAGAGTGCCCTGAGACTTCAAAGGCTTGATTGTGCAGTCACTGTAATTTCAGTCAGTGGAAGTACTTGCTAAAGAGAACTTGTAATTGAGACAGACAAAGAAGCAGCCGGGGAAAAAAGACACAATGGAGCACCAGAGTGGTCTGCAAACATCACGTTAACTAACATGTCAAACCAAGTTAGACATGCTCCTGAGTTCGTTCAGTCTGTTCAGACCTCTGAGGATCTCCAAGGATGGAGATTTAACCAATCTCTCTTTGCAACCTGTACATGAGAAGGTAAGTCTATTGATTTATTTACTGATTACTAGTTTTGCCAGTCTAAGCATTGGGGGATGCTAAGGAAATAGAAACTACATCCTGTTCAGGAAGTCCCTAAGCCACAAATCCCTGAGAATTGGAAAAGCACCTGGAAGAAGTATGAAATATGCTTTGTTCTGACATGCTTCCATTGGCACCTACCACTGACCACTGCTGTAGAAAAGACACCAAATGCACAGACTTTTCATCTAACCCACTCCAGGTACTCCACACATTTTTAAATATATACAATTGTTTGCATCGAAGCTGAGTTTTGTGTGCTGGAATTTTGTTGTTGCTGAAATTTTAAGCAGTATTTCAGGTCTTTAATTTTTCTGCTCAGATGATGTATTGCTAATGAATTCCAGAAAACAAATATGTAACCATGCAACAGTCAGAACTGCTGCTGTTAGACACAACAGTAAAATGTGTTTGAGATTAGAACTTTGCATTTACCGTGCACTAAAGAGAGATTTCAGGTATATACAAATTAAGGTATTTGAGTCCTCATTAACATAAACGATGTGATCCACACCTGAAAGAGTGACTAAATATAGAAGGCTGCATTTAATTAAGAGCACAGCAGGAACTTTTAAAGCAGTTCAGTGATGTTTTTACAATTTTTTAAAAAAGAATGCCAGTGATAAGAAGCACTACAAAAAAAATATGCCCCAAACCTGCTCACTTCCTAGAATACAGAACTAGATTTATGTATAATATTAAGTTTATTTATATAGAGTTGTATTTATAACTATTCTCTACTAAACATTGGATAATATCTTTCAACATTTTCTCCTTATGCAATATATTCAAAATACAAATTACTTCCTGATGAATACAGAAGTTTTTTAAATAGCATGCATTTGATAGCAGACCAAATTAGCCAATAAATCCATTTCAGTTTTTATATTCAAGAGGGAAAGGATGTTACTCTCTTCCTGCCATAAAAGGCACATTATTTGTTTATATAAAAATGCCTGCAAGCTTAATTCAGATATATTTGCATGTTGTCAGAAATATATACCAAACTGAAATAAGCAATGCTTTTAGAAAAAATTAAATGCTTTCACTCAGAGCTTTCCAATAAACATTATACTAATCCCTATAACTGTTCTAAAAATAATATAACTTTAATTTTGCGGAGAGGGGGAAAATAACTGAAGTGCTTTTCTCTTTGGTTTCAGATATCTGCTTCCCAATGAAAGAAAAACTGGTCACATGAAATAATGGAATAAGTTATTTACATATATGCAAAAACCAGACTAATTTAAAGAAAGAAGGCTGTTGTCAAGAAGCACACCCACTGCTCCTCACTGTACAATGTACAAGAAGCACCAGCTCTAATCAGGTTACTTCCAAAACAGGTGGCACACACCACTCTGTGCTATCCCTTCTGCTCCCCAGCTCCCTAGGCTTGCCGTGGGGATTTAACAGGCAGGCTCTCTATTTTCTGACATACTGAAGAAGTTTTGCCATTATAGAAGTCCCTGCTTCTACTGGAGGATTGTCTCATCCGAATACAAAACCAACGCAGCAGTGCTGCCCGTCCAGCAGCTTGCATGTAACATCAGAAATGGTTACAGAAAGCCAAGTCACTTGCTGCTGTGTAGCACCCCTCCACATGCTGGCTGCCTACAGCAGAACTGGCTGAGTCAAAACAAATGTATGAAAACATCACCTCACATACAGACAAAATAAGCTGGGGAAGAAATAATGACTACAATTTCCACTAAAATAAACAAACAGTCCTGATGTTTTCTTTTTGCTTTTCATTTTCCGTTATTTTTAGACTGCCATATTGTCATGACCCACTGTTAAAATAAGATTTTTAAAAAACACCCAAAAAAACAATCCAATAAAACCATCATAAGCAACATCTTAGACTAAGCATTTGGAAACTTCCAAAATGAAAAAAACTATGCAAGACCTTTTGTTTTACTAACAGAATTACATTGCAGGAAAGGCACAAATTATCTCATCTTTCAAAACATTTAGCTAAGACCAAGATCACCATTCCTTACTGAACAATGATTATGGTGACAGCAAGGTGACAACTTATAATTCATATGACATTCATAATGGCCCAATACAGTTAAACCAGTACTAAACTAAATGACAGATCAAAAAATATTTTGACAAATGCAAGATGATATATAAACAGAATGATTATTTGTTAGACTTCTAATGAACTATAGTTTAAATGAATCATCTTTATATTTCAAATTATTTATGAGTCAGAGGAAGAGCTGTGTACCAAGACTCCTCAAAATACTTTGCCAGTTTGTACAAATGACCACAAGTCAAATCAAACACACAAATAAGGAAAAGAAGTTCTATAAATAAAGCTTTATCATTTTGAAGTGTACTCAAAAAGAAAAGTGTTCAGTTTGAAGTTTTCCTATCTCTGAAACAAAACCAGAAAGCAAACCAATTGTCACATGCCAATGCATTTTAGAGTTACAAAAAAAACCCACAAACACAAGGAGAAAACAATGCTTAGGATGATTTTGCTGAAAAAGGAGATGACAGAAAATGGAATGAATCACACCAGTAAGTCATATCCAACAGCATGAAATGTGAATAAGAAGTTAGCAGTCAAAACTCTAAAGGAAAACATTAAAATAAAACCTATCATTTTATTATGGGAAAATTAGTGTAACTCACCACCTCAGCTAAACATTAGAGATTTATTAAAATAAAGATATAAGACTTTAATTAAAAAAAAATAAATAACTTTGCTAGATTTTTAGGTGAGTATATAGCATATGCTCCTAAATGCTTCAGAGTATAGTCCAGGTAACACTGGAAAAGGAAGAAGAAAATCTCTTGTAAATATTTAACAGTCTGACACTTATTTTCTGAAGGATAGAGCTAAAGATTTTTTCTAAGCAGAACTGAAGAAAGTGTTTTTTTTTGTGCTGCAGAAGCATATGCTCACTTGGAAAACAGAACAAGTTTTTGGGAAAAAGAAAAAGTTAAATAAATTTCTAGGGAGGCCTGCCAAAAAAGTCAACCATCCAACACCTCTCCCCAGCTCCCCTAAAACATGCAAACTAAAAAAAAAACCACCACCAAAACTTTGGATCAACAAAGTACCTTCCTCTGAGCTCAAATGACCACCTTTGTGTTATGTGGGCTGCTTCAAAGCTCTGTAAATTAGCTCAAACTCAACAACAACATAATTAAAATGGGAACTTACCTGACCATCATTTTAGATAGGTTCTTATAAATACTGCTCAGCTAAAATTTTTACTCACCAGGGTAATACATTGTTTCCTAGAAATTCTTTCTTACAATGTATATGCTATCTGAAACTTCTCTATCAATATCTAATTATTCTTAAGGAATATTTTGATGGGCCCTTTGAAATAAGACAAAGCTTGCTTTAATGTTAGGCAAAAGACTGAAAAATGACTAGCATAAAAACAAGTTCCATAAATTACATAATGAAACTGCAAACAATGAAAACCACCTCCACAGCCATACTTATCCAATATTAAATCAAGTAACTCTAAAAATTTTTATCTTGAACAAATCAGAATAATAGAATTTTGACTCTACTAGTTTACACAGCAAAATAAATGATCACTGTTCTACTGCATTGAAAGCCTAGATGTAATAAAAAGTAGCTAATTAACCCATTTATCACAAATACCAAACAGGCCAATGGTTTTTGTAATTATCAAGACAATTCAATTTTTGCTTCAGTGTGCAAGCTTGTTTGCCCAACTCAACTGGAGATCATCAAAATTACTTACAATACACTGTCTACTAAGGCATGACAAAATTAGTCTGCTACAACCAATTAATTGAACTTAATAAAGCTTTTAAACTATTTTTGTTTATTACCATTCCTTTGGGGTTAATGATGTAGCTCTTTTTGGCTAGGAGGAATAATTAATATTTTTTTTTAAAGAAAATCAGATTTTCAGTGTGTTAAGACAGACCAACAACTCTCCCTAATGGTTAAATAGTAAATTATTCTTCAAAACCAATACTTAAAACATTAATTTATTTCTCTAATAAAACCTTCTGCCTACATACAGTTGTGCTTATATATACAGACAGCTTATAGGCAAGATCACACATTATTAAGGATGATTGCCAAATTAGTTCTCAACAAATATGTACCAATTAAAATTAATATTAATAAATAAATCCCTGTTGTCTTTTTAACAGGGAGCAATCTGACCATCATTCTGTGAATATAGCTCTATAAAGTTTCATGCCACACTGTTTTACTGCAGTTGATTAGCCAGTCAAAAATAGCTGATAAGTTAATTGCTTTAATAACAATGTCAATGCAATTAACATTCAGATATTCAAATGAAGTCGTGTCACGTTCATCCAAATGAATTAGCGCTTAGAAATTCTAATGAAGTAGCTCACCTCCTTTCTACTTTCTTAATATAAAGACAACAATGTATTTACTGCTTTGAAAACTTGATCATTGTTGACTAATGTGAGAAAAAACCACCTATCCCCTACACCTTAACATATAATACATTTCCACCTGAAGAACTTATATTCTGCTTTTAGAATGAGTAAGTTGTAAACTTTAAGGAGTTAAGCACAATTCCATTTAGGAGGTGACGTGTATAGATTCAGAAGAACTGCTATTAACATCTTCATATCACTTTTCAAATACTTCTTCAATGAGCAGTAAATGTTCAAAAAGGCCTATCTGCAATTACGGCTTCTTCAGTGTCCAACAGGAACTGCTGATGTCATTTGGTCACGTTCAGCTCCATGCCCTCTGAGGAGCAGTCACTGAAAATACACTTTGGCCAGGAATTGCTTTTATAGCCCTTTAACTCTTTTTTTTTCTCTGGGTTTTATGGTGACACAACATCACCTGTCCACTCAATCTTAAAAAATCCTGCATGGTAGGAAAAATGCACTGTACTTTCTCTGTTTGTTTTTATTCACTGCTCTGTTGTGCCTAAACTGGACTGAAAAACACTACTAGGATCAACTTAGATATAATAAGAAAGATGGCAGCCAGCTAGTGAAGTTAAAACCAAAACCTTGTTTCTCCCTTAAGAATACATCTTTATGAGAAGTGAGAAAACAATTTTACTCTGGTCAGTCATCCCAGACTATCCAGAATAGAAATATCATGCCTTGACAGCAGGAAGGATTTCACAACTATATTTATTCAACTATGACAATACTGCCAGATGCAGAAACCATTGAGATATAATAATTTTATTATTTTGAATTAACATCTTGCTACTGTGGCTGTTTCTGAACAGTATTATATGACCTGCTGTCATGAGTATACTCAAGCAGCCCACACTACATATTCATTTTGCACACAGACACCTTGTCCTACATCCAGGCACCAAATAGACACTGATAGCTCACCAGCTAAAAAATTTCTTGAGCTTGTGCACACGGAGTTGGAAGCTGCCTGCAATCTGGCACGGCTGGGGCAGGCACACTGCATGGAGGCACATGCCTACATACCTGTTAGAAAAATCTCAGCTGAAGCTTCCACCACAATTCCAATATCAAGAAAGTTTCAGTTTAAAGTGGCTTTGAGACTATACTAATGGACAGGATAGATGTAATTTGTACATCCTGAACCTGTGACATACTTCCCAGCAGCAGTTGATCAGCAGACCAAATATCAAGCAGAACTTCCCCTTGGGAGTGCTCTTTTCTTCCTTTGCTTTGACAAAATGGTTAAATTTAACATGCTGTGTGAGGCAGTTTTCATGGACTCTGGTCCAACCTTTGATTCACTGTACTGAGAGAGCCAACAGGATGTCACAGGGTGGCTCAGTATTCCTTGAAAGATGGTGTTATCAATGCAAGAACTGTACCAGAAAGTTCAGTTGAAATTAAGAGCAGAATGATGACCTGATTTTCTGTTCCTACATAAGATTGGCAACCTTGAATACCATCATTGTGACTCTTTTTTTGTTCTGCCTATTGACACTGAATGGTTGATAAACAACATGGCAAATGTTTTTTTTATGGCATTCAGATTGATCCCATTCTCCTTCAAGAAATCCTGTTGTCTCAGTTTAGTAAAATGATACAAATGATGACTGATGTAAGAAAAGAAGCACTGGTTTAATTGTCAGTCTAGACAAAACTAAACATTTGACTTGACTAACCACTATGCATCTAGGTTACAAACACCTTCACATTTAACTCTGGCCAGGTTATCCATCCAGTGCCAACACACACTGCATAGGTGTGGACATTGTTGGGCTCAGCGGTATGAAGATGACTGATCAGCCCATGGATATGAGAAAAGACATTTTATCATTTCATTCTGCGCATACATGTCTTTTCATCTGTGTATAAGGATCAAAACCAAGTTAGAAATAGTGTTGTGGGTTATTTGAAAGCTACCCTAATAGCTACCTCTCATTTTTGAGATACTCCAAGGTAACACTGTGACGTTAACGTATCTATGACGTTAAAACTGCAGATTTCAAGTTCCTTATGCTATGCGCTCAAAAGACAGGGAAACAGAAAACTTCACTCCCCAAATACAGAATGAGGACAAACAGTACTTGAAAAAAAACCACACCAAACCAATAGAGGGCCTCTTCACCAAAAAACTATCCATATCTCTTTCACAATGATCTCGGGAGGACAGACAGATATCACAACTTCATGAACAGTTTTGATTAAAAAGGAATAAATCTTTCCTTAGAGAGTAAGTCTCTGCTGCTTCTCACTGTGAAGAATTTTTCAACTGTTAATTTTATAGTGGTTAATTCTCTTATGCATCAAAATTAATAAGCAGAAAATTCTGTATTAAAAATGTTCTCAGATAAAAGTTACTACCCTACAGTTCACTTTGTTAGCAAACCTTGAAAGCTTATCACCTTGCTTAAGAGAAGTCCTAAAAAGAAGAGAGTCCTAAAAAACACGAGCTGTTGTGTTAATATTCAGCTAATGCTACAATGTTTCTTGCACTGCATAAAACCACTGGCAAGCACACTTCAGAATGCATTCTGGCTATGAGAACTGACAGCTATGTATTTTAGACAGAAAATTAACATTTGGGGGTGGGAGGGAAGAGGAGGGGGGAGAGAGAATGTGACTTTTACACCTCAAAATACAGAAATATACTAGAGGAATTATTTACATTGATTCACAATGCCAGCCTTGGATACAGAGAAATAAGAGTAAAAATTCAGCTGACACTAGTGCAGTTTACTCTTATTTACTAACAGACACCAGAAAAAGCAAACAAGAAACTGATTTGCATCACCATTATATTAGGGACAAGTAAAACAGTTTGTTGATTGTACTCTGGTTCACAGCTGGTTTTGTCCATTCAGTAAAAAAATCTGCAGAGCTTGGCAGGGTGACTGACACAAAAATAGCATTCATCACCTGGAGCCAGTGAGCAGTTGCAGTACATAGTAAATCTCCCTGGTTTCATTTTTTTTTTTTAAATAGCATACCATCATGTACTGTTATGTAATTTTAGTGATGTTGCTTGTATCTAATAAATATATATAGGTTTATTTACAGTTGTTTAGCTGCTTTCCTGCAGTCCTTACACAGCAATTCTGCTTTTTCTGTTCAGGAGTCACTGTTGAATCTACATATTAGGAACTGGTCTGCAGTATCTACTGAATAAGATTCCTCTTTGGATTAACTTTCCATTCAGAGTAGATTCGAACACACAAATCCAGTATTGGTTATTTTTCAGATTTGCACTGGGATGGAGCCTTTCTGGCTCTAATCCACAAAGTCCTGGCACCTCCTGAAAACCACGAGTGACAGAACTTAAATGAAATAAGAAAATGCAGAATTGAATTATTCCTGCCGGAGAAAATGTGAACGTTTAAGGCTTCTATCTCCACTTCAGTTTTTAACTTAAAATACAACTTCATTATAATTTTATATATATTTATAATAATAATTTTATTATTTTTATCCTGTTAAGATCCCCTAACTACTGCTTCAACTCTATGCTATTAAATGTTATAGTTTCTTGCTTGAAATATCGATTCTTGTTTACAATATTCTTCTTCCTCCATTAATCCCATCTAGGATAACTGTGTTATCAGTTGCTCTCTGTTATCTTTAGTAAAATGATGCTACTGTTTTCCACCAGGTACTCAAAATGTTGTATTATGGGCTATTCCTTATCACTGAAATAACCCCAAATGATGCATCATAATATGGTTCATAAACAACACAGTAATAAACAGACCAACTTCAAGGGAAACTGGTTTTTAGTAAACAGATTCAGAGAACAAAAGCGAAGTGTGTCAAGAAATGCTGATTTTAAAACTAAATACTTCTTCATTCAAATGAGGGAAGAACAATTTCTAGAAAAAATTGTTTCTCAATTATCTTTCCCATACAATTTAACTACAAAAGATGACTTTGTATTGTTATTTTTCAAACATTTGACAAATGATTCCACACTTGTCATGCAGAAAATACCATGGTAATTATATGAAATATAATTCCAGTGAAGAACCATTTCACAAGTAAAATACTGAACTGTTTTTCTACTGGTTTTGTGTTATAGCTTCTGAAATTCTTCCTGAATCATTCATAAGAGCTTACCTTAATTGAACTTTGTGTTATCAGTAGAAAGTTGGCATTGCTATTGTATCAATATACTTTGGTCAGCCCTGGTCAGACAGAGAGAAAAGAAAGAAACTCCAGTATCTGATCATGTTCCTGCTTCTCAGCACAGTTTCTTTCCATTAACCCTCCTTCACACACTGGTCTCAAAATTTAAATTTCATGAAAAAGCACAGAATCTGCTTGCTTTTGCCTCCTCGGCCCGAAGGAGTAGTGTATTGAAGGAGGATTTTATTGGCAGTAATTCCAGACATTTGAAATTAAAGCTTACCCTTGAAAAACCCACAGGTTACTAAACTTTATGCAGACATCGAATGCTCAAGGTATATTGAAATCTTTTCTACAAGATTCTTCACCTATTTCACATGAAATATTCAGAGTTCACAGCAAAGACAAATTAAAATCTCTAAAAAGCTTGAAACCACTGTTTAGACAGACTAAGGGCTGTTAGGTCCTCTTTTCCAAAGTTTCTCATGCAAATACTACTCTACGTCAGAAACAGAAACTGTGAACAAACAGGTAGCAATTATCTCTTCAACACTGTACCAGGCACACTAAAGAAGTGTGATTCATGACCTTACTGACACTCCATGCAGAAGAGAGCACAGCACCACTTCTGTTGTTCAGGTTTTCGGGAGTGGTAAGAGAGCAGTTAACACACAAGCAGAAAAATAATTTCTTTTTTTTTTCCCCCCTAAACTTTCATAGAAGCTGGGCTGATAGAGAATTTCTGCTAGTGTTGGATGTGGCTGTTCTGTTCATAGGGCCATATAACCCTCTACCCTGTCACATTATGGGCAGCACAGCCTCCAGAAGCCACTGCTAACAGAGGAGCTCCTGCCATATTAACTCCATAATGAACACACCCCATGTTTCTCTATACTGCAGCAGGATAAGGTTAAATGCCTACCATAAAAATTTTCAAGTAAGACTGCTATAGTTACGATTGAGATGATACTACATAAATTCTGACCAGCAGACCATGACCAGACACATTTAGACCTTCCACTGTAACCCATTACATCGGAAGGTATAAAATTGGTTCTTAATGTTGGAAATGAAGCAGTTTATTCATATCACATTCACTGTTTTTCTTTAAATACCATCTGTCAGTTCTTGCAGTAGGGTGCCAACTGCCTCACTTCCTTGGTATAGTTGAAGGGCCTGTATCTACAGAGAAAACCCTAAGAGTCTAACCATAAAGTCTATGATACTCAGAACAACAAAAATAAATCTTTTTTTTTTTAATATATAAAAGAAATCTATCTCTATAGCTTTGAGTATTTGAGATAAATAAACCTGACAATTTCCATGACTGCACTTTAACAGGGAAACCATAAGTACAAATTATTTGGAAGGTTTATTTTGCAACACAGTCATCAAAATTTTTGCAAAGTTTAAGAAAAGTCAGTCTGCAAGTGAGTTACTCTCTTGTACTAAGCATTATGAGATATAATTTAAATAATTTGTTTCTTCCATTAAAATGATGTGTATCAATGAGACACTATAGGTACAAGCAAATGGTTAAGTTCTCAATCAATAATATGCTCTTATTTTATTGCCTTTCATTAGATATAAACAATCACCTGAGTTATTACAGAGTAAGAAATTACTGAGGCTTAAACCCAAAGCAGCTTCAATTATCCCTTTATTTCAAGCATTTGAAGTGCTTAGTTATTCTTTCAGATTCTATTAACACAAAATTGCTGCTTTATTGCCAGTAAAACAGTATGTTTTCTAGTCTTCATAATAAGATGCCAAAGGGACATCTCTATGTGGAACAAGCTGCTTGGTGTTTCCCTGAGAGATCTGTCAGTTGTGCTGAGTTCAACAAAAACCATACATGTGTATATAGAAATGTTTGTGCCAGTACATACACTACACTGTACTGTATTCTTATTTCATATGTATAAATACTCACTTGGGAAATTTCCATGCAAATGTCATTAACAGTGGTCTGTCTTCTGTAAATAAGCTTTTAAAGTACAAATCACATTTGGAGGGTTAGTACAGCTTCTAAAAGCAAAGACATCTCAAGGATTCTTTATTTCTTAAAGGCAACAACACATTGTAATGGTGACATTTACCAGTTAAACCTTGCTACGAGGTACACCTGCTTCAAGCTTTGATGAAGTCCCATCACACAATCATTTCCTAATCCACTTTTTTTTTTTTCTGCTAGCCCAATATCTGCTTCTCCAAAATGCTTCAGGACAATGGCAAGAAATACTGAATCTGACCAGTGTATCCATCCTCAAATGATTACTGCAGTACTTGGCGTGTTTCTGTACTGTAAACTAGACTCCAAGGATTAAGAATGAATTAAATTCTTAATGAAATTAAGACAGACAGATGACAGAGATATGTTATAGGGTATTACAGAGATTCCAAGCCTCTTCTGCATATTCAGGGAGATGGAGCATGGCTCATACAACATCTCCATAAGGTATAGAAAGAAATACTCAATACAAAAGTATTTCTATCTTTACATTGATGCTTAATTTGGTGGAATTGTAAAGTTGGCCTTTTAAGACAGTTAAATTTCAACATGGATTATGAGATTCCTTGTTTATACTAAAATATTAATTCCAACTAACCAAACATTTATTTTTGAAAAGATGAGAGGTTTTGCTTTTATTCCCACAAATTGGTTATTGCCCTGCAACAAGGAAACAATGATGGATTCATCTGAGGAAGAAACACTGAGCTTTTAAATTCTTTATAGTTACCTGACATTCCAGATTATTTTGCTCTGTGTGCACTCAAAAAGTTGAATATGAACCCAACTGTAACAAAAAAACCCACAGTATTTTCTTTCAGGAAGAATCTTTATCTTTTGAGTTCTTTTCTTCATACTTGCAGGTGTATGAAATAGAGACTTTCTAAAAGAACTTCCAGTAGGTAACATACAAAAAAAGAGCCTTGCTGATGCCCTAACACTGTAAATTTGATGAATGTCACTATTTGCTTTCTGTGTACTCAGAGAAACTCTAATAAACTAACTGTGGGGAAAAAAATGGCAAAAAGTGCAGAGAAATGGTATTTCAACACAGAAAAAGTACTAAAGAGTCATAGTAGAGTACCACAATCCTCCTTTTCAAAGGAACCTAGACAAGTGTAATGGAAAAATCCTTTCAGCACACTTGAGTAAAAGTCCTATTTATTCTATCTCAGATGTTTGTAAAAGTTTGCTCACAATTGTTAAAACTGAAGCATTAAGCAGATAACAGGTCACTACATGCCAGAGAATCTTGGTGGTTATAATGGAATGAATCTTCCATGCGCTCTGGTGAAAAAAAAAGCTATCAAGTTGCCTCTAACAGAAATTAAGAACACATACTTTTGGGATTTTCTGTTTTTAAAAGTCTGGGAGTTTCCTAAAAATACAGCCTGGGAACACCACCCTTAAAAAACCCCAAATAAACACAAAGAAAAAAAACGTATATGTAAATATAAACCAGAGAGATTTTAAACGTAAGCACGAGGAACACATCTATCAGTTTACTACTTCTTGATGTTTAGAGTTTATCTTGGCTCAATGCATTTAATGACACTAACTAGATACCCAGAGCAGTCACCAGACTGCATTAGGTGATGAATTGAGAGAAACCAAGAGTCGTGGCATATTCTCAGCTGTTTATTTCAGCTGAGAATAAACGAGTTCTCTTCAGACAATATGGCATGGGGTTTATCCAAGATTTTTTTCCCACCAGTATTTTTGTTTTACTTCATCCTTCCCATATATGCAGAAGCAGTGGGATCCACAAATGTCCAGTGATAAATCAGTATAAGGATTTAGCATGTTCCCCTCACTTCTAGGCTGGCTTTTGTTGTTGCTGTTGCTTTGATTTACATGATTAATTAATTACCAAACCAGTTCTAACATAATAATAAACACTTGTTAATTCCAAATATTTGTCAAAAATAAAGAATTTGAATCACACAAGCTATGGCTTACTATATAGTCAGTGTTCCTGGAAAAAGTGAAATGTCTACTGAGTCACTCTGATTATAGCTGGGAAATAAAAGTACTGTGGCTTTTTTGCCTAATTGCTTATTTGAGTAATTGCCTTTAAGGTAGCATAATGATTCAGTGACTGCTTATGTAAAAATACGTTTCCATAACAAAATCATTTGTGCAAACTTTGTGAATTATGAACATCTGTCCACATCTACCCACCAAAATAAAGCGATGCAAAATTATCTGTGCATGCTCTGCCAGTGGAAAAAAATGAAACCTTATCAGGTTAAGAAAACAGCACAGCATGCTGTCATGTTTCAATAGTTATCATTTTGGCTAGGATTACTTCTGAATTCTTTAAAATGCTTGACTGGCTGTGGCACTTCTGTCTGCCTTCTGACTTTAACAGTTACCTAAAGACATACACAGTTATGGCCAGGATTTTCAAAAATAGCTAAGAAATTACACTAAATGGGAGAATTTCATAGGAAACTTGATTTTGCAGAGGGGCTGGTAATACATGTCTAACATCCAAAATATATATTTAATAAAAACCAGTAGTAAAGCATAAAATATTTTACTTGGCGCACTGGAGTTTTAAAAAATTTTCATTACGTATCATAGTATCAAGCCACAAGAGAACCTTATTATTCAAAGTAGTTCACTCAAAATTCCCTCATTTCTAGGCAGAATTTACAGAGCTATATGTATACAAACACTTTATTACTTATTAGGTTAACTACTACATTAAATAAGATGGCAGATTGCCTGAGTGACTGACCATGCTGTTCATCAGTTAGCACAGTCAGGCACTTCACACAGCTCCTGAGCCCTCAGGTTTTAGTCTCCTGTCTCCCATCTCCTACTGAATGAATGGTCTGTAGAAGCTATTCCATGTTATTTCATACTGGTTAAATATCAGTTCAGATAAACTAACTGACTTTCTCTCTTTCTGAGGAAAGATCCATGGTAAATAGAAAAGGCTGTAATAATTCATTTACTAATACTGAGGAAAGACATTATGGCAAAGTTGCAAAGTCTTTACCACTTCATACAAAACAGCATGACCTTGTCCACACTGCCTACTGTAGTCCTGTTGTTACAGCAGAAAAGGAGAAGATGCTAGGAAAACTTTTCTCTCTTAATTATATAATTTAGATTATTAGACTTTAAAAGCATTACCTGAACCACCAACAAACTCAGCTCTGCATGTATGGGGTGTTCCATTTTCCCCAATGAATTTTATGGCTAAGATCATAGGAACAGCCCCTTGACCAGAGTTTTGCTCAATCCATCCTCAAACATTTCCTTTGAGAGCACCAGCAGGCAGAGGTACGCCCATTCCAGGCAATCTGCTGACAGGTTAAGTTGTGTAGCTGGTCTCTCAACATGTCCAGCTTATGAATGGTGATGGCTCTTCCATAGATTTTGCCTTGAAATGAGCTTTTCTAATAGAACATTTATGGAAAAAAAAAAATTCCCTAAATTTCTGAGGGTTTTTTTGATTGCTGAGAATCGAAACCTCCATTTTAAAAAACTTTTTGCAAAGAAACTTTTTAGAAGCAAAATGCATAAACAGTATCTTGGAGCAAAAAGTGCCAAGATCAAAAACTTAGTAATGATGCAACTGATCTTTCTCATCTGAAACCTGAGATAGGTTGTAATGTTCTTTACATAGTTTCATAGCCTCTTGTAAGTCGAAGTCTCCAATACTCTATTACACCTATAAAAGTGTATAGTACAGAACTGTTTTATAAGGTCAGACTTGTGCCCTAATGTCATAAAAAACTATTATTGTACACACAAAGCAACATATTTTCAAATATTGGAAGAATGATACTAAATGAAAGTTGTATTTTAGTGCTGCTCCCAAAATAATATGGCATTGATGCTTATGTAAGCAAACTAGAGTAGATCACTGCCAGAAGAGTCATAGGTGTCCAGGCATGGTCTATAAAAAGACTTTCCACTGAGATCCAGAATTGAGCCTTAGAAACCAATCTTACACTGGACTTAAACCTACATTGTGGAGGTATCATCAGTTTGAATCCAAAAGAGGGGAGCATAAGTTACACAACTGGTGACAACAAAGCTGCACTGCAGATACACTGCACAACTACAGGAAAAATCTCAGTTCTATCACCACAGAGGTTACAAATACCAAAATCTGATGTAGAAAAATCTCTGCTCCTGTCTACCAGTAGCTCATAATGTCTCTCAGCTGCCTGCAAGTATCTCTATAGGTTGTTTTTTTTTTTCATTAAGATTTGTGAGATACTATAGATGAGAATTTCTACAGCTGCATTAATTCCCTTAGCTGTTTGCAACTTCTTTGTTAAATATGATCTACCACGAAGCAAGGATACTTCCTGAATATAGTTTGCCATAACATTTTTAGATTTTGAAAGAAGATTTCCCTTTACAATAAAAATGAGATCTGTGAGAAATTTTTACAATTCTTGGCTTTTACTGTTTGTAGTGAAAACCATGATAAACATCACAGACAATGTATCAAGCAATGTTGACATAATTACTCATGATTACAGCAGCCCAAGTTGCACAATGGGAAAAAAAAAGCCCAAATGCAGAACAAAAGAGAGACAATTCAAAAATTGAGAGAAATTTCAATTTGCTTCTCTCATAAAAAGAATAATCTATTGTAATGAAATAAAAATTAGGCAATTATTTTAATTATTGTCACCCCTGGCATGGATGAAAAGGACAAGTTCAAGTTTGTGTGAACAATCATTGCAGTGAACTGATGTGTAAGTTATCCACCACTCTAATGAGCTGTAAACATCACAGCAGATATTAAGTTTATAGTACCTAATAACATTTTAAATTATACAATTAAAATAAAAAATGAAGGAAAAACATCTTGCACTCACGTGCACATATTCTGTCACAAATTATTTTGTTAGATAAGTAAACCTATAGAAACATCAACCAGTATGCATGAATTCAGAACAGTAAAGGAAAATGTGTCTATGTAAGCAATTCAATTATATTATATTTCCCAAAAAAATCACTAATCATAATACCTAGAGAAAAATATTACTTAAAAAAAAAAGTACTAAGACTCTGTGTTTAATTACCTGTTTGTAGAATTATAGAAACTCATCAATCTGTGACATATTTGGGCCTAATTAGGATAATGGCCCTGTGTAAATTTAGGGAATCGCTGAAATTAAAGCTATAAATTCTTCAGGACTGACGAGTTCACAGACTTGACATACTGGCAATCTTTGACATCCAAAAATAACAAAAAAGACCAACCAAACTCCAGGAATCAACTTTATCAGATCATATAATCTCTGGGGGGTTTTTGTGTTGTTTTTTTTTTTCACCTGAATAATTCTTGGATAACTTGGTCTAGACTTCTCACAACAACAGGCAGAAGTGACTATCAACAGAAACAAAATCTAACCCTGGCAGGAAATACTAATAGTGGATGAAATGTTTGCCTCTTATAAGAGTTCCATGTCTCAGGTCCTATTTTAAGGTATTTCTACAACAAATGGATTTTAAATAAAGGGCTAGACATCTGGAAGGGTACAGAATGTCAGTGTTCATGCTTAGAGGCATGTGTCACCAAGCCTACAGGGACAATGATCACTTAGAAGTTTAAAAGATCACAGATGCACTTTAGTAACTTCAATATTTCTGTTTCATTCAACAGGGCTGCAGATGTTCAGCCTGTTCCTCACATCTCAAATGTCAATCATAGACTATTATAATTGTCAACAATAGAAAAATCCTTGAAGTACCTTGAGATTACCTGGTGCTGCCCTGTTCTAATATTTGTCATCCTTGATTATGTTTAAATTGTTTAAAAGCAAGATATTTATATTGATTTCTTCACTAGAATACACATGTTCTAACTACTTTGAATCAACACAAAGCTGAATAAAGTGGATGGCCATCAAGCTATTAAGAAAGCTACGATACTACCTTGAACCTATGTCAAGATACTACCCTGAACAAAATATCTAGCTCAGAATTTTGGAAGTTTGAAAGAATATCTAAAGGAAGATTTGCATATGAATTGCCCCCTTTCCCTGTCTTCCATTTGTGCAGGGCCACAGCTAAGACAGGGCACCAGCAAGACAGACCTTTGTCCTCAGCCATTATGACTGTTCAGGAATGGCCAGACCTTGAACTCCAGCTGCCAACACACCCAAGTTGGCTGCATCAGTTTGGAAAATCTCCAGCTCAAGTTACAGACTGGAGAAATCCCAAGGGCATCACAAATCACAGGATTAGTGGTTGGAAGGGACCCTGAAAATCATCTAGTCCAACCTACAGCTCAGAAATAGGCTAAAGTCACAATCTAGCTCTAAGTAAAACATATTGCAACTTATTTCTACAAAACCACAGTATCAAATGCAATCAACTATTTCATAGACATGAAATTACACAAGGTCACCCTCGAAAATTAGTATGAATTGATGGATATGATAAGCATTGTATATGAAATGGCTATTGTATTCTATGAAAAATCTGATAGGAAATGAACATTTGAAATAGGTAAATCATAAACGTTTGTATTAAAGGAGAATCAACCCAACTTACACATTAAATCATTCTCATTGTTTCAGTGCTAATTCTCCTAGCAAAAGAAATGGTTGTATTAGAATCAAATCTTAGGGAAACCATTTCAATGTCATGATTGCTGTGGAAAGAAAAGAATAAAATGGTTCTTGCAATGGACTGCTGGTGAAAGCGAGACATAGAAAGCATTAGTTCCCTGGTAAAATTTTTGTCTTTCAAAATTCAGGTGTAATGGGAATCTCAGAGACACTTTAAAAATGATGGTACACAAGGGTCTCATTCACAGGATAGGAAATGCTCCGGTCATATGGGCCAAATTATTATCAGATGTATATCTGAATAGCTAGAAGTAAATGCGGTGGTTGAGAAGCAAACCCAAGTGGTCAGATTCAGTAAACTTCTAATGAGATCTGCAGCACAGGTAGACAGATTTCTTGTAGCATGGACCTAAATAAACATCCTTGAGATCCATTTGTATCAATACACAGAGCCAGTTTCCATAAACTAAGAACCAACGGCCCATGACAGTAGTCTTAATCTCAGTATTTCTCATATGGAAAGCATTCACAAGTCAATAGTATTCATTTCATAGCAACCACTGTGATAAACATACAATAAAAACTTTCCCCGTGTTTCTGTGCTTCATGATGAGAATGTTCTTTAGTGCCTTTTTTTTTTTTTTTGTAGCTCATTTCCATATTTTGAGTTTGCATTACTAAACCAAGCAGACTTCACAACACAACACACTGAGAAAGCATAACACAGAATTGGAAAAAAGAACATCTCAAATGAGTCACTTTTTGAAGAGCTGTGAAATACAGCCAGGTAGCACTGAGTCATTTAAAAACAGGTATTCTAACTGAGGTAAAATTTCACCAAAACACTAGTGTATGTATTTCTTTGTAATGAATAGTCTAAAGATTGGTCTCCATCTGACCACCCAGAATGCTTCAACAAGTTCATAGACATAAAGTGGGCAAGCTGCTAAGTGGTTAGACACCAGGGAGTATATATCCAGAGAGACGGAAGCAGTGAAGAATTAATCAGACGTGGATGAATGTTTCTCTTCTAACTCCCATTTGCATTTTCAAATAATTTTGCACATGATGAGTCTACAGCCCCTGCAGATTAGCATTTTATACTTAATAGACTAAAAATTTAGGGCACCCCAAGGCCTTATAATTAAGGTTAATAAGGTCTATGGTCTGCTCCAGCCCAGCTCCTTCAAGGTAAATAACCGTGTTCATACTGTTTTATATTACATTTTCCATTTAATTGATAAAATTAGTATTTTATAATCTATGTAAATATCCCCTTATACCTGTGGGGTTTGGTAGCCATGCCTCTATTGCTTCAAAATCTAGATTTCCACCCGTGAAATTTGGTTAAGACTTTCAGACATTAATTTTAATATCTGTGTTATAACAAAAAGATAGATGCTTTGAGCTGAACGAAGCCTGCATTAATTTGTAAACAGGTGTTTGAGCTGACATGTTAATGCAAATTAAAGATTCAATCCAATTTTGTTCCTCATTACTAAGGCCCCCAAAACTCTTAATTTAAGTTTGCTTGCCCTTATTTCAGTGTCTGGAAGCTCATTTGTTATTCACAATCATCACATGAATTGGTTTCTGCAGTGGGACTCTCTTTTACAAGCAGGCTCTTGCCAATCCTTTTGAACACAGATCGCTTCCCTAGTATCTCCCGGCCCATAGTCGACTCCAGTTTTCCTCCTACTTTTCTGAATGTTCTAACTCATCAAATCGTCTGATGCTTATTATTTCTCTAAAATCTGTTTACTGAATTTCAGAATAGTTCTATTTACTTTATTTTACATGAGGTTTTCCTCACATATTCCCTCACACCTTCCCTCACACCTCCAGTATGCTTTGCAAGGACTGCAAGGGCTTTGGAAGAGAATACTAATCTGTGTATAATAGACTGTAATTCTTGAGGATTTTGAAAGTTACACTAGAAAAACTCAAAAGGGCTAAATGCCCTGTCTTTATCGTTTTTGTCATTACAAGCAGAAAGCCAAGGGCTCTTTTACTGACCTGACAGGCGAGGTAGGTCTCAGGCCTTGCCTTTGGTTCTTTTGGCGGTCACTTCGGCCTGTCAGCCATGCGACTCCTGAGGCAGCTCAGGCTCTGTGGGCACTGCCTGTGGCGATGGCCTGGCAGGCCTGGGCACTGACTGCCTCACAGCCAACTGCCCATCACAGCACTGGAGGCTGGGCAGAGCCACAAAGGAGGAAACCGATAAAGAAACACCAGCACAGAGCCCCAGCCAGAGCCCACGCCAAGGAGACCCCCGTGAGTCCCCTCACAAAGGCCTGACCTCCCGGAGCGCTGGCTGCGAACTCCCGCCCGCCCCCGGGGCCTGCGCCAGGCAGAGCTGAGCTGCCAGCCCGGGGCTGGCTGGGGGGCGAGGGACCTCTGAGGGAAAGGGACGGACTCTAGGAATACCTTGTGTAACTTAACCTACACTGTTCAACAGCTCTTCTCTATTAATTGGATCATTAGACTTTCGAAGCATTATTTGGCGTAATGAGAAAAACTGCTCTATATCTGTATATAAATATCTGTGTGTGTATATGTAGAAGACAGATATTTATGAGGTGTTCCCTTTTTACTCTTAGATACTGAGTAAATGAAGCGAATGATACAAATTATAATTTCTCTTTAGAAAGAATCTGATTGCAATCAAAATAATCTGAAAGCTCATTTCAGTAGATTATTCCACTATTCAAGTAAAGCACAAATCTATAAACGTACAATATACGATCAAGATTGTATTTGAAACATATTTAAACATTTGTGAAGGTGAAAGGTTAACTATGTTGTACTTACCAAACCTGCCAGTGTAATGAGCTGGCACCCTTTGAGTATTTCGTATGTTATGTTCTCCTCAGTTTGCAGCTTTTACAGCAGAATATTATTAGTAGATTTGTTAATCTAAGAAGAACACCAGGGCTAATTATATGAAAACTGGTAAATGGCTGGGGAAAAAAAGTTACTGAAGTCAGCAGTTGTTCTTTTCACACTCCCAGCACATCCTAGGAGGGCATTTCTTGTGGAGCAATTAGCTTTGTCAGGGCAGCTGAATTCAAACACACAAAGGTGTCATTTTTCCCTACTAAGAAACATTATTAATAAAGAAATTATACCAAGTTGTCATAGACTACCCAATGACTGTAATAACAATCCATTTCTCCCAATGCTCAGGGAAAGGTCTTCACAACATTAAGGTGGCAGAAGTAAACACTGTACTGTTTCTTAAAGCAAAAAGGAAGCCAAATGGCTTTGCTGTTACTGACTGGCTGTATGGGAATGCTGAGCACTGGTACTATGGTCATACAAAATTGATTTATACTGTGCGAAAACTGGTGTCAGATCAAAACCAGTTAGAGCTAAAGCTTTACATTTCATTCTGTATTCGAAGACAGATTAATAGTAATGACTAGGATGATGACAAAATGTCTGTCACAATGTGACACAGCAAAGCTTTGTATTGTAATTATAAAATATCAGTGGTGTTTCTTGGCAAGGAATAATGTCTTACCTCAGCAAACTGCCTGGAACATTTCTAATATGTTTGCTATCTCTTTATGTAAAGTGACACATGTAAATGTGACACAATTCTTTTTATCTGCCCAGTTACTTCTTGCATGTTGATTACTGTGACACCCATCTGTCAAATACTAATTGTCTCTGATACTGGTGCCAAGTCCTTATTAAAATGACAATCATTTAAGTTATTAAAAATGCCATTAAATAGTTAAGAAATTTATTTCCAATTAAAACATTGGAAGCAATCTCAAAAGATCTACCTAGTAATCACTGCACAAATTATTAATGGAGTCCAAAACTGTTTAAAATAATAAGCTAAGGGTTTCTTGATATCAAGACCTCCACAAAACTGTGAAACATCATCATATAGAAATGACTTCCTTCCACATCATACAGAAATAAATGTAGCTGTGTTTCTTGCTATTTTCAAGGCTCCATAGCTCCATAGCTCCTGACAGAAGAATGGTTTCTTTTTTAATTACACAGGTGTCAGGACAGAAGGTCACAACTAAATCAAAAAACAGTGAGTGAGGACAAAGGTCTTCAAAACCAGCCTGGCCAAAGGTTATGCCTTTTTCAGCATGCCATTTAAGATGTTGTGTGTCTATTTTCCATCTGCACAGTCAGAAAACTCATCATTTTCCCTGGAGTATGTTGAGGCCCACAGTGATTGCTCTTAAACTTCCAACCAGTCTTGAAGTTCACAGTGTTTTTTCTGATGTTTGGTTAAACCCCTCCAATCCAGCAGGGACACAGCATTTAGGAAGTGCTGCTGAGTCTCTAGCTCATTGAGCTTTCCACCTGGGACCATAACACCATTACTGTTCAATATTTAATAAAATGTAGCTGTTTCAACAATCTTTCTTTAAAAAAACAAAACAACAAAAAAATCCCAACAAACAATAAAACAACACAAAAGCCTCCACGATGGTTAATGAAATTGTTCACAAGCATTACAAACACAAACATCAACTCCCTGTGGCTGTTTAGGAATGCAAGGAATCAAAGCATTAACTTACATAACAAACCAGTAAGAAAACTGGTCAGGATTCTGGAAATCTCTGCATTACACATTAAAAGATCAGACCTTGTAAACTGCAGAGTGTAAACAACAAATTATTATATTTATAAATTCCAGGGCCAATATTGTCCTACTGGCAGCTATTACTACTACTGTTACACGTGTGCATACAGAGAAGCGAGCTAATTAAATGACTGAATCTAAAAACCTTTCCTTAGGAAAAAAGAAATTAAAGTTCTGTAAACAGAACTGAAGTGATAGCTAGTCAGGGCACTGTACTTCCATTTTAATTACCCATAGCCATAGCAGAAGCTTCACCACAAAATATCAAAGATTAAGAGCTAAGTGAAGCCTTCACATTAGGAGAGACAATGATCAAAGCTTTGCATTACTTAACAGGTAGAGCAGGATGCCAGCTCTTTTAACTAACACTAACAGGAAATTTTGATAAAGTGATTTTTGCACAAACTGGCAGCTTTGTGGGGGGAAAAAGAAAAAAAGAGAGAGAAAAAAAACCACCACAAAATTACTTAAGAATGGTTGTACTGAATTTCTTAAATATTTTTAGAGAACATGTCAAACACAAACATATTTGAATAATTTAAAAATACAAAATATTCTTAGAGAAACATATCAACTAAAAAAAAAAATCAACCAATTCAATTGAATATTTTTAGAGTGGCAAGGTAAGCAAGGGAGTTCCAGTTGTAAAAGAAATGTCATATAACTGGCACCCACAGTTTCAAAAGCTTTTCGCCAAGCTTTCACACACTTTCAGGTTTGAGGTTAATACAACAGAAACAGGGGTCACCCTCATCCAATAATAAAGATAAGCCCATAAAATTTCACACCGACTTCAATGGCTGCTACCTACCAAACTAAAATTAATACCACTTTCCTCTTTCACTGGCTGTTCATAATAGATTTTGCTTCCACAACTTTCACTTGTTACAGTGCTTCTTTCCAAAGTATGCAAAAATGAACACTACTTGAACACTTCTCAGCAACATACACCAGTGGCAATGACAACCTAAGAACTCATTTATTTTCTTCAAAGTTTAGACTAGTTCAACCAATACTGATCAAACACACGCAAAGAAGAGAAAAACCTGTGAGATAACAACTCTGCTGGATGCTCGATCAAGTTCTATAATAAATACATTTCAACTTCACAAGTGATTACTCCCACAAATGAAACTTCTATAAAAGTTTTTCTGCCACTAATGTCACTGTGACTATCACCAGGGATTCAAAGGATTTAGAAAACTTAAAATATTTATGCCAAATTTTCTCTCTCATCTGTCGTAGCATCTCAAAATGTAAACTAAACTGATAATACCATGAATATTTATATATTGCTCAGCAGGGAAAATTAATGTAAATTAAACAACTGATAATGTTGGTAATACTTGTTGGTACTCATCTTCTTCAAAAATTGTTCTTACGTGGCACCAGCTATGTCAGCACAAACCCCAGGAAATGCTACTATTGTGCTGTCACACATCAGTGCTTATTTGGCATGTGCAGCCTAGATTATTTACTTGCAGGGAGCTACAAATACAGTCATTCAGTTATAACCTTTCATAAACACAAGTAGCCACCGTGAATAAATTTTGTCTTTTGCATGCAGTAAAGGAGACAATTCCTGTTAGGGTATACACACAGACAAAATTATTATTATCTAACTCAAGGTAAGAAAGAAAATAGATCCTCTCGACTGGATATTAAAAATAGATAAGTGTTAAACCAGATTCAAAACACCATGGAAACTAGCTTTGAAGAAACTAAAAAAAATGCTACAATACTTTCCTGCAAATGTATTTATCAAGTTTTTCAGAAATTCTGCATTTTAATAATTTTTGATAATTTTTTTGATAAATTTTTGATAATTTTAATTTCGTTATACACTAAAGTATTGCCAGTAATTCAAATCCAAGAACATATCCTTGAAGATGATAGTCAAGAATATAGCCTGTATTGCTGTTAGACACTAGTAAAATGACATTCCAGATTGGACTCACTTGATCTCTATTTAGGCTGGTAGCAACCACCATGCCAAGTCATTTGCTTACTGCTCCCCCTTGCTGGAGAACAGAGGATGTGGAACCAGGCCACATACCACCTCTGTTTCTATAAAACATTAATCAGGCACAGGTAAGATCAGGTAAGATAATAATTTCCCTTGTTCTAAAAGCTCATTTAGTTTTCAGAATTGTTTGAAGAGGAGAATTAATTTCTGAGCACTCACCAGTTTGTCTTTTGTTGTCTTCATTAAGGGTTCTCAGCCAGGGCAACAGGCAGAGCATTTCTTCACCATGCTCTCCATGATTTTTTGCACAAATCCACATCCCAGCTGTTGAAGCTGACTGCAAAGCTAAGCACTGCTCCAGAGGAGATATTCTCTTTGTCCTGCAGTTCAAGTCCAACAACCACCTAAAAATTCACTTGGAGTTCTGCAACAGAACAGAAAGCAGGAAAAACTCATGGACTTCAACTACTTTTATTTTTAAAGGAATAAAAATCTTGAGAATCACTATCAGCCAAGAATAAAGAAATAATTTTCCAAAAGTATAGAATAAAAATTTTAATGAAGTCAGTTCTAATAGTCTTTGCTCTCTCCCTCAAGAACAGGTATCCTCACTTGTGAATGTATCATTCTGCAGTACCTGAAGTCACTAGCAGCCAGGTGTAGGATTCTCTTGTATTCACAGACTTTTTCCAGCTTATGAATACTGCCTCTATGTGAGCACAACCATGATTCTACAACTTTAATCTACAACCTTTTACAGAAAGAGAATTTTTATTCCTCAAACAAGGACATCAGTGCCAAATTACAGAACACTGGTAAGTTGGTATGCCAGCTACACAAAGTACAGCAGGTGGTTTCATAGGAGACTATCTGCTTCAAATTTTAAACAAAACAACTCCAGGGCATATCCTTTTCCAAGGAACAGAAAGTTGACTGCACAGAAGGAAACACACCATGCACACATGTTAACTGTTCTGCTTGCTTATACCAAGAGACACCAAACAGCAGTAATTCTTAGTTGTCTTAGAAAATACCAAATGGTTCTGTAATGGGGATTGAAATTTTCCTCACTAGGTTGCTAAATGAAATAATGCATGTGAACTAATGGCATCAATTTGTCTCTAAAGTTACAGCACCTCCCCCTCTCCCTCAACAAAAACGATTTGCAACAAACTGCAGGAATCCTATATTTGGTATTTCAAAAATATCCTTTGTGCCAAGCTCTTATATTTATGACTGTCTTTCAGCACACCCTGAGCACCTTATGCACTACCCAGCTGATCTGCCTACTATTGAATGTATTACAATAAAAGGTAGCAAGCATCTTTGCTACCTGGAGCAACTTGGTTTAGTAAGGATTGCCACACATCTGTACGTTCTTCTGGATTAAAAGAAAGAACTTTCTATGCAACCACCCTGGTTAGTGTTGCCATCTCCAGCAGCAAGGGATTCAGAAAGTTTGATACAAATTCACCAAGTCTGCTAAATAATCAGTGTTTAGATCAATCAGAAAACATACTACAACCCTTCTGGAAGCGTCAGTCATTAGGATATCAGGCTTTCCAGCAGTGCTAATGAGGGTTGGGTGGTTACTGTCACTAGCAGTTTAACTCTGCTACATAAAGGTCCTCGCAAGGAGGACAGGCACAGGGAGGTTCCTAAAAGAGCAATGCCACCAACTTTCTGTACTGTTAGTGCTGCCTGTGCTAGTGCTTCTGCCAAGCCTACCCGGCAGCAATGTCTCAGTACAGGGAGTAAGGTTTAAGAAAAGTGATAACAGATGCAGATGGATACACAATCACGGGAATTACAACTGTTTTGAAAGCTCATATTGAGAAGAGAAACATGGCTTTTTGCTGTGAAGACTTGACTGAAGGGACACGAGGGAGGCTGAGTAGCCCTTTGGGGGGGTGGGGGGGTGGGAAACAAATATAGGAGAGTTTATTTCTGTCAAAATGGTGGGTCTGTGTTTTGCAGTACACTATAAAATACACAGGAAAATATTGTTTTGAGTCTTTCTCCAAAGCACACAGTACAAGCACTCTATAAAGTTAATTCTGCCACTCAAGACTTAAAACAGGAAACGTATTATAAAATACAAAATAGGGGAAAGGAAAACCACAGTTAAATCTGAACAGCAAAACAATCAGTAGACGTTGGGAAAACTCGTCCTGGCTTGGAGATACAGCCACCAACACTCATCTTCATGCTTAGCAGTGCTAAAGCCAGGAAGAAAAGACACAAAATTCAATTAACAACTGCCCTATCTATGGTCTATTTAGCTTAATTTGCACTGCAGACCAAAAGTGTGGGACACTTCAATGAGACAATCTGTTCAGCCATAGATTCTCCATTTACTCCGTAATAACAACTGGAAAACCTATTAAAGTATCATCCAGAAAATTCAGAGATACCTACATACTTAACAGATACTGAATAAAAAAACCAGACTCTAAGATGTTCTTCACAATCAACACGAAAAAAAAAAACACTCAAGAAACTATTCAAATTATTCAAACAACGTATGTGGAAACCTTTAAGACTCAGTATCACATTCTCAACCTATAAAATTCCAATAATTTTGTCTTAAACTTGCATGTTTGAACCATCAGTAACATAAATAGCAATATTTATCATATAAATTAATAAACAATAAATCTGAAAATTGGAAGACAATAGGCCTGTGACTGTAGCAAGGACCCAAACTTGCCTCTGGTTCCAGAGGACAGTCAGTCCATGGAGATCCTGTGGTCATTAATTTTGTATTTTTGTCTTCAGGTTTTAAGCTTTGATTTGACTGTCTGTTGTTTACACCTTCTATTTAGTAGAACACCAGGTGTTTCAGAGGTCCATTCTGAAGGTAAGCATGCAAATATCTAAGGCAGCAACAGATATTAATGATACTTGCAGGTTTTAAGATTTTTTTTCTGCGTGATTAAAAAAGGTCATTTTAGGTTCCAAGTTATTTATAGTAGTAATAATAGCAACTAAGTGTTCAGTTCTTCATAATCACATTTTTTGACGAATAAATAAAGGTGCCAGTTCAGGGCTGTGATTTACACAAAATAGATCAACAGGGGAGACCTTTGGTATTATTGGGAATCTGCAGCAGGAAGATTCATGACACACTAGTGTGAGTCTGAGCTGCAGTTCTGGTTTGTAAGGACAGCTGCCTTCACTTGAGCCATCTCTGAGTTGGTACAAAGTTACTTGGACTCCTGTGTCAAAGGTGTCTTGAGATGTCATCCATAGAACAGTGACAAAACTACCAAGACTGCTTCAAGTGGACCTCTGCCCTGGACTTCCAGCACTGAGCTTTCTAAGTGAGTTTCCCTATCAACTTTGTTTAAACCAAAATTAGTAGAAGCCCAGCAATAGTGCTGTCTTTCCATTACATGGTCTTTGAACAACTTTTATACTTAAAGTTAGCCAAGTAAATTTACTGATGGATGTTGCCTATTTCCTTATAAAATATGAAACACTCATGCCCTTAATTACTGAGGAAATTGTACAGAAACTTTCTTCTTTATGAAGCACCTCAATTGCCCTATTGTCCTAGGGTGATTTCTTCTAACACGTAGAATGCAGGATGCTGTGAGAGGGTGAAATGGATAAATAAGAAGTCAGGTATGTGGTCATAGCAGATATGTTAAAGATTACTTTGAAACACTAACCAAAGAAAAGTTGTAGATATATTTCTTCATAATGTTAAAAAGATACTCCTCTGGACTTAGAAAATGTAAGAAAAAAAAAAGAAATTACATTATACTGTACTTAAATTCACCAGTAAAGATATTTAAACATAGTGCTTTTTAAGACAGAGTAGTAGCCAAACAGATCATTTACTGCAGTATTGAATAAACTTTTAATAACTTCTTAAATATGTGCTTTGAGACATAAAATTACTTCCTGGCATTAGAGACTTACCTGATGTATAGATAATCAATAACTGCCTATTCCACAAAGACAGACACAAAGCTACTGTTGATTTAGATTTAGGCTTTTTTTCCTGCCTTATATATTCCAAAATTAATTGCAGCTGAGCCAACTGAAGAAAAAAGCATTTATTTGAAATGTGAGGAGTACACTTCTGAATAACCAGATGGAAAAAAATAGTAGGGAGATAGCAGATGCCTTGCTAAGCCTTTTCCATCTCCAATTCCCAAGTCTTTTTGACAAGGCACTTGGTCCTTGCTGTATTCTAGGAATATCAGTACTAATCCTCCTGAAATCCAGAAATTAAAAGAAAAAATTGCACTGCAGTAGAAGGTCATTGTTAATACATTAAAACTCCTACAACTTTCAAGAGCTTCTACTATCTCCACAAATCTGGCTTTATTATTACCAAAGGACGGACTGAACTGAAAATAAGGTTTTGTATTTTAGAACCAAAGGTTGTAACTACTATAAACAGGTCAAAGAAAGCACAGCAAAAAGATTTGGGGACTTTTTTGTTTGTTGTCATTTGGGTGTTTTGGTTGTTGTTGTTGTTTTGGTTTTGTTTGTTGCACTGCAACATAATAGAAATAAATTATTTGGAAGCATTGCTCTGAAAACTTAACAATTAGCAAAATAAAAACTCCCTGAGACACTACCTGTAAAGGTAGCAAATGTGTCTCCAAAGATACTGAAAAATGACACCTCAAAGACTGAACTCTCTTCAACAGCAAGAGGCAATTCCAAGCAGTAATTATGATGAAGATCCACATTTCATAATCTGTACTGACTGCACAGAGACCAGGCTCTGCTTCTACTCTGTCATTTTGTCTGACACAGATATGAAAATGTATCTATCACTCACTCTCCTGATAGCTCTGGCACTCAGTTTGATGTGTCAAGGTTCCTGCTTCTGAAGCAGGAGCTCAAATAACTGTCTACCAATATGAGAAAGGAAGTTCCCTCTCCTTCCTGCTATGCAATTCCAACAATGTCCTTTGCTCCAGGCCCTTTGTGAGCAATTTAACTCTCTAAAAGAACAGCAAACAAACCCAGCAAAAAATTGCAAGGGTTTAAGGCTATTTTAACAAGTTAAGTCATCCCACTGAGTGGTGTAGCAAGCACCAGGCCAGGGACAACGTAAAGGCTGGAACTGCCCAGCTGGCTGCATAGAGCAATAGTTTTCCAATCATTAGTTTTTATGCACACACATTAGGAAAATAAATGGGAATCACAGTTTCATCTATGCTCAAATTATTTCTTTTATTAATGACTACTCTTAAGGAAATGACAGTCAATTGTCTTACAATTTGCAGTTGTGTATCACTCAAAAAATAATTAGAATTGGAACAACTGGAACAAAACACACAAGTTAGATAAAGGGAGGCAGCTTCATTCAAGAATATTTTCCACACATTAATGCATTCCTGGAATTCTAAAGGCCACAGAGTGCTTTAAATTATTTTTCCTCATCAAGAAAGAACATGAAAATTCACTTTTCAAAAGCGTAATATAATATGATACAGAAAGTTACTTCTTTGCCCGCTCTCACAAGCCTTTAAGAGTTGGTATAAGAACTGTTAGTTTTCGCACTAGAAAACCAATGGACTTGCTACCATTCCATCCTATCACTGAAGAGTCTGACCCTGATGCCTTGAAGTGCCACTTCTAACAAGTTCTGAGCAAATGCAGGTGAAACCCTCAGGCTCACGGCACCCTGAAACTTGTAATTGTAATCCAAAACAAAATACAATCTTCTCCTAAGTCAAGGGGTGGCAAAAGCACTATTCCATCTTATCAACCAGTTACAAGTAATTGATGTCTTCCATCCTAACACCACGGAGTTGAAAATCTAATTCAAAACTACTAGTAAGCAAACTTCTCCATTAGTACTCCAAACAAATCTGTGTGACAACTGCAACTAGATGAGGGATATGGCTAATCAGTCGGTCTGGTTTTTAATGACAGCAATAAGGGAAAAAGTAATCATTTGTAGAAGTAGTACTTTTTACACAAGCATCATTTTCTATGTCTCAGTGACACCATTCTACAAAACTTTATTTGTACCACATGGGTGCTCTAAAAAAGTAAAGACAGGAAATACACACTCACTTTGATGATGCTGTTTGTAGCACTAACATAGATAATTCTACAAAGCTTCTGCCTGCAGTATTTATCACAAAATAAAACAATTTATACTGGCCTAAGAAGCTGTGATGAGAGTGTCACTGTCGAGTTTCTGGAAGGAAAATTATCAATAGTTGCAACATAATTTGCTGTTAAGATTGTGATTACAGAGCTATTTTTTTTTTTAGCCCCATTTTTTACTCATCTCTTTTGAAAATGCTAGTAGTACTGTTTTTTTCAAATGTTTTCTACATAACTAGACAAGCAAAAAAAACCAACCCCCTTCAAAGTATTTATTGATTTATCATTTTCATTCATTCTGTAACACCATTCCAAGAAGAGTCTCAGAGGAAGGCTAGTGGAAGTTTGAAAGGGAAGCTGTTACTTTTAAAACATTGTCTGAAGGCATGCAGAATAAGCAGTTTTCATCCAGCTATCCACTTAACTTAGATATCAACTAAAAAGATCATTAGCATTGGAAAAATAAATCAAATAGATTATAATGTAATTGTAATAAACATTATTTTTTCTAACTCGAAGATGAGAATGAGTTGCAAGGGATTGAAACCTGGATTGAAACCAAATGACATGATTTGGAAAGGTGTCACTCAGTTGTATCTTTTACTTTTCCCTTTTAAAATCTTTTTTTCCAAACAATATAATCTAGGCAGCCTATTTCTCTTTTCTCTGCTAATCACAGTGGTATTTCTGCAATGGAAATTTAAAAGCTAAGTGTTCCAACTAATTAATAGAACATACCCACCACTTAAAACACAAAACAAAACCGAAACACTCCTACAGTGATTGTTTCACCATTTTCCTGCCCCAGGGTATAATCTTTTCTTGAATGTGTAATGTCTTCATTACATTCTGCAGTGGTGCTGCAGGTGGAAATGGTGCTTGCAGGGCATGTAGGCTGGCACTATGGAGCCCCTGCAGTGCACAAGAATGTTCACCAGCTGTAGGTCAGATAAATAGTTTATACAGTGTGGGTAAAGTGTTCACAGCTGAGCTTCTTTTACTGCTACTTCATAGTCTAGCTAGCACTGAGGACTGCACAGAGGTTGTACTATCCTCAGTTGTAACAGAGTACTTCCAGAGAAGAAATTCACAGGAGAAAGGTCCCTTAAATACTCTCATGTCCCTACCAAACTCCAACATGAAAGCTGCTATTTAAAGTTAAAGACATAAATCTACATACACATGGGAATTCTGTAAAAAAATCTGTAGAGAGCAACCAAGGAAGTCTTGAATATCCTATAGTGCTATTTAGCATACATTAAAACTTTCTTTTATCATAAAGTACTTCAAACACAAACTCAGCCCACAATGCTTTGCAGAAGAATGAATTCCAGTGCCTGTATCTTTCCATACAGAATCATGACCTTAGATATCTAATGAATAATGGAAATGGAATCAAAGATAAATCAAAAAATGATAGAATTTATGGGGCTCTCTGGGTAGAAGAATGCTTTGTAACATATTAGGTTACCCAGATTAAATTAGCATTCAACAGTGTAAGAATGGATGCAGGAAATCATAGTAATGGCATGGTAAAGCAGACCCTAGATAATTTGTTTTTCTGTCCTGTTGATACCGCAAATGTCTCCCCAAGATGATAATTCTGAGGTAAATCCATTATGAATTGGGACAGAGGATCCATGTATCTCCTTATGGTAACCTGCTCCTCCTTCAGTCAGCTATCCTTTTTAAAATTGGGATTTTATAATGGACCCTGAAGTGATGCTTTTTGATTTTAAAGCTTACAATTAAACATAACATTTTGAAACTGCATGAAGACTTCAAATCATATTTTGGTACTTTTGCCTTTAGTCAGTTTTAAGGAAGCTTCCAATGAACTTGTGAATCCTTTATGTTTTGCAATATTTTAATTTAAAACCTAGATCAGCTGAATTAGTTATATTTCTATCCATGAGAGATGAACTGACAGTCTGCCTTTGAGCAGCCAGAAGAAAGAGAGATTAGAAAGGTACGTGTTTGCTCACCCAAGTTACAAATCACAGCCAATTTCTGTAGAATAATCTGACATTTTAATAAAGTAAGTCACAAAGCTGTCAATATTAGCATTTAGTTAAGATTGAGACAACACTTCTAGGCTGAGTTAGTATAAGATAATATGACTTCAAAATCTAACATTTGCTACATCCCAGTACAAAATAGTTTAGAACTATATTATCTTCTATATTTTGCTAACTTCTGGCAGTCTTTGAGAAGCAGTTTCTAACAACTGACAAGACTAATCACAGAATGTCTTGGGTTGGAAGGGACCTATAAAAGTAATCTAGTCCAAGCCCCCTACGATAAGCATGGACACCTCCAACTAGACCAGATTGCTAATCCTAGTTTATGTAGAAAAGGATATGTTATTAGGACCTTTTGCCTTGTTAAGAACCATATTCCATATAAACATTAGCCTTCACTTCACCTATTGGTAACATAAAATGAGTGACAAATGTATTATGAAACAGTGGTTACACATGGGGTAGTAGCTGGTTCCCCAACAAAAACACAAAAACATTTATCTTATAATATAGAAAATGTTACAAAAATAAGGTTCACTATGAAGTAACTTACATCAACTTACACCTACATTGTAGATGCAGTTGACCACCTAAAATTCCAGTAGTGCCTGCATTTCTCCTAACACATCACATTTTTCCCACATACAATTTAAATTCCAGGCTAAATTAAGGAGCTTGAGGCACCTGCAGAGTCCAAGACTCTGCAAGTATTTCTGTATTAGATACCCACATCGCTTACTACCAGGCCTCACCCCACATGGTATTTGCAAGAAACAGTTCTGTTGGACAGCTCTTTTGGAATGAAATTGTGCCTGAATTTCTCTTTATTTTGAAGAGAAGACAAAATCCCACTCTTCACTGGGCTTCAGGCATTCTTTAATATGTGTTTCTGAATCTTTCTGGTTAAAGTAGGCCCACTTTGTTATCCTGATTAAACATTAACTGTTTAATTTTCTTTCTTCACTGTAAACAAACATTAAGACATAAAAATAAAAATAACAAAGAGAGAAAATTAGGAGAAAACTCCTAAGTCTAATGAACACAGAATGAGCCCTGTCATGGAAGTATAGAGAGGCTTCAGCTGAGGTTGAAATTCCCAGGACTAAGTGCTGAATAAACACACTGCAAGCTTGTTTGGTGGTTGAGGAAAGGCTTTTTCCTTTTTTTTTCCCCTATCCGAACAGACTTAGCAGAGGTTAACAGAAGAAACTGAAATATGGAGTTGAACTCCCTTTATCAGCAATAACTTACAGATACAGCAGGCCATGATACCTCTCAAACTGATGTTAAAATGTTGGATGATATAAGTAGCCCACACGATAAATGTATCAGTGGTTTGATAACAAGAAAATTGACTTCACTGTAGATCTAGACCAAGAGCCCTAAGTCTCATAACACATGCTTGGCAAACTCCTTTTTCCTTTTCAAAGGTCATCTGTTTCATCCTTCCAGGTTCTGATATTGGAAGGTAAGAAGCTGTATAAGAACAGCACAGCCTGTTGTGAGATTAAGGAAGCAACGTGCATTACGCAATGATGAAAACCAAGCCAGCTCTGAGTCTCTCCACTATAACATGCTAGATACTATTCTTCACTCCCAGTTTGAATGACTGTACTCCCACTAGCTGTAGAAGAGGAAAGCACATATGCCAATAGTTATTTCACAGAGCTGATAACATAGTTTCTCTGTAGGGGTACCCTAATCCAGAACACAACCTCTTAAATGCAGAAGTTGTTTACAATCAAGTTCATTCTGTATGGATTAGGAAAGTAAAACAAGGCAGGCCAGTAGGTACAACTGTCTTGGAGAGACATAAGGAATTTGGCAGATTATGTATAATTATATTGAATCTAATTTACCAGTCATTGTTAAGAACTGTTTTAACTGACACTTCAACTTTTGAGTGTTGGTATATTTTTCTTAGTAATTTCTCTGAAATCTGCTAGAACTTAAGTCTGGTTTCTATGCATTGCTAATCAAATGTTCTTCAGCTTTTAAAGAAAAATTGCTACTTTGGTTGGCATTGTGTTTTCTTGTTGGAATTATGACTACTGTCTGGCAAGCATTAAAAATCAACTCTCCAATTCAGAGAGAATAAAAATTAGGCCTGTGCCGTGGGAAAGCAAGGTAAGCCGCCTGGTTCAAAAAATGTCATCTTTTATCATAAATACTTCATGGATGTGGCCCTCAATCTTCAAATCCTGACTGTAAAGCTAATCACTGATTTGTTGTTTCCCAGTAAAATCACAAGTGAAACCTCTTCTTTCTTTTAAAATGACATATCATACGTGCAGTGGTAGAGGTATGGAAGAATAGGGCTTCCCTTGCTGCTGCTAATGCTGCATGCTAGTCTGTATGCTTTTAAATGCTCATTAAACAGCAAATAAAAAGGCTGAAGTTTAGTTTTAGTTCAGTAAACATTTTCCACAATTTGTTCAGTTACTTTCCCTTACACTGAGGAGCACAATTGGAACTATGCACACTGCACTGAATCCTTAGAAGACAACACTGTACAGGTTCAGTACAGGTTCCTCAAGAACCCACAGCTCCAGGGAAAGGTGCTGTTGCTACAGATACAGAGCTCATACTGTGATCACCTGATACTCAGCACAGTGACAATGGTAAATGTTAACAGCCAAAGACAAGGCTATATCCTGATTATGTTTAACTTCAGCACCACTCTGACAACAGCAGCCAGCTTCTATATAGAAGCTCAACATCTGGCAGCAGAAATTGTGCACCCGGGAAGGAAAGCAGGGCCTATACTATCATCATGCTCCCTGCCGTATTATTATTCTGGGATAGTTAACCTTTCTTTAATTCCCTTACTGAATTTTTGTTTCTTGACTGACTGTCAATAAAGATTGACATGTCCTTCAATGCATTTTTTATCACTTCAGTTTTCTTTTTATACACAAAATAGAGGCTTGCTTATATACAGTGTAAGTTTCTCTTCAATTATCTTTCAAAAATTGAAAAAAAGCATTCCAGCATTCTTACTTTCTAACAAATGAAACTGATTTCATTCCATTTTTATCTGCAATCTTTCTTTTGTGAATTGCCCAAGTTTGTACACCAGCTTTTCTATTGAGGTTCTGCATTAAAAAAAACACAACTTACTGAAAAGTAACTGATGACATTTTACATGAAGGAATAATAACACAGAAACAGAACTCAATACCACATGTATCATCATCAAGACTGTATTAAAAACAGTTACTCCGGATGGAAGAAAAAGAAGAAACATTATGCTTTTAAAAACTTCTGCTTTTGAAGAGGTCAGGACCAGGACTTCAATAAAATACAAAATACATTAGTTGGCAGACCTATGATGTAACAGTTACCTCTTTTCATATAAAACACATCCTGCTAAGATGGCCTCATTGGTCATTTCACAGGCTCATTGGACCAATGTGCTTTGTTCTCTCCATTAAGAAAAAAAAAAAAGAAGACAGATAGAATATATTTAGCAATTCTAAATGTCACTTCTATGATGTCCTCTAAATCCAAAGTTTGCAAATTTTAGCAACCAACTTCCTTTGATATAATTTATTATATAGTGCCATCCAGTGGTGACTCTGATCACAACAAAATGCTCTCCGTAAAAACCATGTTAACACAAAATTCTCCCCATTCATGCAACTGCAGAGAACAAATATTTCAAAAGATTATATAAATCTTTATCTTATCCATAAGCTGATGTTTGTAACAATACTAAACTGCTGAGGATATATTGGTCTGTTTTATGTTAGTTACAGGACAATAGCAAGCATTCATTCTCTGCTACATGAAAGGACAAATGTAATGAGCATGGTAAGGTAGCAGTACCAGGCCTAAATCCTTTTAAATCCGTAATAGCATCTAATTAAATGGCACAAGATGTTAAGTTTTACTATCAGAGGTTGTGAATGTGCAGAAGTGCAGGCAAGATGGGGGAAAGGAGAGACCTGACTATTCATTTTATTTCTACCAATTCACACACAATTGTATCCCCACCAAAAGGTGAGAGAATAATGATTTAAAAAAAAAAATTAAGAAATTCCAAAGAGCCTTTGTATTATTGCTGATGTAAGACAAATACTGAACATATTAAACCAAAAGGCATTCAGAGAGATACCAAATTCTGCTTTCCAGACATACCTGTGGCTACAGACTGGTGACAGACCTGCAGAGTTTGATGCCAAAAGGAAGTCCAGAGTATGTCTAGGTAACAAGTAGAGCACTGAAGAGCCATCAGCAACCTAAGACCTCATTCCTCTCCCCTGCTTTATAATTCCCCATGAATTGCTAGCATGAATCACAATTCTCTTTAGATAATGAAGCTTTAGAAATTTCATTACATAGCGTAGCAACATAAATCTGACTATCCCATTAGAAATGCCTATCAAGGAACACAGTGTACTCCCAGGAAGTAGTTCAGTGCCAATACCTCTGCTGTTTTCTTGTTCTTGACATTTCACTAAAGAAATGATAAGATGATACGTGCCACGTTTAACAGCCAAAACTGCTATACACAATTCTATATGTAAAGCATTAGGAGTAAAAGATACTGCATGTTCAGAAATGGGCTTATATTTCTGTACGTACATAGTTCATATTAGTAAAAGGAACAGAATTTAGAAGTGGATACATACTCTAGTATTCAGATATCCACTAGGATTAAGCCAGAAAAGGTGAAATTAACAAATTTGCTGTAAACAATACCATCAAATGCAAAAGTACCAAATACAGTACCAACATCTTTTCAAATGGAACCACTACATGGTGTTTATTTTATTATAATCACAAAAATCAAATGAGGAACAGTGTCTGGACATTAGCAATTATTCAAGGTAAGAAAAAAGTACAATATTCTTCCAAGTTGAAATACCTCATGACCAACAAAAATTCCATCACCTTCGCTGTGGCCTCCTTTTTTGCTCTTGTATACTACATATTATAGAGGAATTCACTTCAACTAGGCTAGTCCTTCCCAAATGCTTTGAGGACACTCAATTTCTCAATTATAGAAAAATATATTTATAAAGTTATCTATGGATACTTGGAGATAATTAGAAACATTAATAATTAGGTATATTTGTAGATAAACCAAGAATATGAGTAAGTTAAAAGGGAGTTTTTCCATCACTAACAGCTAAATATGAAGACAATTTTTATTTTTTTTTGTTCAAGTCCATTCATGGCTGTTCAGTAAAGACGAGAGCAAATAACCAAATCCAAAACAAACCCAAACAAACACCAACCACCAAGAAAACCCTGACAACAACCCTCCTGCCAGAATTTAATACAAAAATAAACTTGGCTAATGTTAGCACAAAGTTCTTCAGCCTCCTTAAAACCGTTCATGGTAATGGTGACTTCTAGTCACATAATCAAACAGTCCCATTTCTCTAAAAGGTAACAAGCTCATTAATATTTCTATTGGCTCGGTTAATGAAGCTGTTTAATCCCAATGAAAACAATAAAAGTCTCAGGAATATTTTATTGATTTGCAGTTATAACACAGATTGACAGATTGCTACCTAAGATGTACATTAGGAGCCTGTTAAAACTTTTGTTTGCAGGGTAAGACCCCACCCATAGCACATGCCATACACTCTGGAGATCCAGACAAGAGTTTTTAAACATGCACAGAGAATTGCTGTTAATCAAGATATAAATACCTACGGCCCACCTCTTGTTCTTAATGACCAAAGAGGCCTGACCTCTGCAGCAGTCTCACAGTAGCATTAATGACATGCACGCCAGGGGTGGCTCTTCCCACCCACACTCTGCCAGGCTGAACCAGTTCCCTGGTGTTTGCAGAGGCCTGGCAGTGCCCACACAACTTAATAGCCTGCAAAACTGAAATTCTATTTCTCGCCTTTTCTATTTTGTAATTTGGTTTTAGTTCAAACTGCGATGATAACTTTAAAGTTTTGGGTGAGAACTCAGTCACACTAAAAGAAAATATTTTTTTAGCTGGTGAAATAAACACCAGTTGTGTTACAGTGAAGGCTTCTAACACACAGCAGTCCTAACACTGAGCCAGCCTGCAGCACCTGAACACAGTCAGGCATAGCAGAAGTGGGAAGCTTCTCATGGGTATACTCCACAATCCCTGTGATGGAAAGTGGCAAGTGAAAGGGCAGCTGGCTTTGAGGGTCTATGAAAAAGAACACGTCTCACCTACCTTGTGCCCATACCACGATTTAAAATGTTTAAGCACTTAAACTGTTTTGATACCTGAAGTACTTTGATAATTTTCCTCAATTTTCTTCAGTAAATATCTTAAAGATCTTTCACTTAAATATACATCAATACCAGCATGATGAAAGGAGAAAAACCTCTCTCAGATAATAGAAAGATCTCTGCTACCAAAAGTTGTCCTCTACAGTGTCAGACATGGTCAGAGCAAGAGATAAGTTACCACGATTTCTACTACAGTGTTAAGTGTCTTTCTTCCCAGTTGATTTGAAATGGACAGGAAAGGTACCTTTCCCAAACAAGCATTCCAATGAATAGATTATTACAAGGCAAAATGAGAGAGTAGGACCCTGAAAAGAGAAGCCTGAAATTAAATGCAAAACAGTAACAAGTAGAAGTGGATCACACACAGCCATGTTCATGTATCTTGGTCTTAATCTGGACTTCCTTGCCTTTTCAAAGCTCTAAACTTAATAGAAGATCTAATCATATAAATTGTGCTGAAAACTGTGGAGCCATTTATTTTTCATTTGTGTGCGTGAATACACACACACAATATTTTTGCCCAAAGGATGAGGATCAACAAACTGCTATTATCTGAGAAACTGAACATGCACCCAACTTTCTGAGGAAGAATTTAATGCATTAAACCTCTATGATGGCACTGCAGCTCCCTATCCGTTGGGAATGCATGCTGCTTGATAAAGCTAGGATTTAAACGTGAGAGAGAAATGGAAAAAATTTATCAGTTCACCTACATCTGCCTATTTAAAGGCTAAAAATAGCAAACCTTGCAGGCTGACTGTATCACTGTTACAGAGTGGCTGACAGTCCTAGTGAGAATCCACTGACCCCTTCTGCTCCAGTATAATTAAAGAATAAAAAGTTGGTGTTATGTGGAGATAGAACTATATTTCCTTCCCTGTATTTCTCCACTTGACAGAGTGGATTTAAAAAAAAAAACAAACAGCAGCCTACTAATTATAAGAGTGCTCATTTCTTTAAACTAGTGGGCACTGGGCTTCCATCCAGGTTAAGTCCTTTCCAACATCAAGCACTCTGATTCTTTGAACTCTAGCAGAGCCCTCTCTTACATTTTCAAATCATTAGTTCATCACAAAACTGATTTTCAATCTTTCTTTTGAGCTCAGAAACATTAAAGAAGAGAAAGAGAAGACTGTACAAAGCTCACATGAATTTCTGGTGGTATTTTGTGCATAGCATAGCATCTGTACAAACAGGTGCACTGGACCTTCTTCTCATGTGGTACTCATGTGGTAGATCACAGCAAATAGATCCTGAGTTTTAGTTCTGTATACCCTAACGTGTCTAACAAACTTAACACCATTTCCACTTGCACAATGTGGAAATTCTGCAGGAAGTCCTGGAGAACAAAGACTGCCTTCCCCTCACTGAGGTCTTCCATCATACTCTCAGTATCACGTCAAGCTCAGCATCATTAAAACAGAGCTCCTAAACTTCAGCCTCTCAAAATTCTCTACATGGCCTTTTCCCTGTATCATCAGATATCCCAAATCTCTCTATCATCAGAAAGTCAGACATCCCAAAGCAGGTACATCTCAAGCCACACATTAGTGTAAGTTTATATAAAAACCTTTTAGGATTTTACCTTATGCCTATACTACCATTGGCTTAAGGACCCACAGATGAATATTACATCTTCCAACCTTACAGTTATTGCCAGAAAGTACATTGCACAGATGTACACATTAGTACCATAATAAAACATAACAGAGCTAAAATATATAAATAATTCTAAGAAAAGCTAGGCTGTTTCTGAAATTCTGTTGTACCCTTTCATCTACAGGCACTTAATTCACCATGGTAAATTATATCCGATAGTAATTTTACCAGTTAGCAGTCCTGCTTATAAATTTTACACTAAAAGCTATACTGGCCAAACATTGTATATTGAAAATTTGCAAAGTGCAAGATTTTGGAATAAAACAAAAAATGAGAATTTTCATTTATAACATACTTCTATTAAGTTGTGTGGTTTTTCTGCATGCAACTTCTTAGAATTTTTTAAAATTTATTTTTAAACAAGGAAAATAAAGGAGAATATTAATTACCCAAAATCCTGAAAAAATTATTCTAATGGTAACCTTAATGAATTTCATCTTTCTACAGACATGAAAATTTGAAGTAATTAGTTTCTTCTATCTGTGCCAACAGAATTAGTACTGTATTAATTATTGTAACATAAAATGCAGAATAATAAAATTGTTAATTAAACTCAAAATGTTGCTAAATAATTATTCTCGAGAACATAGATTTTCCTAATTACAGTATTATTGCTAAATACTATAATTTCTCAAGTTATTTTATACAAATTGTATTCAAAGCTTAATTAAATAATCAGTTGAACAGAAATAATCAGATGATAGAAGCTATGCCGTTGGGAAACAATTATGGTTAGTTGCTTATATATTTTAGAAGCAAATGTTTCTGCCCTAAAATTGTTTTGGTACTTGATAAACATTAATCAGCTGCACCTTCCATGAATTCAATGCATTTATTCATCACCCAAAATTAGGAGGCAATATGTAAGTGTACTTAAAATTGGTATAGAACCAATAAACTATTTCAAGGTACTCACTCAAATTAATTGTGCAAGTCAGTTTGCAGGATCAAGCAGATCAGTTGTGCACTGAACTGCATGGAAATGTTCTCTGCCTGCTGCATCTCCTTCCTGATTGTAGCTGATGGCAATTTGATAGATAATGAATCTGTTACTTAAAGGAGAATTGCTTTTCAATGTAGATTGATCTACCTTTCATAAGCATGCACTTACTTTGTGAAGTCACTATACAACCAGTCACAACAAAGGCAAGGAATTTTTCCTTGGGAAGGCAAGTTTTCATCACAGCTTGATAATTATTAGTATCTCCATTCTCATCTAGCAGCTTCCTTATCAAAAGAAAACCAAGAATTTTAAACATGGTGATCTCTCAGCACAGGAAGTTTGTATGTACTACTGGATTTCAGAGTGGCAGAGCCAAATTCCCCCATTTATCTTACATCTATGTCAGTCAATAACAAAGAGTTCATTTTATCTAGGTGTTCAATGGCACAGTCAAATACCTACATTTTCCAGAGCTTTTTGAAATTGTTGAAGTCTCCTGTTTGCACAATCAGACACAAACTGTGTCTTGATAGGCCTAACTGACATTCAAGTCATAAGAGCTTGAGTACCCCAAGCATTTTCATGTGATGTTACATACCTTCTGCACAGATTTCATCCAGGAATTCAAAAGCCAATTACAAAACCCCAAACAGTTATGAATGTGCCTAGGCATTTTATTGCCTGTTACATAAAACCTCTTCAGCATTAAGCATAAGTCTTATTGATACAATTTCAATGCACAGATAAATACTTGAAACAGAAATACTGTACCAAATTAAACCAAAGTTGGACACTACATTATACCCAGAGTTGTCTGCTTTCAACCCACAGTAGTATTAATCATTAACAAATTGCCAGCAAATTCACTAGACCCCAGGCATATGCTTGTATCTGTACAGTGTGGAAGAGAAATCAGATACAAAGGAGAAAGACAGCAAGGGAAGGAAGGCACAGCCAGAATGTGTGTGGCCGGAGATGTCCTTGATACCAGGAGTAAAGAATATATATTGAGTTAAAACAAATAGAACTGCATGGAGGAGATAACCAACCTCCATCATCAACATCTTCCCTAAGAGGAACAAATTTGAAAGTTTCTACAGTTTAGCAAGGCCCTTTGGTAAAAACAGACAAACAAAAAAACCCACCAAGCAAACAAACAAAACACAAAACAAACCACACACAAAACAAACCACACACAAAACAAACCCCTCAAACCTACAATGGTGATAATTTCTTGGAAAGGGTCATGACAATCTTTTGTTTGGGCAGTATGGACCTCCAATATGAGCTTCCCTGGGAGGGTAAGGTAATATTTCTATTGCTTAAAATGAACATACCTATCCTGGAAGCTATCCTAGTGATACAGCATGGTATGCAGTATGGCCATTATTGTAATTTTATTCTGTAATTTAAACACACCATATCTAATACAAAGGGAGGAAGAAAGAAAAAAAATCTTTCCTCTGGATACCTTTTCACAAAGAATATCAACAGTGGAGAAAGATCATCCAAAGCCATGAAGGCTATTTTAATGTTCAAAGTGCACTGCTCCTGCCAAATGTAAGATAACTTGTATTATATTCCAAAATTACATAGGAGGCTCACTGAAAAGCTTCCTGAAGGGCAATAAATTCCCTGTAGTTAGGAGATTATAAATACAAATACATTTCCCAGAGTCATGAGTAGTTTCCAGACTTGGCAACGCTAAAAATAAAGGGTCCTGAAAGATTTGCTAGGCCAAAGCCTGCGAACTTGGTGGAGAAGAGAAAATCTGAGCCATTAAAATGGAGAAAAATGTATAAAATTTATTACTGCAGTCTAAACAGGAAATAAATACTCACTCAATGTATATTTATAACCTGTTCTTCTAGGAAGAGCAGAAATAAAACAGCTGAAACACTGGCCATACACTTGATGTCCCTTCTAGGAAGCTGCAAAAATACTGCTGTGTTGGTAATCAGCTCTAACCTGTTAGAGAATCACCCTGTTAAAACAGTATTAGAAGATAGTAATGTTGGTACATGTGCCATCAGGTCCTCCCAAGCAGAAGGCATGTGAAACATCTTGATGTTATTGCTGCTGCGTCAAGTGAAGAACTTACTCATGCTACTGCTGTTGCATTAAGTGAAAGACTTCAGTGAAGGCCTTCATCCACATACATGCTCCTCTGCAGATTATTTTTATTATCTTTACACTATAATTTTTCCACCAGATCTCGCCTCTTTCTGTTTAAAGCATGCAGAATACAAATAACAACAGTATTATCTAGTAAAAGCTGTTGCAACCCAGTAGCCTGAAACAAACTAGAAGTATTTGCCAGGAAGAGCACACTGCCAGTATTCAGGGATCCATGAGACCTCAAAAACTTTATGAGCCAGAGAGACTGCTCTCTCAGAAATCATTAATGGATTTTCCTTTTATTAATCCTCAATTCTTTGTTCAATATTCAGTTCCAGTCTTTATTTGCTACATACTTTTCAAATCCACATTTTGGATATGATCAGATCTCCTTTTCAATGGAAGCTTTGGTTGATCGAGCAAGCAGTCTGCACTTCAATAACAAAATACTTCTGAGAAAACACAATCCAAACCAAACAGACTTCATAACAACAACAAAGTTATTTTTCATTTTATACAAGCAACTTATTTTCACCATGTGTGAATCCTGCAAGATGATTGCTGTGAAAGAAAACCAAGCATTGAAACCACCTAACGAAACATCTGAATGCAAAAGCTGAGCCCAGAAGCACAAGCAACCAGAATTCTTTTAAGCATCACATTGTTATCACTAGAAATAAGGTGCCTTTTGAAATTTTAAACATGACTATATTTCTCTGCAATTCAATTTTGACATAGATAGTCCCTCCACGTAATCATGTGCTATACACAAAAGCTGCAACTGGAACAGTATTCCTGTAACTCTCTTGTCTGGTTGCATATCACTGTGAATTCTTGTAGAAAAAGGAATCTATCAAATTTTTGCAAGATAAAGGCACAATTTGTGTTAAATATGTACAAGAATTGTGCCCGTTGAGACACATTTTAGGTTTTTTGTTTGGTTTGTTCGGTTTTTTAAATGCTACCTAAAAAGCTTTCCTTAACTGCCATTTTGATGCACTGCCTTAACCCTTCACCTTAGTCACAAAACAGGGCAGATGGAGAAGCACATTGGGAAGGAGAGAACAGAACAATATGACATGCAGCAAGGAAACCAAAGAAACCCCAATGACCCTATATCCCTGAATTTCTTGTTTTTCTTCTGAGTGGAGACTGGTAAGAGACATTGCCCTTGTAAAGAAAAGGTAGAATACTAAGAACACATTGACTTTGTATGTCAGGCATATATTCTTAAAAAACATGGATCAATTTCCTAGGGGTATATAGATATATGAGAACAGGGTTTTGTAGAGCACTGTTACCAAGTTTACAAAGAAAAAAAGGTAATCATTAGAAAAATTAAGATTTTTGAGGAAATAGTCCTACCACTGAAGCACCAAAAAGAGAAAAACCACTGAGTGATTCAAGGTGCAGCTGTGGCAGTGATGCCATTCAGGACTCTGTCTGGGTATCTACTGCATAAGCTCTGGTCACTATTGTGCCAGAAATTTGTCTCTTTCACCTTCCTTATCTCAACCGAAGCATTTATCCCATTGCTGTCATACAACAAACCCATTTCCCAGGTGTGACCATACTGTGAAATGAACTGACCAATAAATATTTGCTATAGTTTTTTAACATCAGCACAGTCTGAAGGAAACAAAGGATAAAGAAATAAAATGAATATTCGATGGCACCAATAGGGTTTTTTTTTGCTTTGCTCCTAGCTAACAGAGATTACAAGGAATCAATTAATACTTAAGACTCACCAGTTCATCCAGAAGTGATTCCACAGCAGATTTACAAAGACCAGAAAATGCAGAATATAGTCAAAGTTACCCTGAACCATTTTGCTTTAAAAAGGATTCAAATCTAGGTCAGGTGCTCATAACAACTTGCTTCTTTCTTTCTTTCATATAATTTTTACATTCCTTTGCAGTTAAGAGTACAAAAATGTCAACATGCTACCAGCATAGCATACATGGTGTCAGACAAGAAACAGTCTGAAAGCTTTAGAGATTAAGAACCACCAAGCTGAGAGGTGGTGACAAAGGTGGCTGTCTAAGTTTGCTGTATTGATTCAAGTTTGGAAGAAACCTACCCCAGATCAAGCAACTGAAACATCACAATTTTATTGAAGAGATTTGGTGATTCTTATATGTAGAGCATTCTAACAGCAATGCTTTAAACAGGAATTTGTTCTGATTTCTTTTATTTAAACAATTTCTTTTAAACTCCTTTTTCATAAATAATCACATCATATCTTATTTGCTTGAGGCTTAGCCTTCAAGTTACTGATTCATGCTATCAACAGTAATGTTTTCTAGATGTAAATTGTTTAGTCCCAAATTAACCCATACCTGCACTTGAGAAACTTCCTTGACTAATTTCTTACATAGCAGCACTCCAAAGGTGATTTTGACATTTTACATACCAGGAGTTTATGTTACCACTTTACATGAAGAAGAACTGACCCATGAAATGTCTTTACTCCAAGTTGTTATCATTGATGAGAATGTGTTTTCATGTGTTTATAACTGTGCTGTTTAGCTTTCAAGATTGAGATGGAAAACTTGCTTTTATCACTTTTCACATGATCCAAACAAGGAGGAAGACAGAGCCTTGCATGCTTCATTTTTTGAAGAATGAGGATAATCAGATAATTTGCCAGATCCATATTAAAATATTTTCCAAAAAAAGCCATTTTCTTTTTTTTTTTTTTAATATACCATAATATAATATAACATAACACAACATAATATAAATTAGAATTATTCAGCAACTTCTAGCTACAGCATTCATTTTGAAATGGCAAAAAGTACACTCTTTTTTAGGGAAAAATGTGATCTACTTAAAGAGTATAGGAAGGGAAAAAAAATAGTTGGTGGAAAGAAATCTATACATTCCAAGTATTTAATATCCTCTCCAAAGTAGTACTGACCACTTCCTTGCATTAATGACTTAGGGTCAAGTACTCACTCACCTTCAAGTCCTCAGAAAAAAGCCTCTCACTCTTCAATCCTCATCATCAATATATTAACTCTACTCCAGTCCTTTCTTCAGTACAGTTTCTACCTACCTTTTGATTTTCTGACAGTTCATGAGACTGGAAGGTCTGCTTCCTTATGTGAACATGAAATTATACCAGAGAGAAGACAGGAATTTCATCTATCAGAGAAAAGTGCCTATGAAATCCTACTCATTTCCTATAGCTCTCATGAAGAGAACCTAGGACTGGTCTTTCCAGTACCGGCTACTCGTATTTCATGACAAAAATACAACAAAAAATTATGCATTCTGAAAGTCAGTTTCTTAACATGAGCTATGGGTTTTTTTGTCTGGATGCCAAAACTGATGTGAAAGGCAAGGTTTTGGGGACATAGTGCTGCACTACAAGTCTAAACAAGGGAGTGAGATAGTTTCTGTGTAACGTGATACTCACCTAGTGCTACTAGCTTGGGAAAAAGGCACTAAATCCCATTTAATTAGCTCTGAAAAGCAGCAGAAAACAGTACTCCTTCTGGACCCAGAGTGCTCTGCTCCAGCCTTGCCTCAGCAATCTCCACAGTGTACATCACTTCATGCTGTGCAGCCATTGCCTTTCAGTTTGTATTTCAGCTTGTTGATGGTATGATTCCAACACAAGGATTCCCTGGCTTCCTTGTCCTCCTGTAAGAGGAAGAGGAAAGAAAAAACTTTTCCAAACAGAACAACAACTGAGGTACTCAGCATCTGCAAGTGACTGAACAGCAGAAAACCTTAAAGCAGGGACAATCCTGCTTTGGAATACTTTTTCCATCCCCACCAGATGCCAATTTCAAGCCTAACTATGCAGCAAGCATATGTTGTTTACCCACTTTCCTTGTTATTATCTCTTGATGCCAAGAGGGTCAAAGGCTACAGCTATTAGAGGAAATGCAGTGCATTTTTTATTACTATAATGCATCAGAAAATTCAGGCTGAGCATTAAATGTAAACATGGGTACAAAAGGCCAGCAATTTTTAAGTGCTGCTTACAGATTAACAACTGTTTCTCATTTTGATTTGGCAACACAAACTAAACCTCTGTAGTCTAAGAAACAGAAGATCTTTCTGTGTTATTTCAAGACAATTATTTTGGTAAATGCAAAAAAAAAAAAATCCTCACCACATGCAAAACTACTTGGGTTGTTTTTTGTTGTTTGGTCAGGGTTTTTTTCAAGAGAATAATTGTAATGTAAGAAATAAATGATTATGTCAGAGCTCTACTTTGCTGGTTTGACCAAGTCACAATTTCATCAGTTTGGTTACCAAAGCAGAAATTACTACTGGTCACAAAGTCCTTAGTGACTACCACTTGACTGTAAAAGGGCAACTTCTAGCTAATGCTTTCATGTACCTACTAATTTAAGAACTGTCAGGGTCCGTGGTGAATCAATGAAAATATTCTTTAGCCTTTTGACTACAGTGGTGTTCAAAAGCCTGTGATTAAAAGAATACTGAAACATTAAATAACTATGGTGCTAGATATGAGTTTAATATACAGCTATTACAACAACATTTAGATAACAAATAAAAACAAATGCTTAGTCTATGTTACATATATTCTGGGTTTTGTTAAAAAGTTTGAGATTTCTTAAGGCTTCTTTCGAAGTTGCACTAATGGCATTAAATGCAATATATAACCTTTTGTTAGAAGCACTGAAAAGTCAGTAGGCTTTAAGCTTTTGGTTTAAAAGGGGGAACCTCTGCTCTCCCCCTCAATATGGATTTTTACTTTAAATATAGAATATTTTCATGGGTTTTCTCTGTCTCCCCAGTTTGGCTAGTAAGAAAAAGGGGTCTGTGAAAGCAATGCATTTATGGAAGCTGGTTCTCATAGACTTCAAAGACTTGCCTAAAAGCTTCTCCCATCAGTTCCTAGGAACCCACTTCCATTGTCAGGGTTGCCCAGCTACTTATGCAATGGTTAAAACCACCTGGAATTTTCACAGAACTGGAAAGTAGGTACTCATGTCAAGATTCAAATTTCCAAAATCTGTTCTGTAACAGGACAGTCTCATCATCAACTTTTCTGAGGAATGTTAACCCCATGAACACCAGGAAGTACTATAATAGATACCTCTCCTCTTTTATCCCCTACTGGAAATTTTTCAATATTTAGGGGAAAAAAATACCATTGTTACATCCTTCTTGCAGACACTTTCAAAACTTCAGCTGGTTTTCAGATACTTTGTTTGGAATAAATAGCATTTAAACTAGAAAGAATCTGATTTGTGGACACCTCTCCTCTCTACTCATTGTCTACTTACAATTTCAAGTGTGCTAGAATTGAATCTCTCAGTCAAAATGAAAGGAGCTCAATATTCTTTGTACAGAAACCAGAGGGTTTAAGGCAGACAATGGGGGATGATTGATGATATTCTTCTTCTTCATCATTACCTCTGAGAACCACTGTTAGTAACCTGAAGGGGGTAATAAACCTCTCAAAAGTGGGGTTCCTAGTCAGATAGAGTTGATCCTGTCTTAAAGAGCTTGACACCAGATTAAACAACTATTTTCTATTATCTGATATTGTCTTCTCTTATGTTGTTGTACTGATTTCTTAGACTAATTTCTCTGGGGACACTACAGGATGAGAAGACATTCAGTCCTCAGTGGTGGACAGCAAAATTAAGTATAAAACCTTGTTTTCCTCCCACACATTGAAACAGAAAATTAGAAAGTAATTCCATTTCACCACCACTTGCTTATGTGGTTACACTGTCCAAGTATTAGAGCTGACTTTGATTGCCTAGCACCATTTCTGTTTGCCATTAGAGATGAGATTGTTAACAGCAAAAAGGTTATGGAGAACTGTCATACCATTCCCTTGATAACCAAAACCTGTCTATGAGCCATAGCCTGCAAGGATGCAGCAGGAAAAGGACCACAAATGTAAATATCAAGGCTCTCTGCCTTGCTGCTATGCCATGAGACTCTGACAGATATTATTCTGTCTGTGGAGGCTCCAAACAAACAAAAATTGTAATCTGATAAAGGATCCAGCCCAGCCTATGAATCCTACCATCTTCCTTCTGATTTTTAAATGCCAATAAACAAACTTCTGACAATTTGAGCGAAGGTGAATTAAACCTTTGTCTGGACAAACTTCTTGACCAAGAGAGTAAGAAACACAGACTATAGTTCTGTTTAGCCTTTTATGTCTTTCCCCCTGTATTTAAAAGTAGTTACACTTTTTTTTTCCCAATTTTGCAATAAAAACTGCAAAATAATTGCTGAAAATCCAGGTCAGCTGTTCCATCTGTTACACTCTTAATATTAGTAATGGGCAGTAAGCAAAACAGAAGCAACATTGCTACGTCATTTTGCACACAGTGAAGAGGACACCCCCCCCCCTTCCCCATCTCTCTCCTTACAGGGGTTATGATCTTGGACTTCAAACAAAGCCTAGAAATTAGTAATTTTGGATTTTGCATTGATTCTGGTTTCTCTCAGAGCATTTATTTCCAGGTTTTGTCCCTCTTGAGCAGGTTGCTGACATTCCCCATGGCACTCGGAGTTCAGTATCAAGTTCCCTTTGGAATACAATAAAACAATCAAATGTGTGCTCTCTGAGCTCTGCCAGCAATTGAAAGCCTGGCTTATGAAAGGCCTGACAGCTTTGGCTACATTTGTTAGAATACTTCTCTTCAAAGAGGACACTGTCTTCCTGGGGAATATTCCTCACTGTTAAGAACATTAGGTTACAGCCTTCCCTGTTCCTTATCTTCTCATCATTAACATTCTGTACCCTACATTCTGAAAAAAGCAATTTGCATTTTTTCCTCTTGAAAGACACACAGTTTCTCTCTTTAGTTAGCCCTTCACAAGCTGATCATATCTAAATTGAACACTGTGCCCTAAACCCTAAAGAAATGCACCAAGTTACTATTAAACAGTTATCTTCTGAACTTGCTTCCTCTTCTGCAGCCCAGGGCAAAGTCTGTGTGTGGTACTTTCATACACCATCTACTAATTGGTGGTAACTCAGTTGGAAAAAAAATGGCATTACTTACCGAAGGACAAGAGCAGGTTACTTTGGTTGTCCAAGTAGGTCATCCACTCTTCAAATGAAGAATGACTGACACTCAGAAGTACCAGTAATACAGCAGTGGCAGCTGTTGTCAAGAATGTCAGCTTCTTCCAGCTTTGCAATGCTGCAATGACATTTCATACCAGCCTTGTTTTGATCTACTGCAGATTTAAAATGATTCAGCACATACCTTTACATGCCAGTACCTTCCCACTGGGCTGCCAGCAGTCACCATTACTTACAACTTTGTTACATCAATATCTGTCAGTGCACAGCTTAAGAAAGTTCATATTTTCTACTGTTGGCTATTACTTTCTGTGTTTCTAACTTTTAACCAGTAAGTTCAACTCAATCACACACAGAATGCTTTAATGTGCCTGCTTCGCATGTGAACCACGTGCATAAGAAGTGACCCACAGAAATTCATTGATTTCACTGTTCTGATAGTTCAGTCTGTAATATTTACATTTTTTTAAAAGCTATTTCGCACCTAAAAGTTTAGTAGGATAATCTCCACCTCCTGGGCAAAGGTTTCCCCAGGAAGACTTGTACAACAAGGTTTGTAACTGTATGGAAACAAACACAGTTCCTGTTAACTTGGCTTTTCAAATCTCAAATGTTTCAAAGGTGACAATTTGCAGAAAACAGAGCTCCCAAAGATGAATATGTTGCAGAGTAAACATCATGCTTTTCCAGTAATCTTCAGAAAAGTTGGCATGCTATGCAACAAACACCATAAATCAGTTTTCCAGTGCATAACACTTTTTCTTACAGAAAGGCTCACTGGACATAATTATGCCAAAACCATAATTTAATGACATTAGCTCATTTGAGGGGGGAGGGAAGAGGAAATCAATTTTCAGAGTTTCAAAGATCAGTGTAAAAATATAACCCCCAAATTGCTAAAGGCTAACAAAAAAAAACCCAAAAGGGCAGAAGAAACTGAAGCTACTTTTGAAAGAATCATTAAATCTTAATGGAATCTCATCAATTATGAATTGTGGAGGAAGGCAATCCTTGCTCACACATTCAAAACAGCACATACATACTGGTTTATACTCTCTCTCCTTACCAGGAAAATACATGTAAAAGAAATAAGGAAATTCATCCCCCCAAAAGCCAGTTTTATTTGGGTAGTCTTGCTGTAGCCATAATGGACTAAGCTGAGAAGCAAGCCCCAGTTCTTTCAGCCTGTTTCTTTTTTGTGCAAGCCCCATTTCAAGGGGCAAAATTCAATAGCTTCCATGACTGATTTATAACTTTGCTTATACAAGAAGCTGAGCACAAACAGGGCCTGGCTTTTCTCAAATTATCTCCTGATACGAAAAAGAGTCTGCAAGATTAAAACCCTTCCTACTTTTTTACAGTTATGGTAATTAGTCTAACAAAAGATACAAACTCTACTGAAAACCATGTTCTAGGATATGGCTTTAAAAATCTTGTTTAATTTGCAAATACACACGTACCCCACTTAACAGAATATCTTCTTTCTACATTATAAAAATCCATAAAGCAATTCAGTCACAGACTAAATTACACTCTAAATTACTGATCATTACATTTTGCATTCAAATTCAGAGAGCAGATATTGCTTTTTGACTGTGGATTTGAGATACAGTTTCCATAAGGAAGAAGTACCTATAGGTCCCCTTAATTTCATAAAAAACACCAAGTGCTCAGCGTTTCTTGACAGTAAAACAAGCAAACTGAGAAAGTCTCAAACAACAAAATTTAAGCCCTTCCCAAAATCCAACATCAGAAATTTATTTCTGCTATTTCAAAATTTATTTTGATAAAAAGTAATTTTATAACTACACAGAAGTTTACAGTTTTTTATCTTATAGCTTAAAATTTATCCATGGGCTGATTAATAACAATTTCTCGTTGAAGATCTCTGGATTGAAGAGGAAAGATTTAGGCATGCAATTAATATAATTTTGCCCTGTTCTTTAACAAAGCTCTACTGGTTTTGAAGATCTCTGTGTTGAATTACTTTATGACAGCTATTCGGATAGGCTTAAATAAAAATCCAGTGTTAATTACTTAGAAGAAGAGCACCTTGCTGAGAAGTTCCTTAGCCTAAAAGCTTGAGACATGTCAGGTTGAGGGGGAACAAAAAGAGCATTTTCAACCATTCCACTAATGCTTTGTAACTTCTGCTATTTTCAGTAACTCATGAAACAAGTGTTCTGTTCTCAGTTACTGTGCTATTGGATGACTTATTTTTTCATGTGCACACTACTGCAGAATATTAGAGTGAAACTGGATGCACAAATTCTATTCATGTGATCAAGTGCTTAAACAGGCAAGTCATCAGTCGAAGCAAACACTTGCTGAAGGTAGCAGAAGGTGTACACACAAGGTTTAATATCTATTCTGCAGGTGACAGCAGGACTGCAACAAAAGTGAATAAAAATAGCTTTTCCAAGCTCTGCGTTCACTGTAGTGAGATATTCTTTGTGCACATTGAATTCAGACAAAATTCAAACTGAACAGAAAGGTCCTGATTTGTAAAATGGGTCACTGATCTACTTAATCCTGGGAGAGCAACCTGGTTCCCTTGCATACAATCTGACTAATCAGACTTGATGGCACTGAGCTACGAAAGGCTAAAAAAGGCAAACTCGCAAACAGCTGCTGTTTGAGCTTATTGACTGGTACAAGTCTCTATTTGCAGAGTGTATTAAGGAAAATTCTGTTACTCTGATATATGGCCATCATCTTCACATAAACTGGAATTAATGTGTTTCAAAGATAGAAAATATGTTGGTATTTTACACTCCCCAGGACTCTTTTCCCTGGCAAGCACCCTACAAAGCAAGCAGAGTGTGCCCTAGTCTCAGAACTAGCACTTGATTGTAAGACACTTTGCAAGAATCCTGTTCCCCTTCCTGCCTGAGACATTCTTGTAACACTTTAAATTCTTCATCTAAGCCTCGTGTCATTTCTACTGCTAATCACTGTTCTGCCTAATGATGATGGTGATTCAATAGAGTTTTTTTAATATTGTTACTGTCCCTTCAAAAATATTAAGCAAATATTAACACTCAAATGGCTTAATGCTCAAAGAACACTTAAATTCGGAGGAATCTGAACTCAACAATGTTCTACAGTGTTAAGGCTTTGTTCAAAATTATTGGCCAACCCTACTAACTAAGCAAGAGATATCTACCTGAGTCAGAAAAGCAAGAGGATCTCATTAGTTATGGCTTTAAAATAATTCAGATTACTTTTTCCAGGGTGATGAACCAGTAAGTTTAATCTTTGTTCTTTCTATGCCTACCTTCATAATTTGCAATCATCCAACAGAACTAGCATGCTGCTCACCAGAGATGTTATGCACATTCAAAGGGAGGATCCACTAAAATAAATTTATAAACAGTCTGCATTAAAATTAATAGGTTCTGACTTTCTAGCAGCTTTATAAACTATTATGACAACATAAGAATGGTAATAAAATGTTAAAGCTCTCTGAAGGCTTCAAAATTTATTTTAACTGTGTGTGCATGACTGGTAATTGCTTCTCCCCCCAGTAACAACATGTGTGTAATTTGATTATTTTAAACCATGAAGGACAGTAACCTTTACTTCAACATACTTTAAAAAAAATTGGCAAAACAAATCCATAAATAATTAGATCTCATCAAGATGTAGCTAACTCCTGACACTACACTATCGATAATTGAACTTATGACTAATACTAAGAAAGAAATATGATGTGAATGATTTATGAAAAAAGCTAAAGAAGATATCCTCATGCAATTCTTTCATTTCCTGGTGGAAATAAAACTATCCCATATTTTTAATAATACATTATTTCATTTCCTGTAAGATATTCCCCAGTGATAATGAATACTAGAAATGTTTATAGTATTTTTCCAGCACACTGTTTTAAAGTTATAATTCCAATTTGATATTTTCTTCCTCTCTTTCACCAAGACCATTTATTCCCAATTGATTAATTACTATAGGAAAATTCTACATCTTGCTTCAGGATGAGGGAGTTGGGTGAGCATAAGTGATGGGAAGGACTGGAGGTTGCTTTCAGGGGAGCTGCCATGGCTCACCTTCAGCATCAGCCTTGTGAGGGGCCACAGATCAGTGCTGATGGGGTTTGTGCATCAGAATTTAGCTGCTGGCTTGGCAAGAACTCTTTCGTATGCAGTACCATGTTAATCCTTACAACCACAGGGGTCTGCCAGTTTCATCTATTTTAGAAATTCTTCATATCGTTGGAGTAAGGAAAATGGTTTAACTAATGAAGCCTCTAAACACCATCTTTGGTTCATGTTTCTGTCTCCCACTGCACCAAAATACTTGATCTCAATATGGATTCTTTTATAAAAAAACGCCAACACTTTGCCAAGCTTACAGTGGGAGTTGCACTTAAAAATAGACTCTCTTTATATGGAAATTAATTTATGGAATTCATTGAAGTTTCTCAAATATTGCATCAAAAATGGTTCTATGATTAATACACCTGCTTCAAGATAATTTCTGTTTGCATGACTATAACAATAACTGCAAAACCAAAGGTGGGGTAGCTATACAAGGCATTGCTTTTACTAACTACCTTGTAGCAACTCATGACAAACCCACTGTGAGCCAGTGAAAGTACAAACATTCAAAACTTGGAACATTTCTAAAAGTCAGAAACAAGGTAGGAACTGGTAGCGGTCTGCGCTCATTAGTCACATTATGATACAGCTCTTTTTTTTGTGTCACTATGCAGAAAATACCTGCTTTTCACTTAAGTTTTTTTTTAATGAAAACAATTCTTCAACCTTAATACTTGAATATATACACTTCATATTAAAAAACACTGACACTAAAAACTAAGTATTAAACAAAGGCTGGCTAGAAATTACCATCAACAAGAAGAAAATGTGAGCCACTATATGCACTTCCCATATGCATACACCCTCAAGGGGAGTTCAAATATTGGAAAGAAAAATACAGCAAAGAAATAAATAGTAAAGGCAAGAAAGTTAGCATTGCAAACTTGATTTAGGTGCATAAGTAGGAACCTATGTCTTCCCTGCTACAAATCCTTTTGTTACTTGCTTTTTTTTTCCCAAAAAGTTTGTCCACAGGACAGGTGCCTCAAAATTGCCCCCAAGTTGAAAAGGAAAGACTCCCTCAAAGCATTCCTTTTCATCCTCCAGAGGAGAGGCAGGGTTCAGTTCTTGCCAATCAATCTTAGAAACTACAATATCTGCATGATTTCTTATAAATAGCTTGAGAGAAAACCTTAAGAGACCTGGAATCATTTGTTTTGGTCCTTAAAAAATAACCTTCCAAGCTGTCAGAAGGTTCCAAGTAATAGAAGAGATGCATGACTAAAGCTGATTCAGGAAACTCTAGAGTAACTGTGTCTCAATACCACTTGCCATTCTACTGCAGTCTATCAGTGGATAAATTCCAGCTTGTGTCAGTGATTTCATCTGGGAATGAAAATAGAATGATAAGCAGCTGCTAGGGACACAGAGGTTCAAAATGAAATTGTGGGGTGTTACACTTAGCAAGTACCAATCTATTCTACTGCCTCATCACTAAAGATCAACAGGTGGGGAAAGGGCATTTTCTAAGAAATACAAATACTTAGCAAATACAGACTTCCAACAATTCTGTTTAATGAGCACTACACTCTTTTGCCAACATCAGTCTCTTTCCATAATTCATCTCCCAGTATCCTACAGAAAAAAGAAACGTGTCATATTTGCAATCCCAGCACAGAGCTATAAGGTGTCTAGCTTAGAAGTGCATTAAGTGCTGTTTCATTTATTATGTTAAACTTGGCAGAAAACACAGAACTTAACTGCACAGGGCAGGACTATAACTCAAGCTGGATTTTTCAGGAAACCTGGAAAACTAAAAAAGGTCAACTTACAACAAGACTTTTCCTGGATTTATGGATGGCACTGGATGTGAACAAATACCTTTTCCTTTTTCATAATCATCATATAGTATTTCAAGATCATGTATAATCTACAGTTTAGCTGGAGTGTAGGAAAAAGACTTAGAAACTCCAAAAAAGGACAGGAAAGCTAACTTGTACTTGGAATGTCTGGAGACAATGGAAATAAGGGTAAATTTAATTCATGAGGTTTTTTTCAGTGTATACCAAGAAGTATGGAAAGATCCTTAATTTATTTCTTCTTACAGCTTAGTGTAAAGGTAAATAGACTATCCATTAGGTTTAAAATTGTATTTCACCAATTCCATTGGATATCCAAGACCTTATCTTCACAATATTGGTTAAAGTATGGCAGCAGTAAATGTCATGCCTGTCAAGCTGTACTGTTCTGAGCCAATCCATGTTAAATTTACTCTGAGTAAATGTCAGTGCTATCGAGAGTTCTCAGAAAAAGCAGATTTTTCTTTACAGACAAGCATTTAACAATAAATTGTCTGGCTAGTACAACAGCAGCAAGCTAATGACTAGGTCTTGCTTCCTGGGATGATTTAAAAGATGTTACACAACTGGTTTTTCATGTCAAGACAGTTTTTCACACTGTCACACAGCTTCCTCTCCACCACTCCAGGATGATATCTACCAATTGGCTGCATATCCTGGCTGACCTGTGCCTAGGCTTTTCTAGACATTCCATTATGTTCCTTGAAGGTGCACTTAGCCAGTTATCTAAAGCAGGAAAATTCCATACAGTAATTTCAAGGTTTACACAATCCAATCTCTTATTCCTCTGCAAAACCCACCTTGGGCAAACACAGGAACTGACTGGCTGTGCCAGCTGGGCAGCATTACTTGGAGCTGCAAAGAAAGCAGAGAGCTAAGCTGAAGCTGGGATCTGCCCCCTCCAGTGATACCACACAAGTCCTGCCTCTTCCAAGGAGCTGCCTGTCCAAACATGATCCACAGAAAGTTATATTCATTATGTGATCCAACACAGCTGATGGATCAAGCTCCTATCATTGTCCAGTGACAACTCTCACATAGTACACAAGTAGAAAGCTGAGATAACCAGGTCTGTGTTACTTTGTTTTCTCATCTGTAAGTAAATGTCCTTGGGTTTACCAGGTTGTGTTGTTTTCAAGGCCTGCCTCGAATTTTCATCCTTACAGATTCAGTCTAAATTCTGAATCCTGGCAGGACTCATTTTGCTGAATTTCTCTACTGTTCCAAGATGTTCCCATTATGAATGGAAACCCCCTTTACTTACTGGTTTCCATTGCTCCTGATCTGGGACACATTCCATGCAGTACTGAGAACAGAAACAGCCTGAATACATCAAACCTTTTAAAGTTACAGCAAGCTGTAAGAAAGCAGAAATTATTCACCACAGTCACAGACTGATTGCTTAATATACTTTTATGGAAGAACTATTAATTCCAGTTAATAAAAATAAATACTGAACAAAGAAATTAAAATTACTACTTGCACAACAGCCTTTTAAAATCTCATTCTAGATACAGGTTTCATTCACTGGTTACTACACAAGTTGGCTTTAACCATGAATGCATTTCAGAAAATAATTGTTTTCCACTTTATCCTCAGTTTCTTAGCTCCTTGAGGCAAAGAGAAGATGGCCACAAACAGAGAAATTAGCACAGGCAAAAAACTTAATATTGGGACCTTAAGCTGTTCCAGTGTCCCAAATACTGCCAGACATCTTCCCAGCAGGTATTAAAGGAACCCAGTAAGTTTTTTATGGTTTAGGACCTGGGTGGGCTGGGCTGACTGTGCAGACCTGCTCCAAGAACAGTAAGGTTCCCCTCTGCCCCTCACCTTGGGATTGTTTAAAAGAGCACGAGACCTCTCAGCGCTACCACAGTAGGAGCAAAACTGCAGGTAACAGACAGTAGCAGAGCTGTCAGAGGTTGGGTTACAGCAAAAGTAAAGCTAAAGCATTAACTCATTAACTCCATCCTTTCTTTTAAGAAAGAATCCACCTGCAGACTTCACTTGACGATTCACACATTAGTTTCCATTGCTTCAATTTCCCAGACATTCAAAGGACTAAAAAAGGAATCTTTTGCTTAAAAGCACACACCCTCCCCCTCCCCCCCCAGCTTTGTAACTGCTTTCTTTGAGGAAGAGAAGATCCAACATTTTGGGGTTTAGAGGAGTGTGTGCTTTCAGGAAAAGACAACCCACACCTCTGGGGTTTAGAGAAGTTGCAACAAAAACTCCTCTTTCAGGTTATCAGAGCTTATTCCACCTAAGAGTGTGCTGGGAAGACACATTTTACACATGCCCTATTTACAATAGTATCCTAGATAGCTCACCAACACATGGTCTTATTCTGTTTTAGTCTTTAGAGCTAACCCTTTTACTCTTGCAAATTTTACACCTGCTTTCATGAAGTTTGTTATCCCAATTCTCTAAAAATTTCCATGAAGATTTCCTCACACTTTCTTGTATATTCAAAGATGACACATACAAATTTAAAGGGTTTCCTATTGCCATTACAACTTGAAAAGACATTTTAGATAATATCCCTGCTGCTTGTCAGAAAAAGCTGAAGGTGTGAACCTGAGGTCATTCTGTGCAATCCCGGTTTTAGCCCTTTTATCTAATGAGATAGAAGGTATCTTTTAGGGAGGAAAATATAAATATAAATATTTGCACACAAAGATAGTAATGTAACAAGCAACAATAATGTTACAAGTCTGTGAAATAACAACATTCAGGAGCTCAGAAACCATGGGCAAATGGTACATATTTTTTGCTTGGGTTTTTGTTGTTTTTATAGAGAAGAATGCAGATGTAAAGTTTCAGCTGCTGGATGCTTGCTCCTAGTTAAAAGAGAGCTTACTGAAGGAAAAATCAGTAAAAGGAAAATTATCTTCATCCCGGCTCAATCCAGGACAATGTTACAGAAAAATCTAAAGGCCCTGGGTTTAAGCTTAATGGGTCTGAAGAGAGTAAAGGTTTTATAATCCTTTAAGCAAAGATATGGATGTTAGATGTCTAAATGTAAATTATTTAATATCTCAATTAACTGCCGGAAGACTCTGAATTTATATCATTTCCACATGGAAGACAAGCAGAGTCACAAGTTACAACTACTGATGGGAAGCCTAGCAACCTTTTAGATAAAATTAGGAACTAAAGGAATTAAAATCAGATGTGCTCTTTCCTCCAGTTGTATGTTGCTGCCATACATTTCTTAGACTAAGTTAAGGTCCAGCTTCAAAATTAATTTTCTTTTATTTGTTTTATTTATTAACACATGGCTCAGACATCTTTTTGATGGACAAGCACCACTTTGCATTAGAAGCTGTTTCCTCCCTCAGCAATGTGACATGCTTTAGTACCAGTGAAACAACTACTCTCCAGGCAAGCATAATTTTTTCCAATATTGCCACATCCATCTATGGTAACCATGTCAAGACTTCTTACATTATTGTCTTTAATTACATGATTTCCAGTAATTTCAAAAAAAGTTACACTGAAACCAATTTAAACTGACAGTTTCAGTTTGATTGATAGGAGATTTCCCAGAAGGAATTAATATAGTGTCTGCTAGTTTGACTTCTGAAAATATTTAATGCAAATATGTGTTTAAAAGTTGGGTGTTTTTTTTCTTTTAACAGAATTCCAAGTTCTTTACTGTTTTACTTTCTTATAAGCTATAAACACTAAGTAATTTCTCAGAATTATTTATCAAAAGATACTAACAGTTATTAAGTGGTATTTTTTTTCTTTTTTTTTCAATCAGTATTGCCAACCACAAAGTTGGCATGCGTTATATTTAAAGCAATTAAATATCTTCTTCAAAAATTGATAATTTTATTTGTTACCTGGTTTCTGAATGATAATTTTCTTTTTTAAATTCTAATATTATCTCTTACTATCTCTAAAGGATGTCGAGGCTTCTGCTAAACTTTTCATCAAATCTTGAAATACTTGACTGTCATCAATACCAACTTTGTGCAGGTGATTAATAACATTCTTGGGCACTAAGGAAAAATAAGTATCATTATCAAAGGAAAGTTCTGCAGTGGAGGATATGCATCCAATAGTTGGTAGCTGCTGTCGAATTTTTTATATAAATTGCTTTCTAACATACAGTTTGGTTTCTCATGGAAATAAACAGGGCCAAAGTTAGTCCCAGGGAATAGCTTGAGAAAAGAGAAGGGAGATTGAAGACAATTTTTGATTCAGATGACTGTAATCTCCCAGTAATTTAGAAATCCTTATTCAAGTCTTCCTATTTCCCAGTAGATTATCTCTGGTAGTGATAAATCACAATCAGTGGAAGATGTGGCATTCTTTTGAGAAAAAAGAAGGAAAAAAAACCCCAAAACATCCCTGATCTGTCATCTGTAAAAAGGGCAAGTGCACTGGCCTGATTCAGCCAGCACTGGGCTCAGTAAGTCCACTTATCGCTACTCCCAGCCTGTTCAAGATCCAAATCTATTATTACATTGGCTCAAAATTTTGCTTTGATTTTGTTAGGGCTTATTAATGCTCCACAAATCTTGCACAGAAATAGCTGCAACAGTTTGAAGAGTGTGTTTTGCTTCTATGCCCTTCTACTGTAGATTTGAAGCTATCAAGCACCAATCTGCATAATAACTGAGAAAAATCTGCTGTAAATGGAATGCTCTTCAGTGAGACTGAGAGTGTCTAATTAACTTCTAAGGGAGAGGTAACTGGACAAACGTATGAGACATTACATCATTAAAAAAACCCACATATCAGTCCAAGAACTGGTTGTATTTTCAAACCATCTCATCGATTTATGTTGCTGAACAGAAGGCAGAGACTCTTGGGACAGGATTCCTTCAGGTCACTGGGAATAAAGGGTTATTTCTGACATTCTTCCACTTATTCAAAAACCTGAATTGTGGAATTTAGTCTATGTTCATAGCTAATTAAATGTCGTCTTAAAAACACAGAAGTTTTCTGATTCACTTATAGAAATTAAGACAGTAAGGTCTTCTAGCCATTAGAAACAGGTATATATGTATGACCGCTCTGTTTTCAGCAATTTAGTGTTCCAAGTTTTATTTAGTCACATGATGCATCTAGGCATTATATTTAATATCCACAAATGGCTTTAGCTCTTTAATTATTACTTTAGATTACTTTATAATATACCACAACACTGAGTGCTACAATTTAATACTCTGTGGACAAAAATGTATTTCCCTTTCTTTGCTTTAGATAAATTTATTTATATGGCTAGTAAATCCAATAGGTGCTCCTAAGTTCTTGTATTCTGAAAAATAGTCCTCTTTAGTTCCTTATTCATATTTTCAACACATTCTTAGTCTCATATACATCACTCAAAACTCTCAGTTATCCTTGTAATCAAGCAGTGAGAGCCTGTCAATCCACCCTCCATGCACAAATGCTATTCCACAGCTCTGATAATTCTTGTCATAATGATCTTTACAGATACTATTTTCACCTACAACAGACAGCTTACCAGCAAGCACTGGGCCTTGTAAAATAACTATATCCATTTCAGAGGTATATTTACCAATGGGGTTCCAACTTCCACTTTCTGCCCAGTACACTAAAATAGCAAACACAAAAACTTTTAGAAAACCCAAAATTCTTTTGTATGGTTCTAGAGAAACATGAGGTAATGCAATTATCCAAACACGAATATTTGTGTACCACTTGCTTCCAAACACAGCTGGCTAATTAATAACAATTAAAATTATTTTTTAAAGTCTAGAAATTGACGGAGTAGAAAAGATTAAGACCCTACTCACAGAAAACTTTGGCTGCTTTAGCTAAGTTTTCAGGATGATTTGCCTTACCCTTTAGGCTCCTTATTTTTCAAAGCTGCCTATCTTGGATAGGTTTGCCTCAAAAACTTGCTCTGAACCAGAAGTCTCAGAGCCTTGTACACAGTAAGTTCTTTAAGCCAAGGAGTTCCAAACACAACACTTAAAACTCAACAAAATCCACACTTCCCAAAAGAAAACAGTTTTGTTGAAAAACATCTGACTGGCCCTAGATACAATCATCTATTTTTCTGGTTTAAAGGAATGTTACCTAGTCTGATAATCTTGTTGCTCTTTCTTTTTACTACTCTTGTTCCTGATCATATACCCCACCTCAAAAATCTGACATAAAGGAAGCAGTCAGTGCTAGTGAGCAGAGACAACATCAAGGCATAGTGGCAGACAAAGCACTCTCCACTAATTTCTAAATATAATTTCATGCTGACGTTTTGACTAAGAACATGGGTCATACACGATAGATCTGTTGGGTTACCAGTAAATGATTCATCCTATTCTGCTTGTTTTCAAGCTGATTCAGAGATATCAGGGAGTCCCACATTTCTATGAAGTAAATGTAACCTTGCCAGTTTTTTGAGAAACTAGTACATCACACTGCCATGAGGTGATACTCCCTTCTGAAATTGCCACTTGCAACTATTATTGCAACAATTAATTAGAAAGAGCTAATTATCTGGTTTAGTTTAAATTGCCCTTCTTCAGCTTGGGTTTTAATTCATACTTCAATGACTCCTGGCCTGAAGAATCAAAACTACAGACAACCTTATGGGTTCTCTCCCCCTTCAGTTTCATCTTTGCTCAAATAACAGTCAGAAAATCCATTTTGATTCATGAGCTCTCAGGAATTCTTTTCTTCCTGTGAACATTTCTAGAAGACCACCAATTCTTCTACAGAAAGTGGAGATATTTGCCTGTATCTTGTCTTATGGTTGGACTCAATTATCTGAAAGGTCTTTTCCAGCCAAAACAATTCTATGATTTTTATGGTCTGTAAAGATTTGCTTACTATGGACTCACCCTTTAATGTCAAAAGACCACTGCCTACGAGAGACAGGAGGGACGAAGCCCTGGACGAGTTTGCTCCCCTGATACAGACCATCAGTTCTAGTTCTATGCCATGGCCAGTCCTCCTGGGACTTGACAATCTTTGAGAAAAGTCATTGGCATCTTCCAAACCTATGCCTTTGTCTCTACTGGGCTTTTGCTAAGGACACACAGCCTTCAGAGACCATTTTTAAAATCACAGTTATGATCTATTAATGCAATGAAATTAAATGCTTAGTTGCCCAGAATAATTCTTTCTTTAGCTCTGTAACTAAATTAATATTTCATTGTAACTCATACCTCATAGCACAAAAGAAAGGGATGAGTGTTTAATTACAGTACATATTTTTAGTTAAATATTCGAGTATAACACTTGCAGTAAACACAATCTTCAACCTATTCAGACTGGAAATTAAAGAAAACATGGTAAGTTGTTACTTTTAGAATTGTTTGTGAATATATTTTGACTTCAGGTATTGTAGACTTCTTTCCCTGAAAAGGTCGTATCATTCTTCAGAAAAAGAAAAGAACAAAAAACCCTGAGATTTCTTTTATTTCTTTGTGCATGACTATTCTAAAGCAGGTCTGAAGTGAGAAACTAGCCAAGGTTTCAGAACTCCAGTGGAGACATCTTCCAGTTAATCTGACCTCTTTTCCGACAGTAATAACTCAAAAAATTTCAGAGTTCAGACGTGCCCTTGATTTGTTTTAAAGGGCACATTCTGCTTTTGAAAACAACATCAGTTCAGATAACTCCTAAAGCTTTCTGCAGTAGCTGCAGAAAATATCAGGAATTCTCTATCTACGGTATTAACTCTTAAGCTTCCCTGGCTGTTTTAAGAATCTTATTTAACTACACTGGACGTGTACAATCAAGATTGGCTGAGTAACAGAATTTGAAGTTCACCACACTTAAATATTGGTCAGACGAAGCAGATACTTTCATCTGTGATACCAAACAGAGTCTGAGATTTTCAGCCAGTTAAATCTATTGGGAGTGGGGGTTAGAAACACAAAGGAAAGATGACACCATCTTGCCTTCAAATCTAGCTTTTACAGTTTCACATACTCTTGCCCTAAGTGACTTGAGAAGAATTTGCAATCTTCAATAAGTAAGATGAGGAGGCAGAATTTTTGCTGTATTTTATTTTAGATAACTTTCTAACCACACCCATAAACAGGATTCTTGGTACATGCTTGTTGAAACTACAGATTATAAAATTATTCACTGTGGGTTTTTTGGTGCCCCCAACTAAACAACTTAATATAGCTAAAAGCTGCTCTATCAGTAGCTTTCAGAGTAAATATGTGAGCCTTCATCAAAACTCAGCTTAGTGTTTCTTTATGACAGAAGGGAAATTCCCTTGGGTAGACACCATAAAAAAAATGACATTCAAAGTGTGAAAGATTAAGTAATCATTTCGACAAATTGTTAATGCTGACTGGGGTTAGCAGCACCATCATTAAGGACAGACAGAAACTGAAAAGGAACAGCAACTCAGTTAATGAACATGCTGGAACCAAAGACTTTACCCATGCTCCATAGCAGTATTACAGAACCACAGAGGTTCTGAAGACCATTGAGTCCAAGCCTCCCCACTCAAAGCAGGTCCAACTAGAGCAGCTTGCTAAGGTTATTGTCCACTTGGGTTTTGAGTATTTGCGAAGACAGAGACTCCACTATCTCTCTGGGCAACCTCTTCCAGCATTTGACCACTATCACTGTGAAAAAGCTTATGTTTAAATTAAATTTCTTGTGCTTTAATTTGTGTCCATTGTATCTTGCCCATTCAATAGGCACCATAAAGGGTGTGGCTCCATCTTCTTTATTCCCTTCCACCAGGTATTTATCCAAGCATTTATTTTATACAGTCCCTTCCACCCCCCTGAGGCTCCTCTTCTCCAGGTCAAGAAATGCAAGCGTTCTCCCTCCATCTCTCCTCTATGTCAGATTCTCCAAGCCCTTGATCAACTTTGTGGCCCTCTGCTGGACTCATCCCAGTGTCTGTTTTATACCTGAGGAGCAAAGAACTGGACAAAGCATTCTATATCTGTCTTAACAGGGCTGCACAGTTGAATTGCACATCTACCAAGAACCCTGTAAAGCTGCTTTCCAGCTGCTCAGCCTGAGTCTGTACTCGTTAATGGGGTTATCCCTTCCTAGGTGCAAGACTGCACACTTCTCTGTTAGACTTCATGAGGTTCCTGTCAGCACACATCTAGTCTGTCCAGGTGACCACCTTATCCATCCAACCCTCTTCCCAGCTTCTACCACCTGTGAATCTGCAGAAGGTGCATATTTTATCCTCTATCCAGCTGACTAATGCAAGTATTTAACAATTTTGGCCCCAGTATTGATACTGGGATATGTTACTAGTGACTGGCCTCATCCTGCTGATGACAACCCATTGTGCCTGACACTTGGGCCCACTTTCAGTCTATCTTACTGTTCACTTATCTAGAACATACTTCATCAAGCTGTCTATAAGGAAGTTATGGGAGACATTGATTAAAGTATTGCTAAGGCCAAGATCAAAAACATCCACTACACTCTCCTCATGCTCTGAGATAGTAATTTTATTGTAGAAGGATGCTGTCAAGTATGATGCCTCCTGTTTTTCTCTTCCATATGAGGATAGTCTAAGTCCTGCCTTCAAATGCTAAATGTGTGAACCAGCTGTATCACAAAAGATGTACAACTCCTCTGGAGTCATTGGAGGAGTCCAAAAACTGAACTCCCTAGTAACACCTACTAGATGAGAACTGCCTTCAGAATTCTTCAATAAGAAAATTTCTATCTTCATATTCACAACCCCTACATATCACATTCCAGCACGTCTCCTATCTGAAAGGATGTTTGCTTCCATCACAGATACAAAACCTTTTCTTAGTATCAGGAGTCAGCAAGACAATAACTTTATTTACACAGCTGTCTGTCAGTGGGTGATAGTTCAGAATATTCAAAGTCCTTTGTATTCATTCAATGACAGATGTATTCTCTGCAAATAAACATACTTTTACCTTAAAAGATGGCAACCTGTGATTCAGTTATGAAAAAATGGCTAGCTTACCACTGTTTTGATACACCAGAACAGGAAAAAACAGCATTTCAGTGCTGTGTGTTCTCAAATAAAAGTGTCTAAAGCAACATCCAGAAGTACAGTGACTCAAGCAAAGAACAGTCAAAAGTTATGTTATAGTTGAGAGATAAACATGGTGAATGCATGGTGATAACTAAAGTGCTCATGCCTGAACCAGGGGTGAGGACAATGAAAAGAGAAAGAAACACACTTATCTTAAACCAAACACATAAAGTAATTAAAAATTAAATGGTAAAATGAGTAAAAGATGATGCAACCTCTGCTATTTCTTTTGGAAGACTCTTTACCAACTCTTTACTACTTCCTACAGCCAAAATCTCCAGTCCACATGTATTTTTCATTCTCTGTTTTCCTGCCTAAAGTACATGCCATTGTGCTCTCTGCTGCACTTTTCAACAAGGTTTCAATTTAACTACTGGCACACATATAGTTTATTGTAGTCTTTGCTGTTAATCTTTCATCTAAAATAATCCTTTGATTATTTCAGTGACATCTGAGCACTGAATAAAAAAAATGCTATTTATTTGAAATTTGGCCATAAAAAGTATTCAAAAAGCAACTGTCTAGTAGGAACATCACACTTTCTAGTTTTCCAGACATGTAAATACAAAGCAAAACCCAACTCAAACGTTTTAATGTATTTTTTAAAAGAGAGGACAGAAAATAATCTTCTGTTTTAATCTTTGGCTAAGGATATAATTTGGCAATAAGATACTGATAGACCATCAGGAAGAAAGTGCAATATACATTCATATATAATCTGTAAGTTTACATTCTAAGCTTTTTACGTCTTCCCAATTTAACATGAGACTTTCCAAATACTAAAAATAATCTCACCTCATTCATTCTGGATTTAATTGTAACCATGTAAGTGGGGTCTAAATGCCTGCCTATCTGAAGAATATCTGTGCTGATGCTATAAGGCTAACAGCTCTGCAGTATAATAGAGCTCCAATTTATTCACCTGCAAAAGCAATTGGCTCAGAAGCGTCTGATTCCAGTAACAACCCTGACAACTCTAGGAATGGCCCACTCCTAGCAAAAATATGCTTCCCAGTGCAAAAGAATTCTCTGTTCTCCTGCAGAAGTTCTGCTCAAATGAAAAAGAAAGACCATTAATCTTCCCCTTCATTCATCTGAGGCGCTTTCATACCTTTGCTTTGGCCTGGCAAGCTAGGAAATTCTACTCCCATGTTTCAAATAGGTGTTGTAACGAGGAGTTTATGTTCAGTATCTGAATCTTTCTTGACCTATATCTCCCATATAATAAAAATAACTCACTGGAGGAAAATCTAATTCAGACATACACAGTTGTTTCAGGAGAAAGAAACATTACAGACCATACATAATGTTGCAGAGAAATGCCATTTAACTCTCCCTTTGACATGAAAAGAGCAAGCAATATCAAGCAAGTTATACAATGCTGTACACAGTGGGAAAACATCTTCCCTGATTCATCTTTATTGTTCTATATATAGAGGTTGTTAATATGGGACCATAAAATTGTCTACTCCCTTTCAAATTTAGCCACAGAAATTTTTAATAAGCAATGTGTCGAATGTATTAGATATTAAGCTTCACATCAGTTGCCAGGTCTCACTAAGTTGTGCAAAATTATTTTAGTTGCTTATCAAAGTGGTATCTGCTGCAATCTCATTTGTAACAAAGCACTGTAGAAAGCAAAATTTCTCATGCAAAATTCATGAAAGTACTTTGCCATTGTCCCTAATCAAAAGGAAGCAAATAAATGCTGTCATAGAAATCCATCTCTTTCCTCCTATATAGATAAATAAGGAACTTTTGCTTTAAGATGGATCTTCAGAAATTAAGCTCATCATTCTCTGACTGACACAAAATACTTAACCGACAAATACATGCAAATAAACCTTTGACTGCCCTCTTTATTTAATGTTCCATTTGCACCACTTACACACTAAATTCTGTTTATTTGGGGACAAAAAATAGAGCTGTTGCCATACAGGTTCTCAGCTTTTCTATCTTTACTGTTCTTAGTATTATTCTCTCACTTGCTGGGCTTGTCTTTTGAAATACTAGTATGAATTTATGCTCTAAACCAACTGCTAATTGTATTCATTTAAGAAGTCTCATATGGGTAAAAAAGAACCATGCTATAGACAGTGATAATTACCCACACAACATAATTCAGCTGAAAATAAAACAAACCGAAAAACCCCAACAAAACAAAACACTACAAGGAAAAACCTCTTTGTGAAGATATCAAACATACACAATTTGGCCCCAGAATAAGTGCCACATCACACGGCAAAAGAGACGGGCTTAATTAATTGCCTGAATTAAAATAAAAATTCATGTTATTTTAGCTTTGTAGTGCAAAGACAAGTACAAAATACTTCAAGCCAGATGTCTTGAAAGGACAAAAAAGTTTTCAAAAGAAATTACAGTCCTCTGCAAGCTCTCACCCATCACAGGGAATGGCACTGCACATTGCATATTAATTGTTTAGCAAAAAGTTCTTTGTCCAAGTAAGACTGAAATCTGCAGCATTCTTATCCAGTAATACATTAGTAAGTGTTAATAAGAAAGGACTTGTGAGAGACAGACTCTATGGCTGCTACAGGACTAAAACATATTCAGCAGTGAATAATTCTTATTTGAAGTGAATTTTTATCCATGGCTACTATTATTTCAAAATCTATCAACATTGTCAAATACTGGAAATTGTAGTAACACCAGAAAAGCATACCAATCCAAAGCAATAATTAAAACTTGAGGTAACTCTCAATCTGCTTTAGACTACTTCTTATGTGGTTTTGATGTTATTTTCTCTTAGTTTGGAACATTTCTAATGTTCCCTACTGGAAATAATATAACAGTTTAATGAACACATTCAAGGAAAGCTAACCATAGGGGTGGAGGGGGGATGATACGATTTCTTTGTTACTCACACAGTATCACTACCCATCTTTCAGTAAATCTGACAGACTCCAAACATTAAATTAACTGAAAGGAAAACTTCATTTTGAACTGTGCTTTCCCATACATCAAACAGCCTGTGAAATGCCTTAGATTTTATGTCCAAATCCATTAAACACGCCGAAAAAAAAAGCACAGAAAATTCACAGTTGAACATGTGCTCACAGAAACCTTCCATACTTTGTTAACTTCATAGCTGACTTGATCCACGGGGTGCAAAGCAAAGCACTGAGCATACTGAGTAGCACAACATGGCATAAATGGAAAAGAATGAGGTGAAATATGAATATTCAAATCAACTTATCCACCTACACTGGTTTCCTACCTAGCTCTCAGTGTACAAGCAGGCACATGGATGTAGGCCAATCGGCAAAGACTCCTCACGGGAAGTCAACAGTTATTAAAAAGAATGATGTTTCAGAGCAGTGAAGAAATGAGATCAGTTACTTGAAGAAGCTGTGTTTTGTAAGTGGTGGTGTAAATGTGTGTCATAAGCAGCAACACATACAGTCGATCATTAAGGATTCAAATACTGCAGTTCTGTAAGATGTAGCATGGTAACAGGCTCCAGCTTGAACCACAGAGAAGCTTAATTTGTGCTCTTGTGATAAAGCACCATGCACAACTATGTGAAAGTCAGTAGAAGGAGGTTAATGGCAGTGAACTAGAATGAAACTAAATGTCACTACATCTTACTTTTCTGTAAAAACTTCTAAGTAGATAAGACATGTTCAGGAAGCTGTAAAATGTGCCCTTTGCTTACAAGAAAAAGGTCAGTTCTGAGCTAACAAATTGTAATAGGTTAGTCATAAATGATCATATCAGCAGCTGAAATATGGTACCTTACAAGTAATTTAAATATTATTACAACCACTTGCATCACAGAGCAACCCACTTTGCACAGTGCAAACTCCTGCATGCATTAAAATAATGCAATTCATGAAAAGATGAGCAACGATACCATGAAAAAGGAAAAATTACAAATTTCACAGCAGTGAAACATGCCTAAATAACCAATTGCACAGTCCCCTTTGGCATTAAAGACCAGTACAAGATATGCTTAAACATATTGTGTGCAGTGATTCTCTGCTGCTTTAAGAGAGCAACTTCACAGAACAATCAGTTCTGCTGGTTTTCAAAGCCATAAGCAAGCACAGGTTCTGCAGCTCCTCACACGCATCACGCAGTGGGAACTTCAGTTGACTTTGCTCAATTCCTAGCAGACAGTTGCATACAGAAGAGCACAGAACACACAGCAGCACGCTACTCCCACTTCCCTCTCAAGAAATAAAAATGAGCCACGGAGCCAATATTGCATACCAAAAATCCAAACCTACAAATGCAATATTGAGGCAGTTCTGTTCTGGAAGGCCAGATGAAGCTTTTGCTATGCACCCATTATTTTTATGTTGCAATTTGTTTTAACTCAAAAATTTTTTTATCAGTTGCATGGTTAGTTCAGTATTTCTTCCTGTTGCTGTGTCAACAGTTCTCTTACATCCTTATGAATAAGTGTCCCACTCCAAGAGGGTTCAAGTACTGGGGTGAAGCCAGGATTTGCTAAGGAAAGCTAGTCTTGAGCCCACACCTGCTAAGAAATGCCAAAGTTACTATTTGGTGCAGAATATTCTTAGGGATATTTCACAATGATTGCTTACACTGGTACAGCACATGACACACTCAACAGTAAAAGGCTAACTATTGATATTATTTTAATTCACAGTCATTAACAAGCCTGTTTGATAAGGTTGTTCTTTTTTCCTTTGAACACTGTACTAAGTCATGTGTTTCAAAGCTGATAGAGCACCTTAAAGATGAAATGCATACCTAGAATACTAATGTCTAGCTCTAACACACACACAGTCAGTACAGTAAAATTGATCCATGCTAATACATTGCAAAAAGCAGAAAAGCTATTACTATCAAAACAGGTCCCCTCTCCACTCAAACTTGAAGACTTCACTCTAATAGATGTTTTTCTGCTGTTGCTATTACACTGCTATGTCTTGCTAAGGGAGCTGCCCGACCTGCATTGTGGTCTGTGCTAATACCCACCACTTGCAGGTGTAACAAACCATTTATCTACTCAAGACCTGGAAAACATGATACAAAAGGACTACAGTAGTTATAGTTCTCATGTCCTTTTGAAAACTTAAATTCAGTATCCTTTAAGTCAAAGCCCACTTGGATTACACAAAAAATACTGGTTTGAACTTTACATTCTTGTAATAAGGATAAAGGAAGTTAATTTATAATTTTCATTTTATTCATACCAAATGCTGTATTTCACAAGTCCCAGAAGACACAGTTCTTATAAAAAAGTCATAAATTGTGTTCAAGTAAGAAAACAGTTTAATGCAGTTTTTGCTATTTTTTAGTTCACTTGTAACATTATTAAAGAAGAGACTGAAGAAAGAAACAATACTCATGAGATCTCTCCTGATATTTCTGGTCACTTTTTAATTTTTATCTTAAGTTATATGAACGGTGAAGACTGAGTTTGCAGTTAGGCCAACAAAATGCTCAATTTCTCTTTAGCTAAACCAGGTTTTGAATTACTCTAAAATGTTAAGTACTTGCTTAAAATATCATAGCACCAAATCTTCATAAGGTTCTATTTCTTTAGTCTATTTTTTATATAGGAAGTTAGTTTTCACAGAGTAACTTCACATAAAAACAGTACAAGTCCTAGTTTTACTGACACATTTACTATTTAGTCTGTAATTTTGTAGTGAAATGAGTACCCCAATCCCCTCCTTTTGAAAATCATATTTTACTTCAAATGAACTTTTGGTTAAAGAAGTCTGCAGTGTTGACTCCATAAGAAATGCAAGGCTGAAAATACTCCGTTGGAACTTCACATTAGAATTTGTCCCAGAACTGCTCCATGTTTGCTTGCAGGACAAGCTGTCCTCTCCAGGGAGCCATCCAAACTGCCTCAGTTTTCAGCACTGTGATTTGACAAATCAAAACTATATTCTAGTACAGAGCACTAAGTTCTGCAGATGCCTACATTTTGAAGGCAACAGGTAATATCTCTCTCATCTTTTTCTGAACCCTTCACCAAGCAGTTAGGACTGGAAATGAAAGAGGGGCCATCTCAAGGTTGTTGGTTTGTAAGCAACATTGCCCATTTCTTTTTTTACTTTAATCTTTTAATCCTCCTAATCCCTCTTATATACTGTTGGGGAAGGGGGGGTGTATTTGTTTTTTTTCTATGAGTAAACTGATGTTTCTGCCCCTGTCAAGACACTTTCTGCTCTTTCTTGCTTATTGTTTACTCTGTAATTTTGAATAGAGTGTTAGAGCAAACATTGCTCTAAGATTCAGTGGGTTTTGATAGACCTTGAACTAATCTAAAATAGAAATGTAAAGGACATTTTCAACCTAATCATTAAGTTCTAGAAGAATTTCCTTGTGATGGTGATAACTTTGTGATAGAATTTGAAATTTTATTGATAGGATTGGATGACAGATAATAGCAATGAACTCTAATGGGAGAGATTTCCTTTAGCACCAATTTTTCTACACAATCCTAGAAAATAAGTGCCTTATTTTTAATAAAATCAAATGTCTATGATTTATAACTTGCTTTGCAAAACAGTGTTTCCCAATTACTTCTAGAGGAGATTGTGACATGAATTGAAGATGTCTGTGTCAATTATAGTTTGCATACACAAGTTTTATCGTCTGAGGTGGCTGAAATCACAGAATCCAGTGCTTCTTCACAATGAGATCAAATGAAGGGCCTCTTATTCATCCTCCACCTCTCAACACATACAAACACAAATGAAGTCACTAGATGCAATGCCAAATGGCTGTGAAGCTTACAAAGCCATGTTTATCAAAACACACTCAAGACTTCCTAATGAATTTTCTTGCCATAAGACACTTTATCATCTTTATAAATTTATTTTCTCTAGACAAAATTTAATTTGTTGAAGACAAGATTAAAAGGTCATAAACAAAACATTGTCATTCAGTTTGCCCTTTAAAGTCATTTCAAAATATGATATATGATCTGCCTAATTATGTTAGAATTTGGTGTGACTGTATAACTTCTCCAAGATACGTCTGTTTAACATGGTAAGCACCACTGATCAGCTTAAAATATTCATCACTGTCACTGTGAGCAGTCTAAATGTATGCAACTAACATAGCATACTGGCAAATCCCCATGAGCTAGGTATGCTAAACATTCACATTAGCATTTCAGAATAGTAAGACAAATAAAAAGAATTAGGAAGTACAAACATAAAATCTGATTGTCACAGGGCGTAACACAGTGTGCAGAAGGGAAACAGAGATAAAAAAGAGATCTCTTCTTTTCTTCACATGACCATTTTCCCACCCATCTGGCATCAGTTTGCTGTGAATATTTTAAGCCTGCAAAGGTTCAAAAAGCCATTATAAGTAAACTCCAGAGACAAAAATACTATTTCCTGATCTGAGCAGTGGAAGACCAGAGAATGGAAACCGGGTAACTGCTCAGTACACGAAATAGATTTTTCCCCTCCGTTTTTTTCTCATCTAACACATATTTGTAGAAACAAAAGGTGTACCACTGTATTTTTCCCACAGTCCTAGTAGTATGGTGAAAGGGCTAACATATAACCGAGACCCAGAGGACAAGAGAGGTAGCTATACTGCAGGAAAAATAATCCATTCTTTCAAAAAAACTTGAAACTAAATGAAGATACAAGTCTAGTAAATTCTCTGCACCTATTGTAAGCTACTTGCACATCACCTAGATGTTTCACAGATGAATTTTTCTTGAAAATGATGAAAATGACTTATGGAATGAGTCAAGTATCTCAGCTAGTGTCCCGTTCAGTGTTCTTCCAGGGCCACAGTTATCTTGGCTCTGTTATACTGGAGCATCTGGGTACCTCTCACCGTCACATGTTGTAGTCTCAGTGGTCAGGGAAGGTCACATTACTATTGGAGATGAATAAAGTGCTAATTAACAGAATGCAGAAAATAATCAAGGTGGCAACGAAGTAGTAACAGATTCCTTCCAAATAGAACAGGCGTGTGGCCAAATTTCTGAATCTTGGAGAATTTATGGCATTTGTGCTTCTAATGAAACTGCATAGCCAAAAACATGCAGAAGCATCAAAGCATTGTGCTCACATCTGATCCTTGAAAACAACTCTGAATGTCTGTAGTTTTTACCTCTTTATTGTTTTGGTTTTTTTCCACAGAGCACATAAACTGCTTATTTAAACAAAGACCTCAGGAATACTTCTGTCTTTTTGAAACAGGTCTCCCATAGTCTGTTTCACATCTCACCTTTACTTATACAATGATAGGAACAGTGGGTTTTAGTCCCTTATTGTATTATCATAAGGATTTAAGTACCAGTTTGTTGCAAAGTGGTTAGACAAAGGGTAGGTAATTGTCAGAATGACCACTGTTTGTCACTAAATGGATTTTAAATATCCTCAAACCTTTATTAACCATAAATTCTTTATCTTTGCCATGCCTTTTAAGTAGCAGGAAACACTTACCAACCTGAGATAATTTTCTTCTACTGACATTATCTCTTAAATATGTATTGCTATGAAAGACTGAATATTCACCAAAAAACTTATTCATAATGTCTTTCTGAATATCTGTGTTTGAATCCAGATTTCCAGAATACTTAGTTTTGTTGTTTTTACAGCTGGTGTAGCCAGGAGTAGAGACAACAGGTGGGGTGGGGCTTTTGGTTTGTTTGTTTGTTTCTGTTGCTTGTTTGTTTTTTTTAAAGAGACATCATTAGAATATTTTAATCTTTCAGAATGAGTAAACAGCATAGAAAAGCCAATTAACTGCTTTTAAAAGGAAAAATTCTAAGCAAACTACGAAAAGTTTTTAGTAGCTAAACATCTCACAAGGGCTTTGGAGCCCCTTCAAATACTAATATGCTTTACAGTTAAAGTTTGACTTTAACTTCATTACAAGCCAAAATTACTGTTTTTCCTGCTGAGGAGGTAACTACACTGCCTGGCTAGTCACACTGCAATGGCTTTTTAAGTGTTTATCATTCAAGCTAAAAATGTTTGCAACACCATCTGCTCGTTCATAATTGTCATAGGCTTGAGAACACACCAAAGCACACACAAGCACTAATACGACTAGAAAGATGTCACTAAAGAGCAAAGGAGAAAGAAATAAGTATGTGTATTAACAAGGGTGGGCAATTGGTTTGCGTGGAAGAACCTGACAAGGTAACATTTAGACAGAACCCCTGCCCAGATGCAGAACAAGATGCACAGGGTTGTTTGCAACATGTTCAGCTATTTTCAATAGTTAGACACAGTATGGGGAAAACTGGGATGGTGGGGATGCACACGTTGGCCCAGTGCAGTCACTCCCTGTGATCAAACCCTTAACAACCCAGATCAGCAGAGGCTGGCACTCGGTTCACTCCACCTGGTGCAGGGAGCTGATTTCAGCCGTCTGAATACACACATTTTCTGCAGGATCCAACCAAATATTTGTAATGCTACTGTGCAAAGTGGTTTACCTGGAGTTTCTTATGGAAAATACGATGAAGAACATCTTATTCAGAGGATACAATCATGTAGATCAAAACATCAGTGTCTTCATCTTTCCATGAAGAATGTGAAAGAGTATGTTGGCTGCACTGCAAAGGATTAACTCTGCCCATACATACTGCTACATCCCAAAATGCTCACCTGTCAATCCTTTTCCACTGCCCTAAAATGTGTGTCCATCAGGAAAGGTGGCTGGTGCAAATAATGTGTTTCTAAATGAAATAAATAAATAAAAATGAAAGTGACATGACACACTAAACAAGGGATTTCAAACACTATTTTCTTGAAGAGGAGTGCCAACAGTAGTTAAGCGGGCAACATGTCAGTAGTGCAAGAGATGAAAAAATGTTTTCAAAGAGCACTAACATGGGAAGCTGTTCAGTTCTCATTGTACCGCATGTATCTTATGTCCCAATTATCCCCCTAGGACAGAACACTAAAGAAGGTTTACTTCTTTTATGGACAACACTTTCCTAAAATCCTTTCAAAAGCAAAAATACCCTCCTGTAACAGCAAGCAGACATAATTTATTGTCTTCAGTAAGGAAGTTTATGCCCTGTTATATTAAACTGGTGAAAGACCAATGAAGTCTTCACTTTTTTTTTCCCAGTCAAGTCATGTTTTAAACTTTTTTTTGTGACTGTAACAGATGCCTCACCACTGCTGTTCCGTGCCTGCTACTTCACCATGTGGTGTTCCTTACACAACCTGCTGAGAGACCAGTCAGCCAGATAGTACCAGCAGAAAAATAGGAACTTCATGAATAAACATTTGCTTAAAAATCACATTAATTCATCATTTTATCTGTCTACTGTGGTTACTCCACATCTGTAAATTGAAATAGTACCAAGCAAAACCTACTGCAGTGCTTTAGTTTCCACGGGCATAGAGATTTATACAGCCCCACAATACACATTTATGTAACAGCAGTTTCTCCAAGCTCACAAACTTCCTACTGAGATCATTATTTCATCCCTTTGGGTGTTCCAATCATCCTCCATTTTTTACCAAAATAAAACAAGGAAATGAATGAATAAGAAAGTAGGATAAAGAACAAAAAAACACTTTCATTTCTAACATTGGGGTTTTCTTCTTTATAATGTAAGTTCTCTAATATTAGGAGGAACAGATTAATGCTAAAGGAGGAGAGCATGCATTTCTTTATTACAGAAAGATTAATCAATTTTCAGAAATTATTACTGATTGCAGATACCCAATTTGAAATGCATTTAGAGGGTCACATTTTACTATGTGCAGAATATATCTTAAGAATTAGGTGCTACTTTAATATTTAAATGGTCACCCAAAAGTACCAGGCACTTCAAAAGCATGGCCTCAGGCTTTAATATTCAAACAAAGAAACAGTCATGCAAAACCTTATAAAAATATCTCCTCCAGCTCATCTGCTTGTACTTTTCTTTTCTCTTGCTACTCCTAAATTCTATATATATGTCATACAGAAAAATCAATAACAAGGGAAGAAAAAACATTAGCAAAGGAGTTATCCTAGAACATCTGAAAAAAGCCAAGGGCTATTCTGGCCTGATTATAAAAATAAATTTGCATTTTTCTTTCCTCTCCAAACAACTACATACCACAGCAACTGTCCACCACATGAGGAGAAAGAAATTCCTGAAGTAAGCAGTTCTTCTTTCATCCCATAAAAAGAAAAATTACTAGGAAAGACATTGTATGCAGAAGAATTGTTGATGAAAATGTTCGTTTTTAAGGAATTTTTAGCAGCCAGTGGTGACTGAGTACTGAGGTACTGCACTATTTTGCAATTGATCACAGTCTGTTTACATACTAGCTTTACTATTAGTGTGGGTTTTTTCCACCCATTATTTTTCTTTTTCTATGCAGATTCTTCTTTCTTACCTCCTGTAACCCTGCCTCTCTCATCACTCTGCTTCAAATTTTGAAATAAGTAATACTAAAAACTCAACCAAATATTGATTGTGATTGGCATTGTTCTGCAACATGAAATGAATGTTACTAGCCAGCTGTCTACACCTAGCTCACTCCAAGAAATACACCACCATAATTTTCCAAAGAACAAATTACAGATACAAAAACATGATGATGTCTACCATTTTTAAACAAAAACCAAATCTATCTAGCTTAATGCATCAGTGAATAAAAAGCTATCAATACTGTGCAGATCATGAAGCAAGATGTAAAGTAGAACACAGCACTGGAAAGGGATGATTTAGCAATGAAAGAAAAGACAACCAAACTAACTGCAAGTCAAGGAAAGTGGAGATACAAATGACCTAATTCTGCTTAATGAACAGCAGATACGTCAGAAAGGATTAACTCTGCCTTTCTCCATTTAAACTTATAAGCTTTATTCCTGTTGCCAACTCTTCGTGGTCTTTGAAGTCCATGCCAGTTCAAACGGTTAAAAACAAAAACATAGACATCATAAAGACCAGAGAAACTCCTAGACTCAAAGTTATTGAGCACATGCACTGAACGACAAAGCTCCAGGTTATGAAAAATAGATTGTGTTGACGACCAGCTTACCAGCAGGACAGCTTACCAAGAATCCAAGGTTTTTGAAACAAGAGAATCAAACCAGTTTAACATCCTGGTTGCCTAATATTCCTTTTTGCTGCTAAATCAAACTCTTGATACGTATTTTTGAGTCATCCAGTACAATCATTTAAAAATGAAAGGAAAAGAAACACAAAGTCATATGTATGCTCTGAAAGAAAGTGCAGTACTGAAGCCTTTGAAAAAGACCACTTCCATATTAATGAGATTCAGCATTTACAGTATCATTAATATCTAGTGGAAAAACACAATTTATGTTTATCACTGCAAGATCTCCAACATCTTTATCTGAGATGTCAGATGCTGTGTATTTAGGAAAAAAGGTATTTGTTGATTAGTTTTATCTCAAATGCATTCTAGTCTGAAACACACACACTTGTCCATCAGCAGAAAAAGTCTCAGTGGTTTTGAAATAGAGAAGCTTCTTAACTTTTGCCTTGATTTTTAATTCTCTATAACCATCCTCATTAACTGTTCTTTTGGTAGAACCCAGTTAACATGCAATTTCCCAAGTAACTAGTGATAAGACGAGAGGAAATAGGTTTAAGTTGTGCCAGGGGAGGTTGAATATCAGGAAAAATTTATTTACTGAAAGAATGGTGAGGCATTGGAACGAACTGCCCAGGGAGGTGGTAGAGGAACCATGCCTGGAAGTGTTCAAGAATTGTTTAGATGTGGCGCTTCAGGATATAGCTTCGTGGTTGTGGCAGTTGGATTATGGTTGGACTCGATGATTTTGAAGGTCTCTTCAACCTTAATGATTCTATTCTATGATTTTCTACTATGTGAGAAACAAAATGTATTCAACAAAGCCACTTGTGACTTCTGTCTAAAGATTTTATAAAAGCATCCTACTTTTGGACTCAACACTCTCTTTCAAAGCTTGTGGGCTCTGGACTTGAGTCTTCCATTAGGGAATACTTCCAGCCAAAAAAAAAAACCCCAAAATTACCTGAGGCTGTTGGGATCACTAAGTGTTGTTTTGTGGAAAGCAAAACAGCAGGAGTAGTCTTGAGAACTTCTCCTACCAAATTTGACACAGGAATTAATACACTTGTAAAGAATCTATGATTAGAATTTTGGTGAGTTCAAGTAAAATATCCAGGTTTACTTTTCCTCCTACAAGATGTTTTAAAGAAGAAAACAAAAACAAAGTTACAGAAAATAAAATCCAACTGATATTTACATGGTAACAAAGATATGATCACTAACCTATGTCCTCTATCCCAATAAGCAAATTTTTTATTTTTCCTATATAATAAACATTGAGGCATCTAGGCTTGAAAGGACTTACCTGTGCAACATTGCTTAACTAAAAGCTGTTAAATATGAAAATATCACGTGTACTGGTATGAACTACACTTCTTGCATTCAAAAATAATTTATGACCGCAAAATCATTAACATGTTTCTCAAATACATATCAGTTATCTTTTATGTGTTGAGAAGATAAGGAAATCTCAGAAATATTAGCAAGAAAAAAAAAATTCCCACTGGGAATGTGCATAAATTTTTTCCTTCTTACGTTTCTTCTCAGAGAGCCAAGGATAAGTGACAATGAAAGTCTTCCAATACTCTTCTATCCAATGGTTGTCTTTATCCCCCCTATAGAGAGATGTGGAAGATGCTAATGAACTAGGTGGTCTTTCTATGACTGATAACAAAGTTGGTACTTTGTTTCTCATTAATCCAATTAAAAAAAAAAAAAAAGAAAAATGTGAAACCACATGTCTAACACAACCTGCTCAGTTCCTGAGGCAGTTCTGAGTGAGATGTACATCCTTCAGTTGGACACAGTGTAAGGTACTGAGCTCTCAAGTTACCATGCCCTTACTAACTAGAAATTTAAGGTCAAGTTCTGTCTCTGCTAGCACATAAAGGAAAGCCAGCCTGATTCTACCATGTTTTTACTAGACAGCTACACAATTTTGGACTCCCTCCAACAGGAGTAGCTAAGACAGAACAGTGGTACTATGGTAACCCCAAAGCTTATCACTGTGAGACCTAGTCACTCAGTTGCACTGACTTTTCTACAGAACTTAGTGCTCCTCAGCATTGCTCCTTAGAACTCTGATGTATAGACTCACCATTAGATTGGCTCTAGTCGACGAAATTCCTTGTCTGCTCTAGATCACTTCTGATCATACCTAGAAAATACCCCCCACAAAAGAGCTAGAGATGAGCCAGCTCCCCAGCACACTTTATATAGCAGCACCACTGATCCACTTGGAAACTCAAGAGAAGAGAGTTCTCAAAAGCCTCATTCTGAAAACACATCACCCCACACAAAAGATTTCATGCTGCTCACCAGACATCACACTGTTCCCTAACAAAATATTTTATCACTGTGCTTACTCTGTACATTAATTTCAAGTTTTTAAAAAGCCACTTTACTGATACTAAAAAAAAACACTTCTTGAACATGATAGAGTTCTGGTTTAGTAAATGCAAGTTCCTACAGCAGCTGCAAAAATTTTTATTTCATTTACTAATTACAATCAGTAAGGTTGTTCCAGAAAACAGGTATTGCTACCTGTATGTGAAGAATTCAGTGAAGTATAAAATCTCTCCCTGGGATGGGATTGCTGCATGGAGTGTGTTTCACAGTGTTGCTATCTATCCTGAGGGCATAAAGTTCTTGTGAGAATAAAAGAAAGTTATTTTCCAAGGAAAGCTTTAGAAGTACAGCTTCCAAGACCTAATGTTCCGTTGAAACAGACACAATGGTAGAAGCTCCCTGTGGTGGTTACTTTCTTTGCTTTATTACGTTCTTTTTTAAATCTTCCTGTAGAATTCATTTTTGGCTGACACACTAGAGCAAAATTCATAGTTTGGGAGTTCCAGGTTGGAAGGAAGGTTATCAAATTGTCATTGATCAGTTTACTTGCTTATCTGCCTTTCCACTCCAAATTTTTTTGTGCTCAGCAGCAGGGAAAGAATGGAGCCAGAGGAGAAACTGAGAGATAGGGGCACCAACCCCATCAGTGAGTAGCAAAGGGAAACATTAGCTTCAGCAGCAGAAGAAATAGAGGTCACAAAAGAAGAGCAAAACACAGGCACAACAGCAAGACAATCCCTTAGAACTCTAGCAGGAAAAAATTGCAATGAATGAGGGAAGAAGTTGAAGGGCAATGAGGTGAAACTCAGAGGAAGTGGAACAGAGATGGATATCACAGAGGTAAAGAATCAAGGGAGTTGGAAAGAGACACACAATTTATAATACATAAGACTTTTCTGCAAGGATGAGACTTAAACTCATGACAACACGCCTGTGTTTCTACAGACTGTCCATCTTGGGTACTGTAAAGGCCACACTGAATACATATATGCCTGAAAATAATCTATGCCATTGTACAGCGACACAGCAAATCAAGATTTAGGGACAGATTATGTCAAGCAAATGACTGCAAACACTAGCCTAAGAGCATTTCAAATTTGTTCAAAAATTGTGAAGACTAGGTTTATCACATCAGCTTTTAGATCACAGTCTGTCTGCTCTATTCTAATTCTGTGCCTATTTATCTCTCCTTCTCCATCCAGCACAGAAGCGATAAGCCATCATGAATCCTAATCATATGTTCTAACTGAACAGAAATCAGATCACGTAGTCAGAGTCTGGATCTAATCTGTACTGCCTGGGGATTCAAGAGTGCACAGCCTAAACGTTAAGGACTTTAGGCCCAAGTTGAGTGCTACAGAATGACAGTTCCATTAACAGTGTTGGCTTTTTCAGCTTATGTTAGGAAAAACAAATGGGTATGACACTACCCAGAAGACATGCATGCATTGAATTATCTTCCTGTAGGCCAGATGTGCATGAATGTGTAGAGGTTATCATATAAAAAAGGTTTGTATGGGTTTTATTTATTATATGTGTGTGAGTGTATAAATATATAAGTGTATAAAAAATTAGCTACCAATCTTGGTAAACCTCTTAAGAGGAACTTAAATTTTAGGCAGACACAGTTCTACCTTTCAGAAATGCTTTTAAAACCAGAATTTTTCTTCTTGTGAGAACCTAGACCATCAATTGTGCCAAAAGAATAAAAATTAAAAAAAAAAATTTAAAAATTACTGCAGGTTTATTTATAAATTTAAGGAAGAGGTACTTCCCAAACCAGAACACGTGTTCTGTCTGCAGCACTTAACATTCAAACTATCAAGGTGTGGGGGAATAAAGTTTATAGTGTTGGATAAAAATTAGGCACATTCACAGTAATAAAAAAACCCCAAACTGATCATTAACAAGATGGTTTAGAACTGAAGTATTTTTTCAATTTTTTATTACTGATAACAGCAAAAATTCTTCCTATGGCATTTGGTATTATTTCTGTACAAAATTATATATGACCATGCAGCAATATTTGGTTTTGAGTTACAATTCTTACAGCACAATTAATAAAAACAATTCCCCTCAGAAAGAGACATTTTCTTTTAAGCTTTCAAAACAAAGATAAAAGGCTGGTGAATTTTTTGCCATTTAGAATTCATACAGCAGCAAGGCCATGAAGAACAGATTAATGAACAGTTATTAAGCAAAAATTAAAGTCTCAAAGTTATCTCCAAATTATTCAACAATTTGGTAAAAGAAGAAATTAATGACTAATGGTGTGAAGTAAGACCCTTGAAAACTGTAACTGTTAACCTTCACAAAAAATTCTGAGTGAATCCAATGGGTTACACTTGCCTGTGGCAGCATGACAATTTGTGTGGAACCTTTCAAGTTCCCAAAATAGTTCTGGAGTTCATCTCATCTCAGCTGTTAAGACTTACACAGGCTGTATTACAGGGAGATGATGACAGTTGCTACCCGTAATGTATGTATATACTAAAGGATGTTATTTACCAGGTTCAAAAAAATTGAGTTGAACATACATTTGTCTATCAGGCAAATCTGCTCCCTTAGGTCTCCACCACGGAACTGAGATAGAAGGACACAGTGCAAACATACAGCTAATGTTAGTAAGGAAACACTAGCCTTTGCTGTCTGATAATAAATAACACAGTGTTTGGTACAACAAGGATATAATTAAAATTTCAAATGCAAACATTATAAATTACTGATACTTTGGGATTATAAATCTCTGTAGTGTATTCTAATGAAAATAAATTGAATTGACATTGTTTTATAAGGACTTAACTCATTTCACCTTCACTCTTAGTATCTAATTAAGTTCTCTGACTCGATGTTTTGGAAACATTTGAAACATCTTCCTAGAAAATATGAGTTTATTAATGCTCAATATCAAGCAAGAAAAAAAACACCCCATAAACATTGGAGATAAGCACAACCTGACAATTCATAAAGATTTCATAACTTTACATTAAAGGTTGAAATAATTACTTTAGGCTTCAAGAATACATGAATATTTCTATTATGCTACTTGATCATCCCTAAAATTGCAACTTTAAGAGGTTACCATCACAATAACCTGGTCCAGTTTGATTAGAAGAGCTACGTTCACTTCCTGTCATAAAACACAGATGACAGAAGCATGGTAAAACAGACTTAAGACTCAACTGGTATTAAGCAGAAGCTGAAGTACACAGAAAGTAAAACAATATGAAAATGTAATAGCATCTACCTTCTCAAATGTCCTGGTTTGAGCCAGGATAGAACTAATTTTTTTTTTTTTTTGTGATTTTATTTTCCAGTTAAGTCCTTTCTAAGTAGCTGCAGTTGCTGAAATGAACAGCATGTTTTCCAGTCAGTGTCTGCCTCTAGGACTGATAATGCTCCATGTTTACAGTTATGGCAAGAGAATGGTATGAGGAACCCAGACCACTGCTTGGTTCTGAAGAGAACATCTTATACTTCAGAATCAGAAGGGAGTAAGGGGTCACACCTGAGACCCTCCTTCGGGGAGAAGCGGACCTGACAGATGACCAAAGTTAACCTCATCCCATACATGTCATACTGAATATAAATTTGGGGGATCATGGGGAACTCAGTCTCTCTTTGTCCATGGACAGCACTCTGAGAGGTCTCCGTCCATTTGTCTGCCTTTGATCCTGATCCCTGAGTTCTTGCAACCCAGCATTCCTGCATCCCAGCTCCCATCTGCCACTGACTCCAGGACTTGTCTAGGGCCTGCCCTGCAGCTTCGGTGGTGATGTGGGTGTTATTGGGGGATGGGGGAAGAGCGTGACACTGCTCGTGTGTATATTTATCTATATGGGTATATATCTCATCACTACTGTCTCATTAAAGCTGTGTAGTTTAGTTTCCAACCCTTATTCCCTCTCTTTTCCCTGTAAGAGGAGTGAGGGGGTTAACAGAAACATCTGTCATTTGTTTCATTGCTGCACCAGAGTTAAACCATGACATCAAAGAAAAACGAAATGGATTTCCAAGAACTGAAATATAGTGCAAATACTTTGTTCTGAAATGTTTGATGAAATAGGAATGTGGCTCAGCCTTTTCTATGTCATAAACACAGGATGAACTCCAACAATCTGACATTTCATTTTTTCTGAATGGGGATTATCGAAAGTCTTAAGCAACAAAGTGAATACTGTCCAGCTGCTCTACATTGCAAGAGCTGTTTCAAACTAGAATTAATTCTGTTTTGCAGTAAGTATGCAGTGGACAAAAGTGTCTTACACACCTGTGATCAAACCCCTTGATCTTCATAGAGATAGCAGATACTATTTTTGCTGCATAAGAGGAGGTATTAAATGAAAAAAAATTGACTGTCAGTACTATAATTTACTTCCGGAAGGTTGTTTGTTAATTTTTTGTTTTGTTTTGTTTTTCTGACTGCATCTTTGCTGTTCCTTACTTTGGAGTTTTACGAAGATTTACAATAAAATCATACAATGACTTTTGAACCATCCTACCAAACTTGAATTAATAATTGTTCAAGAGAAAAAAAGTGATGGCAGAAGGTGGTGAACTGGGAAACTGCTTTTTTTTTTTTTTTTAATAACTTTCGAATATACTTCTGGAATAATTAAAGAGAAGCAAATTCAACATCTATTAATGGAGGGTTAGCAGCCTGGGAACTGCTTCAAGTCATGAAGTTCAATTATTAAGAGTGGCAGAAGAGTGTAACCCTCTTTTACATCCCAAATGTGATACAGTCTTAGAGGATTCTCACCTGTTTAAAGTTGACCCAAATGACAGCTATTTTTTAAAATGGCTTAAAACTCCTCCCCATTATCTTTGCCATAGAATATGCATATTTGTCTTGAGATGTAGTACAGTGCTCTAGACTTGACACCACATATTATATGTTCAGTGCCTACTCTCAAAGATGTCTGTAATGTCATAATGATACATTTTTAAGAAGCTGAAGGCTTTAATGGAAAATGCACTTTTCTTAGCCTGAAATGAAAGAAATAGGGAAAAAGGAACAAACGGGAAAAAATACACACCAAAAAAATCTCATTAAACTACTGATAGCCTCTGCCTCTACAGGAGCAGGTGCTTGCTGAGTCAGAAGACTGAGCTCACTTAGAAAAACCAGACTGGAACTTACCCACTAGACAAGTAGTAAATTAAATGCAGGCTTCAAAGCATAAGCCTCAAGAGGACTCGAAACATTGATTTTCAAAGAACGTGGGGGTTTTTTCTTCTCGTTGAGAAACTGTTTTGTTGTTCAGAAGCTGTAACCTTGTGAGTGACAGACTTAAGAAATCTGAATCAAATACATCTCAAATGTATGGTCTTATTATTTGGAGATTATTTTGATACAAACTATTACAATCGCATCATGATTTGTCAAAATAGATAGATCATACAATAGATGCCTATAAAGTAAAAAGTGGAACTGTCACTAAGTAAAAGCATTGTGAGGTGATCTGTTAGAGAAATGTTTGTAGACTGATCTGAATTCAAGATTAATTGACCCCCAGCACTGCAGTAGAGGAGTTACAACAAAGTCAGAAAATGTGTGCGTATTTATGTCTGTGCATATATGCATACACACAGAAGGGAACCTGTACATGAAATATTGAGTAAATATAGATGGCTAAAACAACTAAAATAATAATCCTGAGAAACCACATGAAATTCCTGGAATTTTATGAAAAACTAATGTTCATATTATCTGTATTTTGCAAATATTTTCTTTAGGAAAGGAAGAGCTTTAATGACAAATTAGACTATCATGCACAGAATATATTCTAGGGCACATCCCTCATTTTTTAGGGAAAAACAGACATCAGAACTAGCAACTGACACTCCAAAAAACCCCACAACAAACCAACCAGCAAGCATGTATTTTCTGTCCTAAAATAGACAAATTCAGGACACTTCAGTTTTGGTCAAGAAGGCAACCCAGAAGACTATGCAGAATTTGGGCAACAATAAATGGAAAAATGGAAAAATGTTTCAGTCATTATTCATTTTATACATTGCATGCAAAGTACTTTTGCTAAAAGTAATATTGCACCCAAGAGTCTGTACTATATATTTTAGCATGAATGGAAGGATATATGAATTCTTAAGCTTAGCAACTAAGCTGTCCTTTAAGAACACTTTCTTCTATAAGACTGAAGTAAGTAATAGCAACTAAACATTATTCCAAAACATAAACCCTGCCATGTGGTTGAGAAAAATATCTCTCTCTCCAAATGAACCCAAGCATATATTTAATTTTAAGTTTAGTCTGTTTCCCGTTCCTCTGGTCGGTTTTTTATATTTTATTTTTAATTTATAAATGTAGATGTACTTGCATTCACACAAAACATGGCTCCAAAAGTCACCCTCTCCTTCCCTATAAAAAAACCCCTCAAAATTTGAACGACAGTAGGAGGAAGGAAACTCTCCTGAGATTTATCATCTTTTAAAAAGCAAAGAAATATGGAAAAAGGACATCCTTTGCACATAACTGTCTGACTAGATACATAATACACCAATACATCTAATTATTTGAGCTAGAAAGAGGCATAAGCTGTGACAAGCAGAGACCCATTTAACTTTTCAATACTAAAATGCCAGTCTTCAAGTAAGATTCCAAGCCAAAATTCAAAGCAGAAGTAGCAGGCTTGCAAACTTAAATCCCTAGCAGCTCCCACACACAGAGACATCTAAATGTGAAAGACATTCAACTACAGCTAAAATGTGCTCGGAGGCAGCATCATCAGTTCTTGTATGTGGCTTCCAATGTACCATTTTTGGCTGCAGAAGGAGCTTTTCACCTTTGAAACAGTTAAAAAACAGTGGAAAATTAACAACCACTTTAATTAATCTGCTGTTAAAATATGCAATTTTATACCATTTGGTTGCTTATTTATAACCCAGAGCCACCTCCATTCTTGTGTCAGTACAAGTGTTCAGATGTGGTGAATTGAAACAGCAAGTGACTTGAGTTTACAAACAATAACAAGTTAATTCAGCCAAATTCTCTGTGAGGACAGATGTATTTGTACTGACACATGTGAAGAAAGGTAGAAGGCTGTATCAGTATCTTCCATGGAATGCAATTGCTAGGGTTAAACAGCAGTGTAAATCAGACAGATGCAGATTCCTGTTGCACACTCACTCTCAGTGTTGGTATCCTACTAACTGAAGCAGCAAACACATCCCAAAGAACCTTTTTCTGTCCTAATTACATGGCTGCAAATTAAGTAAACATAGGCTAACATACATGAGTCACTTATACACACAAAGTCTGAAGGTGCAGCATCCATCTCAACAAACGTCTAGAATCCAAAGCTACACAGGTTTTCTCCATGTCCTCCACACAGGTTCAAAATAGACCAGGATTGCCAACTAGCAAAGCTCTGTGACTCCTGACATCTAGTCAGCAGACCAGTGGACCTGTATGGATACCAAACAGAGAAAACTGTGCCTGTCAACTTAAATAGGACAAGAATTGTATCATATCAGCAAGCCCAATACCATTTAAGTTACAGCAAAGCCCACCACTAACATGTTTAGCAGCAACCATGAAATCAGCTGGTATTCATTAGATTGATAAGAATATATGAAACAATGGAAAGCAACATGTTGCCAGAGCCTCAACCCAAAATAGTCAATTGCAGAAGCTGAGCAGCATGCTGGGAAAACAAAGCCACGTGAAGTGTTCCCACCACTAATGAAATATAAGCAGCCCAAGAAATTGCCAGAAATAATAATTTCCAGAAGGAAATTTTCTGCATGGTATAGTAACACACATGAAGTCTTGGGACACCAGAAGAAAAAAAGGCTCATTTCATAGGCCAAGCCACACAACTTGCTCATAGCTGTAAGTATACAAGAGCCTTAAAGGTAATCAGATGAGTGGTGCTCTGCTTTGAGCAGATGCTATTAATGGTCTTGCCCAGGAATCAGGACTAAAAGACGGGACTAGAAAAGGTTCAGACAGAAACAATGAAGTAAACAATTTCTGATGCGACGTGTGGACAGGTTTGATCAAACCCAGCACCATTTATTTCTTCAAACACTGTTAGTCTGCTCTGCCAGGTTAAAAACAAAACAAAAACCAGCCCCCCCCCCCATTAATTTTTTATAGCTTTTGCAGTATATGAAAACTTAAAGACATGTACATCACTCCATGAATTTCTTTTATTATATATTCAAAATAAAGGATGCTATAAAATCCTCCACATGCTTTAATTCAACTTGGTAAAATGACATGTCTTTGTGCATTCAGTATTCTGCACTATAATTATTAGACCACAAACTGCTTATAGCTCTATGTGGTAGCATGGAACACTCCATCATCCTGGCATCCCACAGGAAAAAATTGCAGCAACAGAGTCTTCTCCAGCTGATTTTCCAAAAGCTGCCATAATACCTTCTGTTGTGAGCACCAGAGTAATTTAGTAGCTTTGGCAGACATTCAGAAAAGCGCCTGGGTTCTTAACACATCTGATGTTGAACCCCAGAAGGAAAGAAAAGAAAAAGAAAGAAAATGGGGATGGAGGGAACAAATAAAACCCCATAACCTTCCTAAAGACAAGGCAAATAACGGGGATGAGAAGACAGAGATCCCTCTCCTCTTCTAAATACGGATTTTCTTCTAAGAGCATGACTGATTGTTTAATTGTATTAAAAAGAAAGTCATTAACTAAACATAATAAACAGAATGTTCAAGCACTTGGCAAACCCCTCATGAGTCTCCTATGAGAAGAGAGCCATGAAGGAGTACGCAGCAACTGCAGCAAGGATTTTGAGGCACCCTATTTAAAGACTATAACTATTTCTCTCTATTGTTAGGAAAAAAATTTCCCTACCTGAATCTTGATTTAAACAAGAATTTCAAAACAAAAAAAACTTTATTAAAGCATTAGTTTCTAAAGGACTTAGTCACTGTTCAAGTCTGAACATAAGTGGAGACCAATGAGACATAAAGATGAAATGATTTTTTCCTCAAAACTTTTCAATGGAATTTGAAATAAATACTGCTGGTCACAGAAACACACACCCCAAAACAAATAAAATTCTTTACAAGAAGGAACATTCTAGACTTCCATTATCATCATCTTTCTTCATCTTTCATCTTTCATCTTCATCTTTCATCACACTATGCATGTATCTCTTCATAAAGGCAAGAAAATTTAAAATACTTCAAGAATGTAAAATAGTTAAAAAAAAGATTGCACAATAATAGGTACATCATCTTCCACAGAAATTATCTTTTTCAGTGGAAAGCACTCTATCATTACCTGCCCCAAATTCTCTATCTCCTGTGCTATACTTAGCTTTTTACAAAATTCATTGAAATAAGATTTATTCCTATGACAAAATGGAACAAATCGTTACCACTGACAGCCTGCAAAAATGGTTAAGCATTCTACCAGTGTGTACTCTTACAGTAAGATGGATCACTGCAGCTAGAAATAGTGAGATGGGAAAGAATAGCTCTTCTGTGTGAAGCAAAGTGACACACTAAAAAATATTTTTTTCTGGGAAACAATAAACTATCAAGAAAGGTTAACTGATGTTAGCACCTAAAATAACAGGTATACTAATGTCACCAGCTAAAAACCTGCCTCAGCTGATGCAGTAGCCTCCCTTAAGTGATCTTAAAGGTACTCAAATCGTAAGAAATGTAATAACTAAATCAAAGCTACAGATTTCTGTGGTTATAGAGCTTTCTCTTCTGTTTTTAGTAACTACTAAGGGACATGAACATTGTCACACAACGAGGTAGCTCGTTTGGACTCTCTGCAGATGAACTTCAGTACCAGGACATTACAATGCATTTGGGACCAACACTCCTCAGTGGGACATTCTTTTGAACTATACATTCAACAGCCCATGCCCAGAAATCAGAATGTGCTGAGTGTCATACCAAAGATGTGTCGGAACAAGAGGGGTATGTGCCCCTAAATAGGAACAAAGCTGACTTCTTTTCCTGAAGAGAAATTAGAAGGCCTAACAAATGGCCTTACAAGCAGCTTAGCAGCATTTTTCCATCCTGCTCATACTGCCACAGAATTGCATCAGCAGATTCGGGTCCCTCACCTGCCTACCATCACCACAATGAGTATTGTGGATGTCCCATCCCTGGCCAGATTCATTCCAGGCCAGATGGGACAGGACTGTGAGCAACGTGGTCTAGTGGGAGGTGACCTTGTCCATGCAGGGAGGTTGGAACTAGATGATCTTTAAGGTCCCTTCCAACCCAAACCAGTCTGTGATTCTATGATTTCTGTCTAATGATTCATTCTGCACAGATACTTATGCAGACAACTACGATTGATTTACTGCAGTTCTGCTTCTTCCATGAGAAAGCTGGGAAAATATTACTAAGGAAGTTTCTTGACATCAGTTTGAAAACACAGCGTTTTCTGCCATTGTGCTTCTGGCACCTTTTCCCAGCTTCCACAGACCATCAAAATATCCTTAGAAATTAACACATACAGACAGGATTTTTATGCAATTTATGATAGTCAGCCATACTGTGTGTCTTCTACTTTCAATAGAAGAATATTTTCACATTAGTTTTGAATTTTCTCAGTGCTCCAGGTGCAGGTTTTAGGCACATTTTTTCACTTCATAGAGGAAAAAAAATTGTTTACACAGTCAAAAGAGAAAGCAGTATTGGTCTATGCTACTCTCAGGTAAGGGTATATAGCAAAAAATAAATAATTATACATAAATATGTCTGTATAAATACATATATATGCATGTAAGTGAAAGCTGCCAGGTCTACTGTAAATCAAAGAACAAGGAAGCTCTGGCATGTTATATAATGTTGAAGCCAACACTGACACAAGTTCTGGTAAATTTTATTATCGTGTCAGGCTGCTTTTCAAATCCTTTTGAAAACATTTGGGATTTTAGGCCTATCCGTTCACAGCGGTTGGCACAGTTTTGCATCCTGGCAACCCAGTGGCATCCCAGCCACCTGGGAGCACTCAGGCAAAGGGCTGGCAAGCAGATGCCAGGCTGTCATGTTTGACAAGGGAGCCTGGCAGCTTCAGGCGTGGTGCTGCAGAGGCTGCCGTCAGCAAAGTGGGAAGATGTTCTACTGCTGTTCCAGGAAGCAAGTGTAGGGCAATTGCAACTCTCATATAGAGCCTCCAAACCTGTGAAAACATCACTACATGATGTTTGCCAGCGTCAGAACATTCTCCAAGTGCTTTGCCATGCTAAAGGGAAATTCAGCAACAGCTGAGCTCTTGCCATCCCTTCTTTCTGTATGAACCTTCTTACTCTGTCAGAAAAGGACATACTCACATTTTAAGACATTCTGGTCTTCCAAAGCAGTAGGGAGAGACCTTTAATATACAGTCTGAAAAAATAACTAAAAAGGGAACTATCCAGCAGCACAGGGAAAGGTGAAGTGAACGATGAGATTTACAAATACAAACAAAACCAGGTGCTGTGACAGAGTCTTAGAATATACAGGAAGATAGTGAGAATATGAAGAAATCCCTTGTATTACTGATATTCAAGATATTTTGGTCAAAGTCTTTTGGACTTACAGATACCTATGCATATATAGATATCTCAGTCTTTCAGAATTAGATATTGATAATTTCAAGATATTTCAATATACTGAATATGGAATATTACATCCTTAATAGTTTAAAAGTTTTAACATCTATGGGAATTAAAAAGATTGTAATTGAAAAGCAAGCCCCTTATCTAGGAGCTATTACTAAAAAATTTCTGAGTCCTTTAACAGTATGGCTCAAAAGGGACAAGCACTTATATTTACATACATAAACCCATAGGGAAATTTAATAAGACTATTACAATATTACTTTTTGTCAATCTGCTAAAATAACATGCTCCTTTTCTACATTTAAACTCAATTTTTTCTTACCAATATTATTTTCTGCTGTTAGACAGCAATTGTTTCTTCATTAAATAAGAATATAGATTACCTTCTAAAAGTTCAGAAGACCAAAACTTTCTGATATACTTACACAACTAAGAAAATTTGAAAGAAAGGCATCATAATAAATATTGCAGACTTCAAAACTAGATTTCATGAGATGCTGAAATGCCCTTATAAATCTAAAATCCAACTACAGGTTCTGAAGGTTTAAAAAACAAAAACAAAACAGCAAACGTTCCCCAATCCAAACACAGAGCACAAAATAAACTACGTATCTGTTTCTTTCACTATAATAGTAGAAAATTGTAATAATAGTAACTGACCTCAAGGTTAGCTTAGGCTTTGTGAGCACTTACCACAATTTTTCTTCTCAAAATTACTTGAAAAAAAATGCTTATTTTCACTGATAATCAATGCCCATCAACAAGGTGATTTTGATACACAGACCAAATTCTTCCCTTCCCAGCAACCAATATAATTTCCAGTCCACAGCCACTGCATATTTTCATTAGAGAAAAAAGCTGGTTAATATAACTGAGTGGTCAATGAGACACCAGTTTTAATACACAGGAGTTTTATTTCTTTTTTTACATTCCTTTTATCCAGGTTTTCCAAAGCACTGTGCAATAAAGAGTGATGGAATCACTGAAAAATTACGCATTTTTGGATGTGCCTTTATTTTTTAAGAAACTAAACAGCAGGCCTGAAAGGAAGAAAGGCTGAACTTTTATCTTCATTTCTTTTCTCAAAAATATTTTACCTTCTCTTGCTGAAGAAAATTAAACCATAAATCCTGAATTTATTTGATATAAGTAGAATGGTATGTGGAATTGCAAATGTGTTTCTATGAGCAACATAAAGATTTTATACTGAAGCTGTCATAGCAAAACAGCAAGACTAGCAGGCTCTCTTCCATACCTGGACACTCAGTTCTGTAACTTTCTGGTGTTAAAAAAGTCAGTTGGATGAATCTATTTACTATCAAACACCCAGTATCTCAGTTCTGGGATTTATTTTGTACTCTTACCTTAACAGTCAGGTTTACATGACCTACACACTCAAAGCACTGAGGGACACTTCAGAAATACTCTCATGAGCCCTTCAGAGGCCTCTGTGCAACATAAAGACTTCCCCCCTCCCACCTTAGTATTTAATCTCTTTTCCTCAAGAAAGCAGAAAATTGTATCTATGAAAAGTAATATAGCACAGTAGCAGATATATTTGTCTAGCTTTCAAACTTCCTAAATATTTATGCTACTAAAAATTTTAATTGGAATGGAAATGGAATGTGGCTAGAAGATACATAAATATAAATAAAAGCAAACATTAAAATGAGAAAGGAAGCCAAGTAACTATCCATTCACCTCATTAAAAAATTAATCACCTTACACTATTCTATAAATTTGCTTTTCTTCCTTTTTATATTTTTATATATATTAAGCTTGCTTCTGAAGATTCTGAGCACAACTCTGTTAATAATATGCAATTACTCTGCACCCCCACCCTACTGCCCAGTTTCAGATATAGATGTCACGAAATAGAGTAGGTGTCTTTCAAAGCAATGCGAAATTTCCAAAATTTGTCATAAACCGAATAGACTACAGCCAGTCAGCTAAAGCCTTTAGTTCCCATAGAAGAAATACTTGACTAGGTGAGTGTCTGACTCACAGCAGTATTAAACCAAGAATGTATACATGAAAGGAGGATTTATGAACATACAAGTCCACCACTCTAGGAAAGACATTTAAGAGAAGTAAGGTACATTTCCTGATAAATTACTATAGCAGAGCTTCCTTCAACCATATCATCTGAATACGAGATCCAGAAGTTGTGCAGTGCCTTATTTAGTACTAATGACAAGACCCCAATCATTTTATGCCGGCACAGAAGATGCAGAAAAATTGGCAGAACCTAAGTTAGAATACATCAGGTTGTTCTGAAATAAAGCTGGTTGGTACCCGGACTGTATAATGCAGCAGGTTTGAATGACATTCAAATAAAATATTTTGCTAAGGAAAAACATTCCATTAATCTTAATAATGAAATCTTTTAAGTCATCAGACAGTCAGTCCTTTTCAACAAACAGAAAAGCACATCTTTTTTGAAATAGGTTCCATCACAGCAATATTAAAGTACAGTAAGTAGTGTTCCTTCATTGCAAGAAGCAAAACGGCAAATTGAAGCGGCAGAGAGGAGACTCCCAGCTGCTCCATGATGGAACATCAGGAAGGCAATGCCAGGCACACACAGCAACACATGCACACTAAAGTATTTCTGTAACAGAATCAGAAAGATGGAATAAACACCTAGGAACAACTGTGGTGACAGCCCATAAGTTTAAATGTAAAAAGACCCTACCTCCCTCCACTGCCCTCAAGACAGGAATTTCCTTCCAAAACATGACCTTGAGCATAAAGAGCAGGACTCTGCTCACAGCCCCTTAAGCATCATGAGCAAATATCTATTAACTAATTAGAAATACAGATGTATTCTCAAACTTAGTTCTTCTTTTGGTTTGTGTTGTTGTTGTTTCATTTTGTTCTTAAACCAGCACTACTTCATTGTAAAATTAGATAAAAGCAGCATGAGCTGGCAGCACCACTGAGCAGGAGAACAGGAGTCTGTATTCCAGCATTCCTGAGCACCTCAGTTCTTTCTCAGAATAGGAAAAAATTACTACTGACATAAAATCCTTATTCTCTGGAGCCTTTATGTTTTACTAATGTAGAGATGCAGTAATGCACCATTGTAAGGAAAACTTGTTGTGCAGGTCAATGTTTCAGCACTGGCAATCAGAACTTGAGCACAAGTGTAGAGCTAAATCCATATTCACATTTGACAATCAATCCAAAGTAATAAATTAGCAGGGAAGCATCTTTAGAATCATAAATATATATTAAAAAACACTGCTAAAAATGATGCCACATTAGAAGAAAACTGCAGGGATGCTGATTAGAGGACAAGGATGTGTAAGCACAGTACAAAATGCGATTAATTTGACAGTAGTTAACACAATATGCAAGCTTATGCATCTCAAAGAGATCACCAGTACATAAAAAATGTTGTTGCTGAAACCACATATGCATTAAAAAAAGAAAAATCACAAAAGAAGTATTGAGTACTTTGTACTTTTAAGTGAAACTTAGATTGCTTTTGTATCACAAGCCTGAGCCTGCTTCTCTGCTTTCTCTCCAAATGATCACACTTCTAAAGTGGTTTTAAATTGCTATCGTACCAAAAGACAAATTATTTTAGAAGGTTAGAAGTCATCCTGTCACCCTGTAATTTTTCTTTAATTACAGCACCATTAGGAAAATAAAATCTGAAATATCTATGTAAGTTGCCTCTGTTAGAGAAGTTCTAGGCTATTCTCTTCATAGTACATACAAAGAAAAATATTTTAAAAATGTATAGGGCAACATTGCTTCCCATTCCATTCTGTTCTAAAGAGATAGTAGGTACCTTCTAGGATGCTGCCAGACAACAAGTGAAAAGGCTACTGAACTTCATTCATGGAAGGTAAGTATGACTAAAGGCTTGAAGTCAAGTTTTGGGATTGCCTGGAAATAAATACAAGCCTGACAGACCTTTGCCCAGCAAGGATTTATTTACCTCTTACACTTGCAGGACATTCAGCTACTCAGCACTAAGAAACAAGCAGCTATGATGCAAGATTTATGCAGCAATAACGAGAGGATTTGTTAGCAAGATTCTGATTATTCTGTAATGAAAGTCTAATGAAAGTAATAAAGCTTTATCACAACTTGCAGGGATCTTACCAAAAACCAGACAGAATATTTCAATTAGGTTGTGGGAGGTCTTCAGAAATTAAAGAGGAGCAGGCACTAAACAAAGACTTGGTAACATACAGGCTAGGATATGTAATGATAGGTCACATGGACAGGTAAGCAGAAAACAGTATTTCTAGCAGTGTCTTTTGGTTTAGGCAAATTGAGTTGCTAGAAATGTCCCCCCATACATAGGTTTCCAATGGGCATTGAGAAGTTTTAGGTTAATTCAAATAACTCCTCTTTATTGTTGACTTTGGACAATATTCTTCCTTTTCTCAAGAGTTTTATATTAACAGGCAAGACAGTTTAAGATTTTTAATTCCTATTAAATATTATTATTAAAAAACGAATAGTATTAATAAATAAATAAACCTAATGCCTCTCATCTGGCTGTTATTTCTGTTCTTCGCCACATATTTTCTTTTTTTTTTTCTGGATTCTGCCTACCTCTTTAAGCACCACAGACCATCCTTTTCAACTATTGCAAAGCAAGTAATATATAAAGAACAGTACTACAAACACACTTTTCATTATCCAATCATTAAAAACTGTTGCTTAACACTCAAGTGTACTTCATCATAGAGTGTTTTCTGAGACATTCAAAGCAATTTTATAACACCTCCTTTCTTTTGCTCCCTTGCACTTCAAATTTCTTACTGTGAAACACAAGAACGCTTCCTGTTTTCAGCTCTACAGTCAACAGCTTACTTGTAACTCCTGAAATAACTGTGAATGACCACTACTGTTAAAAACTTAGTTCACAAAGGGAAGATTGGTGTTTATGAACCCACACAAAATTAGGGCAAATACAATTCCTGAATCCCTTCTTTACAGAATTCATACACTTTTCTGAGGAAGCTTATCAAGACACTCTTGAAAGCCTGGAAAACCAGCCAATGGTCCCCTAGCTCACTTCAAACTCTGCAACGTGGTGCTGCCTTCACCCATTCTGCTCCATCGCAGGGCCAGGGGTGTTGCAGTCGTAAAGCAACAAGCTGGTTGCTTCCCTAGAACACAGTCCTTACAACACACTTTCTACTTTTTAAGCTGCTACAGCACTTGATCACTCATTTTTGGCTCTGATCTACTTACAAACACTTCCCACTTCAAATTCCAAGTTGGTATCACCAGCAGAGAAAGACAACATACCCAACCAGGCAGTTTCCCCTCAACTGAAGATCCCAAATGAGCTTACAATGGCTAATAAACACACCTAGTGCCTGTCACACTGAAGAACCATGTGAAAGCTATCCAGAACAGTCACTCTACGAAGCTGTAAACAATTTTTTTTTTTAATAATAATAGCTGTGTTTCTTCCTTCTGCATGCTCTGAGTTGCATTTAAAGATACAGGTATTATGACATGTTTAGTCGAAAGCAGTTGGGAATCAATAATCTTAAACTTGTTAACCATCCCTTGTGACTTCTTTCAATGAAGAGTCAGTAATGGGCTCCATGCTTTTAGTCTACTTAAATTATTAATAATAACTTTCAGTATAAAATTGATTGATGAAAAGCTAAGAATCAAAGACATACTCAATTGTGTGAATCAACACAATGCAGGTGAAACATTTTAACTCACGTTGAAGGCGGCATTTTCTGAAGTCAACATCAAAGTCGTATCTATATATTAAACAAAGAGAGCAATCCTTAGTTTAGGTAAGGACAGCCAGGTGCTCTCCTGGACAAGGAAGATCATATTTCAGGATGAAATTCCATACGTCTGGCATTGGCCCACCTCTCCAGCCTGTCACAGTCCCTCTGGATGGCATCCCTTCCCTCTAGGGTGTCAACTCTTCCACACAGCTTGGTATCATCAGCAGACTTGCTGAGGATAGACTCAATCCTACTGTCCATGTCTCCAACAAAGATGTTAAACAGCACTGGTCCCAGTACTGACCCCTGCAGAACATGACTCGTCACTTGCCTCCACTTAGACACTGAACCATTGACCACAACTCTCTGCATGTGGCCATCCAGCCAATTACTTACCCACCAAGTGGTCCATCTGTTAAAACCACGTCTTGCCAGTTTGGAGACCAGGTTGTCATGTGGGACAGTGTCAAATGCCTTGCACGAATCCAGGTAGATGACATCAGTTGCTCAGCCATTATCCACCATCTCTGTAGCCTTGTCATAGCAGGCCACCAAACTGGTCAGGCATGATTTGCTCTTAGTGAAGCCATGTTGGCTGTCACCAATCACCTCCTTATTTTCCATGTGCCCCAGCAGATTTTCCAGGAGGATCTATTCCATGATCTTGCTGGGCACCTCTAAGAGTTAATATCTCTTGTGAAGAAAGGAACTCTAGACAGGTGTTGCGAGAATCTTGAAGTGCAGTCTCTAAAAGCCATCCTCTGACGACAGCAGCTGCAGGGAATCACTGCCTTGCATATGAATTCTGTAGAAAGGGTCTGAATTGCATCTTTTCAACAGATGCAACTGAGGTGTGCAAATATTGACAAAGCAGCAGCCAGGCCTTCAGTAAGTCCACTGCTGATGTAACCTCAGTGTAATTTATTCAAGCACTGTTCCCTTCGTTTCATCACTTATTTCTTTCGTAAACATTTTTAACTGCCAGTTTGAGGTGTTTTGTTATTGTATTTTGTGGTATGGGTGGGGGTTTTGCATTTTATTTCAGTACAGCTTAAATAAATATTAACTCTGAGCCTAAATAAGCTTGTGAAGTCAGAACATTGGGCACCTTGATAAATATTTCACTTGTGCAGCCTATTTTCTGCTGTCTCCTAAGGGCAGCAGAATGGCCCCTATTTCACCTAAACTGGCCAGACAGAGTTGGTGCAGCAACCAGTAACAAGTAGGAAAGTCCTCTCTAACAATGTGTCACAGTCACTTACCAGTGCATTGTGTGCTGTTTCCAGAACACTGAAAAACCATCAAAGTGATCTGAAAACAAATAATTAAAGACACCTTTAAAGTTTAAGTAATATAATTTATATTTAAAATTGTTTAATGATTAAATACTTATTAAGAAAATAATTAAAAAATCATTAAAAAATTATGTACTGCATTCCACAGTGTCTGTCACTATCCCACAGACTGCTGGTTTCTGACTGCTTTGAGAACAATGCTACCTCAAATAAGATGAAAAATGACAACAGCTGGAGCACATCTTAGTGCATTTCCCATAGATGGTTTGGGTTAGGTTGGGGGTTTTTTTGTTTGGGTTTTTTGTGGTGTTTGTTTTGTGGGGTTTTTTACAGGGGCAAAATAGCTTCCCTACAGGCCCATCTGCCATAGAGGGCTGTTGGTTGCCAGGCAGTGAGTATCCAATGTCAAGCCTTTACCACAACTGCTCATCTCAAAGCTATACCAGATCAAGTGATAGTCACTTGCCCACTAGACAGCTGTTGAGAACAAGCCAAAAGCAGCTCAGGCCCAGACCAAGCCCAGACAAATTCCAAGAGCCTGCACTGGCAGTCACTACTAGGCATATTGCTGCTTTCTAGTAACAGCAAAAACATACTTACCAGGCTACACTGCATGGTAAGTACTGGGTACAGTTTTGGCCTCTGTCTTGAGAGGATTCAGTGCTGGGAAACATCAGCAACTAAACTGATCCAGGTCAATCAAACTGCTTTTACCAGGGAGGGTTGGAAAGTCAAGACCTCTTCCAACTGGTAAGGAAAAGGCTGAAGGAATATACAATAAACATTTGCAAAATCAACATATCCATATGAATACAGATCTGTTATGTGTATAATCCTGCACTACCAAAACACATATGAAAGGTAACAGGTACAGATGTATCCAACATCCCTAATATATCAAGTATGGATACAGGAAAACTATGAGGAGAATGGATGACCACAAGTGACTAGGCTCACACAATCGCCCTAAACAGTATTAGTCTAAAATGCCACCCTTGGAGATCAAAGATGGGCTTACATGAAGCAATGTACCCAGTTCTGTTTTTAACATTTTTGGCTATATGAGAAAAAAGTGTGATGTCCTTGGGCTAAATATATTGTTCATTGCTGCCAGGTCAACTCCAGACACACTTCTTCCCTTGTGGGATGATTCTGCTCTCTCATCAAATCATGGATATACCTGTCTCATAAGAGTGGTACAGGAAAGGCAGAAGCAGGCTGCTACTGCTGCCGGAACAATTAACGTAGCCCACAGCCAAACCCACGTGTTTTGACAACAAAAAAACCTGCAGGCTAGATTAACTACATGCTTTGGAGTAGCTGATGAGCTGTTAGAGGGCAGCACTGAATCTACAGACCACTTGAACAAGTTTATCCTGCATAAAGGCAGAGACCTGCATGTCGGAGAAGACCTCATTCTGAAGTGACACAATTCAAAGGTTGGTTAGAAAACTTCCCAAGGACCGACTAAAAATTGCCTTGGGTGTGCTGGAGTTAATGCTGATAAACTGGGAAAGCCCTAATGAAAGAGGTCTGTGTTGATCATGTTAGGAAGCAAACAGCTCTGATCCTTTTGAAGATCACTCCCACAAATACACTGCTGGTCACAGTGAGAAAAAATAAAAATCAACTTTTTTTCATCTCCAAGGAAATTTTTTTAAGTTCAGAAGCTCAGCTCACTTCCCTGTGTAACATTACATTACATGTAGCCCTCACATAATTTTCTTCATAACACTAAACTATCCCAAACCTGAGTTATAAAAGACACACTAGTAAATTTCCAAAATATAATTATACATCTGTTTTTCCTTATTGATATTTAGTTCTTCTAAGAGATATTTGCATGGGTATGAACACGATACACTCTCCTTTCTTTGGCAGTTATAAACACACAATTTATTAAAACAACAACAACAACACACTACAGAACTAAAGCACAAATTCTTACTTATTAGGTACACTAAGTATTTGCAACCTTCACATCATCCAAGGAGAAACAGCTCCATCTAAAGGTTAATTGGCTGCATATTCTCCTGTCTTGTGTTTTCCCTCTTTGTAATAGTTGTGTCACAAGCATAAAAACCAGCAGTAGCAGGAGTATGTTTATATAACACAGACAGCAAAGGCCATGTCCTAAAGCTGGGAGGAGGAATCGATTTGTCTACCTGAACAGAAACTTGACACCTGAAGACCCATTAACGTTTTGTTCTTCCTTTTAATAACCTCACACTTGTTACTTATGTTTTCAGTCGCTGCTGTATTAACTAACTTTTGGTTTTCAGCTTATGATCCAGTATCACATACAAACAGTCTTGAGTTTTAAGTCGACTTTATAAAGAAAAAAAGAACTCAAAAGCACTCTTAAGTGTTGTAGTCTTTCAAAGCCATCCTGAAGCCTTTTATCTTTTCTAAATGTTATTGACTCGAATGGAAGTACATCTACGAAAGAGACCTTTTACATGCAAATATCTGATAATTTGTAATGGAAAACATGAAAAAGAAATTTAACAAGTAGATTTCAGAAACACATTCCTAACTGTAGTGATGCTCATCTTTGAGAAACTGTCGTTTAAGAGCATGCTAGTTCACCAACCAAGATCTTCTTACTCATCCTTACAAAGGTATGGTGAATTTCATTCTCAAGATGGCATAATTGCATTTTCCAACATTAAACGTGGAAAGTTACATTTTACTCCTCATTTCACAGTACCATGATTTAGTCACAGCTAAGAATGAAATAATGAGTTATTTTATGTAACTTAAAGAATATTCTGATAAAGGTTTCTAAATTCTTTTTAGGCTTTCACGTCTATGTAATCTTGAGCACAATTTGTGCAGTGTCCAAGTAATAGCTCTGCTGCAACAAACTCATTCAGGGAGGATAAAGTATTTTGAGACTGCAGTCATAATTACAATCATAATTGGCAGTAAGTTAACAACTATGACAAAAACCCAAGTTTTTCAGAGCTGAAGTCACAAAGTGTTTGTTATAACTATGTAGTGTTTATTGAACTCTTAATCTAGATAGAGCATTAGGAATCAGAAAGGCAAGGGGTTTGGAACTAAATGATCTTTAAGGTCCCTTCCAACCTTAAAAATTCTATCATTCTATGGATTATATTCCAATTAGCAAAATATTCTCAGTGGGTGCAGTTACATTCAAAGCAGATTCAGCAGTACATATTCTGATTGCTGTATGGGGTTGAGCCATACTTAAGGACTGCTTTGGATCTACTTGTGAGTTACTTCAGTACCATTTTATTCCATAATTTAGATAACAATGTTGATAAATTATATTTACTTTCTATAATTTATTCAACATAATTTAGGAAATACTAAATTGAGAAATAACAGTCAATACTGAAAGTTCTGCTGGACATTTCCTTGAATGCATGAGATGAAAAAGACTACAAGCCAAATCATCTAGGGAGCATCTAAGCTATCAAGTTAGGGGTTTTTTTGTCTGTTGTTTCTGTGGGATTTTTTTTTGTCAGTGTCCCTGGTCCTCACGATGCCACCTTCCCTAGTCCTAAATCTGCAGCATTCTTGCTCTTTATCTTGTGTCACAGCATCAGATTCTTACAATCTAATCCAAACTTCATAGTAATTCCTCTTAATTTCTTCTCCCTGGGGAGACACCTGGCTTTCTTTATAACATAGAGCCTGAAATTTAAAATCTAATGAAGCCTACTTACAGTATAAATTTCATATTGATTAACCATGATAAGGATAATAGTAGCACCCAGAGGCATCTAGAAGAATCCAGTGGGACTAATAGCAAACCAGACACAGTGAACAAGACAGTAATCCTTGTAAGATCATCCTACATTGCTCATAACTGGCTTACTTTTTCCTTTTGCAAGTTTATTCATGTAGTGTTCAGAAGACACTTCCTGTACATAATTGTGAACTATTTCCCAGAGCCAGAGGTACATAATTTAGGACAGCCACTCCCCATTTTTACTACATCCACCTGCAGCACTGTGATGGTTTTAAATGGAATTGTAGTTATAGACTTACCAATGTGCATATTTCCAGGAAAAAACACAGGAGTGACACTATATCATCCTAAGGGAACCTGGTCTCTCTTCTGACCGAAAGATGTAAAATCATTGCTAGCAGTAGTAGTAGTTTTTAGGTGATGGCATTTGAAGACATGTAACTGCAAACATTTATAAACAAATAGAGAAATCAACCAAAATAACAATCCACAATTTTTTTTTCTAGTAATCATATAAAATACAGAGGTTTAGAGTTTTTCTCAAATTTTTCTTTAGTTTCTGTTCTATGGCTAAAGATGAGCAGCACAGGGACCGTCTTTACAAGGCTCCCCACATGGGCTAGATTTCATCCTGTTCACATTTTCTAAGAACAGAAGTGCCCTGCTGGGTCACACCAAACACCCACATAATCCACTACTCTGTCTCCAACTAAGAGCAGCACAGCAGAGAAATGAGGGTTTGGAATAGGACAGCTGGCACAGAAATTCTCATCCAAAGCTTTTACACAGTACCCAAATATCCTATTCAAAAATATCAACAAACAAAACATAACAGACAACAGATTTCTTAATAAACAGTATCAGCAACTTGGCTTTCATATTTCAGGATTTATCCAGATAAATCCAATGGACTTTTAAACCAATTATCACTGGCTCTTGTTTTGTCCCCTAAAAATATATTTGGTTCACATCTTTTTTCCACAGGACTCAGCATCAGTTCTATACACTGCTTGTGACTGAACAATCCTCATTCAAGGAACTAATGTGGCCAGCCTAACCTTTGCATTATACAGAACCTACAACCCTGTGTAATGCTATCAACAGAGACACAGACAATGGAAATAAAACAGTTTGTTGATCTGATGTAACCTCTTCTATATATGCACCACACAATGTCCCAGACCAGTTCTGGCAATGCCTGTTTTATCTACAGTAGTGCTATCAATCTGTGCTGTTCATTTCAGCCTTCTGCTGGTTGGTGGGAATATGAATACTACAGAAGCAAGAGCACAGTAGAGGGGAAGAATTACCTCCTCCCTACCACAGCAGTTACAAGGCTGTATCTGTGCTTTGTGCCTTTCTCTGTGCACCCCCATTCCACCAATGGCTGTTCTGCAGGAATCAGTGTAGGGGGTCAATAAATGCTAATTCTCTTTTGTATTAGCTCTTAAGCATTAACAAGTACTTTATTTCTAAATTTATCACATTAGCAGAAATTCCAGCCTCAATACCAAGATTGATTTTTTTTTTTTTATTATTTTTGCAAGTCTACAGTTTAGTTTCCCAACTATCTCAATGGGGTGCCATGTAATCTACTAGTCTTAAAAGTCCTAAGCCATTTAAAGCTTTATGAATAAAAGGCTGTATTTTAGAGCTTTATAAACCAAAACCTGGCCATGTCTTCTAATGCTTTTAAAATGTTTTGTGAATGAAAATAAATTAAAAATTTCAAAATATGTACTTTTTCCTTTTTCAATTAAAAGATTGGGAATGACAAAGATTTGTATCAGGTACGACACAATACATACAATTACAAAGTGAAGCACTATAAAATTACAGCAATGAAATTGAGTAGCTGATTAATAAACAGTAAGATTAAAACAACTCTTATTTAATACAAATTCACAGTCTGATCCCACATATAGATGTGTGTCGACTACATGCAGTCTCCCCCTGTTTAGCCAAACTCTTAAATCATATCAATTCCTATGGTATTATAACACACCCTATTACTAGTGCTTAGACAATATAAAAAAAATTACTCTATCTCATAGAATATTTTATTAGCATTGCTGATGTTAAATGTATCCATTTGAAGGGTTTGTGCCTTGCATTGAATAAAAATCTTGTGTGTTGGTTTTTAGAAATAATTTTCTTAAAAATAAATTTTATTTAAACAGCCACCTAAAAATTGCTTGTACAACATTTGTGACTACATTGTCTTTTCTTTAAAAATCCACAAAACTATTAAAATAATGTGAGTTAGATTAGTTACAAATTACAAGATTCTAATTTTCTACCAAAAAAATGCAATTCAACTGCTTTGAAGAAGTAATTTTCTTCTTGTGTGAAAGTTGATGAAGAGTTAAAGTTAGTTGCCAAAGAAAGATTGGCAGGAATTCCTTCCTCCTGCAAAAAAGCCTGAAATGGGATATTTGCAATATGCAATTAGGATCATTTATATCAGCTAGAAATATAATAAACTTGTAAATTAAGGTGCTGAGCATCAGAGGTTATTCAGCCAGGGAAGATTTATACTCTGCACATAACAAGTAGTCAATATAATTGTAAGCAGTACTAGGAACTGTTAGAGAAGTGGTCACAAATACGGGTTTATAAAATGACCAAATACTGGTTTCGTCTTTTTTAGTTCAAAGGAAGACAGTCAACTAACATGAATAATTTTCAGCTGATATTAGATCTGTATCAGATTTTCATTTAATAGATTATTCTTCTCTGAATTTACTACCCATTCCAGAGATCACATTATTTTAACGCCTTTTAACCGATTGCTTCTCTTTTGGAAAAAGGAACAGATTTGTTTCTACAGAAAAATTGATTACTTCAGACTTGGCCAGTGGATTCACGCTTTACTTTCTCAGTCCTTCTTTAGGTCTCCTGCTGGTCCCACATTGAGTTAAGGGACCTCCAGTGATCAGGTAGCATACTGTGCACACAGTCTGCATAAAACATTCAGACATCAGAATTCAAGTCTTCTACTAAATCCTTTCTGAGTTCAGGATGTCTCTTATCCTCAGAAAGATTTCACTAACATTAAGTATTTTCTTTGGAATACCTGAAAAATTCTACATGCAATTGGTTCTATCTGCACACCAAATCATGATCAAGATAATAGATGGGCTTTTATTCCCTTCTCCTCTTGCTTGTAGGGCAATAGGAAACCATCAGAATTCCACTGAGCATCACAAGTCTGTAGTTGCTTTTCTTTTTCCCTCTCTCAGAGCTTCAAGTGAAAGTCAGTAGCTTCTGCATTCACAAAATATTAGAGAAAAGCTTAACTACCTTGAATATCTGCATCAAAGCAGCATAACACAAGTGGTGCTTTAGGGAAGTGGAATCTTAACAAAAGGTATCATCCCTTGAGAAACAATACATCAAGATAGGGGAATGAAACACCTGCTAGATGTAGCATCTTACTCTTCAGCTGCTGTCTAGGCACTAGATCAAAAGCTGGCTACATGTCAAATGTAAGAACCACCTCCACTTAAAACCGAATCCTTAAAGAGATGTGTTAATCATTATTGTTCCCTTTGTCATGTGTGAAGAGCCAATCATCAGCACGGTATCAAAATACTTGAAAAGATAGCTGGGATGTGATAATCAGATATAATTTCCTTCCCTCTATCAAGAAGAAAAACATCTTACACGCTGTATCTTATTATGTGCCACTACATCACTTTCAGCTCTCTGGAACCTAAAATATTTTTTGACATACCCAACGATGCCAAATTGGCCCTGATCACACCTCAAACAGTACTTTGGAGATTACTTTAAATGTTGCTTAAGCAAAGCATTTTCCATCTGCAGACAGATCACTGACTCCTGCACAGAACTACCCCCACACTGCACCTTGACATTATTTACACATTTCCTCACAACAGCAACAAAAAAATATTAGTTCAACCACTAGAAAAATCCAATAATATTTCCAATGTGTAACTTGGGTAAAAAAACCAAACCCAAACACTGTCACTGAGAATTACTTAAACAATATGAAATTTTACCTGATCCAATACAATTGCCTTGATAAAGGAAAGCCAAGCACCCTACAACGTCATATTGAAACCAGACAGGATTAATGTGCTTCATTCATCCAAATGATGTATTTAATCACAAAAACTGAGAAAGAAACAGGGAGAAGCCTGGCTTGAATTATTTCCAGTTTTACTAGTTTCTACTTAAAAATCAGTCAAAGGGAAAAAATATGAATATATAACATAACACATTGTTGCTTAGTGTACCTTCTGGGATAAACAAAAGAGAAAGACACTGTGGCTGCATTACAAAAAGAAATAGTGAGGATTTCTGCTTTCTCTTTTCTCACACCACTGACTTCCAATGGAATAGCACTAAGAACATCAACACCTTTGGGAAGTATAAACTAACTAGTTCAACTTTAAGTCTGGGGGCACCTGCCAGACCAACTATGCTAAACTCAATCCTTCACCAAAATTTCATAGAAATATACACAAACTATTTTCATTTTATGGAAAGAAAAGCAAGGTGGCTTAAGGGGCTCAGAGGAAGATGATGATCACTCTAGCAAATTAATGCCTCAAGCCTAACATTTGTGTCTTTGAATGAAACTTGCTTTCAATCCATTAACCTCAATTTTCTGAGTTTTGGCAATATACTAGCATATATATTAAATTTTATTTCTGCACAAATCTTATTTACGCTTGGGAGGTGGGGGGAGCCACTAGATGAAGCTGAGACTACTGCAAGTACCAGAAGATGGAGATTTAACGTTACTATCAGCTAAATATTTTTTTAATTGAATACATAAACATATATTATGTTCAAACTTATTTAACTAGATCCTGCTTACCACCAAACCGTGAAATCTTTTCAAATGTACAGCAAATACTCTTCAAACAAAGCAAGTAAATAAATCAACCTAGAGACACTGCACAAAGCTTCAAAGCTGGTAATTTAAATTAAGCCTATAGGCTTAAGGTTCCTCTGCACTAAGCAGCAGGCGAAGAAGGCTTTAAAACTCATTACTGCACTGGGCATTCACATCTGGTTTTGTTATTTAGTTCCAAGTCATTAAAAGACCTCTGCTTATGCAAAGAATCGGTAAAGTTACTCTTCAGTTCTGATGCCATCCAAACTGGACAACATCTGCTTAATAAATAAGATCAAGCCACTGTTTATTAGACTGAAAGTGTGAAGAGATAGAAAATAGCAAATAAAGTAGCAGAAACAAAATTGTATCTATTACCAGTCACACTGTAATTACATATCTAACAAATTTTTCGATGTTGAACTTGTAATACAGAACTGATCTCTTCACTGTTCCAAACACATTTTGCAACCAAGTCTTGAGCAAATTAAATTTTCTTTGTCATCGTTCATTTTAATGCACTGCCTCCATTGATGGCTACCCAGGCTGTAAAAAGTTGGCTACGTCCAAAAGGACAAGATTGATGGAAACTTCCCTCCATCTATTTTACAATAAAAGGTGGAGCAGTAAATTACACACAAAACTAAATTGCTGAGTGATAAAAGGAAAATAATAATCTTCATATTCATCAATGACATCAGCATTAATCACTCAATAAAACACAGTAAAAGGTTTAAATGGAACACCAAAGAGATTTCTACACTGTCAAAAATTTCATATCTAAATTTTATTTTCCTTCTAATGAAATACTAACATACTTAATGGAACAGGAAGTAAAAGCAGAGGAAAACTCAATTTGACAACCGGAAGCGTTTCATAGTAACAACGTTCATGATACTCTCAAATTGGAATGTTTCGTTTGGCATTGCTGTGCTTGATATTTTCTTTTTAAATTATTTGATACTGACTTCAATTTTGACAGGCTGTATTGTTTGAAAATCTTACTTTTCTAAGTCTGATTGCCATTATGACTGACAGCGGAACACAATCATAGTATCAGAGTATCATCATTCTGGTTGGAAAAGACCTTCAAGATCATCAAGTCCAACCACTACCCTAGCTCTGCCACGTCCACCACTAAACCCTGTCCCCGGCACCACATCTGCTTTTTAGATGTATCCAGGGATGGTGGCTCAAACACCTCCTCGGACAGCCTGGAGCCCCAGGTCCAACTCCCACCCCAGAACAGGACAACCCCAAGCTTCATACCATGTCCCTGAGGGCATTGTCCAAATGTTTCTTGAATATTGTCAGGCTTGGTGCCATTACTGCTTCCCTGGGGAGCCTATTCCCATGCTCCACCACTCTCTGGGCGAAGAATCCCTTCCTAAAGTCCAACCTAAACCTCCCCCTGCACATCTTCCTACCATTCCCTCAGGTCCTATCATTGGTCACCAGAGAGAAGAGGTCAGTGCCTGCTCCTCCACCTTCCCTAGTGACGAAGCAGGAAGCTGCAATGAGGTCTCCCCTCAGTCTCCTCTTCTCCAGGCTGAACAGACCAAGTGCTTTTAGCCGCTCCTCATGCGGCATCCCCTGCAAACCCTTCACCAACCTTGTGGCCCTCCTCCAGCAGCTCCGTATCCTTTCTGTACTGTGGTGCCCAGAACTGCACACAGTGCTCAAGATGGGGTTGCACCAGTGCAGAGTAAAGTGGGACCATCGACCAGCTGGCTGTGCTGTGCTTGATGCACCCCAGGACTCGGTTGGCCCTCCTGGCTGCCAGGGCACACTGCTGGCTCATGTTCAACCTGCCGTCAACTAGAACCCCCAGGTCCCTTTCCACAGGGCTGCTCTCCAGCCTCTCACTCCCCAGACTGTCTGTATATCCAGGCTTACTGAGTCCCAGGTGCAAAATCCGGCACTTCTTGTTAAACTTTATGCCACTGGCAATTGCCCAGCTCTCTAATTTGTTCAGCTTCTGCTGCAGGGCCTCTCTGGGAGTGTCAGCTGCTCCTCCCAATTTACTGTCATCCACAAACTTAATAAGTAGGCCTTCAAGTCCTGTATCTAAGTAATTTATGAATATATTAAAGAGTACCGCCCTAAGATGGATCCCTGTGGAACCCCGCTAGTGACCGGTTACCAGCCTGATGTGGCCCCATTTACTATGACTCTTTGAGCTCGACCCATCAGCCAATTACTCACCCAATGTATTATGTGCTTGTCCAGATGGATGCTGGACATTTTGTTTAGAAGGATACTGTGAGAGACAGTATCAAAGGCTTTTCTGAAATCCAGAAAGATAACATCAACTGACACAAAAACTTCTTAAATTGGGTTCCAGACACAGAGAGAACATGCTTTCAGGAATCTGCAATTAACTCCTGTAACAATACTTAAAGATCACCCAGCAAGTAAGTTTCAAAATGACAAAGAAGAGGAAAGATCTGTAGTTTTATGGCATGTAATTCACTGTCATGTGCTCCACCTCAAGAAAACTAAGGAAAACCTTTATTTTTATGTATTCAGTCTTCATCAGAGAATCAGACGTAACTTTAGTCATGGGCAAAAACATCTACAGTAACTCTGCACATCAATTCTGATCACCAGTTTTATACATGTTTCTATAATACCAACAAAAAGAACATGCTTTCACCATGAAAGTTAGTTATTTCCTCAAAAAAACATGCAGACTATTTTTAACTTTTATCATTGAATCAGATACAAATTATTAACAATTCAGGATTTTCTGAAGCTAATTTAACCTTTCTTGTTCTTCAAAACAAAGGACACTAATAACCATCATCATAACTTCATGTTACTGGACAGCTTTATTTCCAGTGACAGGGGAAAGCAGAAGATTAACAGATTTTCAGCATTGAAGTAAATCAGTCTCTGAAGAATTCATTGACAAAAAAAAATTTAAACACATCACCAAATTAAGCAGTACTTCAACCAACCGAGGTATGTGTAAATTTCCTTGCAAAGTGGTACTTAACTAAAAAAAAAAAGGACTCAGAAGTGCAATTCATATCCTTAGCTTCTTAAGCACACACTATTAACTCCATATTTTCAGTCTTTGGAGGAAAATGTCAGGACAACCCCTGTACATTTGTTAAAATTTCAATTCAGGGGTTGAGGTAGGAGAAGATAAGGCTTCTAGAACTGAATTCAAAACACAAACTGAGTTTTAGACCATTTTTATGTTACCAGTGCTGAAAGAAGTTAAGTCTGCAGTAGCTACAGTTTAATTTAGGTACAGATTATGTACAAGAATATCATCCTACAGTATTTAAATGCCTATTGAAGCCTTATGGCTGAAACCATAAAAAACAAATGTGAAGAATGGATAATCTCAAATTTGTCCAGTACTTTGATAATTGACATAGTAGCAATATAACACATTAGGAGGGGATTTAATCCTACAAATGGATTAGCACTTTCTGAGTTAGAAATATTATTGTAAGAAAGCAGGGATATCACCTTCACCTGCATCAAGGACAAAGACATTTTGGGTTGTTTTTTGAAAGCTTCTAGATGTTTGGTATCTTCATCATAACAGTCTACAATAACATTATAACAGGAATCTCTGGGAAAAACCTCAGAAGAACTTCAGAGAGGCTGGACTTACCTATCTTCTGAACAACCACTGGAGCAGATCTGAGTTCATAAAAAGGCTGAAAAAAACAATATGTCTTTAAGTATTCAAGGCTCTAAGTATTTTAAATCACTACTTTGTTCTGAAGCTGCAGGGTACCCAACATTTCTTAGTCTTGTTTAAAGTTATGAAGACAAAAAAAAAAAATTTACCAAAGAGATTACTGTATTTTCAGTAGCCTTTGATAACCTCTTTCCATGAAACTACCAAATGATGAATGAGACTAATTTGGGGAGTGTTTTTTTGTTTTGTTTTGTTTTCTGTTGTAGAAGTGTTTTGACTGCAGCTGAAAAATTGCCTTTGTGGGACACATGTATAATATATTCTGTGTAAGAACTATCATTATACAGAGTATTTTTTGCCCTGATATTCCTTCATGCCACACATTAGTTAGAAATATGCTTTTTACTTACCAGTAAATCAAAATATTTAATAAGAACTTGACTTTTCTTACACTGAATATCACCCATAAGTCACAAATCAGACTATTTAAAGAAGTTATTTTGCTTTTTGTTTATTTTGTGAGTCTTCCCCAACAGTGTCATCTAGGTATCCAGTCTGCATCATACTATGAAAATTTACAGCCTTAAGAAATAATAACCACCCTCCCTGATTTTTGCAAATTCTATTTCTTGGTTTAAGGAAACATTAATTTGGGGGAATTTCTTCTTACTGTGCACTGTGCTAGCATACTGAACTCTTAACCCCTGGCATATTGGCCAAGAACCACTCATGTAAGTTTACTACATTAGCTAGACATAACCGATTACTTTTTGCTCTAATATTGAAACACTTCTAATGCCAGCTGATGGCTCTCAATACTTCCTTTGCATAATCTCATTTTCAAATGGAGTAAATTAAGACAGGACTTCATCTGTATTTCTCTAAGATATAACAAGTTTTCAGTTTGGGAAAGTTTTCAGAATTTTTTATACTACTCAGCCATCAAGGGAGTTCTTTGCATATATAATTGGTCTGGTAGCTTTATCTTTTACATCACAGTATTGCAAGATTAGTAATATCCCGTCCAGATCAAACAAGATATATTGAGGACCCACTGCAGAGTTATGGAAAAATATTGACAGAAAGCTCTGTTATAGTTAACAAAGATACCAGTGAAATCCAAGTTCACCTGCAGCATAAAGAATGGAAAAACCTCCGTGGCTTGATTAAAGCTATTTTTGTAACAAACAAAACAATGTTGCATTCTTTTAATTTTGGAATGGATGAGAATGATGCTTTAAGGAAAGAGCACTTTCTATCAGAAATTCACTAAATTATTCTTATGCTGGTATTATAGGAGCAGAATGAACCAAGGAGTCTGCATATCTGCCTGTGAGAACTCTGAAGTGATTTATAAAGCTTTTTGTGCTTCAAATTTTCTTGTAAACTTACTTTAAAAAACACCACACATCCATTCATACTTAAGAACACATGCAGCGTCTGATGTTTGTTATGTTAAGCAAACAGAAAGGATTTTGAAGCTAGGTAAACATTCTCAGAACTTCTTTCTTTTCCAGTAAAGGCTGAAGCTTGTTAGAGGGAAAGGGAGAGCACTGAGAAGTAGTGAGGTACTGAGGATGGAAGACTGACATCAAAGTTGTACAATACCTTTTAACAGTTGATTCTCTTTCCTCATTGCAAAATAGGATTTCTTACAACTTCAAGTAAAAGACACCTTTTCTAAATGCTATTTTTATCTGCCAAATATACTTCAAGTATCTGCTTTCATACTTTTTTTACTTATAGTCTTCAAAAAGATACAGTACAAAGAACTACAGGATCAAAAAAGCTCTGGTATATATATGAAGGCTGTAACAGATACAGATCTCTTTCTATATATGCATTGGTCCTCTTTCCCCTTTTTTTTGTTTGTTTTGTGTGCAGAATTTATTACACACAAGTTTGAGTTTGTGCTTTAAGTCAACCAGAATCACAGAAGGGAACACTATGAAGCTACTGTTTCTAAAAAAAGTTACCTCCACAATACAAGAATGTGTGTTTTATTTCCAATAACACTGATGAGAGAGACACTCTTGTAAAGGGAATTGTACGTAAAAATAATTCAGCAGAATATTTCTTGTGATGCAAAGGAAGCCTACCAAGAGTAGCGAGTCTGCCAAGTCACACCAGTTAAACATGTTTAATTCAGCTCCCTTGTGTTTTGCCACCCGTGACTTGAGGCTGCAGTAGTTAGTTCTGCCATAGTTCTCTGAATATACAAAATATTAGTTATGTTAACCAAACTGGACAAAACTGGCTAAAATTCAATTAATCTCAGTGAAGTCTCACAAGAACATAATGTCTCAAAATTAACTTGTTGGCTCTAAGTCCACATCATACACAAGAAGTCACACAGGCCTGATTTCATTGTGCATGTATAACTGGAGACAATTTTCCAGCTGATCCTTTGACATGACAGTACACTTTATATTCTACAAATAACAGTGTTTCAAAAATGTTGCTTTCCTATTGTATCCAGAGAGAAAATACACTGTACTCACAGCAGCATGAAACTGAGTGTTATTGCCAGGTTTGACTTAGAAAATTAGCAGCAAAGTTTACTCAGTTTCTGATACAAGTTACATAGAGAAAGTAAATTTCCTTCTGACTTAGTCTATATATACATAAAACATCCTTCCAGTGATTCCTGACATTCCAAACAAAACTTGTCCTTACGAAAAGCAGGTTTCATCCAAGAAGAGTACCTCAAGAAAAGCTTTTCTTCAAAAGCTACATAAGCCTGTGAAATACCAACACTTGTGCAAGGGAACAACCTGATTTTCCATGCCATGCTAGGTACGTACACATCCATGGAATACAGCTATTCTGGTAGTACTAAAGCTCTTGTTCATTCAAGTACAATTTGGTGTTGATCAACATTTTAGGCCTGTTAAGTAACAAAAACTGGAAATACAATCACCCAGCAGAAATTTATTTAAAAGACAGGCTGAAAAAAACACCTCTTAATTACTCTGAGTAAAATGACACCTCTTCAGCATTCACTCATTCTTGATTTTAAGATTACTGTTAATGAGGAATCCACCACAACCTTGAATAAGCTGATCCAGCACCTAAGTGACATTCACTGATGAAAGCACATTTCTCTGTATCTCACAATCTGTCTAGCTTCAGCTTCCACAAAAAAAAAAAAAAAAAAGACCATTCCATCTCTCTTAATTGAAGCAGAGAGAACTAGGTATATACTTGAAGAGCATTCTGACATTCGGAACATATTCCTTTTGTTCCCCTACAGAAGCCACAGCATCTTTACAATAAAGAACAATATGTTGCTCTTGCCTGCACTTTGCATCCTACCAGACATGTGCTACAAACCAAAACCAAACACCCACACAACCACCAGCCACAGATACACACAACTTTATGACATTTCAAGAACTCAATAAAATGAGACTATCTTTTCTTTTGAGAAAAAGCTCTCTCATTTCTCTCTCATGAATCAAACTCAAATGGACACAACAATTGGTTCTCAGCAATAGCAAATGTTTGACATTCTTTGGTAACATCAGCATTTTCAACAATTTCAAGAGTTCATAAATTTGAAGCAAAGATAACTAATGGATTTAAGTGCAAATACAGTCATTCCCACTAACAAATCGCAGTCAGTTCAACTAGACCAATGCATCATCTCACAGGATGTATACACGCATGAAGGATAAAGGCTCATGATTTTTGAAACTACAGGTACTCATTAATTGCCAGAAAGACTGTTTCATTTTCTGCTAGCTCAGAGGTAAAATTAAAGTTAACTGTATCCCTAAATAATTGAAATTCATTATCAGTGATAGCACAGTATACAAAATCCTCATTAAATGTATAATTTTTAAAAATAAAGATATCCCTATCCATATTATGTCTCTGATAAATCAAAAAGTGCAATTACTAGACCAGCTTTTTCACCTCTGGTGAAACAAAAATATCTAAATACCAAAAAATAAACCAACTTCATTCTTAGGATTAATAACAACACACAGCTCTTTTACACTGATTCCCAAGCATCAGTTAATACACTATGGACCCTCATAAAAGACAATACTTCTTTTCAAATGTAACATCTGTTTCTTTAAGCTGCCAAAGAACGTAAGTGACTTTGTGTAGAAATCCAGTTACAGCCACCACAAAGTTTACTCAGAAAGCCCTTAATCCACCTTTAAACTTTCCTTGTTCCTAACATGGAACCAGAAAAGACTCTGACTGGGTATAAGAAAAAATGTTCTGCAGTTCACTTTCAGGATGATGGCGAAAGGTTGACCTAGAGACATTGATGGGATCTCCACATTTGAAGTTTCTCAAGACCTACATGGACTAAGCCCAAAGCCGCCACTCAGTTTGAAATTAGCACTGACACTGCTTTAAGGTGAGATTAGATTGGACTAAACACCTCCCAGGGTTCCTTCCAAACCAAACAGTCTGGGACCCTGTGAAAGTCTATTTTCATTCACCCTTTTGTAGAGGTAGCAGAAAACAATCCAAGAAGAATATGGTGACTTCTGTTTGAGCACCTGATGGTTGCTATGTGATATATTAGCTCTCACATGTGCACACCACACACACACACATTTATTCCATGGTGTTCCTCTTGACTTGATGTAATAGCCTAGGGAAAAGAATGACAGCAGGAAATAATACAGGAGAATCGATCCCAAGAAACCTACCTCATCTTTCTCCCTGGAGTACCTGTGAAAAGGAAGTTAAATGATATTTTGCAGTTTACTTACAAATAAAAATACTCAGTCATATTTTCCTAGAACATGACATGCAGCTATGAAGTTAAACTTTCTTTGTAAACTACACCTTTATAAAAGTAGGAGAACAAAAATGAAAAAAAAAAAAGAACGAACATGTACCAGGTTTAAGAATTTATTTAGGGAGAGTGGGAATAAGGATTATGAGGTAGAAGCTCTTCCATGCCCATACACTAGTTTATCAGTTGAGTAACAGAAAGGAAAGATACATTGACACAAAAACGTTCATTTTTTTCTGGTTTGTTTGTTTGTTTTTTTCTTTAGTGATAGGACCACAACACCGGAGATAATTTTCCTTAATATTTTTAGGTCTAGCTTTCACAGAAATCCATGCAGAAGCTGTTCTGAAGACCTGCTGCTTCCAGTGCATGTGGAAGAAGTGATTTAAAGTTAGGCTGCTAGATATACCTCAAACTCAACTTAAAGTCATGTTGGAATTTAATTCTCCTATTTCAAGATACAGTTTTCCGAAACTTTTGGCTTAATTTTCTATTATTAGGGAAAATAACAATAGGAAGAAGTGCAACAAAATTAATTCTTCTGTAGTTTATGAATACATATAAAACCACTCCAAGGTACAGTTAAATTTGACCCTAGGGAGAAAAAAAATCAAGTATTTAAAAAGGTCTAGAGATCATACGCTCATTATCTCCTGATGTTAGCATTTATATTCTCTGCATAGTTAAGCTGTATTGGAGAGGCAATCTACATCTGCACTGTGAAACAGGCTACTGTAAAAATAATTTACAATTTTAATAACATTTTATTAATAAAAGGCATTCACTCCTGAAAGCCCTAAGATTGATCAGTGCTTCTCCTCGACTCTGGACTCTCCCCAGTAGATGGCAATGCAGCTCCAGCGCTCCAGGGCCCCCCTGCCACAGCCGGAGCAGGGGGAGGAACTGCACAGCTACTTTATTATACATTAGTTATTAGGTTGATAGCATAATAATGCCTCCTGAAAGACTGATATAATAGTTGAGGAAAAAAGATTCCCTGAGAGTAGGCTTTTCATAATACCTTTTCTAATTAGGCCTGCTTCATCTGAAGTACAGCAAGAACCACAAAAAGTAATAAAAAAATCCAGAGGGTTCTCACACATATCAGATAAAAACATGCTGTGTTGCAAGTAATATTCCTTCAAAGTTACTTCCTTTTCTACATGCTTACATTCCCATCCATAAATGTAATCGCATGTATATATTTCTGGAACTGCCTGTAGATAAGGTAATATTTTTAAACCCTTAAAAAAATTATTTTAAAGAGAAATTAAGCTCTTTTTTTTTTTCCCCCTTTTCTATTAAATCAGAACTATTATGAACATTCAAACATATGTAATATTTCTAAGTATTACCACCACTGTATCACTATTTTGGAAAGCACTGCCAAGTGACACTTGCCCTTTCCTCTTCTAAAAAATCTGAAGACAAATAAACTGTTTCTTAGTATTGTCACATATTAATTCTGTTAGAATAAAACCCAAACCAGTAATACATTGTTTGAGGTCAGTGTTGTATCTGGTATTCCACATAAAGGAAATTCAGCAACAGCCACAGCCTGATCATCACTGCTGCAGTTAAAATTAACCCTTTAAAGGCAGCTGGGACCAGTCAGGGAGCCCACAGAAGCTGTGTTCTTACTAAAGCTGCTGCTAAAGACAGGAAAGCAGGAGAGAGCCCAGCAAAAACAAACTCAGCAAAACAATACAGATTTTCTCATACAAATCCCAAATATTTGCTTATTTTCTCCCTTTACGTGCCCTCTCCCTGAACAAAAACTCAACCTGACATGAGCCACCCCCTTTCTCCCTCCGCAGCTCATCCTTCTTTCAGCCTCACACCATCACCACTACTAGAGTTGCAGTGACAACACTACGGTAACACTTGCACCTTCTATCGACTTAGTTTAGCCAGTCCCATCATCATCACACAAGGACACTAAATACATTCTTCTACTGTAAACATTTAAAAGGATAGCATGGTCGAATATTTTTGAAATGCTGTGCAGGTTTAAAACAACCATCCTTACCTAAAAGGAAGATTTAATCACTGATACAACAACCTGTCAACTAGCGTATTTTTTTTCATCTTTCTTTTCAACAAGTTAATTTACAGGTGGAATGTCAAGCTTAAGTGTCGATTTCCTCCTTCCAAACTAAATATTCATCTGTTATTAGACTTTGACCATCACTACCAACTTCCTTTTAAAATAGCTGACTCCATTAACTACATCTTCCCAGAGCATTTACCAGACACAAATATCAAGCACACTCCATGCCAGTCTCCTGTGTACTGCCATTTTCCTACCTCCAAACATATTCCTCGGGTAAATACACATTTTTTGCGTCCCAAAATGAAGTATGTTTCTACCAACCAGGCTTCATTTTAGCATCAGCCTGCAGAAACGTACGTTTTGTACAGTTTATTGAGAAATTAAATTAGTGCTACCTTTGATTGGACTGATTGTAAAAATCACTATAGTAGCAGACACATTATATATATACAACTATAAAAAAAGATTTTAAGTGATAATTTTCAACTAGGTAATTTTAAGCTAGCTTGTCTCATCTCAAAAACATCAAAGTGACACCCTTTCACAGTCAAATCTTAATTACTGTATTTTGCAGACCTGTTGATAAAGCCTACAGGAATTCCAATTAGCTGTGCTTCTGCATTACTGTTTCTGCTGTATATTCCACTGTTCTCAGCATGTGCTCTCCTCTTGCAACTTGCTCAGTCAAAGATGAACACCAGCACTGGAATCATACCTTTGATCCGAGTTACAAAACCTGTGGAATTTTTTTATTGTTTTCATCAAGTATTTATTCATCGTCTTTAATTTTCTATCTCCAGCTTCCTATAGTCAGAGAGCAGGAGAAAATCTAGCTCCTTAAAAATCAGAAAACTTCTCTTTTGTAAATGTAATTCTAAATAGTAAAATACAGTACAAATGAGTAGTAGTAATAAAGTGACAGTAATCAAGTAACAATATAATAAAAAGGAATAAAAAGCAAAAGCTATTTAAAGTAATGATTTTAGATATTCAGACTTAACACTAACAGGGAGAATTCTAATGAGATGTTAAAAGAACTACTTTCACCTCCTTTTTGCAATTAATTATCTTGCAAGGAAAGAGGTTTTATTATACTGAAACTTGTATTTTTAATATCTCTATTTTTACACGGAAGTACTCAATAGTTTAAGTTTGCTGGATGTCATACATAAAATGTCTCATTGCTTTTGTAGTCTGCCCTAAGAGTTAGTGATGGATCCTGGATTGAGCACAGTTAAAAATTCAACAACCCTATTTCATTCCCCCTCCCTCATTTGCTTCCAGAAGCTACATAATTAACTTCTCCAATGTTTTTAGTGCTAAGATACCAACTATTTATTTAAACAATAATAGCAACAACAACAACAAGAACAACCACAATGAAAGAATGGAACTGGGGTAAAAAAAAAAGTCACTGACAGGTGCTCTTTATTTTTATTTTTACCTTGCTAAATAGGAGAGGCAACAGTAGTACTTGCAACATAAAATCTACTTCGACACTGGTTTTGAAAGTTATAAGATTGTATATTATAATGTGGATATGGAAAACACTCCTCAACAAAGCACTGACCAGATTAATCCTGTATGTCAGAGGAACATGTTCCTCAGCAGAAATGTTGCAGTACACTGAATAAAGGAGATTGGAAGTGGAAGCCAAAGATTTCAAATTGAATGCAAACATTGCTCTGCTGCCACTCAGTGCCTCACCATGGCCCAGAGCATAACTAAGGCTTACAGCATACTGCATGAACTGGGAAAGGCTTAGAGGTTACAGAATCACCACATGACAAATCCTTGCTGTGTTTAAACCTCCTGAGCTCAGCAGACCTAATGTGCTATCAATATTATTGCTGTTAAATAAACTCATGAAACCCTGCAAGCCTGGTTTTCACAGAGATTAAATCATATGATGTCAATCACTGTATTTACACATACCAGAGGATATGATTAACAGGACTATCTTTCCAACTCATGGTATCAGAATAACACAGCAAAAAAAACAGCCAGAAGTCTTCCTACTTAGCTAGAAGTTTAAGCTTATGGCACCAAAAGAATCCTAAAAGTCATAAAAGGTTAACTGGATTAAGGTCATCATTACATTTGTCTGGTGGTTTGGTTTTTTGGGCGTTGGGGTTTTTATGCATGGTTGGGTTGGGGTTGTTTTTTGAAAACAGAATTTTATCTGTAAAATATCTCCCTGAGCTATTACGCTACAAAAAGGAACTGTAAATACTTTACCTGTGAACTGTGAATTAGTATGACAGAATTCTTCATCCAGACCTGACTGCATTACTACTAGCTTTTTTGTTACTTTTTGTTGGTTTTTGTTTGTTTGTTTTTGTTCTACAAAGCCTAACCCAACTCCTGTTGAAGCTCCATGGATTTATGCTTCACCCTAGACAGCATACATAGCCATACCTTAGCTCACAGGAAGGTTTGGACTTTCAGAACATGGGTGTCTTGGAATGTCTGAAATAAATTGACCAACAGGCTGGAGGACAGAGAAGAACATTCATGAAACACAATGAGTATTCTTTGACATAGAATATGACTAAACCCATATAATGAAGACTCATGTTCCAAGCACTTCTTCACACATCTATGCATAATGGAAGCACCTTTGAGGCAGATGACTGATCCTCTGATCATATTTTGTCTTGGAATTAGGCCCTTCACTCTCCAGACATGCCTTACTGTAACAGTAATTTACTTAGCAAAGCTTCCTAAAGCCTAATGATTTAACCAACTGGAAACACCCTAAACTGACAAACCCCAACAACTCATTTTGAGACACTTGCAGAGTTTTTCAGATAATATCTGCAATACGCACTCACATTTTAAGACATTTCTAACTACTGCAATATAGGGTGTGTGTGACTACTTCATCACCCCAACAACTGCTGGGCTTTAAATTCTCATATTTTCTGCAACAGTAGAGGCAGAAAAACCATTAAAGGCAGGTAATGTGAAAAGGGGTATCACGTTAGGCAAGGAGCTGAAAGGCTGTATGATGCAGAATACTGTTAACCCTACAGCTTCCCTTAGAATCACAACCACTACACAGATGCTGAGTACATCACTTGCTGTCATGAGGAACAGCAGCACGACTACTGCAATTTATTAATATGCTCAAATTGCTAATTACCAAAAGCATTAGAAAAATTACAGCCTTCAAGTATATAAAAAGTGGCTTTCCACAAAACTCAGAAAAAATGTCACTATACTAAATTGTTCTTCTCTCCTGCTATGTTACTTGTACACATAGTAGCAATGATTTATAGTCCAGCTGTGTGACAGACAACTAAGTCTTTATGTAAACTCTCTAGGATTCCTTTTTCATAAAAGTGAAGAGTGATTTAGCTGCATGAGTTCCATTAACATTAATGGGTGTCACATGGCTAAATCCCCATGCTGCTCTCTAAAATTTTATATCTGTCTGTGTAATTAGAAATAATTTTCTCTGCACTGACTTCCTTTCTAAGTGATTGTGTGAAGAGACAGCAAAAAACATTGCAGTGCCAATCCACCATGACATTGGTGACACAGCTCTTACAGAACACCCGAGAAATTATTTCCCATGATTCTAACCATGCTTTCCTAAGTTCTTAGTTTCTTTCTCCAAGGAATTTTGATTGTTGAAAATAGATTTCATGTTCTTTTTCTTTCACCAAAGGTACAAAATAATAATGATATTAAGCTTTCCTCTCTTACCTTCTTTTGGTAATAACTTATTTTAGTGCTACACTTTGAACAAAAAGATCTTGATCTTCCTAATATATTCTCCCAATATTTATTACTAAAGGGCACTCCAATTTTGGAAATATTTTGAATAGACATGGAAAATACCAAGCTATTAACACTTTTTTAGTGACAGTAGATTCCTAGTGCCCCTTGTAAGGCTGCAGTTTTCTTTTAAAAAGCCACATTAGTGAAACCACAGCCTGCCATATGATTTACCCTAGCAGCTACATCCATAAAATTTGAAATAGCTTTATATTGCTTTTACTCTCCTGAGGTTATGACCAGTACCATGTAAATATACTCTAGAAGCACCTAAAGTCCAGAATTCTGCACCTGTACAGCAACAGCCATTACAAAAGATTCCCACTATTTTTATAAACTCAAAGTCCCTCTTTTTTGACAGTGAGATACAATTCTAATGGAAAGAGTATGCTCTAAAGAACTAACAGATTCTAACTAGTACACAGATTTTTAAAAATAACAACTTAATAGCTTATTAAAAAAATGTTTTACCCTTACAAGCCACAGCTGTGACATTACTCTGTGCTAAGAACCTCATCAGTCTGGTAAGCATCTCTGAAAAAGGCTCAGCACAAGTGTGAAACAAACTTGTGCCACAGCCATGACTAAAGCATCTGAGGGAACACTTGATTGCCTTGAACACTAAGCTACTCCTTTTTTGTTTGTTTTCCTCTTTAATCTTTAGCAATTATATACATTTTTCCTCTTTAAAAAATGCAGTACCAGTTGCTCAGAGAACATCAAATTGTTCAGCTAAAACCCACCTACTGTGCATGGTGGTTGTTCTTCCATTTGACAGATACATGCCTTACACTAACAATAAATACCACTGCCACTGCCTGCTGAATGGCTGGAACTTGACATCCACAGTTATGTACCCAGCAGCTCACAAGTACAACAGCTTTATACTGCATTGGTAAAATGCAGAAACGAGATCCATCTTCCTACCTGTTGGTATTTGATTCCTGCCCTGTAAATTACCAAAATGACAATGGAACGCAGTTTAAGTTAAAAACTATGAGGCATGTAGATACAGGTAACTTATCCTCATGAAACCCTCCAACATGGATTAAAGAAGTTTAAGATCCTCTAGATAATTTTTTTCCTGGTTAATGAAGAAGAGAACCATTAATGTTCAGCCATTATAAAAATAATAAGCTCAGTTCAAAGAGGTACAGCAAGATTCAAAAATTAGATTTAAGTCAGCATGAAAAGGTGACATAATACAGGAAAGGTTCAGAAAAGAAAAATAATAATGCGGGAGACTTTAGAGGTGCTGACAGTGTCTCATCTACTCTGAGCACACATGTTCAATAGAACAGAATAGTTCAGCTGGAAGTGACCTATAATGATCATCTAGTCTGACTGCCTGATCACTTTAGAGCTGCCCTGTTCAGAACAATTCTCATACTGCTGCTACTAACAGGAGAAGGAAAGGACAGACTATTAAGACTGTATTTACATGCAGGCAGATATTTATCAATATACTTGTCAATTGAGAAATATTTATCTAGAAAGAACGACATCCATGAAAAACAGCCAAAGTCAACTGCCTCATCTCACTTTTCCTGAAACTTTTTTGCCTAGTGAAGCCATACAGAAATAACAACTTTACAGAGTTAAGTTTGATTCATCCCACATGAAGAATGACTGAAGGAGACACACCAAGTTTTAATTATCACTTTAGTGTCCACTAGGCTGTCAACATTTTGATATCCACAAGAATGGGAGTATAGATACTTTCCTTAAGGCTACTTCTATTTAATAGATAGAAAAAAACAAATACTATGCAAGACACAAAACTAATTGTCTGTTTATCACATACACTCTAACACAATCTTTTTAAGTACTCTTGCTTTTATTTGTGAATGGTTCTTGAACTTCCTTCTCCTCCTCTGTTTAGTACATCTTTGTTTCCAGTTTTTATCTTTCCTTGCAGCCTTCCCCTCCTTTCCTGGTCAGCTTCCATCACTTTTATTGTTAAATTGATCTTATTCCTGAAACCCTTCATCCTCTTCTCTTGTAATTTTGTACCATTTTTATTCCTAAATCCATATTATTACTTTGAACTTTTTTTTTTTAATCTTTTGCAGTTTTTATCTTTCTTATATTTAATCCCTTTTATCTCTGTATGTGTCAATCTTTCAAAGATCTGCACTAGAGGTAGGCTTCTTGTATGTCTTTATCCTTCAGGTTTCTCAGGAATCCTTTTAATACAAAACTTGTGTATCGACAAGATTTACTATTCTCTAAACAATATCATTATATTCTCACTCAAAATGATTATTAAAATAATTTGCCCGAAAAGGTCATAATTCTAGATGAACAAGTTAGTAGTTTGCATTTGTAAGAGAATTTAGCCCTGGCTGACAGTAAAATAAAACTAACTAGAGACAAACATAAAATGAGATTTGTGTCCAGGAATGCTGATATACCTAACTCCCAAATGTCAAAACTTCGCTCACCCTCCATCCTTACTAGGAATGCAAATCATGAGAGATTTCATTTGTAAACTGTACAGAATCATAGCGATATTTTTAGTATATGTTCAATGACTGTATTTTTCTTGCTGATGAAGAAAAAAATTATGAAGCTGGATTTACTGATGAAAGACTACAGGAGTAATGGATTACATCTACACTGGCTCACTTAGATAGTTTGCATCATTACGTTACATGACAGTACCTTTTGGGAAACCAATACATAAACACCTTGTTAGCTCAAAGTAAGTTAACCATCTGAGAGCATTGAGGAAGCTCTAACAGAGCACTTGCACAGTGGGCACTGCCCATTTACAGCTATGGCTAGGAAGTGCTCTGTAATGAGAGAGGGCTCATTGTACTGTTGACAATCAGGGTCAATTAACACCTCAGACTGAATTTCAGTACTCATACTAACTTTAATAGCTTCAGGATTTACTTGTAGACATTAAACTCTGTGCAACTAGCTCTTGCACAGTAAAAGAAAAAAAAAATCTGCTAAATAAAAGGCATCCCTTACCATATTTGTGTCCTGAAGTTGCTCAGTACAATAGAGTACTCCATTAATCCGGGATAAGTAACTTTTTTTAGATAAGCAAAGAAAATAGCACTCATTTTTCATTACGATTAGGTGAAATATGAGCAAATAGTGTGTCTAGGCAGGTAAATCTCACAATGCTTTCTCAACACTGTTTGCAATGAAGTCAAATGAATAAATACTCCAATTTTGGCACTGCAAAAGTAGAGAGAGAGTGTCAATCTTAAGAAAATCTCTGTTACTGTGTACTGCTGCTGGCTGTAAAACTCAGCAGTAGTTTGTTTTAAATCTATTGCTTCAAGATGATGTGGTATGATTACAATAGGTAAATATCTCAAGATTTTGTATTGCACAGTGCCCTGCTCAGGGTAGTAATATCTCTTGTTATTCTCTGTAGACTTACAATTTGATGTCTCCTTTAAAACAACTGATTTAAATTAAAAAAAAAAATAAAAAACCAAAAAGTGATTCTACCTGCAAGCAGGTTTTACCATTATATGTTATATATTTGATAGTTGTAATTAAGCACTTCACCTTCTCCTAGCTTACTCCCCCATACCAGCACCACCCACTTCAGTAAGTTTCCCAGTATTGAATGTGAATGAGAAACCTTGCTATTTTAAAAGTTGCTGTTACCTTATTTGCTAGATATTTAATGCAATGTACTAAAATCTTTCTTTGATTCTTCTCAGGTATGACCAGCATGTAAGGTGTTCACACAGAATCATAGAATGCCAAGTTGGAAAGGACCTCAAGGATCATTTGGTCCAAACTTTCTATGTAGCAACACTATCTACATGCGATGGCCCAGCACCTTGTCAAGCTGAATCTAAAAAGTGTCCAATGTTGGGGAATCCACCACTTCCTTGGGGACATAATCTGAAGTCTGACTGTTGTCATAGTGAAAAATGTTCTTCTGATGACCAATTGGCATCTCCACAGGAGTAACTTGCACCCATTACCCCTCATCTTTTCCATGTGACTCCTTGTAAAAAGGGAGTTTCCATCTAGTAGTTTTCAATAGCCACCCTTTAAGTACTGGAACACAGCAATAAGGTCTCCCCTAAGCTGCCTTCTTTTCTTGAGGCTGAACAAATGTAGTTCTCTCAGCCTTTCCACATACAGCAGACTTCCCAGTCCTTTGATCATCTTACCTGAACTGTAGAATCATAGAATGGTTTGGGTTGGAAGGAACCTTAAAGATCATCTAGATCCAACCCTCCACCATGGGCAGGAACACCTACTAAACCAGGTTGGTCCAAGCCCCATCCAACCTGGCCTCGAATCCTGAAAGCAAACTAAACATGTAAGTTCCCTATTCTATTGCATTCTGCAAACTTTATTGCACGATTTCTCTACTGAAACTGCAAATTCTGGAAAGGTTTCTAACATTCAAAATTTAAGATATTCATCTCAAAACTCCTGCATTCTGTTTCTGCTCTTTTCCTACAGCTGTTGATACACTCTCCAGTAGCCTCTGACCTCCTAGCATACAGACTACTCCTACACTAGGGATTAAGGTGGGGATCCATCCCTCCCCTGAACTTTCCAACAGTGAGTAAAATCCTTCCAAATCTTACTTCCCTCTTGTGCTAAGCACAGGTGATGCACATGCTAGCACCTGGCCTGGCAGCACAACACAACAGAAGAGGGAATACACTGAATCTGCACAGCAGATCACACTGGGGACTTCCCTGGGTATCCCCAAGCTCATTTAGATGGGCATGGGCAACAGCCAAGAAGCTGGCATGAGTCCTTTTCATACTGGGAGCAAGGATGCAATGGGGAATTCCAAAGAGGTGGTGGGAATAAAGATGTCCATCAAACCAAGAAGGCTTCTAAGAAAAAGGGGCAACAGTAGGACAGAACAGTATGGGAACCCACCATGACTTTAACTAGACATTCTATTAAAGCAGATTTTAATACCAGAAATACAATTCTGTTCTAGCCTGACAAGGCAGCAGGAAAAAACCTCAGCTTTTACTGTAACACTATGGAGTGATGGACAGAGTTTATTCAGATGTGGCTATATAACCTAAGTGTTGACAAACTCAACTCTAGCAATGGTTGGCATAGCCTGGGGACACAATTATTCTCAGATCAAGATTTTTCATACCAATCTTCTGAGTGCTCTGTTTTTCAAAGAAGAAAAGGTACATTTCCTCAGAAAATTTGATGACCGGCATCATCAAATGTAACAGCCTAGATAAAGGCAGAAAAATCACAACACTTAGACACCAGTATGTGCATCAATATGCAGAAACAGAGTATTTTAGGAAAAATAAACTGCTCCCAGTATTCCATTTAAATGGGAACTCTTCCTTCCAGTCATCATTCGAGTGATCACTGTATATAGTTCATATTATGACATAGACATATCTCCTCATTATAAACCAGGTCTTTCTTGTAGGCCTGTCTCCTACTAAGTCAGTCTACAATTCTTATTAATTTATATCCATGAGAAGAACTACACAGGGCATGAAGTGAGATTTTTGGGAGGAAAGTCGTCACTCAGTAAAAACCCCTATCGAGATAAACTCACAAAAAGAAGGAAACTCATCAGTGAGTGACCTGAAGCAAGGAAGAGAAAAATATGAAAGGATAAATCTGGAATTTGATTTCTATATTATTTTTAACAATCCAAGAACAAGAGATACTTGCACTACTTAGCTCTTTCTTACTGGCTTGCATAATAAAGCAACTGCCCTACCTTCACACAATCATACAGTTATATATTTTGAAGAGAGACCGAGATTGGAAATGGAAGGATACTCCCTTCTCTCTTTGTTCAGCAAAACCAGATTATAGAAAGTATTCAACTGCCTCAGCTCAGACTAATTGAAAATACTGAATTTACATGGCATTATCTTACAATCTCCTTTATTTGCCCACCATACTTAAAATTTGTCATTCAATCCCTAAGGAAAACCTTGAACACCCTAAATTAAGAAAACTGAGTTAGTTAAAAGAAATAATCCCAGAAAATGTAACAGCTATGATACATTTCCAGAATGAGGTGAAGCACTTCAAGTCCCTATTATTAGTAACAAATTACAAACTAAGTAAGAAATATCCATAAGCAGAGTTAAAGTTAGAAAGTTCCCTCTTTGCTAGAGAAGAGTAGACCTAGGTGAAAGAAAGTGCTGACAGAAATGTCACAGAAGCTGCACTAATGACAAGCACAACTGGCTCACTAGTCAGTATACAGAAAAAAGTGACTTCAGTGAACACTAGGTTATACTATTCTCTGCCAAAAAAATAACCAGATATAAATGGTCTATATTTTTAGCAGAGATTCTTGCACAGAACACACTTCAATCCAACAACTAGAAACTTCTGCTTATGCAGTCATGATTTCTAAGGCATTATTTTAAAAACTCCCCATGTGGGGACTGAGGATCAACAGCTTCAACTGCTCAGACAACACAAGGCAGACTGAAAACTGCAATAAAAATTAACAACTTCAAGAGTCCTTGGGTGGCATAAACCAACTCTCTCCTGCCCCTAATTTCCATGATAGCAAATAATTCAGGGGATGCAGCTGGAATTCCTTTGATTCTCAAAACACAGGGAGGGAAAGAAAACCACGGCAGTTTAGCAGAGGCGACAGCAGCTCCATGCAGCACTGATACTGACAACTCCAAACCAGCCTCAGGATTGAAGTGATCTACACAACAGCCTCAAGCATAGCAATCTCTGTGATGAAAAGTCTTACTGCAAATCACACCTACAAACCAAATATTCTGCCACCCTTTAATCTGCATCTTACAAATTTTGAAACAAATAGTACTAGAAGCAAGGTAACCAACAGGAAGAGTGGTCTAAGAGACAACAAAGTCTTTTTTTAGTTTTGCACTTGTATATAAAATATGCTATAAAATGTGAATGAATCACTCTGATAATGGAGAATTTTATCACCTTAAGTCACAAGTTTGAACCCAAACTACATCTGACTTTCTTGTTGTTTTGCTTTTTGGGTTTTTTTTCTTTGCTTGTTGTTTTGTTGTTGTTGTTCTTTTTGAATGGAAGAGGTCTTCATCTTTGGCTTATAACTGTGGATGACTTTGCCCAGTCAAATATTTTCTCTCATGACAGGCCTTGTTACAATTACTGCTATTTTTTGTCTCAGAAAAGACTACAAACACTGGACATCCAATAAGCCCATGGGGAGAGGTTCTACTCCACCAGAGGAACGAGACAGCAGGCAGCCTTTCACACCATTTCTGTTGTTTGTCAGTTCTGGCAGCAAAGAATCAGCACCCTCAGTGTTGTTATTACACCGGCCTCTAGGAAGTAAATTTTATTATTAATTACATCAGTGAATGAACAACTTAAAATTAGCAAATTGAAGTTTAATGTATTATGTCCTGGATTTCCAGCTTTTAGTCATGAAAATTATCTTTGTAATTAATCAGCAGATACAAATGATCAAGACAAATCCAGTAACTGACCAATTTCATTGTCACCTCATGTCAAAGGAAACATTTGTAAAAAAGATGATAAACCAGGAGCAAATTTAACAATATCCCGTTTCTTCTCCCACTGCTCCAATTATTTTTTTCTTTAGCATTTGTTAATACTGCCATTTTAATAATTTCAAAACTAACAGTATACCTTGACTAGGTACCTATATTAATTCCTAAATGAACAAATTGATTCTAGTGTATTCAGAGGTTTGCTAATTAAAATGACTGATGATCAATACCAAAGCCATTTATAGTTCTTGTCAACATATTTATCTTGTTCCTTAATGTATTAGGCACATTTCAAGATATTAAAACACATCAATGACAAACTTTGAGAAGATAATAGATCAAGCCTCAGTGTGTGTGTGTTAATCCATGGTATTTGGAAAGAAAGCAAAGAGAACAGGGTCATCCAAGCATCTCAAGATGGAATTAACATAAACTAACCTGGAATCAGGCAAATAAATAGGGCAGAAGCAAGCAATCGAGCAATGTGTCCAGAATAGCACCAAGCTGGTAGCACAGTGGGGCTAAGAATATTTAAGCATCTATTTAAATTATTCACTCTATCCACAGTAAGAATCATTACCAACTTGCAAACAGTACTGCCCCATATCTAATGATACGACAGTTCCAAATGGTAAGTCATCACACCTTGGACTGTAGTAGCTAAGCAGCACCACTCACTAGGAGCCAATGAATACACTAAGTCTGTGCACAGGCTCATGTCTTAAGTCTTTCTCTCTCCCATGAAAGCTCTTTGTCCTTATGCAATAATCTTAGTACAGGTTGTCCTGACTGTGCACTCAACTACTAGTTACAGGGTTTCCCTAAGCAGTTAATTCCAGAAGATCTACAAGAATATATGTTCACAAGTGTGATCTAAACACAAAACATAATCTTTTAAATTTTTTTTAAAGAAGGTTCCTGGCCCAAGTATCCCAAAACCTTATGATGGATCTGAGAAACCTGAATGTAGGAGAATGATTAGCAGCAGTGGGACCATCAACAAGACAATAGAATGGAAGGAAGTCAGCAAGATGAAGGGAACAGCTTGTAGCATCATATGCTAAAATAAAAGCTTAGATCTACAAAATTATGTCCTTTATATGCACACAAAGTCTAAACCAACATTCTTGGAATCTTTGAGGACGGTTCAGCAAGATTCAGAAAGTTGTTTTAAGATTTGAGAGATATTATTTTATTGTAGGGAATCTTATTACTTCTTGGGAATAGCATGAAGGCTGAAAAAAAATGGAATATACAGACAAATGTCACTAAAGTTAAGCCACTATTTAATATTCAGGTTGATAATTAGAAGCTGCTTTGGAGGGAGGAATTTATCTGACTGTTGGGGTTTCACTTTTTGGTCTGGAATATTTCATTGGTATCAGTTCTCAGGATATCAGAGATCTCAAATCTCAGTTTGACTGAGAGTATGACTAAAAGTAAATATTAAAAAATTACTGTGTGGGATTTATACAGGTATTAAAGCTAATAGACCCATCTTAGAACAAGTATGACGTCTGATGAAATGTGTGGAAAATTGGAAACCAACTCGTAATTTTCTTACATTAAAAGCCACAGCCACAAGCCCTACTAATAACAGAACTTAAAAACTGATTAAATATTTATAGCTACAAAGAAAAGCCAGAATAATGACAGTGGCAATTACAAATTGAGAAGGGACGCTAATCTTTGTGCATCTCAGTTTAAAGACATTTTAGTTTTAGACAAGACCTATATGAGACACCAAAGTGTTTTACACAGACATATATAGGTTCTTGGGCCTCACTACAAGGACCTGGTTTTGTGTCACTTCATTATTAATCTGAGTCACTACAAAAATCCCTCTAATCTTAAAAGCATGTATACAAGGTGACTGTATTGCCAAATGTAATGCATCATGGTGAAAAATGTTCTACCACTATCACTATCAGTCACTTCATTAGTGAGAAGTAGACTTCAAGAATCTCAGTAATAATACTCATGTTTACCACCATTTTGGATTTTAGAACTGTGTAATTGTTCATAAACTAGATAAAAATCTCATTATTATACCTCAATGATAAAGTCTGCTAGGTGACTACTGATACAAAGTTGGAGATGATTACTACCTATGCACAAACTGCATTTTAGCAGAAAGACAAACTCACTTGAGAAAAACTGAAATTCTATTTCAGGTATTAATGGTTCATAGCTACTATCAATAACAATCTCAAATGTCTGACTGGACTGAATAACACACTTCTCAACTACCACTGGCAATTTACTGCTGATCCTAACATTTTTGATGCTTTCACAAAGTAATAGAACAGTTGATTCATCAACTATAAACAAAAAACCCCCCACAGACAACAAAACAGCACAAAACCAAACCCCTCACAAACACACAAACACCAAACACCCTATATAGTCTTACAAGTTATAAGGAATAAACTGAATTTGTAGTGCTCATATATATATATATTTGGTATGCATATATACATATACTCTTCCTTAAGGAGAAAAAGAAAACAGCATTTTGGTCAAGAGGGTATAATAGCAGCAGAGAGGAACATGGAGAGGTGAAATATTTTCCCTATTAATCTGTTGAGCAGGAAGGGAAAAGAAATAATAAATTGGGGAAAAAAGGATGAAAAGACAACAAAGGACACAGAAATAGCAACTTATAACAAAGTCAGTCCTCTGCATCTACCAGCAGATAATTGCGATGTTCTGAAAACTCATGGGAACACACTTGTCATGAATTTACCATTTGTAGAGGGATGCTATCTGCATCTGCCTGGAAGAAAAGCAACCAGGCTTAATTTGCATTGTGAAAATAAAGAGCTCCTAGAGCAGAAGATCAGTGTTAGATGCTCACTAAAACACAGGCACACTATTACCTTTTTTGAAAGAATGCTACAATCACCCATTTCTAATTTAAATGGTTACATTATTGTTTGTTGGGGTTTTTTCCCCTAATAAGGAACCCTGTGGGAATACCATGCTAGCTTATGCTTTTCAGTTAACTCTTTCTCTGAAGAGTATGTCTAAACCAGTAGCTTTTCCAAGCAAATTTCAAATTTTTTTTTCAGTGTTATCATTCTAGATTTTCACTAATTTATTTTTTTTTTTAAATAAACTAGGTTTCAAATCAAATACCAAACACTTCCTTCACATGAAAGTTTCTCAAAATACTGGCCCAGTCCAGGGAGATCCCTATGAATACATATGGACCCAGCTGCAATAATTAAAAGCTTTTTACTTCACAGGAAACCATTCAACATAACAAAATCTTTCATAGATATAAAGTCCACAACTTCTCTAGGGAACCTGTGTCAATGTTTTGCCAGCCTCGAAATCCATAATTTTCAATGCATAAGACCAATTATCAGCCTGCACGTGCACTTTTAATTGCTCACACGGAATAATCACCATGTCATATCTCATGAAATGTCACTGAGGAACACAAATGAGCTCTGATGCAATTCCTTCAGCATTGTCCTGCCAGTTTGTCTTTTTTTTTCATAAAATTCTGCCAAAATACTGGTTATAGTTATATATAGTTGGTTTGGCTGAAAGCACCAAGTAAAGATTTACTGAAAAAAAAGTCACATGTATTTTTAAAAAACTTTTTAGCACTCTAACACTTGTAATTATATACTTTCCCATCATAGCATTGGAAAAATAAACTGTGAAACTAAATTCTGATTAATGTAAATAAAAGGAAACAATTCTGCTCTGTATCTCAAAATCTGTCTTTCTGACCAAAGCAGAGTTTAATAATTCACCATTTGAAAAATTACCATTTCTTTTCCACAAAAAAAATGACTTGACAGAGTCTGGATTGAATTACTTTTATACTTCTGGGAAAATTAGCAAACAATCTTTTATGTAACAGGCTGAAATAGGAACAACATTGTGCAGACATTGCAATATGCCAATTACCATGGTGTAGTCTCTGGTGAAATATATTTCCAATTTTCAAAGTTGAAAGACCTTCAATAATGGTAATTAAAGATGCTCTAATGCTTAAAAACCTTAATACACCAGGGATGGAAAAAGAGATTAAAGAATTTCTAGTGGCTTAGCATACAGCTGATGTTGCAAAAACATACTGGGACACTAGTGGAGAACACCACATCGCCTCATTTACAGGCACTCTCTGGAACATCTGACTGCCAAACCACAGTTGGGACTTATTTTCATAGTTCACTGGTTGGAACATGCCAAAATCCTATCAGGGACCTTCCTAACAGTCTGCCAGCACAGACAGTTGTGTTCCAGCATCCTGGACATCTCCTAGGCACATTTCAATTGAGTATATGTGCAGCCCTTAATTGCAATTCACTTGTTTGCTCCTCATTTGTCTCTGTGTTATTGAAAACATGCATTCTAAATTTTTTCCACGTCTAAATTGGATAAATGAACTGATAGATATTAAATAATATCCCCAATGGCACAACTAAATTTGATTTAAATCAGTTAAAGAAGGCAGTAGGACAGATCACCAATCACCATTAGTTCAAGTCGTCTCTTTTAATAGAATAAGCAACTTCCAAATTGAGAAAAATTACAGTGGAAGTAAAATGTGGTAATCGAGTTCATGTTGTAATCTTCTTCAATACACCAATATTTCAATGGATTCAAAACAGAACACGCTAAGGAATGTTTAACTTCTCTTCCACATTCACTTTCTTTCTCAACAGGCAATTGAAAAATGACAAAAGAGCAAATTACTTACATTTTATCTGCCAAGTGGTCACTTAAAAGTAAGGGGGAAAAAAAATCTATTCACTTGCAATTTGTATTTCCACTTTATTAATACCCAAAGCTTGACCCTAGTTTAGTACTTTTCTTCACAAAGCAGACTATAACCTGATATTTATCCTTATCTTGATTTTTATGAAGGCTGTCTACACAGAACTACAAAATGCCTAGTACTCAGAGCTTACATCCAATGCTACATAGATCAAAGAATATCTTCAAAGTATTGTATGAAACAAAGTTGGTGGAGTTTCATTAGTAGCTTTGCTTAAGCTCAGCTGTCAGTTTATCTCTACCTCCTCCTCCGTCTTCCTCAACTTCACAACCTCAAGCTCCAAAGCCATTTTTTTTTACTTATTCCCCATTCTTTCCAATTACCCTTGCCTCTGCAAAGCAGGACTTATTCCACATCTTACCAACCCCTGTTCTCCACCTCCACACACCCACAGCTCCTCATCTGTCAATACAAATCTTCGACACTGTTGAGCACACCAGTGAGTGAGGGACTGCTATTATTCACAACATGAAGGAAGTTTTTTATTGCCATAGCCGCTGACGCACAGACAATCATGTTTCAGCTTACTTCATACACTTTTGAGATAGGCAGAGTCATCACTTGCCACTGCTGCCAAAACCCATGAAGAACTGTAAATACAGTAATAATTCCTCATAGCCAATCCATTGGGTTGTCACTTCTATGGGGTATATTATGAACAACCAGATCATATTTTCTTTTATCCTTCTATCCATATCACGTGGTTACAGCCTAGAAACGCCTCTGTGGCATACATGTAAGGAAAAGAACTACTTCAGCTAAACTCAGATGATTTTAAAAGTTCACTGATATAAGCAGGGTGTATAGCAGGTGCTTTGGAATCCTCACCCACACTGCCGAAGTTATCCCATGTAAGTCAAAATGCTCAACTTGCGCACTGAGAAATGGTAGAACAGCTTGAAAGATGGGCAGCTATACAGAAAACTGAGTTCATTTTTAAACCTACAACATAATAGGAGAAAACTCGCAGAAGAAATTAAATAAAAAATTACCAGAAGAAAATTGTACATCTGTGATTAAAGTGTTCTGGTAACCGAAAGCATTTCACGTTCTATATCATCATTTTGTCTTAAATTCCAATAGCCACAGCCCCACTTTAAAGTTTAGTGTAAAAAACACATGTATTTCTAAAGATGATTCACATCTGCCTAAATATAAAAATTCATATCATGTTTTTTTAATAGTAAATCTAAATTAAATATTATAGGAAATAATTCAAATATAAAGTAAGTATTTTCTAGCAGTAACTCATACAGATTTCTAATCTGATTCTTTTTGAAGTAATTACATCCATTTATCTTTTTTTTCCTCCACAGGAAGGTCTTGTTTATTTCTACATTTTATAATTACTAACCTTTTTTTTCAGAGCTCTGCAGCATTTCATTATTGACTACTTCTCTTTCTATGAGGTTTTATAGTTCCATCTGGTATTTTAATTACAGACCTAGTATCAATTTCACATACTTGCTGAAGAGGAAAAAAAATGACTTTAATACTGACTTCCCTGCAAATTTACATCATGACTCCATTGAAAACATTAATTTTGCAATGGAAGTCCAGCATTAAGTATTCCTCCCTTTTAATACAGAAATATATCTGAGTATATCACAGAATCATCACAGTTGGAAAAGACCTCCAAGATCACCTAGTCCAACCACCCACCCAAACAAGCAACAACAAAACAATCCTACAAGCACACAACCCACAAAATCAACAGCACCCCTCAACCCACAAAAAACCCACCATGCCCACTAGGTTATGCCCTGAAGTGCCACATCTACATGTTTCTTAAATACCTCCAAAAGTGGTGACCCCCTGGGTAGCCTGTTCCAGAGCCTAACTACTCTTTCAGTAAATCAATTCTTCTTAATATCTAGTCTAAACCTTCCCTGGCACAACTTCAGGCAATTTCCTCTAGTCTTGCCATTATTCACATGGGAGAAGAGGTCAACAGCTGCCTCACTACAACCACCTTTTAGGTAGTTGTAGAGAGCAATGAGGTCTCCCCTCAGCCTCCTCTTCTCCAAACTAAACAATCCCAGTTACCTCAACCTCTCCTCATAGGCCTTGTTCTCTCAATCCTTCACCAGCTTGGTTGCTCTTTTCTCTGGACACTCTCCAACAACTCCATGTCCTTCTTACAGTGAGGGGCCCAGAACTGAACACAGCACTCAAGGTGCAGGCTTACCAGTGTCAAGTACAGGGGCATGAGCACCTCCCTACTCCTGCTGGCCATGCTATTCCTGATGCAGGCCAGGATGCTACTGGCCTTCTTGGCCAAATGGGCACATGCTGGCTCATGTTCTTCTGGCTGTCAACCAGCACACCCAGGTCCTTTTCTGCTGGGCAGCTTCACAATCACTCTTCCCCAAGCCTGTAGCATTCCATGGGGTTGTTGGCACCAAAATGCAGGACTCAACACTTGGCCTTACTGAACTTCATACAATTGGCCTCAGCCCATTGATCCAGCCTGTCCAGGTTGCTCTGCAGAGCCTTCCTACCCTCGAGGACATCAACACATGCATCCAATGTGGTGTCATCTGCAAACTTACTAAGGAAGCATTCCATCCCATTATCTAGATCACTAATAAAATTATTCAACAAGACTGGTGCCAAAACTGAGCCCTGGGGGACACCACTAGTGACAAGCCACCAAGTGGATCCAATCACAATCACTACAACTCTCTGGGCTCAGACATTCAGCCAGTCTTTTACCCAGCAGAGGGTGTACCTGTCTATGCCATGTACTGCCAGCCTCTCTAGGAGAATGCTGTGGGAGACTGTGTCAAAGGCTTTGCCAAAGTCTAGACAATGTCCACAACTCCTCCCTCATCCACCAAGCAGGTCACCTGGTCATAGAAGGAGATCAGGTTGTGCAAGTGGGACCTGCCTTTCCTGAACTCATGCTGGCTGGACCTGATCCTCTGTCTGTCCTGCACTTGCCATGTGAGTGCACTCAAGATGAACCTCTCCATGATTTTCCCTATTACCGAGGCCAGGCTGTCAGGCCTGTAGTTCCCCAGATCCTCCTTCAGGTCCTTCTTGTAGATGGGCATCACATTGGCAAGCCTCCAGTCATCGTGTTGGACAGCATTACAACAAATAAATTAAATGAAGGGCAACATTTAAAAACTCATAATTTTCATTTTTGCAGGAAATATGAAAAATATGAATTAATATTTACTGTGAACTAGCACAAAGCTTCTCAAAATTCATGTTGAATTAATCACGTAACCATACAAGAATTGTCCCACAGCACCAATATACGTACCCTTACACTTAACTTAAAAAAAAACACAACAGCACTATTCAACATGTCTTGCTATGGATAAAGAAAAGTACATCAACATTTCTGTTAAAATCCAAACATTAGTTTAGCAATTTCTACATAGAATCATAGGGTTTTTTGGAAAATACCTTTAAGATCATCAAGTTCTGTATTTGATAACTCATGTCATGTTGCTTCACCTGTTTCACGTACTGTCACAATATCCAGTATGATTTGACAGGTGTAATTTGACAAAATGTAAGATGTACCATGTCATGCAGGAAATTTAAAACCACAGAAGGTGTATTTCCAAAAAAATCCAACAAATTCCCCTCTCTAGAAGTATCTTCAAACAGCTATTTTAAAACATTGCATGAAAAAATAACTCTGTAGCTCTGTAATTTTCATATCTACGAATGACATGAAAATTACAACTCTGAAAATGTCAGATATTAACTCAGAATTTTATATTTTAGCATATTCTATTCCTCAATTTTCTAGTTTCACATTGTCTCCAGAAAAAGTGCACTGCTCCTTGGTAAGTCAAGTGAATATCTACTCAGTTTTTAATTTTTATTCCTAGATTGCTGTTTTGACCTGATCAGTAGAAAACAGCAAACGATAACATAAAATAAAAAGCATTAGGTTTGCTGAATTTTATACTCTGACTAAGCAGACTTATCAATTCAAGGACAGAAGGGGAAAAGGGGGCAAGGACTTCAACTCTACTTAAATGTAAATTACTGACAAAACTGAGATACTTATGCTAACATGAAGTTGAATTCAACAGGACCCTCTGGAGTTTTAAATCCTCTGTACAGCAATTCTAATGGGCAGTATGTACTTTCTTTCAGGCAAACTGACAAAATACAAATGAAAAATATGCAAGTAGGGATGTATTCACCTCACTGAACTATTCAAAAAATAAAATTTAACTATAATTCCCTTGTTTATGTTCTGTCCACAGATTATTAATTTTTAAAACTGGAGTAAATGCACGATCTAAATCTATTTCCACTACTACCAATTCCATTGAAGATCATGTGGAACAAAACTCACAGTGAGAAATAATTCTTATTCTCTAAGAATAATTATTTTCAAATTTAAGTAAACTGCAGCAATAGTTTGCTATTTTGTGGTACCATTTAATGGTACATTTTATTCTTAAAATACATGCAGCAAAATGAAAAGGCTTCTTGACTAGTGTCTTGGCTCATTCCAGTCATTCTATTCCATATCATAACACATTCACAGTAAGCTTTATTCTTCATCATTAGGCAGAGAAACTTACAATACAAAAATCCCAAATCAAGTACCAGACAGCAGCTGGGAATACTAAAGCAAATCATCCTAATGACAGGTCTAGGAATACAGACCAGAGCGGCATACACCTTTCATTTAATTCAACAGAAATTTCTACCTGCACACAGATCGCACCATCAGCACAGCCTGCATTCAGTTCCATTACAGCATCCAGATGAAGGGCCTGTACACACTTACACAAGGAATTTGACTGTTGAAGAAAACAAAGCCATGGTCAGTCCAGGCAGGCTACTGGGGTGCCTCACTGGAGGCCTCCTTCCTTTATGGTTAACAGATTGTGCTTCACAACACGGAATCTTCACTCAGACTTCTCCTCCTTACAATGCTTTGCTCGGAGCTCTGGCACCCCAAGGATCTCCTCCCTTCCTTCTTCACTTACCTTGGTGTCTGCAGAGTCATTTCTCTCACATATTCTGAGTCCTTTCTCCATCTGCACAGTTGTTTTGTTTTTTTCCCCTTCCTAGATTGGCTCTGTCTTGGCCAGCAGAGGGTCTGTCTTGGAGCCAGCTGGTATTGGCTCTATTGGACGCAGGAACCTTCTAGCAGCAGCCACCCCCGTAGCGAGCCACCCCAACTCCCACTACCAGAGTGCATTAGATATCTTAGTGATTTAAACTTGACTAACTCCTGCCATACAACACTTGCAATTGCCCTAATCAAAGAGCCCACCCCTTAAAAGTTCCAAATGAGCAACGCTTGGCCCCTGTTAGAACACTCATGGCTGTTATTGTTTCTTTAAAGGACTTGAAAAATTCACCCTCCTTTTTTGGATCTACTGAGTATACTATGCATTTCAGAGCTGCCAGAACTGAATATCAATTTTTACTTCTTTATTTAAATGTTAGTGGAAATGAGTTTCAGTCACATCTCAAAGGACAGTCAGAGTATGGAAACAGGCTATTAATTTATTTCCCATTACCATCTGGAATTTATTTTTTTTAAACTATTCATAACCATTCATAATGTGTTCTGTTTAGTCCACACCTATCAAAATACATTCATAAATATAAAACTGACAAACATAGTTTTCTAATATACTACAGCTGTAAACTAAATCTGACCACTGGCCTAACAACAACATTTTAAATTAAGTGTCTCAAGTCTTTAATTTAGATGCAACCAGACGCTTAATGTACAGTATGTTAGTAAAATGATCACTTGTAAGTGAAGTTCCTTTGCTTAGATTACTCAGGCTCCCATCTAAGTAAGAGACTAATTACTTGACTGATTCTGCTCTTTGAATACAAGCAACTACCTAAAATAATTATCTGAGCCTCTAGTAAGGGGCAGAGGGGGAGAGCAGAGGGTGATAGAGAACAGGATCATATACCTTTGACATCCTAGTCCTTCATTCTACAGTCTTCAAGCAGTGGAAAAGCAGCTTTAATTATATATATATATAATTAGTAAATAAAGCTAACTGTAAAGTAGTCATGATCACAACCCTGAAATGCAGACTAGAACAGAAAACCATCTGGGGAGGAACACCTCCTTTAAAAGTGATTCTGCCAGAACACTTACTGCACTAGTAGCACATATGACAAGGGCACATTAAACCAGAACCTTCATTTCACCTTTCTAAGGGTGCCAGCTGCCAGCCCTTTTTAAAAATAATCTTCCTTCTACAGTGGAATGTTTCCTTTTCCCCAGCTGCTTGATAAAAGTAAAAAGGGAGCCAGTTTTTTAAGCGTAGTACTAGGAGATGGGCTTCCATGGTGAATCACCCTACTCGCTTCCCATAGTCATTACAACCCAAAAAGAGATTTACAGTGACAAGATCTGTCCTAAAAATGTTTTGTGGGTAAAACTTTTGACACATGAATACAATCATCACTGATTTAGCAAAAGCAGATGTGGTAAAAAGCACGAAGAAGTTTATTACAATAAAAAATACAGAGGCTATCTTAATTGCATCATGTATTTCTACAAATGGTTCATTAAAGCTATTTCATTTTTTAAATTAAGCCATCACATAATTTACAGCCTACAATGTCTCTCACATTGCACTGAATTGCTGCATGTAGACATTCTCAGAACTACCTTCTGAATACAAAAATAGCAGTCAGAACACTGCATTAGACTTTAGACATGCTAGAAGGGTATATATACCCTGCTTTAAGTTTAAAAAAAATATTTTGTTTCTACAACTTGCCATACTTCTCTGGTCATCATCAATTAAAAACTAATAAAAAACACACACAAGTAAGTTCATCTTGATCTCTCCAGAGAAAACTCTTTTAATCTTAGCAACTTATTTTGACATATTGCTGGTCACTGTATAAGTTACCTGGGCACACAATTCAGACTAGAGACTAATTCTGAATTTTGCTCTCAACGATTTGTACCAATTAACAGCTATTGTCTTGAGTCACCTTCCTCCCCTCTTTCTGTCCATTCTAGAAAAATCTCCCTGTAAATGAATTCAAATATTTATGTATAAAATATCCTAAGAACTATACTACCAGACAACAATCAAAGTGCAGTATAATGCTGCAGTCTCTTCAGTAAGATATCATGCCTAATATCCCTCATGGAAAATAGAACAACAGAAAAGACAATGAAGACAATGAGAGTTGTAGCAGTGTCTAGTAGCATATAAGATGATGGGGGGAAGAGTAATTAATCCAGATCTTCTTATCCTGTGCTCTGTAGCTTCTGTAGAGCTCCTCTAGAGCACAGTAGTATTTGCTTAGATTTTATTCCTTTGTGGATTTCTTAAGTTTATTTATGAAATTATTTTGGTATCCAAACTACTATCTTTTCAGCTTTTGTTTTGGTGGGGTTTTATAAACGCATATTTAGCTTCTCAATTTGAAGACTGTGCATTTAAAATTTGGGAATAGAAAATGGCTGATGTTATTTCTGTAAAGACGAAGCAATGCATATTAATTAAGAAGTCACATAATGATAGGTATAAGTTATCAAGATAGAACACTCTCAAGCCTTTAGGGAACAATGTAAGATTGATTTCAAAGCAGGCAACAGCAAATTTGGAACATTAAAATGCAAGAGGAACTCAGGCTACATAGAAACCATTCAATAGTATTGCACACTCATACATCTACCATTTCTTTCTTTTGCCGAATACTCAGAGAACTTTTGCTGCTGCTGGTGTTCCGAGGGGTTTCTTGAGCCCTACACCAAACCGGCCAACATACTTAGCAGTTACCCACCAGAGGGCACCACAGGCTTTCACAACAGACGAAGCAAGAGCAGGCGAGCTACGCACTGCTATGAAAAAGAACATACGCGGTTTCAGCAGGTGCTTATTTATTCACTTATTTAGGAATTTGTCTTGAAACCCACACCCACCCACTGAGTACCTTTCTGCAGCATAATTCACTTCAGAGACACAGCTTTCAAAATTAGTAAAATAAATCTTGTACATTCAGAAGTCGCAACCCCGTGAACACCGTAGGGGTGATTTCACCTGTGCCCCAAATTAAATCATCCTCATCTCTTTCGAAGTTCAACTATTATGCTCAGGTTGGAATCAAGAAACATCCCATCAATTTATAACAGCTCATTACCAGCATTCAGTAATTTTATCTTGCAGCATTTTTTAGCTAAAAATAAAAAAGCCAACAACCTTCTTCGGAGAAGAACATAGAAATGTGATAGAATATATGCAGCCTACACGTATGTTCAAACTGCTTTAATTTTGTCTTACACAGCAAGCAAGTCAGATGAACTTTTAGGATTCATTTGGTTTGCATTATCTCCCAAGTTCCAGAGTTGCAAGGACTCAGCTAGGCTTCTCCTGCTTGTTTCCTTCCTTTCTCCTGTCCATTTCCTTTGTTAATCTGCATTTTCCCCAAACAAGCATGGGCTCAGTGAACCTATGCTTAACACCCACATTGCTCAGTGACTTTTTCTTGGCCCATTTTCCGAGTCTTGCTTCGACTTGCACTGTTCCTTTCCAAGAACATTGATACTGATGTCCCATTGGTTATTGTTTCACTGTGTGGTACTTCAGCTTTTAGTAGCTCTCAGAGATCTCCAGGGGGGCTGAACTGAAATGCCATTCCTCCCAAATTCCCATATACCCTGTCTTCTATGCAAAAAATATTTTAAGATAACAAAGAAATAATAATTATTGAACACCATCATACACGGCTTAAAAGTAAAACCACTGCTATAAAAATTAAATATTAACCCACTTGTATTAGCCATTTGTCTCATCTCAGCTATTGCCCACTGACTGAAGACCTTATTTTCTGAATCCATGATTGGAAATAATGTATTATAATTACTGGAGCTAGGCAGTAACCGAAGACAAAGCCTGATGGTTCCTGAAGGAGGCAAATGAGGGCAGCTGCTTGCACAAAAAAGAGGACCTGCAAGGGCACAGAGAATGGTAGAAGTGGAAGTAGATTGCACCTTCTTTAATAATTAAGAAAAAAACACCAAAAAAATTTTAAAACATATATCTGAGTCCTCTAACTGCCCTTGACCCACCTGTCACTATGTAAATAAAAACATTGGTAAAAATGCTTATACATAGGGTACAACATTTAGTGAAAGAAGCACAGGGCTTTGTAATGAGTAACCATGAGAACCTGATGCGTTTCAATACCTTCCATATAGAAGTTTAAAAAAAACCAAGGAGATCCACTCTGGCAGTTCCAGACAAAGCTTTTAAAGTCAAAGCACATCACTGCACACGTGTCACCAATCCAGAAGACAAAACTGATACAATAGATTAAATAGGAGATACTACCAAAGTTTTCTGGATATTCTCTTAACTGTTCTTGCAGGTCTTCTATTCACCTAGAGTTTCCAGGTAGACACCTCTAACCAGAAATTTGAAAAGGTGGATTTTAATGTCCTAACACAAACTTGCTTCTAATTGAGCTAAAGCAATTTTTTTATTTGAGAAAAACTCTTGCTTAGGTTTGTCTCAAATTTAAGAAAAAATAGGGGGTTTTGTATTGCACTGCAGTGCTTTACTTTCAAGTTCAGCCTCTTCATAATCTGCCATTTTAAGTCAGCTCCAACAGCACAGAGGTCAATACATCTGGAGCACAGCTGTTTACTTTGATATTTGTAAGCTCTCCTGCAGAAGATGGTATCTCTTAGATGTCACCTGTAGCAGCTGTGCCAGCAGTTAGTGAAACACAATATTTCATCACTCTTTCTTGTGAGTTTTAAGGTTGATATTCAGATCACCAAAGCTAAGCAAAGATTCTCACCATCTCTTGTCCAGTTTTTTTGGTAGTAGGTGATGCTTCTGGCTGCTGCAAAATGGCCCCAGATGATGTGATAAATGCTGGGAAATAATATTCAGGTAACACCTGCAAGTTCTCTTTTTGTTACCTTGATGATACATCCTTCCTCTCTGGTGTACCTCCTCCAAATACACTTGGAGTTCACTGCTACAATTATTTTTCTTTAACAGGTAACAGAAACAGTCTTTCAACTGATGACCCCCAGTGAAACATGACAGAGAAGAAGCATTCTCCAACTTCAGTCGGGCTGATGAACTACAGCAACCTGGTACTGCATGAGTACAAATCACAGCACTAATTGCTGAGTTTTTGTTGGCTTTTTTCCCCCCACCCGCAGGACAGGATATATGCCTATTTCATTGTTACTTTTTTTTTTTTTTTTTTTTTTTTTTAACTCGTATGTTCTTATAAATGAGTGGCCCATGGCAGGTGCCTGTCAACATGACTCTTCAGTTACAGCCCCTGTACCCTATAAAGACAAGCATACACATGGAAATGTGCGAAAAATTGAAATGGCAAAGACTGTTACAAAGAAAGGAAGTGTGAAAAACTGAAATTACAAAGGCTGCATTAACAGCTTGTCTCACAGTAACAAACTGGAAGAGCTGCTAGCAATTGTAGAGTTAGAAAGAGGCAACATGATCAAAGGACTGACTTCAGATAGCCCCATTTTCTTCTTTGTTCACAGGCAGTTTATCAGCAGTTTAGGGTTGTAGACACAGTAAAATGTTTCCAGACAGCCAGATGCAAAATTTAGATAAGATTCAACACATCCTCAGGAGATGATTGCCAACAAATAGCCATGATATTAAAAAAACAAAACAAAACAAACCCACTAAAACAAAATACCTAGGAATTGAGAAGTATCAACTTTCAACTTCAGCATTCTGAAAAGAAAAAACAAACTACAAAAAAAAAAAAATATTTGCAATAAGGCTGCCTAAAAGAGAAAGGAGAAGAGTACATGGAGCATGAGAAGCACTTTCTTTGTTGTTTTTACATCAAGAGAGACAACATCAAGGCTGTGTATCAGCAGTCCCCAACTCTTGGTCAAGATGTTTCCAGAAGACATTCTTATGTCACCCATGGACACCAGTGACATTTCTCACTCAAGTACAAAACTGACAACAGAAAACCGAGAACAGAAATGCCCATAGAGGAGGATTTGCCCTACAGTCTTCTCCTAGTGCCAAGAGGTGAGACATCACCAGCCTCAACCTGTAATCTTAAAGAACAATGCAAGTTTTGGGAGCTTCCCAATGGTTTAGAAAACTTTTTATGCCTTGTTTCCAAGATCCAAAAGCTGGCACACATTTAAAAGTCTGTAGCGCACCTATAAACCTCACACCAGGAAACGTCTACTATTTTGTTATACAGATTTATGTCTGAAAAGAGTGACTGGGAAATGCCTCCACATGCTGTTCTACTATTGTGATGCTCCCCACAGACCTCCCCTATTGATTGGCTTCAAGACACAGGAGTGAAACTGGATGAATCTTCGATTTTACCCAATTCAGCTAATTCTGTGTTTTCAGTTCCTTGTCTGATCTTCTGATGCTCATAAGATGCAGATAATAACATTAAAGAGTAACACCACAAAACTCCTGTCAATAGGTAAATATATTAATGCCATCAGTGGTAAGTAGAGAGCAGTCCTAGCTCCTTTGCTTTCTTATGAGCTTATTTAATTTAGTAGTTAATTTAAAATTACTAAAAGACATGAAGTAGCATTAACATATATTTAGGCTCTCTGGTATCTTGTGTATTTGTCCTTAAAATATTTTTACATTCATGTTGGATGCATAATTTTTTCACCACATTAAGAACATAGTAGTTTAAAGTAATAGATCCTGATCAAGTATTTTTTTAAAAAAGCAAACAACAAAACTAACATTTTGAAAAGGGGATGCATTATTACAACTATTCTATCATCTAAATGTAAACATGACAACAAGTACTGGATAAACACAGATACAGCTTACCACTTGCAGATGAAGAAGCACTGGACAACAACAACAAAAAGGAGATGCTGACACAACTTCTTTGTACCATCTGCCATGCTGGTAAGTGTGGCAATTAAAAAAAAAAAACAAACAAAAAACAAACCCTAAACCTAAAACAGTGTGAAAAAGATTACTGGGAAAAAACCTAAGGGACCGAGAAACATGCCAGATTCACTTCTGAAGTTGTCATACATGACAAGATATGAAGTTAAAATGAAAGACATAATTCTCATGGGTACTGCATATCAAATATGTGCATCAATATGGCATCTTCTAGAAACACCAGATAAGCTTTATAAACTGTTGGCATAAAATCAGGAATATGCCTCTTCCACAGATAGTAGTGCAAGACTAATTCATCTGCCCTATAACACCTCACCAGTATAACACTGGGGGAAAAACGTTACTATTTTTGTCTTTTCTATGCTTCTAATAGGCCTTTCAATGCTTAAAACAGTATGACCACATCGTATTTTAAGATGGAAACCACTTATCCTGCCTGCACTATTTATTACATATACAGGTGCTCCTATTCATTACCCATCTCAAAAAATCTACCCAGAAAGATCTTACAGCCGTCTGTAAAGTCTCCTTATTTCACATCTCATTATCTTTCTCTCCACTGAATTAATCAGGAGTTCTAAATCAACACAATTTAAAAGCTTTCTATTATTGTATTTGTAGGGTTTTCTTAAGAAATTGTATTTAGAAAAATCCTGAAACTTAGCCCAAGAAATTCCTTTATATCGTTAATTTCAGCTGCTAAATAAACTGCTATTGGAAAAATGAAACATAGGTTCACAAATGTGCTGTGACTTTAAAAAACACAAGGTTATCAAACAAAGTAAGTTGCAATAGAGTCCTCCCAAAGGCATTAGTACACCTACACATAATAGGGCACTATTTCAGAAATGGACATAGTAATCATACAGAATCTATTACAATAATGAACATTGCACACACACAAAATGAAGTGAAATGGCAACTTTACTCTAGAGGGGTTTAGCATTTAGAGGCTGGCAACTTTCAACAAATCTCTGCTGTCGAGAACAAACTGTGTCCCTTTTTGGTAGAGATACTGTTTAACGTTAGAGTGAGAGGATAAGAGGTTTATGCTCTACCTACCCCAGTTGTCATTTCTTCTTCCCGTGCATTATTTTGAAACTTTTAACAGAATATAAGCACTAAGAACCAAACAAAGGTTTCTGTGATGCTAATGCGAGATTCCTTGTAGAGTACCCCTTCTCTGCTCTGCTTAAGCCCCGCAGTTTTCAAACGCCTTAGGGCTGTTCCTGAATTTAAACCGTAGCTGGACTGAGTTCCTTCCAAAGTGGCAAAGGTGAATGCACACACAAGATACACTGAATTACATCTGTTCCATCACTGAGACAGTCTGCACTCCCAGCCATGTTTCCACCTCTGCAGAAAAACAACGTTTTTTCTTGTAATATTTTCTTACATAGAGATTAATTCATTAAAGAGTTGCTGCAGCGTGGTCACCCAGGGAGGGAATGAGCACTAATGAAATATTTGAGTAGTTGGCTTCACCTTTCCTACACAAGAGATTAAGGAATTGTAGTTGATCTTATATTAGGTTTGATTCAGAGAAGAAGCAGAGCTCTTGACCTTTCCCTGACACTGGAACTCAGTGCTAATGTATAAAGGTAAGCCCATCCCAGTAAAACTCTACAAAATAATTTTCATTCCTAGAAAAAAATAAAATAGAAAAAAAACACAAAAAATAAGGTACACCAAAAATTTCAAGCCTAAGGCTCCACTTACAAGAGATAATTTTCTGCCCAGATTTTAGAATATACTCTATACTAATTTTTGTTTTTCTTAAAGAAATTTAGAAAATAAAACATTTTTTTATTTGTACCAAACTCACTTCTGCACAGTAATGGTATTTCTGGTATCTAAAAAGTTCTTATTTATATTTTTTATTTTTAAAATATATTTTTTTATTTATATATTTTTATTTTAAAAAAAAAAAAAAGGACATGAAAGCAACTACAGAGGGCCTGTGAAGCACCTCTATTAGTTGCATGAAACACTACCAGCAAGATTGACCCTTGTGGCTTCTCTGTTTCTTTTAAAGCCCTGTTCCTGGTATCAGAAGGTCGGATTAAAAACAAATAAACAAACAAAGCAAAATTTCAACAACAGCTTCAGCTCTTAGGTTAACAAATATAAGTCTAGAAGTATCACATGAAAATAAAGTAAGGACTTCAAAAACTAAAGGGAGAATAAAGTCAGCCCAAAATGAAATATCATTTCAAAATTTCAAATTAGACTAGAGTCTTGTGATCTTCATTTTTGACATAATTTTGAAGGACTGGCCTTTAAAATCAAGGTTATGATCTTCACTCTGATGTTGGAAGAGACAGATATTCTGTATTTCATAGCTTGAGATATTTGAGAAACACGTGCACACCTTCCAATCTAAAGTCAGAATTGCATTTTATGTTTTCTTTTCACAAAAACATAGGCCTTAATTCTAAACTTGACACAGAGTAATCCTACTATCAGTATGAAATGCCACTGCTTTGCAGCTGCAGTTACATTAATACATGACAGCAATATCATACTGAATTAACGGCACTGTAACAACATAATCTATTTTTACTGATAATTTCAGGTAAGTTTCTTTTAACAGATGAACACACACACACAAAAATCACTCCAAAAGTCACAAGTACCTGAAATAAAAATGACCGATCTCATCTAGCCAATACTACATAGAGCTATACAGCATAGCTCTGTGTAAAACATTTTTCACATATTCTCATCTTATTAAGGAGACCCTATTAGAGCCACCCATGAAAGATGTGTTTATAATTTAGTCTTACACAGTCTTAATGCATTTAAAAACAAACTTTACTAACAGACTCTTTTGGAAGTAGTCCAAACTGAAGCACCCATCACGTCAAGAGGAAAAGAAAACAAATTTGTACATCTGAACAACAAAAGCTGAAAACAAAAGCAAAGGGGACAGCAGGAAAAAAATGTTGTCAATATTCTAGGGGGGGTGGAAATATGGCTAAAGAGAATAAAAATACACACATAATTGACAAGTATAAACAACACAGATGTGCCTGCTGTTCTTGAAGTTGTCTTACAATGTACAGCTTAATAAATAGCTAGATATTATTAGATTTCAACTTACTGGTCAACTCTTTTCATTACCATAGCAACCAACAGTCGGAACAACTGAAATAAAATTTGCATTCTGCATATGTACAGACCATATTATCTTTTTCAAATTTAACCCGTCTCCAAGACAACATGGCCTTACATCTTCAACCTTTTCCATGCTACAAACACAGCCCCTTACACAAGAGTTTGTTTTCCCTCATTCTCATCCCACAATCTCCACCAGCTTTTCTAGTTCTCTCCCCTCATGATACATTTCTTTGCAGTCTCTCCAACGAAACAGAAAATTGTACAGCACGACTTCAGTAAATTTAACTAACTGACTTTTCTATAAGTCAAATAGCATACTTTTTCAACATCCTCAATGAAAACTGTTTGCTAAGTGGTATTTCAGAAATCTATTAGCAATCTGTTGAGAAAGGACTGTAATAGTTAATCTCTGCTGGTTAACTGGTTAGCACAACTTTTTTTACAAGGCTTTCAGAACTCAAATTAACTTCAAGACAGAACAGTAACTATTCACACTCTCATCTGGCCTTTTGTAACCAAAGTGAAATTTTAGCTCCATTTTCAGAAAACAGACTGAATAGGTACCAAAATTTATCTTCTGTTTCCTAATGCAGCCCTTCTATTTTTGCTTTATCTTATCTGTTTGTCTGAAAGATAAATAGGAAAGCCTGTATTATCTTTGTATCATGCTGCAGGAGAGCATCATAGGCTTTCATATCTAAGACACCAAATGCACATCATTTTTATGGTATTTTTATGGCACTGTCTCCAGACTATTTATTGGACAAAAGTTTTGATCATTTCTAATATTCATGTCCCCCCCAAAAAATTATATTCACAGTTCCAGATGATCAAAGGCATCTGAACATTGGATTGCAGAATATCTGTACCTCCATCTTCTCTAAACAAAGTTTTCTAAACCTTTTCCAAACAGCCATAAGCATTCAGGCAGGAGAAAATGACCTATGATAATAACAGCTGTTGACAACAATTACGAAAATAAAGCAAGAGACACCATAAGTAATGTAGCCACAGTTAAGGAATATTCCAAGAAAGTTATTAAGTTCCTATTAACTGGCACTTGTTGGATAAAGCCTTATTGTAAGGAGGAATTTTTCCCCTTGTATGAAGGTTGTACATGGGATGTTACAGTTTTAGCTCAAAGTAATCTCTTTTATTTAAGGTACAGACTGGGTATTTATTCAGCTTTTTTGCTACTGCTAGCTATTACTGTATTTAAAGATTAAGTAAGTATAAAAAATAAAAAGTGGAAACTCTTCACAAATCCATTCTGAAAGAGAATTAATACAAAGTAACTTAAAAGGTAATCGCTCTAAAAGCAGGTTTTCTTCACTGTTTTTGTGGGGTTTTAAAAGGTATCATGTAATCCAAAATATAGCATGTTGATAATTGAGTTTTATGATTTGAAGACATTAAAAAGTTCAGAGCAATAGAACTGGAAATACTCTTAAGGTACCACAAATGACTAAGTAGTTCTTAGGCTAATCATTAGATCAGAGCAAGGACTGTTTCCCTTCACCATCAAGTAGAAGGCTTAGTGATCTGCACAATAATTCTGCAAAACACCATCAAAAGGTCAAAATACATTTTATGTTCTCAAACTTGCTAGAAGTTTCAGAACTTCCTGTTGAAATCTTTCTTAAAAGCATCTGAAATGTCACAGAGGAGAAAGAATAACAACACAGAGATCACACTAATCTAAGACAGACCTTCTTCCTACAAGAACTATGCTTAAAGGAAACAATACATCTCATGTTGAAGACTACTGTATTCTGTCTTTCTACATTAGTAATTCAGCCCCATGCTATGATAAAAGTAATTCTAAGAACTTTATTGCAAGTAATTTTTCAGATCCACAGGAAGAGTTTTCTTGCGTATTTTCATTTCCCTTTTTTAGTTTACTCATCAGTCTTTGTTCAAAGGATCCTATATCACCCATAAATTTGGCTAAAATGCTCTTTCAAGTACAAGACAGCATCTATCACATGCAAAGGAATCCACGATTTGCAATAATGAAGGGACACACTGTTACAATTGTCTATGGGAAGAGTGACATTTACAATTTTTAATTTTACGATATGTGTATAACTGTGGAGCTTTCAGAACAGCAAGCCAACAAGCACAAACATCCATTTCTGGGCAGCTTTAATTTATTAAGCCTAAAGTCAACTATGTAACAAGACTGATGTTTAGCTTCCTCTCCTTCCTACTACAGGAAGCTGAGAGAAGGGTCACAGACTTTCAGCTCTTCAGAGAAGGTCTAAGAAACTGCAGACACTGGCCGAGAAACAGCGAACAAGACAAGAGTTACCCATTATCTTTGAAACCTTAGTTGATCACAAAATATTCAAAATTCTGTTCCAAATATAGACACAAGTGTTTTTCTCAAAATAAATCCTTCAAATTCACGTGTATAGACTTTGATCTGAATAAAGGCTCAGTCACCACTACTGGAAGCTTTCAGGAAAAAAAAAAAAAAAGGCTTTTCATTCAGAGACATTATAATAAGAAAATGGAAATGACCTGGCAGTATGAAGTTAGTGTTTAAAAATATACAGGATGTACAACATTACAACATGCCAGTTGAAATGACTGCTGATATTTAACTTCATTCTGACAGGCCAATGCTGCAGCAGACCAGTTCAAAGCCTGGGTTCAGTGTGTCAGCAGAAACAGTAGGCTGAATGTGTGAGCAGGTCTGGAGAGCACTGCTGAGTTATGCATGGGGGCTCCACACTGGAGTCAACTGCACTGTCAACCATTTCTCAGCAGTATCTCTGGCACAGGGAGAAGGTTAGATTACACCTGGTGTGAGCTGTTGAGAAAACACTAATTCGTACACTATGGACACAGATTTAGTATCTGATGAGGAAATTGCTACATTCAGGAAACCTTTCTGAGGTTTAAAACACATTCTTTCTACTTCATCAGAATGGCCATTTGATTTTACTAATCAGAAGAGGCTTATACCCTGAGACCTGAAGCACTAATGAAAGCTTTTTATGTACTTCACACATTTAAATAGGTGTGACTGACATTGATAGGCATATAAACAGACTTGATGCTTAAATGTGCTTTTCGTTTTAGAAAAGTTTGTATTTGTCAGTTGTACAATGTAATGAGATTTATTTTCACTAGGGTATATTTGAGGGAAAAACACACTGCAGATTCTGATCTAGTGAGTTTTCATATTGTGCACCAGTAACAGAACCTGGGAGACAAAAAAAAAAAAAAAAAAAAAGAGTAAGAAGTGAAAAGAATAATAATAAAAAATCCCTACACAGTGAGAGTATAAACCTGAAATCTTCATTTAGTCATTTCTCTTCACAACTGTAATTCACATGTATTTACAACATGACCAGTTTTGGAGTAGTTTCTGAAACAATGAGTTACAGTAAATCATTAAAATCCCCAGATAAATTTTTCAGATAGTTGTTCTCCTGACATACTTTATGTGATAAGTGAAAAAGAAAAATATTGATTAGAAAAACACTTCTCTTTGTCTAAGGCCATTCATAAAAACAAAATCAGAAACTGTTCTAGAAATACGTGTGTTGCTCCTAGCCTCTAAGTCAGTATGCTTAAAAAAATTGACAATACAGAAGAGGGTCTTTTTTCCTTGGCAAAGTTCACCATGGTCACTGATTAGATTCACCTTCCTGTAACACTGCTGATTCCCAATAACTTCCTGAGCAAGGAACTGACACTTTGCTAGGCTAAGTTTCAGACAGCTTGCCATTAGATGCTTGCCACACACATTAGACCACCTTTATTGCACCTGCATGAATACTTTTCAGGAAAAAAATAGTTTGCGTGGTTTCTTCCCTAAAAACACTACCTTGACAACATGCTAAATATTGCAAAAATATTTTTTTGAAAATACTGCCCTATTAGTATTTAAAATGTATCCAGCACTATTAGTTTTAAAAATGCTCAGTGGAACTTACTACAAGTAACAATGATGTCAGAGCCCAGTCAAAAAATACCAACTAATGAAAACCAAGGACAGAATATAAACCCCAGAGCTCAGCCTGAACTGAAGGACAACTTGAATGACTCAGATGTATAGCACTATGCAATACACTAAACTTTAAAACAACCTACCCTTTTCTTTTTTCTTTTAATACACAAAGCCTTAATTTTCATCTATGCTATAAAGAAAGAGGTGTGGAAACTTTGTTGCCATCAGGAGGAAAAAGAAAAAAAAAGACAAAACCATAGAGGGCTGCATACATTTGGAAGATTTACAGGCAATAGGATATGGGTGTTAGGTCAAGACTGTTTCAGCCAATATGTGGTTTTGTTTTGGCTGTCTTTCAGTTTAACAGTATTGGTACACTACATACAGACCAGCAGCATCTCTACTTTTTCCTCTTGAAAGGCTAGAAAATAGTTACTGTAAATCATGAGTAAAGATTACATCTGATAGACTGCCACTAGAATCACCCAATAATAAGCTGCAAATTCCTTTTTAACCTTCATGAACCAAATTCTAATCAAGCTGGTACCACTGAAGTCTTCTTGGACAAAGGGCATGCTGAGCATTTCCAGTAATTAGAAGTTGTAAAAAGTGAGAAACTGATGCAAGGCAAAGACTTGAAACCAGATAAGCAACTGTTGTTGGAAGTAAACTTCAAGGATGACATTAAGAAAAATTTTGAGGAACAACACTGTACTACAAAGAGTAACCTTTAGTACACTCTTTTCAAGAGTTGAAACCATATATAAGTTAAACAGTTGTGCCTGCAGGACTATGCTGAAAAGAGGAGGCTGTGTGTCCAACTGCATTGGAGACTTGGCTTGCAGGAAGACAGACATGCTAACAACATAAAGAACTTAGTCCTTTTTACATCTCTTAGAGAAAAAAAAATATCAGTGCACTGTTATATCGTCTTAAATTTTTCCTTTCACTTGACCAACACTACATCCACATTTTCCTGCGTTATCCCTTTCTGTCCTACTAAATTCTCTTACACACTCCTTGGTACATTTTCTTCTGTGAAAGATAATAGATTCACCATGCTTCACTGTATTGTTAAAGTCTCCTTCTGTTTAAATTGTTATTTAAAATCTGGAAAATGCCTTGACATGAAACTATAGTCATGTCACTGGCCTGTTTAATAGTTCCAAAATTGCCCCACTACTTATATTGCACATTCAATTAAAAGTGCAGAAATAGCTTACAAACCACAGCTGCATCCTCAAAAAAATTTAACATTTTGTTTATTCCTTTTCTCTCCAAATTTGATGAACAGCTTCTAGTTCACTAATGCAGTAATACCTTAGGACTTGTTGGGCTACTAAGCACTCTGCATTTTTTCATTTGATACCACACAATCAGAACAGCAAGGTGGTTTACTTATTAAATTTTTATGGAGATTGATTCCCACAGAGACTTCAAAGACTTTTTCCCCCATTACGGAGATACAGTTATAGAAAAAAACCCAACTTTTTCTTTGCTGAGGAAGCCAAGATTTCTACATAAGAACTTTTGCTGCTTTTCTGGGTAAAAAATAAATGTGCTCTAAAAATTTAAGTATAAATCCTCCAAATATAATTATTTTTTTTAAGAGTAAACCATGTTGTCACACCATTTTCAAAATAAAGTGTCTGGAAGACTTCTGACAGAATTACCCATATCATCCCTATAGCCAAATTTTGAGATAAGGACTGGATAAGTGGACTATGATGTGGGTGGAAAATTGTACAGCCTGGTAGAATCAAGGGGTTTTAATCATCAGTACCAAGTCCAACTGCCAATCAAGTAATAGTAGCACCCCTTAGGGATCAATACCTGGGCAGAAACCGTTCAACAGCTTCGTTAACATCCTGGACAACAGGATAAGATGCACTCTCAAATTCATGGCAGTGGCCAATACACTGGGGGCAGAACTGTTATTCAGAAGTAAGTTGACAGGCTGGAGAAATGGGCTAACTAAAACCTCAGTTGGTTACTCTCCCTCTTTAGCACCCATAAGACTGCAGGTGGATTATTGTGGGCAGCTTGGACACCCTCCCCCCATTTGAGACAGACACTAACATAGTGCAGTGTGTTCAGTAATGGCCTTGAAGATAATCATGGGGCTGGAACACAACCAAACAAGAGAAAGACTGAAAAAAATTCATAACCAGATGTAATGCTAAATTAAACCTGCATCTTTTCACTGAGCTGATTTCTATTAGAAAAGCTGTATGGGAAAAAGTCACTCAAAGAAAAGACATAGTGAAGTGTGACCACAATTACTTATACTAGTACCAAAAACGTATGTGTGACACTGCTCTTTCACAAGCAAAAACCAGTGATTTCACTGGTATAAAGCAGATACATGCGTACTTCCTGCTTGTGTACCATTAGCGCATGTCAGGGAGCAGGGGAAATTGTACTCAACCAAAAAATGTTGCTAAAATGTTAGGCTATTGAAAAGGAAATATAATTGAAAGAAATATTTTAACTGTATATGTAAAGGTCCAATTACAGCTGGAGAATCATGAAAATGGAGTGATAAAGCTATTAAGCACTATTGTACTTAGCACAAACACTAGAGCAGGCCAATTAATTATTTTAATTACTGTAAATCAGTACAAATTATATCAATTTACCAGATTCTAACTCAATAGTTTGAAGTGCAGCTAAACACTGATGCACAAAAAACCACAAGAGAGTAACAAGTGATGAAACTCTACACTGAACAAATTAGCACAGACTAAACACAGCAACACTTCCAAAATCACAAAACTGAATAAGGTAAAGCTGAGGAAATAAAACTGAAAAAGAAAGATGGTTGGTTTTGGTTGTGTTTTTTTTTTTTTAAATATCCTTGTATTATGTGGAAATAGCAAAGAGTAATTTCAGTATAATTTTAAAGCATAAATCACCAAAACTCTTAAAACTTTTAGTTGTCATTTTCATTCGCTAAGATTGATGAAGAGTTGTTATTGATTTTGTGGAGTAGAAGTCCTTTGAGGCAGCTGCACAGAAACAATCAATATAGTTTGACAGCTATTCCCATAGCATCACTGTCCAGTAAGACATACTGTTCCTCCTTTCTCCCCCAAGCTGCTTAGGATGACAACTATATTTTTTCTTTAGCATGCAATGAACTTTTTTTTCCTTCCCCAACTTTGCAAAGGACAGTAGAGTATTGATCTTATTTATTTCAAGATTTTCATTATGCAAATATACCTTACTCTTTCTTTTTGACAGAAGAAAAAAATAGGTATACAAATTTGCATCCCAGATGTAACTTGGCTATATTCCATAAAAAAAAAAAAATCATCTTCTAATTCAATTGCTCAGTGAAATTCAGGACTTCAATTAAAAGTTGTGAAAAAACAAACCAAATCCAAAACTCAAGTATAAAATGCTTACTGAAGCTGTGTTTGAAGTTGGATAATGTCTCACATGATAACAATATTGTGCTACCTGCAAAATTTCTAATATTCTGTTCACCAACGGAAATATAAGAAACAGACCTTTTAGGTCATTTGCCCAACTGAAAGCAAAAGATGTTTCACAATCTGACATTTTCTACAGTAAATATTCAATTTTGAGCTCAAATTCAGGGAGAGTGTTACTAGACAAATCCCTTAATCCATGCCTAAGGAGGTACAAGAAAAAGCTGGAAGGAAAAGTCACTTATTGTTGTACTCACAGAAGCACAAAACCACCCCTGTGTCACTCTGCCACACATGTTAAAAATCACCTATTTCCTCAGAATTGTACAGAGCTTTAAGTCAGTAGTTGGTCTGACTGCAGCATGAGCTGATTTGGTCTGACTTAAAACATTATTTATAACATCAAAACTACATATAATCTCTTTATTATCACAGCAAAGCACAAACATGAAGACCAAGGACAGACCAGCTGTATTATGCTTAATGGTGCATGTGCATTCAATATTGTTAATTCCTCCATGCTGTTTGTTACTGCTGTTTATATGGATATGTGGCTTTGGAAGTGTATGTCTGCCCTATATATACTCCAATTAGTACTGTCAGAAACAAACCTCTTGGCTCTACCAGGTGTCTGACAGGGCAACAACCAAACTGCCAACTCCCCTAGTACTGCACCTGCCATGGCCCCAGATCCTCCCCAGCACACAGCCCGCCACAGCTTTTAACATCACCTCCAGTGACACAGCCATGACTACCACTGCTTTGTCTTACAAACCAACCAAACAACAGAAGCCACACACAGAGCCAAACCCATAACCAAAATCACTAGCTGTTCCCCTTTTCAGCGCTACAGCTGTTGATACCAACTATTACTTGGTAATTATAAAACAAAATGGTGCTGGGTGCCACAGCACGCAGGTGCCTATCAAGGATTGAAATCATTACCGATTACCAATTGGCATTAATATAATCGTTTTGATATGAGAAACTACAGATAATGCCACCAAAGAAACAACCAAGTGAAAAAGGTCAGTAGTAAGACATCTAATTCTAAAACACATTGTATTTTACTCAGCCAGTTTACTGACCTAAGCTTTCTCCCAGTAAATCTGACCCATTGTAGAACTATACACACAAGAGATGATAATTACTTGACATGTACCTAGAATTATTCTGAATGGTGTCAGTAAAAACATTTGTGCTTTGTTTAAAGCATCACTTTGTCTCCTGAAGCACTGCAGCAGCACAAGTGAGGACTGGAGAGTTAAGCATCAGTTGTGTGTGTGCAAAGCCTAAGATTATAACTACTATCAGGATGTTCCAAGATAAACAGAGTAGCTTTTCAATGAAGTAATAAACAGCCATCTTTATAATCATACAATATATTTTGAATCTCTAAATGTGGAAGTAAAAATAAAGAATATGCACACACAACACAAATTGGGGAAGAGGGGGGGAACTTTCCAGCTACAGGCTGCTTTACAGGTTACAGCCCGCAGGAGTGAGGCGGATAACTTTTTTCACTATCGGTTTGAAAATGCGGTGAATTTTACATGTTCATTATTAAGACTTGACTGTGGCTGATGTACTTTCTACATCTGCTCCCACTCGTCACAAAATTTGTGCTGGCTGGCCTGGAATGCTTTTTTTTTTTTTTGGTTGTTTTTTGTTTGTGGTTTGTTTGGGGTTTTTTGGTGGTGGTGGGTTTTTTAAGCTATCACTGATGTATTTGTCACTTTTGCTGAAGTAGGCAACCAAGTTTTCTTTATGCAAATACTGCAATGTCACACCACCAGTATGTAAAAATCTGAATTATGAGTGTTAAATATTTATAAGCCATTTATTATCTAAAAATAATTCTTCAATATTATTCTACTAATCATTTAAAACAAATACATTCGAGGTAACTATAATATGCCATTAAACATTTTCAAGGAAAAATTTGTTTCACTGAAAACATTATCCACTGTAAAATATTTACTCAGAATGACTCAATAAGTTTCACCACATTTTTTTTTTCCTACCAGTGAAAAACAAGTTTCCCCTGGCCAGTGGGAACTATTCTATCAATACCATTTCCAGAATGCCCAAAGTATGTCTCCTGGTTTTTTGTCTCTCTTCCCAGTAATCATTGCTGCGTTCAGCAATTTGGCTCACATGAACTATCTACTTTTTTTAATCTCTTAACTGCTGTTGTGAGATTTATTTTAGTTCTCTCAAACCTTCTACATAGAGGTCAAAAGAAGAATCCAAGGTCTAACATGCAGTATTCTATTAGCAAATTACCTTGCTGAAGGCAAACAATGCAGTCTTGTCAACCTTGTTACTCCCTTGAAGCATGTCCACCAATTTATTTATTTTTAATTACTTGCTGATTGGCAGAGTCATAAAGTGCTCCAGTAATTGTACAGCTTCACAGCACTTTTTTTGTGCAATATTAATCCTTAAAGTTATACTAGCCATAATATTTGTTATTAAAAATTCCACAAATATATTGCCTAGGAATTATTACAACCACAGGTATTTAGAAAATGGCAGCAATCATTCAGGTGTTTTGGCATTAATTTTTCCTCTAACAATATATTAAAAGAAAACTAACAAGAAATCTTCATCAAGAATACACATATCATAAACAAACCAAACACAAAGGTACTTTTGTAAAGATGATGCCAAGAAAAAGATCTCTCACACACATTTTACAGTTTCAGTGCAACCCCGTTTGGGAGCACATGACAGCAATATCTTCCCTCCTCTGCATTTCACTTCAGTTTACACACGCTAGGTGACAAGATGTTTACCAATTTAGTCCTGCCTATTTCTCATGGCATTTTAACTTCCAAAGTCTCCAGAGGGGGAAAAAACAAAACAAAACAACCCAAAACCAAACAAAAGCAGAACAAAATAAATTTAAAAGAAGAAGAAGAAGAAGAAAAAACAGGAAAAAATAGGAACATAGGAAGAGAGGTGGCTACTACAAGCTGTCTTTTTCAACCACCACCACTGCTTTCTCTTCTGTTCCACTGTGAGTGCACAAAGCTGTTAGGGTGGCTTACTCCCAGTCATGAAGCAGCATGGGTTTAGCGGCTGGGATTGGAGAGAGACAAAGGATTTCAGCAGGAGCTGTTAGGATGCTAATTAGTGGGAAAAAAGACAACTGGGAGCAATAAGAAGTGCTCTGACAAACAACATAGAATTACATCCAGATGAAACAATTAGCTATATTCACTTAGGATCACAGAATCATAAAAAGGTTTGGGTTGGAAAGGACCTTGAAGATCATCTAGTTCTAACCCCCTGCCATGAGCAGGGACACCTCCCACCAGACCAGGATGCTCCAAGCCCCATCCAAACTGGCTTGAACTCTTCCAGTAATGAGACAGCCACAACTTCCATGGGCAACCTGTGCCAGTGTCTCACCACCTTGACAGTAAAGAATTTCTTCCTAATGTCTAACCTAAATTTCCCCTCTTCCTCGACTTAATCGTCTACTTGAAGTCACATGTTTATTTTTACACAGTAAAAAGAACACTACTGTAAAGTACTATTGCTCCCACCATCAATATCCTCTGATTAAAAGGTTTCCTAGGAAATCAGTAATATTCTACTCACTTGTTAAAAAGAATTCATTTTCTCAGCACAAAATTTCATTACATGCTGTAGTGGCAATGAACTTGCACTATGTGGTTCTTGTTTTTAACTTCTATTTGCTGCTACAGACCAAAAGAAATTTCAAGAATTTCCAGTACAATGTTATTTTGGGTATCCTTGATAGCATTCAGCACTAACAGCTTCAGATGACCCTTGAGGATATCAGTAAGTGTTTCATAAATTTAGCAGCTGAGTTTTCACACCAGGCTGCATTTTTTTGGTCATGTAACCTAAAAAATCTACACCTGCACAAAATCATCAGTTTTTAGTTTCCACTGAGCTACCAGATGAAAATACTTGTTCCACAGCAAGTAGTAATGACACGCTGTCCTCACTGCAGTCTCTTCTGGAAAAGCAGAATGACAACTGGAATACCTCAAATTCATAACTACCCTTTACAGTAAGTGTTTTCTGTTAAGGAAGGACAAAAGGACAAAATCTGTATCTATAATCTATAATTGGGCTTGAAGGCAGAATGGGGGGGAACTTTAAACATGACATAAAAAGTCAGTTCTTAATTTCAGACATTTTAAATGGATGATTACCAGTTTGGAAACCTGGTATCAACTATTTTTTTCATACAGAAGCAAACTAAAAGCTAATTAGCAAAGGAAAAGAACAGAATTGCTTCCGGAAGTATCTGCAACTGGCTGTGAATGGAATTTCCTTCTCCATGCTCCTACTTTTACATACTGTTATACTGCACAACTGATTACTTCCATCTACCTAACATACAGTATATTAACAAAATGTCATGCATGTGTCCCAGATGAAGGAATCTGGACAAAATCTTATTTTGATGCAACTACTGCTTTTACTCAGTGAAGAATTTGGATATTATAATATTTGAACTAAAAAGTTTTATTTGTCAAGGTCTGATTTCAAGGAGACCTACACAAGTTGAGTATTATTTAACAGCTAATAAGGCAGCAATTCATTTTACAGGCACAAGAAAAAATATATTTTTTCATACAACATGCTATTGTCATTTATGTTGATCCCAAATTAATCCTTCAAAATCACTGTTTTATTTGCTTAAGTAGAATGATTGCTGACCCCGTTACAGGCACTATAACATTTTAATTAAGAAGACTGCAATGTCTTCAGCAGTCCATTATGTGTGTACACTACCAGATCTTTTCCAATAAAATGTTCTACAGAAGTAGCTATTGTTCACCTGGTGGGATTTGCTAGCATGGGTCAACAATATTCTGATATATAACATAGCCTGTTCTGAAATACTGGATAGAAACTAACAAACACAAAAAGACACTGAAAAGCTAAAAAAATAATTATTATTCTTGTGATTGGAAATCATTGTTAAACATCTGACAGGGAAGATAAAACAAGAATGGATTTGTTACCAAAACAGAGCTCTCCTCTTCCAACTCAAGATAGTACAACACTTCCTGCGATGGATGACTTCTCACTGGGCTCTTAAAAATTCTTCTGGAAAGCAAATACTGGTTTTTGTGAAGTACTTTGGTTTTGGGCATTTTAGGAAAAGACCTTGTGAGGTTTTAAGTCAGACAGAAAAAGAGTGGTCATAAATAAATTCAGGCTAGCAATTGGAAAGTGGTTTTTAACCTTTGGAAGGAGAAAGCTTTGTAATATCCTTGCAACTGGAAGACAATGATCAAGCTAGTTTACCAACTAGCACAACTGATTTATTTTCATTCAGACAGTGCTCATATGCACAGCTGACTAACAGCTAGGGAGAGGCGAGCTAGAAATGCAAAGAATTTTCCAAATGTTTCTACCCATTCATTTTGAAACAAAAGGATATGTATGTACATGCTCCATATGTATATGCTCCACAATTCATCAATGCAAAACAAATAAATCTGGTGTGTATATTGTAAGCATGTGGTAACTTTGAAGTAATTTATATAACTTTAGTTTAAATGTATCTTCTTAGAGATATTTATTATTAAGTAACAGCTGCAGCTACTTTGTGCAAAACTGGAAGAAATGCATCTGTTACTGAAAAACAGACCTTGAACATGTTGACACAGTTGGAATCACAGTGAATGGGAAGCAGGAGAGAAGACAGGATTTCTGCCCAGGACAGTAAAATAAAGTCCCTTGAGCATGGTCCCCAGAATAGAAGTTATCATGCAAAATATCCCCCTTAATTGTTCTCTCTTTGGCTTGCATTAAAACCTAATATAAGTTGCGTAAGATCGGCTTATTATTACCACATGTATTCTGTTTGTTCTTAAACTTGGCCTAGTGTTAACTTGGAGTAATCTGGTGCACGTTACCCACATGACTTTCAGTCATCACACATTCCCTACTTATGCAAGGCCTTGCAAACTATTGGTGTTCATCTCCCACTGGCCATGAAGTTTGTACGACATGATGCAGCAATTCATGTAGGATATATAGAGACTCTATCACAGCAAAGAAAGTTCCACACCTGTGTGTCTTCCAATCCTAACTGCAGTCAGATAACCTTAAATTCAATTGTTAGATTGCATGTTCTGTATTTCTAATTTTATTTACCCAGTAATCTCAGGAGAAAAGTAAAAAAACTCTTTTGCACAAAGTCTACAACCATGTTGTTGGTGGAACTTGGATAATTATCAGCTCAATCAGTAGATACACATCAACATGTAGAACTTTCATGTCAAAACTCCAATATTTTTTTTAAAAAAGTACTTATTTTAGAACATCATCTCCTCCATTCCATAAACAAAACTTGATGGGCAGAATCAAATATGCAAAATCCTTCAGCACAAGATGCTTTGTTTAAAAGAGCCTCAGTGACACCCAAAGTAGCAGTTAGGATTTGAAGTTCTGGAACTCATACAAAAAACTTTTTCTAAACATCTAATGTTTTATAAAATATGATCCCCTCCCACCACCCAGAAAAGTCACCAGGAAGAAGTCAAAATGTTCTACGTTCAAAGTGGCAAAGCATAGATTTTTTAAAAAACTCTTTTGAAAACGTTAAAGTAGATTACAAGTGAAGTATCTCAGCTAAACTAACCTTATCAGATATTTCATTCATAAAAATTTCAAAATTGAAGTTTTATATTCCAAAGTAGGAAAAAAAAAATAATTGCTCAAAGTAAATCAAGCACCTTATGAAAAGTCATTTGAGATCTAGTTTCTGTAAAAATAAAACTATTTTCTTACATAGCCTTTTAATATAGGAGTTGAGGAATATCATGAAAGCTGGGTTTGGAAGCACAAAAAAAACCCAATACACCACAATCAGGATATTAATAAATTCTGTTTCTGTGGCAAAATAATTCCATAGGATTAGATACACAAAGTTCTTCTTAAAACATGCATATTTAATGACACACAAATTGAACACAAAGCACTTCTTTCAAATGACCCACAATTCCTATTTGGGATGTGTTGTACAGTATAACATGAAAGTCTTGTTGATTACACTACAATGGTGAGAGATAACATTATGGCACAAGATCTGTTTTCAAATGAGTCCGAATGAACTGGACAATGCCAAACATACATTTTAAAAACACTGTTTCAACTATTATAAAAATGTAAACATCGAATACATTAAGTGTATTAACATTTAAAACTTCAGGTGACCCACCCTGATGTTACCAAACCACAATATATATTGCAGTCCTTAACCTGAACCCAAACAATGGTTGGGATCAATAGTGAGCAAATAGCAGTTCATCACTCCTCGTTTTAAGAGTTATTGCTAAATTTAGGACAACAGTTACATTATTCAATACATGTATTTATGTCAATTAATTTATTTTTTTTTAATTTCTTGAGCTCTCTGAATCTTTTCTATGTAAATCACTTACATACCGTATAGATCTACTTTAAAAAATAAACAAGATTTCTGTTATAATTGGCCTCCTCTCTTCCAGCTTAGCTTGTCATCGAGGTCATCCATGCAACTGAGAGCTCTTACATTATTGCTACATAAGGATTACAAACAACACTGCTGCCTTTTTCTGCGTGGTATGATATGAAAGTGTGGCAGCTTTAGGAATACATTACAAATACTAAAATACTGACCTGCTTCTCACCTAGCAAAAAGTATAAATCAGCTATACTTTATTATACCTGATTAGCTCTCCAAGATACATGAGAAAGAAAAAGACAAAAAATACCAAAATTTTGTAACTTTAATCCCACCGAACTGACTCACTAGAGGGCATAATTTAGCCAGAAATGTGATCTAGTCGGCACGGCGAGGGGTGGGGGATGGAGGAACACAAAAAACTCTTCTCTTATAACGCAACAAAAATGGCTAGCAAAATATTAAAATTTATTTTTATCAGAATTAGCCTTTTCATCTTGCCTAAGATCATCACGACACTTCTTAGATTTCTCTCTTTCTCTTCAACACCCTGAACTGGAAGAGGTTGGATGAGGAAAGATACTTGCTCAACTAAGGTTTAATGAAGGTGTGGCAACAAAATATCTCCCTATAAACCACGGTACACACAAGTGTTCCAGTGAAAAGACCAGACTTGTCTGGGGGAATTTCTCAGAAAAGCCATGATAGATTATTTTGGTTTTGCATTGCATTTGTATGCTGCAGTGTCTAGCTTTCTTAATGACACTTTATAGCCAGCAGCCTGAAAGGTAGCACTCACTTTTAAAACAAACGTATCCCTGAAGGGGTCTAAAATTAGACTAAGTAAATTGTGATACATCGTTTCTTGCCTTTCTGTTGCATGAACTTCTTCATAGAGTTGGAAATGAAAACCACTACAACTTGGAGGAACACAATACCTTCCCTGAAGCCAAATACCACAGCAGTGCTGCTTAAGAAAAAGACAGCAGTACTAGCTGCAATTCTCTCACCTCGTTCAGCTCTGTTCAAGCTGATTGTAATACAGAGTAAGACTCACAACCCTGTGTTTTGATGGCTCATCACTTAAAAGTATTACAATTTATTACAGCATACTGTAGGAATATTGGCAATATCTCCTCTGAGGTATTGCTACATATTCTGTGATGGGGAGATCAACAGAAGAAACTGAATTGCCCCATAGGACTTAGATTTTCTCCATTCTACTGCAGCTGACTACTCAGTACTTACTGGTATCATTATTTTTAAAGCATTTCTGGTTTTCAATAGGCAGATATTAACAACAGTGAAGAAAAATAATACAGCTGGTCTCATTGATATTTGGAAATGCTCAACGGTAAGGATGTTACCAGGCGAGCAGATCATATTTTCTCTATAAAGTAGTTTAACCTCTGACTTAACAGCTTTAAGGCAATTGTGCTCCCTAATCAGCAACTGTATCCCTTGGTCTCCTTCCTGCAGTTGCTGGAATCATTAGTCATGGAATTGGTGAGGAAGCCATAGAAACTCACACTAGCAGCAGGGAATAAAAGTCTTCAATGGTAATAACTCACACTAAAAATGACAATTTATGGCTTTTTACAGCATGTAATGTAATTTATGGGATGTTACACATTGACGTGTATGCCTAATGAGTATTGTAGAAAGCCATAAATCATCAGCACTTCCAGCTTCCCATAAAGACCTCATTTATTACACTATTCCAGAAGTATATCCTCATGATAACCACACCCTTGTCCTGCTTTATTAAAAGATCAGAAAAAGATAGAAAAGGTACATAGAAGAGCAGTCTGATGCAGCATTAAACTGAAAATACGCTCCAACTAATGCAGCAGAATAAAAGAAAGATGAGTCTTTGCTGACAAATGCACTAACTTCCCTGAGCTTATTTATTTTATTAACAACTAAGGGAATACACAAAGAAACATTTTAGTACATTCATCCTCTGAAATGCAACATCTCATTTAAAGAGGTAATATAAAAAGGAAAAAAAAGACAGGAAGCCTGTCTCCAGAGCAACACAGTTCTGTCCATAATACTGAATCTAGTATTATGGGTTTGTATAATTGTAGTACCCATAAAATCACAATCCAAAGCCAAAAAATCTAAATAGTTCAGTAGCAAGCCTTAAATAAGTGCATATTATCCTAAAAATGTCTTAACATTGATAAGAGAAACAAAAAATAGAGAGCATTCTGGTAAAAAGAAGCACTGAGCATTAAAAAAACCCACAAAACAAAACAACAATATGAGACAGAAAAAAAGTCACGATGAGCATAATATGTCTGAATATTGTTTGGGGGTTTGCTTGGGTTTTTTTGCTTTAGGCATTAGTTTTGAAGTCTCTGGTATGTATCAGTATAACTCAGACTGAAACCAAATGAAATTTCAGAACTGTTTCTGATGAGATGTTGCAAGAGATGTCTGGGATTGTATTAAGGAATATTCTTTAAAAAATTTATCAGAAACAGGATAGAACTTCTGGTCAAACTGAAAACAAAAGACACATAGAACTATTAACAACCTCAAGGGGTGAGACAAAGTCCAACTTTTTGTTCACGGGTAGTTTAATAATGTGCAAAAAGAGGGTATTTTCTAGCAGAACAGACTAGAACTTTAACTTGTACATATACAAACCATAGGCAATTATGTACCAATTGGGAACACCAGGTGCATTTCCCTGCATTATAAGAGGCAGGCACATTTGTAGAGGGTAACCTAGCTACAGGGCTAGCAAATTTAAGCAGTGATAAATGCTTATCAATGAAGAAATTCCAGTGCTTCCATTGATTTCCAATGCTTAAAGGAAACAGTTCCCCTCTCTTCAAATTTGTAAATAGTAATACTTCAAAATATGAACTGCCATACATGTAATTGAACACACACTGAAAACCCAGGCGTTATGGTTTGCAGGTCTTTAAACAAAGCCACCTCATTTTGCAGCAGAGACCTTGCAACTCTATCCTGAAAATAAAAAGTTCTGCAGATTTACTACAGAACCTGTCCTCAGGTTCACTTCTTACAAAACTAAGTGCATTACAGCATAGGCGAGATGTGCTCCAGATGAGCCACTGAACATTGTCAGAAGAAAATAAATGAGCAATGCATTGGGTAGAGTCCTATGACCATAAGCAGTTCTACAAGGAGTCTGCAAAGAGATGTCACCAGCAGATTCCTTAAATGCACTTGGACCAGCACCACTCCTGTGGGCATCTTCATGGGGCACCTCAGCTTGTCATTGGGTCCATCCCCCAGCCCAGCTTTGCTGCCCAAAGGTGCCACCACTCTCCCAGCCCTGGAATTCCAGAACCACTGTAAGACAGTACTGTGGCTTTCATACCTCATCACCACAGGAAATTTCACACACTCACAAGGAGTTGCTCTGTCTCCAGCATTCCTGCTTCCAGCCCGTTTCATCCCTTCTGCAGTTGGGCCTTCTTGCCCTCCATGCCAGATCATTCTTTGGTCAGAACTTACCATTGCTGAGCAGGTGCAAATTGAACATCCTCTCAGTTTGTACCTGGACCCAAGAAACCATAGCACACTTTAACTGTTGCCACTGCACAGTTCTAACCCAGATAAAAGTACTTGTCTTGAAATTCGCCTCGCAATATTTTCTCACATCATTACCTAAAGAACATGATACAATCAAACATGAATTGAATATACTAAGAAAAACTGGAAACATTAATTGCTATTTTGCAAGGAAAAAGGTGAAAAATTGTTAAAGCTACAAGCAAAATACAGTATTCCATTTACAGCACACACTTAACAAAGAAACTCTCAGAAATCTTGCATTTCTCCTGCATTTCAAGCCCTCAAGCATTTCAGCCTGCTCAGCATTGATAAAGGTTTGAGCTTTTGTTGTCACCTTAAAAACCAACTATGTCTCAAAAAATTCCATTCCATGTAAAGCCACAGATATTACCAATCCCACACTCTGAAAAGGCCTCTTAACTTCTCTTTGCACAACAACTACAATGCCACACCAAGAGCCAGCAGCGACATCTGCTAAGTTGCAATTGTTTTCAACATTTGCAATGCTTCAATGTTTTTATCTGGTTATGTTTTCTATCAAAGGTTCAGTCTCTGTCACTCCCAAGTACAAAAGAGCAGTTGTTGCTTTTACTAAGAGCTGCCTAACTACACCTTCAAGACTGTTAGTTGGGATGAGAAAGCAAAACTAGGAATAACCAAACCTCAATAAAAGAAATTTAAAATTTACATGTATATATATGTATAAATTATATAAGACAATCCCTGCCTGAAACAATGCCATGAAAATTACAGGAAAACTTGAGGAAATTACCAATAAACCATCTACCCAAGATCAGCTATCTAGGTCTGAAACAGAACAAGAACACAGGTCATCCAAGATGAAGTGCACAGTCCACTTAACTAGACTAAGAAATCTGATAGTAAAATCTTGGGAAATGCAAACAAATCTAGAAGAACTGTTACTTATTTGCACTTTATTCTACCTCTACCAGTCGAGGTGAGGTTTCCACCCAGCCACACACTTAATTTCTTCCACATACTGGATTTTAAGCATCAAAATTAACAGATTATATTGCATAGATGTGCACTCTAACCTGTTAAAAATTTTAACCACATTAATGTTAAGTGTAATGTACTGCAAGGTAGCACTTCTGACCACAGCCTCTTTTGCTAATAAGGTTGGGAGATTTACACTGAGTAAACTAATGAATATAATTCAGATAGTGCTTTAACTAACTCAGCAGGACCATGCTGTAAATCCTCAAAACAGTTACATGCAAAAGACAATTAGGAAAACGAGCACTTGGACTTGTCAGTTTCTCCAAGGTTTTGTAGTGTTGTATCAGAAAAAAGAAAGCTGGAGGAACCTTTATGAATCATATTTAAACCCAGTATTTTGGATACAAGGAATGATTCAACATTGATTACAAAGATTTTTTGGTACCCAACCAATATCAAGACCACAGTTTATTTTCATGTTTGTATATCATCACCTCCAAAACTAAGTACTGAGAGAACTGATCCTTCTAGCTAGACTAGACTGGATGAAAAGCAAGCAAGCAAACACACATTCCTGCAACAAAAGATGCACTTCCTACTACATTCAAATCACCTGTAAAAATAAAAAGTGGTGATAAAAGAAAGCAGTTTTCTTAAATTACTGAAGTACCTAAGACAAATAATAATAAAAAAAAATTAACTCTCAATTAATTTAAAACTCCACTCCCTTGGAACTTACTAGTTCTGAAGGAAAAAAAATAATGATGAAAGAAACTTCAGCTTCTACAAAGGTAATTAAAATGAATGAGAATATTTTATATTTATTTGCAAGAAAAAATATGCAGTATCTTTTTTCTGAGTGAAAAAATTCACCAGCCGCCCAGGAACAGATTTGAGAAATAAGCTCTCAGGTATCATAAGCCTCTGAATCAAACTCCAACTTCAAATGCTTACTGAATTTTCCCCAGCTCTTGTTGTGAGTTACCTATTTACACTGCGTAATAAAAGTTGGTTTTTAGCACAGTAAACTTTATTTATCCTGGTCCTTCAGTGTAACAAAATATACTTTAGCCACACACTGTAGCACATAGCTTTTGAATATAAAGAATGTAGATCTGGTAAAGTTAACAACTGATTTTTAATTTTCCTTGACCTGTTACCATTTGGTAGGCTGTCCTGATCCTGCCATCCTGCAGTATTCAGCATTCTGTCTAAAATGAGCTATTTGTTATATGCAAATATATAACTACTTTTCTGTAGCACAAATAAAACTTGCTTAACACAAATCAGAAACAACCTACATTCAATCCTTGCACCTTTACAGTCAAAGTTCAAGACCTGGACTGTTCCCAATGTACATTTTCATAGAAAAATATACCAGCAGTTCTTGGAAGTTCAAAGGGCAACAGCCAGCTTCTGTTCTATCACCTGCCAGGTTTACATTCTAAGATGACTTATAAAAAAGTATATTGCATTACTACAGGGGAGGTTTTTTCCTTTGACCTTGTAGAGCCAACAGGATACTAAATTTACAAGGGGAGGAGACTTTTACAGCAGAGCAGAGGTGCTACATTTCGAGCTGCAAAGTTAGTTAACTTTAAAACATCCAGCAAATTACCTTCTCAGACTTAATCACCAAATACATTACTTTGTGGCATTACTTTGAGCTGAGGTGTACTTACCTTATGCAGCTGTTAAGAACAACATTTTAAGAGATGAGAATACATTTCACTGGTGCTCCTAAAGACTTTGTTATTTAACAGCATTAGCTTTTCCAAAGCAGCTATATGCTGAGCACCATGCAGCAAAACCAAGGCATTATTAAGTACGACTTGAACGATTATCCACAGAGTCCTCAAAATCCTGCAGTTAGAACTGAAGCTGAAGTCCACCGAGTTCTAGAAAATGTTTGAAATAGGAATTCTACTTTCAAGTTTCAGGCACAGGAGCTCCTCTCCAAGGAAGAGGAGCCATCACCTCAGCTTCCTGCAGAAAGAATGGTGCAGACCAGCTTGAAGCTAAAAGGTCTGCTGCTCTCCAAGAACTGTGTTCCAACCATCTCCTGGAGAGTTACAGGGTTTTAAAGCAACATAACTTGTTGATTATATGGAAAGCATCAGTATTCCTTAATTTGCTGTTCCCTTTTTCATCACATTTTCTAAAAACACAATCTGTGACAATACACTTAAATGAACTTTTTCTTGCAAAAATGATTCACATTAGAGAATATTTTAAGATTGCAGAGGTAAAATTTTAGACGTAGGCTACTACTTTCATAAGTCTATAAGTTTAATGACTACAGCATTACAAACAAAATCACTTTCACTGATTTGGGGTTTGCTACATTAATACAAAGATGAGGCAGTCCTACATGTGGTTAAGATGACTGCAAAATAAACAAACCCCACCAAATTCCAAGAGGAATCTTCCTATCAATTCCAAAGCAATTTAGCACCCAAGCTGAGACCAAGCTAAATTAACAAACTGGTAAGAATGTATGTTATGGATTTAAAAACTTGTGATCAGGTAACTGTTTTGTTTCCTCAAAATTACAATCCTGCCCTTGTGGAAACTGTCTGTGAATGCACACCTATCAACACTCCAAACAGCTAAGCATATTAAAAAAACATTTCTAAATCAAATTAATATTTTGCTTAAGTCTGTTGCTACACTTACATATTCAATGTAGAGATTTGCAGGTCAGCAGTGCAGCAGCTGCAACATCACAGTAGACTAAATAATTGAGTTAGAATAGTTGATGAGTTAGCACTATTTGATTAATTTAATTGATTTATAATGCAGATAAGCACCAATAAACCAAATTAATAGCATCTGTGGAAATTAACATGCCTTTCTTCCCAGAGCAATGAAATTCTGTATATAGTAGTCTTTAATCACAGAATCTTTACAATATTACAAAAAGCTACACAAATTTATGTATAGGAAATTAAACTCATAGTAGAAGTATTTTCATTCCTCAAAACAAAAAAGCCCTAATCAGTTAGGGGTAGTTCTCTCCTGTTTTGTGAAACCAGGTGCTATGCTCCTAGGTGGAAGACAGCTGTACCTCTTAGTCTAAGTAATTCAGCACTTTTCAAGTTATCTTTTGAGATGCTCATTACTGCAGATACAGAAGTGTTTAATCTAAAACCATGGAAGCAAGGGCTACTGTCAAAGAAACACCAAGTAAATATTTTTTGGGGGTTTTCCTTTGTTTTCAGTTAAACAGATGGAGCAGTTAAGTGCTTATTTCATTCAAATGAATGCTGAAGCAGTAAGCCTTCCTTATCAAGTCTTTATTGAGAAAAACAGCAGTACAGTCTGCAATATTCAGCTCTTCTCTACGTATAGTAGTATGACTTCTGTTGAAAAGCCTTATGGTTTGGTATATGTTTGTTTCCTTACACAGCTTATTCAAGCCAGCTGTTTAAATCAAAGCTAACATTACAAAATAAGGTGGTTGGGGAAACCCATCTCTGTACCATCACTTTACTTTCTCTTGCTAGCCACAACTGATTTATATCATGCTTCATTTAGAGCTTGAGACCACACAGTAATACAAATCTAGTTAAAACTGGTGACAGGTGCTAGATGGGAAGTCTTCTCAATTTTCCTTCCCAATTTGCCAAATTTGAAATGCATGTAATGACACTTCTCTTAGTTTCACTTATGAAATATCCACAACAAAAATTCTCTGGTAGATTTATGATTTGTCTTTAAAAGTGCCTTGAGGAGAAGTAACTATCCCTTCTTTACTTGCTCATTTTGACTAATTTCTATGGTAAAATGTACAGAGTTAGAGTTGCATTCTTAGCAGTATCGAGAGTTTTAATAGGTGACTGAAACAGGAATCACAAGCTGGAGACCATTTCAATTCAACTTGCATATTCTGAATAATCTTCCGGCGTTTTTTTAAATCAGTGGTTTTATTCCATATTGTTTTCCCTTATCTGGGGATGGGAACTGGCAAAGAAACACTCTGATATCTATCATCCCTTTAACCTAGGAAAGTAAGAGGGACATACAATGTAGGCAGTAATTGTGGAACCCTGTAAAATTGACAGTCAACAGTATTCCTTCCACTTCATTGCTTTATTTATTTTGCTAAGCTTATAAAAAAGCATTAAAACTAAGATATTAACTATTTATTAAAAAAAAAAATACAAAAAACACACACACACACCACAAAAAAAAACCCACAACAAACCCCAACCAACCTGCTGTAAACTTTGTGGTTCATATTAATGGCTTCTACACTGTAGAAGCTGCAGATAAGGATGACTTCTCTCTTGTAAACTTCCTGCCACTGAAACAGAGTTCACCTTGTACTCTAAATAGGTGTTATGCTAGCTTTTAATAACACATTATTCTTATTATTCTTAACATTTTCATTTTTTTTAATTTCAATTACTCTAAGTTAGGGGAAGCTGGAACTCATTAAACTCTGCAGTACTGCAAAGAGGCCTGTAGGTAAAATAATGAAGTATGCTTCTGCCAGCTTACTGACTGAATTGGTGAGCTCTGGACAATCTCCACTGGCTATCAGCATGCTTTTAGTAGTTGTTTCTACATCTGGATACAAGTTGAGGACAGATGGAGTTTGTTTTATACAAATAGTGTGAAACTGAAATTAGAGCCAAATTTACTTGGAAAACTCCTGATCACATTTTAGAAGGGCATTATGCTATACAGGACACTGGAATATATCCTTAGAAAATACACACATGCCGCTGTGCATCAAGTTCTACAGAAACAGCAAACTATTGCTCTCCCATTATGTCACTTGGACACTAAAAAGAAGAATAAGCTTCCTGAAGCCAAATTGCTAGGAAGACAAATGTACAATTCTGAGATGACAAACTATAATGCACTTGTAAACTCAAATATATATTATCTGAAATAGACTTCAATTGGCAAATACACTGGGTAACTTTGTGTGTTTTTTGTCGGTTTGGTCCCCCGCTTTGCCTCCATTTCTGCAGCAAAAGAAGAATTTTTTACCATTAAAAAGCTTTCTAGGCTGGTGCCTCAACGTAGCTGAAGCTCATGAAGTTTATGAAACTCAGAAGACATGTCTTCTGACCTACTTTTGGTCAACTACATTTCTACAGCAGAAAAACTGTTAAAACATGCAAAAGTATTCTGGAGCTTCAACAACAGCAGCCACAAGCTTGAAATTCACTTTGTGTTGAACCGACAGGCTTGTGCTAGCCACTTAACTTTGGTATTTAAGCTGGTTACCCAAACTGGGGCCTGATCCTCTCTCAGTATTTAATGGGACAGTCACAGGCTGAATCCCAAAGCTGTGCATCTACATGTTACACTAGTGCAAACACTACTCTGCACTCTAATCCAAATTCTATACACATACATACACTAATGCATGTTTTGGAGTAAAATTTTTATCCTTTTACAGAAGATCATATAAACGTTTGAATTAAAATTTTAATGCATTGGTTCAACAGGTGTTTCATTAAACTGCATGTGGTTCTCCATGTCTACTTGCACTATTAGTGTGGGGAGTCAGAGATAGAAGTGCTGTTTCGTTTTACTTTTTTCACTGAGTATTATATCCAAGGATGCTCTGTTTAAAGAATACAAACAAAAACCCCACCACTACCACACACAGCCCTTTATTACCCCAGAAGTTCCTGCATAGCCCAATCAACAGAATACAGAGATTGATTTTGGTTCTTCTGCTTCTTATTTTAAAAGAATAAATTACCACAGAAGAACTATCAATAGCTAGCATTCCCCTTTTACTGAACAATTCCTCATCAGAATCACACACACTTTAACATGACCACACCAAACTGCAGGGAAGACCCTCTCTGAGGGAGATAATTCCTCAGCCCTGTGAACAGTTTTAGTGTTATTTATATAATCCAATTTGAAAGAAAAACACTCCTAGTCTTCCAGACCAAATCTGTTTTATCTAGACTTAACTTTGTAGACACTGCAGTGCACATGCAACTATTTTAGGTATAAAGCATAACAGAATTGCTCACAGGAGCTTTAGTTTTGCAATGTGCTCACAGATGAGAGCATTTATCTCAGCTTACTAAATCATTGCAGGCAGACAAGTTTAATGCTCTGAAAGCCAGGAGTAGGCATTGGAGGGTGGCAGGGGGCACAAGTCAGTGGCATTCCCTATACCAGAACAGAGGATTCCAGTTATCTTTAGAGAGAGTAAGATAAGTGCTGGGTCAACTGGCATTATTAATTTATAAGACCAATTATATTTACTGCTTATCAACTGATATTATAGCTGCTGATAAACAGGAATGAACTCTAGTATTTAAACTGGGATCTGCATGTTACATCTCTTGGGTTCTAAACTCGATTCTGACCTTAACACACCCTGAAACTACTTTAAGCCCCTGCCTGTACACTTATAATAGCAGTAATATTCTTTGTTCAACCTACTAACTGAAATCAAGTTGAGAGAAGAGAGCAGTGGTCTTCAGAGAAAGTCTCTGGGAGCCTCAATGAGTGTGTGGTTTGTACTTCACAATAGTATAGTGTTGTACAAAAAAATATAGTGAAAAAATTGTAATGTAAACAAGAGCAAAATTGGAAAAAATCCCAAACTATTAGACTGGTGGGCTGATGTGTTGGTTGGATTATTTTGCCCTGAAGAGTTCTCAAAACTGGAAGTAGGAATGTTTGTCCCACATAGTTATCTTCAACCACTCTTCATTAACTAGATCTTGACTAACTATTATCAAATGGAAAATCTAAATGGCACAGCAAATTCTGCTATAAAACCTAACCATTTATCTCACAGGTAGCCAGCAGAGTTCAAACATACCTATGACATTTAAGGCAAATGTCCTTTTTAACCTCTCTTGAAAATTACCTAATGACAGTTGCCTGTGTTAACTTCCTAGAGCCCACAGATAACCAGACAAAACTTGGGCCTTGATATGTTTATGTTTCATGTAAAGCTATATGAATAAAGAAATATTTTATTGAATTAAAACTGCTGTTAAAGTCTTTGTTACAAGAAAAGCTGAATGTTTCACATCACTTTCAGAGATTATACTGCTCTCATTATCTTGCCTGTACAGCCTACAGTGCAATATTGTAAACATGTAATGCACCTGAAACTTACCAGAATGAAACAAATATCAACTTCAGAAAAGTGTGATTCAGATTCTTAGAGTTCAGTAGAAATAAAGTCATTCCAAAGGTCAATGAGATTTGTAAATCAGGACAGTATCAAAACAGACTAATTACATGTATTAGCTGTTACTTTTGTGAGCAAATAATTCATAACTGCTCACAGAAAAATATTATGATGTCAGACAGAAAAGAAGCTGCCAGTCAAATTTTTTTTTTCCTTTGTGAATATCTACATACTACCACATTACATTGTCCTCTTCAGTACTGTGCTGCTAAGCTCAAAGTCAATGGTTTATCTCTTGCTGCTTGTAATGCTACCTTTCTGAATGGCACATGAATTAAAATAAAATACCTCTCCTGAGTGAAGCAAGATATGTAGTTAAGAGAACCCTCTAACAGATGGAGAGGAGCTTTACTGATGCAATGCTGTGTCTTCACAAGGTAGCCCACAGGAAACATCACTTTTGAACATTGCCATTTTAAGAGTGAACCCTGCTGATAAAAACAGAGCAGATATAATTATGTGCACTAGTAACACTCTGTAGTAGCAATAGGGACTTGACTTAATGGTGCTTAGAGAGTCAAATGAGTGCACTGTTGATGCCTTGGGAACCAGGAAAAGAATAATCAGCATTTAACTGGGCTCATAAAATTCAGCCTTAGCTAGGACTTTTCTGTTCTAGGAAAATACCATGGAATACAGACAGATTTTATGACGTTAATTTATGTTTCTTTTTCCTTTCCCCATACACTGTTTTATATATATAGATATATCTTTATACACTATGACACAAATGTTAAAAAAACCTGGGAAATCTGACTTCATACCTTGCAGTAAGAAGAAAATAACCAAACTAAGACTAATAAGGTTTTTCAGAGTTGATAAGCATATCTTCAAATAGAGGTTCACAAATATAATTCACCTTCCTATAAGCAAGAAGTCTCTGCCTTCAAAAATATAACTCTAAACACAGAAAATCTGTATTTATAATGACAAAATGTTACAATTTTAGGATTCTTGCTGTAAAGTCACTTTTGAAGAAAGATGTAGCACTCCTTAAAACCAGAGGCAAGAATATTATAATTATAATGTATGGGTCCTACAGAAGGGATCTTCATTCCACAGCCACATTTACTTCACAGCAAAACCCTACAGTCTCAATGAACCTCAGGGAATATGGAATTGAAGCCCCATACTTTTAACTGTGTTAATTAAATATAGTCCTGAATAATTGAAGGAAAAAAAGTGTCAGTGAAGAAAATGGGTGTTTGTTGTTTTTTCTATAAAAAGGCAGGGCACATTAAACACTGTTCTTGTACGACATGCATCACATCTGTATTCTCAGGCACTATTTAGTCTATTTGCAAGAACATAAAGTTATAACAGCACACGACAGCTTCCACTGCAGATGAGAAGGCAACAATTTACTCTCTAGTATCACTCTTAGACGGGACATTCTTGATATTTTTATATCCTTTGAAAATAAACATATTTGGAATGGTAAGGTTTTGTCTAAAACTAAGATAACAGACGTGGCAACATTTAATTGGAAAATTCTAGGATGGATGAAAAATTACACAGTAGAATGGGACTTCATCATAGTAGCTGCCTGCTGAATTCTCTCAATGCATACAGTTTGAGTACTGGTGACTGCCTGCTAGAAAAGCTCCTCAGGAAATTCAGTTTTGACATTGTTTGACCTGAACCAGTTCAGTTTTGTAAATACCCATTTCCAACACTTTAAAAAAGCTTGGAACTTAGCAGTAAGGCATGTGAAATCAAGCACAGTGATTTATATTACAAATATAGTATGTGTGATCTTTTCTAAACTTACAGTTGGAGTTAATTTCATGACTAGCTCAGGTATGGTGTACTGACAGGTTATGTCACACTTGGATCACTCACTGTGACAGAGAGGAAACCTAATACAGTGTCCAGCAACCCATTGACTGTGTAATATTGAACTGTATTAAACAGGGTTATTCCTTCTTTATTCAGTTACTTTAAGCCTATTATTCACATAATGAAATACTGTATAACTGCAAGACTGCTCGTAAGTGCATCCTCTGAAGAATCTTTATTTGAACTTACATTTGAAAGAGTGCATCAGGTCCTTGTAGTAGTGAGATACTGTTAAATGTTAGACCTTGCTCCAACGATTCTTACAGAAATAATATACTTGCATTGTTCATTTTAATGTCACCAAGTTACATCTTTTCTGCTTTATAGCTTCTTGCTTAAGTGAAGAGGTAGCAGACTAATAGTTTTTTACAAATGGCAGGGACATTTTTAATCCACAAGTATTTCTTGTGAAAGCTTTTCTTGCAAATCTACCTGTCAAAAAATGTTGAATAGGAGATGTTTCTGGAAAACTATATGAACAGAAATACTAAGTCAAAGTAGAAACTGTTTACAGGACTCACTGATTTTAGAACTAATCTGCATCATATAAATCAACATGTTAACTGCATTTACACCAAGAACAGGCTGATGATGGATGGATTTTATGATAAGTCTTAAGAGGGCAAGTAGCAGATAGAAGACTTCTGCATTTGAAACAATTTGACATAGGAAATGTGTCTGTTCAAGTACTTTGGGAAAAAAATTTCAATTTGCAAGCATTGCTCAGTTGACAATCTAACTCTTACCCCATTTACTATGAGATGCACAGAAGGTTTTTTAGCATTGACTAGTGTATTTATTAATTTATAAAATTCATGTTTCAGACCTAACAAATTGCTTTAGCCTGAAGCATTCAAAACATACAGCAAATTTTCTCAAGCAGTTCATTGCACACATTCTATCGAGAAAATTCTACGTTCCTTTTATTTGTACAAGTTTTCACTTAGGTGCCCAGAATAATGATGATGTAGATTAGGCATCAGTAAGTTACTTCAGATCAAAGCTAGAAAGATGTGATTTAACAGAATGTTAATTAAGCACATGGAATGCTAAAAGAGAGACACATACAGAACTAAGTAAAATGTTGCTACCTTAAGATGGAATAGTTGGAAACTAACTGAAGTCAGAGAGCTCCCAGACATTCTAGATCTAGGAGAGTGAAGGGCACACCATACCCTTTTCACAGTATTTCCATCACAGAGCATGACAATATATCAGAGAAATATCTGTAGCAAAATGCTAACACACATTTTATCTAAAGGGAGCAGGAAATGAAACGCAAAGGTTTCAGGTCACGTAAAAGAAACCTTCCAGTGTTGTGTTTAATCATACTCAGGTGTAGAAATACATAACATTAAAATGAGTCCTCTGACAGGTGCAACATGTGTACTGCAACTGCTTTTCATTATATTGCACTTTCAAATAAAAACTCATTACAAAACAAACAGTCTTCCAAACAAGGTTGCTACATGAACAGAAGTAACATTGTTGCAAATTACTGGCTTGAGAATACAATTTGTTTTAAGACACCAGTGCTGAGTAGGTCAGGGGAGCACTAAATATTTCAATACCATCCTGGGTCGTATGATGTGAGCCTTACTAAGTGGTAAATCTTTGGCTATAAGCATACTAACAAATAAAAAGACTTAAAATTATTGTTACTTTTACATTCAGCATGTTCAGGGTTGGCATATTTGTTGTCCTCAGAAATCAACTGCGATAGATGTTGCATTTTCTGATGATCCCAAAACAAAAGTGTCCCCATACACTTTCCACTAAAGACCGAGTTTATGTTGTAAGCTTTAAGACACAAAAAGTTGGGGGCATAATTATTTCTGGAAAAAGCAATGGAGACAGAACCTTGGGAAGTGCTGTCAATAATAGTTGATGTCACAAAGCACTAATATCCCCCAAACAGCTTTTTACTTTTTATAATCAGTGCAAATGTTGTCCCTAAACTCCAACAAAAACATTTCAGACAATGATACCACTTACAGATTTGCAGTTTCAAAAACAGATTTTCCAGTTAAAAAACAGTAGTGAGGTTAATAAGGGTTTGTTCATAAATTCATGTATTATGTTACCAATATTAAAAAAAGAAGAGAAGACAACCTGGAGAACCAAGACTAACTCTAGAAGCAAACCCAACAGTAACCAAGCCAAGGTGAAAAGTGCTGCATGTACATTTAAAACTGCATAGATTTTGTATGCCAACAGGAGGATTCAGAGATCCAGCCTATTTGCAACCTGACATGCATTCACAAATTCATAAGTTTTCTCAAAATTTGGTTCTGAGACTGGCAGGCTAAAGATTAAATAAAAGCATTTCTTGGCAGATTTCAAAGTTTATGTACTAGTCTGAATCAAGATCAGAAGTCTCACTTCCTGTGATCTGATGCCTTTTCTGAGGGCTAGCAACTTGATGATCAGCGTACAATCTTCCTTCCCAGTCCAGGAACCTACTACTTATTACTAAAAGCTAGTGCTAACTTCAGGGAAGCATGAGCAAAGACAACTTCTCTTTCAATTACAGAAAGAGCTGTTGATTTATGTTTTCAGAAGCAAGTTATAAAACATTATATGGTTACCGTGACTAAATTGGTATCATAAAGTGTCCAGTTTAATCCCCCATCATTGCCACACTAGAAAGCTAGCTCTGATCAGTGTTCTTGAATTAAATAATTTGCAAATCATCCTTGAGGCAGTGCTATGTCCCTAGAAAACAAGTATATTCTTCGGAAAGCTAGCCATTTGGCAGCCTGTGGCTGCTGCTTATGCTCCACTAATGGTAGTGCAAACAAGTGAGACTCCCAGAGAAAAAAGAGAAAAGAAAGAAGAGGAGCTGAGGCACATACACATTTCTACATGAAGATTAATGTATGTTCATTCTGGATATACAAGCATGGAATCGAGCCTGCTTTAAATTATCCTCAAAGCACTTCATCCTCCTTTACCCTGCATGTAGTTTCAAATTTCTCTGTCTAGTAGTAAGCATGATATGCTACCACTCAAAAAGCCATCTGTTTTTTGCTACTGCTCAAGCAATCGAAATTCAGTTCAAATTCAGTAGTGCTCTACTTCAAAATGAGGGCTACGGGCTGAACAACAAATTCTAGTCAGTAACTGCTACAGTTTTACTGTTCTGTTCCTAGCCACCTATTTCAGTGTTTGACGTATCCTGATTCTTTTTGTTAAAGGTGTAACACAAGTATACTTTGTTCTACAGTTAAGTTTTGGATAATTTCTGGATGGCAACTACTCACAAGCAGTAAACAACAGTTTACTATCTATGCAGCTAGATAGGATTTCTTAAAATATAATTCATAGCTATTAAAATGGAGCTTTGAAATTTTTTTTGAGTACATGTATGCATACATACATGTGCTCACACGCCAGTGGGGAGGAAAAAAAATGGCTTGACTACCATTTGATTTTACGAGGCACACAGAAATGCCTCACAGATAATATTTGAAAAAACTAGCTGTTTTCCTCACTGCAGTCTGAAATAGTGAGAGGTGGTTAATATCAAGTGCAATTCTCAACACTTTCCCAACCAGAGGGCATAAACATGCATAACTGATATCTGGCATGATGAAAGACATGATATTAGTACAAGTAGAGTCAATACCTCCCAACACCACAACACCAAGAAACACAATCCTAGCCCATACACTTTAAGAGATATTTTAATGCATCAAGAATCACAGAAAATACAGTGAAATATAGCACATCTGAAAATGAGACATATTAGGGTTCAGAATTTACCTCTCACACAAACTCCAGTCTAATAGAACATCACGACCGAATCATAAACCTAGTTTCAAAAATAGTAATGAGAATTAGTCTGGACACTGACTGCTGTGTGAGCACTTCCCTCTATAAGTGGCACCACTGCTAGAAAATTTGTGATGCACAGAATTTAGGAGGGTAACTAAACACTTTGCTGTGCATAAGTTTTCCCCCTCACACTCTGGGAAAAAACCTATGCCTTTAGAGGTTTCTTAATGAAGTAGTAAAAGCATGTATTGCTCTGTGGAAAATGCTGAAGTAACAGTATAGAAAGGTAGAGAGCACAGCACACTTCGGAAGCAATCTAACACCCAAAACAAAGATCTACAAACCAACCAACCTACTTAAAATAATGCAACATTGTAGGTCTTGTATTTTGTTTTTTTTTTTTTTAGCTTGCTTCACCACACAGACTACGAACAAACCAGCTTTTTCAGCCCATTTGTCTCTGAACCTCTTAAAACAGCAAGGACCTGAGAGGTGTCTGTTCTCTGCATTAAACTAGCCACCATCCCTTTGGGCTTCAAGGCAAAGGCCAGACCCCGCTGAGCGTGACAGTACTGCATCCACCACAACTTGGCAGTTTCAAGCAAGCACAACCCAAGACAAGCAAACACACACAACCCAACCAACCACCAATACACAGTAGAGTTATTTACCTTACAAAAGAAACTTTATTTGAAGCCCAGACAAGGTACTCAAGGGCAATTTGCTGCTTTCAACATACTATCAGACGTCTGCATGTATCTCTGAAGCGCAACACAGGTACTTGCTATTTACCTCCCCACAGGGAAGCAAGGCAGGCACAGAACAATGCTTCCCACTTCGAGCATTCCGTGACTAACGCAACTTGAAAAGGGGCAGAGGGCAACCCCACTTGCCGAAGCACTTCAAATAAAAACTTAGAAATAAACTTACCGCCACGGTGGCGTTGGCGGGGCAGGCTTCCCCTCTGACTCTACTCTCGGTCTGACAGCCCCGGCGGCGGCCCCACGCGCGGCTCTCCACACAGACCCGCACGCGCCAGGCAGCGCCCTCCCGCCCCCCGCGCTGCCCCCCGCGCTGCCCCCCGCGCTGCCCCCCGCGCTGCCCCCCGCGCTGCCCCCCGCGCTGCCCCCCGCGCTGCCCCCCGCGCATGCGCATTGCTGACAGCTCCTGACAGACCGGCGGTGCCTCGGCTGGGCGGGCTGGCCTGAGGGGGACACGGACACCCCGTCGGAGTAGGTCTGCACCAGCCACCCTTCTTCCCTCAGGTGCGTGGCGGAGTTTAAACGGAGGCTCAGTTTCTAAGTCAGTCTGTGGTTACAGCGTGATTTTTGCTTACTGGCTGATCTGTTTGGGGCAAAAAGTTCCAATACAAAAATCAAGCAAAAATTAGATGTGTTTCTGTGAATTTAGTTTTCACGAGATGCAGAAGGTTCCGTGACTTTCAGATTTCAGTAATTTTCTTTGTCTTTTCACATTTATTGTGAAAGCACCATGAAATATGTATAGCACTTTGCAAATTATCAACCATTTCACAGAATCACCAAGGCTGGAAAAGACCTTTAAGATCATCAAGTCCAGCCTATGACCAACACCACCACACCTCTAGACCATGGCACTAAGTGCCACATCCAGCCTTGCCTTGAACACATCCAGGGACGGTGCCTCCACCACTTCCCTGGGAAGTCCATTCCAATGTCTAATCACCCTCTCCATGAGGAAGTGCTTCCTAATATCCCACCTAAACCTCCCTTGGAGCAACTTCAGGCTGTGCCCTTTTGTCTTGTCACTAGTTGCCTGGGAGAAGAGCCCGACCCCCACCTGACTACAGCCTCCCTTCAGGTGGTTGAAGAGTGATAAGGTCCCCCCTGAGTCTCCTCCAGGCTAAACAACCCCAACATCCTCAGCCTCTCCCTATAAGACTTTCCCTCTAGTCCTTTCACCAGCCTTGTTGCTCTCCTCTGGACCTGCTCCAGCACTTCAATGTCCTTCTTGAAGTGAGGGGCCCAGAGCTGTACACAGGACTCGAGGTGAGGCCTCACCAGTGCTGAGTACAGGGGAACTTTCCTCAAGGCTTTGCTCCTTGTGCACAGAAACTGGTCCCATGCTTCCAGTTGTGTTATTCTAACAATCATGTATAGTTGGAAGCAGTAATAAGTGCTAAATTTTTCATTATTAGGACAAAAAGCTTATACTGAAGGGGCAGTAACTATTTGTATGACTGCTTGTTGGGTTAAATGCTGGTGAATGTGTCAGAGGGTGCTGTGTGAAGCAGGCCTCACCGGCTCTCCAGACAGCGGGGAGGGGGGTAGTGTTGTCTTACCTTAATTCTGGTTCCATTTATAGACACTGTGACTTGGCTTGGGACCTGCGTGCATGTGCTTTTGTCAGGCTGTATTGGTCTGCAAGTCATCAAACATCATAACTAAATGTAAGTATTCCCCTTATACCTTGTCATGTCATAGCTGGTAAATAGATACAATCTACTGTTTGTTGACGTTTTTTGTTACAAATGAGAGAATGGACATACTGGAGTATACCTAGCACAGCAATAAGAAAGACAGCTGTTGTCTTGTTTGCAAAGTTGATTAATTTCATTAATGAAATTGAAAAAGTTTTTCATTAAGAAAACTTCAGCAGTCTTTAAAAAAAATTCAATGGTCTCACTACCTTTCTTTTTTGCTAGTTATTAAGTCATTAGTAGAACATTAAATAGTAAAAGAAAATGTGAAGGACACTCTAGAAATATTTTCTCTGTGTTTTTCACCAATGGGAATAGTAAGTAATTTTGTGACATTTTAAAAATATTTCCTAGATAAAGTATAAATTTACCTAGATAATAGAGATAATGTTGCAGTAGAGGAAAAGAAAATAATTGAATTGATAGTATATTTAGGGTAAGATAAAAACTTCCTAAGAAGAGCAGAATTTACTTTATATTTTTTTATGCTTTGATGTTTCTTGTTCAATAAAGATTTTTAAAATGTCAGAAACATTTAATGAATGAAAGGATGCATCCCTACCCAAATGAACCAGCTGTTCTGTCCACCTGGTTAAAATAATTGATCCCAGTGCAACCAGTTACATTATTTCTCTCATAATTTCTCTGAGCAATACCATTCATACCACTACTGACATAAGAAGTCCTGATATTAGTTATAGCTTAAGGGAGAGCGGCTGTAGCAAAGCTGTAGAGCATTACAAACAAACTAGAGCAAAAAGCAAAGTTCATACTCGATGAGAGACAATACAAACTCTGGTGCCAGTGGGAACAGTCTGCAGAGGTACTGACTGAAATAATGTGAAGAGAAGTTTCTAAAACAGAGTTTACAGGTTTTTTACACAATCATCGTAGAAAGCTATCAGGAAGGCTTTCAGAGTATTTACAGCATGAAAACTGAGCATGTGAGTTTTAAGACTTGAATATAAAGGGCATCAAAGCATTCTAAAGACCAAATTCTCGGGCTACAAATTAAACCTAGTGAAAAAGCCGCAGGCTGGTTATGCATGAGCTGAGGGTAATGTCAGGCTCTAAACCAATACAGGGGATCTAAGGTAAGAACCAGAATAGCTTTCAAGGATATTTTGGCGTGTCTGGTTTTAACTAATACAATAGGACCACCAATAGGCTAATAGAAATTTTACCTAGTTTATTGATAAAATCTTAAGTATCTGTCTTCATTATGATAAACTCAGTGTTTACAGCAGAAGCTTGAGAAAACTTTAATTTCAAATTAAAGTAAAAAAAAAGCCATTGTCAAGCAAGATGGGTGTGGAATACCTCCCAAGTGTGAGTTGTAATGATGCTTTTGCCTCAGGCAAATGACCTAGACAGTTACTGAAGAGGGGCATTAGCAAGAGCGAACTGAACGGAAAAAAGTACAGATAATTGGAGTGTAAAACTGAAGGCATTTTCCTGTCTTACAAAACCTAGCAGATTCATATACATGAGTTCTCTTAGGTGAATTGCTTGTCAGAAGACAGGTAAGGATCAAACTGTGAGAAATCAGATGGCAATTGCAGGGGATTCAGAATCATGTTAGAAGATAATCTAATAAAATTATGGAGAGAAAAGTGCATGTAAGTCATGTGATACTATGTTATATTAAGAAACTAATTGAGACAATGCATCCTTCCCCCCTGCTCTCCTATATTCTTCATACACCACTGCAGCTGAAAAATCCAACAAGAGTCAGAAAATAAGTATCTATTCCTCTCCAAATATAAAATAAAATGTAGGTAAAATGCAATGCAGGATGGAGGCTACAGTATAACATGTACATTGTACAATTTAAAGCTTAAAAAACCCAAGGATGAGCAGAGTAGACTACCATTAGAAATTAATATTAAAGCAATTTCTTATAGTTCAAACTATGTTTTAGGCCTTTAATGAAGTTTGGAGGCCGGGGATGAACTCTGAGGATACCTTAAGTGTAACACAGTCAGGATATTAAAATGTTTATGCCCCAAATGTATAAGATTGTTACATAACTAACAGGATTGTGACTAATAATATCCAATAACACCATTTTAGTTAGGTGGAGTGTATTCTACTTACTGTCTTGCTTTTTCAATAAATGTTATTTTAGTCTCCTTGAATAAAGATGGACTAACCTAACTGTACAGTTTCACACGAATATGGTGATTGCTTTATGGTAAAAGCACAGTGCAAGGTTTTCTGTAAATTTCATTGTAACTCAGGACTTGCAGCATCCTTTCTCTTCCAAGTTGCAGTCGCTGGCAGAAATAATGTTTTATTCTATTGTTTAAAATGTCATGGGGATGATGGGAAAGGGAACCATGTGCTGAAGTGGAGGCAGTTCTTTGATGCTGATGATGGGAAGTTATATATATACACACATATATATATATATACACACCCATTTTACTTAAATTGAAATAAATTGGGTAGGGAAGGGAAATTATTTCATAGCTGCTCTCCAATATGCCTCTGGGTTCTTTTTCTCTGTGCTGAATCCAAAATACAATGCAGGTTTTCTTTAATGTTCAATAATTACTGTGAATATGGATTTGGAATTTTGGGGTGTTGATAGAATCAAGTTTTGTATTTGTCACATCTACTATTGATGGAAGGCTTAGAAGAACATGAATTTAAACTAGATTTGTCATCTCAATGCATGTGACTGAATGCAGCTTTATGTCTGTCATCTGAAAAGTTATGTAATGTTTTAATTTCAGTAGAAAACTACAATATTTTTAAAAAACACACAGTATATAATACTAACCACAACTTTCTGACAATATAATGTAAAAAAAATACTTCCAGCAGTTGCACAGAAAACTAAGTAAGTAGATTTATAATAAAAATATTTTATTGGAACTAATAATTAAATTGTACTGTAAGGAATATTTAAATATTATTCTTATTAGAAATTTTTTTCCTAAAGAAGGGGAGGTAACTTAAAAGGATATGGATGTTATTTGGTTTATTTTATTATTAGGCAGAAGTTCTTTAACATAAGTCATTTCAGATTTTAAATTATCTCGTGAAAGCCGAAGGGCTCTTCTGAAGTACTTTCTTCTATGCATATTATGGCTCCAGTACAATGGAGTTAAAGAACCTATATTTCATAATGTAATGGAAAATCACTGAATGTTATCATAGTGAAAGAATGGGAAAAATGGAGATTATTCTGTGTTTTTCTAAGCTGAACATGCTCAGGACAGCAGATAAGTATTAAAGATAAGGATGAGACTAACAGTAGTGATCCTGCCTCTTGAACTACTGATTGTGTTAATAGTCACAGAAGCTCTTTGCAGAGCAGAGGAACTGAGAACAAACACTGGGACAGATTTCAGTTCAGTGGCTATAACAAAAATTATGTCTTAAGTAAACTTGTCTGATAAAGCTGACAAGAAAAGCCTCTAAGCAATAGTTTTGCTGATGTTACTGAAGGGCAATTAAAGTAAAAATTAGAAATAAAGATTTTCATACTCACTTCACTAAAATAGTGCAGGAGTGAGAAAGGCAGCAAAATAGATACTTTAATGAAAACATTCCAACAAAGGATATTCTGGGGGTATGATTCAATGTGTTTGTTATGTGTTGAGATTTTAAAGAGAAAGGTCAAAAATCTAGAATAAAGGTCTTTTGCCATTCAGCTTTTGTGAGGTTTCATCACTGTAAACAGACTGCTTTGGCTTCTATGCTACAACCAGTAAGTGTATTAAACAAGTGCTGCTTTGGTCACCTTTGCAAATCTCTTTGCAAGCTATGCAAGGCTTAGCGCTATAAATCTTTCTATTCTACCAGAATCATAATGGCTGGAGATTTTAAGAAAAGATGAAGCATAGCATATGTCTTTAGAATTAGTCTGCTCTCTCTGTCATGGGACTCAGCTTTGGCAGGAAGATGCTATGGGATACATAAATCAGGAGACTAACCTGTGTGTCTCCTGATTTGGTATGCTAGAATACAGCTGTCTCTGTAATATGTTCTTTAATGCTTCGTTGAACCTGTTCTTAGAGAAATGAAAATGCATGTGTTTGACACGCTTGTGTAGTTGGTTGGTTGATAAAAATAGATTTTTCTTAGCATTTTTTTTCTCACTCATCTTTTCATGGGCCTTATTATCCATTACTTAAAATTACTCCGAGAACAATGTCTGAAGCTTCTTTCTGAAACTTATTTGAATATGCCTGTATAATCTACACAGAGCAGTGTCTTTTTGGACACATGATAAAAAATTAATAGGACTTCAAATTTTTTAACAGATGGTGTCAGCTGCTGGATTTCTTCCTGTATTAAAATAACTTAAAATCTCTTTTCAGTTCTCTTCAGTAGGTGAATTACCTATGAAGGGTATATAAAGTAAATCTGGCAAGTCTAGTATTTCTTGATGAGATGTGTGTGTATTAAAATATGTAGTTCTCTGAGGCAACGCATAAAACATGCATAATATATTATAATGAGGTTCCAGAAAGTACCATTCACAAGGGCTGAAATGTTTGAAAGTTGTATGAAGGAATGTGCAGCGCAGGCCAGGCTCCAGATGGAAGCCTGACTTGTGTGAAATTAGTGTGGGAGTTACCTGTGTACTCCAGGACAAAATATACCTGTTACAATGGACACTATTTGTATTACAGCATGGGAACATTGTCTTTTTTTAATTAAAGAAAAAGAAGTTGAGCTCTGTTCTACTAAATATCACAGATACACACTGTAAAGTTACTGTAGTAGACGTAGTCCCTCTTCATGTGTTTTTCTTCCCAATACAATGTGATAGAAGGTAGGAGGAGGAACAGTATTTTTATTACCAATATTTTGGTGTGGAGAGGAAGGCTGAAGGTGGTAACAGTATTTGTTTGGCATTAGGCAGATAGTATGACAAGACAATGAATCCTTTTTAAAATCTCTGTTTTCACAGTATAAGAGCTGCATAGTTCTATATTCTTCACACTTTAAAATTCTGAATATGATAGAATTATAAGAGGAATAATTGTTTATCTTAGACTTGTATCTTTTTCCAAAATAATATACTTTCAAAATATTTGAAATTGTTATCTTATGACAAGTAGTACCTTGTTGTTACCTCACCGTTACTAATAAACTACCAGTATTCGGTGAATTAAAACCATCTTTTCTAATAGTCTGAATCTCTGCACAACTTTTAAAAAGTACTTAGGGCAAGATATTACACGCTGTGAACATAAAATTTCACATGCAAATTACACAGACACCAGGATATAATTATGTTGGACAGTCCGGCAGTAAGAGTTACAGACCTGACTCTTAGAATCATAGAATGTCTTGGGTTGGAAGGGACCTCTAAAGGTCCCCTATTGTAGGGGTCCAACCCCCCTACAATAAGCAGGGACATCTCACACTAGAACAGGTTGCTCAGAGCCCCATCAAGCCTGACCTTGAATGTCTCCAGTGATGGGGCCCCCACCACCTCTCTATGCAACCTTTTCCACTGATCCACCACCCTCATATTAAAGAACGTTTTCCAAGTGTCCAACTTAAATCTACCCTTTTCTACCTTAAAACCATTACCCCCTGTCCTATTGTTACATGCCCTAGTGAACAGGTCTTCCCCAGCCTTCTTATAGGCTCCTTTCACGTATTGGAGGGTCGCTATAAGGTCCCCATGGAGTCTTCTCTTCTTCAGGCTGAACAACCCCAACTCCGTCAGCCTGTCTTCATAAGAGAGGTGCTCCAGCCCTCTGATCATTTTCGTTGCCCTCCTCTGGACATGCTCCACCAGGTCCACATCCTGCTTGTGTTGGGGGCTCCAGAACTGGATGCAGTACTCCAGGTGAGGTCTTACCAAGGCAGAGTAGAGGGGCAGAATCACCTCCCTCCATCTGCTGGCCACACTTCTTTTGATGCAGCCCAGGTTGCTGTTGACCTTCTAGGTTGCAATTGCATATTGGTGGCTCATGTCCAGCTTTTGATCCACTAGTACCCTCCCCTCAGGTCTTTTCAATTGTTGCTAAAACAACGAGGAAAATGAAGGAGAAAAAAACCTGGCATAAGGCAAAGATAATCACCACCACCCAAGTATCTTCAACACAATGATTACTTTGGAAGACGTGAGGAGCTGTTGGCAGTGTTAGCTTGGTGCAGAAAAAAGCACAGCAGTACCTTGTGATGGCAGTTTGGATTACTGCTGGTTTGAGGTGCCATGAGGGCAGGCATCACCCAATACGCTGGGCAGCAAAAAACATGGGTGCAGTTCTGAGTCAGACAAAAAGGCTGGCCATTGTATCCTTGCTCATGGGGAAATTTCTTCATGGTATACTGATATTGACAGAATAGCAGTATCTTAGGAGGTGCCGTGATGCGTGAAGTCATGTAGAGATGCAGATTCTTTTACTGACGTGCCATACTATCTTATTCTTCATGTTGATTTCACAGCATGGCTGAGAATGTAATGATTCAAGCTTGTGCAGCAGTTTCATCTTGATGAGGGGGTTTATTATGCTGAGACTCACTTGTACAGGTGTTTGATCTGAAAGTGGCAGAAGCATATGAGACAGGTGGGGATAATGCCTTTGGAAGTGCATTAGCTTTCGGGGGGTCCAATTGTGTGCAAGGGATGGTGCGTTCACATGGAAGCAAGCAGAACATGTGGACCTACTTACCTGCCTCTAGAGAGAGAGAGATGTCTTGACTTGACTCTGTTGTGTTTTTAATAATTCTTTTTTTGACATGTAACAGCTAAATGTCCCTGAAAAATCAGAAGTGAGCTTTAACTGAGATTCAGAATAGCACTTTTAGGCACAGAACCACCATTGTGGGTTTAAGTATTATGAATGACATATTTTAGAATGATTACCTAATGCTTATAGAATTCAATGAAAAACTGAGAAAGCAAGAAGCAGTGCATGGAAAATACTTGCAGTATAACCATCACTGGGTGTTAAAACCAAAGAATGACAATTGTGTTGACGAGTGTATCAGTATAGTAGTTGATTTCACTGCAAAAAATAAAATAATATTAAGGTTTTCATCGTGAAAGACGTTTGTGTTGCACTTTGAAACATATTCTCGTACACATAAAAAAATAGGCTGACAGTGTAACAGGGATCCAGTACTGTGGTTCAGAACTGTTAAAAACAATTCCATTATTTGAATAGTTCTCTACCTGGTTGATTATACTTCTTTTTTGGCAGCTCTGAAAAAATACTAGTTCATGGATTCTTTAATTGAATTTCAGTCTAGGAGAAGTCGGCATGGTGTAACTCAATGAACTTTGATTTTTCATTATTCTAAAATTGGAAGCTGAAAAGTAGTAACACATAGAGTTGTATGTCACAGTGTCTCTAATCTAGCTTACTTGCAGTTAGATTTTCTTGTTGGTGCTGTAGGGTACCTGCATTGTTTTGAAATAGAAGAAAATACTTTTGGTAATGAACATAAAAGCTAGTACTTCATGTACTTGTACACGTAGTGCTTTGGACAGACTTTTTTGGTACTACCCAATTGTTTTAACTGGCAGCTCTGTTAGATTTGCACTGTTAGCATATATCAACAGAAATAGATGCAGACAGTCAATTATTTGAATTGTGTTCAGAGATTTTATGAAAGAAGAAACTGTAATGGGCAAGGACTATTCCTGTGCCAATTACTACTAAGTAGAGCTGCTGAGAGAACGGGGCAATTCGAGTTGGGATTTTGGTTGTTTTGATTTTCTTTCTTAGAGGTTTGTTTGGTTTCTTATATTGCTGTCAAAATTTATATGTATTAGAACATTAGATTACTTTAAGGTGAAAAAAGTGCATTCAGTTCATCCTACTAATTTGAATTTAGTCCTGCAAAAAGCTTTGTAAAAAATACAGAAAATGCTTCTGTTGCTTTTAAGTTGGAAAAGAAAAAATCTGGGTAGAAAGCTTACAACTTTTTTCTGTGGTTCTTATTTAAATTTTCAGTTATGCCCTTTTTTAAATTCAGTACTCTGTAGAGCAAACACTACGCAGTGAATGGAAATGTATTTTTCTGCTTTCTGGAGTAACCAATGTGTATTCACTACCATGGCATAGCTAAGTGTTTACTGTTGCCTCTCCATAAAAGACCCAGGACTGATCAGATCAGGTAGGGAGCCTGTCCCTCTTCAGGAACAAGGGAAATTTATATACTTTATGCATTTTGCTTTGTCAGACTACTTTAGGACATTTGTGATGCAGTTTTCACGTTAAGAACACATTCCATTTTCCCCACTCTTATCAAGTTGATAATTTTAATAAATCATAAAGCAATTTTGCGTTTAAAAGTATTCTGACCTTACAGGCTTTTCTTAAGGTGTCTACATGCTTGATGTACTGTAAGATAATGGGATTTAGTCTTCTTCATCACTAAGATGCTTAAACATGTCCATAATTAAAATATTTACATATTTCCAATCTTTTCTGTTTGATGTTTGGAAGGTAACATGGTCATATGTGTTTGGGAGAATAAAGAAAAAACTTCAAACACATTGATATCAAATGCTTGGGCTAAATATTCAAGTATAAAAATGGAAGGGTGTACTTTCTGTATTAATGATAAAATATATTCTAAGATAAGTAGGGTTTGGATGTATATTAAATAAAATTAGTCTAGCACTCATATACTGCCTTATAATGCCAACTTTTATAATAACCCTCATTTTCTTGAAAGCCTTTATGTTTTTCCTCAGAACATTCCCATCTCCTTTCATGTTTTTTGTGCTTGTGTTAGTGTATGTTATGTTTTCAGCTTACTGAATGGAAGTAAAAAAAGCAACGTTTCTTGGGGTGGCAGTGGAAAGAGCTGCAATAATATTTGAAATAATAGTTCCTATTTATCTATTTTTTTTTATTAAAATGATAAAAATAACTGCTATGTGAATATAGCTACTACTGCACACCTGTAATAAAAATTCAATAGACAAAGATTTTTTCCTGAACTGTACATGCATGTGGAACTTCTGTCAGAGACATCAATTAAATCATAATTGAGGGTAACATATCTCGAAATAGGAAGTGCCTTTAAAAAAACCCAAACCCTTGTGTTTGTATAAAAATATGACATACATCTGTAATATACTTTTAAAGATAATTATGTGAGGGGGAAAAAGACAGACTGCTTATACAATTAAGCGTGTATTTACCTTATTCTCAGGATGAAAAGTATTCTAAAACACATTTCTTATATGCATTTTGCATGAACATGAAGCTCTTTTAATTATTAAAAATTATTCCTGGCTCCACTGTTATGTGTTTTTGCTCAAAATTACTGTCAAAAACTTGACATCCAGATTATTCTGCCTGTTTGAGTGCAACTGCAGAGATTGTTATGGAAAAATAGAAGCATTCAGAAATTCAGGCTTTTGATTGGAATTTCATATTAACATGTTAAAATAGTATTGTTAATGTTATCAAAGCACACATTGAAAAATAAAGGTAAACAAATGTTGCTGCTTCTGGTGACCAACATCCTTGTTTGAAGATGCTGAAAGTTGTTTTTCCAGATCATGTCAAAGGACAAAATTGTAAAGCTCTCAGGTGTTCTTTAGCTTATTCCAAAACAGAGTTGATTGCTGTTCTGGCTTCTTTCCTCATTTTTATAATCTTCATTATAATCATCTACTAAAGGGCAAGCTGGATCAGCATTTTGACTAAGGAAATTGTTCTAATAATAAACAGTCTTTTTATATTGAGCAAAACAGCAACTAAAGAATTCTTAAAGCTTTTGTTTCTATGAGCCTTATCTTTCCAGACAAGTACCAGATTACACAAATTTCCTTCATTTGGCTGCAGGATGAGGATAACTGCATTCCACGGCAGCTGTGTTATTTAATATTGCCCTTAAGCACAGAAAGGTCTAGCTGGAAGTCACTGAAAAAACTTCTCTAATGAGAATAGTGTAGGCTTATAAAATTGAGACTGTTTATTTAAAAAACAAAAAAACCCAAAACCAACAACAAAATCCCTACAACGTCTCTGACTGAAATAAGTAGACATGCACACTAGGACACAAACTGGAAGTATTGTGTATTTTACCCTCTTTCTCTGTTATGCTTTGTAGATCAGCTCTTGGTGTTTACAAAATACCTTAGCAGAGTCAAGCAGTTTTTAAAAGAACTATTGGTAATAATATGCATGATTTAAGGACGTCCTAGTAATGATCCTATCCAGTCATTCTCTCATTATCAAGAACGTTTAACAAGTCTACAATCCAGAGTTATTTTTCTTCTTATGCTTTTCCTTATTTACAGTTTCTTGTGCAATACTGCTTCCAAATTTGACAAGTCAATCTTTTGCAACACAGGTCTCAGAATGCTGTTCTTGTGAACTTTAGGCCAAGCAGTTGTGGCTGACTTAAAGATGCTTCTTTTTGCCTCATCTCGGTCTTTGCAATCCCTGTAGGAGAGGGACCGCTTAGAGTGGTTTTCCTGCCTCATTGCTTCTTATTTGGGATGGGAAGCTGGGACCATGAGGTGTCACTCTAGCCTGGCCTATACTTCTAATTCTTTTTCACCTGGGAAATAAAAAAAGCTATTTTGTTATCTTAACAACAATCAATGAAATTAAAACGAGCTGTCACCTAACAGAAATGCAAAAGTAATTTGCTTTAGTCAGCTCCCTGCCCTTGCTCCTCAACAGGTAAACATAAACAGTTCTCTGCCATACAAGATTGCCTTCTATTTATCTCTGTTTATCTCTATTTCATCTCCTGGGAGTAGTGATGTTTCCTGATTCTTTACAGACCCTACCAGACTTACCTCAGTAATTTAAGATGATGCTCATGACTTTCACCCCTAAAAAATGCATTAAATATTTCTGGCAGGCAGAGCAATGAGATATTGGTAAAAAATCCCAACAAACTACTTTTCAGAAAAATAGGCTGCAAACACAGAATATAGAGACACTCTTATTTCAGCTTATTAATTATGCCTTGTAAGCAATGAATCAAATCACTTTGCTGTATAATACAATTACTGCTGTAATTTGTAGTCATTACAGTTTCCACTGAGGTATAATTGTATAATTCATTTTATGCAGGTTATTGACAGAGAAGGTCTTAACAACTCCAGCATGGAGACTTACTTTGGGTTTACTACAGTTTAATTTACAGATGTAGATGACCTAATAGCACAGCAGACCTAATACCTTATTGTGTCTACCTGTCATAGAGGCATTTGTGTTTGAATCATGCACAAAAAAGAAAGATTTAAACAAAAAAAGAGATTGAAGGTAGATGCATTCCTTACCTGCTGTATTGTTCCCCTTACAGTCCATTAGGTTCTGTTGTATCAGTGCATCCTGTCTTGCGTGCACTTCCTTCCTGGTCAGCAGTGGTTTTAGAGCAGGTTGTTTGAAGACAATAGGTGGATTTTCTACATGGAATTAATTATTTCAATTAACAGTTTAATATCTTGGCATAGTCTTCTGCATCTGATTAATATTTATTAAATTAATTGTGATTTAATATAAATAATTTTTTAAGTTTCAGTTTTCACATCTAAAATTGAGCATAATAACTGCTGTTACAAGTTAAGGAGCTGTTGTTGCAGGGAAGGAAGGCACTCTTACCTTTTCCTCTGTGCTTACTTTGTTACTTTCCTGATAGATGACACCTGATAATAAAATAGAACTAATAAGTCATATTTCAATTATGGGTTTTTTTTTCTGCTTCTGTTAGCTCTATAGTATTTTAAGAATAATTAATTTTACAGTTAGGCAGCTCCTTCACAAATAGTGATTATTTCCCTTGTCCAGTGTCTCTTCATTTAAATTAAGAAGGATAATGTTAAAAAACCCACCACCAACAAAAAAGATTGCCTTTTTGAATGCAGTGTTCTTCATATTACAACATACAGGCTATATAGACATCACTTTAGAAGATTTATGTAGGTGATTTTGTAGAAAATTGTTCCTATTGAAAAAAAGTGAGCAGATGATTGTGAAAATCTGTCATGTGCTGTGGAACTGATATCTTGGCAGGTTTTGGCACTTAGATTATTCAGATCTCAGTGGTAATATACATCACTTGGTTCAGATAAGTTCAGTTATCTAGTATTCCCATAAATTATATTTGAAATACACTTTTTATGCTAAAGTCTTACCTAAGCGTTGGGTGCTTTGGGTTTCTTATGTAATCTAACAGTTTATGATTTTAAAATGTTCTACAAGTGTAAGCAAATTACTTCCAGAATCTTATAAACAGGCCAACCTTTGGATTTTTGTTTCCAGTCAAATTAAGATTTAGAAGTCTGAGAAATCCCTGATTTATTCAGATGTTTCTGAAATTTGTCATTTGTGGAAAAACACCTGTTTTTATACTTAGCCTTGACTGATCTAAAAAAAGTTGGAAACACATAACATAAAATTAAATTAAATTTTAAATGTTAGAAGAGCAAGAAAATAAGTTATTGTAGTGAGTTTTGTGCATGTTACTACTTGCCTATGTCTATAATGCAAATAAAATATAACATACACTGAGTGTGAAGCTACAATGTATTCCTAAGTTGAAAGTATTCAGTGATAATGGTATTGTGAGTTTCTCTCTTCTCGATTAAAACCTTGGAATTCTCTTTTTCTAACATTCCTTGCAATAAGCTGTCTTACAAGTTTGAAAAAGAGAGCCTACCATTACAAAAAATCAATGCAGTAGGAAAAGGGAGAAAATTATTACCAGAAAATACCAGAATGGGTCAAGAATCATAAACCTTAGAAAAGGAAGATTGGATAGGAATGAGCTGGAATGTGATGAGTGTATGATGGAAGCTGCCATTGTTGCATAACTAAAAGAGGGATTGCTTGTCACCTCAAGGACGTTATGCAAACAGGACTTGTTGGCTGAGATCAGATGGAAGATCCAGCAGTTTCAAAAGAGACTGGACAAACTTATTGGTTACCAGCAAGTGAGCAGAGCTGAGTCAGTGGCCATCAGCATTCTGTCTTGAAAAAAATCTATGCACAGTCCATTCTGTTGTAGTAGCAATGCATTCTTTGTCCCTCCTGTCAAACAGTGCAGAGATTATGCTGTTAGGAAAAGTACTGCAAGAGGTGGGGGGTTGGGGAAAACTGTGATAGCAAAATCACAGGAAATCACTGTCATGGGAGGGAGGACCATTCGCTTTTGCCATCAGCAGTGCTTCTAGAGTTGTTGCCTCCCTGCCAACACCAAAACCTGTTGGTAACGCGGTCACAAACATGGACAGTGATTTCAGTCAGTACATCTGTCATTTCTGGGTTCAAGTAGTTGCTGTAACCTTGCTCTTACTTATCATGAGAATGCAATTACAATGTGAAGTAGGGTTTACATATGATGACAAAGCAGATGACTTGCCAGAAGGTCAGATAGCTTAATCTTCTGTAGAGGTTCCTCAAAAACTTAATTTAATCTTTGTTATGTTTCCAGCGAGTGCTTACAAGGGAGCAAAGCAGTGGATTAACATCTTCCAGAGGTAATTGTGCACTTAAAAAAGGTTATCAGCTGCAGCTGCATGTCCCTGCCCTCTTTTTGGAGATTACGCTGTCATGCACCAGCAATCTGCTGATAAGCAGTTGATGCAAATACTATCTCATGTGTCTTGGACAGAATTGGACAGAATAGTTTAAATATTCACTTTTTGCCTGAAGCAAATTAGAGAGCTTTGAATTGAAACACACTGAAGTAAATCAAAAGGGATAGTAATCTCCTTTTGCTGATGTGGCTGAAGCCTTAATTTAGTCAATGGGCTCATTTGGGCAACCCTTCCAACATCCACATTGCCAAGCTCAAGATCCCAAAGTGAAATACACTCTCTTGGCTTCTGCAAGGGGCTGCAGCATGTGTGATTGTGCTCGTTTGAAGTCAAATATTCAGGACACTTGAAATTACCAGGATAAATAAATTATATCAGCTACACGCAGAGTTTTATCATGTATTCTTTCCTGATATATTCTCATAAGAATTGAAAAAGATACTTTCCTCATTTGGCATGATGCATTAAAATATGTTACATGTCAGGAATTCCAGTTCCTGTCTTATCATTATGACCTTTATGTAAATCCAAATAAATCTTGTTACATATACCATAGATTAGTCCTTAAAGAATATATTATTTAAAATGTAGCCAGCAAAAACCTGGTGGTCCAGTTTTGCTGAAGAATAGCTACCTCATGGGAGCTATATACTATTTACATAAAATCCTAATGCTTTACCTTTATGAGGTAATAAATCACATAAATTCAACCACCTTAGGCCTGGAAGAACACTCCTAATTGCAAGCTCTAACAAGAAATGTTAAAGAAATAAAATAAAGAAAAAACAAACTGTATGCAAGATTTTATCAGGATGCTGCTCCAGGATGTAAGGATCTCTGTTGTGGCTTTATGACTACCATTCTGGTGGCACTTGAGTGCCTTACTGACTGTAATGTAGGTGTCATTATTGTAATATTTCATTTTGCAAACAGAAATCAAACGTGTAGATAAAGTAACTTGAGCAAAGACTTCCTTATTTGAAGTTGTGTAAGCTGTTGAACATGTCTTTCAATTCCTTGTCCTTCCACTACTTGTTGTCCTGATAACTAGAAACTATTTTACTGAGAAAGTCTCTTTCTGTTCCCTTCTCTCTCTGCCCCTACCTGCGAAGATATTTAAGAGATCTGATGCATCTCCTAGAACCCTTGAAAAGTGACCTTGGCTTATCTGAGCTCTTTGGTTATACTGGACTACCAAAAGAATAAGTTCAGATTGCCTCGTAGATTAAAATATTTAGAATTTTAATGTACTTAACCTTCAATATTTTTGAGTACTTTGTGTGTTATTTTATGACTGTATCTGTATTTCTGAGTATCTTTTTATAAACAATGAGTATGAATCATAAGCTGGAAAGGTGGGGCGTTTTCTGGTGAAAGAGCTGGCTGTGCTTATAAGCTACTGTGAATACAATTCTTGGTAATAAATTTAAGTTCAGATTATATGTTCCCAGGAAGGGGAAGGGAGGCCTAGAGAGAGCTTTTTCTGCTTGACTCAAGCAACAGCATTTAGGAAATTTATATTAATTATTATGAAAAATAACATTTTCTGATTAAGCTGATACTATATGGAAACTGCAATTATTTTTCCACACTTCCTGTCATTATTGAAAATTCTTTACAATTGACCATTCTAAATTAGTATGTTTTCCTGCATAGTAATAATTTCCAAATACTACCTCCTGAGAGTTACATACGGTGTCTTGCACCTCATTTAAGAGAAAAAAAAACACATAACAAAACAATTACTTTTCTTCTTGTTTCTATGCAACCTCTTTTTTAAGCTACTTCTGTTGGGGGGAAAAAAATCTTTTAAAAAGTTGTCATAAGGGCCTGCAACAAAATAAAGTAATTCTGTTCTTTTCCTTAATACAAACTTTGTCCTCAGAGTACAGAATTCAGATTGCAGTGCCTCAGAAATTCTTTGGAAAAAAATAATGGCAAATGTTGCTATGGCTACGGAGCCATTCCCATTTGCTTTGCTTTTCTGCCTCAGTAATGAAAGTGGAAAGAGGGATTTTTATTCCAACGATTTGTATGATGCTTTGCAGGAGAGATTTATCTCCCCCTAAATACTTCTCAAACAATTTTTTAAACTAGTATATCTTGGGGTTTGGTCTTTTCTGAAGTTGTTTATTGTGTTTTGTTAATAAAGTCGATTAAAAATAAATGTAATCTTAAAAAGCTGTAGTGAATTGTGAGTTTCATTCACAATTCAACTTGAAGGATAGATTCAATTTCCATCCTTCCTCAGTCTAATACCTCTCAGGTATAAAATACTCAGGTTGCCTTGAGTTACCTTAGTTTATTGAATTACCTTAGCCTCAGGAGTGACCGGCACTGATAATTTATTTTTTTTTTAAGATAAAAGTAGGAGATATTCTTAAGATTTCTTAAGGCCATGTGGACCAGATAAAACAGAGCTCTAGGATGCCCAATTTTACCCCACTAGGTTGATTGGTTTTTTTCTTTGTACTTTTGTGAGCAACTTTCAGTTTCTTCTCCTTCCACCAACAGAAACCTCTTTTAACCCAGAAAAAAAGTCTTTGATGCTTTACTTCTCAAAGATACTTTCATAGGCTGACAAGTAATTACTAGTACGGCTGAATTTAAATATTTGTGAAAACCCTTCTGACTTTCTTATCAACAAAGATATCACTGTCACTTTCTTATCATCGTCATCAGCTCTTCCTGAGGATGAAAATGTATCGGGAAGCAGCCGCTGCCAGGGTAATGCAACTGAAATGTTCTCCTGAGGACAATAAGCAACTGCTTTTAAGGTAGCAATGATATGGCATAAATGTACTCTCTAAGGACAGAATAACCGATGCGTTTCCCTTGGGGTTGTTAGGATTCTGCTGCAGAAAGCTTACAATGAAAAGATAATGCAAATAAAGGCTGCTTGTCATGGAAACACACAAGAGATTGTGTAGGGTTCAGTGTTTTTTTCCCCAAAACCTCATTTAGGCATGAGAATAGGCTTCTATTTTACAAAAGCTGAAGACCCAGACTACTTTACATAGCCCTATTAGGCAGAAATATTTTTCTGGCCATCTTGATAGTGTAGACATTTTAGGTGGGGATATCCACATGACCACCACTGAGACTTTCTCATACTTATTTTAGTAATATATAGTTCTGCTAGTTCATAATTCAATGTGAATTTTTCCATTCTGAATGGCTTTTCTTAGGTTTTTATACACACACACAGAGATAGTCCCTTTAATGCTTTGTTTTATTATTTCAGCCAAAGTAGTTGCAGATGTCTCAGAGAGCTAACCTAAGGAAGAAGTGTAGTGCTGTTTTGATGGGCTTTTTCTTAGGTTTTTAGTCTTTAGCAGCACTGTGCCTTTGCTGACCCTATGAAAAGCTATCTACATTTTCTAAAGCACAAGGCTAGGAATTTTGTTAATTTTTTGAAAGGTACATTACTATTGTAGGCAAGCCCTTCACAGCTTTTTTTTTGCCTGAGAAGACTGGGTATTGTCTGTTCTCACACAGCATCTACATGACCAGACTCTTAATGAACTGTCTCTTCAGAGTAACTGAGCATGCACCACCAGGCACAGCTTTAGAAAGTGAAAGGACTGGAAATATGCCATCCTGGAGAGCAACAGCTGCTTCATGGGGCTTAGAGCTGGAAGGTGGAGTGCAGAGAAAGGGCTCTTGGTTAGAACTGTTCTTGATGATCCCCAGCTGGTGCATCAATCCAGAACGGATTGAAATGAACATGGTAAGAGGGCAGGATCTGTGTGTAAGGGACATGAGCCTAAAAAAGCACCAGCTACTGTGACTTTGGTTTGGGAACATTAGTTTTAGAGCTGAACAGCAGAAAAAGACAGAAAGCAGGGCCTGATGGAGATAAAGAGCTTGCTTAGATTTCATGGCATTTGCTGACACAATAGAAGTGGTGAGATAAGACGACCTTTTGTGATGTGTAGACGTGTCTGAGACTTTTCAGCACCATAGGAAAAAAAACACTTTTTATTTTTTGCACTGGCAGTTGACTGGCCTCTTGAGAAATGGGGTGGAATGGAGGAGAGTAACTGCAGAAATTTTAGAAATGGAAGTTAAAGGGTGAGAATTCAAGAGGACTGCAGATATGAAGGTGAGTAAAAAGGGCTGAGAGGAGTCTGAAGTTTCAGAAGGGGGAAGCGGGGGACCCAGGAGACTTTCAGACTGCAGTTAGCAGAATAAAGATTAGGAAGGGCAGAATAAAGATCAAGAAAGAACACAGTAGAAAGAATCAAGTTTTGGAAACAGGAAAAATAATTTATCCACAGTATCTTCTGGAGTCTAGATTTAAAGCTGGACAGTAGTAGACAAATTAGATGCTAAATGCATCAGACCGCCAACATTGCCTGTGCCAGAGAGATGGTGATCTGTTTTACTACTGTGGAAAAGAACTGGATTATTAGCATCCAATGTCTAGCTGTGTTTCTTCAGTGAGAGTCAAACTGCAAGTTCCTTAAACCTGTTCAAATTTTAAAGTAAGCAGAGATGGGTGAATGTACAATAGAGTACAGATGATACTGCCTAGTGTTTATACTGACCCAACCCTCAAAAGCACAGAAATGGACACTGGAGCCTTGATAACCAACTGCAGACCTAAATATTTTCTTGAAAAACCCTTATGATAGGCTTTGAAAAAACTTTTCCATTATTGTCCAAACAGATTATGGAAGATGCTTTAAGCAATAGATGTTTCTGATTCTTATCACATTAACAGGTGACTGTCTGCCAAATAATTTAGGCTCTATGTGCAATATCATAATCTATTATTTTAAAGATTCTAAGTAACTTACGAGCTTAAAGAGTCTTTGAAAGAAACACTAACTTATGCAAGTTTAATTTTTGAGTCTCTGTGAAATTTATCTTCAAATATTTGACTGAAGTTTTGAAAGGTCTCTCTTGGTTTCATAAGAGGTGAAATATTCAATTAAAATTGACTTAAAATCTAAAGAAATACATGGGGAGTTGTTTCATGTAACTTAAATATGGGATGGGATAAGATTTTATATATTTGTGTATATATATAAATAATACATATATATATTGTATTACTAGATTAAAAAAAAGCAAATTTTCAAATAAATGCTAGTTCTTGTGAGTCTTCTGCCCATTTATCTGTATCAAGATCAGAGTATGCAGTTTCCAGAATGCTCTGACTTCCTAAGCTGCATTAAAAATATTTTCGTTCTGGCTGTCCAGTGTAAGTTACTGGAGAATGTTCTGTGTTTTAATTGGTCTCTACTGGGTTTATGCTCAAAGGACAGTTTCTTTAAGGTAGCTACCAAAACTCTTCTAAGAGAAATAGCAATGAATATCCAAAAGGGGTGTTAAAGGAGAATGTCATCTTCTTTGTCTAGCTCAGTTTAAAGTTTTATACATTTTCTCAATATTAGTCACTGAAATAATTTTCTAAATTATTAACACTGCTCTGTCTATAATTGTATTTCCTTTGTTATTTTCTATATATGACTTCAATATAGGATAAAAGTAACTGAGTGAGTGAAATTTAGATGAAATGCTTTGCCATCTCTAAAAATACAGAGTTCCCACCTAGCTCAATTCCTGAACTTCTTAGAACTGTACGAGTAGTGCCTGCACTGTTACTGCTGTGCATTGGGTGCATCTACAGACAGTTAAAGAAGATATTAATGCCTTAATAGATCTTCCATTTAAGGCCTCTCAGCTAATAACAGATGTGTCCTGCTAAGAACATGTTACCACTGTCCAAATACTCAAGGTTATTAAGTATTAAACAATTTTCTGAGTGATCCTTTATCTAAGGCTTTGTGGTTTGTATCTGCAGTTATCTAAAAATTGCTGTGAGTCTGTGCAAATTACAGCTGTACTTGTCCTTTCCATCATACTTTACATCACATATTCCCTGACGTTGAAAGCTTTACATATAGGAATTTCTAGATGTCCACTTCCTAAAAACAAGGGGTGATAACTAATGATTATTGATTCTTACTAAGCACAAAGGACGATTACTGATTGAGTCTTTATATAGAAGATTCAGCCCACTATATAACTACATGTTTGAACAGTAAGTTTTTAACAAGTGGAACTAAAGCTGGGGCAGGGGAAGGCAAGGGAGTTCAGATTTTCTTGGCAGGTGGAAACTCATTAAAACTGCACATGTTTGAGGAGGTAGTATATATATATATTCCGTACTGCTATTGAAACAATTCTCACAGAAATATTCCTGTTTCATCTGTCTGAGAAAAGGTGATCTTGGAAAAGAATGTGCTTCTCCTCTAGGCAGCTGTGCAATTCACTACTTCATGCTTCCTTTCTCTGTATGCTCTAAAGATGAAGTCTATTGCCTTAGACATTTACAAATCAAATCTTTTCATATGTCACTAACTGCTTTCAGAGACAAGCACAGATGTAAAATCCCTGGTTGTCTCTGAAGGGTGGCTAGCAAATAGGTGACTGACAGCAAGGCTCACTACTGTTCAATCAGAATCTGTACTCCACAGCATTACTGCAGTACTTGCCATGGCAAGTGTATTGCTGAGAAGAATTCTGAATACTGGAAAACAACACAACACTTAAAATAACATAAAAGGAACAAAAACTGTATAATATCTAACTTTTTATTTGAAGTCCTGCACTTCAAAGAAAACAATACCACTCCATCCCCCTGTCCTCTCTATACAGCTTTGTAAGGATTCTGATTGCTGTGGCTGGGACAGGGGTTTCTAGCTGCCCTGCAGAAATGTGTGGGACTTGGGGTTGGGGGTGTTAGGGCCTTGTTTTGGGGTTTTTTTGCTATCTGGGGAATCACAGGCATTTGTTTTTGCTGCATACTGGTAGGACTGCCAACTACACATTTGGGGGAGAACTGTAGGTTTTGAGAAGGCTGCTGGAAGAGGGAGGGCAAAACTACTACCTGAAATCCAGCTGGTTTTCTGACATTGTTGCTGGACATAGACTTGCATAAAACTTCAACCTTTTAAAACAGTCTGGGTTTTTTTCATTAAAAGATCGCAATTCTGCTGCTCTCTCTGTTTCTCTTTGAGAGAGAGAGATGAAATTGAATACTGCTCAAATACTGTTTTCTTTTCGGTCTTAAGCTGTAATGCTTCATGACATGACTCCACTAGCAGAGCACTTAAAACTAAAGCAACAACATTAATTTGGTTTTGGTTTAATCCAATTCAGAGGGCTAGAGCTTAAATCTTACACAACACATATGGTGATCTTTATTTTAATGTTCTGTTGTAATGGAAAACTTACACCAACACTTTAAGGCATTTTAAACCTTCAAGCTGAGAAGAATGTCAATTCAAAGATTTGTGAAAACTAGGACAAAAAACTAATTTTTGAGGCTTTTGGTGCATCTGGAATTGCTTTTAAGAACTGGCCTGTAATATTTTTGAGATGTAAAGACTCAAGGTGGCTTAAAGATGTCAGTTTATAAAGTTCTTTACAAAAGCACAGCAAATTAAAACTGCAAGTTATAAGAGTGGGTGTTTTTTTTACTGTAGCAGGAAACACTGTGAGTGACTCCAGCATGGTTTTCCTCTTGTCAACGAGATCAGTTGAAAAATAGTTGTGCTTCCAAAATAATAGTGTCTCCTGTCACAGAATTGCTGAATACTTGGTTCTGCTACAAGGATTTTTATGAGAGAGGCACAAGACTAATTTACAAACACCAAGAGCCAGGACATGATAAACCTGGCTATGCCTGGATGTTTAGAGAATCTGCACCGTCAGTTTAGCCACAAATGTGCTGTGGCAGTCAGGAACAGTTTCCAAACCCCACTGCAGCCCAAGTCCACTTTACTTTAAAAGGCTTCCTTGGGTTTTTTCTGAGAGGATCAAAGGTTATAAAGTCTGATTTGATGTATTTTATGTTTCCATCATCTGGGTATTCAAAAAATATGAGTTGAGGGCTGTAAAATCCTTTACAGCCATTCAGTTACATAGATCTGAAGCATACACTTACATTTCTTTCATGTTTTATTTGAGTTTGGGAGTTTGAAGACATACAGGAAAAGTGGAAAGAAATAATGAAACAGCAGCAAAGGATTAAAATAGTGTATAAGCTCATCTTAGAAAACCAAATTGCATCTATCCCTCAGTTACGTTGCCTATGGGCATTTTTAAAATCCTGCAAGTATCCAACACCTTGTTGATAATATTTGCCTGTAAGTGTGTATTGTCATTCACTAAAGTTTTTGCACTAATACAAAATGGTACAAATTCATAATTGCCCATACCATGGCTAGACACCTATGTGACTTTTGATACTGAGATTTTCAAAAACTTCTATAACTCTGTCAGCATAGTTTTTTGTTGTTTGTCTTGCTTTGTATTCTAATTAAGTATGAAAATAGCAACAAAGACTAATAATGTATGCTCCTGGGTCTGCGTTTATCATGGCTTTTCTTTCACTCTTCACAAGAGGAAATACACATTGTTGTGGCCTCCCTGACACCTTTGTGAAAGCATGATATTGCAATTCTCTGTCTTCTAAATACAGAGTATCTTGGTTATTTTTTTGACATGTGGGCTTTTTTGCATTGTTAAATGAGTAATATCCTAAGACATCTCCCAAAGCATTCCAAATCAGCATTTTGTCCTTCTGATGCAAAGACTGCGTGGCATTTATACTGTAAAGTTGGTTTAATTTGTTGCTTCTTCAGCAAGAGAACTTTCTGATTTCTTTTCTATAAGGACATCCTCATCTGCTTCTTGTCTCTACCAAGACATGCAGTACTGTTAACTGTTCTGTGTGTAAATGAGACTGCAGTTCTGTAATTGGAAAGCTAAGCACAGTGTAATTATGACCTATGAATTGGATGTTATATTTATTTGAACACACACATACTCCAGCTACTGACTTAGAAATCAGTACTGATTTACACAAGTCAAGGCCTGTCTCTTTGACTTGAAACAGCTGCTAAAGGCAGAAATCAAATATATGGAGACACCTGACAAAAGTTCAGGTTCTGGCAAGCTGCTGTAGTTGCTTTCAAACATCACCAAGCTCCTTTATTGGTATTTTTGCTTTGACTTTTGTCAGTCTAAAGGCATTGCATGATTCCTTCTGAAAATAAACATATCTAAGAAAAATGAAACGAGGAAAATCTATAGCTCAATCTATTATTTGCCTCCCATCTTTAAGAAGTTCATTGCTGCAGCAGTCTAATGAGCCACTCTGCTGGCACTCGACTTTGACTGCATTCTTGATGAAACAGTTGCCTCTCTCCAGTCACAAATAGGATTTTTATAGGAAGGCACAAAGGCAATGGATTTTTATCTTGATTGTGTGAGAAAAACTTGAGAGCATTCAGAACTCATAACTTCAGCGTGTACAGAGCCAATCTGCTTGGACAGGATGAACCAAGGAAGGGAAGGGGAAAGAATGTCACAGTTAATGTAAGAGTAGACTACCACCTAAGATTCACGTGCAAGGCAATTTCAGGGTTCAGTGAGCTTTGTCTTCACAGGATACTTCCCTATTCATTCATTAAATTATCACTTTCACTGGTAAATTGGCAATATTGAAAAGAAAATTGCTGTAAAGTAACTGAGGTAGTGATAAAAAGTGAGGGAGATACTGTTTGGAGGGTTTACAATCATGTTAAAACTGGAGCTAGAAAAACTGCTGAAATGCCCATGCAGAATTATTTTTTTTCTTATTCACTTTCTGGATTTCTGCTAACCTGAAGTTTTCTGCAGGAGAAGACAGGAATAGACACTAAATCAGACCTAAGATCTTGCTTCTCTCACCCCTTAATGAATGCCATGAGAACCAGCCTGCTAGGTCTCTCATTATCAGGTATTCATGATGGTCTTGAAATAACTTTCCCTTTGAAGCTTTATCAGAAACTGACCTTTTCTTAAAACCTTTTAATAAATTGTCACTTTCTCATGAAACTAATCTTTCAAAAAATCCTGGCCAACTATAATTGCATCACTTTGCCTTTCACTTTTATTTCAGACATAAATGCACAAGAGAGACACCTCTTTTCATGCCAGTCCGATAACAGAGGAGCATTTTCATGATGAAGTCTTTCCCTTCACCTTCAGTTTCCAACAGCTGCACCTTGATTTTCCTGCCTTGTACTTCCTTGAACAGTTACTTGGCAGACCTGTGATCTGGTTTGTGGTTTTCTCATGGGGCAGCAAACAGAACCAAGCCACGATTACTGCCCATGAGAAGACAAAGGAGAAAATAGAAAACAGAACATCTAGTAATGTCTAATATGGTCCTTTCAGGGATGACACTAGAGATGTCTATCTGATATACCATCCCTTCCTCAAGGCCATTAAGATTTTTAATTAATGAATTAAGATATGTCCCAAAATTATCTTTCTTAGCCTGTTGGCTAAAGACTCCCTGTAAAGCCTCCTTAGTAATACACCTAGGGGCTTCAGGCACATGAAGCTGTGCTATACCTCCATTATTCAGATAGATTTTGTCAGCCTGAACTCTTCAATACATAAAACGCCCCCTAAATTTTCATTCTTAACACTGTTGCTCACATACCACGTTCAGAAAATTTAATTTTTTGGTTTAGTTTAAAAAATACTCAAATTAGGTAACTTAATACATGTTTCCATCTTATTAGTTCCAGAAGTTGTGGTGGCAAAAGTCTTCATGCAAGTCCTGTGTCAAAAGCGTAAGTCGTCATTTTCATGAGCCAGGTGTGTATATATACATAGTCTTTGTTTGAGCAATTCCTAGCACAACAGAAATAAGAAGATAGTATATTAAATCTAGCCCCTTCTCTACTAGCAGTTGGGACAAAATACTGAAAATAAAACACCAGCAGCAGTCCAAATCCATTTTATATCCTCAAACTTGCACCAAGCCTCGTGCGGTTGAAGCCCTGTGTATAAAAACTGGTACAACCGAGCTCTTTGGTATTTCCTGTTTCTTTCAAGTTCAAGAAGTTTCTTCCTGATTGAGTAAACAAAAGAACATGCTGCAGACGTTTTCCCTGTCTTTGAATGCCACCTTTTCCTACTGTAATGTGTGACATCTCGATCTCGCTCTGACAGCAGTGACCTCCCAGGGTTCAGCCTTAGCTACTGCATTAAGCTTCCTTGGGAGCAGGGGCAAAGCAGAGCTGTACCACTAGCTCAGAGCAGGAACTCCCACCTGCTTTTAAGATCCACGTTATGCAGCTTGTATGATTCACCATGAGAAAGTAAAAGGTACCAAGAAAATACATATAAATACCTGAAAGATTTAACATTTGAAAAAATACAGTCTTAGGGTAGGTGACATTTCATATACATGTGAGCATCACTGAAACAAACAGTCTCCTCAGGATCCTGGCAATATGTTTGTTAACTCACAGCTGAGGAGGAATTTCTACATAAACTTTACAAACACCCTGATAGGAAGGGATTCTGGATCACCAAATACACTGTGCTTCATTGCTGTAGGCAACTGTATCATAAACCCTTCATAAAATGAGAAGTTTCATTTTAAATCAATAATTTTTGCTCTTACTCACCCTCAGAGGTAATTCTACTTCCTCACCTGTCTAATAGCTAAGAAGCAGCTTCCAGTCTAAACTTATTCCAGGATAGGTCATTCAAACTTTTTCTTTGCTAAAACAAAACAAAACCCTGAAAACAACCAACCAACAAAACCCAAACATAGCACCTTTTATTTTCATGTTTCCTCATGACATTTGTATACTAGGTCTGACATAATAATAGACTGATTCACCGTGAGTTTTCAATTCCAATTGAACTGTATTCTGATCTGATCTAATTTTTCCATACAGAAAATTAAACATCATGATACCATCTGCTCCTGGAGGTGGTAGGCCTGGATATGAATTTTACCTTACTAGATATGTTGATTCCTCATTAGATTACATATTTTATGAGTGGCTTTAGAGTAGGACATAAATGACTGTGGACACCTAAAGATAATAAAATGGAATGAGACAATACTTGGAGAATGTTTAATTTTCATGGTTGGAAGGCTGAGTTTGTCATTCTTGGCCCAGTGAACAATTTACAGACTCTAACTGTCCATACAATTAAAAATTTCCTTAAAAGAAGTGCCTTATATGGATCATACAATACAACATGATGTGTCTCACTTCCGATTAAGAAAGTCATAATTTTTAAGTATTCTTAACTATGACTGGTTATATTATCCTTGTCTGTTTGCGAAATGTCCTGTGGTCTTGGTGATGTAGTAACAGTGACTTTAAAATTATTTTTCCATATAAACTTTAGATACTCAGGATGTTTTTCTGCAGACTGTCAGCCAGCTGCAAATTATTTTGCAGTTGTCTATCTACAATTACAGACTGGCCTTCAGGGAGGGAATAGATACAAAGTGAGAAGATGGCATTAATGAAACCTAGACAAGCTTTTCCACATTTTGTATTAGACTCTTAATCTACCCAGTCTCTGCCAGGTCTTTTCCTTCAGTGCTTATGATAAAAGCTTTTCTATCCACTGTGCTTTAGACTAGGTGCTGTAAGGCTGTAAAAAGGAACAATAAATTTAGCCGGTTTTTCTAAAGGTATTTTAGTGATTCTATTTATTTTTGTAAAAATAAAGAGCGACACATTTGCCACTCTTTGTACAACTTTAAAGTGTTCTTTGCAGAATTGTTAAGATTAATAGAATCACAAGTTCCATTTTTTGTTCCTGAGCATTGGTTAAAATGAAAATCACACTCCTAGTGATTTACAGGTGGTGAAGGAAAAAAATTGAGAACAAATAAAAAATGTTTGAAAAGATAATTAGATGTTTTTGAAACAAATAGTAGATCAATTTTAAAAAAAATCATAACATACAATGTTCCCCAATTCAAAAAAGAACACCACTCCCCAAATCTTGAGAACTAGGGAGAGAGTAGCAGGCAGAATCCTCCCTCCCAACCCTGTCCCTCAGTGTATTTGACACACTTCTATTGCTGTCTCTGCCAGTGAGTGCTTACTACTCTCCTCTGACTCTAGATTCCATATGTTTTCATTTCAGAAGAGATAATAAAATGGTAGGATAGATGACATTTCATCTTTCATGGATTTTTATTTTTTTTTAGTCAGAGGTAGGTGAAGGTTAATTAGATTTAATACAGTGGCTTGGGCTTTTTTAAGCAGAGTACAGTGATTACCAACTGGCACAGTGTGCGTAACCCAACTTTTAAATTCTTCTGCTGTGTTCAGTAAGGAATGAGATCTCTACAGCAGCAGAATTTGCTGCAAAGACTCACGACACTTGAAATGTATTCCTCACTCTATCGCTGACCTGCTGTGTGACTTCTATAAAAATCACTTCAAGTCATTCTTTTTCATTGCCACCCTTTGCTGTGGCTTCTTTATCTAGGTAGTGACCTCCTAAGGCTGTAAACAACTTCATAATTGGAAGTTGGGCTTTTTAACCTCCTCACTGTAAATGCTGTCACTCTCCCTCTATAACAATCTCCACATCAAATCAATGCTATTCCAAGTATGATTCATAAGTAGTATAATACAATTAAAATGCCCTCACCTTTTTATCAATAGCAAAATTCCGTGCAACAAACTGACACTTACTATGAAATTATGATTATGAAGTGGCTCATTGTGAAACAAATTTGATGGAGGTCTTCCTGTTGTCCAGTCAACAGCTAGCATCAAAACTGTACCACTGTAACTGGCATTCTTATGGGAATTCTCAGCACAAGAGATGAGGAATTAACAAGGAGAAAGAAATAAACCATTCCCTCATTTCCAAGTATGGCCCTTCTATGTCTTACTCAGCCATGTGTCCCCTTCTCCCTTTTTTTGGGTAGGGGGGTGAAGAGAAGAAAGACCCTCAGACCCAAGGCTATCCTAAATAATTACCCAATAGAAGAAAATGTAGGTTTCTATTAAAGGTTTTTTAATATCTGCTATAAAATATCTGCTGATAAAATAGCTCTGTATTATGAGTGATTAAAGCTCTCATTTTGCCCTTTCCTTTTTTTAACAAGGATTTTTATAACAACTTTGCTGTCCTCTAAGCCAGAAAAAGTAAAAGCCACAGAGAATGACAGTAAGAAAAAAGATGTGAAGTGATGAATTGCATTCAGCACCAAAAAATACATAGGGGGAAGAGTAAGAATGGCTGTTAAAGAAATCATGTCATGAAAGATAAGAAATCTCACAGAACATCAGTCATTCTTATTCTACATGTTTGCTGGCAGAGTAAAGGCAATAAAACAAAACATACACTTTCCTTTGTGTAGCACACAAAGGCAGGATCTGAGGAAAAATAACTAAGCATCTAGTGATGGTAGTCAGCTAAAATAAAATAGATTCCAGTGCTGCAGCTTGCAGTATCCTGCAGCGTTCACAGAAGTTTTTTCTCAAGCATTACTAATGGCAGAACTTTAGAGAACTTCCTTGAGTCTTTGTGCAACTTGTTAATTCCTACAGTCTTAAAATGAGGTTTTGGCCTGACAATAGTATGCAAAACTCCTCTGAAGGCTGTGTTTAAAACATAAAAAGCTACAAGCAATTCTTTCCCAATTGCTCCCTCCTGTTTTAAGATGTACTGCACTTTCAGACACTGCCACATAACCCCCACTGTAGTATGCACGGGAGAAATGCAGAATCTTAAGGTCTAGTCAGCAGTCTACTTCTATAGGAGGTTAAAGCAAATGAGTGCTACAAAATGAACCTCTGATTACTTATATGGTTCCCCAGCTTTATCCTATGCTTCCCCCTTGCTACACAGAGGGACCATTTGTTTAAAGAAATAACAATCATCATCATCATCTTGGCTTTTGGTAACGCTTACATGGTTGGTGGCTTACTGGGTGGCAACAGGAGTTTGTCACAAGGATCCTTGCAACAGCATTTCCAGATGGATCAGGTTACTTCCCAAACCACTGTTCTGCGAAGCAGGGCTTCACCACATGGAACAGTTACTGGGCAAGGCAAACGCCATAACTGAACATCCCCCCCCTTCCTCCTCCTTACCCCGAGCTTTTAACTGCTGAACATGACATCATATGGAATGGGATATCCCTTTGGTCAGTTTGGGTCAGCTGTCTGGGCTGTGTCACCTCTCATCTTCATGCGCACTCCCAGCCCAGGTGCTGGTGGAACAGCGTGAGAAACAGAGCAGGCCTTGAAACTGTGTAAAACCCACCACTTGGTGGTAGCTAAAACAACAGTGGGTTATCATCACTGTTTTGGTCACAAATTCAAAACACAGCACCTTATGGGCTGCTGTGAAGAAAACTAACTCCATCCTAGCCGGAGCCAATACATTAATTCAAAACATGTGACTATTGACACCGTTTCTGTGTGTGCAAGATTTTCTTCTACGTATGTGTGGTTTATCTACAAACAACTTGGTCAGTTCTGCAGCAAGAACCACCTGAAAGAGTCTCTGCAAGGGCTGGACTATCTAACCAAGATGTTAAAACATATAAAAATTGGTGCAGGCACAACAGAATCTGCCTGGGGGAAATCTTCAGGAACCATACAAGATTCCTACCTGGAGACCTCCTGCAGGAGTTAGTCAAATACTTCATGGTAAAGGTGGTTGTCATTAAGCACTGCCATTAAAGTCTATTAAAATATGGTATAACTAGGAATAGGACTTTAATTACTGCTCATTCATAGAAGTATTTCTTCCAGAAGAAAAAAAAATCTTAATTGAATATTGTTCCTAGAAATTTGAAATTTAGAAACTTTATATTTTTGATAGCCTTTACCAGTCTAGAGTTTAAAAAAATGTATCCATAAGCAATATTTATTTTCAGTCATTTTATCTAAGCCTGAGATTTAAATTAATTTAAGCAATCTTTTTTGGATTGTAAAGAAATGCAGACTTCACTGTACAGTAGTTGGTTCTGCAGCCATGAGTGGCATTAGTATCTGCAACTATGACCAAAACTTGACTGCTAAATTCATTATACTTTGGAACTGAGGTTTGCAGAAGGACAAAGTATAGACCCTATTAATTTCCATCTTAACGGTTCCATCTCTGTCATCTTATCCTTTGATGTGTGAAAACTGAAGTGCATCCAGAACAAGTACCTACTTGTGAAAACGTAGCAATTAGTTCTGCAATTCTGCCATTTCAGATTTAAAAAAATCTGAAAGCAATTAATTCTGGGTAAAATTCAAGAAGAGGAACAAGTTCTTCTGTCTCAAATTTGCTGTCCCAGAACAACCTCCTCCCAGAAGGATGTTCAAGAACACTGGGAAATATTTAACAACAACGGGATTATTTATTGGAAAATTAGCAGTGGTCCTCAAAGCACTCTATTTCTAGTCTAGAAGGTTAAAAACACAAACAGGAAAGCAAAACTTTTAAAGTGTTAGGTCTGGAAAAAATGGAAATGAGCTGGAATTTGTATTCTGAAGAAGAACTAAAACAGAGCAAGAGAAGAAAACAGCTGCTTCAGGAATACAAATGCTAAATTTATTAATGCAAGAGAGGACAGCAAGATTAAGTTGTTTAATGTACTCTGTAAAGCACCAGAACAGTTGGCTTAATAAATTTAACCAGGGGGGCTAAAAAAGCCACAAATCCAGGCTGGAGTAAGTTCATAAGTGGGTTACTTCCCCAGTCTTTCACTTAGATTGTTTTCACATTTTTTTTTCTCCCCCCCCCAACTCAATCCTGGCAAAACTGTTGCAATACAGGAGCGGTTCAGTAATAAAAATGCCCGTTGCAGTCAGTGCTGAGCTCCAGCTGACTGTATCACACTGTAGGTATCCCTGGCATTCAGCTGCTCAGCCCAAGCCAAATTAATGAGACTTTCTCACCCCAATAGTTACCAGAATATTTAATTATTTTACTGTATTCTTGTACAGTTAATCTCAGCAAAGGCTTCTTCAAAAAGCAAAGTAGAACAGAAGATACTAAAACTTTCCACAGAGTAAAGAATGTAAGTTCTAGTCTTGGAACAAAAAACATAATTAAAGAATTAGTGTCATCAGTGAACACCAGTAATAGATACATAAAGGGATGTGGAGAAACACCCATATGCTTTCTATCCAACTTTACAGCACTTTCTCTTTGTTTTTTTTTTTTTCCCCTTAATGTATTGAATTTGGTTGCTTTTTAATCATTCTCAGAGCAACAAAAAAGTTAGCAACATTGCTTATTATTTATATATACAATCTGCTACTTACCTTCAAACCAGCTGCAGTGGGTAAAGGAAGGGGAGCCTCTGCTGTTCTCATTCTCTGGGCAGATCCTGCATGTCTGTATCAGTGGCAGGGGGCTGGGCAGAATTAGGGCCAGCCAAATATTAGTAAAAGGCCACTGAAGCCTTTTATTCATATAAGCATATATATGTGTGTATATATATACACACAAACACACAACATATCCTGGGAGAAACATTGAGTAACACTGTGTCAGAAAGCCAACCAGATGAACTTAAACACATAAACAAGAACAATTTCTGTTCTCTCAGCCACAGCACATTTATACAATCAATAAGAGCCAAATGTGGATCACTGAGTATTGAAAGTGATCCATGCATGCCTGGAGGAATGTATCACTGAGGAACAGCAGACTGCTTGTGACATAAGCCAATAACTGGTCCTCTCAAGAGAAAATGCTGTCGAGAAAAAATGTCATTTCTCTATGGGGAGTAAATGAGCAAAAGTCTGTTCACGGGGACTCTCTTTCTTCCACACTGAAGCATTTAAGCTCACTGGAAACACTGGTTTCCTCTACATTACATACGCTTTGGTGAAAATAGGATAGAGGTCTTACTACTTCTGCCTCAAGGCCAGAATAACTTTAAAGTTACTCCAAATGGAGTTATGCCTTAAAAGACCTTGTAAACATTTGTAACAATCAAACATGACAACAAACAGCATCATTCATGTAGAATGGATAAACAAAATACTCAGTGATGAGCTTGCAGGCGATATACAAATCCAACTTTTTTCCACACACAATGTGCTACAAAACAAAAACACTGACAGGAATGTTTTGTAAGTGTAGTTATGATAGCTCTTGGCTCTTCCATCCTCATTAGGTGTTAACCAATACAGAGTACCATTCTCCTTCCATTGACTATAGACAAAATCTCAAATTAAAACCAGCTTTTGTGACTATCACTACATATGCTGAAAAAATCAGGTTTATTCTGTCTTTACAATTAGCCAAAACATAAAAGAAATTACTAGATATGCCATCAGTTGCACACTGCTTGCCAGTCTCAGCTATTTACTATGCTAAATTACATAGCTCAAGTACAAATCCACAAGTTGCGAGAAATGAGGGAATTCATGAAGTGGTCAAGCAGAAGGGGTGGGAAGCTGACACCACTGGAAGCAATGGATACCCTTCCTCAGAAGGGTAAATCCATGTGTTATTCCACATGCAAGTTATTCAACATTTCATTCATTTGAATATAATTTAGCAGACACTGTCTTGATTGACAGCTTCTTTTAAGTAAACTACATTTATTTTGTTGGTCTCATTGCAATTATTTGTTTGTAGGACAAATGTCCTAATTTTTATCAGTATAATAATCTGCAAGAAAAATCTTGTGTACTTTCATTTGGATTCTAAATAGAGTAATTTCCTTCTATACTATTTCCTACTTTTTCTTAATGCATAGACTTCCTCTGTACCTAGTTATCTTAAGGTTTTAATTTAAAAATTAGTCTTCTAAAAATAGTATTAATGTAGTTTTCCTTGTATTCCCCTCTTACCTTCTGTCCTTTTAGTTCCTGGATTTCAGTTGTAATGGCCTACACCTCTACTGCAGGCTTCCTTGTGGAGAAACAAATTTGTGTCAGCTTGTTGAATAACCTCAGTAATGTTCAGTCACTCAGAACTTCTCCATCTGTGTGTCCATCCAAAGAACCAGATGCTCTGAAAAATGCCTTTTCCACCTTGCCTGATGCATCAATACCTGAAATATGTTGCTACTAGAACTGCCGTTTGCAGCCCTACAAACAAAGGCTACTGACCTGCCTGCAGCCCTCAGTTGTTCAGGTAGTGTTTTCTTTACAACTCAGCTGTAACTGCTGCTAAAGGGAAAGCTGCTAAGGTTTCTATGCATAATTACTGATATACTATTTCCATTGGTTTTCCACTGATAGGCATTTAGACAGCTCAGTTATTTTATGATTGAAATTAGATAATGAGATAATTATATAAACCTTTCTAAACTTGTATATATTCCAATGACACAGGTTGCAGAAATATTTTATTAAGAACTTGATGATTAAACATGAACTTGTTTCAACAGATATGAATAAATGTCTTTGATTCTTTATTACACATCCATGCACCTCTTTTTTTAGTTCAACACAAAGACCAGTACACAGGATCTGGCTCAGCAGCTGATTTTCCAAAATATTTGGCTAGTAACCTGAACTTTCTTCAGAAAATACATTAGAAGATAGTTTCCTCATGTAAAAAAGAAAATGCAGGCATAATATATGTAACAATTTTTGTAAGAAAATGATGTTATTATCATAATTCATTATAACTTCTCTCTGTTTCACCCCCTTGACTGAACAATTACTTCTGAGGAGAAGCTTCGGCATAAATACTGATTAAGCCATGTTCTTAGAAACAAAAGAAACATGTACATGAGTTTCAAGGCTCTGTTAAAGGACAAAGCAAGCAGGGAAAAGTTATTTCTGATGTACATCTAGCAGGCAGATACTCCTGACCATGTTACCTTCCAAAGCACTGCAAGAGAGATACTCATTCTATAACATGGTAAAAGAGTCCAGTGGTTAATCCTGCAGAGTTAAGCATCTTCAGTACAACTACTACAGTATTAAGAATGGTGCAGAATCAGTTTTAAAGTCACTTAAGAGTGAAACTTGGTATTTTCCCTGATCAAGGAATTTTGCTGAAAATGCTTTACTTTTGCTTTTTCTGAAGTGCTTTACTATGTACAGCAAATCAGTCTTTAATGAAAAACAGTAATTATAGTGTTACAAGTCACATAAACCAATGAACTGCGTTAACAACACTTGGAAAAGGTGCCTATGCATTTTAGTAGCTTAATTTCTAGTTTTTAAGATAAACATTCTATCACTTCAGCATCAAAGCTTCTGCCTTGGGCAACTATTCACTGCTGGAACATCTGTGGTAGTTGAAGTTACTGCCTCCCAACTGTTTGTTACCACTACTCTTTTCCAAAAAATTACCAGCCCCATAGAACATGATGATGCTCAGCCCACAGAATGGACAATACAAGGAGGGCATCTGTTTCACAATTAAGTTAGCAAACTTAACTTAAATCCAACCGTTCATGCATTTTGGTGAATCAAAAGAAATGGTAGACTTCCTTCTGAAGATTAAATGTTTGGTTACATGTATTTTTGCAAAACGGTTAGAAGGAAATTTAAGCATTACAAGGATTTTTAATCTCATATTTTTCTGACCCGTCCTATTCCAAAACACTTTAAAAATGTTGATATTGTCAATCTTTAAGTGATCTGCTTCACTAGGATCAAGTTGCTAGGTGTTTATAGCTGCTGCAGTGAGAATCAACAGCAAACTCTACAAGACTGTTATGGCAACAAAAAAGGCATCAAGAAGCATGGCTGTGATACTGCACAGACCTGTCCTGCAGATATGCATAATGCTTTTAGGCTGTGTTGATATAAATAGCTACAGAGAATGTAATGAAAACATTCAAGCAGGAAATTTGCAATTCTGTCAGGAGATTATCCTGTATCTTCACTTGACCCTTCCTCAAAGTGCTAACCTAGAAATTACAACAGCAATACTTTGTGTCCAGAACTGCACAGGAGTCTGCAGCTGAATGGTCTGGACTGGATTCTCTTGGTCTGCTAAAACCATTTATCCAAATGCAAACAGGACATGTGAAGAAGGACATGTAAGAATTATAACTGTGTAGGGCTAGCACAATAATATCACCATACACCCCACACTGATGGGACAAGTTGATTAAGAAGACATGTCAGAAACAGAACTCGAGTGAAATTGACTCATCAGGAAGAGGAAAGGGTAAGAACTGTAGTGAGAACTGTACTGTGCCCAGTCCTTGCCATCTGAAAGTCTTCAGTCAAAGGCATAAGATTTGCCCCTAGCTACTGTAACCTGCTTCAGGCTTACATGTCTTTGCATCATCAAAGTGCACCCTCTTTCTAACATAGCAATAATCCCCAATTACAGTCTCAAGTGCAGGAATACAGCATTAAATTAATGAGAAGGGAAAAAACCTCCTATTCACAGAATATCCTTGATAAAGCAGTGTGTCCTGTGTGTCAATTAGGCTTAGAGAGATATGTTTTTTTTATGTAAGACAGAGCTATTGATTTTAGTCTTACAGGCATATTCATTTATAAATGCTGACCCTGACACATAATCTTCAATAAAAACTATGCTTTTCTATCTAATTTCCATCTTTCAGCTAAGACATTAGCATACCTTATTCAGTGTTGCTCCCTCTCAAGCATTACCTCAGATTAATTGGCACTGTACAAAATAAGTTGCTGGGTGCACAATGGTAACCATGGTAGCCTTCATACTATCTTCACAATGCATATGTAATTCAGTCCTCAGGAAACCATAATGAGTATGTAGCATAATGTATTCTCTCTAAACACCTCCCCGTGGTATGAAATACACACAATCAAAGCAAACGATGCCTCCAACCTCCACTGAACTGGGCTACAAGAACCAAGCAGTTACATTACAAATAAATACACTATTAATAGTTTTGCTGCAGCATCCCCAACTTGCAGAATGCTGCTTTCTTCAACTCTATGACTTTTCTTTATGACCAAAAGGTGGCAATGTTCTACTTATTATCAGCTGGCCCTAAAAAGTCAGTAGAGCTGTACTCACGGGAACAGTGAAATCTCTTTCCAGCCATGCCAGAGAGCAATGCATCATTAACAAAGCGTCCTTACTAAGTCCCAGTACTTCAGTGAGGACACCTTTAGTTCAAGTGACACAAGTATTAAAATACTGTTCAAGCTGTAATCCAGTGAGCTGTGTGAAAGTACATTCATATGTATCTTCTTAAGAGAAAAACTTAGAAGGCATATGCAGCTTAAAACCAAACTGTGCTCTTTGTTACTCAGCACAGGTAAGCAGGCCTTACTCAGGATGCTCCTGATGTGTTTGTGCAAGACTATTACTGCCATGCAGCAAGGGGAAGGTTTCACTGGCCTGGCTGCTCAGACCACACCACTTGAGATTTTTACAGAAGCTCAAGAAAAGTAACTCATTTGAGGTGATCTCCATAACTCCTTTGGGGTTTTGCCAGTCATGAATACTGAAGTAATCTGGAACATCTGCCAAAGAACCCTCAATACCACACCCACCTGGACTGTCCCTACACATAGCAGCATGGAACAACAGCGTGCAGCTGTTATTTTTCTAGTTAGTGTCTCAACAACAACTGCATTATTTATGTTAATGGCACAAGTTAGGAATAATCACATGTAGGAATAAACTACTACTCTGTTGCTGGGCCGACTCTTGTGATTACCAAACACAGGGTGTTCCACACCCAAATATTCAGATGCTGTTTCCCTAAGACACTAAATGAGAAAGCCAAGTGACAAAAAAAAAAATAATTATCTTTCCTGGTCTTTCACAGGGAGATGTTTTTCAGTATCAGCAGTAAAATGGAAACTCTAACATAATTTAATGTAACTATTTATGGTATCTAGGATGAGTGACTCTACTTGCTATGGAGTTAAAGCCAAGGCAAGCCAGGAAAGAAAGGAAGAGAGTCTATAGAAGGAACATCCTTACAAATGCACTGAAGTAATTTTCAGGGTTCTAACAAAAAAAGGTGGTGCTCTGTGAGGCCAAATTTGGCATCATGAGCATTCTGATGAGCCTGAGGAGATAAAGTTACAATAAGAGATCCAGAGAAATAAATACATTTTGAAATGCTGCCAGCTAATATCTGTTAAATTACTATTAGCCAAAAAAAGCTGCTAGGATACCAGAGGCAGATCTCCATTGCAGATATTTATGGCAAAAGGTAGCATTATAATCACAAAATTCCAGTCACACACATGCTGACAAATCCATGTACATCTGATTCAACACATTTTTACTTTTAGATATGTGGATAAAGAGAAGGAAATATCATTTATTTCAAGGGGCAATGCTATAAAACATTTTTCAGGTAAAAATTTCATTGATTTCCATTGGAGTAACAAGAAAGTGCCCTTTGTTAATTAATACTGTAATGCTTAAGTAGATGTAACACACTTTCCCATTTATGGCCATTATGAAATTGATTTGGCAAAAAATGGGGACAACTGGTAAAATAGTAGCATTTTATATGGAAAAGCTTTCAAGTTCAGGAAAAGCTATTTATTTCATGTAGGTGATAACAAATATTTCATGCATTTACATAGATTATCTATTATGAAAAAAACATACATTACATTAACTTCACATTTTTAAGATACAGTGTTTTATTAGATGTTTTCTCATCTAAGTCCCAGTCATGTCATCAATTCTAAAAAAAAAACCAAAACACTCTTAAAGCAGGTCTAATAATTGCTGGACTCACTAGACTTAGGTCCATTAATTTATGACTACTGTGGGACACTGGAAAACCATGAATTGGTGATTACAAACAAAACATTTCCCTCAGTTTCAGGCAATAGCATTTGGGAGCAGAAAGATCCCAAACCCTATCTGCCACACATTATCTATTCTGTTTCTATTATATAAACTCAGCTTAGCTTTATGTAAAACACCCAGGCAATACTATCTGTGACTGAAAAATGTTTTGAACCAACTCTACTGAAAAATGGATTACTGAGTCTTCAGAATAACAACTTTTATAACCCATCACATGGAAAGTATATATAGCATGAGAGTGGGGGAAAATGAGGCCCTGGATCTTCAGAATGATAATTAGGAAAAGCCAGCTGTCCCACTGGCTCGTACTAAATGTCTTATAGGCATAAAAGAAACACATACAAGTTAAAGTCCTGTTATTATCCGAAGTAATACAATTTCAGCATTAACACAGGAAAATACTGGAATATTTTAAATGGCTTTCAACTGCTAAAACCAAATTTTTATATTTATTAACTGTTTACCATTATAAAACCTGTTTATTCATTAAGGTTATTTAATGTTTGAGAAGTTAATTAACTATCATTTAGTTACTGGAAATTAAAAATCATCATCCTTTTCAGAGAGACCTTCAACTACCAATATAGCAAATACTTACCATGGATACCTACACACACAGAATAAAATGTATAAATGTATAATGCTGTCTAGAAAGCAATGCTAATTTCCAAGTCTCTGGAGTTTGGTACCAAGTTATGTATAGCTTGATTAATTACAGAAGAATATCTTAGGTGTAGCAGGAATATCTCAAGAAAATCAATGACCATAAGGATGAAGAATCTAAGAACGTAAAGAGTAAAAAAAACAACCCCAAAACTTCTTCAACTCAAGTGCAGTGAAAATGCAAAACCATCAGCATTATTTAAACAAAAAGAGAAGCTATAGAAATTACCAGAGCCAGAATTTCACAGTTCAGGACTCCTTTCCTATGCTCAGTGTAAAATACTAATTTCACTCTTTTGTTAAGATGACACTAAATAAACTTAAGGATAAATAGAATGAAATATCACATATAACAGAGTTCTATACAAATGGACATACAGGGAGACAAGTTGTGGGTTAAGCTATGTGAAAAATAAGCCCTCCATTAGAATAAGGCTAGTGACAGTAACTGCCCAAGTGACAACCAAAGGCATGATAAGAAAGCCTGCCTGCCACTAAGGTGAACAGTTTAAACTCATTACTACTTGTTGTTATGAGATTGCATTGTAGAACATGTAGAATGTCTCTGAGCATCTAATTCCTGTCACCGACACTCTGTTAGGTGCTAGTACAGCATTCTCTGTGATACAAAATTATAGACCATTACAAGCCCATTTGAGCATGTCAATTAAATCCATTTTAAAATTAGTATATTTAAGGTGTATTGTAAAATGCAGTGATGATTAACTGCGATGCCACAGAGAAATAGAGAGTCACTCAAGAACTGAGTATTTTCTTTAAACAAACTTGGTCTACAAATCCTGTCACTTCACTATAGCTGTGAGCTGTCATCATTCAGGAGGAGCTCTCATTGCACTGACACCCTGCAACATGAGCTCCAGGGGAATTGTGCAGATTAGAAAACAAAAAATTCGTGTCCCATTTGAACCAATAGAAAAATTGTATGGCCACTTTCTGTTTGGTTAACTTAGTAATGTAGTTTGTCTTCTGACATATTGCCATGGGAACTGGAAGCCCAAAGTTGTGTGTAACACAAATGCCTTATTTTGGATGCTGCCTGTAGTATCACTAATTCAAAAGAGAGATTTTCATTGTAACTCACTGTCCTTCACAGGGCTTTAAGCACTTCCAATGCTTACTGCAAGTTCATACATACCCATTCTGGAAACCACAGAAGGCAGCAGAGCAGGTAGCACAGAGCTGGACCCGAAAATGGAAACTTGCAGACATCCATTCATAAGTAGCAGAAATTGCCAAAAGAACAGAAGTGTCTAAGTAACTGGGTTTTTTCCTTCAATTTCATGAAGGTCTGAGAAAATTTGGCAGAAGTAATATTTTTATCAAAACCAAATAATATGCAAATCTGCCCTAAGAACTAGTGTTCCTGCAGTTTACTGCATCTTGAGTAAAAACAGTAACAATTGGACACCTGACTCCCTGCCAAAGGAACAATTTCTGTATAAGAGTCCCTAGTCTATCTAGAGAAATCCTGAAAAACATCAGAAAGAAGCTTATGTCATTCTGCTAAAACCTACTAGTGAGGGATGATTATTCTCTCTCTCCTTTTTCATTCACAATGGTGGTTTTGGGAACAGATTTATTTTGTACTTAGGGTGTCTAATAACAGCTGTTATGCATTTATTTTCCCACTATCCTGACACAGTAATGTTATCCTACTTAACTCTGCAACTCTTTCTGACATAAAAATGCACCCACCATGACATTTCTTAATACTGTAACAAACTGGCAGTGACCTAGGGCTTCATGGCTGTTACCAGTGCTCACTCCAGTTGATTTAACTCCCTCATAGTACTAATGGATACAAGTCATTACAGCATAATTGCTACCAGTAATATAAAACCTATGAAACAGAAAATGCCCAATTTTAATGCCAAGATTGGCAGACACTTCACTTTTAGAGACAAGTACTTAAAATAGCCTAAGTAGAAGAATTGCTCTTTTTTTTCCCCTCACATTAGTATACTGGTATTTCTCAGACATTCCCACAGCTCCATTTCTATCTCATGTCAATTGCTGAGATCCAAACAGTGGCTGAAACAATTTTGGAAATGTACCCTTTGATAGAGTCTAGAAAGTCCGACACTTACTAGATACCCAACTTCTAGTGTAGAGTTGCCTGAAGTTCTCATGAATTTCCCTTTTTAAGTCCACATCATCACATGTTTGTAGGTCAGTGCAGTGAACCTGGTGAACTAGTTTATAGTTTGGGTTGTTTGTTTTTTTTTTTTAAAAGAGGGTGGGGAGGAAAAAAAAAGAAAAAACTACCACATTGGAAGAAACTCATTTAGACTTAAGTTCATAATGTTGGGTTGTCTGCTCACATTTGTGCCACTACAGGGTTCCCACCTGTCTCATCAGTGAGTTCACCATTCAGTAAGCACTCCCTCCAGTAAGAGAAGTCTCTTCCTGAGTGGATGAATGGAAGCAGGAAAAAAAAAAAGCTTGGATAAAGTTACAACATTTTAATTTATCTGAACTTCAAAAAAAACCCCAAAAAACCCAAACGCCAAATCCAACAAAAATCTTGTAGGGATTTGATCTAGCTTAGTATGAATTAATAACACAAGCTAGGCAACACGAGATAAAACTGGAGGGAACTACAAAGGAAACTATAAAGTATCAAAACCTGATTGGAAGCAGAAAAGTTGGGCAGGGGGAAGGCAGGAACAATGACACCAGCCCATTAGAGGATGGAGAGGCAAAACAAGCACTAGTGACACTAAACCAAAATCCTATGTATGTAATGGCTTAGAAATCAGGAACACCTAACTGTAAAAAGAAGTATTAAAACTACTGAAGTACTAAACCAAGATACTTAGAAAACAGAGCAGATACTAATCATAAATGCTTTAGTTGATCCTTTCTTATGGGTGGGGAATAAATTGGATTGCTTTGGAAAAGCTTATTTCAGCCATATTTTTGCACGATCTGTAGTTGCTATATCATAAAAAGTGGTACTTAAAATTTACTTTTATTAAAAGCTTATGTCTCTCTTATTTAGGCAAACACCCGAGTAGTTAAGAAGGCATTAAACCATTTGTTTACTCTGTCTCCTTACCTATTCTGTAAGTTTTTATAACCACCTAAAAGATGAAGTAGCATACTGTATAATAGCTTTTCCAGTTTTCTCTCAAAATCCTTCCCAAACAGCAGCTTAATCCCCTTTAAGCACTTGTCCAACATTCCCTGCATGCACTGACACCATGGAATGCCTTCCAATAATACAGAAAAAGACAGCATGGTATTTACTTTATTTTTCATTTCTCTTGAGCTAAAAGTCATACTGGTAAGATAACGATTAGTTCATGAATGATTAACCCACCATGTATTTAAGATAGAAAACAAATTTTGAGTTGTTTATTCTGCATTTTCATTGCCAAAATAAAAGGATGGCTTTCTTTCTGCAATGTCATGCTGATGACATTCCGAATGAATACGAAAATCTTAATCAGTGGGACTACCCTAAATATTCCTAAAGACATAAGCCAGAGAGGAATACATCTGCCCATTCTTTCAATTAAAAAATAAAATTAAAAAAAGGCACAGAAATAAGCTTGAATAAGCATGTCATAAGTATCTTTCAGAGGACACACTCTTTCTACAGTATTTTCGTTCCTCACACAAATTGACTGATAGGCCTAAAGTGGGTGAGCAGTAGGAAGCCCAGTCTGATTCCTCTTCGATTTTCTGAGATTATTTTGCTCTTACTGGAACAGCTGAAATGAACAATCAAGGGTTTTTGTTTGCTTCACAAATGAAAGCTTGTATTTCCCTTGACTTTCTCTATGACAGAGTATACAATCAAGCTCAAGCTGTGGACAGCATTTTTTTCTCTGTACTGCAATCATTACCAGGAACAATACCAGCACTCAGACACAGCAATACAACCCAGTACTGTATCTCCTGGCTAAATCCACATATGACTTGGTATCAGATAGAATCCAGTGATAAAAAAACACAGTTGAAAAAAGACCATTTGGGTGAGTTCCTCATCCACATTTAAAACACAGCAGAAAGAAACCCAAGAGACCATTTAGAATAAAAAAGGGGCATTCAAATTGGGAACATCTCAACATTGGGAAGATTTACAATTCTCTTTTCAAAGATAACAAACATAAAGCCCTAAGACTGCATTTTTTTGAAAAATAACTACATTTCAGGGTCACATAAAACCTCTAAAATACAGTGCAATGAATAGAGAACTACCCTGAAATCCATATAACTCAGATTATATGCAGACTGCAGTCAAAAATGAGTTAGGCTTTTTGCAAAGTCCTTGGAAAACCATCATGTCAGCTGTGGTTCTGCATAATTTTGGTACATACTGCTGAGAACTGCTACATAATGTAAAAACAATATTTTTATTATATGAAGTTTGGCATTCACCAGGATCAGGGGATATGCTTTGTGGTGTAGAAAATCCATTTCATGTGAGCTTCCCCTTAACTCCTTCTGCATTTTCTGTATTTTATTTGCCCTGATAGTTTTAAGATGAATTACATCAACTAACATGTCACTTACTTGCAGGGACCCTGATATGAAGAAACAAAGATGGACTTGAGTAGAGCCTGAGACAAACTGGGGCAATGTGAACACACTGGAATGTAGTGATTACAACGGGATGAGCTTCCAATTATTTTACACAAATCCTTACTCTTCAGAGGTAAGACTAAGAGCAAAGAAGACAAGACCAAGTAAAAAGTTCTCCTCTGCTCCCATTTTCTTGCTGCAAAGCAGTGCTATTTTGCCTTTTTTTATATAATTTGGCATCACTGTCTTCTTTTGGAGGGAGTATTTGTCTGTTTTTTACTATTATCATAGTCAAAAAGCTCCAGCTGAAATTAAAGATCCCAAGTCAACCAAGCACTACTGACTTCTTCCTGTTTGGTTCTATTTGAACGTGGAGGAGTGACTCCTTAAAAGAAATATTGAGTGCACTTGAAACCACTTGGGATATCTGTGGGATCAGAAAACTTCCGCTGCTACTTCAGTAGAATTGGTCAGAGGAGAGCTGAATGAAGGGTAAAGAAATGGAGAGGTTATACCTAGGTGAAAAATAAGAATACTGATCAAGTTTGTAGCATTGCTTAACTCACTGGCTCACAGACACTTTAGGCAAGCAAGGGATTTGGTAGGCAGATTGGCAGCTGGTATTACTTCAAATAGCTCTAGAGAAGCTGACTTACCTAGCTTTACAATCTCTTGATCTTTGAGAATGATTTTCAGAATTCCTTTAAGTTTCAAATCTCTGAGGAAAGTGATATATTTATAGTTCACTATGACAGGAAAGACGGAGAGGGAACAGAATCCACCCTCAGCAAGGGGTGAAAGATAAACATAAACCAACAGAACATTACAAAAAAACAACTGCAAAAGCAAGCTATTAGCCAGCAGCTTCTAAACAGAAAATCCTAGTTCAGTCTCTGGGCTCTCCAGCACTAATTATTGTCCATTAACTTTCCCTGTAACTGTCATGCTGCAGTTTCATGTGCATGTTTTTATTCAGTAACTTCTCTATTGTAATGTCTGTTTTTTGAAACCTGCATAAATGAAATCCACAGCATGTTTATCTTTACTGCTGCTAAACACATGTTCAAATCTTTTTGGCGTAAACTATCTGGAAAAAGAAATCATAATTATTTCATAAGGAATTCAAAATAACATGCAACCCTTGTTCTCTGATAGCCTTTCTTCTCTCTGCTCTTTCAGAAAACTTCTAAAATCTGAAAAGCCAAAAAGTAAAATCAATGTGGTAAGGATTAGTTTTTAGAAGTGAGCAACATAAACTTAGAATGGAAAAAAAACTCCTTCCCACTGCTCTGGAGAAGAACACAGCAGACACCTAGGAACTATTTTCTTGAGGCCCCATAGGAAAGTGTAAAATCATTAAGTTGTCAATAAGACAAAATTTAAAATAAAAGAGATTATGCTATATAGAAAAAATACATTAAAATAATCACAAGCAGGAACAAAGAAGATGCTCAGCTCTTATATTCACTCTCTAGTTTTAAAATCCACGTCTAATTCTGACCATTTAGCAATGTCGCACATCATGGTGTGTCTTCATAGTCGACTTCTAGGACAAAGGACACCAGCTCTCTAGTAAAAAAAGTCTCAGTTAAGAGAAATTATAATTTCAAATTGTAACTAACATAAATACAGTGTCAAGCAGAATTTTTCAAACAGTATGAACAGGAAAGCTGTTTACTAATGGTTTAATTTTTTTCTTTAGTGAATGCTTCATTCCACATCTTCCATTTAGATTATCTTTGATTTATTTTGTATTCTCAATGACCAGCTTGAACACAAGATGAGAGCATGAAAGGTGGGGGATGGTTTTAATATAGCAATTAAAAAATGCCTGACATGAAAGTTCTCTTAACAACTTGCAGACCCCAAGGAAAGCTAGTAAGAAATTCCTCCCTCCCCAGACAAGTTTGCTACCATGAACTCCCGATGCATTTACCTGCTATTTTGACACACATTTTTTCTTACATTTTCATACAAAATTAGAGTAAAGCTCATACTGAGGGTCTGAGTCTTTTAAATAACACCTTGTGTTACAGCTACATTTGAAGACTGCATTTATATACTACACATATAATTTCTGGTAGTACTTAAAACATTGATCCAAATCAAGACTTAAGGGCACTGATGGTTCAGGTTTCTGGGTGGCATTGTAACTGACAGCAATTGCACGCTACTTACAAGTCAATTTAATGTGTATCTAGTGAACAATATTTTTTAAGTCCCTAAACTCATGCTCCATTGGAAACCTAGCCAAGCTGTCAATTAGAGTATTAATGTAGTTTTTCATAAAGTTGTAGTCCAGCTTCTACTGAGAGTTTTGTGACTATCAAGTGTTCTTTCACCATCATAGTAATTACGGCCTCCACACTCCCCCAGAGACAAGGTTTAAGAGTTCAAGCAGCAGAAAACTAACACCTCCTACGTGGTGTTAACTTGTAGGAAAAGAAAAGAAAGGTAGAAAGCTGTTGGCAGTATAATACTGTGAAGGAGATGAGAAATAAGAATGTACTGCAGCAAGCCCAGAAATGTAGTGGCAGAGACAAATGAGACAGATGTCACGACTGTGGTGCTGTCACAGTACAGAATCAAACTGACATTCTTACTGTAACAGACACCAAGCACATTTTTAGTTAAAAGACAATATAGACAGCAATGGCAGTACTTCCACACAACGTGCAGTTAAAGGATTACTGAAGACTGCATGCACACACTATCCAGAACTGATAGCTTTTTGAGAACTCGGACTAATTTTACCATCATGGTCTCCTTAAAGACAGCTGGTAACTGGGAAATACAATGCTTAGCAGTACTTTGGGGGATGAAGGTACACAAAAAACAAAAAAGAGCTGGTAATTCAGATTTTTAGATACTGAGCTAATTTCACAGAAAAGAAAGCTTGCATATTTAGCAGGAAGCCCTCTAAATTCAAAATACAAGCCAGCTTGAAATAAATTATGTCTTATTTTAGTGAGCAAATTTTGTTTAATTGCACTTCTCAATGGAATTCAGCTTTTAATGGAAGATAAAGTTTCCAGTGAGCAATGCATAATAAAAAGCCTCGCACGATCACAGCACAATAAAGAACATTCCCACTATACATATACTCAATCTAGAGCATTATAATTCAAAGATATCAGTTATCCTTATGAAAGCAGGGGAATGTTTAGACATGAAATCTGAGCTGAATGCTTCTCTGAAGGACATTCAAATCCTTCTGAAATACTTAAACTCAACTCACCATGATACTAATTCCCATTCTGTGCTTATACACTGAAATCAAACAACTATTCTAATTATTACAATATTTTTAAAAAGTATTTCAGAGAGCTGGGGCCCTTTGGAGTGGTATTCCACCACAGTTAAGAAATTAAACTAGAGGAACTCAATCCTTTCAGTTCTATAAATTGCCACACAGAAGAAAACCAGAAGTTTTCATGCCTTCTTATGGGAAAACTCTGGCTGCCAGTCTTCCCCAGCTCTCTCCCTGTGAAGAAACAATTGATCTGTCAGAGCTTCAAGATGAGCTGATTAAACAATCCCAGGGCAAGGATTACAGCCCAGTATCTCTACACCACTTAGTTGAGCAACATTTTGTTCCCCACTTTCACATGAGCCATTTATCATTGTTTTGAAGTTTGTTGTCTTTCCTCATTAGAGACATTTGCATTCCCAGGGAACATGCATCAGATTTGCATATTTGTTAAATCCAGAAATATAAACAGTCTTGAGTATTAGTACACTGACAGAACATCATGATGTAAATAATGCAGGAGAGTCTCAGCACAATTTCAACACATCTCTCTCAGGGTAACACGCACAAGTGCTCTGTGTTGTGGCATTATTAAGAAAATTATTTTGATGCAAGCCAAAAAGAGACAGAGTTATAAGTAAAAACATTTTAACTAATAATTTTGTCCAACTTATTACAGAGAAAATAATTAAATGGGTGAGGGGAAAACATTAAAAGTCAAGTGAAAAATTTAAAGAAATAGATTTTAAATTTCCATTGCCTTGTGAATACTGCTGTGCTACTGCCAGATTTGCATAGATGCCTCTTGAGGGCACAACAGGAAATCCCAGTCACGACTTTTTGAAGAGTTGAGTGTACACCACTTGAATCCACCTAAGACTTTCTTTGAACTCTGCAGAGTTTTACACAATTGCCATGTAATTTCCCTTTCAGTAGAAAAAAACATACTAAATATTAAAAGGAGCTTTTCACAACTTCTCAGCCCTTATTACCATCATCTGTGCTGCACAGAGTATTAGACTTACACAAAGACATAAATCAGTCTTTTTAACGTGACTTTAAGTTAGTTATTATGACAAGAGTTCAAATAAGCATCAGTGATTTTATCAGCTCTTCTATTACATAAGCTACATAGAAACTATGAAGTGCCCTCAAATTTAAAAACAGTAATACTTAGATTCAAAGAAAGAATTGTCTGTGGCATCAACTGACCTAATATCTTTCCTTGGCACATACAGAACTCTGTTTCTGAAATGGTTTAATATTGTAGAAGTCAAATCACACCTTAGTTTCCAGAGGTCTGTCTCCCAGCCCTCCCCACAAATGAGATGCAGCTTTAGAGATTTTTTTCATAATAGAAGACAAATAGTCTCCCCATCTTTTTGTGTCTCTCCTGCTGTTGTGGTTTGAATACAGCAATAGCACTACCAAATGTTTATTTATGGATAAAGAAGCTGCGGAGTAACATTTCCTTCAGGTAAGAGCAACAAGACAGATGGGTGACTTCAGTTTACTCTCAAGCATGTCTGCTAATTTAGGAGATGTGTCAAATATTCACACACAGCATAAAGGGCAACAAATTCACTCTCTTTTTGCCCAAAACTGAAGGTTTCAGCCCTAGAACACTGATGGGTGAGATGGAAGGCACGCACACAGCTGGACTTCTGCTGATGAATGCAAAAGCTAGCAAAGAAGATGGCCAAGGGCCCAGTGGTATAAGGTTTGACCAGTCTTCAACAAATGCAGGAAACTACTACTCAGATAGTGCCAGGAACCAGAGAGAATAAAAAGGAATTAAATCTGTAGGTATTGCCTACAACAGAGGGAGTGAGACACCACATTATTCAGTCACTGCTGGTTTCAGAAACACTTAAACCTGTGTCTGTACACAGTGATACTCTATAATTAGTGTAGGAGATAAAAGCATTAGCCTGGACATGAGTCATGAATGGAAATATTTTTTCCCCTCCAAAGCTTAGAAAATTGTCTTCAATATGAACCAACAGCTTTATTTGACCTTTAGAGGTTGAAATTGCAGAAGTTGTATTACCAGAGTCCCTGCTTTGAAAGCCTCTCCCTTCCTTAGCTATACTTACACTTAAAAAAAGGGATGTTTAAGTTAACTTTCTATATTATTACAAAATAAAAACTATGGTCACTTTTTCATAAAGACTAAATATCATAACTTTATGTAGTACCCATTGATACAAAGAAGCACATAATTATTGCTAAATATAGAACTTAGCAAAAAATTCTTTATTTTATAATTTATTGCCCATAAAAAGAGGTAATTTTAAACTAAGATACTGATATAAACATACTGACAATATATTTATTAACACAATTATACAATTCTGGCTTTGAATTAACATCACAGATTCAGTATTTTTAATCAAATGTGTATAGTAAAAAATAGAATATAGTCGCTCATAAGATTAACCAAAAAATAGGAGCCAGCTTGATAAAATAACCTAACACCCCACCAGATATGGCTTGAGACATAGGTTTGTCATCTCGTTTTTCCTCCAAACTCTTTAAATCAAGTTAAATATGAAATGTGACAGATGAAACAACCCAAAAATACCCATAATATAGTATTTCTTGTATTGCTACTGATACCATAGACTACAGCACTTTCATGCCTTTGCTCATGACATCTTTACCCTATTCTGATCTGAAGAGCATGCTAACTTGTTAATTCTTTTTCTTGGGTTTTTTTGTCATTAAGCTCAAGGACCTACTGGGAATCAGGGTATTATGTAATTTGCTGAAACAGGAAGATTCCCATGGCAAAGGCAGACACCTTAGCACAGAGTGGTGTGAAATTCAAAGGTGATGGCTGAAGCTGGAAAATGCCCGGGTTGGGGCACACAGTTGATTCACACCCTCATCTTCTGATATGGCTTCCTAGGTCTGCTGTGAGGTGACTGTGGCATCAGCAAAGGAGCCAGCAAGGGAAAAAGACATTTCCAGTGGTGGGTGTGGGGCTGTAATAAGTTCTCTTGGATTAAACAGGCTCCAGACTGCTAACGGAAAGAGCACAAGGCCAGGAGAAGCAACAGAATACCTTTGCCTTGGAACTAATCTGGAGAAAGGGTGCTAAGGAATTCCAAGCACTGAGTTACAGCACTATCCTCTCAATAGGAAGTCACACACTATTAAGCTGAACTGTATTTAGAGGTAACACTGAGATAACATTAATGTCATCCCCACACCCACCTCCTCTCAGGCACTACCCAGCAAGGCTACTGAATTTCCCAGATGTTCATTACTCTGTCTCCAAAACTACTGTGTATGTCAAAGCTCTGACGCTAGGGATAATTGCTTATGTCTGTCTTAATTGTGCCTAAGGATTTTTAGACTGGGGTTAATTACACACAGAAGCCATTCTCTTATGCTTCCAACCTTGTGACTTGCCCAAACACCAAATCTAAATTTCAAATGATCAAACATAACCTGGATACTTACAAAGTTGAAAGAAATGGTCAATTTTTAATTGTGAGTCTTCATCATTTTGCTTGTCTGGGAAAAAATATATCATCACTTATATCATATTTACAGTACTTGACACAGACAGGAAGCACAAACAGCCCACAGCTGCAAGCAAATCAATCTCTTTGGGTGCAGTTTGCTTCATAAAACTAGTTTACTACTACAAGCATATCATGAATAATTTCCATGTTGAGAGTTTATAATCTATAAGAACACAGTTAGCCTTCATGTTCCTATTTAAATTACTAAGTGCTGCCTCAGTTTATGTAAACACATGCATCAACATTTCCTCTCTAAAACCTCCTCCTCTGTGCTCCAGCAATTTTTGCTTTCCAGAAGAATTTCAGCAGGTTTAGTTTTGCTCAATATTTTATAAAGGCAAGGGGCATTTATAAGGCAGATTTACAGAGCTTGCAGTCAGGTGGATTTCTGCTTGTGTGTCAGCTAAATGTATTTTCTTAGTATAGTGTCTATATAGTTGATAGCTGCAGTCAGATAACAACAGAAAAGTAGCAGCACTAGGAGGCATATGAGCAGCCTAGGGAAGTTATGTCTGTTTAATAGGGACAGATTGTCCTCCATGAAATTTTTAAAGCATAATATACAAAACAATAAGTTGTTGGTAGAGAAAGCAGACAATTCTATTGCAGAACAGCTTCAGCAAAACTGTTATCACCTCAGTAAAAGAGGTGAACCAGAAAGCTGGAACATTGACTCAGCAAATTAATGCATGAGCACATGTTGCCACAAATGCTGCAACTCTGAAGGCTGATTTTCAGCTCTGGCTATGAAATATGGACTCTCAGAAGCATTACCTTGTAGGTTGCAGAGAGTTAAAAGTAAAATATTGCTTACTAAAAAGAAGGAGTGGCTCCAGAGCTAGATTATACAATGTCAATTTTCATTAAAAATAATAATCCTAAAAGTAATTTGAATGTTAATGAGAAAGCAAAGCAAGAAATGAGTTCTCAACATTGGTAGAAATTGTTGTCCACTTGAAAAAGCAGATACTACATAAGTTAGTTATAGCATTCTCTGCCAAGATTTCAAACACTACAAATGATAATTATGCCCTATATTACCCATGAAATCACACATGATTAGGGAAGTCAGCACACTGTGTTGTATGTATAATATGTAGAATTAAGAACGTGTTATATTGATGTTTTGTCTCTGTGCACAGCTAGACATCAGCCTCTGCTAATGTGCTTGCCACAGCAGAAACAATACACTCCATTTCATACTGCATTATATCACATGCAGGAGTGTGAACGGATGAGAGAAATCCAAACCCATTCTCCTTATATTGTGCTACTGCTTTGTTTTGAATTCTTTCCTTACAAAGGAAGGTCTAATAGGAAAGAGACCAACAGGACAAGCAACACAAACACCATGGTTTACTGTGAAAATGGGCAAAAGCACTGCAGCAGTTCTTTATCATTGCTCATTCTTCCAAAATGACAACTTTATGTAACACTAAGAAGAGCTGACTGCTTTCTGTCCTGTTGTACTGACAGCTTTTGGCACAGGCATTTATGACTCAATTTAAGAAAGCCAAGAGAGCATTTGCGCGTGAACACCAGAGATGGGGCAGCTCCGCTTTAATCAGCTGTTAAGCATAACAAAGTGGTGTTTGAGTTCTGTCTGATCATTCTTCACCTTCCAGTTTATCTGAAAAAATAGCAGGGAAATGACAAAAGTTCAAAAAATTAAAATGAAGCAGAGTGAGGACGACTGAGGAGAAGCAGTGATTGCACACAGTAGTGGGGAACGGTTAACATTGTAAATCTTTTCACCACAGAACGCTTATTCCAGATGAAGCAGCACTTGCCTTCACAAGAAACAGCCATTTATTTTTCATGCATCTTTCCAAATAGGATAAACTGGAGGAGGAAAGTTGGTAAATTACTTCTGCATAATAATTCGGGCATTGTGTGGCAGCACACTTCTCACCAGCTTCCCAACCTATCCCACATCCCACAGACTAAACTGTTAGAAGCCTGTCATATTAATAAAATCAGAAATACTACGGTTGATCATCCCCAAATGAAATTGTGACCAAACAGAACAGAATTGTAGCAATTGTTTTTCCGTGTGGGAACAAATTTTCACTTTTTACTCCTAAAACACTATCATTAGCTTCCAGGAGCAATCCTTTGTGTTACCTGATTGGTGAATTGTTCAGTCCTGGGGTACACAGGCAGTCTAAGGGAATTCTGGTGCTAACTGTCACCTGCTACTTGCATTATCCTTATCAACCATCTGGCTTCTGACTAATAGCTGGTGGGGCTCCTGATGTCAGTTATACTCCTAAAAGAAAAAAAGTTTGTCATTATTTCAGCTCTTCTGTGGTAATAAGCATTTGTAGGCACTGAAAGTAGTCTTCCACCATCTCCAAATAAATCATCCTCTAGTTCTGGGGATTTGCAGGACTGCACTCCATTGCTTTCTAAACGGAGAACATGAAGATGTGATGAGAAAGGAGACTTGCTCCCCAACATACATTTGCCAAGTCATCCAACAGCCTTTCTTGGAAACAGATTGTTCTTTTGCAATCAGCTAAATAAAATCAGAAAACCATTCTTCTGTTGAATATCCATCCAGGTTGCAATTCAATCAGCCATAGCTGAACCAATTATTTCATTACAGCAACTAAATTGCAGTCTGATGCCTCCCTCCTTTAAGCACTAGCTGCACCCAGCAAGGGGCAGAGCTGCTCAAGTTCCCCTGTCCCACTGCCCAGCCTCTGCCTGGAACTTGGGCCCCAACGGCTCAGCTCAGCAGGCAGTGAATGTTGGTGCTAGAGCTGCTCTACTTTTTGCTGCCACTGGAACTGTCACCACAAAGTGTCACTGGAATGAGAAGACATTCTGTATTCTGTCTTACACAGGGGTGCTTTCAGCAGCTTTTTCATCTTTAGAAGGTGATAGCTGAAGAACAACACTGTAGAATTTACAGTATTTAAAAAAAAATTGAAAAGCATTTTAATTGACTATGCACACATTTACGCTGCTGACATGAGTACGTATTTGGGACAAGTTGCTTTGGAAATACAAAGAGAGCTGACAACTCTTGGCATGCCAGTTCTCAATAGCTTAGTCTGAGACATGTTGTGGTTTAAATCAAAGTAAAAATGCAGATAGCACAACTGGTCATAACTGCTGCTATTAATTTATATTACACTAGTTGCACTTTCCCCTCTTCTGCATTATAAGTACATTAATCTTTTCAGAATAATTTGCAGATGAGTTTGTGGCAAATCCTGCAATCTAAGCTTTCTTTCCAAAATTTAGGCCTTTGCTCTGCACTGCCCGGACAGTTACCCACTGACTTCGACAAACTTTAACTGTTTTTTCTAAACATTAAAGATATGCTTGCTTCCTTTCATCAGATATAACACAATTCTATTAATGTTGATCTATTAAGTTAACATTAATACTAGATTTACCAAAAAGGTTTTAAAATCCACCTAAAATTAAGTATGCCTTCATGGAGATAATAAATAAGAGTTAAATCTTCCTATTCCATATGCTTATGCTAGGTAGTGCCATTGCTTTGACTCCTAGTTAATTAGGTTCTCCTATTTGAATAGCTCTTTAGGTACACATGGGGTGACCTCTCCATTAAAGGATTAACCTAATTTGGAACTTTTAGCAGTAATCAGAAGAGGAACCAGGTAGTGTCACAGCTTCAAAAGTGTGTCAGCGTCTTGCATGATGTGACATATTTTGGTCAGCATTTCTGAATGGATTCATTAGCCCTGGATTGTAAAAACCCACAAGATCTCTTTTGCCAGGATTCCTGAGCATCTACAGCAATAAATTTATTTAAGCCCTCATTCTAACTTAATTCCATCCTCTTACTTCTAAGTGCACTTTTTTCTCTGAAGTCAAATCAAAATCTCAAGACAAAAATCCAATTCAGTCAAGGCTAAACCAGAGAAAACAAATGCACGGGGACAAGAGGATGGGAGGTTGCCTAGTTATTTCTTTCTCAGAGTCAGACAGCAAAACTAATTTCTCCTTGTCCAATCTCTTTGCTGATACCAGCTTATCACAGCTGTAATAGCTTATCAGAGAATCAGTAGTCTAGAACAGGTAAAGATCTGTCTCAGACAGTGTCTGTGCATGCTATTCCTGTTACTCATGTCTGTGTATCTATTTTCAGGCTTGGCAGTTCAATTCTACCTCCAGATCTGAACTCAGAAATCTAGATTATCCTGAAACAGAGAATATCTATGTTCTGCTCCTGTAAGTATTAGTTTGTCATGCGGTTACTTGAAAAAAAAATTTGGAAGCTTAGTAAGACACTAAAAGTAATGTTATTTTAAAATTATTGTAAAATATTAATCACAAGTTGATTTTTTTTTCCTGTGGCTTGAAGACCATCCCATGATTTCCTCTGTTATTGACAAGTGAAAAGGGGATTTTCTGATTAAAGTTGAGATGAGATTTCAATATGTGATAGGGAAAAATAATCCACCTCTGACTTTTCTAATATCTATAAGACATTTAAAACCTCTTGAGGGTGACTGAGGACATAACAACATGTTCTGAAGAAGACATAGGTGGACAGAAAGGATTACTAATGGGCATGATAAATCCATTTAAAAATTATTTTAAAAGTAGTAAAATTTGTAATAGCTGTAAAAATGAAAACTACCATTTCTTTGACATGTCTAACTGAACCTAGGCTTCCCAGCTTACTGAGTGTCACATAACAGCTCAGGAACAGGCATTTTGCAGGGAGCAGGGGACTTCCCACAGAGGTAACATGTTGACATGAAAGGCAGTGACAGAAGGCTGAAATCAGCAGTGGTTGCTGTAAGGTTTAACAGGCCAGTCATACCCTAAACCAGTTCCACTCCAGCAGAACTAACATTTATTCATCTATCCCAGTCTAAACACTTGGTTTGAAATCTGAGGCAGGTTATTCAGAAAATCATTTCAGAAACACACACAGCATATTTTTCTGTCTGAACAGCACAAGAGGTGTGTTAATAATAGCAATTAAAGGGTCTTTTTCCTTTATCGTCTTCCAGATCAGTAGTAATGCAGCTAGTAATAAACACTAGTGTCCAGCAATCTCAAGACAAACTACATATAAACATGTAAATCAGGAGCTTTACAGATTTATGACTATTTGAGTAATCCTGCTTTCCAAAGTACTTAGGGATGAGCCAGTCTGGCAATCCAACACCCAGTAAGCAAGCGGAATTGAATGCCCAGTCACACATGCAGTCAATGAACATTTTGCTATTAGGATCAAGATTGAGAAATACTTTGCACACACTGTAGCCTATATTTTGACAGCTGTCCTTTATCCTTGACTTGCTAATTATAGAAGATGGTATTGTCATCCTACAAACCACAGAGCAGAACTGAAGAAGGAATACCCATCCCCAAAAAAATATTGAAATGCTTTAAAAAAAACCCTAAAGGTCTCTTGCTGGAATGTGTTGGAATGAGGTATGTAGTACATTGCATAAATTAATTTTAAAATCAAATATCAGAACACAGTTTTCCCCGAACCTACAAGAACAAGACATCTTGCATCACTAAAGAAAAACATAATTAGTATTGGTCTATTTTTTTTTTTATGTACACTAAATACACAGTAAATAATGCAAGAATAGTACGTTGAAATGGCTTCCCTTCCATGCCATTTCCCTGTTTGTCAGAAGTCTCCTCTTCTGCACTCTTGGAGCATTTTGTCCAGTTTTGCTTTGTCCTGAAAAGACATTTTTCCAATCAATTAAGTCAGCTGCAATTAATGGACTTGAACAAAGTGAGCATTCTCCAGTTTGTGAGAAGTGGTATAAGCAATAGAAAGCTGCAAAAAGGGGCAGCTCACATTGATGGAGATAAATCCCACGCTGACATACACCTCTGCGTCTCCACTAAGTCTTCTCATTTCCACAATTTTTCTACATAAATGAAGAAAAACTCTAATGACAAAATTATCTTCAGTTAAAATTACTATTTGTATTTATGTACATTAATTCTACACATTGCATAAAGTATGTTTACATACTATACATTTAAAAATATATCATCATAATGCAGTTCTAATCAAAATTACAACTGTTAAAAACTTCTTTCAAACTATCTTGCTTTAAAATGAAACTGTCCTTTTTATTCTGAGCTCTGTACTGTTGTATTTCAGTGGAAGCTAAGTTATAATACCATTTTTTGTCTGTGATCATTTAATTAGAAAGTGATTTTTTTCCACAGGAAAATGGGGTGACTCTGTATAGGGCCCAAAACAGATAATATGAATCCAAAGTAATTCATCTGGTTGTGGCAAGAGCAAGAAATGTGCAGTTCAACAACTGGGAAAAGTACATGCCATTCTGATTGCATCTTTTTATAAACCTCTGATTAACATTTCTCCTTAAAGTGCTCATCAGCGGCAGCATTTGGGACTTCACACAGAAACACCTTGTATGATCCTCACTGGGTAAAGATAGACTCACTTGGAGGAGCAGCTGCTCACATAGTTCCAAAATGGCCAGAAAACAATGAGCCAATACTTCCTTCACTTTTAACTCTGTTACACAAGATAATTCTATGAGGTATGGTGTGTCATCATCTCTGATTTAGGGATCCAGTCTTAAGAGAGGAAAACTGAAAGAGAAGTGAATCAATTTGGATTCAGATAGCCATTCATGCAACAAATATTCATGTTGTTTTCCTCAAAGTGTTGTCACAAGCTCTTGCCCTATATCCTTTCTTTAGAGACTCTTGTCTTCCCTCAGCAATTCCGTTTTGAGTGTGTTAACATACTAGTGTGCTGAGAACATGGTTCTGTCTGTTTCACCCTCTCTCCACCAAAGAGAAGAGAAAAATTTAAAAACCCTCACACTAAATCATACTTAGAGAATATATGCCAGTCACAGGAACCACAACAGGCTCTGAAAAATCGTGCCGAGGTGGCAATAAGCAAGGTTTCATTTGGCTCTTTCTTCACAAACCCATTCATTGGTTAGAGATTCATTGAGAGATGAGAGATGACAGATGAGCAAAAACTCTGCCCTCAGCCAGTATCTCAAAGTCAAAATACATTCAGGAAGATTCATCCAGACAGGTTCTCTGCAGAGATATGCAGGACAGGATAAAGCATGACCCACAGGAGACATCCTGCAGAGTTCCTACAAGTTTTCAGCAGTGTTTCAGTCTGGATATCTCTTCAAGTGAACACACCTCCTACATCCCTGAAGCTACAGTTTTCAAGCCTATAACCACCAGGCTGGTAACATAATGAGCTCCCTGCAGACTTCTTCCAAATGCATGCAAAAGGATGTGTAAAATATAAAGTAACATTGCTAACTAGGCAGGGAAAAAGCCCTGTAATTCTAGTCCCCCAAGCAGCTGGGCTGTTCCCTTCCACTGAGGGCATCAGGATGACCTTGCCCCTGTAACATTTACACCTACTGTGGAAAAACTGCAGAGCACAAATGCTTACATGGCTTTCTGAAACTCAACTTTTAATGCTGCTGAGAGACCAAAGCCATTTTACAGAACCTCTCTCTACTTTCTATGGATGAAGGCCTTGCAACGAGTGGCTGGCTCCTTTACTGACAATTATTCAGATGGCTTCACAGCAGAAACAGAAAACAAAGATGAAGCAGCATCACACATGTAGCTGTTTCCTGTAGCACACTGATTAGAGAAGGGTCATCGATGATAGTCAATCTACAAAATCAAGTTACTACTACAACCCCCAGTGATCATCTCTTTCCTGAAATTCTTGGCATTTTATCATTTAATCTCCCTTATGCTCTAAAGGTTACCTTTGATAAATGAGGCCTACTTCAAGCCATCAGAAGTCTCATGCTGAAATATGAATTAAGAAAGACTTCTTGAAAATCAAAGTGACCATCCATAATTGAATAATCCTGAATGATGAGACACTGGGCAGGAAATAACCTATAATGAATGCAACTTAATTGTTGTACTACATTGAGTTCTCAGGGAAAACAGTTTCTCTGGAATTGTTGAAACAATAAAGCTCCATCTTCCCACAGAAACAGAAATCTTTTAAGACAGACAGGGCACTGAAAACTTTCCACAACAGCACGACACTCTCTCTTTTGGTAGGGTAAAAAAGACAAGACTTCAACTTCCTTTCTTGCCTTTCTGTGGCAACTGACCTGAAATTCATTCTCCCATTATTAAATGGCAGAGTTCCTAACACCCTGCCTATTCTGGGCCAGGAAGCTGTACCTCTGTCCTGGCTCAGTTATCTTTATTCGTTAAGAAGGTATTGAAGCTAGGCATCTTTTAAAATCTTGGATTTAGTATGACTTGGAATAGGACATTTTTGAAGTGTCAACCTCTGCAGGCTTGAAATTGCTTTGAAAAAATCAACTCCAACACAACTACCATTGTGATACATGTCTTTAAGTACAGACATTATTAATTCTTTGCCATTAAATACTTAAACTGAAAATGCAACATTTATAGCTTAAGGGTAATAAAATTTATTTAGCTGAATAATAAGATTTGACATATTAAGCTTGATCATAAATTTGAAAGCTTGTTACTTATTTCTGTGTGTTTCCAGTATGCTCAGCATTAGGCTGCAAGAGGCTTATTTCAAGGTAGAAATATAGACAGGACCAAATCTCACTATATTAAAAAAAAAAGGGGGGGAAGGAGGGGGGTACAGGGAGAGAAACTTAGGGGAGGAGGGAGCAGAAATTCCTTCCCAATGCAAATTCTGGTATCATCAGTCAGGCAGAGTTACACAGCTCCTGAAGCAAAAACAACAGAATGAGAACCACAAGAAGAATAGCCCTGCTGACGACTGTTCCAAGCCTGAATATATCTCCTCAGTAATTCTCTTTAAGAAGTTTCTCTGTATATAACTTCTACTTTCACACATAATTAAGAGCTGTCATGATTCAGGTAAAGAGTTGCTGGAAGTAGGATAGTAATTGCAATCTTCCACCAGGGACAGATGTAATAAATAGTAAAGATCTCTCATGAAACAGTACCTGCCTCCAGAACAGAACTGCTGTCTGCCGCCTTCCGAAAGCATGTGGAAATCTGCTATGGTAACTTAACTTAGAAACAAGTAGAAACTTTGCTGGTTGTGCTTTGCATACAAATGTGTTTAAGAGAAAGAAGTAAAAGAGTATAAATGAGACTCAAACTAGCTGAACGTTTTGGAGGGGGGCTGAAGGTGTCACTAAAGAGGTTGGCACCTACCAGCACAAGTCACTCTCCATCTATCATACGCACCTCATTTTTCACCAAATGTTTAAAGAAACATAACTTGGAAATTCTTTGTAAACAAGCAAGATTTCATTTTTTAAAAATGCAAATAATTTACATACAGCTTTTTCACTTACATCCCTTTCTTTGTCCATCTGAAACACCTTTATGTAAAAGTGCTACAGCCTGCACATGACTCAACGCTATGAACTATGTGTTCTCTTCTCTTTTCCCACCTTTCAATAACATTCACAGCTCGGATGGAACATCACAGAAACCCTCAGAGGGTAGTTTCATTGTTATTCTGAAGGTATGTAATGTGTTTCTCCTCCGAGACCAATATCCCCAGTGGCATTTTTATCAAACCTGTTAAGCACTGATGTGGATGCATATGAATTATATCCTCCTTGCAACACACACCACCACTCAGAATGAAGCTCCTCAATGCCTGCTTCTGAAAACTGCTTCAAGCCTCAGACATTAAACAGTTGTACAGAACCTGATAAAGTTTTAAACTATTAGATGTAATGATTTGAAAGGCGACCCCTGAACTAAGACTTTCAACATTGTTTTTGCCTACTACAGCTAAATGAGCATTTGTCAAATGCTCACACCAAATAGCTGTAGAACAGAAAGGAAAATGATGAATACTTCATGTAGAAGGATTGCATTTTTTCCTCTTTCTGACAAAGTAACAGTCATCATTTTCTTCCTCTCTTCCTACACTCCCATATTTTCTACTAGTGATGTTTTTGAAGTTGGACATTTTGCTTCACCATTTTATCTGTCAAACCAGTCAAAACAAATCAATGATCTTACTGGAGTCCACTAATGTTTACATCTATTTTCTTCCCCGTCTTTACTTTCTTCTACTTTAATCAGCCGTGATAGTTTACAGTGATTTCAAACTACGTTCTTGAAGTGATGCATCAACAGAATTTAAAATAATCGTACATTATCAATTGATACCTAACTGAACAAGAAAAATTAAGTAAATAACTTCCAAAGAGGAACAAAAAGGGAATCTGAGGCTGCAGGAAGTTCAATCATTCAATAATGTTTCTTTGTTTTGATACGTGTAAGTAAATTATGATCGATGTGCTAAAAAAGTCACAGTAGAGTTTTAACTTGTAAACTAGCTTAATTTCATGGCTTTCCAATAGAATTGTCTTGCACTTGGGTTTAATATACAACACTCTTGAATTTTGATGTGTACTATCTTTTTTGGATAACCAGTTCTCTCAGTTTATTAATCAGCTCACCGTTCTTGGAGGTGGGGTGGCAGTGGTGAAAGCATTTCAAAATAGCTTTAATATATCAGCAGAGATACAAACTTCCAAAAAGTGAATAAACAAATGTTATCTCCTTATTCTAAATCCACCTCCATGACCTTCTTGTACTTACCTTGTTCCTTGAGGATGACTCTTTCTGCCTTTATTTTCTTTGACACAAAAGGGAAATTCTCTCTCCCCAGTTCTAGTAGTTGCTAAACTACTTACCAAAAGAGTGTTTTAAACAGCCAATAACTGGATATATCAGAAAAGCCAATAAGGACCAGCAGAAAAGCTGATTCCACTCTATGACAAAAAAGGCAAAGATGCTCAGAATCACTCTAGGAGTTTATTTCTTAACTGACAAACTTGAACAGGATCTGTTCCCAGGTGACTCAAAGAGCTGGCCAACAAATAATTTACCTAGAAGAAGAAAGTCTTTTGCTTCACTTGAAAGAACAGCAATGCTGCTTAGATTGCAGGGCAGCAAATTTGTTGTCCCTTCAGTGGATTGACATACTCTATTCCTCTAGACTGTACCTGAAATAAACTCTGGAAATGAACTTTAAGCAGCATGGCTGGGAAAGAACCTTCTCTGGCAGCAGAAGGCAAGAACAGCCTGCAGTCTCAGATGAGTGGAGAGAGCATCCAACCAATGTCTTCAAACCAATCTCAATATTACAGGTAATGCAGATCAGCTCTGCTAGACTAAGGCAATCTGGCAAAAGAAATTCATGAAACAACACCCTCTTAGAACATGTACATTTCACAAAACACAAACTGCTTTTCCCTTCCACTGATATAAATGTTAATTACTTTCAGCCCACTTACTGCACCATGGAACACTTTGGCACACATTCCTCTAGGTTTCTATGGCAAAATACACAAGCATGGGGCAGCCAGAAGACAAAGGTTCTTATATGCCTTATTCTTTAGGGTGAAATTCCCATGGCTGGTATTCCTTCAGTGATCTAAGATAGCCTCAAGTTATCACCATTTGGTTTTGCTGAAAAGTGGAAATTCTGCTGATCTTCCCCAAAGATCCAATTAATAGTTGTGCAGAACTACTTCACACTTATGAGAAAGAACACCAGGAGCATCAGTAAAGAGACTGGAATTAAGTTTTGAAACATTATGCAGGGTTTTATGTTTTTTAAGGAATTGTTACTGGGACAAGCCTATAAACCATCACGTTACAAACTAGTGCTAAGTATGCTTTTATTATAATAATTTTTCATACCATCTCTACACTATTGAAAGTCTTATTTTCTGTGAATAAAAAGGAAGGACTTTTGAAAGAAAAAAATGCTAGGAGCAGACAGCAGTTAGGAGCAGTAAATATGACCCCCGAACAAAGCACAGGATCACATTTTGGCAAACTATTAGCAGCCCATCTTCAGCTCTGGCAAGTCTCCTGTTTTTCTGCAGAACAGATTCCTTGTATGAAATTCCACTCTGTTTCTTCCACATCTCTCTTCAAGAACTGTGTTTACAAAGAAAGCAAAACATTGTATTAATGAGCATACATGACTTGAGTGACATGGCACATCAGTGGGGGGTTGACAAACTCCTCTTCAAAGTTCTCTTTTGTTTTGATGAAAACTCCCCAATATATTGCTTCCTGTTCAGGTGACAATCTGTGCTGACCTTTGTTCTGCTTAACTTGACCTTAATGCTTGCTGGACTTTGTTCTCCTTTTAAGATATACATGTATAAGGATTAACTTGGTTAAATTTAACTGAAAGTATGTCCTTTTAGGGTCTTTGTAGAGCCTCAAGATATTTTAATAGCTTTGCATATACAGGTCAAAATATTGAGTACTACTTTTTTAGGAGTGTAGCTCTGTATCAAATATTCTCACCTATTCTTGCACATTAGCATATTATTTTTCAATTGACTGAACTCAGCATTCTTCTTTCCCCACCTTACACCCTAAATCTACACTTTGACCAAAGGTGGTTTGAGCTATGAGGAAGTTTGGTTGGAGGAAATAAATTCCAGAGAGAAGCCATAAACATAAAAAATAGGGAAAGAGTTTAATCTTAAACTAAATTTATCTGGGGGGCAAGGAGGGAGTGCAGGTAAGGAGCTGTCATTTGAACTGCTGGCTGTTTCCTGTGCATCGTTTGCAGGTTTTGGTTTCTTATTAGGTCTGGGAGTTGTCTTTAGTCTCTATCTGCAACCCAGAGAGATTACATTCACCACTAGATGCCAAAGAATCTTGTATATAAGAAGCCACTATTTATTAATAAACATAAAGGGAAGCACTGATGTGCAGAACGGTTCTGCCACAGAAACCACTAGTTAAATGATGCAGAAAATTGAAGGAGGAAGGTAAGGAATAGATCCTGCAATGAATCTTGACATATCTTTTGGGAGAAGTCAGCACGCTTCCATCTAGTCAAGCTCTCAAGTGCTGCATTTACTCTCTTGGTATCTATTCCACCATCCTGCCAGACTTAAGATGTGTCCTTACATGCTGGCCAGTTAGGGCCAGTAGTGGACAACCAAAATAATCCCTGAGCAAAAATCTAGGTCAGAAATAATCCCTATAGTGGTACCACTAATTGGTTTGAGTAGGGAACCCTAAAGACACAGATGTCTGCTTTTCCCATTCTAGTACTGAAACATTTCCTGGAGGAAGCTCTGCCTGTGAACTACAAAGTTATGAGTAAAAAGTAACTTGTATTGATTTTTCTCCTACAAATCTTAACAGGTTTGTGCAGTTTTTGAAAGGAGTGTTGACAGAATCCTCAAATGGATTACAATGCCAGGAACAAAAAAAGTACTGTGATCTTTTATTGAAGAACTGAAAGTCTAAATTCAAAACCACTTCCAGCTTTAAAGAACCTTAATGCAGGAGACATAATTTTCACTTGTCACAGTGTATATTTTCTTTGAAGTTCTGTTCAGTTTATCCTGTCTGACTGCAGAGCAGAACACAGAGGTTGATGTTCAGCACATGGACTCCTTAATTGATGCATCGTGAAGTGGCATCTGGGATCCAGGCAGTACATGAACCAAATAATTTGCTAGATCTAGTCAATAAATACATGTCTGCAGTGTTTGAGATCCTGACCCTTACTTAGGTGGGTACCTGTTTTATGCTGGATTTAGAAGACACTGATCCTGTACCAGCCATTAAGGAAACACACATGTGCAGTATGTGTACATGGACTTTATATATAGGGCTCTGGATTGAGACTAAAAGTAGAGTCAATTTGTTCCTAAATAGAGCAATGTCAATACTATTGTTTTCTTTCCTTTTTTCTAAAGTAAGAAACTAGACAAGTAAGACGAAAAATCAATATTTTAAGTAAGAGCAGGACTACACAGGGAAAAAAAAGTGGCATATTAATATTTGGAAAGACATCCGTACTTTCCTCTCAGAACTCCTGTGGATTCTTAATTGATAAATTTCCATACCATGGTGCAAAATCATCATGTGCATAAATCAACAGTTACAGACTTTACAACTAAAAGTCATAAATGCTGGCTTAGATACTTGTCTCTTTGAGTTGTCTTCCTTGGGATTTTGATATCAGGATTTGAATATTACCACCACCATCCCCGATGACTCTGATCAGCATAAAGCTAATTAGGTGCTGCTATTAAAGGAGATTACATAAGACATTGACAGTTGGAAAGGCCTAATGACCAGCTGGATAGGGAAAAAAATCAGCCCATGTTGTTTAGTGATAAATTTACTAGAACTTCATAAGCATCTTATTTCAGCAGCTTCATTATTTCATTCTACCATCAAAAGAAAGACAAGAAAAAACTTACAAAAACCAAAATAAACCCCAAACCCAACACAGTTGGAAAGAACTAGAGATTGAGACTTGCTTGATTATACTCTCAGCAAAATGCATCATTAGTCGTGCAGGCCAGTACTGTTCAAAATATGAAAAACTTTTCTGAAGATCTAACATCTATTTTCATAATGGCAGCCCTTGCCTCTCTGTAAACCACCCAGAGGTCTGCAGTGCTACCCTAAAGAACAGTAATATGCATCCTTTGCATATGTGTGAATCCCCAGGGAAAGAGTGCTGAGACTGGAGTTAATGCCACCATGGAGAACCATTTATTTCCTCCAAGTGCTGCTGGATTCAGATAACCAAGATGAATAACTGGTAGTTATGAGAAGACAGCATGGTGGAGAAGCTCACGTTACAAAGAGTCAGAAGTGTCAGTGAAAGGAAGCCCTCCAAAAGGGGAAGGAAAGTAAATATCAACTCACTACTCTCATCAGTTGCACCAAATCTTTTTAAAGGGTAACCTCCCAAATATTTTTTTATTCCACATCATATCATTGAATCATTGAGTCCTAGAAAAAATAAGTGAAATGGACTTCTCAAAGTACTTTGGTCCAACTCTGGACTCAAATGGGAGCCAAATAAAGACTCAGGGTCTTAAGTGATTGTGTATTTTATAAAGTTTGATTCATAATTTCCAGTAAACCAGGTATATTTGAACCACTTAATATAGTCAAACAAGAAAAAAGCAAACCCCAAATCTTCCCCTTGGGAGAGCAGTGAGCCATTTTTACAATTTAAACTTTGGCTTTTTGCTCCATCTTTTGAAGTGAAAACACCACTTAGGGAATTTACAGGTATAAACCCCAACACTTCAGCCATCATATAACCCCGGGCCTGGGGTGCAAAATACATAGGAGGGTTAATTTCTTCCACATAATTTAAAAAACACTCAAGTTGAAAGCCTAGGCTGGCCCACAGTTCAAATAAACTTAGGTGTAAGTAAGCAATAAAACAAGTTATTCCTGCAAAGAATGAATCAGACAATCATGTTTTGAAAAGGTAACAAGTCATCTTTTTTCTAGCCAAGAGCTTCCAGATATTTAGTCCTCATATTTCACATTCTTTCTCTGTCAAGACAATGGCACTTCCTACAGCTTGTTTGTGTATCAGAGATCAAAATCACTGTGATTTGTGTAAACTCACCCTTTAGACCCCCTTTTAGAGCTCTGCAACTTGACACTCCAATCAAGCCTATACCAACAGAAAGTCTGTCCAAAAAAGCCCCCACCTCACCTCAGTTCAGCTTTTTTCACATCATAAAAAAGGACTTGCTCTGCCTTTCTGTTAATATCACTGTCATTACTCTCCCTAATCTCTACTACTTTGTATTATACTCACAATAAGCTGTTTTAGAGATTGATTAATAATCGAAGCAGAGCTGAGGCATTTCATCAATCTGAACAACAGATTATTGCTTTGTGTACCACAAAGAAAGACAGATTATCCTTTTATTATTGATTAGGCTAGCTACACTCCTACCAGTTCCATTGCCTTTATTTCTAAATATTTTTGCTCAGCAAGTTTTTAACTTGCACCAATCTTAAAGACAAAAAAACATTTCTTAGAGCTTTATGCCTATTGATCAGCTTTCTAATGTAATCCACCAGCCTTCCTGGGACAATATAATAGTTGTACAATACATTAGTCTATTTACAATGTCTTCTTCCCTCATAGAAAATACACTTAGGATACTTGTTCCTTTCATAGCCTTTTTCATCTTCCTTTTGTTGAGATACAATACATTCAATCTTGATTTTAACACTTCCAGAGAAGTGGTTACAACTTACAGGTAAGCACCCAATTTGCAGCATTTCACAAGAAAAGGAGCTTGACACTGGACTGCAGGGTTGGGAAAAGTGCTGCAGAAGGTGTAGAATGTCCTTCAAAAACTGGATAGAGTAGTACACTTCAACAAGAATAATCAAAGAACTAATTCAAAATAAGAACTAGCTTAAGTTGAGTTCAGACAACATTTCTATACAAATAACTAAAAATCTTTTAATACAGGCAGATATAAACAGGAATGTCATATGCAAGCTATAAAGCATCCTTCCACCTTCCCCAGTAGTGTCAGTATCTGCATATACATAAAATCCTCACAGCAACAAAATTAAGAGCTTTAGAAAACATGGGGTGGGGGAGAGTGGGGTAGGGGGAGTGTGGGGAAGGGAAGGAGGGCAAACAAAAAGAAGTCTTTACATGGAAAAACACATGTTCATAAACTTCAAACCATAGAAAAGCTACTAGAAAGGTAAAAGGAGACCACAGCTTCCATAGCCACTGCATAGGACAAGAATGGTGACTTTTCACTGCTGCCAAGGAAAGGGATCAGTAGGCAATTCTTTTTCACTGTAAGTTAGTGAAGAACTGGATCATGCCACTTAATACAATTCTGAAAACTATTTCACTAGAGATTTTTTAGCAGAGATAAAAGTTTGAGACAGCTCAATGGATTAGATGACTGCTCCAGTTTCCTTCAGCCCTGTTTTTCCTGATTATGTGAATGCTTTCAAACAAAATATTTACAGGCATCGTTAGTGCTACGATTTGTTTATTCTCAGATTTACCAGAACAAAGCAAGGCAATTTTATGTGAAACATTTGTTAGGAATTTGCTCTCTAACCTTGACTTGGACTATGGAAGTACAGAACTATTATTCTCTGCTTAAAGTATCTGCATAGTGTGCCAAGATACTGATGCAAAATTGAGACTGCAGTGCAAATGCAATTCTTCATTGCTGTTGCTGAAGAACATTTGCTGTGTTAATGTCAGTATACAAATATTGTATTCTCTACAACTGGAACATCTACTTTCCCAAGTGAGATCCCTTGTACCACTATAGTATCATAATTCTTCTTAATTCCTCGGACACTTGAACAAAGAAACTGGTTTTAATCTTGCTTATTTACCAATGCATCCATTTGCTTTCAGAGACCTATGGTCTTCTTGAGTGATCTGCATGGACTCATCTCCTCCAAGACCTAGCTTAAACAACATAAGGCCCTACTGACAGGTCTGACTATCCCTCTTTAATTGCAGGCCCTAGAAGCAATTTAAGAGGTTACAATATTTATTGATTAAAAAACACACTACTGGAAAACAAATACATCAATTAAACAAGCTAACTAATAAATACAGAGCTACCATTAATATAGAATTCTGTCATTTTGTGCACTAACACAATTATAAAGTTGTGTCACTCTTAACTGTTACAAATCACACACAATAACTACAGAATTAAACCCTACCACTTCTTAGGTGCTGTTCACAGGTGTGAATAGTTGAGCATGTTTCCATTTAGCCTTTGTAATTGTGAACTGACAAGTGTTGGAAATGGTTTATCTGGTTTAAGTGCTTAAGAAACTTGAGACTCAGGCCAAGACTTGGTCCTTCCATAGGCCAAGATGAAGCCTCTGTACTCTCTGCACGAAACCTCTGCTGAGAGCAACAACATAACCTGTGCAGGGCACAGACTGCTGCTGTGTAGCAAAAGAGCAAAGGGCTCCTTTTCCAAACTGGAGCACTGGAAGGTCAGGCTGGCAGCTGCTGCTGCTAACAGGGAGGCTGAGGGTGCTGTAGGGGTGGCCACTACTGCTGGGAAAGGAGGACTCTTGTAGAAGCCGCAATCAGCGCTTGGTCTGCGCGCAGCAGCAGAACAGAAATCTCGATCTCTGCAGCTTTTTTCCTTCCCTTGCAGGTCCCTACCCTGTTTTGCCATTTCTCACCCTTACACTTTCACAGCAAGGGTTTTTATGCACCTGACCCTCTTCTTCCAGAGCAACCAAATTCTGCCTGTACTGCTGAAAAGCCTTGCAGCTAGTGTCACACCAAACTAAAATAAATCAGCTTTGAGAGGAGTAGCTTCTTCTAATAAGACAGAAGCTGAAGCAGGTTCTTTGCCAAGAACATCCTAGTTTCAAGATTATGTATTAAGTTGGCCAAAAAACCTAAGACTGTTTCAAAGCATTTGTAACAGAAAAAAGCATTCCCACCCGGTATATTTTTTTAATTTATTTCATAATTCTGCCACAGCACACCCTGAGGAATTTATTTCTTCTCTCCATTCTGGCTCAAACCTACTGTGCAGTGAAGCCAGGCTCTCCCTGTAGATATTATCTTTCCTCTTAGAAGAGAAAATGATTCATCTTACTTTGTTGTTTGACTAATATGTCTAGTTACTTTCAAAATATATTTTCTTTTTAAATTCATCTCCAGTATCTGATCACTGTCATCCATTACATACTGATTTGTCCACTGCTGATTTTTGAACAGCAGATACATGTTAAATTTAAAATGGACTAAACCAGTTCTCTTTGTCCTCAGTGCCTGTGTTATGTTCCAAAAAAGCCTCTGGGTGTTAAGCAACTGTTCCGGGGGAACAATTGAATAATAAGATGCCAGAAACTGTGGTGTACTGAGAAAGAAAGCCACAGCATGGTGATGTTGAGAAGCCGTGGCCTGAGAAGTGACCATACCTTTCCCTTCCTGGGAAAGGGAGGGGAAAATATACATTTCTCAGAGGGGACAAGGAAAGTTCCCCAATTCCTAGGCAAGGCTGTGTGCAGTTGGCAGGAGAGGAAACAAGAGGGGACAGAGAGAGAGATTTATAAATCTGTTCCAGTTGTGCTCTCCCTCACCTATATAATGTACTTAGAGTCAGGTAAAATTCAGTCTTCATTCTAATAAATCTGGCTTTTTCATTTAAAAACCTTTTGATTTTTTAAGAGCTTCCTATAAGGAAAGACCTGATCGCACTCATCTCAAAGTTCTGGCCACATCAGACTTTGTGGGCATTGCCAAGACTGAATGGTGACAACAGCAGCATCTTTATGCTTCTAATCCAAGGTTACAAATAGAGATTGGTCTCATTTCAGCCTTACATCCAACTATGGAGAAATTGATAAAGTGTTCACAGTAAAGGACTATAGTTTGAATACTGTCCCACTGGATTTATTGCAATGACTCCTACTGAAGTATAATTTGTCACTAGTCCAATTGAAGAGAACATTTTATCAATTACTACTGTTACATCTGTTTGGTCCCTACCCTCAAAGGCAAAAAGGTTTGGCTTGCACATTTTTCTCCTCTTCCCTCTAAATATTTGTAACAACTACAGTTGTGATAAAGCTCGCTCGTATTTGGATTGACTAAGATGTACAAAATAGCAGTTCTCATGTTGCTCAAAGCAATTAAACAGTGAAATAGAAAGGTTTTATATGTGCATTAAGAAACAAGACCACAAAAGACATTTTCCACATGTACTTTTTTACACAATGAACAGCAATTTCCTGCCAGATACTAATGATGCTGTTAATTTCAGTTGCTTTCTGAAATAATAATATAGATCTGTGAGTCAGAACTAGTTCATATTTTCTAGTAATCCCATACTTCAAAGACTCCCTGCCCAGCAAATAAGCTCTCAATTTCTGCATTCTTTTTTCTCTTAAATGGTAGAATCAGCGAAAGATGACTCAGGGGACATCACCTACATGAACACCACAGACCCCTGCTCCAAATAGGTTTATGTAAGGCCTTGCTTTGGGTACAGTAAATTTTGATTCCATTATCACGGTAAACTGAGGCACACAGAGGACTATTTCTTGGGTCTCTGACTAGAGATAGTACTGAAGTACTGTTGATAACACTGAAATAATATGTATTTAATAATTAATGCAGGAAGAAAAATTTTCAGCCAGGTATAAGAGGAGGAGTACTCTGCATACACTACCTTGAATAATAAATTAATCTTAGAAACAATGGACTGTTCTGCTCTCAGAACTTCCATTGGCCAAAACGTCTCACTATGCAACTATAAGACTAATGGCATCCTTTCATACACTGGAATTGGTTCTTATCTTCTCACAGGATTGGTTTAATTATGCTTTTAATTTTTTTTCTTTTTCTTCAGGGTTCCAAACCTCTAGCAAGCACCTTTTCACCCACTGCTTTCATTCCGCAACCACGTTTTTCACCTGTGGTTCTGTTTATTGGCAGGTTTAGGAATGTATCTGGAAAGCACTTTGCAGACAAAAGCAGTCTTCACTCCAAAGCAACTGGAAGCTGTATGGATTAAGTTAGCACAATACAGAAATCAAGTCAATAAACCTACTGAAAGGCATGCTAACATTAACTTAAATTCTGTTTCATATTGCTCATATTGCCACAGCTTCTGGTTGGCTCAGTGCTGTCCTGGCAGACATTCCTGTCTGCCTGAAAAACGCAGGAGGCCAGATTTATCTTCTGTTTGGTATCTGCAATCTCCAGAAGCTATTGGTAACAAGACTTATGAGACCAAAAAACGTAAAGATGGACCAAAAAAAAATTCTTAAAATAGGTACTTAAAATACATATTCTTCATATTACGGGTGTGTTCATATTACCATTTCCGTTTGTATGAGAAGCACATTTCTGAAGCAAATCCCCTGATTAGACTACAGCTTGTTGGCAGTGCACTGTCCTCAGCATCATGTTCTAGTCTACATATTTACTCTCACTGCTTGCTAATCGACCCAGTCATTTGTTCTCAGAAGGCTGAACACTCATCTCTGGTAGAGCCCCCTAGAAAAGAAATCTGTTTTATTGTGTGTTCCACCATTTGGCAATTTGTTGCTGTTACATATTTGGACAAAGGCCTTTCAGCAGCAGTATCGGGGGAGGCTGGAAGGGAAAAAAATAGTTTAAAAAAGGTAGCAATTCCAGTTGCCATAACCATTTCAAATGTCCATCCCAGGGAATTTTTTCTGTACAAGCTGAATTGGAGGGCTTGAGAGAAAGAAGGAGTCGAACTAATGGTGGAAAGAAACTCCCACATGTCATCTGTGGGTTCAAGTCTTGGGTCCAAATCTCTACATCACCAAAACCATCAAACATCACAAGCCTCACATTCCAAATGTGTATCAAGCATTTGCTTACATGGAATCAGTCTCTTCCATCATGCAACCAAAAGCATCTTCAGAAAAAAGCAAGGCTGTCAATTAAAATAATAAATAATAATAAAATTACAATTTTCTAAGCAGTTACTTCACCTCATCCAACCAGTTACAAAAGCGTTCACAAACTTATAAATTTAATTCTTCAGTTATCTAAAAGCAACTCCTCATAAAAAAAAAAATCTCAAATTTTCATCTTATTTGCATTTATTTATTTATGTAATTTTAAAGTTCCAGGGAGGGCTCAATAATCAGGCAGTTAAACGTTCCTCAAGTTCTCCACTAATTACCTCATGATCTTGTTTGTCCTCTTGGTGTAACCACCACCCCCTCACCCTGAGTGGCCCTGCATTGTGTTGATATTGAGCCTTTGTTTAAAGGTCAGAGACAGATTCAAAGGTATAGTTATTAAAACAATGAGAAAGATTGCCTAATTCCCATTATCTGAATTCTTTTGTTATTTACTACTACTTTGCAGACAAAAGGGCAGAATTATTCATGATAATGGAGAACATTAGGGAAGTCATCTTTCAATTGGTTAAACTAATTTAAGCTTATTTCATTTTCTCACAACAGTTCACACCAACTCCAAGAAAACATTAACTGTGAATTTCCATTTATTATTTCTTTGTCAGTGTTCAGGAATTGGTGTTTTCCTCTGAACGAGATCATTCCAGATTCTCATAACCAATCTCAGATGTGATTCTGATATATAATACACTTCTTGTTTACTCTGAAGAGACACCGTATGTCCCGTATGGAAATGAATTCACACAATTTCTCTTAAGTATTTAAGACTAACACAGTACCTGTATATAGTGATATTTTCAGCACTATTATGACTTTTTAAAGTACATATATAGATTATATGCTGTACTCCTTGTACTAGCAAATTTTCCCTCAAAACTGCATGTCTGTATTTTGGAACTATTGACAATACAGTACTCTCTCTGAACTGTTGATATTATGCCCAAAGATGACCCATGAACACTACTGCTGTGCACTTACAGTTCAACATAATTCCTAGTCAGAAAATATTACATAAGAGCTCACTGGGGTCTCAGAGCTTCACTTCTGCTCTAGTTCTCTAGCTATGAAATGGTGCTTGTCTGGTATGGTTTGGTCACTGCTATGTGAAGCAGTGTGCAGAAATGATTGAGAAGGGCAGGCATTTAGAAGCACATCTGCAACGTGGACCACCTTGACCTTCAAAGTGAATTCCCACTGACCCCAAAACATTAGGAGTGCCTCATTTCCCTATATTCTACTGGGGTTGGAGTATCTCAATTTGAGCTACAGAGTATTAAAAACTTGAAAAATATCTATTAAAATAGTTAGGTATCAAAACCCCATGCTCAGGTCTTTATTCGTTCACTATATATAAGAGGGTAGATTTAGACTAGATATTAGGAATAATTTTTTTACAATGAGGGTGGTACAACACTGGCGCAGGTTGCCCAGAGAGGTGGTAGGTGCCCCAGCCCTAACATTCAAGGTCAGGTTGGATGGGGCTCTGAGCAACCTCATCTATTTGAAGATGTCCCTGCTCACTGCAGGGGGGTTGGCACTAGGTGACCTTTAAAGGCTCCTTCCAACACAAACCATTCTATGATTCTATAATGGCTAAAGAAATGTTACAGCAGGCAAGAGCATGTGCTCATTTACCTGGAAGAAGTTTTTGTTGTTACTTTGACCACTCATCCCTTTCCAAATCAACCCAAACTTCAGAAGATTCTCTTGAAAAACTACTGAAAAAACAAAATTATCATTCTTTATGTAGTCAATCAAGTAACTGCAGAGAACAAGCCCACAAATGGAAGTGGAACTCTTACAAAACGTCCCTTTCCTCTGAAAGGAAGCTTAGGAAAACAACTCTGTTCAGGATGGGAGATTGACTTTTTAAGGGCTTTACAGATAGGGAAATATGAAGAAATACTTTGTGATGCTAATAATGTTTTGTTTGTGAATATTTTCAACATTTCTTGTGCTGACTCCTAAGTATGACACTCTCAGGACTTGTAAGGATAGTGGTAGAAAAGGTGGCACAACACAGCAAAAGTGCTCCAGAGCTCAAGACCCAACTACAGGCCAATAAAGCCTGCATACATATTTTCAAATAATGGTGGCTAGATAATAATCCAAGTGATACCTGTGTGCGTGTTTTATTTTGAGATCCTATTACATCTATCATCCCTCCACTATGTAATGCAAATACTCCACCTGTCAAGATCAGGTCCAGTCATATGGAGACATCCTAATCAATTCCCCTAGTTACCAAACCCAGATGTAGAGCTGTTCCACTCCTCACCACACCATTTCTGAATCAGCTAGCTACAGCAAATCTTGATGAAAGATCAAATATAGCATGTATGGTGGTGGTGGGAAGGTCTTTCACAACACTTTTTCCCTCTTGACAAAATTCTGTGCCTGCCTATCATAACACCAGCATAAAAAGAATAAAGTTTTCACACTAGGTTTTGGAGAATTTTCACTTTGGCAACACATCAAATGCTTTCACGTCTCACAGTTTCAAAAAGTCAAGTGTTGTGGGATGCATAGGTTACAGTTCCACCAACACTGCCAGCTCTGGAAAGGAATTTAAGAGCTCTGGGCAAATAGATCCAACACAGTAAGACAGAACTGGCAGCATTTCACAAACTGTTTGTGTGCCAAAATGACAACGTCAGGCGGTGAGTCAGCTGTACGCCGCTATGTTCCCTGGCACACTAGAAAAACCCCATTATCAGTGCTGCTACATGGGGACCAATAATGATATTACTGATGCTGCTTTCATGCTCAAAGTCACAGCAGTAGGATCTGAAGCCTTGTATTAACTTCCCTGTGTTTTCTTACTTCACCCACTGCTGTGCAAGGCAGAGACAAAGGAAGTTGCAGCACATAATATATATTCATCATAGCTAGTACAGCCTAATACAATAAAGTCAGTGCCAGAGTGTCACTTGTCACTTTCAGAGCCTGAGATGAAGTGATGCCATCTGTGAGAGAAAATAAAATGGGGAAATGACTCACAGCATACTCTGATAAAATGGCACAACCACTCTGGAGCTGGAGAGAAAATGACGGAGGAAGGGCAATCAGAAAGCCACAGCACTAGTGATTACCTCTTAACTCATACAAAGACATATGTGGTTGTAGTCTACAGAAGTGTCACTTGATAAACCTGCTATGCACACCTGCACTTTTATCCTAGTTGCATTATATCTGCTAAACACATGTGCATTTTTCTGACTGTGCTTTCCTGAAGGCCCAAGGATAGATTTGGAAAGTTAGAATATAATTAAGCAAATTCAAATTCATGGGAACAATCAATAGATCATTAATTAAAACTTAATTAATTCCAAAAGATTATTTTATAGTTGATTAAACTAATCAAGTACTTGCAACTAGCAGACTTTCAGCACCTAAATTTCCTTTTAGGTAGTTCTCTGTCCAAAGTGAAAAATCTGGCACAACATCGATACTCAAGTTGGGCGTTCAAGAAATAATCAAAAATATTTATCATTCTGCTTTTTTAACAATTCTACTTTATACAGTTCTACAACACCTCTAGACATACTAGAAGTAAAGTAAGCCTAAAATTGCAGATAACACATTAGCTTTTAAAAACTGAAAGTGCATTTTTCTATGAACGTAGTTTTTTTTAAATGCTCTAACCAAATCTTTTGTGATATCCAACAACATCTGCTATAAAACATACTTTGTTACCACAGAGGACAGTGTACATTTTCTTTATTAACTGACAAAAATAATCCTGCTGCCAAATAGACTTCAGCTTGACCACAGATATTGAACTGGCAAGGTGCTAATCCCATCTTTATTTATAACCAACAGAAGGCTGCAACTTCAACCTTCAGCTACCAGGTATTCCAGATCTCTGAAGCCAGTATGTCAGTTTTTCACTGCTGTGCACATCACTAGCTATTTCTGATCCACCTAGTCCCAAATGAAGATCACATGTGTAGCTTTTTAAGGATACTATTGGTGTAGTAAGTAACATGGAGTCCATTGGTTAGCTCTTTCTGTCATAGGTAATAATAATTTGTATCATACTTTATTAGGCTGCTAAAGGACACATCAGTAGCAGATGGTTATTTCTAGAGGTGAGGGTTTAAATTCCCACATCATTCAGCACCAAACTGCAAAAAAAACGCCAAGAACACAGCATGTTTTCATAAAACCTTACCAGCTATCAGCCACTCAAGAGAAAAAAGTTTGTACAAATGCCACATAACTATATCACACGTATACATTCATGTCAGGTGGTCAGATACTGTAAAATCAATTACTGCTTTTTGCCCGGGTATTTGATGAGTTCTTCAGTACCATGAACACAGATCAGACTGCTAAACCCTTGCTTGATGTTATAAAGGTATTTCTTTTCTCCTTTATGTCAGATAGCATTATTGATTTAGCTTACTAATTTCTTACAGAAGCACCAAAATAGGGCTTCCATTCACCTATGCCAGATTCATCTACAGGTCTGCAATTATAGATCTCTTGGAGATACATGTTTCTACCATGACAATGAACACAACTGAAAAATGGATAACCTGTTTGGTTGCTTTAACAACATTTAATGGTATACACTTCTGTGTCTGCTTATAAGCAGCCCAAAAACTATTTTTTTTTCCTTCTTCTATCTTATAATTTAAAAGATGAAGAATCTGTAGTTTCATTATCTGAGTAAAACCATTAAGGTGATTTGATCACCTATGGTAAAGTCACCTCAGTTAGAAGAGTTGCTGATTTCAGCTAAGCCTTATACCAGAGCCCCAAGTGCTCCACATGCAAACTGGAGAGCCCTGGCCCAAGTCTGCCTGCAGTGCAGGGCAGCTACTTGTTACCTTACAGATCATGTCACTTCTGATTGATGTCAGATCCTTTTCAACTTCCACAAAAGCCAGATACTGATAACTTTACCCAGTAATAGTGAACTTCAGCAAGTTCAGACTTCCCCAAAAGCTACCAGTTCAGCCAAGTAAGTTAGCTGACAATCCTGCAAGCTGTGGCAGGGAGAAGGCCCTTACTGAACAGCAAACTTTGAGACACTGAAATCCTGTTGTGATTCAGGCTCTCATGCCCCAGTGGGTTTACTGTATGGCAGTACCTCAGTGAAATATCATTTTTATGTGTCTACAAAGAACAAGGTTGTCTACCAGTACTGAACATACAAAGAGAATCAGGAACACCATGCCTGCTGTCCCTCCACAGGACAAGTCTGTCTTCTAGTCACTGCTCCTGCCTCAGTGCCCCCCCTTCTGCCCAAGTCAGAGTTAATGACTTCCGAAGCAGATGGCTGCTGCTGGTAAATAGATAAATTATAGCCAGCAGAAGGCATGAAGCTCGGGATCACTGCCATAGTGAAAAATTGAATCCTCAGGAAACAATATTATATATGGCTTGACACTGCATCTAAAAAAATATAACCTAAATTTTTAGAGCCCAGTACGCTTCACAAAGAAAGCTGATGGTTTCCTTTCTTATGCCTGAAGCTTTGCAGTCACTGGGTTTCTGAACTGTGTTTTTTTCATTAGTCTTATGCTTCCAAATATAATCTATTATTTGGCAGCAAAGGCAGCAAAACATTTGTTCCCTCTCAGTACAGCTGCAACCAATTGGATTTTAAAAAATGGTATTGAAGATCCAACAGTTCTCTATCATCTTGATTTTTCCATGGTAACAAGTATTGTATTTTTTTCCTTGGGGGGTAGGGTGGGAACAGGATGAAGAAATGCATTTCCTGTGTTCTCTGCTTTTCCAATTCTGATCCCCCTCCCACTGATAGAAGGGATTAGGCTAGACTCCAGAATTGCATACCATGAAACTTTTTTAAAGGTGTATTTGTATAAAACAATCTTTTCTCTTTTTCCCAGGCATGCAAATATAAAGAAATTCCAAACTATGTGATTATATCTAAACATGAAGATGGCACTGTAGAGTTAACTGTGGCCTTTTACTTAGAATCTCTGAAAGGAAACCAAGCAAATATGCTCCCCTTTCCTGTACATGGTGATGCTGCTTAAAATCCATCCCAGGTTCTAACATTGATTCTTCAGTTTGACTTGATCAATATTTAAGCTAGTCAACTTTGACAGATATTTCAACATGAAGTTTCTGGCAATTGTTATCCTTCTCTATAATAAATTTTCCTGTATATTTTAGTGTGATTAGCTATCTAGAGTACCCTACCAACCGAAAAACACCAAAACAAGCAGGATTTGACACCAAAATAAGCAAAGCCAAATTTAGATCTGCAGCCTTCATCTCCTATTAGCACTGCAAGTCAACAGACTCCTTTCCTGTGAAAGCAGACCAGTTTCCTAAATTTCAACCAGTTAGGCCAGGACAAACACATCGAAGGCATGAGTTTTGCATTAATGCAGTTACAGCTTATCTTTCAGTGCTTGACAACGTTGTCTATAAGTCATTTCTTGGATGACTTTTCAGGGGAGGAAATTGAAAGAGTACTAAAAAAACAAACCAAGAATAAAAAAAAAAATCAACTCAGCACACTAGATAGTTTTTTTTAGTTACTGTATCACGTGCATGGAAGCCTACAATAATGTTTTTAAAGTCACTTTGAGGAGCACAGGCTCATGGTAAACAGTGTCATATTTCATAATTACTAGAGCAAGGGTGATTCACAGCAGATGCCACATAACTGACTCCTGGCAGAACACTGCTGGATCCGAATGTGCCCCATTAGTGTTTTAAGGGGTTTAAAGCATGAAATACTACAAGGCAGAATTATGCAGGTTGACAGCCCACGATCGATACTGTTACGATAAGTACTCCCTTTATTATCTCAGTTATAACTACTAACTTCCATGTGCACAGCAGATCTCTCTGCGTGTTGAGTGTTTCTGTACACTGTTCATTCTGCAAAAGGAAGTCTGATAAATTGCATTGCAGCCAAAGACTGAACTTCAATATCCCTGCATTTTTTTAAAAAGCAAACACTCGGAGCCATCCAAACACATGCTTACGCTCCTATGAAGTAAAAGCTGAGGTATAAGAGAATGGACATCTGCAGAAGCCATGGCATTTATTCACAGGCTGCACTGTTGAGCTATTTTTTTTCATCTGTAAGTATTGAACCCTACATGAAACAATATACACAATGTCACTCAACTCCTTTGAAGAAATATCTACAGATTTTAAAACACTGATTTAACGTGATGACTGTCTTCATATGATGAATCACGTGAAAAATGTAATCATTTACTAGAAACTATTAAAAAATAAGTTCTTTTGAATAAATGTTGAAGAACAAAACTCAAAAAATACCTAATTTTACAAACTATCAAGCAAACACATTTTTTAATAACTTGTTCCCTATCTTCATTTGTTAAAAGTTTATATTTGCTTGTTTTTAAAAATGAGCTTCAGCAATCTTTTATTATATGGTCATGAATATTTCATAATACTCTTTGAACACAGGCTATTCTAAAGAAAAAACAAATGGAGACAAAACCCAGGGTTGATGAAACAAACAAACCCAAACAAACCCCTAAAACAACAAAGGGGAAAGTCAATTTCAGCCACTTTTTGAAGTTGACCAAATGATTCAGTTGCAGCTATGAGACAAAAATGTAGAGATTAAACAAGGAACATAATTATGTCTTTCGGTCAGAAATCACAACTTTACAAGTTGTAAATCAATATAAATGGAAAAACTATTGACATTTCTATTCTCCATTTTATTGCTAGGGAAACACTCTAATTAAAGTATGCATAGCTGGCCAAACTTGTAAATAAATGCTTCCTTGGCTATTTACTACATCCAATCTGAAGACAGTTCACTTCATATGGCAGTAACTTCACAAATGTTTTAAGACTTCAGTTTTGCCACACCAGGGAATTACAGAACACAATTCCTTCTTCCCAGTTGCATCATGGCACCAGATATATTAAACAAGTGCCAAAACCCAGTTTTGCCAAAACTAATGCCCCTACTCTTTCCTTCAAATTCTGTAATTCAGTATCTATCTGGCCAAAGGGTAATTTGATATAATTCACTTAATTTCTTCCCCTGCCCTTTTGCTTAGAGTCTCATTGACAAGACAGACAGTGTCACATAAACCTGTGTTTCTGCTTGGATTAATTTCAAGTCACAGGAGTCTTACATGACTTGCACACACTTACCAGGTACTCTGATTAGCACCATGGAATGTCACCATTTTTCACATTTAATGAACGTAACCATTTTCCAGCATCTCATGCAATTTTCCTTTCTCATCCTACTTTGGATTAAAATTTCAAGGCTTGAAGGGCTTTCTTCACCTTCGACAATACAGGAGTCTGACAGTTCCCACAGTACAGGGAACGGAGGACCTTCCCATCTCTGAGTAGAAATGAGCTATGTACTGCTTATTCCCCCTCCAGTTAAACCCCTGAAATACAGGCACTAGCCTTTTTTGTTTGTTCTTTTTTTAACCACATCATAGGGGAACACTTCAAAATTTCAACTTCATAGTTGCTTTTCCATAACACTGCATCCCTATTCTGTAGCCTCACCACATCATTAGTGTGCTCCAGGACACAATGGTATTGCTACTGAGACACATCATGTGTTATAGATAAATGAGCAAAATCTAGCTTTACAACAAGACCTGCAACATTTAGAACCTTATTAAATTGACAGTAGTTACTTGCCTGTACATCACCCTCTGTGGGGGGTTTCACCAAAATTACATCATTCTACTGTTTGACAACTTTATACAATTAAGAACATACAGTTACAACCTTTTACCTGGTCTCTTCAATTACCATTTTTGATAGCTTTGTGCCACAATTTATTTCTCAAAATCATTGTCTGATTTCCACAAGTCAAATCACTCTGCTTTCTGACCTTATTCCATGGTAGCACTAATTCTCAATAATCATGCTGTGTTTAAATTCTTAAGTGATAGAACTTAACATACACAAATGGCAATCAAATCCTTACATTTTTTTTGTAACTACTTCTCAATTTCCTAAGTGTTTTCCCTTCTTTACTTGCACTCCCCATCCCTCACCAGCCCCTGCCCCCCAGCAGCACATGTATTCCTATAACCCAATCTCCCAGTACAGTACCAGGTACCTAATGAGGAGGCAGGGTCAGTGCTCATCCAATTTTCCTCCCCCTAAATATGTTGTCAACAAGATAAGTAAGTGTTACTGAACAAGTAAGCAAGCACTTTTTCATTATTCCAGGCCCTCAAAAGTAAATTTAGTTGATCACAGATGCAATTTCTACAGAAAACCCACACGGTCCCAGCAACAGCCTGCTGCATCCTCCATATAGAAGTTCCTTATGGCTATTATTACTGACAGCTTGTTTGCAATCGCAGCTGTGGTTCTCATCTTGAGAAACATTCTCTTGTTTACTTACACTTTTATGTTACATCCTCTGTATTGACTTCATATATGCAAATCAAAATGAGCAGTTTCTACCTTCTGTCCAAGTTTGCATGCCATAATGTACCAGATGTATTGAAACATGATACATTTTTACACTGAAAAAGCAGCAATTCATTTTCAGGTATCATGCTGTAATTTCTGTACTACAGCAACATATCCACAAGACTGTTACTTCCCACTTACGAATAGTGAAACCAGAGAAAACTGCAAGAACTTTTATACAGGCAAACTAATAATTAGAATTAAAGGTCAGGCAACTCTTAGTGAAACTCAGACTACAAAAACTACCTCATACTGGTTACTGTTGTGATGGGCCATGGGTATCTCCCTCAACAGCAGACAAAGTTTAGAGTTATTCTGAAGAGAGACTGGAATAATTCCTTTCATGGTACACAACCGAAAGAAACACTTCATTGTAGTTTTGCAGTTATTCCAGTTTTACTATTTGAAATGCCAAAGTAAGTCATGTCATGAGCAATCTGACCACACATGGGGTGGGGGGAGAACAGCATCCTGACAACTGGAGTTTACTCACCCTGTTCTAAAATACAGCACTCAAGTCCATTACACAGCATTCCTTCCGTAATAAGCAATGCTAGTTCAGTCTGTTCAAGCTATGGCTGTGTTTTGTAATTTTTAATAAATCAATTAGCATTACTACACAAAAGGAAAGCTGTTTTCAAGATATTACTATTTCAAGCTCAGTTTTCAATACAATTAATACAGGATGGTTCCCATGACAGATAGAACAGACAGTTCTGCCAAACGGTTGGTGGTTGTGTGTTTTGTTTGGTTTTTTGATTGTTGATATTTTAATATATTTTATTATATATACATTTTTATATATTATATACAGAATGACTAGCTAAGGAGTAAATATTGTTACCTACGTAAACCAACAGAAAACAAGCTAAGTAATACACTTAATGTTTACACTATCACCAGTCCTATACCCATTATTTCTACAGACTACTTCAATCTTCTCCAATACAAATTATTGAATGGGTATTAGAATATGAAATGCAGCCATATCACTAGAGAGAACATCCTGCCTCTGATCTTCCTGCCAAGCTCCAACTACTCTAGAAATGTCCACACTGTGACAAGAAGGGTCCCTAATTCTCAAAACATTGGTACCAAACAAATGAGATATTTAAAAATCATCCAACAAGAAAAAAAAAAAAAGGTTTCCAAGACCTCCTCTCCTTATTATTCACACATCTATGGGGCACTTCCCAAGAAATGTTATTTTAGAAACAGTTCAGCTAAATAAGGGTCCATTCAAATGACTGTTAGGACAGATAAAGGACCAGCTTAACCTCTGTTAATTTGTACATTTTTTCTCTAGGCTGTTTCATCTAAGTGTTATTGAACACGACTTAAAATAGCAGTATTTGAATACTTTACCTTATTTCAGTAGGAAAAAAATATCAGGACTGTTCCTCTAAGGCAGTAACTTTCAGAAATTTAAGCTACTCATGGCTGCAAGCAGTCACAGGGATATATTCAAGCGCATGATCAGTCTTTGTTGTATAACAAGCTCCACAGAGATTGTTATTAGTCACAGATCATTATTCCCACAGTTACAAAAAATCTGTGCTCAAAATAGTACCTCCCAAGGAAAAAATTTCACTGCAAAGGCAATACGACTCGTGATGACAATCCTCAAGTTGGAGAATAAGGAAGAAAAATTGAGAGCTTACCCCAGATCATCTGACATTTCAGGAAAATCAGCAAAGCAATCAAAACTATCTTCTAAATTACGTTGCACATCAGGGACTGCAGCAGAAGGGAAATACCCATGTATACTACAGAAAAATGAGTATATTTACCATTTTATGTTAATTCAACTATGAAAATATATTTTTAAACTCAAAGTATTAACGTGCTCTAGATTTTGGCCCCAACACGTGAGAAAATAATTTTATGGCTTAAATTTCATAAAACTTGACCGAGATACATTTCCAGAAGAAAAACCAGCACATTAGATAGCAGGTGCAAGAGGAATAGCTTGAGATGTATGATCTTAGCTGAACTGTGCTTGTATCAAGTATGCATTAATGTGTGAGATCTCATTAGCAAGGAATTACTACGTGTTTCCTAGAGAGAAACAGACCCTTTTTGTATTTGCTATACAGCAAGCAAGAACATCCTTCGCTGATAACTCTTAACTTGCCAACTGAGGAAAACAGGTACAGAAAAGGCTGATGGAGCCATCATCATCAGGACAGATGTCACTTTATTAGGGAATACACAGGAGCATCTCAGCTCTCAGTTCCAAGGTTGGTTAAGACCAAAGACTGAGACTAGCGACACTGATTAGAACTAGTAAGGGAAACAAAAACACAATAAGGAACGTGTTTATTCATGTTTTGTTCCTTTAAATCCAGGAAAGTTACATATAATAAGTACATAAACCAAAAAACATGTTCTCAACAGAAGGTAAAAACACCTGCTATTAAAATGGCATTAAGCTGTATCTATGGCCAATTCACTTTCACAGAACTCCACATGATCCATTTAGAAACACTCTTCCAACAGAAAAAGCAAGTAACCACATACCAAGCTAATCTTGCTAACAAAATAGCTAGTGAGCACATGGACTTGATGCACTAGGATGATTTCTGAAATGTCATCGTGTGCATGATTACTCTGCAGGGCTAGACTATATAGTGCTTGGTTAAGCAAGATCACTTCAGGAAGACATTGTCCATAACATTTTTATCAAACAAATACACCTAGAAGTAGCAATGCTTTTACTTGAACTATTATGACAGCAGATGCAGCATTAAAAAACCCTAAATGACAAGATCTAGAGCTTGAAATTATCCATGCTGTTGTCACAGCATAGCATGGACAAATACAGCTTGAACAACTGCAATAAACATTCATGCCTTTAACCACAGAAAGAGGTGTCTCACGCCAGAGGTATCTGTGTGTTTACTAGATTGGTGTATCCACATTCCCATTTAGTTCACAGCTGTGAGAACTGTACCTCTTGATCATTCCCACTAGAGGACAGACATTATTCACATCTTCAAATTATGCAAGTGTGTTGTTCTGGATTCCTTTTGAATGAAATTAAACCAAAAGGTGTGTTCAAGTAACAACTTATGTATCCTAATCACTATAAGATTTTTGAACCTACAGGACCACACCAGAAATAGGTTCAGATACACATTCCCACCTCGTATGCAAAACTATCATCTGCACTGTCTTACTGCACAGAGCTACACAGACCACAATAGCTGCTAATGTTCACATAGTTGAAGTTTGATTGTGTTCTGGAACTTCTCCAGAACTGAATTTAGTTGTTGAGAATCTTGGCACAATTTCTGCAAAAAGCAAGCCTGCTTCAGCAGAACACTAAGCACAAGATTCAGCCATCTGGGTGGACTGCAGCAGTATATTGACAATTTATGCCAATGTAGTTAAAAGTAAGTAAAATGCTTCTGATTGTTCTGCGTCATTCATTAATCTTGTGTTGCTAAGCAAAGTTATTGTATTGTTCCACACTTACTGCATAAAAATGGTATTTACAGGAAGGGTAATCCAAAGAAGAGGAACTGTTGTGCACCTTTGTGTTAACCTACAAGTGCTTTACAACTGCACCTTTGCACAGTTAACTGTTGCACACTAACATGGGTCTTGGAACTACTAAAACGTCTTCAGCATTTCACAAGTAACTAACCACCTCCTTTTCCTAGTGCTTTCAGGAAATTATTACATACTTTTCTTTACTTAAATTGGGACAAATAAGCAGAATTTTTCTTTTCTATTGTGGCCAAAAAGATCCCATGTTGAAATGTTGATCTAATTTCAATCTCATCCTTCTTACCTGAGAACATATATATATATTTTTAACTTGACTGAGACAAAAATCTACTCTCCGGCATCCTTCATCTGTAGTTATGTAAACACCAACTGCCCCTGCCCCAAACCACACTAGACATCATTAGACAGAATTAAAAAAAAGCATACCCTACTTCAAAAATATTTCACCATCCAACTGAGACCCACCTAGTGTGTCTCATGCCCTCAGACTGCTGGCAGGACTGTTGTCACTGGGAGTGATGCTCTGCGGTTCCCTGGCAGTTCATGGCATTTGGATGATAACTTAAAAGCCCTGTTATGTTAGAAGAAGCAAATGCTTGAAGTTCTCAGTTACTCTATAAGCTCAGAAGAAAACTTGCTCCACAGTAAAAAAAAAAACAACACCCAAACAAACAACAAAACCCCAGAGACTTTTCGTCTGAGTATGTATTAATAGCCATTCATGAATAATTTTGATTCCTTTTGATCTCTCAGTAAATAGCAAGCACCAAAAAATACCTACAAATGACAAAAATATGAGTTTCTATGAAGAGGAAAGAAGCAGCAATAAGTTAGTAGAACTAATGTTTTAGAGCTCCTCATGATAAGTTTATTTCTGGACAAAAAGGCTGCTTCCAGTTAAAAAGATCATCTCTGGTATATATTGGCATTTGTGCCAGAATACAATGAGCCAATACTTTATTACTCTAGTTCTATATATTTTTAAAAGGTTTCCTCAAACACTGCATTCAAACTGAGCCATCTTACTATAATGTGTAAAGTTACCTGTCTGATTATAATTAAATTTTCTAACTGTCTAGCTTCACAACTCCACTGCTTACATGCTAATCTAAGGTAACAGCTTCAGTTTTATGCAACTTTTGAAAGCAGCATCTAATCTCAGTCAATACAGAATTTCTGTATTTCATCTTCCTCTATTTGCAGCATTGTTTAGTATTTCATCCAGGTGGTTTAGTATCTTGCCTCTGCTGAGTTCTATTTTGCGTGTTTGGAAGAATTACAACAAGCCCCAAGATATGTGCAGGCTTTAACAAATGTTTTAAGCTTTGTCATTCTTAATCGCTGCATTTTTTTCACTAGCCTTTTTTAAACAGAAAAATGTTGCCCAAGAGAGGTGAGGTAAGTACTTTCATTAAAGCCTGTATTTTGTGTCTCTGTTACTTAATGCTTCAAAAACATTCAGAATACTTTCATTCTTTCAATGTACTTAATGGAAAGAAACAATTCCCTTAATTTTGCTACTTTTTTCTCCATGAAATAAGTATCTTGATTAGTGTGCTGAAGATCTCCCTCTAAATCTAAGTTAAACTCAACAAAGCCAATAATATTTAATAATCACACATTATTTTAATAATATTTCTAGGCTCATTTGTTTCCTGATCTGCTCTTATCAAGTTTTTCAGAGTATCAGACTAACTCCAAGCATGTTTTTCTCTCCCTCCATTTATGTACCCCTGTATCCCCAAAACCACAAAAAGTACCCAGACCACAGAACTTTGTAATTCAATTTCAAATATATAATGCCTAAAACAAAGCTACCCAAATACGTTGACCTCTTTCGCTTTTCCCCCTTAACAACATCCTCAGTAGGCTCCCACTGATGTTGCCTCCTCTTTTTTTTTTTCTTATTTTATTTGCTCTATTATTTTATATAATTACCCCTCACCTTGAAAGGTCTATGTCTGTATCCTAACATCCCCCCCCCACATACTTAACACCTTTTTTCATTTTTGACAGCAAAGTTCTTATGCAAGTAATCACTGAAACTCTCCTTATCCTACTTCCATAATCACACAAGAGGTATCTCAAGGATTCTGTATGGACTTGAAATGTATTTAGTCTTTTGGTACATGGTAGAACAAGGCACAAGTTTACCAACAACCTCTGCAAGTCAGAAAAGCACCAAGCAACATGGAAGCATTTCTCCTGCAAAAACGCAGGATGACACATCTAATTACTAATGCATCATTTGGACTGTATTCCAAGAAAAAGTCGTCAATAAAAGGAAGTATATGATAACTGCCTCAACACATGAGGCTGATGCTTATTTTGTGCACTATGATAACCATGGGTTAAACTGCTGCAGGGAATTTTCCATTGAGACATTGTGAAACACCTTCCAATGCTAAGGACAATCCAGCCCTACAGAAACTACAAGTGCTGAAACTTTTACTGGATATCTGCTCAGCCCCTAAAAGGAAAAGCTGTTCTTTTGGGGATTGTTCATTGAAATTCACTTCTGGATGTACAAGGCACTGTTCTAAGCACAGTAGCCTGAAATGTAGCCACAAATACATAATCAGTAATTGAAGTGTCTTCTTACAGGAATAGTAAAACTCAAGAAACACACAATAAAAGGAATAATGTTGTCAATACCTCATCTCAGTATAATAATGAAAACAAGAAAATCAATCAGCTTTCAGTCCAAGCACAGATGGCTGTCCAGTGATGAGTCCACCATTAGGAAAAGAAAATCTTCCACAGTTTGCAACAAATGGTTTAGTTGTGCTATCTTGCTTGTCACGTATACTCTCAAATCACATTAATTATAACAATCACCACTTGTGATGGTTCTCACTTTACTAAACTTGCTTTCCAACTGAGATGGATTATTTTGAGTTAAAATGCTAAGCACCAACAATCAGGACCAAAGGCAAAAGAATTTACAATAAGAACACTTAAGTATAAACATGCTTAAAATAGAGTGAGAGCTATTTACCAGGCTTGCTGCAAGTCATTAAAAGCCATAGCTGTATGTACAAGCAGTGATTTGAAAGGATTCTTTCTGGTAAAAGCATTTTTGAAGAGTATATCCTTGATCATTTGTTGAAAAACCTGGAACAGGAAGTAAGACTATGTAGCTTTTTTATAGGCCACACCGATTAATTTTTTTTCCTCGTTCACTGTATGAGTAATTTTTTGGCAATATGCCTTCAAAGTTAAAAGGATGAACATAAAATTCAGTGCAGAACAATTTTGCAAAGACTGCTCAAGCAGTGCACAGGAATAAAAATCCACATTTAGAATTTTATTTGGTCTCAGGATTTCAAATTGTGGCAGATAATCTATTGGCTCCTAAATCTGTAGGTGCTCTGCTGCTAAGTGCTTCATTTAATGCCCCTTCCACAGACACTCCCCTGTTCAGATTGCCATTTAACAGTTTAAAGAAAATTAAGCTCTACAGGTTCTTGTCAGATGATTTTAAATCCTAGACAGAACCAGCTTCCATATTGAGCATGTGGTCATTTGTTATAAGTCCACAGAGAAAAAAGTCTGTGCAGTTTTCCACTGCTGCCCTCATTCTATCACTGAAGCACAAATCCTCTTCAGGGTTTAAACCAAACAAGAACAGTGATAATTTAACAGTAGGAAACAGAAGAATGAAATCACTCCACCTTAACAAAAAAGATACAGCAGTGTAAGTGTTTCAGAGATACTAAAACATAATCCTGAATGTAGATGTACTGGGTGACAGGGCAGGTTTTCTACATGATGTCATGTGGCTCCCCCCAAACACTGATATAACAACACTATAACTTGTGTGCAATAGCAGAATGTAAGTCACCCAACAACAGAGAAGAGGTTGGTCTTTTACAGGGTTTTGAGAAGCTGCTCACTCACAAAACTCTGCGTCTTGCACACCAACCACTAGAGGAAAGCAGTGGCAGTGCCAGCATCACAATGCAAGTACAGAATGGCAAGATCAGTCTCAGCCACGCAGTGTAAATTGGTTAAGTGAAAAAACAGACTTCTCAGTAAGTTTAAAAATCTGGAAAGGTAGCCTAGGTGTCCATCCAAACAGAGGTATAAGAGACAATAGCAACTATCAGGGATGGTCTCTCCTTAAGATTATTAAAAGGGAATAAGAATTAGGAGTATTTATTCAGTAAGGAAAAAAGTTTCCATTTTAAATCTTTGCAGTAAAGGTTGATGAAAATCTGTAATAATTTTAAGACTTTTTAAAAAATTAAGTGGAAAATGAGAGTGGTACATATTTAGTGGCAAGTCACTTATTAATAAGTGCTGTTTTAAGTGGCCAGTTATCACTGATCTTAAGACAGAAGAGCTCTTTTATTCATACTCTATAACATTATTATACTGACCCCTGACAATGAGCCATGTGCAAACTTTCTGAAACTTCCCCTTTTCTAGACATACTTACGAGCCTATTAACTCCAAGGAGCCTGAACGCTGTAAATTTCAGGAGGATAATCCCAGAGCTCCTCACTTCTATAAAACTAGCTGTACAGTCACACCATCACTAGAAGTGACAGGAGGTCATTATGAAGTCAGGATGTTTCACTGATCTACATGAAACCTCTTTGGTGGTCTCAGTCCACTTGCTTGTATCCTCTGTAACACTAATTGGCTCCTGTCTTGGCAGAACCAAACGAACAAAAGTAATGGAGGCTGAACTGCATTTCACTCATTTCAGAGGCAGAACATTTGAGCCTTTACAACTAGCTCTGAAAATTCTTTTACAGTTTCCAATTTGAAGAACAAATCTAAAAAACCTTATGTTGATGAATCATACAAATTCATCTTATTAGCTCTTGCATAAATTGATATTCACAGAGAACAAGTTTTACTTTGTGCTCCCCCCACCCCTTTTCCTTTATTAGAGAAATTATTTTCTAAGACTAATGGGAATACATCAAACTACCCCTATGTCTGCAGAGCAAGGATGGGTTTTGGTACTGTAGGAGCAGCCAGAAAAGGGTTATGTTCACACACTGCAGGAGTTTTTGTGCTTTGAGAGGAAAAGAAAAAAAGTCATCCACAGCAGTCCAAAAGTTCAAAGTGAGCTACCTCAGGGCCTTGGTAAGAGGTGAGAAAAAAGCTCCCCCAGAGAAGGCATTCGAGTCAGTTCAGTGTCACAAATGTCATTCTATCACAAACAGTGTCAGTTACAGTAGCTTAAGAGACCTTCAATTCCTCCATAAGTAACAGCACTAAAGCAATAAATATATTACAACAGTACATCTTCAAAAGCAAACGTGATGCAAATAAAATGAAATTAGGCCTTTACTGGCAGGTCTTTTTGTGATCATTTCAGAGGAAGAACACAGTAGGTAGCTTTGGATGATCAGAATGCACATGACAAAGCTTTACAATATTCCCAAGCTGACAAACTTTAAGCTGTTATATTCTAATAACTGATGCAAAGAAAAAAAGTTGAAGTTCCCTGCTCTTCCCTTTTGCCATATTGGAAGATGAAAAATGTTACCTGTGATAAAATTCCAGTTTTCACTGGAAGAAAGGGAAAAAATAAAATCAAAACTCAAATCAAAGGAAGAGTAAATATTCAGTCAAATTTGTTCAACAGGTAGTAGGCTTGAAAGTAACTGAGACTCTTTTACAACTTACCTAACATTCACCCGAACCACCATAAAAAATTCCATACCAACAATTACATAGATTTTTATAACAATCAAACACATTTTAAAAGACAAAACAGCACTGTATCAGTGATTGATATTTATTGACCACATTTCTCACTAAGCATAACACTAAATACTTTCACTTGAGAGTTTTGAAGGACTTGATGTTCTGCACCATTCCACAAGGCATTCACCTCATTCTCTAAACACTCGCTCTGACTTCTCAACTGTTCCCTTCAAAATGGTCAGTTACTCCCACTGAATAAACACCTGTACATTTAACAGAATAACCATCATTCTTTCTTAAATTATTTTTTTCTGGTGAATACCTTGCCATTTAGCTACAGAACAATCTGTAACAGCATTACAGAGCCTTTTCATTTAAGAGAAATCACACTCAGAGACTGAATCAAAAAAATCATGTGGCACTCCATGCAGGTCAACTGTGAGGAGATAGTTGTATCATCTTACTCAGTATATATTTTGGAAGCAGAATGGGGAAAAAAAAAAGGAATAAAAACCAGCAGGAGGTACAAGAAGCAAGGTTATATTAACACCTACATAGGTGTTTGCAGCTAACCTAGCTAGCTTTACCCTGTTCCACTTTGTCTGCATTTCCTAGAGGTCCATACTGTGCAGAATAACAGCTCCCACCTTCTCTAACACCCACTGAAGTTTGAGAATGAAAGAAAAGGCATTTTTAAGAATTTGCAATTTTGATGAATCATACTGTTCATCTACCTACTGTAAAGAAGCAAGTTACTTTATGATGTATCCTACAGGAGTAACTTTACATTATTCTAATAAAAATTCATGGCAAATGACATCATGTTCAGATAGTCTCTCTAGTGGAGACTGAAAATATGAGGATCTCTTTGCAACTCCAAACCTTTGTTCCCACATTCTGTTGCATTTGGTAAGGATGGAAGCTGTACAAATAATTTTAAACATTGTTCTCATTTTCAAAATGAGACCAAGTATCTTCAGTTTAATTAAATGCAGATTAAAATTTGCTGGGATTCCTTAAATTAGGCCAGTACATTAATATGTTTTATGTATCTATACTTCTTATACATTCTTTTAGTAGTTCTACTCAATTGGAAGAGTAAATAGAAATTAATAAAGAGTTTAGGAACCTCCATCTTTTGAGTTCTCCACTTCATAGTTCAGAAGGAAGATCTGAAAACCAACCCTTTCTACAAGGCACCTAAAGTAAGATTCAAAGCAACACTGCAGAACATGAGAGAAAAAAACAGGACAAAAGAAGTTGAGTGCAAATCTTGCCATGAGTTTTGGATGAAAAGGAAGCATATTTAACCATACTCCTTTCTTAAATGAAATGCTTCAAGAAGTGATGAAGGCCTAGGACAAAACAGGGAGGCTATCAGGCACTTGCTGCCCAACTATTTCTGTAACACCCCAGATATCACAGAATTCATAACCTATTTTTCTTCTACACCTCTTACCTGATTCAAGGCTGAGGAGGCACTTCTTACCAAAGCTATTTTGAAATTGAACACCTCACTTCCACCAGAACTGCAAAGGATACAACAATGCAAAACCCTTACTCCAACGTTTTAATATAGACTTCTTTTCCACTAGAAATCTTCTAGAAAAATAATCATAAAATTTGATTAAGGTATGTTCAAGACAAAATTCAACTCAAGACAAAGGTACGTACTTATTTTACAATAACATAACAGGTCAGATAACTTCCGATTTCTTGTTTTTCAACGCTGCATGCAAAAATTCCATTTGTAACTATATGGCTAAAACTCTTCATGCTCTATGTTGTGAGCTTTTAGTAAGTGATATTTCTTTCTTTTCCATTCTGCAATTTCTTCCTTCCATTTGGCAATTTTCCCTAAATGACCAACAGCCAGGTAACTATGAAATTCCTTTAAATTGCTGGTAGTTCTTTAACTACCAGCAGTTGGGAGTTACAATGTCATTTTATAAAATTACAGCTAAGAAGAACTAGAGTGAAACACAAAAGGACTCCTCATATACATATTTTAACAGTAGAATTACTGTAGTGTGTCTCTGCATAATCTGGAAACAGCCAAATTATCTCACCAAGCTTGTCATTTCCTAAAAGGCTTCTCATTCACCCTAACATTGCTATTCTGCTTACTGTGGGAGCTATTGAAAATGCTACTGAAGCTTTCAGTTTTGCTACACAGCAAAATTACTACCAATAGGCACTATAAATGCTGAGTGTTTGGATGGGCAGCCCAGTTCAAACAAACTTTCCAAGTTTAGTCCCATATTTTCACAGAAAAAAAATTGGGCTTTATAGCCAAGGTACTAAAAACTTTGTGTGATGCTGAAAGTGGAGGCAGGCGAGTTTTGTTTGTATCCCATTCAGAATCAACACCCTGCTTGCTTCCCAACAAGATTCAAAGAAAAAGAACTAACATCTTTTCTCAGGTTCAGACTGAAATAGTCATAAGACACAAGTACCAAAGGATCAATTTTGCCATCTGTGTAAAGGACTGAGATAAAGCAGCTACTAAAAGGACTACAGGTCATCATATCTTTGCTCATCCTCAAGTCAGCCTGACTATTTTTACCCCATGTACTATGCACCTTTTTGCAGAAGTTCTCCCTCTTCCTCCCTTTAGAGTCTCCTGAGTAGCAATTCTAGATTTTTGCTCCCTCAGATTTTTAACTACAAAGAAATATGTACAAAACGACTCCAAGCTGCATGCAAGCATTATTTTGGTAGTTGCACTAGGAACAATTGCCTCTCTATCAAAAAAACCCCAAAAACACACAATAAAATTGCCTCAGTATTTTCTTTTTAATTCCAGCTTAGACTGCTTCCCACAGAGAGCACATTAAGTATTTGCAGAACTAGAACATCAGTATGGATGATCTCTTAGCTTTATCAGTTTTCCAGAGTTTCAAAGACCAGATGAATCACTTTATTAATACACAATTAGTAACCTTGTGTTCTAGCTCGGTAATTTCACTGCATCAGTGATCCCCTTTTTGGGGTTTCACTTTTGTTATTTCACTTGTCTTCAGGTCTTGCAATGTGATTCTAAGTATTAAAATAGGAATTTTTTTAATACTGCATCTGAATCAGTTACAGGTAGGACCACAGTAAGTCAATGCTTCTTCCACTTTCAAAGTTATTTCCTAAGAGAAAGGAATAACATCTCCATTTAAGTATTTGAGTAAAGAATGAACATGAAAGAATATCAGTGTTGTGGAAAAGTCTACCATTTAATATGAAACAGTTTCTTTAGAGAGAAAAGACAATATCTAGTCAATTCCACCTTTTATCATGTTTGCCTCAAATAATGAATATAGCAGATCTACATTAAAAAGAGCTACTTCATGTAGTTGGATACTATCTATTAAAATCATGTTAGCTTTTTAAGGTTTTAAGACTATAAATTGAATTATGCCTCTTATGCAGAAAAGGCAACAGCTGGAAAAAAGGTGACCTAGATACCATTACAGCATTTTTTGCACTTCCTTAAAAAAAAAACACCACAAAAAAACCCAGAATTGTTTTGCTGGGGAAGATGACTTCAGAAGGCCATCTGGCTGACTTCCAGCCTGCTCCTACACCATGCCTCAAAACCTGGGTAAATTCCCTTTTGAAGCAGGTTGCTCAGGGACATGTCAGCCAAGTTTTGACTATCCCCAAAGATGCAGATTTCACATCCTGGGCACCTGTTCCAGTGGTGATGACCCTCACTGCAAAATTTCTTTTCTTAACATCGTACTGGAATTTACCTTGGTGCAACTTGAATTCATCATCCAGCATCTATATCAACTTAAAAAGGGGCAGCTGTATGGGATTTTAGACTTTAAATAAATTAGATGAACCCATTTCTCTCCCCTGCTGATTAGTATCAGCTAGAGGCTGCCTGACCAAAGGCTGATGATTTTATTATTTACCCATTTATTATTTGTTATCTTAATAAATAAATCCCAAACAACCCTGACTGTTCATGCACTTTAGATGTTGAAACAATTATTTCAAATTCTATCAAAACAGGGAAATTGTGTATTGATGGCATTCATTGTGACCAGAGTTTGTTTCTCTCTCATCTGATTTCAATATTTTTTTGATACACAACAAACATCTGCAATGTAGTTTCAGACAACTTTTAAGGCAGAAATGTGATTTGTGTTCATTCAAAAAATGTTATGATTCAAGTGATAAAGTCATGTTCATATCTTAATGCTTTCACTGCTCAAGGGAACATAGACTGTTTAACAAGAAACTAATTCAAATATACTTTGTCACAGTGTGATTAACAAAATGAGTCATTGCATTGTTTGAATTATGGGACTTGTAACATCAGCTGTCTAAACTCAAGTAAGTATCACTGCTTATTATCAACATCTATTGTATAGCCACAAAACTATTTAATACTACAAAGCCTTGGATTTAAGGAAAATTTTTAGCTACAGCACAGCACCCAGCATACATGACACTTTAAATTTAATGGCGAGGTAACAGGAATTTTGAACTTGCCCTGCAAACACATGCCATTCCATTGCTCCTTTAAAAAGTATTCCACCTTCCACAACATAAGGATCTAATTCCATTAAGTATCTTGGAAAACACACAGCCATAGATGAGCACAGAAGGTAAAGATTCAGTAGAATTTCACAGTTCCCTGCTTTACAGTCATTGGTGTTTTCAGATTTACCTCATATTTATACACTTGCTCATTTGATGCTTATCATGTTCTCAAGAAGCCAAAGCTCACAGGAGTTCTTCTATTAGATAGCTTTTCATAGGAAGGGGCATATCTAAATACATCTGTAACTGGAGTAACTGAAGTTGCATGACAAAGTCATTACACTGAGAAGTAACAAGATTGGAAGTAGAAGCACTGCCACTCCAACTTTGCAAACACAAACTCAATTTTCCAAATATGAGTTTCAGCACCATTGATCAACAAAAAATTATTCATGTCCGGAATATCTTCTCACATAAGAAGAATCTAAATGACTATAAACAAAACAAAAAATTAAGAATTAAATGTGTCATATTAAATGAAATCATTTGGTGCCTATTAGAAACCCAACAGCAAATTTATTCCACCATACAGTTTGGAGGATATTGTTTCTGGCCTGAAACAATCATCATATAAAAAAAAGCTTAATTATTAGGATCTTTTGCAGCGTATTTGTCTGATGGTCTAATAACTAATCAGAAAAGTAGCTTATTGCTGGGCATTCCCATTTTGTACAGAAAAATAACAGGCTGCCAAACCTATCAGATATATTCAAGTGAACAAACAAAAGCTTATAAAAGGCAATTATCAACAATGCACTGTTCTGAGCAAGGAATGATACAGGAGAATATATATTACTCACATTTATTCAATACAAACTGTTGTTATGCAGCTTATAACTGTAGTTTTGAACGTATTTCCAAGGGGGAGACCAAAATTTCAAGAAACTTACTGGAAACACATAAATTGAGGTCCAGCATCATTAACCCAGGACTGCAGAACTACAATTCAATCAGAGCTGATAAATACCTAAACAAACCAGCTAGCTAGTCATGAGTACAGGAACTGGATTGCCAAATTTTAACTTTGGATTTAGAAACAACAAATATTTTCTACATTACTTGCATCAGCTTCATCAAGCAAAGCTGGTGAACAGAAGGAGTAACTTAGAATTTGAAGTTACATCTGTTCTCATTATGGCAGAACTTCTTAAGCATCACAAAGAAATTTAGTTATTGAACAGTTTTAAATGCACGGGTTTCTTACTTGCCCCAGCTTAGAAGCTCGATAATAGAAGCTCTTCTTGCAGTATTAGCTCTAATAGCATTTACCAAATACTAGCCTGTGAAAAGTTGAGAAATAAATTTGGAGTTTAAAAAAAACCAACCTACATTAATTTTGTACCTGGATAACATTTTGTTCACTACATAAAATTATTTGGATGCATTTATCTGCAGTCTTAATTGATCATTTTGGAAGGTTCCCTAGATAGAAAATATTTTATTCCAGGGCAATATTATTTTCCATTTCACAAAGTGACTGGCATTCCTGTCTTGTTTTGCTTCCCTCATGGCTTTGGATAAGATTAAGTATCCAGAAATACAGTTAACCCCTGGGTTGAAGTATTTAGTTCAGAGAAACTCTGACACAATCTATCATGTTTTGAACATAGGGAAGCAGGCAAAGGGGAAAGTTTATTTATCATTAGTCAGAAAAACAGTTCTGATACACAATCTGATGGCCTTTTGCATAACACTCCCTTGATATTTCAAGTTCATTACAAAGATAAGTGAATTAAATTTCTGCCTATTGATATCATACATCCTGCATAAGTTAGCTATTTCAAAATGCCACTACACTACAAGCCTTTACAATGACTGTTGGTGTTTTTTCAATAAGACAGACGAACAGGTATCTGTGCTATAACCGTAAGATGCAAAAACCTGACATTTTGATAAGAAAAGCCTCAAGTTAGTAAGTCTGTATTTCATAAACAAGCCAGTTGAGTTATAGCTGCCAGGGGAATTGTAATCCTGAAACAAAAGAGATTTCAACAATTCAGTTCTGTTCTATATTGAACAGAACAAAGTAAGTTGTTGTTGTTCAGTAGCGTTTAAAACAAACAAGCAAGAATAGCCCTAGAACTCAGAACCTACCACAATCCAACTAAAATTGGGTTTATCACAGCTCAAGAACTTGCCTCAGCATTCAGTTCTTCTCCTGTCCAGGAACTACCTTTCTGACTGAAAAGAAATTCCAACTCCCATATCAAAAACATTTTGCAGCATTCATCAAACTCCTACGTATACAAAATGCTACCATGACAACATGGATGCTGAAATGAAGTTAAGTAGATCATAATCAGCAGTTAGATGCACAGTTCTGGCACACATGTATGAATATTTCTACTTCTATCTAGTGACAACTTTGTGATCCAGTGGAAAAAAAAAAAAGAAGTGTGTAAGCACAAGAATGCTCTCTTCATGACACACCAGACTCAGTCTTTGGCATGCTCATTGATGACACTTATTAGATTTACTATTGCCTCACAATCCCTCAGATGTATGCATCTCATGTCCCTTGGCTTGGTCCAAAAAAACCCAAAAAAGTTGAACAGTAAAACTCATGACTTGTACTCTTACAGGCAAGACCTGCACTTGCAGATTAAATTTGATCAGAATTTATCCTAATTTCTGATTTTATTTCTAGCTCCAAGCCAAACCCTTTCCAGTTTAAAAGGTAAACCTCCAACACACTAAAGGGATTAATTCCTTAAACACTATATTTCAAGCTTTTCTGATTCCAAACGTTAGTGGTAAATATATTTAACAAAGTGAACCATTGCTTTTTACAAGCACAAGTGAACAGCCAATGTATTAGAAAGAACAACCCAGGTAGTTAGACCCTGGGAGTCGCCTGACAGTAACAGAAGAAAAAAAAGAAGTAGAACAATAAACACAGTGCAATTTTTCAGCTTTTATCCCTGCTATTTCAAAACATTAGATTTACAGATGGAAAAAACTGATATTAATGGAAGTTGGAATCCCATTCTTTGTCATGACCTGGTGACAACTTTGAGGAGCAATGAAGCATATGAGGCACTTCCCACCAGGGGGTTCCCTAACCACTGGCTACACACCAGCTCCATTCCATCCCCATTGAAAGACCATTGTTTACGGGACAGGGGGAAAGTCCTCGGAACACAATTGTCACTTTTTGGGGTTTGCAAATCAGTTTTATCAGCTGAAGCCATCAGATTTCTCACATCCCTACACTGAAGCTTTAATCTCATCCCATTTTCTTTCTAATTTGGCTCAATCAAGAGAAACTAAGTCTCTGTCCAAGTCAATTTATAAAACTGAGGCAGATTAACCTCTAGGAACAGAACTTGAAGGTTGATTTATTGTAGTTCAATAAGGAATAATGCTCAGCTGAGGTTTACTCAGCTAACTAATAATTGCATCATCATACCATAAACATTAACAGCTTCTGACTGCAAATGGTTTCCAAATTGTATTGGAGGAGAAGTGTGTTTAAGAGCATGTAACATAGTTTTACATCACATTTCTGAAAGCCTTTGCCACCTTGCTTAGATATTGCAGATCATCTTTTGTGCAAGGTTCTGGAAAAGACAAGTAGCTACTCTGATAGCTGCTACCCAATGCAGATCAGTTGTGTTTTTAAAAAACAGATTTGGAAGGTACCCTAAGGCAATCATTTAGTTCTATCCCATTCCTAAAGGGGCAGCTTTTGCAACAGTTGGTTGTGCAACATTTTAAAGTCTGGTGAGAGTGCTTGTGATGTTTGCTTTTTTAGGTCCTTGCTGCAAACAAAGATTCTCTGGACTACAATATATAAAACATGTAGAACTATTTCTGATGCTCCTAAATGAGCCACAGGCATTCCCACTGGCCTATTCTTCATTATCCATTGTTAATTGTTATTATTGAGAAAAGATCAGTCTTAACATCTGTGAAACCCGCTTGACTATATTGGTTGGAATTTCTAGAACTCATCAAGTGCTCAGTTTTTCTACAATCAGTGGATTCCCATTCCTATTAAACTGGCATTCAAAGTATCAGTGTCATTAGCACAGAAGTACTTCCATTGCTGTCTAGCAGAAAAGGGCATTGAACAGACTGATCAAACAATGGTGAGCAAAGCAACCAATTACGTAGAAGATGCCCGAGTGTCTTGGGATCTCTGGATGAGTAGCTACAACAGTCAGTCAGTAGTAATACGATTAAAATCTGAGCTGAAAGACCATCTGACTATGCTTTAGATCCTTAGCAGTGTATCTCCAGATTAGCAATAAGCACTATATCCATAACAAGGTCATTTCCCACAGCATGTAGATATTAGCAATCTGATATATAATACCACTCCCACATAGCAGGAACAAAAAGCAGCATTTTCTTACTGAGGCTTGTTAGCACATGAAATATGGAGATATTACCATTTTCATTGCACAGACTATCAACATATCATAAAATTTTTCCTATTTATTACCAATTCAGAGACTTAATAATAAGAGGAAATAAGTAATTTTGCTATTCACATTTTAGAATACATAGGAAAGTAGAAGATGCTTCAGTGAAACCTTGATAAATTTACAAGATCCTTTATTTTTACCCCTTTCAAAACCATTTAAGTTCCTCCATAAAAACTGCATGCAAGTAAGGGACTGCAGCACCATATAGCATGTTTGTCCTTTATAGTCCTTAATCCCTGTCAAAAGGAAGCAGTAAATGTGAAGAAACTTTAGTGCTGTAACAGCTAAACTAGCAAGTTATCTTAAAAAACAAAGTATATTCTCTTCAGTTAGAGAAAATGCAGTTACACTGGAAAAGTGAGCAAAGCATACTGCAAAGAATTAGAGTCTAACTTCCACCTTTATGTTATCACCTTGCCTTTTATGTATTTGACATGTTCAGATCTACTAGTTTAGAAAGTCACTTATTTACTTACTTCTACTCCTAGTTTAAATGAGCAGATATATAGTAGTCTGAAGCCACTGCTGGTGGTGAACTGAAGCACTGCTGCAACACTGGCTATCTGTGCTTAGAATATACTTTTTTTGTTCCCCTTGCAACTCCTTATTACCAACCATCAGAGGCAAGCTGGACCATCAGATACCAAACATTAAAATCTGATGCGATTGATGAGATGGGAGAAAAAACTCCATCCTGCTCCAACAAGAAATGATGATCATCAGGAGCTACTGCATTTCAGTTACTTGTTTGAGTACCACATGGATGTACTCAAAGAGTTAACACCACAACACCCTTTGAACTTTATTCCATATGGCTACTCCCACCATAGCAGATGGTGTAGCTGTTTGTTTTCAGTGTACTCCTGATGCACTGTTTTCTGTCATCTGCTAGTGACTGTGGCTAAACAGTAAAAATGACAGCTGCCCATTCCTGTTGTCCTTTCCTTGCAGCTTGCTATCTTCAAGCTCAAGGAGAACCCTGCCCAAGGAGGAGATTGCTCATATGCTGCAGGCTCTTCGATGGCTGTTTTTCCTGCTTCCTACTCCTCCACACTGAAGGAGCTCTCTGCTACTCAGTTAGTAGAAAACTCCTAAGAGGAATGAGGGACTTGCTGCAGAAGTGATAAGGATGAAATTAATAAATAGATCAGTTTGAGGAATTTTTGCAGTTGTTTTTCCCCCAGATAAAACTCCATGTACCTAAGTGTATATATAGCAGGCTTCAGTGACCTTCTCTTCCTCCATTACCCAGGACACATGTTTTTTTATAAAAACCTCAAAAATTCAGTTCCCATTTTTTAATAACAGGTTTTTTAAAATCCAGTTAGTTATATATGGGTTTTGAAATATATCACCCACATACATTTAAACGATGTAAAGTTAACATTATTTGACCTAAGTGTTATTTTTAATACACTTTTCTGTTGTGCTTCTCTACACGTCTGACTGAGGTACCACTATCTGAGATTGCTTTGTAGAAGACTTGAGGTCTGAGCTCTGTGTTTGGTAGGTCATGACTGTGCATGTTCACCCCAGTTCCACAAGCTTGTCAGTAAATGAGAGAAAAGCAAAACAAAACCAACCAGCCAGACTCCCCACAATTTTGGCATTTCCTCCACAGATGTCTATTCCTTGGGAATCAAGAAAAAACAAACCACACACAAACAAATCTTGAACACTCCTGCCAGTATTGCACACAGAAGTAAGGAACTAATTCACCATAGTCACACAATAACCATTTACCACACTTACCACCATTTTTAAAACCGTTTTTTACCACAATAAGTAATACCACATTTACTACAAAGTCACTAGACATTCACTATTAAAACTGATTATCTGTAACAGTTCTTTTCCATTGCAAAATACCAGTATTCTTACATTATATCAAAGGTAGAATAAAACTTGAAAAGGACAGGCAGCAAATAGACCATTTGCAACTTAGATCATTTTTCATTTAAAATACAAAATATATTTGTATTGTGAGCATTTGATACAAAAAAGTGCTGAGTCAGTGGCATAAAGAAAGCATAATAAACCTGAGAAAGGATTTTTATGTAATAATAACAGGAATTGAATTTTTAAATTTTTCCCTGATAGCAGGAAGTTCAGCATTGCAGGCCATACAACACACTTAAATGGTATAACATGAGCAAGAAATTCCAAGGAATCCAAGGAGAAAAAAAAAGGGGGGGTGGGGAGGAAGAATAAATAGGATGCTTTGTTAACAAAAAAAAAAACAAACAAATGAAAACTAACCAGACAAAAAAATACTGTCTGTCATACTAAAATTGGATTTTGGTCTCCAGTGTACACCTAAAAAGGTCTATGAAGACATCCAGAAACTGTAGCTAAATACAACATTGAGTGAACATGAACAGAGGTGTATTAAACCTGCTCTATTATGAAATAAATGCAAATTAAAAAACGAATTAAAAATTGTCAGGGATGCCAATATCACATTTTCCATGAAGAACTTCTCCCAAACAGTTTGCAATTATTTGAGTTGGCTGTTATTTGCAACACTTTCTTCATTGTTCCAGATAAGATACACATCCAATTGAAAACACATCTCATTGATGACCTCACAGATTAAGATTTTCTACAGATACTAAATAAACTACTTAAACATTATTTCAGGGAGTGGGGCCACTATGTACTGCTGGCTCTTCTTTTCTTAGAAACTCCCCTAACAGCAAATCATATGGCCATAGTAAAAGATGAATCCCCACTATTACTTGTCCACATTAGCATCACTGCATTGAGAGAGAAGGGGAAGCCTGGGCTGCCAAGAGGAGCACAGAGAGGAAGGTGGCACAGACAGATCTCTCCACTCAAAGTCAGAGAAAAAGTATCCAAATTTAAACTTTACTTTACACTAAACTTTACTAAGTTCAACTTTACTCTTATGTTTGTTTTTAAAAGTGAACCTCTTGCATTTAGTGTTAAACTTCACTCACTACAAGCTTCTAATAAAGACAAGTTCTGAAATTCTTTTTTTTAATGGTATAAAAATTTTCATAAAATATCACATAAATGATTGCATGTTTAACTTGGACTCTTTATACTACTTTCATTGTTAATTAGCTCTCTTAAAGAGCCAAAAGAGGACAGAATCCAATTCTGTCCAATAACTACTTGCCTCTTTTCCCTCTACATCCAGTTGCATGTACTGAAGATTTTTTCGAAGTATGATCCATAGAAAACAAAAAAATAAATTGAGAAGTGACTGAACTTTCTGCTTGCTCCACAAAAAGATAAATTATGATGCTTGTGTTAGACAAGTTATGACAATTATTCAAGGATTTATGTGCAATCATTTAACTGCACAGTTATCATGGTGTTTGTTTTTAATGTTTCCATCACCAAGGTATCAATACCCAGGCCATAAGCACTGGATAAAAGTGAGCAGTTAGTATGGAACATCTACATAACATCCCCAGTGAAAAGTCCAACATTATGGTGTATTTTATTCGCCAGTATCAAAACAATCAAAAACCACATAGATGCTTGACTGAAGTTATACTACTTGCATTTGATAACTCCAAAGCTAAGGTTTTCCAAATAATTTAGTTCTAGCTAGATTGTGTGCCTCAGGAAAAGCTTTATGTGATTTCAATCTCTTCCTGACTCCTCCTCCATAAAGATGAGGTTCATATTTAATTCAAGCCATTCTCAGCCACTTCCTTCTCTGCCTTAGAAATGACAGTTGGGCTGCAGAATAGCACAGTAAGATGGCAGCAAGCAAGAGCTGTGATCAATTTCCAAGTTGTATGTGGAAAATGGATACATATTTCACACAGATTACAAAACAGGGAGGTCTTCACCGAATTTTCACTATATTTATAAAACAGAGATGAGCCTAGAAAGCAGGGCAAAAAACTCCAATCATTTACATAACATAATGACAACAACACGCATTAATTTACAATGTAAAAAGACATCTTTGGGGATTATTTCAGCCACCGTTCAATCAAGTCATTAGCGTTCGTTTCTAATAAGACCCATTTAAAAATCATCCAAATGCCAACATCCAAATTAAATAAGAATTATATACTGCTAAATTATAAAACAATCTCCTTAAAGTAGAAAAATCTATTCTGCAGGCAAGGTGAAATTTGTGCTAATGCCTATTTACCAAGAGAACCATTGTTCAGTCTTTTTAATATTTCTCAGGAGAACCTGAATTTATATATCATCTATGTACTTGAAATCATGTAATTACGACTGCAGACACATGGCCCCTGTAGCACTCTATAGCTCTGCACTATATACACAGGCTGATGGTACTTGCTCAGAAGTAAGAGTGTATTTCCTGCCTGGGCAGTGCTAGGGAGGGCTCAGCCTCCTAGATCCCCAGGTCCTGAGCAGATGCTGCACTCAAGCACTTTACCAAACATGTCATTACACCCACAGCAGTGTAGTGAGCTTGTCTTTCACTGCTTTTAGAGCCACAATTACAGCAGCCTCACTGTGAAATCCAAGTTTTCAAAGAATTTTTTTCCTCAACTGTAACCTGTGCTAAAAGTTGTTCAGTCTCAACATGACACAATACTCTTTGAGGAGGCTAAAGTATGTTGTAACTTTATATAAAAGCTTCCAGTATCAATTTGGGTCTAAACATTCCTCTTCACAAAGTTCTGTGTAGATTAAGTCAGCTTGAATCATTTACAGCACTAAGGAACACAGAAATGGAAATTCCTGCCTTTCTGATGTTGCTGCTGTTACAGGCTTTTTTTTTTTAGAACTTAACCATTTCAAGGACCCAAGTAGTTTATTTTGGTAGAGGATTTGTTTTGGTAATTGTGCATTGACAGCTCTTACTTCTTCCATTATCATTATTTGATAACTTGTACTAATGCTTATAATGTATGAATTCCTTATATTTCAAATGGATTGTGGCTATTTCCTAAGTTGATCACTAGACTTGCACCATATCTGAACAGGAAGTTTCTTCCACTCGAGACTCCCATTTCACCCTAAAGCAGGAAAAATAAATGAAGTTCATGCTGCATTTACTACAGTAGTACAGAGGTTTCTACATGCTCAAGCTAATGGACACTAAGCACTAGAAACATTTCTGCTGCTGTTCGATTGTCTAGGTTGAACCCACTCTTCCTGTACTGCACCAATTCAGAGCATAATTATCATCTAACTTTTTAGTCAGTAGGAGCTTAAGATTTTGTTCTTAATTAAGAATTCCAGGTTCCATGCTTAACTTAGCACAATAAGGAACAAAAAAATCCCAGCAGAACTGTACAAAAGGACATTTTACCTATCCTTTAACTTACTCCACATGAGCTCTACACGTACTGTTTCTAGATGCAGAAATTATTCCTGATTAGAGATAACAACATTGTTCCTAGATTCAAATCTGCAATTTAGCTGTATTAGTCACCAGTGCTGACTAGGGAAACAGGGGGAATCACCTTGGGGTGATTAACAGCCTATGAACCTGCATGAATTCAAAGTACTTTTTTTTCTTAATGTTATTAATGTCTAGTCATGTCTTCCATTGTTTCAGAAAACCACATTCAAGTTTCATCTGGAGCATAATTGACGTGTTGTTTTTTTTTCATTTCCAATTTTCATCAAGTTTTTACAAAGATATGTAAAAACCTCTAAATGCTCCCTAAACAATTGGGCTACTGGCCAAATGTTTGTTAGTTGTTTATTTCAGAGTTCTCCATCTATGATGTTACCACCAAACAAAAAGCACCTCTAAATGTAAAGAATCATTCCAAAGAACTTTTTGGAATATTATAATATTTTGGCACATAATAATTTGTGTGCTGTAAGAAATTACCTACTAAGCACTAGTAGCCTTCTGGACACTTGAAGGAAAGCAGTGCTACAGCTTTCTGTGCACTTCTCTGTGCTACAGCAGTAGAGCAGATATTTCATGTCAGTGAGTTGAAGCATCCGAGCTTGTATGATTGAGGAGTGTAAGGCCAGCAAAATTTGAAAAGAAACCAAATTAGATTACAGGGCATTCTAAACAGTTACTGAGAAATTAAGATGTAACTGCATCAAGTCAAATCTAAGAGAGGTAACACAGAAGATGCAAGACTGGAACCCTCTTTCATGTAAAACATTTCATTTTACAAATATCTTACAGCAACGTCTGCAGTAAAGGCAGGGTAAGTAGCAGAACCGAAAAGGAGGAAGAATAAAAACACACAGCAGCAGGAAGGAGTGAGAGGAAGAGATTACAGATGATGATGAATAGGTTGAATTAAGGATCAACCAATGCCATCACTTTGAAATCCAATAGCATCACATTTTGAAGCTATTAGTAACAAGCATCAGCTATGTTTTACCATGAGACTTCTGACATCACTGGGAGTTGCTTTTATTCCTCCAGTTTTGTTATTCTTGTTGTATTAGCAAATAGCTGGAACACTTCTAATACCTTTCATGACTTTTACCTCTACAGCTAATTAACTTGGACTGCATAGATTCTGTCTTACTTCCTTTTTAAGTTTCATGACAGAGATTACAGTGCCCAGCTACAGTAGTGCTTCACACTGAGCACTCAGTCTTTCCCAGTGCTCAACACCTTCAGAAACTTGATCATAATTTGCTGATTCAAGATTTTCCTGCCACCATCTATATTGCAGTGGCCTTGAGCACTGCTGCCATCTCTGTATATGCTTATCCCTTCAGTTAAGACAACAATATCTCAATCTGTGCTACACCTCACAAGTTACCAGTTTCCTTTCTTCAGCATCTTTGCAAGGCTGTTATCCAGAAAAACAGATCTTACTACTTAACTTTTGTGCTTACTTAAGGGTTAATTTCACAAGCATTCCACTTGGTTTAAAGCACACATAAATCTACTTTGCTACAACTGTAGCAACCTCCACAGCTCTTCAACTGTACCACATCATCACAGAAGACTGCCCTTCATTTAACCTCCAAACAAGTCTGCACACTGAAGTTGACACTGCCCTGCTGTAATTTCATCTTTCTGTTTTAATGTCACTGTAGAGGCAGATAGTACTAAGACATTTGCATATGTAACCATATTTCTAGAATTTAATTTGAATCTGCAAGAAAAGTATCTTTTTTTTTTCTTCACAGTAAGAATTTTCAAAAACATTTCAATTGTAGGAGTGAAGATGAGAGCTTTTCTATGATGTTCTAATTTCAGGATATAATTTAAGATGTCACTTCTGCTATATCATGCTAATAGAAAATAATTCTCCACTCTCTAAATTTCAGTGCCTGAAGAGAAACAAAATACCTCATAGAAGGTTGCACAAGGTTGGGAAGTAAGAATAATGATGATAATGATACAGTTTTATTTCTATTAACTCAACATGAATATGAACTACAGAAGAGTCATCAGGAGAATATAATCACAACGTATATCCTCTGTATCTAGGTTCAAGTCATTATCTGGTAAAACATACAACTATTTACAGAGATCTTAGCATCTTCTACTGACAAGTGGCAGCTATAGCAGAAAAGGAGTGTACAACACTGTTTTACTTACTTGCTACAGCAACAAGAAAATTTACTAACAAGTTCCAACAATTATGTCTGGTTGTTTAATTAATGCAAAACACTCAAATGCCCTATACCTTACAATATGAAGATTTCACTAGATTTATATAAACTGTCCTTTTGCTGGTGTCTAATAACACAAATCAATTTTCAAATTATTAATATATTCCTTTCCTCAGTATTTTGTTACCTGAAAGCTTTTAAACTATCCTAACATTCAAATCAATGGTTCTGTTGTCACATATCTTTCCACTAGAAGGCAGTCCAGTTATTTTCTTCAGAGCTGGTATTTTTCCTCTCAACTAAAGCTTTGCTGTAGAAAAATCTCAGCCAAAAAGCAGTTTATGGGAAAAGGAAGTCAATTGGTTTTGTAAGCTATAAAGGTCAAAATACTTCTGTGAAATATTCCCTTTGGAGAACTTGAAAACAACCTTTTTCTCCAAAATTTTATGACAGCTGGTAAAGCAAGAAAACATATGCTTTTTTTTGTATTGCCTAAATAAAAATGACTGATCTGACTTAATAACACTGATTCTCCCAAGACGAAAAGAAGGGTTCCCAGCAATTTTATTCAGTTCTTATTATATATTAGCAACATCTGCTTTTACATGAGCAGTATTTATCCTAAACTTCTGATTGCAGGATTAGTTAAAGGATTTAGAAATTATGCTTCCAAATTTACTAGCTTACATGGAAACTATTTTTCAGTCTATTGAGAATGATTAATTGAAGCTTTTAAGGCTACAGAAATAAAAAACGAGCAGGAAGGTCTGATACAAGTCATGCCTGTGATAATCTGATTCATAAACCAGGGGAGTTCAGTTACTTATATTTTGAAAAAGATTTTAGTTTTCTTTTCTATTCACTTAAATTTCAAAACCAAGGAAGAAACTCTTGTTATAATAGGAAAATAAATCCATTTTAGTAGATAAAATAAAAAAAATTAAGTAACAGACATGTAAAAACAATAGCCATACATCTTCCAGAATAGACAACAAGCATAACAGGAATAAATAAGAAAAAGCACAAATAACTGGAAATCTTCAGATTGTCTGCCTATTAAAATCCACTTGGATTCTTTAAAATCTTGTGGACACAAGAACAGTTGAGGGCAGGGGGATGCTGGCTACATCCAGCAATCTATCTACACAGATGTACGTATGGAAGAGTATTGATCTAGAAGGCAGAAAGGTGTTCAGGCATTCACCTATATCACATACTTCTTTTTCTGCAACCAGCTTAAACCCCTTCTGACTACAGCCAGACTTGTAAGAAACCCTGAGAAAAGGCATGAGAGGCCAACAGGTTTTTATACAATGCTTTGCAAGCTCCCTGTCAACATTCAGAGAAAACACTAAAATTCTGTGCATTATGAAGTCTGCTTGGCTTAAAACATACAGTGAACAGGAACTGGAATGTTGTTAATAGCTTTAAAAATAGAAGCTGTTAGACAGTTATGCTATTTGGGTTCCTCACACAGACTGCCCCACTTTCTCACTTACTATATATATAATGACTCTACTCAGTATTATCACTTACATGTTTAAGCACATCATTTTTATTATTTTTCCCCAGGGAGCTTTTCTTCCTTCTTAGCATAATCCAGGTACATAATGCTGGGATGCTGTCCCTATCATGAAAAAGCACAACAAAGACTTCTGAACTTATTCAATAAACAAACATTTTAGTGCTGACAATTCACTGGTCATAAAACATGGAACAATTTTGATGCAATTATTGTAAGCCAGCTCTCTAAGGTTACAAGTTTGTTTTGCATGAGCTCATTTAGCCACTGCAGTAGGACTCCCAGCCAACCAGTGCCTGAAGTAAAGCCACTTCCCCACTGTTTTCCACCAGCACACTACACTATAAGAAATCTATTATAATAAAAAAAGATCTAGAAAGAGAAAATTCTAAATACAGAGAAGCTTGGAAACCAAACATTGTTTCCTCCAGTCTGGAAAACTTCAATGGCTGAAGCAAGGTTCCACTCTGTGCTTTCTAATCCCTCTCTCCTGTTAGATGTGTCCCACTGTACTCTCTACTCCAGACAACCACATCCCCCATCTGAACTCCCTACTTACCAGCTTGTCCTAGTCTCTTGCCAAAAGGACATGCAAATTTTGTCCAGTTAGTCTGCACAAGGTGCAATCTCCCTCTCCTTCCCAGCAGGCTTAGTCATGACCTAGAGTGCACAAAGCACAACATAAACTAGAAGCTTTCATCCTTGTTGAACTACAACAGTTCTTAGAAAGATTACAGGTAACCACTGGCAAGTTCAGCAGCTTTACCAGAGTAGCTCTAATACTGGTGGTCTCATCCAGTTACTCTCAAGGCACAAAAAAACCTGCTCTCAAAGGAAGAGCACTGTGCTGAACTACACACAGCAAGCCCTCTCATGACAGTTCAACAGCTACTTCCCCATGTTACTTTTGAGTATCTCTTTTTCCTGAAGAATTTCCTGCCCTCTAAATGCTAGCAGAGATCAAGTATTAAATTAATGTCAGTTACCTTTCCACAGTTTCTCAGCTTTCCTTAGAGCTAATGTCAAGCACCACAGCACAAGCCACATGCAATGCTCTGATAATTTTGCACTTTGGCAGCCAGCAGAACTTTGTGCACAGCCTAGTGTTATATGGGATTAATAATGCACCAGATTGTCAGCTGGTGGTACAGGAAACAGATTAAGCTATGTAAAAAAGAGGAGAGGAACTAATTTACCACCCTCAAAAGTTGAGAGCATCTTTATTTGACCAATAGTTAAATTGGCAAATATTTATGACTGCAGGCTACCCCAAAACTCTAATTACTTAGCTCAAAAATCCTATCCAGAGAGTGGCCTATTTGCTGCTTCACCTGCTCAGGCCATAAAAAACTCAAAAGAACCAATGGGACTAAAGGAAATAGATATCAGGTTTTCCCACTGCATCGGAAGAGGGGAGTACATATTTTGCAGTTTATTGCTAAAATAGCAAAGTTAAGATTCTACCTTTGATGTATTAGGATAGGAAGAAAAACAAAGCTACAAAAAAACCACTAACTAGATGGCCTGCATCAAACATGTCTGAACTATTAACTCAGTAAAACATAATTAAGTGTTCCATCTTTTTACTTGGGAGGGGAAAGGGATAGACAATTATTTAATCTTAAAAGGAGTAGTAAAGGCACGGAAGTTTTTTGTAGGAATTATCAATTCTGCAGCAAACAATCCCTCAATTTAATAGCTCCACAGCACAGATTAGACCACCCTTAAATAAAGTCAATATTTGTGGATTGCTGAATATTGGACAGGCAGAAGTCAAAGTATCCCATAGTGCTCTCATTTTCTAACAAGACTCAGCACAGCAAACACTAAAATCTCCCTGAATAAAAGAGAAAAGAACACTTGGAAGACAGACCTTAGCAGAGATTTCTCAAGCATAACTGAAGTGAACTGAGGAACCTTTGCTGAACTCTCACCACACAATGAGATTTTGAGCAAAGAAATTTTATAATCATAATAGGAAATAAAATAAAAGCTCCACCCACAATGGAATTGCTGGTTCACTACCATCCACTGTGTAGCCTTCTACTTCAGAGGAACAGAACGAATTATTTTCTTTGTCTACCTATTATGAATATAGGTTTTAATCAGTATTACACTGCAACTAGGTAAGAGTCCAGTCAGGGGTTTTATTTGTTTTTACTTAGTCTAACACATCTATATAACACAGCAATAAACTGATGAATTCACCTTGCTATGTTTTTTCCAAATGCAAAATATTGCAGCCCACTGTTTCCATCACACTAAACATTACATCCTTCTTTGCTGAAGCCTCACAAAGCTCCATGAAAGCAAACACGACTTGCAGATGTCCCACATTTAGCTTAAGACACTTGTAGTGCAATACTGGTGAGGCCCTCTATCCCAGAGACTTCAGCATCTGAGTTCTGGGATCTACTGTTGTACATGCCAATGTGTACAAAAGCACTCAACCAACAAATACTGGTATGTTTCTCAGATTACTCCAATAACCACATACGTGAGAAATTAAAGCCAAGCCAAGAGAGAAAAAAGGGATAATGAGAGAACAAAAGGATAAAAGGAAAATTGAAACAAGACACAGTGATTTAGCCTACATGATCATGCGACACGTGAAGTACAAAATTCTTTAGACAAACTCCTCAGGACAGAAAGGCAGATGAAGCTCCAAGCCTTGGAGTCAAGTGCCAAGAAAGCTCTTCAATCTTCCAGCCTATCTATAGTAACATTCTGCAGTGTTACAGAGCAAAGTTTTTTCCTACTTGCCTTTCACTGTTCTTCCCATGGTATCTAATGCTAACATGTAAACTGAGTGATAAATTGTCAGCAAAAAAAACCAAACCAACAAACTTTCCATTTATTGCAGCTGCCCACAGTTTTGGAGAAACTCAGCAAGGCTTGTCAGTGAAAGGTCAAACATTTTTTTGCACCAACATGCCTCCTGTTCTCATACTCCTACAAAGATGAGATGAAAGCCTAAGGAATACTTTAGTTGCATCTTCACACGTACTAACTGTAGCCAATGTTTTATGTCTGAACAGATGCTTTCTCAGCCTTAACAAAAATAGTATTAAAAATACAGTATGTTATTGATATGGATGCATGGACTCATTAGCCACTTATTAGCAGCATTATGCAATAAGTGCTATTTAATACAGGTAACTGAGGATGACTTACAGTTAACTGGAAAAAAAATCAGTACATTTTGAGTGAAAGTTACTGTATTAATAATTTGCCCAAGTAGAAGAAAAATCATTTTATTACCTGATACTACCAAATAAGCTTGTGCAGCAAATCATTCACTTACTAGAACGGAACTGGTAAATACAATTCTCATTTTGGACCCTTCCCTGTGAACAGAATGTGAATGCAATTCTAGCTCAAGGTCACATGGACTTTAGTTCCTATATATTGTTTCACTGTTCTTTGGTATTAAATTCTGAATACTTCTGTGAAAACCCACCAGGCCTCAATCTTGCAGAGCTTTTGTAGACTATATTTGAACTGAAGATGGACTTTTCAGTACCAAGCAGAACACTAACAGTCTCTAGAGCTGAAGGATAGACACTCATTTGTAAAATTCTGGTAGACATTACAACTACAGTATTAATAAAATGAAAATATTATCTTGTATTTTTCCAAGATAAAATCCACTGAATAAAAAATTCCTGAGTATTTTACAAAGGCCTCTAAAATTTCTTATATACTTAAGCACCTTTAACAGTTACAGTTTCCAGAGTTTACTTGCAGAGCAGCTCAAAAACCTCTATCAAATTTTTAAAGGGTCATTTAGTTTTTATGCAAAGTACACAACTTCCCACACACATTTCAAGCTCAGTTTTGGAATTCTCACTGACATCTTCCTTATAGGCAAATCTAATGTTTATTTGTAGCTGTGTTCATCTGACAAGAACTTTGATTAAAAAAATAATTTCTCCACTGTTAAAGAGGACTGTTAATGATCTGCATTTTTGCAACTGGAAGCAATTTATTCTTATTTTTACTATTGCTTATTTCCAAACACAGGCCAAAATTCCTTTACTGGAAATATACAAAGAGAAGTTCAGCATTATTTAAGAAATTACTGGGACTTGGTGTACTCAGGCCTTACAGACAGTCCTACTATCTAGTACAGCAACAGAAAACAATGGTATTCACTCAGTTTTAATCTCAACCAAAGGGGAATTCTCAAAAATGGTTAAACAGCCACTTCAGTGTCCCAGGAGCATCCCTGCATGGATAGAGTGTGAAGTGGAAGTAGCAATCCCAGCTTCCCTATAACAGTGTAACAGCTATTTTGGAGGCAAGTTTTAGTGACAATTGCTTCCAAATGTAACTATTAACCTTTCTACAAGAAAAGCTGTTCCTAGCCTTATGACAGGTATTTTAGCAATTCCTCATGACACCTCCAAGGACTGAGAGAAAAGGAAGGGATTCAAAATGTGACTTGCAATAAAAAACTAAATCTGATCTATAATTTTTTTCAGAAAAACTAGAAATGACTGAAGCTGGAATGTTCTGTTCTGCATTAGAAATGTAAATGATAATATAATTACATCAGGTAAGTTATTTTTAACATGTATTCTCAGATTAATTTCTGATAACATTGGTTTTCCTAAACCTTCAGTTATTTATTTCAAATACATGGTTCGAAGCCCAATTATTTCCAGATTTATTGTAGGTGAACATCAGAGCACAAGCATTTGAACATCACCACCACCCCAGCTGCAAGACAAAAGCCTGTTTACCTTAGAAGTTCCAGACAATTAAAAGGGACAACTTTGAAATCCAGTAACAGATGCTCATATGCACATAAATGTGCACATTAGCAGTATATCCTCAAACAGTTCATTATAAATTATGTTTTCCTGTTAAAAAGTCATAGTGTAAGGCTGCTACTATATCAGACAGCCATATAAACACAGAAAACAACGCCTGGTTTCAAACTATTCAGGTATTCGTAAATAATAAAAATGATTTTATCTCCTCATTTCTTCCCTCTCCTATAAAGTTTATTTAAACTGGAAGCAAAACCAGGTCTCAATGCTTAGTATCAAGCGCACTTTAATAAAGTTTAGTAACCAAATCTGTCAGAGATATGTATTATGTACTAAATTAGATACCTCTTGCAACCCAATTTTAGACTCAAAATTGTGGGGGGAAAACATTTCCATTAAGCAAGTCACTTCAAAGCAGTCACCATCATCATTTTTAAACTCAAAGTATGTGATATCACCAATAATGTTATATTATACCTTATTCTTCTTTGCCTCAGCACTAACACAAAAATCAGTCAAAATATATTCTCAGCAAGCAATGTCTTTTCAGGTCAGAAAGCATTTAGAAGTCACATGCCTACATTACCCTTCTCTTCATTATTTTCACAAATCTTATTTCCACATATATTCTTGCTACCTCTCTCTTAATCTCCATCTTCCTTACTGATGGTACAGCTAGGAATGATGCATAGAATTTGTCATCCAGATGATGACAGAATCATTTCTTCAAAAATAAAAGAACTCAGCTTTCTAAGGTTATTACTTTTATTGGTTCTTATTTCAAAGAGAGTACACATAAAAGGGGAAGGGCAAAAGAAACTCACTATGTGCTGGTGAGAACTATACCATTAAAAACTACTGAGCAGCAAGTCAATAGAGATGGGGGGATATTTACAAAGATGTACCTGTACAAAAATTATTTCATACAGTATTAACTTCTTTTGAAGGGGTGGATAAGGGAGGGGAATGTCTTTGCTATATTTGTATACTTGGCCTTAAAGCTCAAAAGGATAAGGAATCTTCATTGTGAATCACTGCAGAAAATTGAAAATCTATCCACAACACAGGGATTTATAATCACATAATCCCTCTGTAAAAACAATTACAATAAAACAAGTTATCTTTAGTTCATCAGCTGATAAACCTAGCAACTCATGAGCTGACTTTCTTAAAAAGAAAATTTGACATGATTCCCTGTTGAGAAACTAATCTATATCCAATAAATACCAGCTTTTTGGATTAATTTGAATCATCAAGTATACTGTTTTTCTAGAATTCATGTTCTAACAACAAAATGATTTGTTTCTCTAGAGAGCTCACCTCTATATATTCAGGACAATGCATTTAACATTTCTTACATATTGCTTATTTACACCCTGGAACTTGTTTAAATTACTGTCCTTCCTTCTTTTTGATCTCTGGATCAGTAATTAACGCTGAACTGTAATACCACCTTTTGGGACCATAATCTGTTGCCAAGGATACCAGGGATATAATTATGATTTTATGGTAGACTAACTGAAAGACTTCTCGTAGTTGAGAGTGCAATTCAGACTCACCTACTGTTAATTGCACCTACACACCCCCTTTCATCAAGATATTGTGGAGTCCTATGAAAAGGATATACCAACATTCCTGTGACTCAGTTTCTATTAAACTGACAGAGAAACTACAGAACAATGGCTCTGAATTACCTGCTGGAGTTGAAAACTTTAACTGGAAATGAAATTCAGGTGTCACTCTACTTCTGACTGCTAACTCCAAGAGGCAGCACTGTGCATATTTTCCTGGCCAAAGACAGCCCTCCATTATAAGTTCTTACTTTGTGTGAGTTCAGCTATATATTTGTGAAAGATTTCATTCCTCAATCCTATCGACTTACTATTGTACCTGACCAGGCAGAGATACTACTGTAATACAAGTCTTGGCACTCCTCATCAGCCTGGTGCAGCTCTTACCTTGCTTGCCAAAACTGCCAGCCCTCATGAGGAAACATCACTTCATTAGCTTAGGTTACACTCCAAAAAGCACAGAACTTGAAAGAAAAATAAGCCAAAGCACCAAGAATTGTTGCAACTGTAGTGCTAAAAATGCTAGGGAGACTCAATATTGGGAGGGTGTTCTTTTTCTTCCCTTTTCTAAAAAAGATGTCACAATATTTTTATGGAATAATGGACTATTCTTCAGACAGGAAAAGCTCTGAAGGTGATGGAGGTGATAAAAAGAGCATCTTCAGGACAAGATAAAAGCGTACACTTAGCAAAGGTGGAATTATACTCAAAGGCATCCATCACATACTAGGAAAGATCAAAACTAACACATTACAAAGGAAGTAAAGAAATTACTAAAAGGTGAAAACAGTTTGAAGAATTTTAAGCAAGTGTTTAAAATTCAGATTTACTGCTACAGGAATTTGATGTCACAGTTCAAGAGCATTCCTCTGTAACTGGCCTTGCATTGCACTTCCAGTTAACAGAATTTTAGCAGTTCATTGGAACTGGGACAGTTTTTGTCTCATATTTCAATCTATATGTATCCTATTCTATGTGGTTTGACATGTCTTGGTAGCACAATGATTGATTTGGATCAAGCAGAAGTATTATGAAATAGCTTAAACCTTTTATGAACTGTCTCCAAACAAAACCCCATAGTGAACTAACTTCATGTTCTCCATGTTGAGGAATAATAATATGGCACTCAGAAAACTCAGTATTTTCAGATAACTTCCACACACAATACAGACCAGGCCTTCACAGATACATGCATTTATTCTTGTTTTTTCAAGGAGTCATCAATGCAGGACTCCCACATAAGAAAAAAGAAAGTGTGGGAAAAAAAAATCCTAGTATTTATGAGAATTTGTTCAGTAGCATTTTGGGGAAAGTCCCTTAAATACCTAAATAAATCAATCGCTTTTCAGCTGATAATAACCCTCAGCTGAAATTTCATATACAGGCTACTACAACTATTGAGGTTTAATTATTTATATGTCACCACGTATTTAAGTTTGAAAGTTTAAGTCAATTTCTGGTCCCATAGCTGGTTTGATTCAAAACCAAACAAGCAAACCCCACCATGGTTGTGCTATTAGCTATAGTTTTAGAAAACAACCCTGAAGAAGCCAAAACATTCAATTCCTGTTTTTAATCTACACATTGTAGGTATCTTTGGTTTTTTGCTCTTAAACATCCAGTTTAATCCATCTACTACACAAGGCACTGAAACTCCAGGCCTAGGATTCTCTGCTCTGGATTGGTTTTCCAATTGTGTGCTGCAAGCTGCTTTTCTCAGATGAGTCTACTAATTTCTGTCATTAGACCACTCCAACACCCTAACTGAAGACAACAGAATTAAAATTAGCTTATTATTTTTTATCCTAAGTACAGCATAAAAATATTCATTTTCATGGCGATTACAATTTTAAGCTTATTCCTTCTCAGCATGTAGTTAAAAGAAAGGCCTTAATAACCATTTGGATTTTAACAATACTAATATTTTGACAAAAAAATTGCTCAAAAAGACCAGTGAAAACTTGCAACCTTCCTTGGGAATGAAGAGAAGATAAGGTAAGTTCCTCTTTGTCACACTACTATTTTTGGTAGAGGTAGTTATCTCTGAAGGAAAACAAACAAAAAACCCAAACAAAACTACCTAATTTCTTGGACAAATGTATTGAGAGCAGCAAACTCATCATGAAAACATCCTAGAAGTCATTTGAAATCCTGAACTCCTCCTTTGTGAGAGGAGGATATGGCCTCCTACAGTATGAACAATCACCTTGTAGCTTTTCGCGCGTGTAGGACACTTCTGTAACAACCCAATGCTTTTAATAAGAATACTTCATCTTTCTCTCAAGCAATATTTGACACAAAAATTGCAGATGATCTACAGGAGATCTTGTGGCCTCTTCTGTAATTCTTAGTGATGCTCTGCTGACACGGGCAGGATAAACTGTTACACTGAGATGACAAACTAGTCATTGGATCCTTCTAGCTTTTTTCCTCCATCAGCTAAGCACGAACTTTGCTCAGTTACTCCTCTATAGGATGAAGAACTCCCTGAGAGCCCTATGGGCTTGTTTCAACTTCCTGTCACTATAATGGCTTTTATTTCTTGTGATATCCTTTTTAACCAACTATTTCCCACCTTTAATGTTTAACTAACACAAGTTAGTACTTTCATCCTTAAAAGACTGAAAAAAAATTTTAGACTTCAGCAAACGTTTTGGGGAAAGTCAAATGAACCTACAAATTTTCAAGCATTACAAAAGATGATCTAGCAGGTAATCTAAATTGCTACTTTGTGGAACCACAGAGGATGCGTTTGGTGGGAGAATTTCAATGGTAATTTTGTCTCATGGTAGCAAACTGATGCATACAAAGCATAGGATCTGAGCTTTCTGAGGGAGTGTCGTAAAATCACCTGGAGGAAAAAACAAAGACAAAGCAAAGAATGCAACACTCAAAACATTCTTGTCTCTCTGGCAGAGATAGGAATTACAAGTATCCCAAGTATCCTAAAGGAGTAAAGATTTGGTTTTCTGAAAAGTATTTCTTCCCATTTCAAAGAGCAAGCTAAGTGTCACTACAGTTTCAGTATTTACCAGTTCTTATCCTGTAAGGAAATCCACACTAGTTTTGTAAAATAAATGTATTAATGTACCTACATTAATCAATACATCACAATCAGCACAAGACATTCCCACCATGAAATTTTTGGCTGGTAATCAGTCTCAGTGGCTAAGAGAGCCACGAATGTGTCAAAGCATTTAACAAGTTGTGACTGATAAAGGAAAGAAATTGTGTGCCCATTTCATAGCTATTACCATCATAAGCTTGGTAGCCTATTTTCAGCTGTCAAAATAAAATGTCTGCAGAAACTTCTCTTACTTACTAGACCTTTTCACATGAGCCTACTAGTTGTGGATAGCAAAAGCCCTCAATGAAGTATAATTTTGATTCTTGTTTTGGCTCTAGTTCGATTACAATATTCAAAAATCTAAGCATTACTTAAGTTCAAAGTTCTTGCATCATCATAACTGGCTAAGGTAGTTCAGGTGTAATCTGTGGGCAAGCTAGTAAACTTTTTTTAAGGACACTTCAGAGAGACTGTTTCCGAATTGTTTCTAATCAACAGCTGTTCCAGATAAACTTCCTTATAAGCTTATTCACTTGGCTCCTTTGCAGCATACCTGCTAGGCTGCCCCAAAGCCAAGTGCCTCTGGCTTTGAAGAGTCCACACAAATGTTGAATAGAGCCTTATCCTTTTTTTTAGAAACTCTCCTGTTGATTAATCAGAACTGGAACTCAATCCTCTTTTGAAGTGTTGAAATATTCCACAGAAAATTATTTTGCACCATCCACTTAGAGCAATCAGGTCACACTTCCTTGGCAAGCAGACTGTACCTAAATCTCCTGTGGTTTGCTCAATGCCATTCATTTGTCAATCTACACACCTGCTTTAAGACAAAACAACCCTGTATTTTAAGACTTAGTACAAATGTCACTACTGTTCAAGCTTCTCCTTTCTAGGTAAGTTTTACAGCCAGATGAGTTATCTTATTACACAATTCTGCCTGCCACCTGGGGAACAACTACAGTTCCTGACACCCTTAAGGATGGGCTGTTCAGAATTTGTTTTTCCTGACAAGGTTCTTTTTCTTACCTTTCAACTAATTCTATTCAAGAAATGTATTAAGCCAAGTCTAGAAATTCAGAGGTATTCAAGTTCTACTATGAATTGATGCTAACGCTAGCTTTGGCTTTTTTGCACAATCCAATGAAAGTCTAAAGAAGACTAAGCTGCAGGAACCATAGGATTCTACTGCATATCTTAGAGACTCAAAGCTGAAAAGCATTTTAAAGAAATATTAGTGTTCAAGTATAAAATCCTGGAACAGAGTTGATGACTCATACTACACATTTTCGAATTAGGTATTACCAGCCTCCTGCTGCAAATACACTCTTAGTTCTAATGTCACTGGCCCCATTTTATATACTCAGGTTTGTTTGGGAAGGTGTTTAAATACAAGAAAAACATTGGATCACACTTTATAAAAAGTATGTGTTTCTTAGCTGTTACCCCATTTGAGTCTTGGGTCCAGATTCAAGAGGAGTAGTTTCCTCAAAAGGGACACTACGACTGGTGTTCAGTACCTAAATGGCACATAAGAGCTGTATAAATGCCTGCACCGAGTCCTGAAACATTCAGCAGACAATCAAAGCAGAATTTAATTAGCAATTATGTAAAAAACCAATTTCCGGAGGAAATACCATTCAGATCACCCATGTGAAAACTGACATATAAAGAACCTAAACTCAGCCACATAAATTGCCAGTTTGCTTACTGTTAGGGAGTGACAAGAAAAGTTTTCAGAACACAATTTCTGTCTTTGTCCCTTTCTTGCAGCTGCTAGCAAGAAAGTATAACTCTGAGTACTTAAAAACTAAGTGGAAACCCACCACGACAGATACTCATCTCCATGGCAAGCCCCAGCACATTTTTTTTTATTCACTCACAACACCAGCAGCAACAAACCTTCTGTCTGTCACTACAGCATAACAGCCTCACAAGTGAAGTGCAGAGGATCCAGCTGAACAACCGGATAGTCCTGAGCAAAGACCTTCAGTCTCTGTTGATCTCGGGGTGGCCAGCTTGAGCAGCCTCTCAGTAGCTATGACCAATTCAACATAAGAACTTATAAAGGGAAGAAAAGGTCCCTCAGTCAGTTGTTCATCTCTAGCTACAGAGGTGAAGAATCTGAAACATTGTACATTATAGAGTCAAAGTGGCATCATGTGCCAAAGGAAGAAATTGTGGTACAAACATAGAAGTCTCTAGATCACTTGAAAGAACACCCTGTGAGATGCAAGTGCCCTGATAGTGTCAGGCTGTCATACACAGTGCAGTCTTAAACTGTGCTGAGCATCTTAGAACACTCATGTTAACAAGAATATTACTATCCCTGGTAACTCATTTCATAGAGAATACATTGCAACCAAAATCTGAGCATTTTTTTCTTGTTATCTTAGATCATGTGAGTGACCAGGAAATTTGTATGGTTTTTGCATCAACTCACAGATTTATGCATAAATTCTCATCTGACATTAAAATATCATTTAAACTCTTGAAGTTAAGCTGAAAGATAAGTCCATCTTAAATATCAATCACAGGCTATATGGTTCACAGGTTCCACACTGGATGAAAGCTTTCCTTGCAAAATTCAAATATTTATTGCATGGCCTTTGTAATGTACTGCAAATGCTTGGCACTAGTGTTACCAGTAGACGTGAAGTGGCTTAAAATCTTAGCATACTTACTCTTTCCCAAAACTGACTGATGTAATTTTAGTCACTTTACAATATAAAGCTGTTTGGTGATGCAGGTAAGGGATTAAATTCTTCCTGTGTAAGAGATTGCAACGACAATCCTCTTACCTCAGTCCTAGGCATAGGCTGCTCTTTCAAATATCTGTGTGCCTTGCTTCACCAGGTCATAAAACCTACTCTCTGTGGGTCTGCCAGCAGAGGGAAGCATCACATGCCCAAATCTAACACAGTACCACGTTACTGTAATTCACCACTTCAGTTTGAACGTCTTACCATTCAGCCCAAAAAAAGTACTTTCCAATTAGGCTTTTTAAAGATATAACTGACTTGTATTACACAGATGCTGAAGCTACTGAAGAAAGCTGAAGTTCTCTCATTATATGATGCTGTTGGAGTCCATCGAAGTACTGCTGCATGAGGAAGGATACACGTATGGCTATGTTCTGTGAGGATGAGTTTAATTTTGGCACCAATGTTTTATTTGGAATCTGAGTTTGGGTTGTGGTTAGTTTCTTGGGGGTTTTGTGTCCCTGATAACGGTGGCAGTTAGAAACATTTGGTAAAGCAAATCCCTAACTATTCCATGTTTCCTGTTTTCATCCTAATTAAGCTTCCACATTGCAAGTTTGAGGGATACACATTGCTATAAAATAAATTGGAGCAGTAAATTCTGCTCAGAAATTGCATAAATGTAAGAATTAGTAGAATGTGTCCCACAATACATGTGTTTGCTAAACCAATAGCTGATATTTAACACTGGATTGACTGTTAAAATAGCGCTTCTCTCAGATTTCTGAAAATCCTTTCTGCTCCTAGCATACTGATATTGGTTTGTTATTGCACCCTTGATGAGGCAATGAAGGCTTCATGACCTCCCTTCTTTAAGGGAGAGTTACCATTCTACCAGTAAAGCCAAGAAGTCTCATACACCTCTGTGTCTCAGGAAATTAGTAATGTAAAAATATAATGTTAAGTAAGAGGGTCCTTTTCTGCCAGATATCCAGCCACTCTCCCCCAGTGAATAATAAAATAAAATTAAAAACACAAACCAGAAATCCTGGGTAGCACAGATACACATTTTTCTGAGTTCTGAAAAACTTGAAAAATTCAGCTGATGCTCAAAACCAAAAATATTTTAAAATGCAACTGCAGTCAAGTGCTAGTGATGACAAATAGCTGTTGTCAGTATCTAAACTCCTAGAATTTCAGGACAAATCTTGTTACAACAAAGTTATACAGATTAGTATATGGGGGAAACAGCTACCCTAACCTCTGCTGATGATTTATGCACCACGATCATCCTGTAAACTCATGTCTACGCAAAACTTCAATCAAATTGCTGGGGAGGGGAGAGGGAAAACGTGACAAGATTAACATCAAATTAGTAAACAGCTCACAACCTAACAGGTAGCTCTACTGAAAAACACAGTTAAGTAATAAAGCAATGCACCAAATGTCTGTGTTCTTAGTTGGGTTTCTTTCCTCCTTAAAAATAAAAGGGAAATGTACTGTCCTTAGGTTCACCACAACGTAATGTACATGAAGCCCTACATATCAGTATCATGAACACTTTCTTTGAAGGTGGCTTGTGATTACAAGCACAATGCTGACACATCTGGACCTATTGTGGACCACACAGTTTTCACTTGAAGTCTTGGAAAATATGTTTTAAGCACATGCTCTGTTGTAAAGTCCTGGAAGGCTGTGGGAAGATGGAAGAAAGAGTAGAACAGAAGAAGACATCCATACAACACAGAATATTCAATACTGCAGATACTAGGCACAGACTGGACAGCAAAAGTAATTATCTTCCAGACTTGTAATGTGCCTCAGTGGGACATGCCTTACAGAATTTTATGCTAGACCAGCCCCAGACTGTTCTAGTATATTTTCTATAAGCAAATAGTAAGGAGGATAAACTTTCTTGCTAAAAACTTCGATTATTTTCACACATAAGCTCAGGTTAGTAAAATTTAACTGTAGCCTTCAAAGCCTATGGTACCAGACAAAGTAAGAATTAACCTTGACTTCTTAAGAGTTATCAGCAGTTGGTCGTTTATTTTGACATGTATGTTCATTTAGTATGCTCAGCACAGTTAGCTTCATAATACTACTGCTGTACAGTGAAACAAGTCAAAAAGATTATCAAAGTTAAGCATGTTATGATAGAGCACATGAAGTTATGAAGATTCACGTGTCCCTTTGTAGCCATTTAAAAAAAAAAAGGGAGGGGGAAGAGACAACTTCATCTTATTTTTGTCATTTTGATTAGGTCAAGTTCAGTTAGTTCCTCTATACAAAACATAGCTATGCAACTGATTTGGCACATTTCCTTTTACTAGATTTCACCATAGGGCAAAACATCATCGCACCTGCTCTACAATACTGGTGCTAAGCATGTATGAGATTGTGAAAACAATATTGTTAGATGAGTTTGAACTCATTTATTCACATTCCACAACTTCATTTGTTCACACTCAGTATCATTTCTTTCATTGGCCTCGATCACACAAAATATTGCTACTGGTGTCAGTATCTGCAAGTTCATTTTTTTCCTCCCCCAAGTCCTTAGGTTCAATTTAAAAGTTAGCTTTAGATCAAGTTAGTCACTTACATTATTATCAGCAATTACAGTATCCAGTTGTGCACAACAATAAATATTTTTTGTGAAGAAGTATACAGCAAGATCTTCCATAAATTATTTTTGCAGCTTTTTCCTCCAGATACATACTTATGGATATTTTAATACAATGCCTGGTTTCCTGTTTCACCAGCACTTCCTATCTAATGAATCTCCAGAGGACATAAATCACAATGTTATCCATGAATCAGTGTTAACTCTACTGTCCTCTCTGTAGACTCAGGAAACAGTGGGGTGGTTTGATGCTACTAATATGCATGATAGCAAAAGTTTGACTATATAAAGCAATAGAACACTTAAATTGATGATGAAACAATGTATCATTTAATTATATTCAGATAATTTCATTATTTCAGAGAAAGCATCTTTCTGAAGTTATTACTTCACTAAGAACCTTCTGTTAGGAGCCACCTCAATTTCTCAGTTTTTTTTTTTTTAAAGTACATTCATTTAACTCTATTTTGCATTCTAGTGCAAAATATTAAGAGTCAGGAAGCATCTGGTGCTCTTCAACATTCTTATGAAAAGACAGGTTCATTTCAAATTGTATTTCACAGAATTACTAGTCAATAGTGATGATGCCACATTTCCATTTAATGTTTATTTCCAAAGCAACAACATTAGATAACACTGAAAAGTCTGGCAAGCAACGAAGCTGAGTGAAAACAATTAGCAAACACTCAACTGTGAATTGTTTTTAATTTGGAGAAAGTTAAAATGATAACTCTTGTCAAATCTCCACAAATAAATTACGGTCAAGGAAACACAAGCTAACTTTCTAGACAGCAGAGGTGTTAAAAAGCTGAAGTTGTTTTTGTTTGCTTTTCAGGAGCAGCTTCAGTAGCCTATTTAAAAGACATCCTCGCTCTGTGCAAAAACCAGCCTTTTGCACTGTTAGCTTCTTCCATTCCTGAAGAATCACCTTGTACCTCACTGTCACAACTGCAGGACTTGTTTCAGCCTGGAGGTGGGGCAGGGAGCAGGGGAAGTGTACCTTTCCCAGTATCAGACAATACTTCAAGTTCAGAAGTTAAGCTGTTTCATATGTAAGAAAACGATTAAGATGTCTAACGCAGTTTGAGTCCTGGTTAACTTTCACCTGAAGCATCCATAGCCCTTATCTCACATCATCATTGTCCTACGTAAACCTAAGTAGAACCTCTATATATTAACACGCTGGGAAATAAATCACAGTTCATAACTGCAGAAGTATTTTTACTTACTACTTGATGTCAGATATAAAGCTGCTTTGTAGGAGATTTAACCAAATTTAATTGTGGTTGCTTAATATAATTGGTTGCTCTGTACCACGGGACTACTCTGTTGTGCACTCAACTTGTAATTTACATTTCCATATGGCTGAGAGATCTGTTTTGGAAAATTACCACACCTGAGAAATTTTTCTGTACTGCAAATTACAAATGTATGATACTTAAGTGTAAATCATCTGCTATGTCTAATTTGAACTCAAGGTAGTGATCCAATGACTGAGTGCAATCATAAATGCTAATTTTTTTCTATTTTGCCCTTTTCCATGTCATTAAAGTAATTTTATCCCATAAATATACATGCAAATACAAGATAGCATTAGAAATTATTTAACCAGTAGGGAGGAAAAGAAACTATTTCAAACAAAATGAGATAGGCCACAAGTGCAACAAATAATTTAAGCAGACATTGTATGTTATTCAGTTTCTATCAAAAGTAATGGCTCATATTTAGAGTGGCCAGTTGAGAACGCAATCTGTTTCAGTGGGGCTTTAAACAACCCTGAAACTACTGCCTACAAAACACATATTAATCACTACTCCAGAAATCACATGAGGGACCCTGCAATGGCTTGAGGAGTTGAGTTATTCACTACTGAAAACCATAAATGAAGCATCTATACACAGCATCTGTCCTACAACATACATTTTTTCTCCCACAGAATAAACTGTCTCAGTATATACTGTTTTTCAGTAGTGAAATCCATCCTTGTTAATTTCCATCTTACTCAAACATGCAACAGATAGGCAACCCTATTTTGGGGTGCAGTAGAAAAGACATCACAAACCAACCTTGCCAACACTGCTTACATTCTTATCTGTGTAACTTGCTTTGAGTAAACAGATTTTCATAATGTGACTACTTAACAGTTTCAAAGAACTAGATATAGTCCAGAGGTAATTTATATTCAGAACCTGAGCAAATAAGAAATACGTTCATTATTTCCAGTCATAATTGCACACATTTTTATGGAAATTAATTTAAAAAAACCCTCAATATGGTTCAGGGATTTACCTAGTGTAACAATTCTCACTTTAAATTTATTAGACCCAGGCAGTTGACTCTCTCCTGTTTTAAAAATGAGTCGCAGCACCAAGTGGGACAGTAACTCATGGCAACACTGATCAACTTGAGGGCAAACAAAGAGATGATCTCCTTTCTCTTCATGTAAGATGGGATTCCCTCCCTGCTCGATGCATTATGTGCCATCAAGCCGTTGTACTTCAGGTTTTTTTGTCACATACATTGACTAGTCACCACCCTGGTCAAAGGAACAGGACTAATCTCCCAGCAATTGTGCTTACCTTTCTTTCTATGTCCTCACCATTTTTGAAATAGCAACCAAAATAAAGTGATGTTTTCCTATGGCTGCCTGTTTCAGTTTGGCAAACTACATACTGTGTAGGCAGAAAGTGCGTCAGCAGCCACATCAATGATTTTTGGCTGCAACACTGGGAAATGTTAGAAGAACTTACTTGAAATTAAACATTTCTCCAAGTCAGTAAACTCAAAATATGTATTTCTGAACATGAAAGTCCTGACTGTTGGAAAGGTTCAATATCTGATATTCCAAAATAAGTGATCTACTCAACAGCTGCTAGAGACAGCAATTGAGAAGACAGTACACTGCATGGGTGGTGCATGGCTAAGTAGTATCATTTGAGAAAAAAATATGCAATTTCAAAGTTAATTTAATCAGTGTGGAACAATTACATAGGAAATTAAGTGGTTTGGGACAACCTCATACAAATTTTGTGAAAAGGTACCCAAGTTATTTTAGGATTGTATGCCTAACCCCTCCCAAATCATAAGCAAAAGGCGAGGATGGAAAACAGGGAGTGGGAGGTAAAAGACTGGGGTGCTGCAGAATAAGAAAAAGATTGCTTAATTGGTATGTTCAGTAATCTTCCATGGGAGAGAATCCAGGGAAAACTAAGTTCTTGGATCACTAAGAGAAAAACAATTACATGTGGAAAAACTGGTTCCAATAGCAGCATGGACACTGATGAAGATCAGACCATCATCATTCCTTATGTCAGGTACTACTGTGTTAACACTGCTTATTTAATGTATCACAAGTCACTCGGTATGGAAAACAAGAGTTACCCTTAATTATTTAGAGAACGCCAATATAAGCAGATGACAGTTAAGAAGACATTTAAAACTTGACCTAATTCATGTTACAAATCCTTTGCCAATTCAGCCAAAGCAGAAAGCCTTCAAATAACTTTCAGCAAGAACTTTCTTCATGAAGTTTTTCAACTACATGTTTTATAAATGAAGAACTCGTATTATTTTTTTAAACCCCATTCTAACCAAATGTCACAAAGACATGTCAGAAGACAGCTTTTACAACATCTTTGAAGACAACAATACAGAGAAAAGATCCATGATAAAGTCTGTGTTGAAACGAAAAAACAGGATAAAATTATCCTTTACAGACCAGAGAACCTATATGGGAGAGAGGTAAGAGTCTCCTCTGCTAGAATTAATTCCAGAGTTTATTCCTTAGATATGAGAACATGAGCAAGACAATTAAGGAAGTCAGGCTTCAAACACTTCACTGCATATAAAATTAATTATCCTTTTACAGCCTTAGTTTTGTTTTTATTTATTACCTTTCATAACTCCCAACGCATGAATTATTTGACTCTAAACTTATATTTGAATAACTATAACCCAAGCTTGGAGAAATCCAGGCAAGCTTTGCAATGTTACTTATGCATCATAGCAACAACCTAGAATGTCACAAACCAAGAACTTCGTATGTATGCAAATTTGGCCAACACAATGCAACTTGATTTTCAAAAAACATTTTGCTGGAAACTTTAAGCCTGAATGGAATATGAGCAGGCATAAATGTCTTAAAATGAGGAATTTTTTTTTTTTCAGAAAAGGCTAAGATGCTCTCAGATAAGTGGAGGACAGAAGACTCAAAGCAGGAAACAGTACTGCCTCATCTAGTAATCCAGATCTACCCTATTAACAGGTAGGAGATCACATTGCTATCACAAATATCCAAGTTATTTACTTGATGCCTTTGTTATAGAAATGATACTATGCCAGTTAAGTACTCAGCATTTCAGTATCTCAATCGTCTTGTTGTAGTTACATGGAGTAAGTATCCATTACCACTTGTAACACTTCATTTAGCCTGCTCAACTGACTGCTTAATGAAGCCTGGAGAGTAAAAGACTGCAAAAAGACTGCAACAGATCTGCAAAAAGCCAATGTAGAAAGAAGCATGCCTATGCTTTTTTTTTTTTCAAAGCAAAGTATTTGTTCAGTCTTAATGTGAAAAGGAGTTATATTAAGGACAGCATTCAGGAAAATAAAACATTAAATAAAAGACAAAACAAATGTCTGTAATGAAAATAATGCTCTTTTCCATTTGTTGATTATTGCAGTGTTATAATTTTGTTTAGTATTAAGTACAATTAGGCTTTAAGAATCTCTCCTAGAAACTATGCAAACCTGTTGCTGTTAATCATTGCTATACCACTGCTGCCAATGCAAGTTCAAGTTAAATCCTTCACTTTATAGGGTGAAGTGACACAAATAGTGAAGATTTCGAATTTCCATCTGATACAGATATCACACAAACAGTTTCTAACCATGTGTCTGAATCAAACATGCAAGTCTCTAAGTCAAAGGCCCTCAGCCACAAGCATTTCCTATCTAAAACACTTCAAATACGATCATAGACTCTACACGGCCAAAAAATGTGTTGACTACAGAAATATGGGATTATTTTCAGAAGCATTTCATGAACTTGTCTATCAACTAGAAAACAGTTTTAAGTAGATTTTTTTTATTAAAAAGTCATTTAAATGTTTTAAGTTTATACTAAATATATTTTCCTGCTTTCCATCTCCATTTTTATTAAATGAATATATTTAGATTTTGTTTTAATTAAAAAAATACATCTTCACTGATCCTGCAGCAAACAGAGCACTTAATCTTTTTTCATAAGGCATCATTGCCCAGAGATATAGTATATTGCAATTTTTTACGGTTGTAGAAAGATCACTGGCACTACCAAAAGCTTCCTTTTGGTTCCTTTTCATGCAAAAGGAGATACTGAATAACTGAGCAATTATTCTGATGGAAAAAGCATTACTTGTCGTTCTAACAATGAAAACTGATTTACTTGTACCCACTTTCTTCAGTGTGCAACACTGGGCGTCTCCCAGAGCTGACAAATTAACGGATAGTTTTGAGTAGTGTCATGGTGAAGCATTCCCCCAAAAAGGAAGTATGACAAAAAGCTGTTTCCTGTTTTCTGCAAACTCTGTGGTCACATTATTCATAATGTAACTAACACCAGCTGAACTCTGCCTACTGAGAAAGCACTCATTTTCACATACTGGTATGCTCAATCCTAAGTAAAAATCCAAACCAAAAACCTACCAAAACCCCCCAGGAAAACTCTTACATAAAATCCATACATTTTCCCTAAATACTTGTTCTTTCTTGTGGACATAATGTGCTTATGAAACTTTTTGTAAAGCAAAGGGGTGAGTGGGAAGGCCACGTATTCTCAGGATTCCCAAGTCTTCAAAGATTACATTTTCTCCTTCCGTTATTCCTTCCCCATCTTTCATCACTGTTGGAAATGCAGCTGCTGTGAACCGGGCACACAGTAGAAGCACCAGCACTGCAGGGTGGGGCAGTGCAGCCCCGGGGTGAGTCAGCACACACCTACTGCTCAAGTGCGTAACCTTTTACTTCACACTGGGGAGATGTAAACAGCCCTTAAAATAAACAGGTCAGTACACCTCAGACAAGCATCAACTCTGAGATTAAAACACCCTTGAAACAGGATAGCAATGCAGTGGTAAAGCATTTCTCATTATCACTTACCGCTCAGGCTGAGGTAGCTTAGTCATGGCTGCTGACCATGCACTACACAGAAAAATGACTAGAACATTCACTACATCAGTCACTGTTGCAGTGGTATCTTAAGACCAAGAAAGAATTTTTTTTTCAGAAGTGCCCGCCCTAGTAAACTGCTTACATTTCAAAGATAATCTGAGAATGTAGCAACAATGCTCCATTTACTAGTTAATTAAGAGATTCATAAATAAACTAGTCATTTATCATAACATAATTAATAATTCTAAGCTTTTATTAGTGTTTTACGTTGCTCTAATTTGTTCACGTACTTTAGTGCTATGAGTTGCTGAACTGGAAACTTAGTCAAGTTTTAAGTGCAGACAAGCAGAACAAACACCCTAGGCATCTGAATACCACTTGCACTCAAAGATTTATTAATAAAAGAATTAATGAAAGTCATTATTTTATTGTCACCAGTAGCTTCATGTGCAACAACAAAAAAAGTTTAGTTAACAGATTTCTGTGTCAAAGAGAGCGATCATGGCAACCGAGAGTTTGGACACGTTATAAATTCATTTTAAATGCAGAAATGCAAACATCAACCCAGAAATTCCCCACTCCAATCTACTGGACTTCAAAATTAAGACTGGGGAGGGAAGAAGGGGAATTATTATTTTTAATTACTTTCACCCAATTATCTTTGTTAACTAAACCACGTTGTCTTTAAACTACAAAAATCCAATTTTTTTAACCACTTTTCTAACTTCCTACTGTATGTTAAAAATGCAGGGATGGTAAACTTGAGATTACAGTTCCCAGGTCAAAAGGAAATCCACTTTTTGAAATAGACCTTTTTTCCCCCCCTTTTAAAACACCATCTATGTCTAAGGCTCTTTGTATGTTTGCTGTTTTGCCCTCAGTCAGTAGCTGAGAGAACTTGAGGTCTTTGGAACATAACCTCTGCCAGTGAAGGAGGACTGCTCCATGACCTTACATTCATGAAACTCTTTTCCTTCTTACTACAGAAATACATCAGAATTTTCTCTGGTGAACTGACTGTGCATTCAGAAAGTACATTTGTATTCTGTAATTTTTAACTTCTGTCCCTTTGGTCTGTTAAGTTTTTCTTCCCTCCACAATCTGAAAAGCACAGAATGGGACTAGGTAGAAACTACTTCACTGCTGGAAAAAGTGCTAAAAACAAAGCCAGGCTTATAAAAAAGGTGAGGTAATATGATTAAGTGCTCTACTGTATAGAACGTATGGTTCCTCCTACAAAGGACATTTTCCAGCAGGGACTCTGCAAGCCATTAATTTATTTTTTTTTTTAAACATCTAGAAGTCACTGCATATTGGTAGAAGATATCAACGAAGTCAGACAAATACAAGATCTGAAGCTGTGTTTTTAAACTAAAGGCTATCATACATTAGAACTCTCAAATTCATCAAAATTTACAGAGCTACAGAAGTAAGCTGACACATGAACAGTTTTGCAAACTAAATACCTAAATATTGACATGTATTAATATTAAAATGCAATTACAAATATTACATATAAAAATTAATTTGAATACAGCTTGATTAGGAGTTACATCAGAGAGTATATTGCAGTAGGTAATTGGGATTAATCTAATATAAAGAAAAGCACTATGTATACTACTCACAAGACACAATGAACTCCCCACTTGCACTAACTTTCTTTGGCAATCTATTAACAGCTGCTGTGACAGAAGTAAAATTCCTGAGGTTATGGCTAATTTTGCCAAAGGTGTATAACATAAAGAAGCAGATTCAAAACAACCTCAACACCTGTAAGATATGATACTGACTTCCCAACAACCACCACTTCATTGGAATCACACTTTTATTTCCAAAAAGGACAACATGTAAACACAATATAGCTGTTTATGTAGACAGTTCTACAGAAAAAAAAAATTCCAAAAGATATCCCGTATGCTCACTGCCTGGACCACATTTTTCTTCAAGATGATTCTACCATAAAATAGGTTTTATGCCTTTAATAATGAATGTACGTGGGTTTGAAAGAGACATTTCATTTCAGGCTGTTTTTTTTGCATTATTTTTTAAACCATCTTCTTATGCAAAATAGCAAAAGAAACTGCCAAGATAGGAATGTGTTTTAAGCAGCCATTAATGCTTTTACATATTTTAGAGAATCAAACTCCTCCATTCCTTTGTTCAGCTGTCTGAATAGGATACTTGATTTTTAAAAAGCTCTAAAATTCTCCTGTTCATGTCACTAAAACCAGATTAGCATAATCTTGGCTGCTGTGCATCACTTTAACACCTCATTAGCTTCAGTTCTAAATAAGAATATATAAGCCCAGGAACTAATGTTAAGTTAGTGTATTCTGCTAGCTCGAATAGTTATTCAATTATGTTTCCTACACTTAATTAGTAAATACAAGATGCAGAAACCAAAAGAAAAGGCATTGAATTCCTCATTTGAACGACAAATATGAAGCTAAACAGAGAACATAATGAATTATCAATGAACATTCTGCCTTATATGCTTTGAAGTGGGAAGAGAAGCATGAACATACCCAACACTTCCTAGACTGTGGAAGGGCAAAGTGCTAAGTAGTAACCTTCCTTGTGGCAGTGTTAAATCATAGTGTTGACAGATTACCAACAGGAGCCTGAACTGGGAAGAGCAGTAGTAGTCAAAGCACAGCAGTACAAACAGTACCTGGAACAAGGGATATATAAACCAGGCACAGGCATTGGAGAAGATGCATCAGTTTCAGATAAAGCTTTCCTATTTTCAGAATGGAGAGTCTGGTATCTGCCATCCCCACAATAAATCATCATAGAATCATCATAGAATCCTAGGGGTTGGAAGGGACCTCGAAAGATCATCTAGTCCAACCCCCCTGCCAGAGCAGGGTCACCTAGAGCACATCACACAGGAATGCATCCAGGTGGGTTTTGAATGTCTCCAGTGAAGGAGACTCCACAACCTCTCTGGGCAGCCTATTCCAGTGCTCTGTCACTCTTACAGTAAAAAAATTTTTTCGGATATTTACCTTGAACCTCCTTAAAAGCATTCATCCTGGCACTGGAAGGCCAGTTCTGGCATTCTGCTCAACTGACCTTGGCATTTTAATCTCTCAGATAGTGCTCTGGACTAGAATTTATTTTTTTATTAAAATATGCCAAACACTTCTGATTTCCTTTTTGTTTCTATGAAAATATTATTAGCTTAATATAACCCCTCTGCCAGGGCAGTCACAGTGTGAAAGCCTGAGGTTCAGGCAATTGGTCAGAACAAGCAAAATTTGTTTCCTCTAAAGCAGTCAAGTGTACAGCTGCTTAGTCACTGAGTACTCTTGATCCGCTAATCTGAGATGATAACAAGCTTCTTATTATGATAGCTTATTTTAAATATAAAAAGATTTATACAGGAATAACTGTAAACATTGGACATACTTGAGTGATCACTTGCCTTTCAAAGCTGTTATTAAATTTAGGTAATTCTAACAAGCTGCAGAAGCAGCTCCTTTTGTATTTTTATTCATTGTACTGAAAGATGAAAAGACAATAGGAGACATAAAAGTAACTGAGTTTTTCCCAAACTACTCTTACAGGGGGAACTTAATTTCACAGCATCTATGAAGTGGTTAATTATTATTTATATTACATATTCCTTTATTTACAAATGTGACTTTACAGTGCACTTTTTCCACCTAAAAAAATGCAACATTAAAAGACTTTCAAAAGTGCTATAGAAGTATATAGTTCTAGTTTCCTGTACCACTGTGTTTATCCAGTTACTTGCCCTTAACTGCTGCTCTGTATGAAAATTAGATTAATGAACATTTGAAAGCCTAGTTACTAATTAACCATGGATATAGCTTACTGTTTCTTACACTTCAGAATGATTGTGTGATTAAGTTGTGTTTTTTTCTAGTTCTTTACAAGCATAAGCTTACTACAGTGAACACTGAGAACATTGCTTACTGGTATGTGAACCTCAAATGTGAAAAATAGGAGCCAAGAAGGTGGTATTTGTTCACACAAGAAACATGACAACTAACCAGTAAAGTTTTCACTGATATGCAGCAGAATTATCTGCCAGAGTCCTGACTCATAAGCAGCTTGCTGGCTGTACTTAGCAGCAGAGGAATGTTTAGTTGATTAGCTCTCCTATAACAATAAATAATATATTATTGAACTCTGTGGGAAGAACTATTAAGGATTCCAAGGAGTGCAACATAATTGATCTACAGCCTGACACACCAAATTAACCAAAGGGACCATTATGATACTTAAAATGGCTCAGTTGTTAAAAACTGGGAGTTGTTCACAATTATGTCATCTCCCTTATCTAAAAATTCATATGGTAAAAATATTTTAACTTTAGTCTGTACATGTGACTATGTAATTACATTAAGTGATTCAGTGACCCATCTCTCTTAAATGGCTGATCTCACAAAAACTACACAGAAGAGGGGCAATATGCTGATGCCTAGTTTTACAAAATCATTTTTCTGTCACAAAGCAAATCTATGTAACAAGACTTTAAAAAACAACAACAACTGTGTGCTAGAGGAAGTATTCCAAAGGAACCATTGAAAAAGGCTCCTACAGCATAATCCATTACCATGTTTGCTTGTTTAAGTGTGTCACAATACTAAGGAGAACCACCAGAATGCAGACTAAACAGTTCAGAGTCTAAGCAACATGATGCCATTACTCCCAGTATATGCTGACTAATGTTTTACTCAGTAAGACAAAGGAACACTGGATGCTGTTTTTCATCAAGATATATTTTCTGGGTTAGTCTGACCACACTTACAGCCAGTGCTTGTTTAACGACCTTCCAAACAGAAGTAAGTATAGTTCTGTATTGCTAGAAAAAAGCCCAGGAAACACCATGCTTTGAACAAACCAGAAAAGCAATAATGTTCTGCTATCCACCTACACAGAAGATTAAGAAAACTGTGCCCGGATAATAAATAATTTAAATACATTTTTAAGACATGAATTATCACACCTCCTCATGTCGGCCTAGATGTCATTCAAGACCTAACAAGAAAATATCAGCATTACGTTGCACCTTCAAGAGAGGTTAGAAATCTACCATTATTTTTTCATCTTCCTTCTGAAAAAAAAAGACTGTTTCACAGTACTTTCAGGTAACTGCACATTCCTTTGATTGCAATGTTGTACTCACACTGTTTCAGGACAGAATTTAAATTTACTAAGTTAAGTCTTACTGGTTTGTTGTTGGTTTTTTTTTTAACTTAGAAACCAACTCAGGGTTTTAGCTCAGTGTCCCAGCCTTTCAAAAAGCTTTAAGGAGATTCTTACCTATAGATACCATCTTGGGACAGGCATTTGTTGAGTAGAGATAAAGAAAAAGAAACAGCTTTGTTAAAGTGCAGATTTACTTCAGAGAAATAATTTTAGGAATCAATTTAACTATCTAACCATGACTAGTAAAATTATACTAAGGTTAGATCAGCAGATCACAAAGGATAAAAAAGGAAATCTGAGTCATATTAAGACTCTAGTGTTTCATTAATTATTTACAAGCTTTCAAGGAAATGAAATGTTTTACAGCTACATTATGTTCACTGAACAGGGGTAAAGATACTAACTAACAGACAACACCTAGAACTGATGGGATGACCTAAAAACATACATTGATTTAAAATACCACAATAAGATACAAAAAGGTCCAGAAAAAAGCCCAAAACATTAATCATGATGTAAATTGATCTATCTAAAAGGAATTAAATCCATGAAACTAGCAGTACATTATCTTGATACTTCCTAAAGGAGTCAAAACATCCCTTTCTATTATCACATGTTGTCAGCCAATAGCACTACTGAAAATACACACCCCATCACTAGTGGCATCACATTTTAGGCGCTTTCAGCCACAGAGAATGCACAAACAAAATATGCATGCAACTTAGAAATATAGAAGAACAATTTTAGAAACTTCTTTAAAAACAGAACACTCACCAAGCTAGTAAAACACCCAAAGAATCTTCACTGGCCAAACAAGCAAAAGTCAGGAAATAAAAGCTCTCTTTCATTGGCTGCAACAACACAACCTTACTACAGCTACAGGACTCTCCTGAAGTCCCCAGTCTTTTCAGTTAGGATTTTATGTGTTTCCACTTTCCTTTTCAGTCCTTAAACCACCAACAAGCCAACCTCAGTCTGTAATTTTGCCTTTTTCACCTCACACGGATCTATTTTAGAAGCCTTCTCACAGCTGTTCTTCGAAATGTAGCAATTTCCCCAGCGGCCTGAGCCAAGATGATGCAGCTGGGCCAGATCAGAGCGGGATTCCTGAAAAGGACAGCTGAATGCTGAAGGGGATTGCATTGTTCTCTTACCTGTCTTCCCTCCTGTATCAGTGCAGGCATTTCTGCAACATGATAGGCAAGATTAAGGAACTGAATTTAAATTAAACCAAATAATTTTAAAACAAGGTAAATTTTAACCCAGATCACTTTTGCAATGTGCTTAACAACAGTCACATGAATGCTGTATGCACAAGGGAGCACCAGGAGATGAGAAAGGGCAACAGGCAGAAACAAAATTTTATTTTTACAATAATGCTAACCTTTTTTAAAGTGAAACCACAGTTTGAATAGAACCTGAAACAACTCCTAGCTAATAACTTCCCATTAGTAAATCTAGAAGAACTATACCTGGAAAACACAAAGTAAAGCAAGAACTGAAAAAGAAAAGAATGCAGCAAAGACTTCAGAACTGAAATACTCCTAGCACAGAAGCAGTCCTCCACAAGTGTACACTTCCCATGCCCTCAGATTGCTAAAATGATTTCCTTAAGGAGGGTATGGGTGGCTCAAAAGTCTTGAGGAGATTAAAAGAGACAAATTCCCCCAAGGAATAAGCATGATTAAGACCACAGATCCCCAAATTTCAGCAGAAACAGTGGCTGTGGAGCTCCATGCCAGTTCCACTCATTCCTTAGGTTGCAGTGAAACTACTGTGAGTGAAGTCTGAAATGACCTTCCAGCCAAATTGGGAAACCCTGACCTTTCTTGCACCATTAGATGCCTTTAACAGCTGACTACATAGCTACCTCATTGCCTTAGCTTCTTCCTCTTACTGCTCCTGATTCTCTTCCAGACACTCTCTTGAATAGTCTCACCTTCTCTCTCAAACTGTGTACGAAGAGTACAGAACCCTTTCCTCCTGCTGTCTTCTACCTGGACGATTTCATCCACAGATCTCCATATAATTTCTATTCTGAAATTGTAAAATTGTCAGAGAAAATAAGTTGGTTTTTGGTTTTGTTTGTTTGTTTGTTTGTTTGTTTTTAAACTGCTTAATAATTATTCCTAAAAATTGAGCCTATGTTCTTCTACACAAGAAACCTGTACTGTCCTTATCACTGTAGCATGGTGCCACCTCCCTATAATGCATCAAGGAATAGAACATGCATCTTGTTACACTCTTGTGCTCATGTTCCTCCAGAGAGGAACATGCAGAACAGTGTTCTGTTTTGGTAGCTTTGTATTCGTACTCCCATCACCGAAGATTCAACAGAGAACACAATGCCAAAGTGTTCTGATGCAGAAATGGGCAATAATAACACTGATCTGGCTGACAAGCTTAACTTGCCCTCAGCCTACACATCTCACTCCTTCTGCACTATTTCAATTGATCTGAAATCACATGGCTGTGAACTGTGACAGCCCAAGTGCAGACAGTATTCTGCCCCAAGTAGAGAATGTGGTAGGCAGGAAAGGATAAAAATCTTGCTCTTTGTTGCAGTATTCATGTCACATCTCATGAATCAAAGCTCTTTTAGTGGAAAGTTAAAGGTAAGGGTAATGAGGATTTGTTATTAAATTGCTGTTAGTCTGGTAATCCCTCACTGCCATATTTGTCCCCTATTCCTTATGCCAGAGCAAGGGATACTACTGACATGTGAATTAGCTTGCAATTGCATGTGGATAAAGAGAGGGAAATATATACCACTCGCCACCTTAAGAGTCATCTCCTCTATAAATCAAGCCTGAAGTACATTCTTGTGAAAAATCACATTCTCTTTGGATGAGCCTCAAACTCATCTTCAGCTGCTAGTCTGACTAAAAATACACAATTGTGCATGTGCAGGGTAAGATCAGAGTTAATTTTGCTGCTCATTTGTGTTATTATTTTACCACACTCCATTGTCACTCCTTTATAAAGAGGACTAAGTGGACAAGCAAAGAACTTAGATTATGTAAGTTCATTGTAAGCAATATTTAAGGAATTAAGAGACACAAAATGAAGAATAATTCAGAACAAACCAAAAATGTTGAACAAAAGAAAATACTTTGTTTTCTGTAAGGTTCATGCAATATCATCTTGCTAGAACTGTGCTAGATGACAAGGAAGCACATTAGACTTCAGGGCTAGGTTTTTCCATCAAAAAACCTAGACATACAGTTTATTTCTGTGGTAGTTATTAATGAGTATTAAGTGAACCAAAACTTATCTAGAGAGTGCATCAAATGCATTCCTGCTCAGGGTAATTTTTCTCATTCCTCAAAGTAGCAGTACCTGATTTTCAAGCTATATCAAGATATTTAACTAAGTAAACCCTTTAAATACTATGAAGAAATGGTGTAATAAAGTAGTATTATTATACTTACCAAATAATTGCATCAGATAACTAGCTAACCTCCCTTTAAATAAACTGCTTAGATATTACCTGGTGAAGGTAATCCCTTCCATACAGTGTATATACCACCAATAAACATTATGTGCTACATCCAAGGACAAGTTAAAAAATAAATTTAAAAAATCAACCCCTTCCTAGCAAGGGAAACTATTAGAAATATGCTGAACAGGCAATTACCATGGGTGAACATTCCAGGAATTTTTATCTGATTCTTCCATTGAACACATTGAACCCAGATTCCTTAACATGATCTGTAGCTTTAATCAGGCCTATTTTCATTCATCTGCCTGGAAGCTCTTAATTATCATCTGCTAATGCTTTAAACATATGTAGATTTCCATCAAAATTAACTTCAACTAATTCCGATCAGAAACCTACTTGTTGGAGTATGGGTTATGTGAGGTAGATTTAAAACTATTGCACTGGTAACTATTACTTCCCTGTATTGTAGAATTCTTATTTATGAAGCTTTTGTATCACTCTCAGAAATCTTAAACACTAGTTGCTTATGACACAGCTTGCTTTGTAGACCAAAAAAACAAAACAAAAGAAAGAGTAGGAAAGCTACCACATAGAGTAGACTGCTCATTGAATAAACAGTTCTGTTCTGCCTTGTTCTGACCCACCCTGGGTAATTACCGTGCGTGTGTGAGGGGGTTGCTAGACAATGGCTGCAGTAGGGTTTTAAGTTGTGAAAAGCTGTGAAGATGTAGAAAAACAAGATAAACAGAAAGGTTTCTAGTCCTGAATATGGTCAAGGGAACCCATGTAGTAAATAAAAGTAGTTTATATTGAACTGTTATTTGAGAAGTAAATTGTGCTGTGAGATGGGAACATCAAAAGACATTTTCTAAATAATTTGGGGAACATAGCACAGCATGATAAGCTTTGTAACTCAGCCATCGGTCTGCAGAGAGCTTTGCAGAACTGACAACAGAATTCCCCAGTAACGTGGAAAAAAAAGCCACATTCTGAATAAACATTTTTTCTGATGCCTTCTGCAGAGCTGCAGGCAATGACAAAACTTACTTTCTGAATTACACTATCAGATACAGATAGTACATAGGTGCTCAGGGTATAAAATACTAGAGAAGAGAGAAAACGTGTAAAAATTTAGTAGTTTTTAGTAAGATCTTGAATACTAAACAAACAATAACTATTGGGATTTGACTCAAAATCAAAAAGATGGACTGTATTGTTAAAAATGTAGCATTATAAGTAATATTAAACGCATGTTTGTAAACTGAGACAGTATTTTGTGGCAATATTACTTTTTTTCTCTCTTTCCCTAAATCTCTTCCAGGCTGGAAAGAAAACTCAGTATTATTATATGAGACATAAGTGTCTTTTATTCACCTAGAGTTGCTGTGTCCTGGCACATAAAAGGTTGTGAAAAAATGGAAGTACTAACCCAAGAAGTTCCATATGATACTATCGGGATTTTTCTATGAAAAAAATAAAAAGACAATAAGCATTTTGTTTGCTAGCAATATTGAAAAATCACCTGCTAGATGCAAGTTTAGATAAAAACTGCACTAATAACCACATCTTATACCAGGTAAGACTACAGATTTGTATTCTTAAAGCAAAGGGAGAAAAAGAGAATAAATTATTAACTAATTATCATGTATATTGGCCACTCCATATATCAGCTGTTGGTTTTGCTTTGTTTTTTCTGAGGGAAATGTCCAAGACCTAGAAAGGGGATTTTTTCCTAGTTTTTACATCATTGTCTGAAGTAATCCTGTGCAATTTTTTCATATATGTGTTGTTTCTACAAAACATGAATGACACGAATGCTGTTTGCTTAATGTTCTGTTAAAAACTGGAAGTAAAAAATATTTTGAAGAAGATAAAACTAGTTGTGATCTAGAATTATAGACTAAGTGGTCAAAATACAGAAAATGGTGAAAAAAAAAATCACCTAATTTAGTTACTTGCTTCAGTAAGAGAAAACTCTTGTAACAAAAAAATACAAACACTGGAAAAGATAAACCTAAAAAGTGTATTGATACTTTCATTCAATAATATTAGGGGAGGCTGTTCTGAAGTAAATTAAAATGACTAAAGATTTTTTTCTGATTAAAACCATTATTCAGTTTATTTCTGGATTTATAGAAATCGCTTTAATGAAGAAAGTGCTTTGACACAAGCAGATTACAGACTTTTAATGTATCATTTAGTAATGATACACCTCATCTAGCTCCAGTGCTTTAGGTTTTAAATTAGAACTAGACATAGTAAGTAAAAATTAGGTCTTCTGTGACTGCAGAGATAATTACCTCGCTAACATAGGCAATGCAAAAAGGCTTTTTAAACAATAGGTGGGAAACTGTCAGCTTCCTTTTCCTGTAAGTACAGGCAAAATGTGTAAATTCATTTAAAACTGAAAAGTATACAAACTAATCAGTGAACTGTTCTGCAGCCATCTCACAGTTGGTTAAACACAAAATATGGCTGCAGCCATAGAAAATTAACCTTGCTGAAGCAGTATTCCTTACCATGTCTAGAAATGTTCATGATTAGCTATGCTTTTAATTAACATTTGTAATAATGTTGATGATTGTGACATGAAATGTCACTTTGTTTTAATGTTAATATAGGATGTCTTAATGTACCTTCACATCACTAACATAAATTTTGTATAAATAAGAGTAACTTCTTGTGACTTAATTTACAGAAGCACAAGAGAATGTACAAATATTGCCTCTAAAGAGCCAGGAAATTATTGTTTTAGATTAAATAAAGCTTTAGCAAACAAGTATTTCTTGGAATTATCTTATAAGTGAATGGATTTTCTGTGGATTTAGGTTTGCAAATAAATAATATTTATTAAGTAAAGTATTTTGTAGAAAGTGAGGGTATGATGTCAATAGGGGATATCTATTCATATACAAAGAATGCTCTTCATTGATTTTCATTGCTTAGTAGTTAATACTTCTAATCTTGTTTTCCTACCTGTTAAGATAAGCTATATACACTGTGATTTTCTTTTCATTACTTACCACATTCTCATCCACTTTAACCAACCTTAGACTGACTCCCTTCTGAAGATAAATTTTGGGGTTTTTTAATTCTTAAATGGACTCCAACTAAAACTGCAAAAAGGAGGAGGGTGTAGGAAAGTAAAAACTGACTGCAGTGATGATACTGATCAGGAACAGAGAAAAGACAATTTGAAGAAAGTTTACAGCTTGACAGGAGTAGTGGAAGGATTGTGGTATGTTTTCTGTGGTAGAGTGGTTGTGCTAATGATACAGAATTTTTGGATGAAAAGCAGGGGAATGTACTACATGGTGACTTAGCAGCATGCTTCCTGTTTGTGGTTAAGTTAAATACTGTGTGTTTTCTTTTGCTCTAAGCAATCCTGCTTTAGCAAGGGGAGTTGGACTGGATGATCTCTAGAGGTCCCTTCCAACTCTGACAATTGTGATTCTGTGATTCCCCTCAATGCAGTTAGGACAAAACTTTCAGCCTTGTTAACTTCCTTCTTTTCTCCTAGAAACCTGAATAATATACAATTTCTCAAGGACTGAAATCTGAAGAGCTGGTTTAGTGACTCGTTTAGAACTGCTATTCTTAGGGGGAAGCCTATGCCTTCTCTGGAAAATGGAAATTCTATCACTGAATTTATTAAAATCGCATAAACCCAAAACCTTTCTTTTTTTTTTTTTTTTTTTTTTTTATAGATATGCTCAGAGTATCTGTCTTCTGGAACTCTGTATGATTGTATTTTTTATATGTTTAGAGGGGTGGTGCTAGAGAGGTAAGTTCTTATACTGCTGGGTCAGCCAATCATCTTTTTGATGACCTATGTTATTCAAATTCAGATATAAAAAAGTATGTTTTAGGCAGGCTCAAAAGATCTCATGCTTATCAGTTTATGATAATTTTGCTGTAAGATAGTTCTGTGACTTTTTTTTTTTTTTTACGTCTGCACATTTGCAGCCTTCTGTCCTGGTTCATAGAATCATAGAATCATAGAATCCTAGGGGTTGGAAGGGACCTTGAAAGATCATCTAGTCCAACCCCCCTGCCAGAGCAGGGTCACCTAGAGCACATCACACAGGAACTTGTCCAGGTGGGTTTTGAATGTCTCCAGTGAAGGAGACTCCACAACCTCCCTGGGCAGCCTGTTCCAGTGCTCTGTCACTCTTACAGTAAAAAATTTTTTTCGGATATTCACCTTGAACCTCCTATGCTCCAATTTGCACCCATTACCCCTTGTCCTATCACTGGTCATCACTGAGAAGAGCCTAACTCCATCTCCCTGACACTCACCCCTTACATATTTGTAAACATTGATGAGGTCACCCCTCAGCCTCCTTTTTTCCAAGCTAAAGAGACCCAGCTCCCTCAGCCTTTCCTCATAAGGGAGATGTTCCACTCCCTTAATCATCTTTGTGGCTCTGCGCTGGACTCTTTCAAGCAGTTCCCTGTCCTTCTTGAACTGAGGGGCCCAGAACTGGACACAATACTCCAGATGCGGCCTCACCAATGCAGAATAGAGGGGGAGGAGAACCTCTCTTGACCTACTAACCACACCCTTTCCAATGCACCCCAGGATGCCATTGGCCTTCTTGGCCACAAGGGCACATTGCTGGCTCATGGTCATCCTCCTGTCTACCAGGACCCCCAGGTCTCTTTCAACTACACTACTCTCCAGCAGGTCAGCCCCCAACCTATACTGGGACATCGTGTTGTTCTTCCCCAAATGCAAAACTCTACACTTCCCCTTGTTGAATTTCATCATGTTTCTCCCCGCCCAACTCTCCAGCCTGTCTAAGTCTCTCTGAATGGCAGCACAGCCTTCTGGTGTGTCAGCCACTCCTCCCAGCTTAGTGTCATCAGCAAACTTGCTGAGGTACATTCTATACCCTCATCCAGGTCGTTGATGAAGATGTTGAACAACATCGGTCCCAGTACCGACCCCTGAAGGACTCCACTAGTCACACACTTCCAACCAGATTCTGCCCCATTGACTACAACTCTCTGACTCCTTCCCATCAACCAGTTCCTGATCCACCTCACTACCTGATCACCAAACCCATACCTGATCAACTTATCTACAAGGATGCTGTGGTTAGCTATTGTGGTTATGTGACTGCATGTGACTGAGATTGCATGTGAAACCACAAGAAGGAATGTTAGCATCTACATGTCAGTGGCCTTTCACAGTTATGCTTTTTTAATGTTGTGAAATTATTTTTGTAAAATGCATAGTTTTAAAATACATTTTATTCAGAGATGAGACCAAGTTAAGAAAAGTTTGTATAACTTCTAGTTTCCACCCTCAGGCCACACTGTGTGCTCTGGGAAAGGGGCCAAAATACTGCATTGCAAACAGACTGCCAAAATGATCAGAGGTTGGTTGCCTTAAGCAGGGTTGTGGTTTTCTGGGTTTTTTTTTGTTTTGGTTTGGAGAGACTTTTCAATGTAAATATTTCTAATTGGATATTTACATTATTTCACCTCACTCCTTTTGCTTAGAATTGCCTGAAGAGTTTATATGCTCTTATGTCCTTGATTCATGCATGTAATATTTGTTTCTTGGTCATAGAAACTGTAAAAAAATAAAAGGAATACTAAAACGCTGGAGTATGACTAAAAAATATTTTCAAAAAGAACACAGTAAGCCCTAACTTCTGCTGAGGTGGCTGTGAAGCAGAAATGATGGTTGATTTATAGTTAACTCATCAAAAGCCGGTCTCCAGAAAATCCTGTAGCAATGTTTTGTACAACTCAAATAACAATTTTGTAAGACACAGCTGAGCAGTCTGTAGAGACTTGCCAAATATTTCTAAGTCAGAGGTAAAAAAAAAAAGGTGACAGTAACTGTGCTAACCAGCCATTTGCCACAGGAGAGCAGGCAACAGCAGGAGGAGGAACTGAGGGTGCTTGTGGGGTAGCTCTTTCATCACATGATGTAACTAAAGCCTGATGGTTGCTCATCTTTCTTTCCATCATTTACACACGGCTAGTTATTATTGCATACTACGAGAGATCATCAGTTTATATTGCGAGCGTCAGCCAAAGGGCATCTGTAATTCACAGAAACGGTTGAAACAATTTATTTGTTGTGAACCACGAACACGTGTAGATGACTCAGATACTGGGGGCTAGAGCTCACAAACTTAAAAAAAAAATTGTCTTGTTTGTGGTAACAACAGCGCAATTTTAGTTACAGCGTCACAGTTACCCTTTGTCTCTCGTGCGTTTCCAAAATAAAAATACAAAGTGTAAATCAGAGCCACATTAGGAGACGCTCCGTGAGACCCCGCCTCAGCTCTCGGACCAGCCAACTCTGTCTGAAAGGAGACAGCTAAGCACCAGCCTCGGCCTTTCTCCTCCCAGCAACCTGTATCTGAGGCACGACTCAGCTGGAAGCCCTCGGAATAAATCCACCTATACGTCAGGTCCGTGCTGCCAAAGCTAGGACCGGTCAGTTCTGTTTCACACTTCACCTGTCTAGTGGTCGTTTCTCTCGCAAACCCCCGCGTTCCGCCATTTCCCGGACGGTCCCCACCGCCCTCCTCCGCTCCCGCCCTCCGGGAGCCGCCTCAGCCGTCCCACAAAGCGCACGCGCGCTCCGCTGGCGCATGCGCGTTAAAGGCGGTCGGTCGGAGCGCGTGCGCGGAGGCGTGCGGCGTTTGTGAGGCGGTGGATTGGGAGGAGGCGGCGGGGCGGTAGGACCAGGAACTGCTCCAGCTGCGGCTGGGAGGGGATGGGGAGACGCCCGTTGGTGCGTGTCGGCCCTATGGGGCCTTGAGGATACAGCCCTGGTGAGAGCGGCGGTTTATGCTGGGGCGCAGAGCCGGTGGGACGATGGAGGGTCAGGCGGCACCGGGCGGTGGTGGCGGCGGCGAGGAGTCACTGAGCTCTGGCAAGATGAACCCGAAGCGAAGTGGGCGCGCCGCGGAAGAGGAGAGCCGGAACAAGCCCAAGCTGGTGAGCAGGCTGTGGGGCTGGGAGATGGGCAGGGGGCGGCCTAGAGACGAGGAGCAAGGCGGGGGAGGAGGAGGCTCAGATGCTGCGTTGTTGCTTCCCAAGTGGAGAATCTGGGGCGGAGGGGCGTGCGGCCGCACCCGGGGGGTGCCGGGCTTTCAGGAATTAAAGGCTCTTTTTAAAAAAATCCCGTGAGCTTTTGAGTGCTCTTTGAGAGAGGGAGGTGACAGCTGGCGGGGGGCGTGCGGCGCGCTGAGGGCCTGGCGGTGCCAGCGCGCCGGGGGTGTTCTCCAGCAGGAGCCGGGAATGCCCATATTATCGGGAGGGGTGTGATACGGGGAGGCTTCTCCGCGCGGTGTTACTTGGACCATCCCTTTGGGGCTGTTCTCTGTTGTTCTGTAAGCAGGATCTGTTGGTGTAACCTGTGTTCCTCTCACCTTTTGACTGAAACATCACAGTTTTGTGGGTTTTTTTCTCTCTACATTGAAGCATCCAGAATATTGGTGGTTATGGTGTAAATTATGTTTCCCAAGTATATATCTGAATTAATGTGGAAATAATTCAAAAATCTAGAATTTTTCTAGTCTTTTTGGAAAGTCTCTTTGGAAAGACAAGCTTTTGAGCACATAAGCCCTCTTTAGGACTTTCGAGTTTGTTCATTATGCCTGTGCTTGTTGATTTGGAAGAAGATATTCCTAATTACACACCTGATAACTTGAAACAGACACATTGCAAAGCTCACAGCACTGGATTGTATCTCGCTCTGTGAATGCTAGCAGCAAACCCAGTTTACATTACAAAGTTAACTTTTAAATGGTTTACTTCGGTTACTTACACTTTTTGTAACTTTGAATCAATTTATTTTAGCTTAGTTCTCTGATGGATTTTGAAGAGCAACAGTATAGTGAATGCTTAAAATTTACCTGACTTACTGAATAGAGAACTAGTTCCAAGCTTTATTTAACCTTTGCAAGGTTTTTCACACCTAGGCGTAATAGGAAGTCAATATGTCAGTGTTCCCCGCCTTGTGTTCCTTTTACCAAGTAAACTGCAGCAGAGCCTTGGGCTGAGCAGCCTGAGAAACGTGTGGTCTTTTGTCACTGGTAACTAAGTCAGAATGCATGTGGGGAAGATGTTAAATTTGTACCGGATGAGGCATCAAAAGTTTAGTGAAAGTGACAGTTATTTAAAAGCATGACAGAAAGCTGGAGTACCCAATGACTTGAAATGTGCTTATATTAAAAGTGACCATATGTATCTTAGCAAAAGGTAACTAAACATGATACTGTATTTTGTTTTAGGTTGTTATTGGAAACAAACACACTTCCTTTCACAGGATATAAACTTCTTCATATAACCAAAGTGTTTGTTTATGTTTATAGTACCTTCACTATTTGCTAGCTGAAGTAGCTAGGAAGGCTGCTTGAAGTTGCCTGCAGGGAAGTGATTTAAAAATCACAGGAAAGTGCTTCTGTTGGAAGCTGGGGACACAAATCTGAATTTTGCTCTAGCAGAGGAGAACACTTTGTTCTGAAACAAACGCATAATTTAAAAAATCAAAGTGAAATGAGCTCAAAATGGGATTGAACAGGGCAACTATTTCCATTACATGTTGTTCTCAGTTATTCTAGAATCTCTAGAGTAGAGTTTTTTCCCTGTTATATTTAGTGAAAAAAGTACATTATGTTAATATTTGACTTCTTATGCAGTCATATGCTTTTTTTTTTTGAGGGGGTTATTACAGCCCAGCAGCACCATGGATCAGAACAGTAATTTATTGCTTGCACCACATACCTTCTAAAAGATAGTTTTGCCCTGAGATAAAGTGACTAGCCTCTGATGAGATAATTGAGTGAATGGGTAGAATCAGAAGGGAGATTGTTTTCATTCTGGACATGACGTAGACAAATGTTGTGTGAAACTGACATGAAGAGGTTTTACCTCTGAGGAAGGGATGGTGTTCAGGTGTGTTTTAAGTTGAGGCTGTGTGAGTGGATAGCCAGATTTATTGGTTACTGCCATGGGTTTGCAAGGAAAGAACAAGACTGTAATCAGGAAAAGGATTAATCCATTATATAGGATAATAATATTAAATTTTGCTGGCTTTAATTTTGAATGAGGAATTGGTTCTGCTGAGGCTAGCAGTGTCCTCAGGTACTCAGAAAGTAACCTTACTTGGACCTCACCCCTCTTCTCTTCACTGTGCAAGGTATATTTGGGACTTCTCTAAGAAAAGCCAAAACATTTGTACAAGGCTTAGGTAGTGGCTGAGTTTGTATACAAAGCTTGTCAGAATTTGGTGTGGAGATTTTCTTGGTTCAGCTTCACAACTTAAAATTCATCAAGTTTCAGTAGCATTAGAGATGAATCAAGCTGCACCCTGTCAGTTTGTTGCATATAATTCGAGAAAGTCTATAGGAGCGTATCTCTTTTCCAGAACTTACTTCACACATTAAGTAGAGTGCTGAACAAGGGTTTGATGGGAGAGGGTGTGCAACTACATAGAGCAGAAAGTTTATTTTTAGTTCCTGGCATAGCAGCTGAAATTAGGTAAGTCATTGGGAAGAAGTCTAGGGGAGTGATTTTCATGTGATAGACTAAAAATGGCTCTGGATGACAGGGAGCTGGGAAAGCTGAAGTCTAATTATTTTGTAGGAAGGGAGACTATATGAAGAAGGGGGAAGTTTTTTGTTTCTCCATCTGAACATATATGGGCAATGGTGCTTGGATGGCAGAAACATACTTTGGGTGGCATTTATTCCTGATTGACAGGAAATAAGACTAGGCTATCAAGAGAGGATCTGTGCTAGAAAACAAAAAGGTGGTATAAATAATTTTTTCTGCAAGATAATTGATGCGTATGTACACGCAAATAATTGAAGATGAGCTATATTAGAACTACTAATCCCACTTTTTACTTTCTGCTTTGGGTCATTTTGAGAGTAATTCAAGTTTCATATAGTTTGTTGAACATGACAAGTGCACAATGAGAATTTATTTCCAGTTTTTATACTAGTAGTGTAAACTGGAGTATTTTTCTAAAATTTAATGACTGTCTTATAAGCACCTTGACATATCACAGCTGCTAAATGAGATCTGATATTATAATTTATTTTTCTTTCCTCATTTTTTGCTGGCACAAGGATTGGAGGTGGGAATGAGTGCCTGGTGGTTTTGTCATTATTTTTGTTTACAATGAAATGGGCAGGAAAAAATTAAATTGTTTTGGCAAACAATCATCTGATCTCATGCCAGCCTTGAGAATAGGCTGGCATGAGATGGCAATAAGCAGTTACATTCTTAACTGGGTTTGGCAATGTGCTTGTTTTCCTTGTTTAAAAGTATGCTTGTTGTACTAGGGGAAATAGACTAAATTAGGGTTGTCAGAGAGATTTCTGGGATTCCTGTGTTTGTTAATCCTTAACTTAGGTGCTGTTTGCTCTACTTAAACACTTCAGTATCACACGGGAAGTGTACAAGTCTGTTGGCTACCTAGGAAAACAGTAAGTGGTTGAAAGTGTCAGGTCAGATTTGACATAGCTATTGTAGCTTAGCTGAACCCGAAGCCTTACCAGGTTGTTCATCTTTTTAGCTGAGAAGGTGAAGCCATGCTTTTTACAGAAGCTTGTGGCAGAAGAATGAAAGACAGAGTTCACAAAAGGAGCCAGAGAGGTCTCTGAAGAGGAGACTGAGTATAAGGGGAAAAAATAATTTGAAGAATGCTAAGTATTGGTTGACCAGAGACATGGTAATCCCTGTCAGTGAAGGTTTTCAAGACCTGGAAACATGGACAAAGCCTGTAGTGGCCTGGTTTGAATTCAGTGTTGACCCTGCTTTTTGGGCAGTCTGAACTAAACTGAGAAAGAAATGAGATCTTTTCAAACATCTGTGTTTCTCCAAATCAGTACTTGAAAAAGTATTATAATAGCATTTGTGGTGCTTCCTGACTACTAGAGCACTGGTTATAAGTTAATATGGCCAGTGTTTTTTTTTAATTAAAGCTTGTCTGTTAGGATTAGCATAAGTATAAATATTTCCGTGCAGGTAGTGGCTAGTGCCATGCCAAAAGCATGCTCCATTACCCCCAGGTTCACTTCAGGTTTGGCTGGCACTTGTTCAGTGATAGATACTCCACGTAGCTACAAACTAAAGTTCTGAAAGGGGCTGTCTTCTAAGTGTGATTCTGTCTTTAAAAGTAAATTATGTGATTGGAGAGCAAGCAGAGTTGGTGATTCATCTAACAAGGAGCAAATAATACTTTGTTTTAAAGCAGAAATTGTTTGTGCTTAGTACTGAGGTCTTTTAAACCCCGTGAGCTTTGAGTTAGATTTAAAACTGTGAACTCCACATTCTGACTAATGTGCTATAAACTAGGATCACACAGTGGAATAAACTGAGTGCTCGGGAGGTTTCTCAGCTGTGTTGCTCCACCCATATCAGCGCAGGAGTTAAGGAGTGCTTTAAACTGCGTGTATCAGTCGCTGTCAGACAGGCTGTGTGCTACAGGACCTACGTTGCACTGTCACCTTTGACTCCTCATGTGGTTTGATGTTCTGTGGAGAGATAATGTGCTCTTTACACATGACTTGTTTAGACGTTTGCATACTGCATACATGAACTATGAGTCAGGCTGTGCAGAGATTTTTGGCAAATGAATAAAATGTATTACGTTTGAGATCATAGTGTGTCTGAGTAAAATCAGTGCTTGCCTGCAGAGGATTCTTACTTCAAGTGGATGCTTAAGGAAAGTATGAACTGAAAGGCTTGCGTTTTAGAAGACTTTTGGCCTTATTAGATCAAAGTCAAGATGTTCAAGCAAGTGAAGTTAGTTAGGGTGCAACTATTACTGAAAAGTAAAATTGATGTCTTGGAAAAATTTTGTATTGTTGCTGAAAGGTATACTAATTAGGCATTGCTTTTAATATGGTTATGGAGGGCATGCTTGGTGCTGATGTTTAGGTAAATGCTTTAGCTTTTAATGTAAATTGATATTGACACTGTTTAAATGAGGTGATAGATACAATGATAAGACAATCTGCTTGTGGTAATTAAACTTCCTGAACTGCTACTTGTAAGACAAAACTGCAGAGCTATTCTGTACAAGACAGGAAGCTTTGCAAACAAAGCATATTCCACCCAGTCAATGCCAAAGACTTTGACAGGGAGAACTGACAGTGTGCATATCAACTACAAGTGGTGCTTTTGGAGGTTTTAAGCACTGTGGTGCTGAATACCCAAGTTATTAAGGATGAACTTTTGTTTTTGTATTACAAATAGCCTACAAAGCATGCTAATGATGCTGTGATTGCTGGTGACCCAAAACATTGGGCAGGTTACAGGATGACAGTCTTTTCTGCATCAATTGCAGTTCTTTAGAAGTTAGCAATAATAGCTAATGACTTCCCTCTAATTCTTTTCATCCCCCTCCAAATTTAGAGGTCAAGGAGAACAAGAGATGGCGGTTGCTGCTGAAGCAACTGACAATTTCAGTTGGTTATTCATCAGTTTACTTGTTCAATCTTAAAACCACAAGAAGTTAGGAAATTACTAAAATGAATGTTTTTACTTAGTTCCTTACAACTTGTATATCATGGCCATTCTTTAAACACAGTATTTTACTTTCTTTTAATAATCCAGTAGCTTTATTTTTGAGGAAATTGTTTTTTGTTATGAAGGCCTATTGTGGTGGTAGAGCAGTTACTTTTGAGAGAAGATACAGTTGAAAGATTTTCTTTAGTATTTTTGTAGCAATTTATAAAGTTGGAGTTAAACAAAGCTGACTTGTCTTAAAGTTGCATGTTATTTTTGTACCAAATTAATATTTTACTTAAGGTCTTGTGAATCAAGTAGCTTTTTTCTTACATTATTGGTGGAGTGAGCACTTCTGTGTTTCCCACTTAGAAGTGTAACTTCCTAATAGGTAGGTAAGCTCAACCTTGCTTGACAAAAGTAGTCCTTACTAATGCAGTCTGCAAGGTTAATATATTCTACCTGTTAACTGGTTAATAATTGGGTGGGCGAAAGGAATGACAATGAAAGAATCAGTGTTTTTGAGGCCATGGTGTGAGGGCTTAAGGAGTCAGCATTCCCACTGTGGCACTCTGCTAACTGAAGTTTTTGTGTAGCACTGGGACAAACAAGATAATAAAACTGAACCAGTCCAAAAACCTCCTTTATTGTTGTTTTTTCTTTGATTGTTTACTTGAATTAATAAAACTGGTGTTACAGCACACTGGATTTCCTCCTTTTCATAGAATCATAGAGTCATAGAATGGTTTGGGTTGGAAGGGACCTTAAAGATCATGTAGTTCCAGCCCCCCTGTATGGGCAGGGACACCTCCCATTAGACCATGCTGCTCCAAGCCCCATCCAACTTGGCCTTGAATACTTCTAGGAATGGGGCTTCCACAGCCTCCCTGGGCAACCTGTTTCCAATGTTTTCCATTAATCTGTTGAAAGTTCATCCATTAGTACTATGATGTTATGGTTGTGCCTGCTTTTCAGCCATCGTCTCATGATAGCTGTTTAGTTGGATGTGGTGTGAAAGCAACATGTTGTATGCACATGGGCAGATCTGAAAAGGATCTGCTGTGGCAATTAACTTATATTTTAACCTACATGGTGATAGAAACCATAAACTCACCTGATTTATAGAAATTGAGAAATACCTTGGAAGTTCAGTTCTGGAACAAGCCCACACATGGAAAATGTTTTATAGTTTGATACAGCTGCTGAAGGTATTTGGTCCACCTGGGTGTGGTAATATTTGGTCTTAAGGTGTAGTGCATACTGCAGTGTCACCACACCTTCTCTGTTACGTAAAACAAAAATGTTTTTAAGAGTTTCTAATACATATGGGCTCTTCCTGTGTGAACAAGAAACTGTAGTTTGGAATTGATTTCAGGCTGTTATAGGGGGAGGGGGAGAAGAGGAAGTTCAAGGTGATGCATGTGACAGGTGGCTTTCTTGTAAGGCTCCCTTCTTGGTCCTTTCATTGATCCTCAGAGTAAATAATTGGAGACAAGAGATAAAAACAGACCTTAAATGGTTTTGACATTTCCATTACGTCACAACTAGTTAGTTATGTGTTTACAAGTGGCTCTGTGCAAATTCATGTTGGTCTCAGGGATGGTTGAACAAGACAAAGTAAGTACTTTGGGAAACATCTTAGTTCTGCATTCTATTATTCTTTCATACTGCTCATGATGGTGGTTAGAATATGCCCTTTATAATGGAACTGTGCTAGATGTTAACATTTGTAGTTGTGAGTGCATGGGTAGGTGAGAACTTGACAGTTGCTAGTAGTTGAGACAGTTACATCCAGTGTTCCAGTTGCATTCAGACAGGTAAATATTAGCATAAAGAAGAAAAAAGATGACAGTGTATCAGACTAAGCATCTACACTGCTGCTATTTGCATTTTAATTTTTGTGCTGGTCACGTTTAAAGGGTACATTAGAAACAAAAGTTTTAAATACAAAATCTGACACTCAAAGGGTAAACCCATGTCAGCTGGCCAAGTTAAAAAGTTAGCACATTAACTCAAATTTGAGATCCTTCAGCCTGAGTCTGTCCCTTTTGGTAAGCTATACAGTAGCGTTTTGATCTAATTTTGTATACACTGAAGTAAAAATTACATACAATAAGAACTGTTTCCATAACCATTGCAAATCTTCGCTTACAAAAGCCTTAGTGACACACAGATGGTATGAACTAATGAGTGTGATAGGGGAGTAGAATGTAGTTTATAACCAGACTTGAGACAGAAGTTACAACAAAAGGTTCAACAGAGAAGAACCTAGTAACTGATTTTATCTTGACTTTGGTGTCAATACAGTGCTTTGTTTCTAGTACTTTATTTTGGTTTCATTCTCCAGTTTATTTACAGCTTGGTGGAGGCATTTCCAAACTAGAAAGGTAAAGAGTACAGCAGTAGGCTTTGATAAAATTTCCATCTGTAAACGAGATATACAACTTTCATATTTTACAAATATGGGTTCACATTTGAAGTTCAGGCCAGGCCAGGGGGTGGATAAGACCGATTTCCTAAGTCCATTAAAGTTAGTTTGCAGTATTCTGTAATTCACACTAATTCCTGAACAATTTGTAAAATAAGCAGTAATCCCATCAGTTAACATTTTAATTTAAAAAAAGTTATGTGAACTTATAGGAAAACCTTTATAAAATTCATTTAGGGGTTCATGAATGAGTCATGCACATACCACACTTCAATAGTATGATAAACCATCTTTGTTTTTGCATACTTTCTCCTTTAGCAAAAGATAACAGATTGTCTGTAACCCATTATGAGCATCTGTAATCCTTCTGAGTTGCTGTTATATTTTAACACCTGTTAGTGTAGTCAAATGATACCATTGGCTTGCTCATTAATATGTACAATATACTTCCTCTCTATTCACATGTTGCTTCATTTCCTACTTCCCTAAAGGACAAATAAACTTCTCAGGAAGCTAGTATAAACAGGAAATAATAGGAAAAGGATCAGACAGTGGTTGTGTTTATTACAGCAGCTATAAATGCAGATTAACCCAATATGCTTTGACTATTGATTTACATTACTGTCCATGAATGCAGAAATTGTTTGATCTAGAGTTTCTGCTCTTCAAGGAAAAGCCTAAGTTCCTTGCTATGGCAGCAGCATTGCTCATTTTCTCAAGTTTTAGTATCACATTGTTTATTATTAGGGGAGAGAAAAGTAACTTTACCATCAACTATTTCTATGAAGGGTTCAAATGGTGTTCTGATCAAGTACTTGCTCTTTGCTAGAAGTCTGTGTCTTGGAAGACAGACAACATTATTCTAAGTTGTTGACGTGATCCCTGTGACCGTATGTTCCAAGACTGCTGGGTACAGACAAAAAGAATAATGTTGACAAGTAATTCCTGCTTCTTTGGCTCACTGCATCCATTCCACTGCCAGTTCCTTTGTGGGTTTGTGGTTGGTTGGATTTTGTAAAAGTTTTCTTACTATTTAAAAAACAACCCGAACAAAGCAAATACACATGTCCTCACTTCCTCAGAGTCTGTCAAAAGTAGCAGAGAAAAATTCAAATGGACTGTGATACTTATGTCAATGTTTACTGTACGCACAAGAGCCAGAGGTGTTCCACAAAATGAACAGCATGCTCAGTTGAGAATCTTCCCCAAAACTATCTTTGCATATAACAGGTAGAAAAGTTGTGACTTGTACAGGGGTATTGGGTGATACTTGAATGCACTGTGAAATAGGAAGCAAGTAAGCTTGGAAAGGAAAAAAGTGTGCAGAAGTACTGAAGTGTTTTCTCAAATCAGCTTCTGCTTCATTTTTCTGAATGATTTTGAAGGAACTCTGTCAAGTTAACTGGTCATTGTTCATCTTGAAAGAAAAACCTAGGTTTCAACAAAAGATTAATCCCAAGTTCAAATCATATACTTGTAGTTAAAAGGGCTGCATGTGTGTAAGATGGTAAAAAACAAAGACTGCACAACAAGAGTGAAGGTGAAGTCACAAAGGTGAAGTTCGTCACAATAAAAAAGTGCCTCTCTTTAGGAAGTAAGGTATAAAAGGCAGAGGCCTATTTTCACTACTCTTAATTGACCAAACTCGTCAGCCTTATAATAGCTTTCAGTCAGTCTGAACAGCTCCACAATGTGTCTGAATGAGAAGATTACTCACTGGCACTCATGAGAGCCTGGAACAAGGAAGGAAGATGAGCAGTAGTTTGATGCACATCAAGTATTGCTATGTAGCTAAACTGGCTTTGTTCTGCTGCTGCATTGAAAGCAAATAGCTCAAATCCCCAGCTTGTATCTAAGCATAAAATTGAGATGAAGTCTCCACTTACTATGTAAAGAATTGTGTTGACATAATTTGTTCAGTTTAACTGTTCCAGAATGTTTCAAAAGCACTTTACAGTGTTATACCAAAAAAGCAAAAGCCAAGTTCCCTAAAAATTCAAAGCTCAGAAGTCAAACAATTGCATTTTTGAAAAACAAGCAGCAGAGATACAGGGCTGAAAATGATACTGACAGACACACTTGGCAGGAGAGCAACAGGCATGCGCCTGGTACAGGGCATATAAACAATCCATTTACTGCACTAAGAGCTGTTATGTGTTCATTCGTAATTAAGTCCTGGAAGTTGATCCAATACCTATTAAAGTGACTATTTTAGCAAGTGATCTCAGCCGATTTTCCTAGGAAAAAACATTTTCTAATTTTATTACAAACCAACTGATTTGTTTGCTGTTGGTGCGGTAAACAGTATATGCTGATACTAACAAAAAATCCAGTACAATAGCAACCACTTGGACAGATGGCTTCTTATTTGATAAAGTGGATCTGGCACTTTTTAACAGGCATCAAATACATGTACAGAAAGCTACATGGGTGTATCAAAGGATTTTTGAAATTATTCCAATGCACTTCTAATCTACTAGCATTTTACGAAAGGAAGCTTAGGAGGTGCAGCTTTTAAAATAAGCTTTCTTAACAAGCAAAGCAAGAAATGTAATCGGCACTCAACTGTAGGAATCCTACTTGTAAAAAATACCATGTTCTTCACGAAGGACAACTGAAGTATGCATTACCAAGATTATTAGATTTGGGAGTGGAACTCTTTAAGCCCAAAATAAGCTCTAGGCTAGGCGGCAGATGATGCAAAAATGAAAAAAGTCTATGGCAACCATGTGAATGCTTAGCCTGATAGTTCAAGTATGTGAAGAAGTAGAATTCCCATAGTTGTTTTCCCCGTTTATGCTGCTGACAATTGGTGCAGTCCCATATGTTGTCTCGATATTGTCAGGTATGAGTTACTACCTTTCTTTATGCAAATTCTTACCTGTTACAGTGCAACTGAGTCTACCTGTAACATTTGAGGTTGTCCTGGAGGTGCCTGTAGTTCTTATGCAGAAACTTTGTATCAATTTCTGTTGCTCCTTATTTCACAGAGATTTGCCAGGCTGCCTAGAATCCTTGAAGTGGAGGATTCTTAATTACATCTTACTTGGCTTGAGGGACATGTAGCTGTAGAGTTTTGTACCTATATGTGGGCTGTGGTTGTTGGGTTTTGGTTTTTGGTTTGTGTGCTCAGTTTGTTTCTTTAAGATGAGTCCTTATAAAACCTTCTGTTGGTTAATAATTATGAAATGCCACACACATTTCTAAATTACCTACTAAAACCAGGGGTAAATGTTCAGAATAAAAATGGAAGCTTCAAACTAGAATATTTTAAATCTTTGTTGTTAGAACAAGGTTAACTATGTCTTTTAATGTTTGTTAAGATCTTCATTAGTAAATATGAGCATTAAACCTGCATATTGAGGCTAGTATGCACTACATAAAAGCAGTATTGCAATGCATGTCTGCTGTGAAATTTATGAATTGAGTTATGATGTGGCTCTTTCGAAAGTCTAGTTTGTCAAAGTTTTAACTAGCAAACAGTCTTGATAGTTTTGAGTGAGGAATTAAAAAGCTGTAGAGCATCCTGAAGAGAGACAGTTTGTTCATCTATACTGAAAAGCATACTATACTGTCACATGTGTCTTGCGTGATCACTAGATATCAAAATAAGACACAGATTCTGGCTGTATGAAGTGCTGTACAATGAACTAATCAGTTGTGCAGCATCTCTGCTATAAACTCTGCTAATCCTGGGCTGTGATAACTTATCTGACGTGGATGATGCAGAGACTTGATGGAAAATGTTTATTCTCTAGTAGAAGCCCTGGAAAATGTCAAAATTTACTTTATTTGCCTCTGCACTGGCTAACAAAAAACCTGCCTCTTCTAATAGGCTTTCTGGAATTGTTTCTACAGGTGGTCTAAGCTGATTTGACTGCCAGCTGTCCTAGTGACACACTTGCCCTTTTGTCTCACAACCAGCAATTTTGTTGGCTTAGACTGCTGTGGAACTGCAGTTTTCAAAAGAAGCATTTCATTTTTCTCTGATTGTAGAGCTTACTTATTAATGAACTCCAATAAATTATTGTCTGAAGCAAACTTTTCAAAATAGTAGTAGTGTAGTTGAATTGTCTTCCTTGACTCCTTTGTATCTTCAGTTACACAACTGTTGAAATTCAGTAACCTAAGTTTGTTTACAGTTACTTTTTTTCTCAACTTCTGGATGAATTTGCTTTCTGGTAAAGACATCTTTGAAGTCTTATGGAAAAATGCAGTTTCCCAAATAGTCCCTTTGCTCTTGGGGTGTGATAGTGTTATGCCAATCGGACAAAAATGACAAAGCTCTCTCAGTTTCTCTCAACCTCCTTTTTAGGTTAGACCAGACTGCTACTTAGGGTTTCTCTCTTCCCCTTCATAGGTTCAGGTGTAGAGGTGCCCCTTCCCTTCATCCCCTGATGATCGGACAGTGGCATTTGTGAGGGCAGGTGTTGGATATGATCAATGTGCCTCTAGCCTGTTTTCTCCTCCCTTCTATTTGGGAGTGGTGCTGAGGCAGTCTTCCAGCAATATGATTAAAGAATTAGTGCCCTCTGCTGTTAATAATGACCAGCCCTCTGGCTTTATTTAGCATAAGGAGTTGTCTATCTTCTTTTCATAGTATTGCTCATTTCTGGATGATCCATCTCCTGGGGAAAAAAAATAGTTGGGGAAAACCAGTCGGCTTCCCAGTTGGGAAGATGTCTGCCATCCTCCAGACCAGCAGTTCTGACTCTCCATGTGTCACCTTGGTGCTGGCAACATGAAATTTCCAGCTTCATTTTAGCAACTTGATGTAAGGTGTTCACAAGCTCCTTGGTGTCCCTTTGTAGTGCCCCAGGAAGTACTTACCTTCATGTTCAGGTTATAGGTTAGGCCTTAGTTTAATAATTTAAATAATACATGTTTAAGGAATCTGTTAAGTCAACAGCTGCAAAGCAAGAATTTTCCATGTGGTGTCATATAGAGCAAATGCAAACGTGCAGCAATAGTGATAGAACTACTAGTGTTGCTGATTCCATCAGGTATATCAAAGATAGTTGGATTATGACAATAATTTCAATGTACTTTTGAAACCATGGTGAATACTGTCGAAGTGCAAAAAAAACCCAAACCAAACCAGATTAGCTTTAAAGGAAACATTTTGTGAATTATGCTTTAACTGATTTTAATAGTAATACCAGGTATTCTTTGTTGTTGATAAAGATCTTGAAAGGCCTAAATATGTGTGCAGTTCTAGTTTCTGCACATCCACTAGTGTGACTCAGGTATTGTCTCACAATTTCCTAAGTACCTATTTAACATTTAATTACAAAATTGAATATGTTAACAGATGGTTAAATTTGTCTCATGGGAACATTACTCATTCCCTGTACTGAAGAACAGAGGCTGTAGGTGTGGATTCTATTTTGTGACTGTAAGATCTAGACTCAAATTGCACAACTTTTTGTACATCGGGTATTAAGCATTTTTCACTTTTGTCACTTTAGCCTCCCTTGGTTCAGGTACTCATATGGGAAGTTATTCCCTTCCTGCTAGTATCCAGATTTATTTGCAGCCAGTAACAAACGTAGTATTCTTGAGCCAAGATTTACAGTCTTTTGCAAGTGTTGTAGTCCAGGAAAATTTTAGAAAAAAAATCGTATAATCTTGGTTTAAATCCTGGGAAGTTAAGAAAAGAAGTTTCTTTCTGTTCTAAGAGGAACATTAAGATTGCTAGTAGCAATTGGAGATGTTACTTGAAGGAGTAGACAGTGTGCAGAAGTACTGCAGCACACCATGATTTGCCTGAGCAGTGTGCAGTGGAGTGAAAATGCTGTTAAGATGTTAAGTTACCCATCTGATTCATTGTACATGTGGTAAACTGTTGCTTTTCATTGTATTTTTGTGGTGGAAGTGGGAGTCTTAGGAGTAACAACTAAGAACATGGCAAAGTGAAACTTAAATACAATGGAAAGATCAATCAACTCATTTAAACACACCTTAATTTAGACTCATGGCCCGCTCAAGGGATCTGCATGGTTTTAATAATACAGACGTTAGAAAAAGACTCAAGAAAGTAGACTTGTGAGTTTTGTATTAAAAGTTAATGCAATAATTGCAAGTAGTTTAATTCTTTGAATGTTGATGTGGTTACTGTAGTAGCCTGAACTGAGCTCAGATGAAGAAAAAGTGATTTTTATACCAATAAATGTAGTGAACTATGGTGCAAATGTATCTAGTTTTTATGCACAGTATTTCAATTACTCTGAACGTTAACATGGCTGAGACAGACCTTTTAAGATAAAAGGTGTGTCTTATTGTCATGATCTGTCTGTGCTTATGCAAGTGGTGAGATACAGTAAACTAAAATTGGGAGGAGTAAATAGAAAGTGATATTTTTAACTATTGATGGACTGGGAAGATTACGTTTGAATGGGATAAGCTCTGTCACTTAAGTCTTCTAGTTGAAGAACCAAGTAAATCAGTGGCAACTAGTTCTTTGATATAGGAGTTGATGAAGTTCCGTGGATTGTGTTGATTTTAAAATCTGAGAAATGATATGCTGGTGTCTTAAACTGCATGTGTTTTTATATGTATTTAGATATTAATTTGATATCCCATATCAGGAAGTGTTTTGTCATGTGGATTTTTTCAAAACCTTTGCCTTTGGGCTGTTTCTAAAATCAGGGAGTTAGTGTCTTTAACAAGCTGGGGAGGAGTTAATTTCATCCTGTGATGCCCTGCCTGTCTTATAGATGGCTGAAAGAATAATGCTAGAGGTCTGACTACAGAAACGGTGATATTTTAAACTTCCTCCTGGGGAGGTAAACTACTTGTAGTTTATGTTCTTAAATCAGACTGGAAGTGTGATTTATGTGTTAATATAAGATACTGTCAAAATTGTGTGTCAATGAGAATCTTCAGGTACATAACTACCTTGCCTCTGCCTCCAGCTACTTGCGGTTTCTCTTCTACCTGTTAAATGTGTTGCCTATCTTGAGTAGCTACTGGCAGCAGTGTAGCTTATGCACCAGAAGGATATCTGGGAAATGTGCTTGAGATGTCTGAAAAAATGCTGTGTGGTATCTTGCTTTAGTATTCTGTATTTTGCCCAGAGGAGTTTGAGTGACAAATGCAATACAAATGTAGAGATGGAGTAGATCATCCTGTTCCAGGTTCTCTGAGAGACTGACAGTATTTAAATGAGAAGGGAAAAAAATATTTCTAGTACAAGTGACTGCTAAAATGGATACAGAGTTTTAAAACTTTGCTTACATAGCTGTCTCTGGGTTGAAGTCATGGTTAGGTTTTACTTCATTTGGACTTCTTGCTCAATAATCTTCATTAAAAATAGAAGGTTTGTTTACCAGAGTAAGGGCTTCTTAGATTTTATTTAAAAATTAGAGTATTACTTCCTCTTTTAATTTCATACTAAGTCCTGGTGATGTAAACACAGGAGAGATGTAGCTGTAGGGAAGAGTTTTGAAATATGGCAGTTAGGAAGGTGAATGGCTGATGTCAGCATCTGGAGTAGTAAGAGAAAAATATTTTATTTTAGCTGTCTATACTGGATCAGGATGGGATTGAGTTATTTTTCTTCCTGGCACCCATATGGTGCTGTGTTCTAGAATTGTGCCCAAAACAGTGTTGAAAAAGTGCCAGTGTGAAAGCAGGGCTTACCCAGTTACAAGGCTTACTGTTTCCTAGTCTGCCTCTCTCCAGGAGCAGGATGGGGTCGGCCAAAGGTTGGGAAGGGGACACAGCCAGGACAGCAGTTCCAAACTGACAAAATATATATCCCATGCCACATAATGTCATGCTCAGCAAGAAAACCACTGGTGGTGGAGTGGGGAGGAGGAGTTTTTTTCTGAAGTACCAGTTGCTCAGAGGCTGGGTAGGTATTGATCTGCTGGTGGGGAGTGCTGACTTTTGCACCAATTGTTTCTTTATTTTTTCCCCTTCACTTGTTAAACTGCTTTTGTGTCAGCCCATGGATTTTTCTAGCTTTTGCACTTCTGAATCTGTCCCTGATCCTGCTGTGAGGAAGTGAGTGAGTGGCTGGGTAGAGACTGATCTGTCAGCCAGGATCATGTCCTGGATACCTCTGAACACTTGTCATCTTTGTACTTCTAAAGTGTGAACACATTGTCCCTCCTTCCCACTTTGATGCCTCCTCCACTGTTTGTATAGTCTTGCAAAAGTTTTTGTTCAGAAATAGAATATTGACAACTGTAGCCAAGAGGCAGAAAGTAGAATTAGGAGGAGCATGGTATATTACTGTCTTCCACCGAAGGCAAGTAATATGTTGTGTGGTGTATGCTGAACAGTTACAGGTTAATTTCCAGTGACACTGAACTCATCCACTGTGTTAGCAATACACAGTGGTATGGGATGTTGACTGGAAGCATCCTGATCATTTTGGCTGGTGAGAGCATAACCAAAGAATCTGGAACCTTACCCTCCAAGAAGATAGGATTGCAGTTTCCTAACCAGTGAATGGCAGGGCTGTGTTATGGTGGATTAACAACCACACTTTCTAATACACAGCCTTTCTTCTTGTCCGAGATTCCCCCTTCCCACCCAAGTTCTAGACCTTATTTACCTATTTGTGACTGCTAGGCGTAAACTGAGCAATGTGTGTTAACTGAATGCTTCCTCAAGATACTGGTAGGCAGTATAGATTGCATTTTTGGCCATGAATAAAAATGTAACATTGGTGATCTTTGTCAGCAGGTTTTACTGTCAACAGGGAAAAAGTGAGAAGGCATTAGAGAGGGACAGATACTAGGGACTGGTTTGTTCATTATCAGTACACTGGCTTTAATCAGATCTGACAATTTACATTACTCAGTGGTAAGGTGAATTTAGGAAGTGAACCAGTGGGAAACTCGCAGAAGGCTCAAGAGAGAGAGCACAGGAAATTCTTCTCAACCCTCTGAGTCTCAAAAACTCTGTCGAAACACAATGTCATGTAGCTACCTGCTGACTAGGTTTGAAGTCCAATAATCCATGTTTGTTTTGGAAAGCTTTCCAAAAGGTCTTCCTTCATTTTTGAGAAATAATGGGGCTGCTAGACTGTACAGGTTTCAGGTTCAAGAGTAAAATAGTCAATAGACAAGGTGAAATGGGATACAAGCCTACTTTTTCACATAAAATGCAGTAGATTCCATGTTCATTTAGCTATAGCCTTGTTAGAACACAGTGAAATTTCAACTGCTTGTTAATGTTAAAATACATGAAAGACAGACTTCTTTATTTGGAAACAGTAGGTAATGTTGTCTTTTTTTTCTTTGATTTGTCTGTGTGTTGTTTTTTTTTTAATAGAATATTCAAATAAAAACTTTGGCAGATGATGTGGTAAGGTCTTTGTAACATCTTAATTTGCAATGGTAACTCCACGCTGCATGCTACTTAACTTCAAATGTTGTGGACAATAGAACATGTTCTTATAAGGATATTAAGCATTAGATTTTGGAAAATTGGGTTAATATTCCTAAAGATCTTCTTTCGTAACTTCAGTTGCCAAAGAGTAATTAATGATACATTTTTGGAGAAGCTTCCTTAACTACATACTAAATACTTCAGTAATACTGTGGATATGTTGAAACTGTTATTCAGCAGTTCAAGTATTATTTCTCTTGAGCTTTTTACCATTAAAGGATCTGCAGTGCTTCTTCAAAGTTAGCTGCCACATGATTCAAATGGAACCATTTTGGGTAATAAGTGTGTACTGCATGTCAAACAAGTTGGTGTTCAGTAGCACTAACTATAATTCTGAATATTCTGAAACTTTTTGCAAGGTATTTTAGCAGAAACTTTCATCAAAATTGATTTCAGTAAAACCCTAAAATTCTATTTTCTCTATATAATAGTTAAGCCACACTAGCCTGTTAATCATCACTTACATGTCTGAAATGAAGAAATCGTACCTAGTAATCAGGTATTTGTTTGACTTTAAAGTGATCTCACTGTTGCAATCTGATTAAGCAAATTCCTTCTTAGTAAGGTATGATTGAAATGGATCATAGCCTGGTGAAATTGATCTTAAATGGCTTTTTTTTTTTGTAGCTGCTGAGTGGGCATTTTAATTTCAGCATTTGATGTATACTGGCTAATTTTGGATACATTATGTAGTATCTTTGGCCTTTTCAGTGGCTATGCCCTAATTTTGCTTTCAAAAATTGTAATGTAAAATATTTAAGGAAAAAATGGAATTAAATTAAAATTCTTGCCTTGTTTAAAAACATTACCGGTATCCTTGTAGGTAATGTGTTTCTGTCCACAAATGTAAGACTTCTAAGGAGGAAGAAAACCTTAACCCAACCCCCCTCCCCTCAAAAACACAAACAACCCCTCCAAAAATATTCAGAGGGTGTGCAGCTTATCTAGGGATACTTTCCCTTCAAAATTTTAAGTTTGTCTTGTTAGGATCTCAGAAAAACCGCAAACAAACCAAACCAGCAAGAAAACTACCCCAAGAACAAAGACAGAGAAACAACAACAAAAGAACCTTTCTTTTCTGTGTTCCATAGCACTTGGTCAAATTTCTCAACTCCTGAGTGGACTAATCTAAAATGAAGCCACATTTCCTACCACTTAAATACTCCATTAAACTTTTCACACTTCACAGAGGTGGTTTAATTGTAGAAAATATAAATTTTGGTTTACAGGTCCTTTATGGCAACAACTATGAATGGTACTGGTAGCCCTACATAAGCTGCTATTAGGTGGAAGCACATCTTCATAAGGCTGTTCAGTGCCTGAAACAAATACACTAGTATTTGTTGATGCAGACAGTTGATGTAGAAAAAAAGCTATAGACATAACATTCTCAAAATTTACATATATATGGTTACAGACAGTATTATTAAATAACCTAATTCTGATGCTATTCAGAATTGAGCTCTATAGTGATATTATTGTAGTTATAAATGGCCTTATAAGGAAGGTGCTCTTTTTGGTTGTTTCCAATATTAACAAATTAACCCAGTAAGCATGCTTTTTAAAAAAAAAAACAAAACAGGTGGGGGGTTTGGTGCAAGGCATAAGCCGAGTCAGCCTTAACCAGTAAAATGTCATTGCAGGCTGTATGATATGCTTTCACTAATGTCTGTTATGTATATTTAACTATGAATGGCTGCTTCTGTGTGAGTAATCCATTACCTGGCTTTTAAAAATGATGCACTAATTTCAGGAGTCCCTACTCAAAACCCCTTCAAGGAATTCTGAACTATACTCAGAGCATTAATTCCTCTACAAACTTTATTTTACTTTAGCAGGATATTTTTATAAGCCTGATGAACTTGTGAGTACCTCCTTCCCAACGCTGGCTTTTTCAGTTGTCCTCCAAAGAGTCATAGCTCTTCAGGTGAAGGAGCTCTTGGACATTACCTTTGTAGTACCATATTTATGCACTATCAGGATGATTAGAGATTTTGAAACGCTAAGAGTTTAACCTTGGTCATATACTTCTGACACTGTGAGACATAGTTATGTCTTTTGCATGTGACTTGTCAGGAATTTACCTTAAATGTTACCTTTTCTATGAAAAGAATATTAAATATCTTTACTTACAGTTCAGTTTGAGTTTTAACTCTGCTGCTCGCATTAACTAAAAATCTCTGTTTTACTGCCATGTAATAGGCTGCTTTCCTATATTTCTGTTTGCTTATTTTAAAATGGATGTCTTTGCAGCGTGACAGAATAACAAGCTTCAGAAGATCAGCAGTGAAAAAAGAGAAACCACTCATTCAGCATCCTATTGACTCTCAACCTTCTATAAGTGAAATTCCACTTGCCCAGGCACTTGGTGATGAGCGTTGCATGAACTTATCAGAGAAAGAAGTTATGGATCTCTTTGAGAAAATGATGGTAAGATGATGTGCTATATAATTTTATGAGGTTATAATTTGTTTTCATATTGGCATTTATTATGTTGTAGTGATTTTCAAATGTTGTCATTTTGGAAGTATTAACTACTTGGGAGGATGTAGTATAGTGTAGGCCTGTTAGTTGTGTCTGAATTAGCACAGAAACAGCTGAATAACTCAGAGTTCTAGTATTATGTATGTTTAAAACACTTGGTCTACTTTTACGGAGAAAACAAAGGCAAAAACCAAAAACCTTAAGCTGTTGAGTGCTTCATTAAGGTAACCTCTATAGACCGTAGTTGCAGTAGATAAATACTGCTGTTGAAGGACAGTTTTTAGTAAACTTCACTACTTTCCAAAGGTATTTACTTGTTTGTATTAATACAACCTTAATGTATAGAAAGCTGAATTTTTGTATGGTCTTGAATATTTTCTGTCTGAGGCTCAATTGTCAAGGCTTGTGATTCTACTTGCAAGCAGCTTTTCTATTAGAAATACAGAAACAAACTTTTGAAGTGTGTGTATTAATTTTGTCATGCACATTGATGTTGACACGTGAAATATCAGGAAATGCAGGCTTTTGAGTATTGTTAGAAATAACTGTTTTCTGTATTGTTTTCTTTAAATTGTTGTAGACTTCCACACAGTCAGCATGGCCAAAGAACTGTCCTGTTCCACAGTGCAGCAGTACTCTATTCAATGGAGCTATGAATCTCTTTGAAAGATTGGATAAATGTTAATTAGTACTTGTTTGATTTGCCTGTTAGATTAAGGGGTTAATTTTTAACTTTTCCAGTAATGCTAATTGAAGCAGACAATAGATGTCTTCCAGAGACTAAGAATTGTTGAAAAAGCTGTTAGCTAGCAAGTTTTACAATAACATTTACTGCTCTTAGTTACTAATCTGAAGTTACTTTTACTAGTAATGACTAGTTATGACAACACATGTTATTTAATCAGTTATTAAGTGGAAGTAGCATCTTTAGATTTAATCTGGCACGATATTTGGATCTTTAGGTTTGGTTTAAATGCATCAGTTTGAACACATTTGCAGTTACAGGCTAATAACCTGTGTAAGAACATCCTTCTGATGAGAGAGTGCAGGAATGGTGTCCATTCTGGTAAGATTTTAGAAAAGACACATGAACTTCACAGGAGTTAACACTTGTGTGATCAACTTCAGGTGTAGAATTGTTGGTTTTGTCCTCTATTTTTAGTTCTTGAGACAAATGTCACTAATGATAACTACCTTTGATGCAATTATAATTTTGGCTAAATCTTGAAAACAGTGAGCACTGGGATGGAGAAAATTTAATGGGAAAATTGAGTAGCTCAGGACTAAACAAACTGAAATGTAAATAAAGTGGAAAAAGTTACTCTGTTTAAAAAGCAGCTGTTCATTTAAGAAAAGGATATTAAAACAACAACAAACTGGTAAAAACCAGGAAATAGAATCTTGATGTTGTGTGGTCTGTTTCTTTACAGGAAGACATGAATCTAAATGAAGAACGTAAAGCTCCTTTGAGAGATAAAGACTTGACCACAAAACGTGAGATGGTTGTCCAGTACATTTCTGCTACTGCCAAATCGGTAAGTAGTCACCTCTCCAAGACAGAGGAAAGTAAGAAGCTCAGCTTCAGGAGAGTTATGCATTTCAAACTTGATTCTTTCAATTTGTTTGTATTTTCTTAGAGTGGTAGGGAACAAAATAACAAATTTGTGCTTACTAATGTACTTTTAAATGCTTGCAGCTGTCTCTGAGGGGTTAGTTTCCATTTCAGTTGTTGGGCATTGTTAAAACTTGATGCATTCTTGTAAACCATAAGAAATTGCAAATCCAGTGGTGTAGTGTAATGGATGGAACCTGAGCATATTTCTGTAGAATTCATCTTGTGAATTTTTGGTGCCAAAAGGTTTTGGAAGGGATAGCATGACTTTATGGTTTCAGTAATGATGTACATACTACATGTACAATTTGCAGTGTTAAAAACAGGGAAACAAAATATTGAAAGTATTTAAAATTGAAGTAAAGTCGGTATTTTAGCTTAATTGGAACATGTTGAGTACTGTAGCATGCAGAGTGTTAAATACTGTGCTAAGAAATGATGTGAAGGTAAATAAAATTATTCTTTTAGTAAGAAGATGGTCTTAAAATTAATTTCCAATTACATTTTGAGTAGAAAAAATATATTCAGACTTTTCATGTTAATCATTCTCTGTACTGAAGTCGATTGATTAACCCTTAGTTGATGGATACTTCATGCAGAATTGTGGAAGTCTGTCTGTTTTGAGGTGCCAGAAATGGAAGAGAACACCTGGTTGCCCCAACTTTTTTTTTTGGAAAAAATACAATTTCAGATTGTAAAGAGCTGCAATATATTTTCTGCAGTGGGACCAATAGTACTAATAGTAGTGGGACTATTAGTACTAATTAGTTAAAAATGCTTTTTGTGTATTAACAATTGACTATGACTATGACAAATACAGTTTTTTTCATATTAAAAATATGCCACAAAAATTAATGAATGTTGGATAAAACAAGTAGGTAGATAGATATGTTGTGATTTCCCTAAAAATAGGTTTTGTCCTGATTTGTGTCACTGTTCGTTGGATAAAGAATTTTAAAGCAGCTAGTGGTGAATTCTGAGGAATTGAATGTATTGCAGTGTTGGGGAGAAGTGGGGAGGGGGGCAGTAGTGTGCTTCAAGTGAAGAACTATGATTGCAAATCTTATCAATACAATTAGGTAATGCATATGATTTCATTTGGAAATTAGGATGAATCTTTTATTTTTTTCACACAAGTTATTGTATGCAATAAAAGGTTACTGGAAATGAAGACTCTGGAATAATTATTCAAATACTAATGGCAGCACTGCTGTCATTTCTACAGAGCTGAGTCTGCTAAAGACAAGTAGCATGAAATAATCTATTTCTTAGTGAACTGGCAAATACAGTTATGTTGGTGTCTGCCTAGTGAACCTATAAGCATCAGCTGCAAGAAGTACAGTTGACTTGACTTTCTTTTAACCTTTAAAATCAGCTCTGCAGAGTTAAATTTCAAAAAATCAAAACTGCAATGACAGGCAATTATTAAATGCAAATGCTTTGCTCTAAACATTATAAACTTAAGTGAGGAAAAACTTCCATTAACATGTGAAAATGGTGATTTATATTTGTGAGACGAGTAATATGTCTGCATGAGTTTATCTTAAACAAGATCCTTAGTCCTTTAGTCTGTGAATCCAATGCTTAAAACATGGTCTAGCTAAACAGACAAGTTACTGGAGAAGTATTCAAGGTTATGCAGTGAATATTATGAAATTTCATATTTTACTTTGCCTAGACTACCTTTGGGAACCATTAATTATAATTGTAAGGTTCTTGTCTTCACCTAATGATCAATGTGAAATCTTAAATTTCTCTTAGCAAGCAAAAGTCCTTTATTGAAGCAGTAGAGACTTTCACAATGGAAGTACTTGCAGTTCTTTCCCAAAAAGTAGTGGAGTGATGGTGATCTCTTTTATATGTACCTGTATTGAAGTGCAGCTGCCTCAAGTACCACACTTGTGTAGCTGAGTATGAAAAGCATGGCTACCATTGCATGTTGTAACTGCTGAAAATGCTAACGTTGCATTACTGCCACCATGTGTGCTGCAGCATGGGAAGCTTCATAGCACTGGGGATATGTTTGCCAAAAAAGCACTAACAATTAAAAAATAAATCTCAAAATGTCTTCATGCATGAATGTACACTTTGAACTTAAGTCAGCACCAGTATGCATGTTTTATATATATGCAAAATGTTTTTCTTATGAAAAAGGGCTTTTCTCAAAGTTTGTGTGCTTCAGTAAGTCCTTCTTGCAATTGAATTGCAGCATTTGAATGGAATGACTTAAGGTTGTTCAGAAATATGAATGACCTTTTTGTAGCTTGTTATCCTAATTTAGCCCTTAAATAACTATCATCCTAATTGATTTAAAATATAGAAAAAATAGCATTCAGTAGTAAAGGCTTGGTTGAGATTTTACAATAAAGAATATCTCCTTTTCGCTGTTAATTTTGTCTTCTGTTTAGTTAAACTACTATTCTGCTTAGTTGGATTCCAGCCCAAACCGATTTTTACTGCATCATGAATTGTCAAACTTCCTTTTCTTCAGGCCTCTTCAGGCTTATCTTCCATGAAAATGCTGATCGCATGCAGAATATTTCTAAAAATTTTCCACCTTTTTCTTTGGTTACAGATAATTGTTCATCTGTCTTTTTATACTGAAAATACTTGGGCCTTTTCTTCTGCTTAGAGCTCATGAGTACTCTTAACAGTTGATGTGACTTTTCTTCCAGTTCATATCATGTTTGTTTTAGTCGGGCTTTGGAGCTCTCTCCATTAATTTGAAAATATCACTCTCATTTGCTGATGTTGTCTTAACCAAATTATTTTTGAATTTGGTGCTTCATTTTCTCTGCCTTGTGTGCCATCTGCAGCATGTTGATGATGCTTTTCTGAAACGCTCTGTTGTCTTTAGAGTTCTAAGTGAGAAAGCAGCCTTGATTTTTGAATAGATGAAAAAAACCTTTCTTTTTCCATGGGAGATGGAGGAAGGATAGAAGCTAATAAGCTGGATGCTTTCACGTGATGTGATTATCTGTTCTGCTCATTCTTTCACTCAAAAGGGATAGATCATTGACCATGGAAATTATACTTGGAAAATGGTGAAGGCTCAGAATTCAGTTTGAGTTGAACTCGGTAGTGTGTCATACTGAATGAGTAGAACATTGGTGAGAGAAGAAGGTAGTAAATTAGGAAAAGAGATTGTCTGGTGATGACAGTCCATCTTGTGCTTCCAGAAGGAGCCTCACCAGGAAAAGAAGTGATTGTGAAAGACTTGTAGGGACTTCTGTCTTCTGAAAGACTTCCTGAAAGAATAACGGCAGAGATGAGAGTAGGAAAAGAAGCAGGTAGAGGCTAAACAGATAAAATCAAATTCCGATCTCAAAACAAAATGTTACTGTCTCAGGCTCTTAATGATATAGAAGTGGTTATTCAATCAACTGGCTGCTGTCAGATGGTGGCAAATAGCTGACAAGGAAGGGCCTACAATATTTGGGCAGACGTCTGTAGTCCTGGTGTTCACAGGAACATGGCCATTTGTGCAAAGTGATAGAAGAGGGCAGAGGTGGGCTGCCTTTCTGACGAGTTATCTTCTATGTAAAGTCAACTTCTTGGTCATGAATATGCAGAGATGCTGCTCTGGGGTAAAAAGCAAAGATGTCATTCTGTAAATCACTCTTTAATTATCCATGTAATTAAAAGCATCCACACTGAGCAGTTGAAGAAAAATGCCACATGAGATTTTCTGAAATGCAAGTTAGATTTATAACTGTAGGCTATGCTTTTGATTATGAAAACTTAATTAAATTCAGTGATGACATCATCTAAATAGATCAAAAGCTGCATAATAAATGAAGCTGTTATATGTACAAGAAAGGCAGCATGCCATTAGTTTATTTGTAGTTTTTGCAGTGTCATATATAAATTATCTGACCTGATAATTTTAACGAAATGGCATATATCATCTTTCAAGATACAGATGTCAAGCTAGGTATTTAGTTATTTATTTGTAGGTGTGTAAAATACTGATTACTCAGCAGCAGAACATAAGAATTTTAAATTATTTCTCCTGCACTAAAACTGTTTTCCTGTCGAGAAGCTGTAACTCTTAAACAGTTTGATAAAATAATAAAACAATGTAACTACTACTAATGATTAAACATAGAAAGATTTGTGTGATGCTACAGCCTACTAAGTACTTTGCTGTGTTTATTTATGTATTATTATTATCTTTTTTACACAATAACCTCTCTTGGCTGACCACTGCATGCAGATAGTCGGAAGTAAAGTTCCGGTGAGTATGAACATGATAGTTTTGTTTTTTCTTAATGAATACACTTCCATTTTTGGAGATTAGGCTGGAATATTTTTACTTTTATCTTGGATTTAAAAGTTCATTGGGCATAACTGAATCCTTGTTTAATCAAAATAATTATCAACTACCTCCACCATGTTATCAGTATAAAATAATTGATTACACTTTTGAGGGATCCGTTCCTAAATTTACAGGAATCTCTTTCCAAATACTTTGGACTCACTGAGAGCTCATCTGTTCTTCATGAACAACAAATATCATTTAGACTTGTCTTGCCTTTTTTTGAAGGCAATCACTCAAAACTTTTAATTTATGGTATTTGACTTACTTAATTCTGTTTAGATGTGGCTTTTTTTAAATGTCTCAATTGTTAGCTTTCATAGTTTATCCAACAGCTGACACTTCCACGATATTAGTGTGAAAGTATTAAAATAATGGATTCAGAAGGTCAACTAATAGGCATAAGAGGAGATCACTCACAGCTTAACTTTTCTGTTATTAAGTGCCTAGCTACATTTTATGTTAAGTCATGGTTGAATTTAGTGATTTAATTAAAAAACAACCAAACGAGTATTTTGGATTGAATTTGGACAGCATTCACCAACTTTTTGTTACCTAGAAAAACTGATTATTTGGGGAATAATTACATATACATTTTAAATGGTAGCTGAAAGCAAAGATGTACTTGTTAATTATGGATGGATGTTATTCTTGATTGCAGCGATAACAGGCTTTTCAGGTACTGCTGGTTTTTAGGTACTGCTGGTTTTTATAATTAGGTCATATTCAGTACTTGTGTTTTTAATAGAGAATAAAGAACAACCTATGACTTAAAATTGCCTAATTATTCCCTCAGTTGTACTTAAATACATGGTGTACAGCACATAGGGATAAAGAAATTGCTGTTAGCTTTACTTTATTCAGAGTGGTCTATAAACAGACTTGTCTGTCTGTATTCACCAGTATGTTTTAGTTTTGTACACAGTACTGGTTTGTATGCTGATTGAGAAAATATGTAAGCACAACGAAGGTGTTTAAAAGTATTTGATTTTTGAAGGGATAAATTAACTCTCCAGTTCTATGCATTAAAACTAGTTTCAAAGAATTGCTGGTGACATGTAATTTCCTTAATAGGAATTAGCCTGAACAGCTGCTTTTGGAAAAGATTATTTTATAAAGGAAGCTGGTATATGCAAAATGGGTGGTGGAGAGACTCTAATATCTGTTTTCTTCCCCATGCCTTTTAATTTGGAGTCGGAAGGAGAAGAAGAACAGCTATGCATTAAATGCATGTTTTTGCACAGATAACTTGAAAAATAGTAAAATAAGAAATGTCTCTTGTTGCATATGGCTTCTGCATAATATTGCTTAAATAATGCATCCATCTGGGTGTGCTTCTTGTCAGTATATATGTTTATAGGATTTAGCCACTGGGAATTGATTGCATCTGATGGCAGATGTAGGTATTGTCCTGAAGATTTACAGGTTTACTGTGGTTAGGATGGAGAAGAATTTTGGGTTGTTGATGCTAGTACTGTTGGGCTGTAGTGACAATAGCAGAGAGGAGTTTTGCCTTTAAAAAGGGTGTGTAAGAGCTTGAAGTTATTTGAATTTTACTTGGGATCTCAAGCACTGGTGGCCACTTGTAATTTTAACTGCCTGCAAGGTATATAGACAAAGCTAATTGCATTGAAATGGCAGCTGAGCATCTTCTGTTGGCATCGATGTAGATGTCTGAAGTAGAATTAGCTTGTTAGTTGTGGTTTTAATGGGTTAAATTAGTGCGTTTGGCTGATATCTACAGGGTGCAGTGGATATTGATTGTGTAAACTTCCAATTTCTAGCTCAGAAGTTGATAGTGTGGCCTCATAGCTTGAGCAAGGACACTGCCTTTCCAAGTACGAGTATATGTAGTTAAAAAAACCCAACACATAGAAATTGCTTGTATTGCTTTCCTAAAATAACCAAACAAAAAGCCACCTGCACCCCCCAAACAACTCGTCTGACTTTGTTATTATATTGTAGTTAAAATATAGTGGTTTCTTTTCCTGAGATAGAAACAGAATTGTATTAGTAGGAAGTAAGCAAAAAAACTTCAGTTAGTTATTGGCACGAGGGAAAGAATAAGTTACTGCTTCCACTTCATTAATAATTATGCTGGTACCAATTACTTGTTTCTGTCTAAAGAGTAATTTATTTTCTGAATCACAGAGCAGGTATAGTGAATTGGATAGAAGCAACCATTTATTCAGTGTACTGGCTGCCAACATTCTTACTGAAGTCAACACTGTCTCATGGAAGCAATATACTTGAATGTAACTTCAGCTGAACTCGGCTTTAGCTTGAGACCTAATGACATCTGAATTGGCTGGTGACTCAAAGAGGAATAGTTGATGCAGCTTTTCCTGATCTTGTATTGTAGCTGCTACATCCCATCCATTTGGTTCAGGTGTGTTCCACAGTTCTCTACCACTAAGCAGATAAAGTATCTTATTTCCCCTCGGGAGGCAAAATGCTCTTTCTTTCCCATTTTGTTAGATACTACTGGTTCTGAAGCTTGCTAACAGGCCTCTGGTGGCACATCTGAGTAGTGTATGAAGCTGGACATTTGCTAAGTCCTTGGTGAGCAATTTCTTTGTCTAGCTAACCATTTAGAAAGGACCTGGAGGCAAAGTACACTAAGATAAAGTGAAACAAATCTCCAAAGTATGTAATTGTTGCCTGGTTTTGTAAATAAAAAAAAATTGTGTAGAGAGAAAACTATGCTTACTTTTTTTTTTTTCACTGTATCTTGCACTGTAAGGTCTGTCCTGTCTCTGTCACTGTTGTCCCTTAATCCCTGAAATGCATCCACACGGGTTGGAATGGATTAGATTTATCCCCTTCATGGGAAAGCAAACTAGGTTTTCTTTTATGTACTGTTTTGTGTTGGTTTTTTTTCAGAGAAGAATTTTTAAATGTGTGGTCCAGGCTTTCATTGGAGTCGTCATGATTTAATCATGCGATGCCTTAATTGTAGTATTGTGAAAGTAACCAGTCATGAAGTAATTTGTAGGATTTTTTGATCTTATGCATTGGTTTAAACTCTGAAAATTCTGGTATGGGACCTAACTCTCTGAGTTTCTTTGTACTTTGCTTTTGCCTTCATCTTTACTAGATACTCTCACATAAAGTGTATCTTTAATGAGACCTTGTACTTCAAAGTCCATTAAAAGCATATATATTAAAATCTGATCCACATAAAGGCATCGCATTACTTGAAAACAGTGTTCAACTCCAGCTGTCTTTGAATAGGGAAACTGAGCAAATAGCACCTGGACGTTGCACTGCAATTAGCATGGCTAGAGGTAAGAGTGGTTTGAGACTGAAAAGTTGGTTGTAGAAAATAACAAAGTAATCCTTTTAAGCTGGGAATTCTCTAGCGTGAACTGGAGTATTTGGGTGAAAGGTTTTGAGAATGGATTTTTATGAGCCGTCTTTAGTGATGATCTGTTATGAAGAGGGGGAAAAAAGAGGAGGTGATGGTTCCTTACTGCTCTGTAGTTAAAGGTGTTAAGTCATAGGAACAACAGAGAAGTATGTCAGTCCTCCAAGGCTTGGTAAAGGAGCCTTAGGAAATGCTGCTGGATGTTCTTCTAACTTGCAACGTAGTTTAACTGTTTTCGGGGGGGGGGGGGGGGGGTCATAGGCCTTCTGAAAACAGGGGGCTAGACAGAGGCGAAAAGTCTCACTAATGTCTTTGAGGCATAGAAAGACGAATCAGCAAGAGCTCACCTTGGTTTAAATATGAAAGAAAACGTAGCAAAGACCTTAAATGCCTCATCTGAATAGGAATCTCCTTTGGAGCTTGCTGCAGACTGCTGTGGAAGGGCTAACCACAGGAAATAGTTTTTTTTGAAAAACAAATAATCTTGCTTTCTACAGTGCTCTTCAGGGTCTAGCTCAACATGTAATGGCATTTGATTGAAGTTGCCAATATCTCTATAGGTTTTGTGGTTTACAGCAGTGCTTCTATTAGTTTCTTTTACTCTTAGGGTTTAGGGGGTGGCTGTTGTCTGAAGTGGCAAAACCGGTATCCAGTGTTTTGTAGCTGGTGTGCATTAAGTTACTCGTATAATCTTTTTTGGTTTCCATCCGATGCAATGAACAACATAAAGCTATTGCTTTTTCTAGTTCTTTATCTTACCATCTTTCAAAGTGATGATTTTTTCCAAACTAAGATGATTTTTAATATATAGTGCTACTATACTTACATGATTTAAAGTCAGTTTCTATTCTTACAAAGATAACCTTCACCAGTTTATTTCTTCTTACTTCCCTGGAAGAGCATCTCTTTGTTTGCGAGGTCAATAGTGAGGCTGTAGTTCTTTATATCTTATTAACTCATCTTTGTCTGTCTTGGTCCGTTGATGTCTAACTGGCATGCTTGTCCAGCTAAAGGTGCTGTGCATGTCAGCAAGAAACATCTTCAAAGTAGACATAGTCCAGAGGACACTGCTGTCTTAATGCATTCCCAATCTGTGTCAGATACTGGTTTTGTTGAGGTGAGGATAAACAATCTGAAAGGATACTGTGAACATTTACATAGTTCTGTTGTAAGTATTAACACTGGAATCTGTGTAGGTCAGAATTATTAATTGAAATGCAGTCAAGTAATTTTGTCATCAGCCATACTTAGTGTCACTTTTGGAAAATGAACAGTAAGAATTGAGTAGAGCAAACCAGAAACTTCATAAGAAGTGTAGCTTTTCGAAAAAGAGACAATTAAAAGATTACACTAGTCAAAGAAGTTCCTGATGCAATTAAAACCAATTACGTATAAATCCTATTCTAGGTCAGGCCCTTTTCATATTGCCTTTACACCCATGGCATCTTTATCAGGTTCCCTTCAACAGACCATTTAGAGCTAAGGAGCTTTAGGAACTGCATATTAATCATAACCACTCTTCTGAGCTAAGCCTACTTTTCTGCCACTTGTCAGAGCTGTACCCCTTGGTAAAATGTTTTGTATATTCATGGTTTTGAATACTACAGCTCTAAAAACTGATTATCAGGTATTTTAATACTGAAATACCTTGTAGGTAGTTACTCCTCTGTAATGATACTTCAGCAGGGAGATGAGCTCCTTGTTAAATCTTCCGTGTGATTCTTTTGTAGCAAACAAGATTCTCTAGAGATCTGTTAGTGACCAAACACGGAATTATGGTACAGCAAGAAATCTTTGTGCCATGCAGTTGTATGATTTTAAAAACACCTATTTAACATTCATTTGGTGGATACCAGCTCCTTTCCAGAGTAATTTTTAGTGGCTTATCTTCTTTCTTTCTTCTGGGGAAAAGTGAATTAATTTTAGAGTCACGAAATGTCCATCATGATCATGCACAGCTTTTTGAAATGGAAGACGTGTACAGTGAGAATGATGAGACAAGCTTAATAAAAAGTGTGGGAGCTTTTGTGTCTCTCTGTTCATGATTGTTTCTAATACAGTCTTGTGAAGTAGACGTTAAATGAGTGTGTCGCAATTAAACATGTTAATACAACTGAATGATGGAATTGAATTTTTAAGTCCAAGACATAGTACATGGAGTTTACTCAAAGAAGTGAAGAAGGTCCCAGAAAAAAGTAATGCTTGTGATGGAAAACCTAAACTATTAAACACTTTTGACAAATCAAAGTTGACCATCTTTAATAATTGTACAGGGAAAAAGGTGATTTTAAAATTCATTTGGAAATACTGGCCTTACATGTCATGTTATCATCTAAATGCTACTATGAGCAGTATAACATTAAACAGCATTCTGTCTTCCATGATAGGGTGGACTGAAAAACAGTAAGCATGAATGCACACTGTCCTCGCAAGAGTATATTCATGAATTGCGGTCTGGAATTTCAGAGGAAAAGCTGCTTAATTGTCTGGAGTCTTTGAGAGTGTCTCTAACTAGCAATCCAGTCAGGTAAGTAATAATTTCTGCTGTCGTTTTCATCATGCTTTTTTTGCTAAACGATAAGCAGTTGTGGGATTTTTTTCTGAAACCAGAGCAGTTATGCTAATGTTTTTTGGCATGAGAAAGTAGTTCTCAGCACACTGGAAAAAGATAAGTGAAATGTTTGCAACTCTTTGCAGTATCTTCTCACCTTTCACAGTGGTTCTCAACAACTTCTATTTGTTGGAACTTAGCATTTATCCTAATGGTTGATCAGGTCTTTCTGGGGAGTGAGACTTTAAAGAAACCTCTATGAAGAGATGTACAAGCAGTATTGGAGACATAACTTTGCAAGTTCTACATTTGATTAAGAAATAATTAAAAGCATTTTTCTTTTCCTAGCTGGGTTAACAATTTTGGACATGAAGGCCTTGGACTTCTGTTGGATTTATTGGAAAAGCTTCTGGACAAGAAACAGTAAGGACATGGATTGTTTGAAGGGGAGGGGTGAGGGAGGTTGTGAAGATTGTTCCTACTCATGTTATTGTCCTCCTCCTTTTCAAGGCAAGAAAGTATTGATAAAAAGAACCAACATAAACTTATCCAGTGCCTCAAAGCATTTATGAACAATAAGGTGAGAAATATTTTAAGTTTGAATACTTCTAGCGTGATTTTTATTGTTGGCTTAAAGACCTATGTAGCATGCTGCATCTCAGAAAAGGAAGGAAAACTTCTATATCCAGGGTCAACTGACTTTTTGGAAATGTAGGTCTCAGTGTAACTTTTTCTGAATATGCATTTAGCCTTAGTTTTGTTAAATAGTTACTGATTTTTGGAAGTAAAATATTTGTCAAACAGAGGATGTTAATATGGATTTAAGGTGAGTGAATTTGGAGATTGTTTGTGAAACTGAAAATAAACTATCTATTTCTAAATTCATATTTCAATACATGACTATTTTTGTTACTTTAATGTACTTTCAACCTGATTTTAAATTGAGTATTATTTAATATCTTTTAAGCTACAGTTTTTAAGTTGGTACGTAGTGGGTAAAGTATATTAAAATAGCTTGTCTGATGATGTGGGAAAAGTAATCTTAAATGGTCACATCCCTCCCCCCTTCTACTTCTCCACTATTCCTACACTTAGAGTGTAACTTCAAACAATTATATCTGATCTACCAACTAATCTGTAGTTAATGAAGAATAATGCTACTTTTAAATAAATGCTCATGTGTAAGTTTTTCTCTTTATCTGCACAGAAAGTGAAATAGAATATATAATAAATAAAAGAAGGCAGTTGTTTCAAAGAAATGATCTCAGCCTCTTTTGGTCATTGTGTGCAAAAAATATTTTGACTTGCCAGGAGCTCTTAAGTTACAGGAAAAGAGATAATTAATTTTTCATATTGTTAAGGTGTTTCAGATGTAGACAGAAAATAAAAACTGGTTTGTCTTTGGGTGGATACCTGATTTTACAAGATGAGGTGTCTTCCTTAGGAGGTGACTCCCTTTCTTGGGAGAAAGCCTCAAATACAAGATTGGGAAAAATGACTTCTGTCCCCAAGCAGTAGTAGCCAGAAGGTTTGAGTAGAGTTTTGCCAAACTTCCTATGAGGGAGGAGGGGGTGTGTGTGTGGGAGGATTCCTAAGGATCTAAAGCCCAAAGATTATGAGTATTCAAGGCAAATACAATCTCTTCACTGTAAGCTTTTTGTATCTTTAAGTACGGGTTGCAAAGGATTCTAGGAGATGAAAGAAGTCTCTTCCTGTTATCGAGAGCAATTGATCCAAAGCAACCACACATGATGACGGAAACAGTGAAAATCCTTTCTGCTGTCTGCATTGTTGGAGAGGAAAATATGTAAGTAAGATTAAAACAAAGTACTTTCATTTTTTTGAATGCTTCTGAGTTGTCAGTTTGGTCACGTGAGAGAACTTGTCAGTGAAACAAATGTAACCTGTGAAGTATTTAGTATTGTAGTGTAGTTTACATGAAAAGACATTTTCACTTGTTCTGATGCATTAATCCAATATTAAATCAGACAAAAGCAAATGAGCAGGGATCTACAAACAGTGGCTTAAGTGGAAGGTCTGAAAGGACTGTGGTTGCTTATTTTAGAGAAGACCTAATGAGCCATAAGTGTTCATAAATGGGTGCTCAAAAAAAAGGATATAGAAGTTATTTCATATATCCCTGAAGAGTATGATCAGGAATTGTGACTTTTAATTGCCACAAGGGAAGCTGTTGGATTTGAAGACAAGTTAGAGCAACGTGTCTTAGCAGAAGCCACCACTGAGCCTGTATTGTGGGGAGGATTGAGATTGCAATGTATCCTGCAAGGAGGGGAGATAGAAATATATTTGAAAATTACAGATTTGACACTGCATGTAAAGATTTTTCATTAGTTTAGAAGATAGTTTTAATAATGCAGAAAGAAATATATTTATGAATTTTTATTAAAATTCCACCTCTATGTAAGCATAACAAATTTGACAGGGCAGAAATTTATAGCTGAAGTTTTGAATAGTTCAAGTTACGGAGTTATGTAGCATATGTCCATCAGCTTTTTAAAACAAAGATAATAAGTTGGCAGACATTTGCTTTGAATTATTGAGTGTCTTAGTTTACTGAAGGTTAAAAATAGCAAACTCCATGTCTTGTATGCAATAAATAAAAACATTTCCAGTTCTGAAAAGGCAATTTGTTAGAATTCCTGTTTGTTGAGCATGTCAGCTAGTACCCAGTGCACAGTCTGTCAAAGATAGCAATTTTTTTAATTAATAGGTTGCTTCCTAGCTGAATATCACAAAAACTTGTTTACCTTTTTTTTAATTCAACATGAATCTTGTAGATATTTTAGCACTTGGTTCTCAGTTTGTTTTTAATTTTATACAGATAAGTGCAGATAAATGCATTCACATTCTCTGTCAGTGCACTGAAATCTTGAGCTGTGTAAATAGTGAGCTAAATATCTTTAAAATGAGAAGGTTGTCTGTGGTACATTTTTTGACAGTATATCTTTCTCTTAGTCTGGACAAGATTTTAGGTGCTATAACTACTGCTGCTGAAAGACACAATAGGGAGCGGTTTTCTCAGATTGTTGAAGGACTGAAAAACCATGAATTCTTACAACTGCAGGTGGGTTTACTTTTTTATATGCTTACTAATACCCCAGAAACAATCTAAAATACTAGAAAACTAGTTTATTATTTTATTATCTTGAAATTACTTACCAGCAAAAACTTTTAGTGCTATTACTCTAGGGTTCAGTAAAAGTTGAAAAATAAGTAGAAATGGCCTGCTGATAGCAGATTTTCTAATTGTTAATGGTGTGAAACCAATAAACTCACTTCCTTGTCCCAAAAGAAGGATTAAAAAGTCTTGACCTTAATAAAAAGGGAGTAATTAGTAATATTCCTTTTCTTAGATGCCAGATGTAATGCTCAGGCAGTAATAAGTCTGTGAAAGCATTTTATTATCTTTGTCACTTAAATCTTTGTGACTGCGAATTTTGTGTGGTTTAATGGACCAATAAAAATCCATCTCTTGTCTGTCCTCTGAAATGTTTCAGTTACTGTTACTGGAGCCCTGAGGAGGCTGGAATGTAAGCAGCTGGAAGCAGTGCTCCCTTTATGTCTTTTGGGTTTAGGGAAGGAACGTGACTACTCTGAAGCTGCATTTCTTCTTTAAACACCCTCTTCCTCCACTCCCATCTTGACCAACCCAAAGTAAACAAAACCTCCTGTATTTAGGCTTGGAACTTACTCCATCAAACTATATATTTGTAAAAAGATGGAACAGGTTTATTTTGTGGTCTTAAAGTGAGTATTTGATAAAGAATCACAACTGGAATGCCTTAACTGAGCACACACTTCAAGTATCTTACTGTTTGAAGTACTTGTGGCAGGAACATACTTCTTATATTGTTCACCTATTTTGTAATACTTCTTATATATATCATCTTAAAATATTTAAGTATTTTGAAGTTTTTTTTTTTTACTGAAATCTTCTAGGAAGTATAGTCAAAAGTTTTATGTGATTAAGAAGGAATTTGATAACTTGTTATCATTCTCCCTGGTAATGAGAACTTAGGTTAAATTCTAGCCTATCTCTGGTAAATTGAATGGTTGACCTTTTTGTTTTTGAAAAACTAATGACACAAGGACAATGACAATTTACTAATAATTTAGTAATATGAGAAGTAAATTGAGCAGGAGTAAAACTAGTTTTAGATATTTAAAGGTCAATGTCATCCAGCATAGCCATCCTCTTTAACACAGCTGTACAGTAGTTAAAGAGAAGTAAGCCACAGTCAAAGCTGAGTGGTGTCAAGTATATTTCTTATAGCTTTCACCTTCAGTATACTGGCTTTATAGTTAGCTTAAGATGCATATTTTAATGTCACTATGTTTGTGCAGGGTGTCCATAGATTTCATACAAAGTCATGTAATGTAAAAAATTGCTTCAGGAACTACAGTGCTATTGCCCTGTGGGTAGAGTGTAGTAGTCTACTTTTTATACTAATCTTTCTTTTAGAGTCCTTTTGTTATAAAATGTAACAGTTTCCTAAGGATAGGCATACAGATTTCTTGTGAAGAAATCTGTAAGATATACATGCAGCTGTGGTGTTACTGCTGGGAATTCTGGCAGCAGTACATGCAGCCTCTAAAAGATTCAGATATATAATGTAACTGTGCCAGATGTGGATGGACTGTGTCCATTTTTGGCAGGGTACCTTTTGAGATTGGTAGCGTGCTGCAGGACATTACTGCTACTTGTGTCAACAAGAACTGTGTATTTCTTGGTGTGTGTTTGACACCTGCCCTTATCAGCCACTGGTGCATCTCTGGGAATAGTCCAGTGAGTTTTAAAAGTTATTTTTATAAAATAATAGAAAAAGTCTTCTGTGCCAGTGATCTTTACTGAGTCATGTCCCATGTTCTCTGCTGCTTATGTGTCAGTAATGTTTTTTATTCACTGCATACACCTGAATAGCCCAGGAGTTTTTGTTGCTTAGTTAGAATGCAATCTTTTTAGATTGCCTTTTTTTTTTGTAGCTGCAAGTGTTTGTATGGAGACCAAGTGGCAGAATATCCTAGTAAAGGATTACTTTATATCCTTCTCATAATACAGCTTTTATGCAAATTTTATATTGCCAAGGTAACATGGCTGAAAGATATGGAGAAGTAGAATTCAGGCAGAGCAGATGTACTTGAATGAAAGGCATAACTTTTTTCCAGTATTAGATCATATATATGTCAGCTCTAGTTGTCTTTATGCTATGTTTACTCTCAGTAGTTCTTGTTTCAGAGCTGATGAGTTAATGATGCTCAATAAGTTTCTATAAATGACATCCTGATATTTAATAATGGTAGCACAAAATAATGGATTTTGAAGTGGCCTCCTACTTTAGGCCCTTGTTGATTTAAAACAAGCAAAACCAACCACACAACAGACCTGTTCCCCTGTCCCTGACACCTCACTTATACATCAGTAAAGATACAATTGCAAGACTCATTAATTTGTTTCTGACAAAATTGTTCTCTACTTGTAATGTATTAGCACAAGCCATTAAGCCAGAGTCTCTTCTGGCAAAAGCAATCATAGCAGATGGCACCTCTTCTCTCTATTAATTTCAGATTGGACATGTACTTTGGCTTGTTAAGTCATGTCATAGTAGTAAAATAACAAGAGTCATTCAAGCGAGCATGATGATACTACGTTATCTGAAGATACAGCTGTATAAAGGGAGTGCCTTTCAAAGAGTGTTTTAATAGAAATTCAAGACTCCAATGAGGTGTTCCATTAGAACTAAATAGTGAATGTAATTAAAACAGGAAGGGTGCTTTTTACCTGACTTTTTTTCTCTGGAGCTATTGATTTTTTTTTTAAATTTATTTTTTTGTACCCTAATGCTAATTCTATTTGCAGTTAACATCTTTTACCAAACTTGGTATTTCCCTGGAGTCCCATTTTAGTTTTTTAACGTGTATCAGCACTTCTGGCATTATGCTATTGTCTACCTGTTTTAAAGTAAATGAATTAAAGTGCACAGCTGTTCAATTAAAGCATTAGCCAGTATTCTGAGACTTCAGGCATTTTGTAAAAGTGCTGTGCAGGAGTAGAAAAGACACCTGGTGATGTGAATTATTTTGTGTATGGATGGTTGTGGTTTTTTGGGTTGTTTTGGTTTTTTTTAAATTTTTGATAGCTGTAAGAGTGGTGTTTTTCTCAAATTGGCAAATACTGAGGAGAAAGAGGAGGAGTTACAATGTGGAACTGTAGTGTGGGAAAAACTTTAAAATAAAGTATCAACCTTTATGTAATAAAGGCAGAAGCACTCACAATATGAAAAGAGAAGTTTTTGTTGCTTAAATTAACCACGGTCAAGTGTTGCATGTGTGCCACATATTAGATAATATCAATCTCTTGATATTTGGTTTTATAATTAAACCAAAATGGTTAAAGACAATATTTATTTTCATTTTACACATATTAATAGTTTTTTTGCCTGGATTTCCAATAACAGGTAGCATGTATGCAGCTCATCAATGCCCTCCTTACATCGCCAGATGATCTTGATTTCAGGATACACCTGAGAAATGAGTTTCTACGTTGTGGCCTGAAGAAAATATTGCCTGTAAGTAATTTGTATCTAGTAATTGATCACAGTCACCTGTTTGTGATGATTGAAGACAAGCAAATTGTTTTACTGAGAGTAGCAGATGTGAAAGATCGTGTGTAGAGAAGGTCAGACCTGGAAAGGACTGTCAACTCAAAACTGCTTTCATTCTGCATAGTTGCAAATTTAGGTTTTTCATGAGCTATTTAAACCAGAATGGTAGATAAAACAAGTCAATGTATTACAAATTAAATTGGAGTAGTCATTGAACTAAGCATAGTGAGCTCAAAGGACATGAAGTGACCGTGAGTCTGGCTGTGGAACCAATCTTGGATTAACTTTCTTTGTATATGCTGTTCCTGTTGTTTTATACAAAATCTGTTTTGCTTTAGCCTGCCTTGTCAAAACACATTTGCAGGTTTTGGGGAAAAATATCAAACTGATTCCTTCATTCTCTTTGAGACTGCATGTCTTAATGCAGCTGCACAGAAATACCCCTTTATGGGTAGTAATGTGTGAATATTTATGACTTAGGGGTAGATTTATAGCTCTTAACCAAGAAACCATTCTGATGCTTACTTAAATCAAGAATATACATAATTAAGCTACTCATCAGTTTCTCAAAAAAATGAGAAAAACTAAAGAGTACCTGCTTTTATTTGTCTGAAACAGAATTTATATTGCTATAACTATTCAGCTATGAAGTCTTGAATCATCAACATTTGTCAGGAATAAAAACCTTCAGTTTTTAGCACATTCAACTTTGAAACTGTTACTAATGTGTGTAGGTTAATTTTTTTTTTAGGTTATGTATTTAGGTTTTATATAATGTGTTTTATATGTATATTAGTGTGATCTGTTGTCCTCATTTGCTGTAGAACATCTGAAAGCCTGAAGAACTTTTAGGGTTGTTTTTGTTTTTTTTTTTAATCTACTGAAAGTTAGTTTACACAACAAATGCTTAAAACTCTTAAGAATTGGGGGTTAGTTATGTGTCAGTTAAACTAAATTGCACTAAATAGTGATAGAAAACTTTGCAGAGTGTACTGACATACAGAGATGTGAGTTTAAAAGCAATTAACAGGTCATCCTTTTTTTGGGGAACAGACATGGTTGCCATTGGGTTTGTGCATATCCAGTTATGACAATTCCAGGCCAGTTTTTGGTAGAAGTACAGGGTGCTTTTGAGCTGGTTTCCTGGTTTGTGATTTGCCTAGCAGGAAGCTAAACATGGTTAAGTGTATCAGAGGAAAACAAAATTTTCCATGCTCCAGAGTACCAATTTTTGTTTCAATTTTTTTACTTCTCATGTATTTTTCAATGTACTATAAATGTTTTATGCAGTGAGCTATGTTAACTTAATAACAGAAGTTGTTAGCATGCCTTCTTTACACTTCTTTAGGCTTTTTAAGTGCACTTTCATTCATGGTTTGAAATATCTTTATGGTATTTTTTAAAGAAACTGATATTTACAAGCATAAATTGCTGGTTATGTCCCATTAAGAGAACTCGACTCAGTTAGAAGGCTTAATGTTTGTTCTGCAGTCCATACCTGCTGTATGTGCTGATACTTTGACTAATTTTTCTCTGCTGTGCAATTATAAGGCCCTGAGTTACAGGTTACTCCCGATACAAAGGTTAAAATCTTATATTTTGTCATGATATAAGCTTGAAAGGGTGGGAATTATTTTAAAAAGGGAAAATTAAGATGTACTATGCCTTGAAAAATAGGGCTTGAAAGACAAGGAAAATGAAGAGCTTGATATTCAGCTGAAAGTGTTTGATGAGAACAAAGAAGATGACTTAATTGAACTGTCACATCGTCTCAATGATATCAGAGCTGAAATGGAATATCCTTCATAGACATGGTGGTGTAACTTGTTACATCACTTGATATCTTTATTACATGTAAGGTAGAATGCTCTAATGGCAGTTTATTTATCAGAGTTGTGTATTTTACCAGGGACTTTATCAAGCAGATTTCTTTCCAGTTTTTTTTTTTGTTAAAAACTTTTTAGAAAATTAAGACTTAAATTTGTGTGTCAAATGTAAGTCATTTGGAACAGAGCTAATTTTTATAATTAACATTTACAAAGCTAAACTCTGGCTTGTAGTATATGAAGCTATGGAATTACACCCATGGAAGATGATAAGGTTAAAGGAAAAGTATTTTTAATAACTAAGTTGGAAACAAATTTATAGTAGGTTCTGAAGCACTTAAGATGTATGCCTTCTCTAATTGTGAAGACGCAGTCAATTTAGAGTTATTTAACTTCAGAATGGCTGCCTGCAGTTTTTAAGAGTAGTAGCTGGTACTGAAGCAGCAGAGGAAGGTAAATGCAACCAATGAGAGGAATATAAAATCACCAAATTATGTTGTTGTGTTACAGAACAGGTAATTTTTCTTCTTTAAGAAATTAATATGATTGATTGGAGTATATTTGCCAATAGCCTGGCTTGCTTCAGAAAGAAAATAAAAGCCTTGTTTGAAATGTGGATTCTATGACAATAAGTCTGTTCTGAGTAGTAATGAATAATGTTTTAATTGTTAAAACAGTTTCTGTGGATATTCTTAGTGGAAAAAGGGTATTTACTAATAGGGATAGCAGTTAAGAGTAAAGGTTTTATTTGAACAATATGGAGAATATCTGGGGAACTGGGTTTGTGGGTGGGTGTTGTGTTTTGGGTTTTTTTGTGTTTTTTTTTTTAAATCATAATATTTCCTTAACACTGTTTGCACTGATGTGAATGAAGTATTTCATCTGCTGTATAATATGTTAAAAGACACTGCTTCTGAAAATTACTTCTTGTCAATTCTCCAACACTTCCTGCTCATTAGGAGTGATTACTATGTCAGGTAAGTGTCAGCTGTCAGGTAAAAGAAGTAATATTTTGTTGTAAAGGGATGATCAAAACAATTGCTATGCAAGGTGATAAGGAAGTAAAATATAACCTAAGAATTCTTAATGTTTTTTCTTTTAATTTGGACGTTTGGAATGTCACCAGTTGAGGTTTGAGGGTTTCCTGCTTTAAGAGCTCTAGCGTGTGTGAAATTGAGATGTAATCCCTTGCACTGGCAAGAGCTAATAATTTTGAGCACAGAATCCCCTAATCTTAGAGATTTCCAGTGTTGTTCTGTGGAGATGTGTATCAAGCAATTAAGTTACTAATTAGCTCAATTTTAAAGTAATTAAATACTGGGACTGTTACCACTGATAGAATTCACTGTGTTGACAATGTGCTAAGTAATTCTTGCAGCATAAATTGAATATACTGAGCATGTTGTTTGTTTCATTGATTATTGTCTGACAAAGGGTAGCTTAAACATGCACAATATTTTGCAGAGTCCTGAACTTCTTCAGAATCTTTCAGAGAAGCTTACAGCAATGCGTTATTAGCCAGAGTACAAATAAGAATTTCACTTGATCCGTTTACTGGCAGTTGTTTAGTTCAGGTATAAGTATGGTTGTTCATGTTCTTCTTATCCTGTAAAATGTGTTCCCTGTTAGACCTCAGTATTACAAGATCATAGAAGAATGTGTATCACAGATAGTGTTGCACTGCAGTGGCGTAGACCCGGATTTCAAATGTAGAGGAAGGATGGATGTGGATTTTACTCACCTTGTTGGTTAGTATACTATAAGCAATTTTACCTTGTTTTACTGGAGTGCATGTTTTTCTCTGTATGCTTCTGTCTAAACTTAAATTGTCTGTGTGAATTGTTTCAGTTTTCTGGAAATAGACATGTAAGCTACAGGTGTGCTTGTGGAGAAGGCCAGATGAAGCTCTGCAGCCTTTAATAAAATGACACTTGGAAAGTTTGCTTCTCCAAATTTATCGTGGCCTAAATATGAATACAATAGTGTTAATAACAAAAAATTGCTTATTGAGAAATACTGTTAATTTCAATTCTGTTACAAATACAAAAAAAATTACATTAGCATTAATTGTTATTTATAATTGTTACATGGTTCATTCTAAGAATATTTTCTGTTGTATTTTCCAAGTATATAGATTAAGGTAAACTAATCATCATTGGGGAAATGGGTGTTTGTGTCGTGTGGAAAGAAGCAGCGGAATAAATACTATGTAATTTAAATGGTAGTTATCAGCATTTAGAAGTGTTGTTTTATGCTTTTTGGTGGGGTAAATTTTATTCTTGAAATACAAGGACATCTCTGGAATAAATAATTCATAGGGGGAAGTAATGACTTCTGAAGAGTGCATACATTTGGGAATGTTTTTTTGGTGAAGTGACAGAAGAAGCAAAGAAAAGATGTTATGCATGTTGTTTTGGGGCATGGAGAGAGGGGGAGGAAACTGGTTTCTAAAAGGTATTCTGCATATCTAAGAAGTATTTCTGTGTTTACTGTTCACTCGTGACTCTAGGAACAGGATCACTTGAGCTTACTTAACATTACTTCACCTTGCCTTCTGTTCCCACTGACCTGCTAGTTTTAGGGATAACTGGTTTGTCTCGCCATGCCAGTTCCTACCTATAATATATAGTTAATTGAGTTTATCTCACTTATAAAATGTTTTGGAGTTTTACACTGCATGACAAGTCAATAGAAGCACTTTGTTACCATTGTTGAGTGAAATCTGTGCTTCAAAGTCTGTCTAAATTTTCCTTGCCTACAAAATAATTTTACTGAAGTAAGGTAATGCCTGATTTTGGATTCCTATTCTGAGAAGGTGGCTTTCTGATTCGAAACCTCTGAAGTTGTTATTATTATTTCGTACTAGTGTAAAAGTCCTTTTTTCATCTTTTAGTGGTAGATTCATATAAAAGAGAAGGGCATGCAAACTCAGATGTATTGGACACAGAACAACTAGGATGATTGATCGTCAGTGTTCTTGGTCATATGTCCCCAATACTTTTTATATTTACAAATTTTGCTTACTGAAATAATTCACCAAATGTTTGGTCAGATCAACTTAGTAATTAGTTGTATTTTTTGTCTGTTGCATTGTGGTGTGGGATCATAGAGTAATTATTATTGGAAGGCACCTCAGACCTGTGTTATGTTTTACCTGACTTCTGTGTGATATTTTATTTAAATTTTAGATGCTTGTGTGGACAAAGCTAAAGTAGAAGAGAGTGAAAAGAAAGCAGCAGAATTTTCCAGAAAGGTAAGTCCTAAATCATTACTCTTTTTAAGATATGGAACAGAAGCCTGGCAAGAATACCATAGGCTTTTGTTTCACAGTAGAAACTTAGTGGAAAGGGGGAAATGGTGTATCTCACAGGCAGGATGTTCTTTCTCATGTTATAGCTCTGTGTGTGTGTGTGTAAGGCTCAGATTCCATTTTACTCTGAATTCAAAAGCAGAGAAGGGGTATTAACTTTATATATCTTCAGGTTTATTACTTTGCTGTATGTAACTGATGGAAAAAATTCCAGTTGCTACTATATTGTCCTGAAATACTTAGTTCAGTATCTAAAGTGCAGGCATATGCTTAAAAAAGGAGAAAAGGGTGAAGGGGAAATGTTACTAATTCTTTATCCAGCTTTGTTTTAGAAGCTGAAGAAACTTAGCAGTGTCATTCTATGTTTGAAAAAGCATCTACTCTTTTATGCATAGAGATGGTAACATTAAAATAGCTGCTTTATTTCCTTATAATGCCCATGGTAAATTACTATGCTATGAGGGAGAGTAATTTATTTCCTTATTATTCACATTTAGGAATCTTACAGTGCATTTTGGAACCTGGTTTGCTAACAGATGTAATTCTTCTGTTCTGATTCTTTTTTATTTGGATCTTGATAACTAAGTCCTATTTCAGTCATGGGTAGTTTCCATTTTTTACTAGATACAAGGAAGGCTAGACATGTAAAATTATTTCAGTGGGAAGTATTGCAGCTCAGTATATTTATTCTAATAATTTTTTATTGGTATTTCTAAAGAAATGGACACGTCTGCTTTATCATTATTGGTTTGTGCTGAGTGTATCTTGCTACAATGTGTTTTCTCAAGTTGATTCAATTCTTCCTTCCTATATTGTGTTAATGGCTAATTTGTTAATCTCAGCTCACGGCATCCTGTGTCTAAAGACATGAAACGCTGACTGTACTATATTAGCTGCAATAGTACTAGAGGTCATATATTATCTTGTATATTGAAAACATTCAAACTTTTGATTTCTGCTGACCCAGTGTAAGATGCCTTTTGCAGGCCAAAAGACAGTTTATGTTCTTGAACATCACTATTACAAATTTCAAATGAAGAGTTGAATGAAGCCTTTAGCTTCTCTCTCTTCAGTGTTAAATGTGGATGTATTTTTAATAGGAGTTACAGTGTCTGAGCTTGATAGAAATCAAATTGTTGTGATGCTTCCCTGGCAGAGTTACTTATCATAATGTACTTTGCTAGTGGCAGTCAACACATGTTCTTCCTGGTGATAAGTTGCTTTGTCCTGTGGAAGAATGAATAACACAAGCTTTTAAAGATTTTAATAACCTCTTAAACCTAGCAGGATTAAAATAGACAGCGAATGTCTTATAATCATGTTATAAACTGGACTTGCGTTGTAGTTGGGGACATGAAGACTAAAGGGATTGCTAAGTTACTTTATGGATGGTTTTGCTGAAGCTGCCCACATCTCTTCAGATTTGAGCCTGCTGCATGAGAGATGTACTCTCATCTTCAGTGTTCTGCTGGGGTTGAAAAAACCCAGTGAAGTTATAGCTGTGCTAAGCGGTTCTGTGTCATGGCTTTTTGATGGAAGAAATGATGTGGTACTACTAAAACACACACTGGAAAAATACTCATTAAAAAAAAAAGCTAAAAGTGTGTCTATTGCTCTAGTTGTGATACTGTTCCATCAATTCCTGAAAGTATAATATCTAGCGTGGACATAAAAGGACAAACACTTCTGTGTTTGTTAATCATTACAGTTTGATGAAGAGTTCACAGCTCGACAAGAGGCACAAATGGAGCTACAGAAAAGAGAAGAGAAAATCAAAGAACTTGAAATAGAAATCAAACAGCTACGAGCCCAGGTAATAAAACTAAATCACAGAAAGTTCCACAATTGAATTTTTTTTTTTCTTTTTAAAGAAGTGAAAAGAAATTGCCCAGGAGTGTATTATCTCCATGGAGTTTGAAATATAGTTTTATTGATTTGTTTTTAAGCTGGCATAAACTACTGAGGATAGTTACTGGAGGTGACATTTTTCAAACAGTTATATATTCAACATCTGCCACAGATATTTGTTTTATTGAGGAATAACATACCTTAGCCTATGAAAAGTTTGAATTCAGCCTAAGTTTTCTTTCTCCAAGTCCTTGTTTATGCTTGAAAATAATTACTTCTGTCTGTTTTGCAGAAAGTGTTTGTTTTCTGTATGTTTTGCAGAAAGTGTTTGTTTCGGAAGGCTTTATACTTGGATTGCAAAGGTGGAAGTCATGAGAGCTGTGCGTGCACTATATGCATACCTTTCAGCATGTGCATGCCATCACAATACACATACCTTTCAGCATGTGCATGCAACTGTTATTCTTTTTTTTTCAAACTCACACTGTAGACATTTCTAAAATGAATATTACACCAGCTTTATACAGTCTCATTGGTAAATATAACAGAAAATGCAAGACCTTATGAAAGTGGAAAGGAATACTTAATTTCAGCAAGCTGATTTTACTTGCATTCCTTTCCTCATGAATCTTGGTCACAAGCAGCAAAACTTACCTCTAAGTGATCTGTCCAGGATCACTAGTGAAGCAGAGAGGACAGGAAATGCTGCCTGTTGAGCTCTCACAACATCTCTTGGATTTATTTTGTTTAATGACAATGAATTGGGTTTTAGACAGGTCTTTTATACCCTTTAGGAACTAACAGATACTATGGTTTGATTTTTTTGCACCAGCCTGGTTTATTTCCTGCTCCTTCACTGCTAGGCAAGGTCTGCCTGTTGCCTTTTTTCCCCTCACTAAATATCTTAATGCTTATGGTCTCACTTCTTAATTGGATAATAAGAGGAAGAACAGCATGTGATGTGCTATCACCTGAATGCCATCATCCTGCTTTCAGGATGCTGGTCTTCTCCTGACAAGTTGTCTATTCTATAGTCTTATTAGAGCACCGGCCTTCTCATTTTAATGTAAGCGTGTTAGACTGCATTTAATGGTTAGATTGCTGTTCCTTGTGTCCTTCTCTATCAGTACAAGTCATTCTTGCAACCTGTGGTGTCATATGGTTTCTTACACTGTTTTACACATGCAGACACCTCTGTTCATACTTTATTTTTAACGATTTCAATGTTTGTTACAAATGTCTACAAGATGCTGTTACACTGAAATTTGAGTCTGTTTTAGTGAGTTCACCAGTTGTTGCATTACAATTTGTGTAGTAGTTTGTGGGCCAAAGAAACACGGGCCTTTTGCAAAGCCAGAAATTTATTTTTAGTCTAATCAATTATGAATCCTTTCATATTGATTATAACATGCTTCAGATTATCCAGACATAACAGCTCATTCACAATAATGGTGCACTTAAAAGTGACATAACTTTCTAGTAACTATGCCTTTTTTCTCTAGTCTTATGCTCCCCATATGGCACTTACTGATCTTCTTAATAAACTCTTGTTTCCTTTAAACAGTAAATAATTGTGTGGGGAAATACTATACAAATCAGATTAAATGACCAGCCTATATGAATAACTTAATCATTGAAAAATTAGTAGAGAAAATAGAATATGAACTCATGTGGTGATTTGTGCATAGCTCTTGATGCTGCTTTTTAACAGATAATCTTGAAGAGAAGAATCTGTGAGGCATTGGTACTGGGCTAGGAACACGTTATCAATACAGAAATCTCTCTATGGTTTCATGTGCTGTGGTCTCTTCGTTGTTCCTTTTGCAACTTAATAGAATGAATATTGCACGTGTTCTTTCTTACTATTGCCACAGAGGCAACTGCAGACAGATTTAAAAGAAAACATGACTGTTTTGTTGCTCCCTCCTTCTCTCCCTCCCCTCAACAAGATGTCAGGATTAGTGTGAACAACTGTGGTCCAATAACCTCTTGTACTGCAATAGCTGCTTCAGTGATTTCTGTGGAAAAATTTCCACCAGCAAATTAGTGTTATTAAAATCCACTGTGGTGATTACCATCTCTGATGCTCCAGCTTGCCAGGATATCCTAAGTGGGATAAATGTTTTGTGCATTGGTAGGAAATAAAGTGCAGTTCTGTTCACTTAAATGTTACTGCTACTATTAAATTTTCCGTAAAATGGAAACAGTTTGTTTTTATGAAAAGGCTAGGTTATTCAGTTTACTTGGCAGTTTTATGGTACATGGTGTAATCTATTGATACTGATGCTTATTTAAATACAGAATGGTTGCATTTCTCACTTTCTTGAGGTACATTTGACTACAAGGCATCCTAGTTGGTTCAAGTTCATGTTAAACCTCCTTCCTAGCCTGATGAAAAGAATTCCTCTTTTATATTTCAGGGTTCAGGCCAGACAGGTCAATGGACAGAAGTAGCACCAACCCTACCAAGTGAGAATGTGACACAAACTCCAGTGCCTCCACCACCTAGTGGAGGAATACCTCCTCCTCCTCCACCCCCTCCACTGCCTGGTGGAGCAATACCACCTCCTCCTCCACCCCCTCCACTGCCTGGTGGAGCAATACCTCCTCCTCCGCCACCACCTCCTCTACCCGTTGGAGCAATACCTCCACCGCCCCCTCCACTGCCTGGTGGAGTGGGACCTCCTCCTCCTCCACCACCACCTCCGCTGCCTGGTGGAGCAATACCACCACCACCTCCGCTGCCTGGTGGAGCAATGCCACCTCCACCTCCTCCGCTGCCTGGTGGAGCAATGCCACCTCCACCTCCTCCGCTGCCTGGTGGAGCAATGCCACCTCCACCTCCTCCTCTACCTGGTGGAGCAATGCCACCTCCACCTCCTCCTCTACCTGGTGGAGCAATACCACCACCACCACCTCTGCTACCTGGTGGAGCAGCACCTCCTCCTCCACCACCACCTTTTGGTGGGCCTCCAATGCCACCACCTCTTGGAGGTGTTTCTTTTGCTCCCTTTCCGGTGATACCAGCATTACCACATGGGATGAAGGAGAAGAAGAAGTATAAGCTGGAAGTCTCAATGAAGAGAATCAACTGGTCAAAGGTATTACTATGTTTGTTTTTTATTCCCATTGATAAAAAGTATCTTTTCAGGAAGGAGGTCATGTGCTAGGGACTCTACATTAAATTGTTAAATAGTGCTCATGAAGTTTGGGGATTTTATTCCATTCTTTATCCACAACATTTTGGTGCAGTGCTTGTAATTCAGTTGGTATTGGTTTTCAAAGACACCTGATGCTGTGTGGTAGGCACCAAGCGTTTATTGCTGTCAAGAGGCCTTAACACCCCGTATTCTGGGGATACCTGTGGCTAACAGCTCTCAAAATTTTTTCTGATTATGTATAGAGCTGTTTTCTACATGTGTTCAGCTGTAATTGAATACTTGACTTGCCAAGTGAGCATTCCAAAGGTCAAATGTCTTTTTTAGAGCAGGTTTAAGTTATCAAACAATTAAAATGTTCACTTCATAAATCGTGTTACTACTTTTTTTCCAAAAGAAGTTGAATTAGTTAAAGTATTGCTGGGTTTTAGGACAGGGGAAAGGAATCTTGAAGTGGAGAACTGTTGGGAAAACTGCCATTTAGGAACTTTGACAATCTGGCAGTTGACAGAAGGATCTTGAGTACAGGGACAACTACAACTGTTTGCTGGATTGATGTAGCTGTGTGTAAGAAATGAGAGAGGATATTGAGAAAGGAGATATGAGAGTTTACTTGACTCTGTAGGTATAAAATACACTAAAACCTGGGATGATTTGGTACATGGAATTTTGTAAAACAACGGAAAGCAGAACTCTGATTTTAGTTTTATCTTCTCTGTGTTAAGCAAGCTGTGGGAGTTATAAATTATGTGGTTTATTTCTTTTTTCTTGAGGACAGATTGAAAGTGGATCAGACTTTGAGAGACTCTAATTTTAGCTTTGATACTTTCCGGACAGAACAGTGCGTGATTGCTTTGGTTATGCCTTCAAATGAATTTTTGTTCTAAAAATGAAGTATGAGTGAAACCACTGTGGTGGCAATCCATTGAGTTATCTAGTTTAATTTTAAAAGCCTTATGTGAAACTTAAAAACTTGACTAGCTTAAAAAGAAAAGGATGGAAAGGCATTGGTGAAAGAATTTTTCTTAATTAAAAGAAATAACTCTATACTTACTATGATACTAAGTATACAACTTTAGTAGTTTAAGTTTTCAGTTCAGGGCAGATGTCTTTACATGAGTTTAAAAATTATTTTAGGGCCAGTCCTCTGAATAAATACAGTTATTTGCCATAAGTTAAATCATCTAATTAAGAAATTAGGCCAATTATTTTGTTTTCACATTTCTTGTGTTCTTGTGATATGTTCTGGCAGTTTGAAAAGAAATTTGACTTTAGTTGCCTTACCTGCCTGCCAGTGATAGTTGTACTACAAACCACACTTCAACAGCGTTTTCTTTCTCTGAGAAAGGCAGGTGTTTACCCTGTTCAGAGAGCTGCAAAATGTATCAGAAGGTTCTAAAGGCAATAGTGTCATAAAATATCAGTTTTTATTGTAAGCACTGAAGAAGTTTTTATTTTGAATTTTTAATTATCTAGTTTTGTGTGAAGTTATTGCTTCATATATTTAGCAGTATCTGGTTAATATTAAACTTGAGTTAGAAGTCATGGCTCTAGTAGAGTTATGAAGCTGATGTTCCTCCCACCTCCTTTGCTCTACAAATAGAGTCAATACTGTGTACTACAGTGAATTTTTACATTACTTTCTTGTTGACAGAACTTGGCATTTGGTGTTTGACAGATGAGTATCCCAGGAAGCTAACTTAGCTCCAATACAAAATTCTTTGAAGTCTGTGGGTTGCACATTGCTAAGTGAGAGATTTCCTTCCATGAAAGCTTTCAGAGAATGTGTTAAGCTCAGTGAATGTACGTAATGACAGCAGGAGGTGGCAGTAGATGCTGTGTTTTCTTTCTCTTTTGGCCCTGTCGTGAGAGCAGGTCTGAGAAGGCAGCTGTGGCTGCTCTGAGCAGTGTGGAGTATAATCGGAGGGTCAATGCTCACTGAATTGCATAGTTCAGCAAAGAGCTGCTTGTAATGTAGGTCTATATCAAAGCAGAGAGAGAACCTGTGATGAGCCAAATGAAAAAATGAGGCATCATTCTATGAGGTACAGTGAACGTGAGCTGTGGGTCTGCGTTGAGTTGCATACATGCATCCAAACCACTGCGTGTAGTTCTAAAGCAGTTTTCAAACAGATAATAATGTGCTATTTAATGTAGAAGCCTTCCAAGTCTGTGATACCTAATACAGTTCAGAGAATGCTGGTATCTAGTCTATAATGGTACCTGTAGATTATTAATCTCAGATGTCAGTTAATGGCTTCAAATTAAGTGTTTGGGCAGAGTTACGGCCACTGGGAGGAGCTATGGGACTGCTCAAGTGAAGTGTTTGGGCACCATTAACTTCTAATGAATGTGAGCTTCTGCACAGTCCTAGCTAGGTTATGCTTAATCAAATCTCATTTTTTTAAAGCATCTTAAAATACAAACATTTACTGGAGCCTTAAACTGTGAGCACAATCTCTGATTTGCAAACTAATCTGTAAGCGCTTTTACTAGTTATCACTTACGTCTCAGGGTAATTGGTAACTTTGTGATAAGTAAAGTTATGCCACAATCCAGGTGTGTGTTTGTGTAAAATCTCCCTTTGGTCAGTATATAGCCACTGTTTCTTCCCTGTAAAGGAAATTATTTTTGTAGTGCTACAGGACTAAACCATCACATCTTAAAAGGCAGTTTTTGGTTGGAAGTTTCTTAGTGCTATAAAACATGGTAGGTGTATTGAGGTTTGCTGTCAAAAAAATAAGCAGATCATGAATTCACCAAGGCAAATCTAAGGGGGACTTACTATATATATTACATACTATCGGATTTGAGCACTAGCCTGGAATTCATTGTAGTTTGGCTGGACATCTGCTACTTGTTTGTCAAGGTACTAAATCTTTGTACTACCAGCTAGTGTCTTGACACTGTCCTTGCAAACCGTATTTTAACTCGGTTGTGTACTGACATCAAGAACGTAGTAAAATCAAGTAAGCTGAGTGACTACAGATGGTCATTGCTGACCCTAAGTTTCAATTTCACATTGAACAACTGTTGAACATGTAATTTAAATCTCACTCTGAAATAGTGCAGGTTTTCTTCAGGATGTTTCACAGCTGGTAAAACTGTTGTGAAATTCAAATAGATTTAGATAAGCATATTTCTGTAACGTTGGGTGTCATCGTGTTGTCCTGGATGGAGCTAAATGACATGAGATGCCAGATGTTGCTCCTGGCTGAAGATGCTGTATCTTTTCAGTATGAAGCCTCTGGAATGAATTGCACCATTGCATAGTAATAAGTCCTTCATAGACTGTTACCACAATATTGCTAGGGCACAGGATCATATGTTCTTCTAGTTCTTCCATAGCAGACCTATCCTGTTAGACACAATGGCATTTCAGTTTTCAGATGGATAGGGCAACAGCACTGGGCTGTGTTTGGAAATCATTCTAGCTTTTTGCCCCATATGTTTTTTCAGGTGATTCAAGCTAAGTTGCTGAGTAAATTTCTGGATATATGTCATCGCTGTTTCAAGCAAAACATTTCAAGAACTAGTAATGGCAGAAGATGATTGTTGGAAGAGGAACTAGACTTGTCCTCTGATATTTGTGAATAACTGATCTTAATTGTCCTTCTAAAGAAGAAGTAAGCTTAAGTTTTAGACCCCTCTGAATTCTGAACTGTTGAATGGTGCAATGGCTTGCTCTTTGGAGTACCAAATAACAGCAGTACCATGAATAATCTCACTAAGTTGGGAAGCAGGAATCCAGATGGTTGAGATAAAATCCGTGTGGAAATGCCTGACATGTCAATTTATAGTTTCTTTTAGCAGAAAAATTAATGCTTAGAATTTATATTTAGTATTTTCCTACTGGATTTAAAGATATTTGGAGATGTACCAGAAGAATCTGATAGTGTTTCTAGCAGTATTAGTTTAAAATCGGGCTTTCAAAATACTGAAGTAGAAGGATATTCAAAACAGTAAAACATGGTTTTCATCTATTTAATAAATGTTAAAATTAATTTGAAACTAAATTCTAAAATAATCTGCATATAAGGCTAAATGATATCTTTCCTTCTCTCATGTAGGAGAAGGAATTAAAAGTATATAGTGGGGAAAAAACCCATTAAGTCTTTGGTTAGCACACATCAGTGTGCATTCGTAGTGTGACAGGGCAGTGTGACAGTGCTGGAAACTCCAGGCTTATGCTTTCTTCACTCGGTTGTCCTTGTTGAGTAACACCTGATTGTAGAGTCAGTTGCACTAGTTTTGTAACTGTGTAACAGACTTCTATCCTGTGAACATACAGAAAAATTAGCTTTTTAGTTTATAATACGTATTTGTCATTGCAGCCAATTTCATTGTAATCAATAATGTTAGTGTGTTTATAGAAATAATTTATAAAATGTACATCTGAACACTGTGTATGACAATGGCAAGTAACTGCAGATGGACACTTTGCTTAAGTGCTCTGGGAACAGTGCCAAAGATCTCCTGCATACTGAAAAAGTGGAAAGTCTATTCGATCATCACTTCTAAGGAGCCATCATCTTGGAAATAAAATTCTTATTGTTTAATGCATTTTGTTGTAACTGTCTTCACCATTAGTGTTGGAGTAAGGTAGTTTTTAAAGATGCCTTAGCTGCAGGTGGTGGTAGAACAGCTACACATAATTAGATTGATCATATGGTAAAAGGTGGAAGACCAATGTGTTGCAGTGAAATCCTAGTGGGGCTTAAAAGCATAGTATTGATAGTTTCCCCTGTATTTTGTTGAAGTTAAATAGTTCTTCAAAATTAGTTGGCATTTAAACCAACTTGTTAACAAGAATTGACACAACTGTAAAAAATGGAAGAGGGATGTATTTTGAAATTAAAATAGCTGCTCTTAATCATATATGAAAAGTAAAATTGGCTTTCAGCCTCCATACTATTTTGTTCTTACAGTATAGCCAGTATGAAACATGGTGCTGTAATTAAATCTGTGTTTACATTTGAAAAATGGAAACTCTGAAAAAAGTTATATGAAGACTTAATATTGAGTCACTGAAAGGTCCACATTGACATAGCATTTGCAAACAAGGTATTCCATACTCTGGCAGCATAAGACAAACTATTCTTGCTACAGTTCTCAAGTGGCAGGGATGCATTTCAGTGGTGAAGAGCAAACTTTGGAACTGTCTAGAAAGTAACGGAGAGAAAGCCAGAACACTTTCACAACCAGATACTAATATGTTATCAAGCTTGTTTGAATAACTTTTTTAAAGGGGAGAAATATAATGAAAATAATTGTGCAGACTGAGGGCAGTTCATTGGATTGTTTTGTTTAGGAAGCATCTTTAAGAGAACATAATACCAAGATCATACCTAAATTTAATTCAGTCCAATCGTCACAGAAGTCCAGAAACACTGGCTTCAGCTGGGTTATTGAAAATGCTAATTATGAACTTGCAAATGCCTTTTCTGTTCCAGATTGAGCCTCAAGAGATAGGAGAAAACAGCTTTTGGGTAAAAGCTGAAGAAGATAAATTTGAAAATCCAGAACTCTTTGCAAAATTGGCGCTTACCTTTGGAACACAAATGAAAGGTACATTCTTCTTTTACTGGGTTTTATACTTTTATTAAGTTTAAAACTGTACAATGACAGTCCCTTTTATGCTTTGTGCAATACCATGGGCTTCATATAATTGTCTTAAAGGAGGAAGATAATTTAAAATGTATGTTTATATTAAGCATTGCAGTCTGTTACAAGAATTGCTCCTCCTTCACTTTACATGGGGGGGCGGGGAATGTTTTGTAATAATACCTCTCTAAAGTGCAGCATATGTTGCAGACAGATGTGACTTTTCTTCAAATTAAGTTACAATTAAATTTAAACTCTAATCCTAAAATCATGGAAAGCTGCATTAATATTCCTAGCTACAGGAACTGTAAGTTGTCAGGTTCTTTTAGATATTCCACATGGTGTAGCAAAAAATTACTTACAATATCCTAAATCAAAGACCTGTACAAGTAAGACTTGGAATATGGCAATTACAATATGCAGTCAAATCATAAAATCACAACTCTATTATATGCCTGCTGTCATGGGTCTGGAATATGTGGGTTGAAAACATTCATCTTTTGTTTTTGTCCATAGTCTTAGCTTTTTTTTTCATGCTATATACAGGTATCTTCTAAGAAAAAAGTCTTTAAATATACTCCTTTAATTACTATTTAAATTTGTGTTGTGTGATCTAAGAAGCATCTCCCCAAAAGGTTATTTACAGTTAAACTGCATTGCTACTGTCATCAGTGAATGATGTAAGCTAGTTTTCAAAGGATTTTGTGTGTGAGTGCACTCTCTTTAAAACTGTTTGCATAGTACCATGGGAAAGTGTCAGCTAGTCTACCAATTTGTGTTGGAACACTGTGTGAAATGGGTTTGTTTGACTAAGAGAGAGAACAATACAGTGAGAACAAAAACTGTGTTGGAGCTTTGTGTTGTTTAAGTGAGGCTGCTTAGTATGTCATGTAAATAGCTCTTCTGCTGTTGGCTTTAGATGAAAAAAAATTTCGCAAACACTTAATTCCTTCTGTAGGAGATAGGATGATAATGTTTATAACCTGAGTTGAGAATGCAATTACTTAGAAGTGAATATTGGCTATCATTTGGACAATTTAATACCATCCTCAGCTCTTTGTGGCTTTCAGATGGTCTTTGAGTACTTCTTTCTGAAGCTGCATACAGCCTCTTTAAGTCTATTCATTAATATCCATGCTTAATGGTCAATTGATCAGTATTTCATATGTGGCCATTTACTAGTAATTTGTTTCAGGCACCAAAAAGAAACAAGTATTGTTGAAGTAGTGTTCAATAAGAACTTACTCAGAGGCTAACGAGGAAGCCCAACAGATTAAAGGCTAAGAAGTGGTATATGACTGAAAGAATGGATTCCTGATCTAGCTACAAAGCTTTTGTAATTTAACAACATACTTTTGGGATGTGCAGTTCTTGAAGGTGGATGAAGTCATATATATCAAGGGTTCATAGGCCAAATCTGAATAAACAAACACACAGTTAGGATTTTGAAGTGTTTACTGACTGTAAGCATTTTTGGGCTGCTGGTTTTTTTGCTTTATCTTTTTGGTTTTTGAGAATAAACAGTTCATGCCATGCTTTGTATTTTAAACATAGGGAGCCTTCTGTTTTAAGTCAGATCACTAGAATGCTCTCACTTATCAATTACTTGAGTATTTCATTACTGTGGTACCCTGGTTGTTTTCTGAATTTCGGGAATAAGAACTGCAGCTTATACAATGTTTGAAAAGGTTAAGGAAGAGCACCATATCTTTGCTGAACTCCATGCTCTTTTGAAACCCTTTCACAGAGTTAGTCACAGCTGTGTTTTTCATAAGGTGAATACACAAGTCTTCCACTCAGAGCTCTTGCTCTTTTCAGTGATCTATGAATCCGAGCCATTAGTATTCTGCTTTTACAATGCTTCCCACTTTGTACTCTAGATGTTCAGATATTACATGCAGTAATACAAAAGCATCATCTGCAGCAATTTAACACTTTTTTTCCATACAAAGGTAGGTTTTCAGTTTGCAGCATTGCAGTGAGGTTAAAATGATGTGGAGTTAATAGCTGGTGTTAGTGTGAACAGCACGACAGGAAAACCTTTAAGGGAAAGATCACCTAGTAGCAGGTTAACACGCTGGAATGAGACCCTTCTTAATGAAAATGAGAAGCTTCTGCCTTAAGCTGGATTCTTTCATCGGGAATCTGAAGAAATGTTTCTGAATTCCTGAAAAGCTTCTTCATTAAAAATGCTGAAAAAAACCCGCTCAAAATTATGACGTAGCTCTAGGTTTCAGATGAGAAGAAATTCCTGTTGACATAGTTGCACAGTTCCAAAACGACAAACAACAGGAATTCACTAAATAGCTTACTGTGGTAATAGCCTTGCAGATATTTTTCCAGTTCTTCCTTATATTGTTCTCAGTTAATGGATGTAGAAATTAACATGGCATAACAAAAGATGGCAAGATTGTTAAAAATGCTACTACATATTACCCAGGATATTAAAATCTTATTTGTCTGACTAGTAAGGAAAGTCGGTGTTGTCTTTCTTTAAGTTCAAGTTTTCCTTAAAATCTTAGCAGAAGTCAAGAAGAGTCTTGGAGTCATTTAGTTGCAGCACAAGCTCAAATAATTGCATTCCATAAGCAACTTTTTCCTGGAACTGCTGTCTGCAAAGGGAAACATTAAATGATGTTCACCACTCTTCCTCAATTTAGCAGCCACAGGCAACTCATTAATCCCCAGAATACTTACTTCAAGCATAATCTAGGATGAAATTTCTCTTGTGCTTTAATCTCATTCCTTGGTGTGGTCTCCTAATATGTTACAGGAGAATGACAGAAAGACAAATAAAAATGCATTTTATGTTCTCTTGAGAGCACAGTGAGCATGTAAAACAAATAAATGGATGAGTGGAAGAAAACTGACAATTGCCAAAAGCAATTGTGATGACTTAGTGTTTACTATCTTGCTTTTCATGGCATTTCAGAATGCCAGTGGGAATACTAAGTGAAGTAAAACAAATGATAGTATACACACTTATTAAAAATTTGTAATTCCATATAGGCCGCAGCATTCAAATTTGATTAAACCTCTGAATTCTATTAATGATTTTCTGGCACAATGATAATGAAACTTTGGGCTTTTTCCTCATTTAACATAGTTTTGTTTAAAGATACTCCAAGAATATCTTCATGTGGGTTGTCACTAAACTATGTGCTGCTTTGCAGCAAGTACCCTGTTTTCCAGGTAAGCAGCTAAAGCTGCAGAGAAGTGCTACTTTTGGAGACCAGAACTGTGTATGTGTAAGTCATAATTGCACACTTCTAATGCACAACTTTCATTAGTTAATTAATCATTACATTGGTCAGTTAACTGCACCAGGAACAAAAAGGAGTGTTCCCTCACTGCTAAAATAATTTTACTTCAAATATACTTACATCCATATTTTATTTTTAAAAGCAGGTATAAGGTTAAATCTTTATTTGCTACTGTAACACTTGATATTTAATACTGATGCCTTGTGAATGTGTAGAATGTATTTAGTTGGGCTCAAATCAGTATTAACAAATCACAGTATTTGGTCTGTGAAATCAGTTATTGAGCATAGCTATGAAAACATCTGTTGTACAGGGGAGCAGTGGGATCATTACAAAGTATTCCCTATCAGCCTTTATAGGATTTTGAGATGTTGGGATTTGAAGTAAGTTAACTAAGATATAATTATCACTGTCTCAGTACAGTCTCAACTTTTCTTCAAGAGAAATACAGTTGATCTGAATATGTTTTAAGGGCCTCTGACAGATGGACTCCATAGCTTCAAATTTTCATTAAAGATCTTAAATGAGCATTTTGAGATTGGTATTGTGGTTCCAGATGCAAAAGGAGAAACAATGATTATAGTTTCTCAGAGCACGTGGGCAAGTGAATGATATTCCAGATCAGACACACTGGAAAATGAATGGGCAGCTCTGGTGGCTGTTAACGAGTTGGGCATATTAAGATGTGGGACAGTTAATGCTTTGTGGGTGGCAATGAAACACATAGATATGTGTTTCCTTGTGTAGCTGCACAGAAGAAAAGAATAAAGATATCATATTCCATATAGTTACTTGCTTTCTTTTGCCCTGGTTAATTCTAAGAGAGAATCTGATATAATCCAGAATTTTTTTTTATGTATCATGCATTGCTTAATAAGGAAAGCAGTGATTTTTCTGGTGAAAACATGCAGTTTTTGAGTCATGACTTGAAAATTTCAGGCTCAGTAGTGTTTGGTTTGCAAATTATTCATATAATGGATTGATTTGTGTTTTGATATTTAAATAGTAAGAGGAAGAAATTGGATTAAGGGTATTGTTAGCTCTACCTTATCTTGTTATTTTTAAAATGGTTAAATCAGCAGTAGTCTCTTCAGTCAAGTTTTTTTGTACAAGGACGATAACCTTTATATAGCCAAGTTTTTTTCCTCTTTAAAATTGCTGTGATCAATTTTGAGATTTGTGTGTTGACATAAATGTTTTCGTAATTAAAAAAAAATCAAACTTTCCAGTTTATGGAGTATAAGTAAATTGTTAAATAAACTCAATGAGCAATCTTCTTTAGCTGGGTTACATAGTATTAGCCCTTCAGTATTTCTTCATAACTTAAGAGAGGGGATCCAAGTGATCAGATAAATGCATCTTCTCCTTTTAAAACTATTATGTGATTTTAAGTCATTAATTGCTGTTAATGCACAGTGTAATAATGAGGTGCATTGTCAACTAGGAATGCATTCTTTTGAAGTCTTCAGATGGTCTCACTAGCAAAAATTTTTTTTCCTGAATTTTGCTTTTGTCTCTTAATTGATGTAAAATTGTATTTTTTGTCTACTGGGTGAGGGAAAAGACGACCAGCAGCAGCGTCATTGTCTGTGGTGCGTTGTGGAATGTGATCTCAACAACTCCCTATGTTTTTATTTCATATGTGTCCTTTAATTTTGTGACTATTGAACACATTTATATATGTGTATGATGATATGTCTTCTAGCAGGTAAAAGTAAAGGATTAAAATGTTCTGGCTCTGTGGATAGGTCGTGATACATGATATGCTTGGGGCCTCAGATAACTTTGTAATGGTGTGACAATACTTGGTGTATCTGGCCTGCTGCTATCAACATCACTTTTCACTGTTTGATTGATAGTCTAATTGCAAAACACCACAAAGCAAGTTTATGTCTTTTCCCTAAAGGATCATGTTAATTTCTGGCTCTAGTAATTTAGGTTGTGTATTTTGCCAGTCAAGAATGATAGTGTGCTCTGAAGAAATTAATTATGTGTACAGTAGATCTGTAAAGGTAGTAATTAGTACATAATAGCCTGTAACTACTGGGAATGTTCCAGTACAGAATTCATTATCCATCCAACTTGCCTCAGGGGAAAACTTCTTGATCACACTTCTCTTGTTTCCTTTTGATTAGACCTTAAAAATACAATTTAACCATTATTTTGATACACTTTAAAAATTGAAGTAAGGTTTTAATAGGGGAGTTCTATTTCTCACATTATGGGAGTTACACGAGTGAGAACAGACAAAAAAAACCCAAACTTGTGTGATAACTATAATTGAACAAAACATGAACAAAATACATATATGTATGTGTACAGCATTATAAAACATAAGTAACAAAATATATGAAATAGCATATTTTCATACAGTCTTGTTTTAGTAATTGCAATATGAAACCAAGTGGCTGTCCAGTCCTAGCTTTGATATCTCCCTTTGTGAGCAACTTTTAGGACCCATCTGTAGCTCAGTTTTAAAATATTAATAAAAAGGAAGAATTAGTAAAATGTTGCTAGGATTAACTTAAATTTAGTTCTAACTTGTTCATGTTTTGGGGCAGTGTCAGGATTTCAGTATTTAAACTTGTTTTGTTGGTTGAGGGAGAAGAGAGTTTAAATGGGCAACTGAATGTAGCGTGAAAAGGTTGTTGAGAAAAACTAAGAAAGTAATAAACAAATGGAATAAGCTGAAGAACAGGCCAGGGAGACAACATTGCTTCTGAGGAAGACACAACATGTGACATGATGAGGTTAAGAAAAAGGTGATGTTTACATAAGACTCACTACAGTGATTATAGCAACATCCTCTTTTGTCAACATTGTTAACAATACTTATTTGAATGTGGTACTTTCCTTTTTAGCCTATAAAGGGTTAGATTATCAACAGTTCAGGAAACTATACTTGTGCAGAAGTGTAAGCAGGTAATGGTGCTTAGCCAAATGAGTTTATAATAAATATTGTAAGGTAAATGTTTCTTTAAAATTTGTCAGAAATAGTGGGGTGATTGGCTCTAAAAATAGGGAAGTTGCGGTACTGGCTATTTCTGTACATAAGCGGTGTGCATAGTTGCATGCACGTGTTACACTCAGTGTTTTAATGAAGAAAAAGTATACAAACCTTACATGGAGATTTCAGCACTTACTCATACTCTATTAAAGTGTTAAGTGTAATAAAAATACAACACTTATCATTATTCCAGTTACATAGATACTAGCACCCAAACTTCTTATGATCCACCCCTTCTTTTTTCTGATGTTACGCTCTCCCAGCCTAAGTCCCCCTGAAAGGTGAAAGTCACATGATGCTTCAACAAGTCATCAGCATCTCAAATGCTTCTCCACAATTTCTTGATCTGTATTCCTATGTCAGTGATCTTACAGTGGAGACTTTTTCCTCCTTTTAAGTCTGCTTGGGGTTGTTCTAGCCTTCTGGTAAAATACTATTGAGAAGATACCGACAATTTTCTTTCTGCTAGCAGATCATGGACTAGGGTCTTCTGTTTGTATTTGTTGGCTGGGGTAGCTTATCAAGGCTTCTTTCAGTTCTAGTAAAATTTCTGCACTTTATTCTTCACTGCCTTAAAGTACTTGCATGACTACGTTCTAATTAAAATGTATTATTAACACTTGAGCTGAGGAGGTCTTTTGATTACCTCCTATTTTCTGTGGGTATGTGTCATTTGAGGTCTAAATATCAGCTTTCTAGGATCAGTGAATTCAAGGCCAGAATGTGAGTGGGCTGCTGTTGCCCCCCTCTTCAGCTTTTATTTTCCCTTGCTTACACCATCCACAGGAGCACCTTATTATACCTTAGATTTATATTTTTCCATTGTTAAGAAAACATGCCAGAAAATTTGAACAACTTACCTACTTTCAGTATTTGAAATGATTATTCTTCTCCAAAAAGCTATATAATACAGCAATATAAAAGACAAAACTGTATTTAATTTCTTCATGGGTGTGGAACAAATGAGATCATTTAAACCCGGAAGATGCAATGACCTTAATATATTTTTATCAGGCTTTAATTAAAACAACCCTTCTGGTTTGAACACACTTTGATACTATTAATCTGTCATTTCTATAATAATCATGTGCAAATAAATAGTGCAGTCTGACTTGTTAGCAGTATGCAGGAGATGTTCACATTTTGTTTGCATGTGGATTGCCCACCTGAAGTATTCAGTGAACATTCTTGAGGGCCCTTTTGCTGCTACTTGTTGAGCCATTCTGTTCACAATGGTTTGTCTTTTGAGCCTTGTTGTACCTTCTAATTTTGGTCGTGCAAGGTGCCTTTAGGCGAGAAGGGAATGTAGAACTGGGTACCACATCACCTGGTCAGGAAGGGCTTTTTAGAGCTCTCATTTGTATTCTGCATCTGATATAAAGCAGGTTGATTTTTGATCTCCTGAGGATACTAGTGTGTGATTTTTTTCCTCTTAAAGAATAGGGTGTTCTTTTGCAGGTTTTAAAAAAAAAAATTTAGAGTAACTTAGACTCTTTTTGTATTGACACCTCTGCCATGTATTGAGGAGAGGGAGGAAGAAAATAAGACACATTAGTTTCAACGTAGGTCAGTAGATACTGTTGCTTCTTCCCCTTTGCCCCCCAGTTAACAGGTATGCCTTTTGGACATGAATTTTATTATTTTTAATTTCCTCTGTGACCAGTTAGTCTCCTGAAGCAGACAGTGTTCTTTCTTTGATCAGAATTAGTGTTTTAGCCAACATCCTAATCGAAATCACAGAATCACAGAATTACCAAGGCTGGAAAAGATCTTAAGATCATCAAGTCCAGCCTATGACCAACACCACCACACCATATAGACCATGGCACTAAGTGCCACATCCAGCCTTGCCTTGAACACATCCAGGGACGGTGCCTCCACCACTTCCCTGGGAAGTCCATTCCAATGTCTAATCACCCTCCCAGTGAGGAAGTGCTTCCTAATATCCAACCTAAACCTCCCCTGGAGCAGCTTCAGGCTGTGCCCTCTTGTCTTGTTGCTAGTTGCCTGGAAAAAGAGCCCAGCCCCCACCTGACTACAACCTCCCTTCAGGTAGTTGAAGAGAGTGATAAATACTTAGGTTTGCATGCATTAAATGCAATTTTCAAGTTCTTATTATGTCATTTAAGTGATGTAATATTTCAAGATTCATATTACCTCTGTGCAGTGTTCCTCTGTGAATGTTGCACATCTTATATTCACTGTTATTCTTGACTGACAAGTGGCAGGATGAAATATGTATCATTCTTCATCAGCCCTTTTTTGCTTGACTTAATGAAAAATTTTCAGTGGGGAGAAAAAGGTTTTGTTTAGGTTACTTATCAGCTAATTCTTAGTGAAGAGGTAAGTAGCAGCCAAAGAAATAGGCTGCTACACTATTGTACTTGAAGGAAAACTGCTTTCATTTACGTTTGGTACTTATAAATACAAGGGATTAGTACTTCAGAAAAATGGATGTGAGTTTGATGTGCTAAGAAGTTTGGATCAAATCTACTAGAGAACAGAGACTTTTTTAAGGTTTGAATGGACACAGTTTTGTCCTAAGTTCATTTAACACAGCTGTATTTATAGTTGTGAGACAGCAAGCTTTAATTTAATACAGGAATGTCTAGCATTACACACAGATCTGTTAAACTAGCTCAACTACATGCATTGCTGTGGTGAAATAAAAAGATAGAAAAATCCACAAACTTGTAATGTATGTTTCTGGATTGCAAACTGCAGGTGGCTCCCTTAGTCTTCTGCTTAATTCAGCATGTGGATGTTTGTTTCCTTTCCTTCCTTGGCCTCTCCTTATTAGAAGTGTATGAATCCAAACACAAGGGTGATGGTGCTTCCACAGCACAGGGTAACCAAATGCTTCTGTGTCTTACAGGAATTTAATTTAGTTAGACTGCATGCTTAGGTAATCAGCCTTCCTTTATCAGTTTTACATAGAAGTAAAGCAGGCCATTTTTTTTGATCTTTCAGTGTATTTGAAATTTTTGCCCTCCTTTTTCAATAACAGAATAAATTCAAGTACCATAAACAAGACAGTGAGTTACTAGTTTGCCATTTTTCACCTTTTCTGCTCCTTCTCAAATGGGTTTATCCAATAAACAAACTTTCAAACTCAGAGGTAGAAAAAACTTTGCATTGTTTAAATAAAATGATGCCTGAAATTATTACCAGTTAGCATGGCTTATATTTGTGTGCCTCCATATTAGTATATCTTATATATTTATATACACATTTTTCAATTCTTAAATTATATTAGAATTATTTAAACAGTGATTACAGGAAATGCATAAGAAAATAAGTCTTGATTAAGGAAAAAAATATTTTATGTAGTTCACAATAAAATGAAAGCTCTTCTGCACAGAAAGTGTCAGGGGGAATTTGTACCACAAAATGATAGCCAGTCTTGCTGTGTTTAAAGTATTAAGGAAAAAAGAAGGGGAGGAAAAAAAGGCACATGTGTTCTTTATATGCAGTTTTGTATCAGGTACTAAGGCTTAACTGCAGAAGCTGACTCCTTAGCAGTTATACTTTATAAATAAAACTTTCAATAGCTGCACAGAGAAGCTGGGTTTCCAAGTTGACCTTAGGAATGATGCATGTAGTTTTGCTGCAGCTGGGCTATTGTTCAGGAGAATCACAAATGAGGCCTCCCAAGAATTACTTGTATGCTCCTGTGTCAATTTTTTGGTATGAGGAAGCCTCTGTGCAAGTGGTAGCTGTTTGATTGCACCTGCTCCTGTTGAAGGGAGTGTGTGTCTTTTATTTCAAGAGCATTGGTACCCATTTAATTCATCATAGTATGAAAGGACTAAAATGAGAATAGCATTCTGAAGGGGGCGAAGCAAACAAAGCTTCCAGTTAAGAGGCAATGTTTGTAAATTTTAGTTCTTCATATTTTATTTCAAATAGCATTCTAGCACACTTACTTTCAGTAAGCTAAATGGTTCCTTTTCTATGTAGAAGGTAATCTGTAAAAAATCACACTAAGTAAAATAAATGTACTGTTGGTATGACCTACTAGCAATTGTACTACTTATTTGCTACAAATACATTAGAAGGTGGATATTCACTCCAATTTTTGTTAGTGATTTTTAAATACAGAAGTCTTTTACTCACTTTACTTAGGGGAGAGCCTGACAGTTCTGGTGATTGTATTTAACACTAATTCTGTATGATAAAACAGTGTTGTGTGATGCACTGTACAGACAGGCATTTTTGTAACTATTACTGAGAATAAATAAAGGGTTTCTTTTAATAAATGACTTTGCTAATATTTTGACCAAGTTTCGTCTGTGGTGGACTAATCTGAGGGAACACATTTTGTTCTTTGCATTTTGTGAGGACTTCCTTTTGAAACATAAAAGAAGCTTGCTATATATCCCCCCCCTTAACCTCCACCCCCCCTTTAGACTGTTAAAGTTGTTGTCATCATGTGACAGTGCATGAAGAATATCCCAGATTAAAAAAAAGTCTATGTATAGAATTTCTCAGAAGTTAAGATTAATCTCATTTGTGTTATTTTTGTCTTGTGTGTTTATCATAGACTCACAGGCTGGTTTGTTTGGAAGAGATCTTAAAGATCATCTAGTTCCAACACCCCTGCATGGGCAGGGACACCTTGAACTAGACCAGGTTGTTCAAGGCACTACTGCAATTAGTTTGTATGTGAAGTACCCTATGTTCAGATTAAGAGAAAGATAGGAAATAGGTTGGGGTCTGGGATATTTGAAAGTGACTAGCTCTTTTCATGGATTGCTTTGAGATGTATCGTAATGTATTCTGCACAATTCATATTGAGATTGAGTTCTATAGATTTACTATTGATTCTCAAAATCAATATTCTATCTATTCTGACGTGGGGTCAAGTGCTCTGATGTGGAGGTGATACAATTTTAGTTTAATTAGCACTGCTTAACCCTTTTGAAATGTCACTAGGACAAGTTAGTCTTTCCCACTGAAGACTCAAAGAGCAAGGATACAAAATAAGAAATGCTGCTAGTTCCTTCCTGACTGTATTACTTCTACAGTTCCACACTGATTGTCTTGCCTTTTTTAGTGCTAAATGTGAAAGTGCAATTGTAGAGGATGTCACATGTGCGTATGGTTGCTGTAAGACCATCATTTGGTTAGGAATCTGTGAAACTGAAAGTGTTTCTAAAGAGTATTTAAAAAAATAACCCTACTGCTCAGCTTTACTACAAGTTTACATTAGTAATTTGTTTAGAAAGCTTCAGCAGTAGAATTTAAGGAAGGCTATTTTCTATTTTTCTGAAGTATGACAGAGTTACTATCATAGTTTTCCTGCTTACGGAAAGTGTGATAGTTTTACTGCTTGAGTAATTTTAGGTATTTGTTGATATTCCTTCAGTAAACTTTGGGAACTGCTTGATAATTCTAAATATGTAAAAAACTAATAAACCTCTGTATCTCATTTATAAAATCTGATCTGGAATCTGATGTTCAGAAAGTGTAGATGGTGTTGAGTTTATGGTGAACTTGTATAGCAGTGTTTTGTGTTAAAGTCTTGAAAGGAAAAACACTGGAGAGCAGTCATGTCTTAAAAGCTCTGTTGCATGTGTTTTTAACAATGTAACTGAGTTGTCTTGGTTATAATATCATACGTTTCAGGTGGTATCTTACAGAATTCGGATAATAATTTGTTAGACCCAAGTTCTCAGAATTTAAAAATGAAAATCTTGAAGTGGGAAGGTGGATGAGTCAGTTTCTGAATGTAAAGAGAAGTCAAGGGAAGGTGAGCTCTCAAAGGCACATGTTGTTTTCTTCCCACGTTTGGTGTCTCCAAGGTACCCATTAGAAAAGAGTAAGGATCACTACTTGCCATTCACAGACAAGTGTATGTTACCCACTTACATGTATTTGCCAAGCTGGGGATTCCAGCCTACTGTGTGATACCTCTGTTAGTAGTTAGCACATTCTATACCTACTATTTGCCTTGTTTTTCTAAGGGAAATAGAGCTTTTGTTTGTAGCACCTTTATAAAAGACAGCAGCAGAAGAAAGGCAGTTTTGTATTCTGAAATGTCTATTTCAGTCTCAGTGATGCAGTGCTCAAATAAACTATAGCACACTTAATGAGCAGTTGAGGACAGAGATGCATGTACTAGGCACAGCAGGGAGAAGGATTGTGTAAAAAATCTAATTAGCATGAAATATGAATACATTCATGAAGCAGTCTTGATCTATAATGCTCTTACAGAGAGCATTTTTTCTATGAATTAAAAAAAAAAGATATTCAGAAGTTGAACTGAAAAAAAAAATTTATCTGTTGAACTGAAAAAAGTGGGATTTGTTTGTTTTTAAACAAAAATCCATATTCCTGGAATAAAACACATTCTGTATTAAGAGGTAAAAAGATAAGACTGAACAGAATGTGATTTCTAATCTCAAAACAAAAAAAAACCCTCAGAAGATGCTCCTCTTAAAGTTTTTTTTAGCTTTTTTTTTTTTTCAAGGGAATTTAAGTTAGGTACTAGAGACATATATTTAATATTAAGCTAGCTGGTCAAAACATGACTAAATAGCCCATTCCGTGGATTTCACAGCAGTTTTTTGTTAAATAATCTGTTAATGTTATGTGTTGTGGAAATTTCCTTAAAATACGGTTTATCTTTCATGAATAATAATTTATATCTATTTGTACACTCGTCTCTTCTAGGTCTGTGTCCTATAATTCTATGCAGGACAGTTTTAAAACTGTATATTTTGTCTTTTGATGTGTTATTTGTAAATGTGTTTTCTGTGAACTTTCTCCATATTGGTAATGGAAGATACCTGTATAGCTACTGCTGGAAAGCTGAGTCTTGTAATGCAGGTTCTTCAGCTGAAGCAAAGCCATGCAGTTGGCTTTGAGTTTGTGACCCAAGTGAAGGTGGAAGGGGAAAAAAACAGAAAAGGCTGGAGGAAAGGATGGAAAACAGATCAGCTACTTACCAGGAAAGTTTGTGCTGACTGTTAAATAGACTATGCACCTGTATTTTAATATCTTGAAAGCTTCCAGCAGAGTTCCAGGAATAACAGTGTAATTGTTTAAATAAATAAAACCCCACTATGTACAAAGATGTAGTTAAAAGCAGAATTTATGGCCTTACTTGTAAAATAATTCTTCTAAGTCTGTATTAAAGATATGGTCCCTCCATCTTTCAGCGGAACCATAGCTAGTACATCCTGTGTTACTTCCTAAATGTATTTTCTCTCAGATTTTTCTTATATGAAATACAATGGGGTGCTTTTTTCTGTAAAAGTGTAAACTGACAAAATGGGATCTGATTCATGGTCTACTTCCTGTTACGTATCGTGCTGACCTGCAAAGAAGTATTTACAAAACCTGCTCCCCTCCCCGTGCCTGTTGGCTTTATGTGCAAATTGATTTTTCCTCCTTTTTTGCTGACAAAAAAAAAATAATAAATTAATCCTCATCTCTTTTTTGAGATTGCAACTTTTTGATTGATAGTTGTTTGAACTGTACTGCTATTAGAAGATGCTATGAATAGAGTTTTTGCCATTGCATGAATTTCTGCCATATATATAGAGTAAGGATAGACCTGTTACCTAAATGAATAGAGGTTCTTTGCAGAAAGATACATTAAAAATCCATCTAAAGGATTAAAAGGTAACAATCATACTATTAAGTTTCCACATTCATTGAAAAATAGAAAGTACTAGGTATGTAGGCATTAACACAGATAAAAAGCTGATGATTTTGTTGAGTTATTGAATTACTTGTTAATGATGTCTAAAGATGTAAATTTGAATTTACATTTTTGCATATTCTCTAAGTGTCGTGTGTCTTGTGCAATTGTGGGAAGCAGAAACTTCTCTGAAACTTAATTCTTTTAGATATCTTGTTCTATTCTGCAAGGTGAGAATATATAATTATTTTGGAACACTGTCACAGAATAATTTCCCAATGTGAAGAGACAAGTAAATTAGAAATCTGTGGCCGAAAGGCTTTCTAAAAGCAAAAAGTCCACATGGTAAACTGGTTGATTTTTATAACTTACTGTGGAACTATCTGTAAGTTGCATATTCCCAATGGAATGTGCACGTGGAATAAGTTTCAAGGTTTTCCTTTTGACAATTTTTGCTCTTGCATTTAACACATTTGGATCATTAGTGCTGAGATGCTCCTGCCTTAATGAATCGTTTTAGCCAAATTTTGCTTATCTGGGTAAAATAAAGGTGAGCAGTGCATAGGTTTCATCTGCTAAATTTAGACTATACTGTGGATTCTCTACACATATATACTTAAAATGTACTGAGGTGAACAGTGAAACCTCACTCTGTTGGTGAAGGTGAGACTGGTAGCTGTCTCTTTCAGCACTATTTTTAGTCTGCTGTAGTGCAGGTGGCTTAATTTAGTACTCTGATAGGTCCCCTAAGACTAATCCTGTAATGTAGAAGCAATTTTTACCTCTTGAAGGCAGTTAATCATTGCACATGCATTCAGTGAGCACCTGGGTGTTTTCAACACTTTGATATACTTGGACCCCAAGAAAGCTTCAAGGTAAACCTGTTAGAAGGCAGTGATAACATATACAACCATACAGTGTTGTCTTCAGGCTGGTATTTTGACTTCAGCAAGTGACTAAGAGCAGATGCTTAGGCAAAAGACTAAATGTGTTAATATGTATTTAATGTTTGTCTTTTTATGTACATAGAATAAACTACATAGTGATACTTCCCGGCTTCCAACAGTTGAGAGTTTTTTCTGAGCCAGAGGTCACATCTCTGTACTTGGCAAATCTTCAGAGAACTCATGATCTTTGAGCATTCATGCCTAGTGACATTGCTCTCTATTTCAAACAAATATATAGTTTTCTAGTGATTTAATCCTGCTGCTTGTTCCTATTCCTGGTTTGTTCCTTCCTTTTTCTGTCATTGCAAGTTTCATTAATAAATGGTGTGGTTTTATTCTCTGTTTTCAAAGACCACTGTTAGAGGGGAAGACTGAAGCTGTACACGATAAACAAAAGACAAAAAGTAATACCTCATTTGGTGATGGCAATTACCTGATCAGTTTCTCTAACCCAGTTATTTGGAGGGAACCTCACCATTTTGGTTTTCTTCGTATGAAATCATCAAATGCCATTTGTTTTTCAGAGAGTTCCATCAGGATGCCAGAAACCTTGCACTGTCACAGTGTATTGAAACTCTTGGGATGACCTTAGCTATGATAATTTTCCAGATTCTATCCTCTTTCGCAGTTCTGAGGTGATGATGACCTGATATCAGAGGAAAAAATATAACTGGGATATGCAACTGTCTACATGAGCAATACCATTATAGGCAGCATTTGATTTTTATAGGCACATTTCTTCTCTGACCCACATAAAGACTTACAGTTTTACTTCTAATTGCATTGACTGATCTTTTCAGTCATTAGTCAATACTAATATATAGGCAGCAAAGACACGTCATGTCTCAGTGCCCAGCAAACCCTACCATGGAGAAGCATCTCTTTGGAAGCAAGAGCCAGCATGTTCAGGTTAAGTGTTGCAGATGTTGAATCACTGGCAGTGGCAAAAGAAGTGGGGTGGACAACCCTGAGGGTTTATTCCATGTAAATATTCATGGGGGGAATATGAGAGAACAGTTGATGGAGAAGGTTACTAGCTTTTATTGCAGCTTCTCTCAGCACAGCGTACGACACAGTTACGTAGGCCCATGGAGGGTGTTTTCAGTTTAATCATTGTTTGCCTGCTGTTGTTTGATTTCTAATGTTCAGTACAGTCTTTCTGTGACCATTTGTGTGTGGTGAATTGTTAATATTTGCTTAGGGTCTTTCAGCAAAAGCAGTATCTTTTGCATTTGTCTTTAGCAGGGTAAGTAGAAGGGGGCAAAATCAGTTGTGTGTGGCTTTGCTTTTTAAGGCAAAAATATTTTTGGGCCAGACATCTACTTGATTTCAAGATGTTGATAAAAAGCTGAAAGCAACTGAAATACAGAGTGGTTAATTAAGTACACTTTAACTGTACAACTTTACTGCACAAGTTCCTAATGCAAATTTTCAAATTACACTTGAAAATTAGAACAGTTACAACCATTTTAGGGCCATTTGAATAGAACAAGAAATGTTTCATATAGTCATTAAATGTGGAGGTCAAATATAACATCAATCAACTTTATTATAAGAACAAATAATAGGAATATAGATCCTCTGCTATTTTTGGACAAAAGTTATCTGCAAAACTAAGTAATGATTCTGTTTTTTTGCCATAGAGTATAATCTGTTGGGTTGGTGTCACTTCCTTCAGCTTGATTACATTAATTAGGCAAAAAACACCTGAGATTGTGAGAGGTTCCATGTTTTTTTTCCCCTCTCAGTTTTTTTAATCTTGAGAGCGTTCAAAGTAAGATCCACTTTGACATCAATTGCTTGCCTTCTTTGTAAGAAAATTGTTTTCTTTCTTTTTTTTTTTAATATCTAGATGCTGTACCAGGTATTTAGCTCTTCTGATTGCAGAAAGGACAGAGTGACAGCAGGAGTGCTTGATTAGTTTTACTTCAGGAATTGATAACTGAGTGATTTTAGGTGAACTGCAGAATGCCAGGTGGCATTGGGAATAAACGGGAGATCACACAGCTGCTAGTTGAATTGGCAGGAGGGTGTGGCTAGCATTTGATAATGCCCTGGCATTTATCTCCAGGTGTTTGGGGAAATGGCTTGCTGTTTATTGAAGTTAAAGACCAAATGATAGTGTGGAGACTATACATGGATATGGATTCCAAACCACTTTAATCTGAGTTTATAAAGTTCATAAATTTCATTATGTAAATGTTCTGCAGGAGGCATGATGTGGTCCGTGAGAGAAGCTGTGGCTTCAGCTGTGGGAACCGTGGCATCTCCCAGAGTCTCCTCTCTGGGATCCATTGAATAAATAGTCTCTACTTTCATTGGTTATAGGATTGGGTAGAGAATACCTCCTTGGTCACTGGTTTGTTGGGTTTGCACCATTGTTTTCTGACTTGCTGCTGTTGTCAGGGCTCTGCTTGCTCAGGATGCTTCTGTACACATTTGCATTTCTTGATGATCAACAGGTTCTTTGCATAGTTTGGCTGTTTATTTCCTTGGGCACCCAAAACTTGTCAAAGTTAATTCTGCTGTCTGGAACAAGAGGTTGGTCATATTTCATCTACTGTACTGAGTGAAGTGGTTGGTGGAAGTTCACAGGGTTATGCTAACTAGGCCTGACTGTTGAACTGCTGCACTGTGTCATTGAGTGTGGAAAGTATGGGGTTAGACAATTGGGAAGGTTCAATGGGAACCTTTGGGGTTCCCTCTTCTGAGGGAAGAGAATGAGTGCACATTGGAGAATACACTATGTTTGATACTCCTTCCTCTCCTCCTTTCTTGGACATTCATTTCCATCGCCTTGGGTGCCTCTAGAAGTAACTCAGAAAAAGAGAAACTGTCAGTACCTTCCCAATATCATCAATTTAGCCAGACTTTAAGAAGTTTTATTGTGTTGCAATAGAGTTTACTTAATTTTTGTGCTACAAAGTCTCCTGACCTTTCAATGGCATTCCTAGCTCCTTATTTCACATGGGCTTTCTTTTGAGTGACCTTCTCTGTATAATTAAGAGTTTGAGCTGTTCATACTCGTGTATGGACAGTTTGCATTCCTTGAAACTGTATGTGCACTGTTTTATTTTTCTCTTAAATGCCTCTACTAGCCGTAAGTCTCCTTTCAGGTAAAGGGGATAATAAAGCAATCAGTTTATCTCTTATATTTACTTTTGCTGCCACATAATAGCAAATGCAATTGTTAAGCCACTTGGCAGATGGAAATAGGGTGAAGTTACTCAGTCATTTCCCATGACAATATAAGGGCATTTGTTAACTGTGGGTACCAGCTTGATAGAAATTGGAGATTAAAGGCTCAGGTTCAGATACGCTGATGTTCACCTAAATCTCTGCCTTCTCCACACTGTAATTCAGTACACTCCTTTTTGTCTCCCTTTAGTTTTCACTCTCATCATGTTCATGACTGACAGCTTTTGCTGTTAATTATTTAATAAAATTATTCACTGCCCATTTCAAAAAAAAAGAGGTTAACATGAGCTGGGCATTGGAACTCAGAGTAAAATGCTTTAACAGCTCCGATAGCATTAAATAAAGTTTTATGCATTGCTAGGAATTTGTCATGCTGACTTTTAATGCCATTCAGTAGTTACATTAATGAACAAGTGTTGAATGGTAACTTTCAAGAGCCATGTGTACTTACTTTTTTGGCTACAGAAGTGCAGAAGAACTCGTGGTAGAATGCTTTTCTTAATTATGTCTCTGAAGTATTTCAGCATGTCTGTGTATGTTCTTTGCCATGATTATCGTTAGTCTTGTTTAATGTCATTTAAAATTATATAACATTTTGTATAGCATTATTAGACCCTGAATGGGTTTCAAGAAATGCACTTCCTGTGGGATTAGAAGTTCCCAGCAGAAGGTATCACTAAAGGTACACACTTGAGCTGCACATGCGTTGCATAATGCAAGATGAACAGAAAACAATCCCTTGCAGCATGTTGCATCAGCTTTTTTCCTTCAACGCTGGTAAACAAATGTGTTGTTACTAACAAAATAGAACTCTAAATTAAAAAGAAAAAAAAAAGTTATGTAATGTAGGCATTGACATCTGCGTTTTCTGGTCTTCAGTGTATGCCAAAAATTGGTTTTACCCTTTTGCTTTATCATATTGGCTCTTTCTCTTTCCCTCTCCTGTCTGCTTGAGGTAGACAGTAAAAAAAAAAAGTAAATTCAACCCAAAAGCTCTTGTAGGTGTAACCAGCACAAGGTAATGATGCATTAGAGGGTTATTTGGTGATCTGAGATATAAGTGAACAACCTAACAGGCCCTTTGCAATCTGCACTGTACTCTGCTGGTACATAGGCTTCTTTAATGTGGTGACAAGCTTCTTGGGCTTCTCCACTTGCAAGGGGGTTATTTGTCACGTCTGCAGACAGTGAGTTGCTAGACTACATGGATGGGCTTACCCACTTACTGGAGGGGTTCTGTTATCATTCCAGGGCTGTTCCTGTGGAGGACTGACATAAACTTGATTAGTGGGTATGTTCTGGGATGTGAAACAGATGAGTCATAAATTTGGAAGGCTGAATTTGGAGCAAGTCTCATTTCAGGTGGGAAAAAGCTGGTTGTGCTCTGAAACACAAGAGGCAAACTTAAGCAAGGTACTTGGAGGTGGATGGCTAGCTCAGCAGGGAGTTGGGTAGGAGATGGATCCTGTGGAATAAAGCTTCAGACTTGGAGGGCAGATCTGTTTCTTTCAGTGTCAGATTGATTTTTCATCTTGCTTTTTTGAGCTAACCTGTGTTGATTGCTATAAAATCCTTTTTTAATCTCTGGTTCTGTGGCATCCAACAAAAGACAGGTCTCATCTTTAAACAGGCACTTGTGAAGGGAGTACCTGGAAAAGGCTTGGCAGGTTGGTCAGCAATAGTATATAGATTCTGAAATCCATCAAGTAGCTTTTGTTTATGTAATTATTTTTAAAATTCATAACCCGTGGTCCTGTGACAGTCCAGTCATCGCTAAAATGGGCTATGTGATCAGAGGGGGAGAAAGAGAAGGAAGGGCATGGCTTTTGGTAGCTCCCTGATCCTTTGTGTAATCTTAAGCATGGGTCAAATTGTGTTGGAGAAATTCTAGTAATTTAATGTCTCTTTCTGCCTGGGAGTCCTAGGTTGGTAAGGTTGGTGTTCATGCTGGGCTGTGACTTGAGTGCAGTCTCATAAGCATCTGATTTGGGTAGTTCTCCATGTTTTCTGTGAATTGGCATAAAGCTAACTTAGTGTTCGAAGTTTCATGAGTGAAAAGATTAAGGACCTTTGGAAAGAGCATGGTCTTTTCCAAATGGAAAAGTTGTAATCTAACCCAGGCATTAAATATTTATAAAATTAATGATTTATAAGTGATGGTGTTACGATTCTTCAGGGTTAAGCAGGTAAGAGTAGCCACGGTTTGTTATCCAGCTTTTCAGTGTTGGTTCTTTTGTGTTCTAAATGTGGTTACTAGTTTGCCAACTGCTAAGGGAATGTGATCTGGAAAGAGGTGAGGAAGGATAATACTAAAAATTGGTTGGTTGCCCTGTATGCGTAGAGTTACTATTGAGAATTCTGACTCAGCCCATCCAGTGTGTGTGTCTCTTTCTATAAAATATTGTAGGCTTAAAAAACTAAACCCCCAAACCCACTTTTGCTGTTTTGATACTGTAGTAGCTGGGTAACTTAATACATGTTTTGAATTGGGCTCATCTAACACCTTTGCCCTTGAACTCTTGCTCACAGAGGTGTTTCTCTCACTTGCTGTGTCTGATCAGGTCTATGTGAATTAACACTGTAGGAAAATAGTTAGCTTTGTGTGGAGTGGCAACTGGCAACAAAATAATTTGTTTCTCTAGTTTTCTTCTGCTACATAGTATTTTTGTTACCTCTGCAGTTTTGCAAGCCACAGGACTGAAATGATTACACACCAAGATGTGTGTGCATTATCTTAGCTGGAAATAGAACAAGTTTATCATTAGTGTTTACAACAATTAGGAGTTTACTACATGGTGAGCAGACTGTGAGGGTGTGTGTTGTTCAAAACTTAGAAGACCAAATGGTATATAGAAATCTGGAGGGTTTAATTCTTCAACAGATGAAGTTTGGAATAGGTCACTGATCCTCTTGGATCAATTCCCACACCTGTTTCAACAGGCACAAATGTAGGCTTTTCAATATCTTCCGTTCATATAACAGAACTCAATGTTTATTGCCTTCTCATGGGACAATTAACTTTAACTCTTGGGTGTGTTTTGTTTGTTTTGTTGAGCATCTGGTTTTATTTTCTTGTTTAATTGAGAACAATTATTGATGAGGGTGTGATTATTTCATGGAGTGTTACTTGAGGATTTTCACAGGTAGTTCATTATAGTTAAGGGATCAGTGCTGGTGGGAATTTTCAGTATTATCTGTGTATTATCAAGTCCATGTGTAGCTCTGTTCTTTTACAAATAGAAAGCAAGCTGGTCATTCTACATAGTTAGGCTTGCAGAATAATGGCAGGGCAAGGGGAGAGCAAGTAGTGCATTGTTCTTGAATTGTCTTTTCTTAGCTTTTTCTACTTCACTTTTTTTAGAGGTAGCTGAGGATGAAGGAACTGTCTTATACTAGCTTAGATAGTGGCTGGTATGAAAATGCTCAAGGTAAACTAATTATTGAAGTGGTATAAACCTAATAGAATTATTTTATGCTAGCTGTTTTCCTATTGGTAGTGTGTATAAAATAACTTGTTTGTTCTGTTTTGTAAGCTGTTGAAACTAGGGTTTTGGTGTTATTCTTCATGCTAAAAATTAACATTTTTTCTTAGGAGATACCTGTTATGAAACCCCTGCTGATGAAATTAGTACAGCAAAAAAAAAAAAAAAGCTCAGAGAAAAAAGGCATATGTAGTCTGCTTAAAACTTCCTCTTATTTTGACTTTCAAGTTTTTCAGTTACTTTTGAATGACATAAAATGTTCATTAAGTTTAATTAATGTTAAGCACATTAAGTTTCTATTCCTTCAGTGCCAAATATGTTCTGTGACATTTAAAACGAAATAAAGCCTTGTTGATGGGTTTACTTAATTAATACTTTAGAAAATTCTGGGGAAATTAAGTATGTTAAGTTATGCAAAAAATCAGCATATATTTTAAGTATTTCAATACTATGTTACTTTCTCTGTAATTTTAAGGACTTAATATAAGGCTAGCAATCCTTGCTAATTAAAAATAAATCAGTTTAAAATATATGGTGTTTTCTTAATGATTTCGTTCTTTACCACTGACAACATAAATAAATAGTAAGACCTACCTTTGTGTAGTATGATAAATCTCAAATTATTTATCATCTTGGTTTTGAATTAAGAACTTCAAATGGTATTTGAGTTGTTAATGTATCAACAGAGGGCACTCACGTGCTTTGAGGTAGCACCAAACCACTGGATTTTAAAAAGTGCTTGGAATACACTGGAGCTGAGACAACAAATTTTGTGGGTTAAAAAGTATAAATATAATTTGATAGTACTTAGGAAAATTGGTCAATGTCATATAAACATTTTCATGTAACGTTCCTCCTAAATTTGTAAATTTGCTATTTGTATATTTTACAGGACATTGAGGCAGTGCATAGATTTTTGCCTTGAACTGATTCCAATAGATGGATTGCTGTGGCTTTTGAGCTGAGTTGCTGTTAGTTGCTTAAGATTGAACAGTTGTAATAATGAATCAGAAATTAATAAATCCATTCTTTCCAGCTAAAAAGGCAGTAGAAGATTCAGAAGAAAAGAAGACAGCTCAGTCGAAGAAAAGAATCAAAGAGTTAAGAATTTTGGATGGAAAAACTGCACAAAATTTATGTAAGTGTTACCAAATGCATTTGGTGAATGTATAATTACCATGTACAGACATGGCTGTTCTTCAGTGTTCTTTTTGTTTCCAGGTGCAGTATTCTTCTTCTAAAACTGGCTTATGTGAACATGAGTTGAGAAGTGTTTTAGATACGTATTGTTTCAATTCACTGTACAACTTGGGAAGACTTTAAAAAATAACATGGAAAAATGGTGCTGACTTAGATGTTAATGAACTATATAGTTTTGTAACAAGTTGAGTCTTTCATTAATTGCTTCAGACTGGAATTGTAATTAAATGATAATCACTGGTTCAGGGAAGGCATAGTGTTGGTAGGTATTGAGGGTTGGGGTTGAGAGGTCATTCCTCAGGGTTCCTCCTGGTTAGAGCAATGGAGAAACAGAGCTTGAAAGTTCAAGTTTTGAAAATACGGATGAAGGAAAATCATCTGTAGAACTTAGGCTGAATACCAACTACTTTATTACTTTATTAATACTTTATTAAAATTATATGCTAATCCATCTGTGTTAGGAATAATTTGTAGTTTACTGAATGAGGCTCTGTTGATAAAACATCCAGAGATAAAATTGCTTTGAGAACTTCATTTGTTGCCCTAAAAAGCAGTAGAGTTAGGGTGGTGTTTGGGTGGTTTTTTTTTTTGTATTTGCCCAGCTCTTCAAGGTTATTACCAGCAAAGAGCTTGCTAGGCCCTTACCTTTCTCTGGGAATCTTTCCACTCCAGGCCTGGGCCTGCAAAATTGAGAGACAAAAGCAATTGTATCATAGAGGGAACCTGAGGCAAGCATATTGAGAGATGGAGTGTCCTGCTACAATTACTCTTTTTGACATGGAATTTTTTCTAGATGTTATGCAAATACCATTCAGCCAATTGTGAATGCAGTACAGCTATTCATACATGGTTATGAAAGGAAAAAAGCAATAAGGCCTTCTAGTGGCTAAACAAGTCTTTTTAAGCACTAGTGCAGATGTTGCCATTGATAAAAATAGGACTTTATTGCTAGAGTAAGTAACTGCTAGAGAGCAACTGAGGCTGATTAAACAGTTCAGTATTGACATAATTTCATTTCTTAAAAACTCATTATAAGCCAAATTGCAATACTGTGCCTCATCTAGCATATGTTTTACATAGGAAAACTCCTAATTGTGAATACCTTAATTTGGATCAAGATATGAATTTTCAGCTTCTGGAAATTAAGTTTGCTGCTTTATATCAATCTTTTGTTATCTTTTTGATTCTAATTATTTATTACTGAATTTCAGCAATATTTTTGGGTTCTTTCCGTTTGCCTTATGAAGAAATAAAAAATATCATTTTAGAGGTTGATGAAGAGAAGCTGAGTGAATCTTTGATTCAGGTATGTGAAAATATCTCTGGTTTTGTTTAGAGCTTGTTTTCCATGTAAAAATGCTGTAAAGGTGTAAGAATTCAAACATAAGAATAGTGTAGAGTGTCCTGGATATTGGCTACGAATGTATCAGTTGTGCTTACTGTTTTGTTCATTTCTCTTCTCATTTTCAATACTGTCACATATACTAGTAAAACTGTCCTCAAAAGACACTGTTAATGAAAGTGCTTTTGAATCTCTTGTTTTATGAAGTTTCCGTTTTCAGAAGAAGTCTCTGATAATTCCAGTTTTCCAGTTTTGAAAACAAGCATTTATCAGATTTCAGCTGGTGGGTAATGAAGTTTCATCAGGCTTCTTCTGGAAACAACTGTTTGTCACTAGTGATAGATGAAAACCCCTGAATGTTTAAGGTTACTGCTATAACCCAAAAACCATCTGTAAATCTAGCGTGGTCTCAAGCTGGTTTGGGCTTATTTTGAACCCAAAATCTCTCAGCTGGGGAGAAAAAAAAGAATACAGCTTCTTTTCATCCCTCTCTGATTTCCTCACAGTAGGAGCAGAGCCCTTGTGTACACTGCCTCTCATTATCTCCAGGGAGTGCAACAGAGAAACATGTAAACCTAATATGTTCTACAGATAATAGCACACCAATGATACTGGTGCTAAAATGGGTTTATTTTAATATCATGCACAGATTCGGATTCTGTCTGACACAATGGGCCTCACTTTATCCCTTCATCCTTCCCTGTCTCCTGAGGGCACCCCTCTCCCATTCCCCTCAAGGCTTTTAAAATTAATTTAGTCTTCCTTTCTTGGATCTGGAGAATGATTATTCCAGGGACACAGGACTAAACTGAGTTGCCTGATCTTTTCCCAGTTAGTTATATAATCACTTCAAATTTGAACATATATGGTTTTTAATAAAATCACTATGCTGCAAAAAGAACAGTGTAAATGGAATTAAATATATCAAATTAAATTTGTCCTTTTCTGCAGTTCTTCTTGTCACCAAGGCCCTTTTTATTTTCTTGAGGCTCTAAAGAAAGGCCTGCACTTTTCTGATACACCTGCAACTACTCCACTCAACAGCACTTCCTACTGTTATATTTTCTTAGTGTCATATTCTGAGACTTACACTTTCTAATGTGTTTTGATATCCAAAATTCTCATTTATCTTTCATTTGGGAAATCCTTGAATAATGGCCAACTGATGATCCTTCATGTGATGGGAAGCTATTTTCAGTCTGACTTAGTTTGGTGTGTTTCATGATGGTGTCCTGCTTCCCACCATGTAGACATGAAATGGATTAGCATTTCTACTATGTATTTACGTTGCTAAAAATAGTATCTTTGACCACTGAGTATCCTTCTCGCTAAAAGCTTATGCATGTGATACATAGTGCTTGGAAATAAGTAATAAATCCTATGTTTATGTTTATTGATCAGGGATATCAGATCATTTGAGTGAGAAGCCTCTACAGGATTAGTAAAAAAAATCAACAGGGAGGAAGAAAACTCCACCTTGAATACCTCATGCAGAATAGTTTGATATTGGGATAGTTATCTCTACAATGTAGAGATTTCTTGAGACCTGGATTAATAGAAATAGGATGTATAGGTCATGAAGTATAAGGTCATGCTCTGACATGGTAATTGTAAAATGCTGGAAGCTAATGTTATAGTTGCTTGTCAGTTGGAAATGATGGAGAAGTAATACTGAGTCTCTGCTCAACAGAACAAGTGTAGCTACCACAGGGGTGCAGCTCTCTCTGGAGCAGCTGAGCCATCACCCAGCCCCAAACACTTGCCCTGCACAAGTAGTTGGGGCAGGGGGAGCAAATTGCCCCTGTCCTACCTGCAGAATGAGAAACAGAGACAGCCACCAAGCTGCACAAGCACTGCTCAGTAGCAGCTGAAACACTGTGTTTTCAACACAGTTTTTGTCCCAGGTCAAAGCAGCACCATATGGGCTGCCATGGAGAAAATTAGCTTCATCCCAGCCAGACCCACCACACCATAAAAAAAGGCAAATGGGACTGCAAGGTGTATCTGGTCAGATGTTTCCAGTAGAGGGGATAATTATTATCCTTTTGAATAATGCACTTCTAAGACCTTCTCTAAAATACTCGGTACATTTAAGAAAAATGAATTGAAAATGGAGAAGCTGAACTTAAAAACTACTTAAGATGATTGAGGGATGGAGAAACAGTCTACAGAAGGAAGCTAGAAAAGATTGGCTTGATTAGATTAGCAATATAAATAGCTGAGAGGGGATATGACTACATTATAACTATATGGGGAGATGAGTGATGTGCATAAGCATCAGGGAGAAAAATGAAGTTGCATAAGTAAAAGGCAATGTTAACACCAGAATAAATGTACATTAATTCATCATGATTGCAACTATCCAGGAACTCAGCTGCCTGTAATCTTGAAAAACCTTAGGCTTTGTAGATTTGTCCATGTCTGAAGGGAATGGTGTAGCAGAGTTGTTTCTAATAGCAGGGAGGTTTAGCTGATAACCCAGAAGAGATTCCTTCTGTGTTTCTAAAGATACTCTTAGGAATGTATTGGGGTCAATGGACTGTATCATCTATTTCATGTTCAGTCTGTTCTGGTTTATTTTTAGTCAAATCTTCACACTGAGTTATTAACTAATTTACCAGTTTAACTGTTTTCAATACTACTGAATAGAAAAATTTGACAAAACAAACCTTGCTTTCTTTCATGCCTAGCAAAAGTTGCATGTTATAAAAACATACATGTAGAAACTGCTTTGTTCTAAGAATCAAAGTGGTGAAAGTTAAATTAGTATAGGAGAACTGAGCATGAATCAGTTGTGCTTCTCAAGGCCTTGTTTCTTGCTGCTTTTCAAACTTGCGTTGTAATACTTAATAACATGAATTGGATTAATCAGTTTGAGTAGATGGTAGACTATATGCTGTTGTAACTTCCTCGAGGAAAACACTCTGGGGAAAAAATATTCTCAATTCCCAATGTGTCTTTGACAGAGTTAGTTCTTGTAAACATAGTTGTCAAACACTGTGCTTAGGACATTGTGACTTTGAGGATTGAGTGATAGTTTCAGCCTCTTAATGACAGCCTTAGATTTCTACTTCTTTTTGTGTTTATATAAACCATTTTTATTTACCCTATTTTTATTTAAACCCACATAATCATGAATACATTATGAAACTCTGTTTCCCAAAGAACTGACAAGGATTTGAGTATGGGATCACTGAATGCTTTAGCTTCATTGTCAGTTACTTAATACATATGTGGATATATGGCTGGACTGCAGAGCTTGTAGAGCCAAACTCCTTCTCTTAGAAGCTGAGGGTAAAATAAGATGATGTGTTAGCTCTAGATCCTAAAAGGGTGTGGATGAGGAAAAAGAAATGATTGAGCATGCTAGCGTGATTTTTTTAAGGTAGTTTTAATAATATATACTTTTATTTGTGCATTGATGGAAAAAATAATGTGTCCCAAGAAGTTTATTATTGTGTAATGGGGTATACATTTCTGACAAATACTGTGAAATTATTGATGACAGCATTTGGTAAATAGTCTTACCTAATGAAAATAGTTTTTTTTAAAATTACATTATTAGTTCATGTCTTTGATCTTTACCAGCGTTAAACAGTCAATCAAATGTGCAAGAATGTTTTACAGATCCTTAATTTTTTTGGATTAGAAATTTATGGGAGATGGGTTTGTGTTAATAGGAAAACAAGCATGCTTAGATTTAAACACAAGGCCATAGCTTAATTGTATGGCATCCAGGAGACTCTGATACTTATGTCTGTCACATGTATTGAACTCTGCTCACTGAGACACTCGGTAGCTCCCTGGTGTAAGTGTAAAAATCTTTCTCTAACAGGGATGTTTTGTATGAGACTGCTTGTCATTTTCATTTTCCAATATTAAGTTGGGTAACTGTTGGATTCTTTCAGGTTGGAGAATTAAGTTAGCTATCCCTTGCAAATTTGACAAATTAGACTCATGCCTTCCTGAGAGTTGTACCTTAATGTCTACTTCATCAAGCCTGGCAGAGTGATCAGTAATCAAATTATCCTAATGAAACAGAATATTGTGAGAGTGATGGCAAGATTGGTGTTCTAAAAATAAGACCTATACCTCTAATAGCATGGGTTTTCTCCAATTAAGTATTTTATATCTGGAAAAAATAGTCTTCTATAGTGCTGGTTGCTTTTCTGATTTTAAAAAGCTCTTAACTTTTTTTCATATCAGTCTCTTCTTGTAACAGACTTAAACTGTTGTTATTGGTTCTCTGATAGTGTCACTGTGCATGTCCCTTCTTTTATTTATGTTCCCTAATTTTCCCTGTCATAAGTCTTTAATACGAGCAGAGGTGGTTTGTGGAGGTACCCTCTGTGAGTGGACAGCAGTAATGTAACCATATCAGCTAATAATATTTTAATCTTTATGAGCCCTTTTGAACAAACAAGGCCTATCGACTCTTGCTTGCTTGAATGTAAATGTATACTTTTTTCTTTGAAGAATTACATTACTGTTTTGTTTCAAGTAACATATATATCAAAATTTAAATACGACCTGCACTTTTACCGAGTATCTCTCAATCAAATTATTCCTCAGCCTTAAGATTAATATTTTATACATGTAGCATATCCATATTTTGAGATGTAAAGATCATGTAATAAATGATACAATTTTCTTTGTGGACATGGTTAAGATTTCAAGGAAGTTTTGCCTTTTGCTGACTTCCAGTATATATGCCATCCAGAACATCTGTACAATTTTGAGATGTTGCTCTTATTTTTGTGTAAGGTGTTTAAGTGGTTTGTGCACAGATGTTTTGAATAAAGATCGGAGTTTTTTTAGGTACTTATGTCTTGCTTTACACAGACCAGCTTTCTTGATTAATATTTAATGAGAAAGATGCAATCATGAGGGCGAAGTAAGATTGCAAATGAAATATAATTCTTTAGAGTCTGACAGCATCAAGAGTTTTGTCTAACTTCTTAATACTGAGAAGGCATTCTTCAAATTAGAGACTGTCACAGAGGTGCTGATGTCTGTATTAAATAATTACTGGTTTGATTTGATGTTTATATAATGTCAAAGCTGCGTAAATAAAATAAGCTTCCCATAATTTCCTCACTCATTTCCATGTTGTGGTATTTTAAGCATGTTATTTTACGATCTCTGCTAGTTTAATATAACAAATTTAATATAATGCCTTGTTTGTTTTAGAACCTAGTGAAGAATCTTCCTGAGCAGAAAGAACTCAATGCCTTAGCCGAATTAAAAGATGAATATAATGATCTTGCTGAGCCAGAACAATTTGGAGTTGTGGTATGTATTTGTGCATTTGTGAACTGAAGAGTTCTATTTTGTCAAGTAGATTGAAAAGTAAAATTTTAGGTTTAAATTGTTTTGCCTAGTGTTTTTGCAAGTTGTGCTGTAGGAAAAACTTACCATCTTTTTATTGATGAGTAATAATCTAAAAATCTCTGTAAATAGGTGTAAGGTATTTTTCTGGAAGGAATTATGAGCAACAATTAAGAGCAACAGGCACTTCTGTGCCAGAGCAAATCTTTTGTCTGTCTTGTCTTGTATGTTTATTAAACAGTTACAGGAAAACACTCCAGGTTCAAGTAGTTAAATTTCAAAGAGTTCAAAACAGACCCATTAACTCAGTGGGTTCAAGTAGTAGATATATGGATATATATGGATACATGCATACATTCTATATTTTGTGTATCTGTAAATATATGCATGTATATTAAACATTTCTTTAAAAGCACTGGAGGAATACTTCGTTCTCTATTTGTCATATAACACACACAGTTATTAAAACCATGTGATAAAATGACAGTAGTACTGCCAGCCCTACAACAAGATGGGCTTTTGATCCCTGAAAAGGAAGGAAGGCCAGAATAATTGCCCTGTCTGCTCTCTGCCTATTTTTGAAATGGCAGTGAGCAAAGGATGCCAGGGAGTGACTGATTTACCACATTAATACTTCCTTATTTCCCTTCCACATAAATAATGCCCAAAATGTAGGAAATGGCTTAGATTTTGTGCTTGGAGGATATCTGAAATGTGTCCAATGAAAACATGGAGTTGAAGCAGGCACGGTGGAGGCATTAGGACAAACGAATCTGATGTCTGTGAATTCAGTTAAATATTTAAAATAAGCAAAGAAATTAAGAAAATTTTACTGAACGATCTTAATTTAAAAGTCTATAGACATTCCTCCATTTTACTGCTGCAAGTTCCTTACAGTTCCATCCCTGGTCTTTATAACAGGTCTTTCCCAACTCAATTCCTTCTTTGGCACACAGTTCCCTTTTATAAACAAAATATTTCTAAACATAATTCCCATTATAAATAGCTACTTCACCTTCTCTCCCCTATCCAGTTCTACAGCATTGCTCTTTATAGCTTTTATTTAAAGATATTTCTGAATTAGTGTGCTGTTTATCTGCATCCTCCCATCATGCTCCTCTATGGTGGGTAGTAGTAAATTACCCTTCTGCAGAGGAGAGCAGTGACAGTGACACTGCATTCAATATTCAGTCACTTTGTGGTCAATAATGTTCCTGATGCACAGTCAGAATTTCCTGAGTGCTGTCCTGTATTTTACTGCTTGTCCTATCACCATGCACTTTGAAGGATCCTCTGGTTCCATCTTCTCTGTACCTTCCCTTCAGATGGAAACAGAAAACAGAGTCAAGAGCAGTTACTCAGGAAAGAACAGGTCTCTTGGATTAACCCTGATAGGCAGTGAAGCACCACATGTGTTTACTCACTTCCCCCTTTCATCCCCAGTGGGATGGGGGAAGGAAGAAAGGAAGAGTGAAAGTGAGTTGAGATTAAAATAGCGTAGTAGTAGGTGAAGAAGTGGAAGAAGAGAGAAAAGAAAGGCAAATAAATTAAAAAAAAAAAAAAAAGGCAATTTCTCAGTCTCCCATGTGTACACTTACTGATGTAGAACCAGTTCCTGAGCAAAATGTGTCTAACCTATCTGAGCCCCCCTCTTCCACGTTGTGCTCCTGAGCATGACAGTATGTGGCACAGGATATCTCTCTGGTTAGTTCGGGTCGCTGACTGGCTGTGTCCCATCCCAACCTCTTGCACACCCCCAGTCTACTCACTGGGTTGTGCTGGGTGGGAAGTGGAGGCACTGGGCAAACACAGCTCAGCAGTGCCAAAGCTTTAGTGTGTGAACAGCATTGCTTTGGTCAGAAGTCTAAAACACAGCACTGTATGGGCTGCTCTGAAGGACATTTCACTTTATCCCAGCCAGACCCACTACAATACAATTAGTTAAGGTTGGTTCTGTTACAGCCAAGATGTGTTCCCTTTGCCTAGAAGCACACTGGTTTTAAGAACTGGGGTAACTATCTGACCCCTTCTGCAGAATGTGCTGGCTGTTGTTTCTTTTTTGTAGATAAAATTATTTCCCCAGTTTCACCTCTCTGCAGAGGTATCATGAGAGAGATTTGTTAATGTCTGCAACTTAATTAATTATGCAGTCTGAAATTTTGGTGGGGTGTAGGACAGGCAGGATCAGGTTTTGGATTTTGCATTCATTTGGTTGTAGTTGACTAATGGCCTTTTCATTTGGGGTATATGCTAATATGCTGCTGGAAATTAATGACTGAAATAAATTTAAGGTGTAATTATTGTAGATACCAAAAGGCTGACCCAAGACAGTGGAAATCTTTTTCATAAAGTAAAGAAAACATGCAAAAAACAAGCCTATTTCATTCTTTGCCACATATTAAGCTTTATTGTGATTGGATAAGTATGAATTTGATAAGTAAAAGAATGTCACTGATACTCTAGTTTAACTGCTTGTATATGAACTGGCTGCACAATGAGTATAAATGACATTTACATCACATATTAAGTACTGAGATAGTACAAAACTTAAGTATATGAGAACACTTGAATGTTTTTATTTTCGCATACTGAAGATTTACCTCCAATTACCACAGCCTAGAAGGAACAGATCTTTTGCTTTGTCTTCATATAGTGGTAAAACAGAAGCATTTAATGAAGTTGCCAATATATACGTCTAGTACTTGTCCTTTTTTCCTCATTCTTTTTCTGTAGTAGTATGATTTTTTTCTTTCTTGTAATTTTCCATTCTGATTTTGCTGGCAATTTCTTTCCCAGTAAATTATTCAACTTAAGTTCAAGTCACTCGAGAAACTGCATAATCTCTATAGGTTGTCTTACATATCTGAGGAACATGCATTTATTGATATTATTATTAGTATTTGATTGGAACTAAATATTTGGTCATTGCTTTTTCACTCAATTTTATTGTAAAAGTCATAGAAGTATCCTTATTTTCTGACAGTACTGATACAGTAATGACCACACTTTTGTTGATGCATTCTTTTGTGGAATGACTGACTACAAAATGTTAAAGAATTTAGACGTATTCAATGGCACATTAGTTAGAAAAAACTGCTTAATCAAACACCTCCAAATGGTGGTGTTTTCCTCATGAAGGAGCTAAGTTTCCCGAAGCTTGTTTGTTTATTCAGCTTCACCATCTGGTTTAATAAAAAGTACTCCCATTTCCTTACGGGTAGTGATTCTGTCTTATTTTTAGAGTCCTCTAATGACATTAATACTACTAAAATGCTGTTTTGTTTCCGATTTTTATTTAATTGAACAGTCCATTAAAGTGGAAGTGCTGCTGAACTTAAGCTGCTTAATTGGAGTCCTTTTTTGCTGTGTGTCAAATTAATTTTGGAGTTTTGCATTAATAATAACCTTGATGTTAAGAAGTTTTTTGGGAATAAAAGATGACAGGCTATGTCAAGTAATTTTTTTAATACATACTCTCCTTTGTATGTAAATTCAGTTATCCAAATTATTAAGAGATGTTGGTCAGATAATCCCATCAAATTTAATAAAGATTGGAATAAGTCCTTTAGATTTTTTGTAGAAAAACCATAGCTAGTAAATTGTTAACTTTTTAGAAGAGACCATTGAACTTAGTCTTCAGTTGATTTTTCAGCTGTTTTTGAACTGATATCCTGGAATAAAAAAAGGCAGCACAACTTCATATCAAGAAAAGTTTGTGTTGATGTAGAGCAAGAAAAATAGATTAACTGCGTAAGTTGTATAACATTAAATAAGCTAGGTGGAATATTATCTGATTTTTAACTGTAAAACTTGTGGTTAGGAGTTCATTTTTTTGTGTCATGGGAACAGCTGCAACTTCAGTAAGGATACTTGCCTTCAGTTTCAGTCATAATTTAAATTTGGACAGTTTGAGTATTATAAAAGCATAAGTCTCATCTATCCTATGAAGCGGGAGTATCAGCCATTTCCTGTCAACTCAGAGGACAGGTTAAAATAACTAAAATATTTTGCAATGCTAGTGGTATTTAAACTTGGAGAACCTTGCCCACTTTACCACCAACTGAGTTTTTAAATGGAGTTAAGAATATTAGCACTTTGGCTGGTGAGTGCAGGACTGCCTTTTGCTGGTCGGAGCTGGGTTGTCAGAGCTGGCACTGCTAATGCAAGGGGGTAAGTTGCACTGAGTCACTGTAGAGACCTGCAGATCCTGTGACCCCATTTGCTGTGTAACCAGAAGTCACTGTCCTGGACAGTCCTTGCTGAGAGGTAGATGAACCAGCAAGAACTGTACAAGTTTATTGACCTGTGCTGTTTGGGAGTCATTCAGTCATTTTAATTGAATTTATTTGCCACCTGTTTGGCCTCATTGCCATTTCTAGAGCTGCTGAAGAATTTATCTTTCTAGATTATTGCTAGAAAGAAAAAGGCAACTATTTAATATATTACAGTTAAGAGCCTAAATTGCCTGAGTAAGTTGACAGGTTTGTATTACAGGCTTGTCAGCTTTTTTCCTTGGGAAGTGAGGCAGATTTAATAGTGCTTTTTGCCTCTTTTTCCAATAACCTTTGATCCTAGTTTTAATATAGGGCTTGAAAACTGAATGATGATAACAAAGAATAAAGAACTGAATAAATAACATGATTAGGTAGAAAATTCAGACAAATACCCTTATGAAAGCCCAGGAGGGGAAATAATGACAGGCAGTCCAGTGCTCTCAGTGAGCTGGAAAAGAAATACCCATTTTCTTGCTTCTTTAACTTTTAGTTGTGGAAGCTAATGCTTGCTATTACATGCACCTGTTTGAATGTGTAATTTCTTATATACCTTTGATACTAATTTTGTAGAACTACAAACAATTTGACCTTTTCCTAAGTGAATATAACCTTTGCACCTTACCTGTTTTCAAATGATCACCGTAAGCCCAAATGTGTTTATGAGCCATGTGTAGTTAGAAACATGTATGAAAGAGAAACCAGGGCAGGGTGTGGAAGGAGGAAATAAAATAGCATTTGCTATAGGTACATAAAGAGTTCAATGTGTATTTGAGTGTTTGACATACTAAGGAAACAACCCCCTTGAAACAGCCCTCATGACATTGTCGAGATACTTTTTAAATGGTTGGACTCAATGATCTTTAGGGTCTATTTTAACCAGAACGATTCTGTGATTCTCTTAATATTATGCAGATCAGCAAATGAAATTAAAACGTGACACTGTTTGGTAGTCAAACTATCTTGCAAAACAAATGGTCAGTGTTCTATGACAATCACAGCATTTAAACAAAAAAATTATAAATTGGCTGAAGTGTTGTAAATTATTATTCTTCAAAAGTTTTTAAGTTGCACTGTTTTTCTGGCTTATACAAGTTTTCTTGCACTCTTGGTTTCAGGATCTAAAGCTGTTGACATCTTTTCTGTGCCATTTTGAGTAAAATCAGTAATTGGAGATTGTTCTACAAAAGTTAAAGCAAATTATGCGATTCATTTCTGTTTCCATCTTCTGCAGCTCAGTGAAGGTAGATCCTTTCAAGGCAGATGTTTTCAGTGTGATATTTCTGAAATACAGAATGATTAGAAGCATAATATTTCAGGACTTTGCATGATGTTGGCTTATAGGGGCTCACAGAGAAATTTGTGACAGTGGAGATGTATGAAAAAAGATAGCAAGTTATGCTGAAACACTTCTTTTATGATCCTTTCCTTTTCCTCCTTCCAGTCTGATCATACAAATTGTTTGAGACCATCTGGAGTGCCTTCATATTTATGTTCATTTTAGTATGAATTCTTAATTATTCAGGCCACCCAAGTCTTTCCTATGAAAGTTATTTCTACTGTTTCTGGTAGATAGCTGTCTGTGGGAGATGACACCAATAGAAAAATCATGGTTCCTCAAGGAGCCATGGTGAAGTTTTGGGCAACAGAGACGTGAGCACATGAAATTCTTTGTTCTGAGAGCCAAGATCTGTGATTTGTCACATAACGAAGCTTTTCTTTCAGGGGGAAAAAGTGCTTCAGGAACACCACTGATAGTGAATACATTGGGGGAGAAATCTTTCTGTATTCTGCTAAATAAAATTAGGAGTTAGATTTGGAAGGTAATCATCCTTGCATTTAAATGAAAATTTTTAAGCGGATTAAAAATTTTCAGTACATGCTTTTTTCTCTTAAATTTAAATATCTCTTGTGAATTATGGTCCACTGCTGACTAGGAGGAAATATTGCTGATCACTTGTGCAAAATGTGAAATACGTGGACATATTGTAGTAGCTAGTATGAAGACATTGGTCTTGGGGATTTAAACTAATGAATCCCTGTTGTAGATACTTTTCAGTATCTCTGTCATTTACCATGTTAAAATGCTGGGATTTGTAACCTTCCATCTTTTTATCACAGCAGGAAGGAATTAGGCCTGTACTTCCTTTTGCAAAGTGTCTGAAACATAAATGCAATAGTATCTTGGGCAGTAATTTTACAAAATTTGTTTAAAAAGACAAAAAAACAAGAGGTGGAAAAGCAGACAGTACATTGTCTACAAAATACGATGTCATAAGATCAGAACTGAAAAACATACTATCTCTGGGTATAGTGTTTTTTTCATATAGAATTTACTGTCATGAATTTCATCCAAAGCCTCTTTATCCACCTTCTGAATCTGTGTATCTTTGGGTTACACAGATGGGAGCTTTCTGATGGCATGGACTTGAAAAATCTTAGGATCAAATATATGTCATGGTGTATCTGTAGAATGCCTTTGAGCTCGTTTAGTAGCTACCAATACTGGTAGAATTAATATTATTTATTATGTGACTTGCTATAAGAGTAGTTAATAACTGAGCAAAAATTAGTTGGGGTTTCTTTTTAAATAAAAATGCAAAAATAAACACCATGTTAGATGTAGCACTGATACATTCTGTAAATATCACAATTAACAGCTCACATCAGTACAATAGCAGAAAATATTTCATTAACGATAGTACTGACGTGGTCTGGCTTTATATAAATATTTGACTAGTGAAGCTTGATCTCCCGTGTCTGAAACTCATGTAGATATTCCTGTATCCTTTTATAAGGGTCCCTAAGAATTCATTGTCTCTCTCCCCAGTTGCTCTGCCAGGGACCAAGAGCAAGTTGAGTGCTCTGTGTCAGCTCAGTAAGAGTCTAGAAATGGAAAGGTTAATTCTTCAGCTTGATCAGGCTGAAGTGCAGCTGTTTGCGTGTGTGCTGATACCAGCATGCACACTTGAGAGATTTTTGTCCAATTTCTAAAGGAGGAAAAACTGAGAAGATGAATTTTAGGGAAGTGATAAACATGCAAGTTCGATGGTAACTTCACTGGAGATGTGATGAAATATTTGCCACATGTACCCACGGGTTGGTCTTCAGTTCTTGTTAACTGGTGGAAATAGCTTATGTTTCCTTTGGTGGGAGGAAGGGGTTTGGCAGTGTGCATTTATTGCCAGTGAGTTTGGAACTGACGAGTTAAATAGTTTGGTGACACGAAACACCCTCTCATTTTCAAAATGTTGCTTCATTGAATTTTTTCAGGCAAAGCATATGGTTGGGGAGAAATACCTGTAGGCAGATACAGATTCCTGGAAATGCCAGAGAGGCAATGCAAACGTACAGAAACTGTGGTCTCGCTGGCTGCACAGTATTGCATTTGTAATACAAGCTGTTTTGTGCTAATAAGTGGTTGGGTTTTTATGTTCTGATTTAATGTCGTTTATTTTGTAGATGAGTTCAGTGAAAATGTTGCGGTCACGTCTCAATGGGATCCTTTTCAAGCTGATGTTTGAAGAGCACGTAAACAATATCAAACCTGACATTATGGCAGTTACTCTGGCTTGTGAAGAGCTGAAGAAGAGCGAAAGCTTTAGTAAGCTTTTAGAGTTAGTGCTGTTCCTTGGAAACTACATGAACTCTGGCTCCAGAAACGCACAGTCTCTTGGTTTTAACATCAGTTTTCTTTGCAAGGTAAGATGAAGCTATAAAACTTTTAAGTGCAGATTCATGAAACTCAAAACACATGAGAAAGTATCCGAAACAGGGAAAACCATTCACTCAGTGTAGTTTACTGACTGCACCTCCTTTTTTTTAATCACAGATAAAGAAATACAGAGTAAACATCTCTAGGAGGGTCACCTGCTATAGCTATCTTTCTCACTGCAATGGTGATTTAAGGCAGTTGTTTGACTGTTCTGGCTCTTTCCAGAGTACAAAAGCAGAACAGCGTTTTCAATCTGAGTTTGTTCAACAGTCATCTTGTCAATAGCATAATACAGAGAGCTCTGAAGGGCTTTTACCCAGCCATTCTTCAAGCCGTGTCACAGAAATAAGTATTTGGGATTGAAGGTGGACATTGTCGTCCTAGGTTTGACTTCAGTTGTGGTGGCCACATATGGGATGTGATGAGAACTTAGAATCTATAGCGGTTAGGATTTAATGTGCAGTGGTTGGTTGTTTATGTGGTAAAATGTGTGTAAGGCATTGATCTGAAATTGACCATCTCAGTTTGTAAAGTATTTTTGAAAGTATCTTGAAAATAAAGGGATACAACATTTGTAAATACATACAAAACAAAAATCAAAAGGCATAAATCTTGGAGAGAAATTTTTCAGTTATTTTTTTCTTTGGCCCAATCAGAGGGTCCATGTTTCAAGTCCCTTTTTGGGGCACCATGAGGAAATCTGTTGGCTAACCGAAGGAAGTTTAACCTTGGCAGAAAAGAGTATTTCAAAAACACAGCAAGTCTCATCTGACATATTTTAGTAGAGAAGGGCTCTGCTTGCTGTAGTTTAATATAAAGATATTGCTAACTTCTGGTAAAGTAACAACCATCACCTGAGAAATAATTTCATTCTTTAATAGTTTTTTAAAGAGAGACTAAGTTGAAACAATTTTTTCTTACATCTAGTGCTAGGTTTTCTTTTTGGTAGCAGTTGAATCCAAAGGGAAATTAATGTTTTAAGTACAAAAATTATCTGTTGAGGACGGGGAGGGGAAATGACTGTGCATGAATGGCACTCTAGCATAGCTTAGATTTGAGAAGATATTCTTGCACTTCAGGTGACAGATTTATGAATTGCTGTCAATGCAAATCCCACAGATGTTGACCCAGCTAATGTAGATTGACTTATCCTGCAAATTGTTCTCTACTGAACTGAATAATTGCTCAAGCGTAGCTATCTGTGCTTACAGCTAAAATCCATTTTAAATAACTGAGACAAAAATCTATGACTATTTTATTCATCCTTGCTCTCAAACAAAATCTATTTGTTAACATTTTTTTTTGGTTTCAAGATAGATATTTCTGAGGAAAATGTCCTTTTTTTTTCCCCACTCCCTGTGAGTTTTAGAGAAAATACTTTTAACATTCTGTGTAATGTTAACTGTGCTGTTGCATTTAAGTACGAGGTATTTTTTGTTATAATGTGATGTCTAAAAATAATGACAAAGGCAGTGATAGTTGATAGAACAAAATGGTGGTCTTGCAAAATTCTAGACAAGTAATTGTATCATTAATAGCTCTAGATATTGATTAAACATTGTGAATTATCACTCATAAGTTCCAAACTCAGAACAAGTCACTTAAGCTAATGGAAATATACATAAGTTTCTCCTGACAGAGTGACATGTGCATTATCTACAATTTAAATTTATAGTTATTCAAGTTAAAAGACATTCTCTGCTATGTAAAGCTCTGGTTTTTGTTGCTTTTATGTATTTGTCCTTCTAAGTTGAATTAGATTAGTACAATAATGTGCTTTTGCAATAGCTGTTTTTCTAAAATGGTTTTGTACCTCTACTTATGCTGTAGAAGAGTAACCTTCTACTCCACTGATGTTTAATTTTATAAATAAGAGGTGTTTACATGCTTAGTATTAGCCATATTGATTTTTTTCTTTAATTTTTCTTTAGTTCCGTTGTTTAATAACTTTGAAATTCTGACCACCTATTGTCCACCCAAAATAGTAAGATGGCTTTATTGGCTTTGTGTTGTCAACTAAGAGCACAGCTTGACAGGTCTTTGTTAACTGCTGTTAACACTGTTACTGTTTGTTAACAGTATTATCCTCTGAATATTATTGTTCTGGAAGGACTTCCCCTGTTAGGGAACAGAATTTCTAATCAATCTAGCTAACTGTGAGACCTGTTTGAGGTTTTAGCTGTTCTTTACTGTAGATTGATGTTTTGCCCGAAGTCAAGGATTTAAGTCTCAGAAAAAAGAACCAGAAAACATGTTGGGATAACGGGCATCAAACCACTGGATATTTGATCAGTGATTTTAAAAGTCTTATTGTTTAAGTTTTTAGGTTGTGGTTTTGAGGGTTTTTTCTGTTTTAGATCAGTGATTTAAACTGTCTTTCATGTCAGTGGACTTTGTGTCCGTAATAAAGAGATTTACTTTTTTTTTTTGAGCCAGCTCTCAAGGTAGAACACATGTTGATGTGTACGTTTCTATGTATGGAATACACATAGAGTTGTTTTAATGATGAGATACCCTAATGTGAAGAATTCACTTTTCAGTAAAACCTCATTTTCTAATGGGTTTTTTTCTGTCATCCTTGAACAATCTTAGAATTAATTGTCTAGTAGATGGTAGTACTCATGATCTGAAAAAAAGAAAAGAAAAAAGACAGGTATTGATTTGGAATAAATGTTTGTGTTTTTGTAAAATAAATGTTCTTCAAGTAGAGCTGGTAATGTCATACACAAAAATCTGTTACTGTGTTACAAATTTTAGTAAAACATGCTCAAAAAAATAAAAGAAAATGGGAATTAAAACCTGTCAGGTCATAGCTAAGAAGCTAATACCTGTATAGTAATTGCAAATCCTTAAAAACAGCTGATCTTTCTGGATGTTATATTGCAGTCTATGGTGTTACTGAAGAAAAAAATGATTTGTAAACAACCTTTGGCAGAAGACAGAGAACTTAATTTTGTTCAAATAAGAGAGATCAATATTAGAATTCGTGTGCTGTATCAAGGCTGGCAAGCAGGAGCAGCTACTCTGATGTATGCACTAGAGCATTCATGATTGCCTAAGTGTCAAGTGCTCTGTGAAAATATTAATATGGCAGAAAAAGTAAAGTTCAGGGAGGCTGCTGTAGTAATTCACTAAAGGTAAATCTTTTTACCAGTTGTTGCATTTGATTAACGTGCATGAATGATCCAACTGTTACTGCAGCAGCTACTGTCTCTTGTCAAGGACAGGAGAAGCCTCATAGTTTTATGAAGTTATGCTAGACAGAAATTTAGTTGAAAAAAAAGGAGGTTTGCTTTAAGTGTATGTAGGGTACAGCTTCTGTTCTTTTTGTGGTGAATTAATGTCAGGAGTAACAGCAAGCATCCATTTTAAAGAAGCTTGGGTGGTATTCTAGCTGGATCGATGTGTATTTTATATAATAAATAATATTATGTTACCTCGAAGGACAAATAGTACAAGACCAGCTGTTCATCAAGGTGGAGTATTACCTGACTTGTGTGCATTAATTAATTTTCTACCAACCCCATTTCTGTTAGGTTGGGAAAGATTTCTAGGATATGAAAAGTCATCTAATCTCATAAAAATCAATGGATTTTTTTTTTAATGTAACATTGTAATAAAATGCCACTCTAGTGGTAGTTAAAACATTTTTTTCCTTACGTTGGCTGTCACTTGTAACCCTTGTGCCTGAAACCTTAATCCAGAAGTACCATTGAAAAATATTTTGGAAGTGAGCTATGGTATGATTTGCATGTTTTAAATGCTTACTGAGGTACTACATGTAAAGGGGTTTTTATTTATTTTGTATATTAGTCTTTCATACTTTCCCAGATAATGCATCTGGTAATACTGACCACTGAAGTTGACGTTTGTGTTCAACTGGAAGCTGATTTTGGAAGCCTATACTGATCTGCTAGTTACTTTACTTCTTTTTTACTAAAGGTGTTCTTTCCAAATTCTGTCTCTTGGATAAAGACAGACCACAGATTCAAAACCTGTATTGGAAAATTTTAATATTATAGTGTTAGTGTTGTCTTTAGAAATAAATTAATTTAGAAAACCTTAAGTTGGTAGCATGCATTGTTTATGTTTTGCAGATGCCATGTATGCAGATATTGCTCTGTAAAAGCTTTTATGTTGCAGTGTGTTAACACTAAAAGTTGTAGAAGTAAAGCATTTGAACTCCAAAGGGTGCATTTCATTACCCTTGGTGAGGTTTGTTGGTTTACCAAGTCTCAGGGAACTAGGATGACTTATATAATATGGTTCTGTTTTGAGAATTAAAAGGATGAAAATACAGAGGGCGTAATGTGAAAACATGTAAAAGGCAGGGATTTTTAAGTCTCACAAATTTGTGTTCCAGTACATATATTTATTAGACAGGAAGCAAAATCCTTTTTTAACCTGTTTTGTTTCTTGTTGAACACTCTTAGGTCAATAGCAAGCAAATGCTGGCTGCTTTTAAAGACATAACCCTTTGTACAGTCCACCTTTTCCTTTGCAAAGGGGTATCTTTTCCACTGGCTTATGACCAGATGTGCCTACAGTCGTGAGGCTGGAACTCTCAATAAGATTGTGAAATGGATGTAATTTCTCATTTTTGTTTCTCTACGCACCCATAATACCACTTGGATTTTAAAACCCATAGAGTATTTCATTGAAGTATATGTTTCTAATGCAGTCGTCTGTTCAGATGTATTTAAGAGCCACCATATTTAATAAAAAAAAGTTGTAATCACTGTTTACTGTAAATCTCAACTGCCGTTGTCATCTGTGAAAGTACAGAGTAAAAGTGCATGGAATGAAAAACAGAGGGGGGAAAAATGTTTATCCTCCCTCCCACCCCCCATGTTTTGCTCTTGGTGTGTTAACTGAAATAAGACATTTATTTAGTTGAAAAGACCTTGACAAAGCTTCATCTGCCTGGTTTTTATTTTTTTAATTAGTAGCTTTTTCATGAGAAACTAGATACTTCATCTTGATTTCCTGGTTAATAGCCTTTTAATACAACAGAGGCTGTAAGTGTGTTTTGTTTGTAAGTCTAGCCTCTTTTTAACTTGCCCTTTGCCAGACCTTTTACTTATAAAAGGACAATTTAGCTTTATGATGAAGGGCAATCATAGTATTGTAAATATGATATTAGTGTTGGTGACAAAGCATGTTCCTGGTGTAATCTGAAGGCAAAACAATTTTGTCCATTTGGAAAAAAAAATGCTTATCCACTTGATGATGTCAGAGAGATCAAAGATGGCAAATCCCACAGTTCTTGTTCACAGACAAATTGAAATGCAGTTTCTTTTTACCATGCAGATGTTGAGCCACTAAATCTATGATTTTTTTTCAAGTTGGAAAAACTTCTATGTATGTAACACATTAAAACCTTTTAACTGCATACCATTACTGAGCGTTGTTTAGCCCTTAATCACTGAATCGGTATGAATTAAATTGCATTCTTAATTGCCTAAATACCTTATATTTTTAAAAGCCTGTTTTTCGTCTGCACTCATTTGTTCTTAACAGGGTAATCCCTAAAGCTGAAAGGCCTGTATTAAATTGAACATCGATGGCAAGCCTGTCATGAGGATTATAGAATTAGAACTTGTAGTGATTTAGAGAATGAGAAAACAAATAGGAGATTTTACACACACATTTATGTATTCTCCTTAAATCCTTAATTTCATTTGTTGTGTATGTTGTAGTTTACTTCTGTGTAAGAACTGTGCTAAATGTTTTAGTAAAATAGGGTTAAAAAAAAATCTTTACAGCTATACTTGTAATACTGATTCTTTATAAAAAGTGAAGTATGCTCATCTTGAGAGCTCTTATGTTACGGCTGTTTGCTCTGTTGCTGTTGTACGTAAGGTGTAATCTCTAATTCCAATGAATCTTCAGTCTACTCATACATTAATTCTTTATATCTGCATAAAAATGGAGAAACTAAATTTAGACTTAAATACGTTTTCACATTCTCTTAAATTCATGATGTTCCTTTGCATACACATTCACTCTGCCATGGGATTACCCACGAGTATCAAAGAGTACTTGGAAATTTGCTTCTAGCCCTGTATTTTAACAATTATTTCAGAACTATTTTTTAAAATAATAAACTGATTCTAGGAGTTAAAACATTAAGGTTAATGGGAACGGAGGGTCTTACCACCTTCAAGAAGACCTCTTTATTTCAGACCACTAAGAATTGCCTCTGCAGTTGAAAGGACAGTGAAAACTTGCAATTACCAATTGCTTCCCGTTGCGGGCGGTTTTCGTGCAGCTTTTCATAAATAAACCTGAACGTACTGAGTTTCCTTTACTGGCAGTTAGGATTACTTTGGCTTTTCTGTTGTCATTTTGTATTCCAGTAGGGTGGGATGCATTTATTTCATGAGTCTGTACAGAATTTGTCTAAATGTCTTTAGGATGAAGCAGTACGCTTTAGCTTTTGCTTCAATAAAAAATTGTGGATTTACGGCAGGGAGTTTCTTCAACTTGGTTGGTAAAAGACCAAATTCTGACTTTTAGTATGCTGTCCAGCTGTGCAGCATTTCAAAGAGGTTCCTTTCGCAGTCAGGCAGTGGGGGGCATTGAAGGAATGAACTATATTCTGTTCTGTTTAATCTCTATTCACAGCTATTTTTTTAATCACAGTGAACATTCTGAACTGGCATGGCTAAAATCACAGAGCTTTATGGACTATCTTCAGGTTTTTTTTCTCAGCATAATTAATTATTATTTAAAAATACAGCATAAGGATAGATTCCCTTTGTAGTACTAAATTATAAAGGATTGCAGAAATTTCATTTTTCCAGAATTTGTTTCATTTGCAGGCAACCAATGTAGGCAACTTTTTTGGTTACAAGTTTACATCTATAATATTCACTTTATATAAGCATCTTATGAAAAAAAAGGTGATTTTTTTCTTGTTTTTTTTTTTCCTTTGTTCACTTTTTAGATTCGAGATACTAAATCATCAGATCAGAAAACAACCCTGTTGCATTTTCTGGCAGAAATCTGTGAGGAGAATTACCGTGACATCTTAAAATTTCCAGATGAATTGCAGCATGTTGAGAGTGCAAGTAAAGGTAAGCAAATATATAAACACCTGAAGGTAATGTCTTTATGTTGTGACAGTATATAACTCACAACATTTCATTTTAGGTTGTAGGATTACGTAACCTTTAAGCACTGATAATCCACTTGGATTTTGCTTTTCTGGTATTTATTGACCTGAGAAAAAGAGAGGAGGGGTAAAACAGTAATAAAGTCACTTCTTCTGAAGTAGGTTGTGGAAATAATACAGCATATTTCAGTGAAGTACTTAAAAATCATGTATCAGAAGTTGTGTAAGCAGGGTAGTGAAGTAATGCAGATGTTTAGTTTACCATGAAGTCTTTGAAGTCTTGTTCCTTGAGAGTGAAGAACTGTGTGTGCCTGTGCCTCTTTGCACTGTATGTTTCTCATTTTAACACTTGATGTAACACCTGAATGGAGAATAACAAATAAGCTTCCTCAAGTTCCCAGACTATTTATGAAATAATAGTTTAATTATACTATACAGTCAACGATTAATAGTGATTTTATTCTTGGTTAGTCAGCAGTATAGCCTGGTGAATCTAATAGAAATCTGAATTCAGTTGATGTTGGGTATCTTTTTGTGTGAAATACACTGTGCTGCTTTGCACCCCCAGCTATGGAAAGTGAAGTCTGTGACAGTGGCTGATCAAGATATTCCAAGCTGTTTCATTTTGACTGGGCACACTTAAAGATTTCTTAAGTTTCTCCTGTGGCTAACACTTTACCTTGCAGGTTTAAGGTTTTTATGGTTTGATTTAAAGCCTCTGATGTTCAGCAAGTTTGCTTGGGGAATTAAACCGTAAGAGTTAGTAAAATTTAGTTCAGCTATAGCATCCAAAATAGAGAAAGCATACTAATGGGAGCCAAGTCACTCATCATCCTGATCCTTAGAATATGTATGGAAAAGCTTTTATTCCAGTTAAATTTGTCTAATTCTGTAAGATGAAAGCTCATTGTTTCCCATAAACAGCGCTGACTTCTTACCAGAAGCATGAATTATAGTTCCATTTTCATGGCCAAACCTTCCCTTCAGGCTTTCTTTGCTCTCTGTAACAAAGCACATTTTTGGCAAAATAAACATGATTTTTGCAACTTGCTTCAACTATTCCCGTGGTACTTTTTGGATTTTGTGTAACTTATGTTCATCCACTCTGTCACGTGCCATCACTTCTGCTGTGTAGGTAGTTAACATGGTTTGTGTGGATGAGAAGATTGTCAAGTCCTGTTTATTGTTTGGTGGCTTACAAACCAGTGGTTCCAGGTTAATGTTTCCTGTAGGAGGCTTCAGTTGGAATAATTTGCTACAAGTATGAGAGCACTGACATCCCCTAGTTATGTATAAAATAGAAGTAAATCTACCAGCAAATGTTATCTCTGTATGAACTTGAAGGAAATAAGAGCAAAACAGGTGACCTCTTTTCTTGAGATCTATGCCGCTTACTTTTTAGGCAGAAGGCAACCCAGTAGTTTGAACTACACATAAAATTCCAAATGCAAGACTTCCATGTTCAACTTTTTTCAATCTTGGGTGCATTTTCTCTTTGCATTTCCACAGAAATAAAAAGAAAGTCTTGCTTTGCTTTGATTTTCACATAAGAATAAAGAACCATCATCTGAACAACGGATGAATGATTCTTTTTTTAACAAATAGCAGATAAAGCATAAAACTGGATTTTAATATGGAAAGGTCAATGAGATTAGATGAACTGCCCATGCATGTAGTAAAATCTTCAATAATCTGATATTAGGTATTACAAAATATTTGATCTTTTTAAACATGGGAGATCAACTTACAGGTTTATTAAAAGCAAAAATAATTTAGGAAACAGTTTTATTCTGGAAAGTATAAGCAAAGGTCAAACTGATTATCAAGAGAAGATTGTAAAATCATTCCTTCCCATATGAAACAAACTGTATGAAAAGAAAACCAATTAAAAAAAAGTAAATCACAAGATTGTGACAAACTGGATTATGTGATTGCAGTGATATTCATTTACCTTACCTCTCTTGTTCCCCTACAGCTGAAACGATGCAAAGCCTTTAATCATATTTCTATCTTGTTCACTTGTTATTCCAGTTGCTGCTTTTCATGGTGTTTGCTCTTACCATCTTATAATCTGGGATTTTATTAAACACCTGACAATTTCTCATCACTTTCTGCAAGTTCAGTCAACCAAAAACTTCACAACAAAAACAAGAGATACCTTCCACAAGTCAGATAACAAGTCTGGAATTTCTAGACAAAGTTATATTGTTAAAAGTATAATTTGAAATTCCTTTAAAAAGATACATATTTTTTGACCTGAAACTCCCGATTGTCAAGCCTCCCAGAAATCATAAAATGTATAACAAAATTAAGAGGAAAAACATTGCCCATATATTTTATAATAACTTAATTTTGGATTTTTAAGAGCAACAGTTATATATCACAGTTCATGGTTTAAACATCATGCCTGTATTTAAAATAAAAGTAGCTGTTTCTTTTTCAGTCGAACATTGTGTCCTGCTCCTCTTAAGTTTAACAATTCTTGACCTGCTTGTTACTTGCTTTGTTTGTCAAGTGTGGGAGTGACTAGGCTGTGTTGGGCCAAATGACTGAGCTTGTGTTGTCCCACTGGCAGTTACTTCAGAAACAGGTGGACAGAGAATGTTGTCTGTGCTTGGCCATGTGCTCTCCTGGCATGCTGGACAAGGGGAAGTGATACCTCCTGTGTATAGATGGGGTATGGATTTTGAGGTTAGCTGAGCAGTTACGTAGGACTCCCAAGAAGAGCTAAACTCCAAGTGAAGTGAAGGACTGAGCTTAGCTGTGAACACAGTATAGATAATAAACTCTCTTTCAGAAATAATGAGTGTTCTTCCCAGTGCTTAACATACAGAATTCTGTGCCTCATATGAAGGTTTAGCAATTTATAATTCTTTTCCATTATTGTTAAAATAAACAGAGCATTCTGAGTAAAATCAAGTGAAAGATGCCTTAGGGGAGGTGAATTATGTCTTTGTAGTAGATTAGAAAGTACTAATAACAGGAGCACAGATTTCTCTCTCACATCCACACAAAAACTTTGTCTTTAATTTGCAAGCATATGGTTCTGACAGTTGAGCCATCTCTCTAGAAAGGACATAAGCAATCAAGCACCATGGATTGCAAATCTTTATATACTTAGTATATTATTAAAATACTGTAAAAATATTTTCAAATTCTGTACAGGTACTTCACTGCGACTTAATGCCATAATTTCAGAGAGGGGAAAATATTTTAAAACATTCTGTGCCATTGTTGCTTTAAAGAACAGCAATTTAAAACATGCTCATAAGTAGTAGTCATTTTTCTGTCAAACAAAAGTTTTATAGTTTGTTGCAGTAGATGAAACTGGGTTTTTACAAAGAGTTCTGCAGTGTTTTCCACCTTGTGCAGTTGGAATTGCTGGAACAGATTTTGCCCAATCTGGCACATTAGTGGATATAAAATAGACAATGCCTTCTGGCGTGAGAAATTTAATGCCTGCATCTGTGACTTTTTTCCCATAATAGAATCTGAAGTTGGCATTTTGCATCATAATCAAAAGTCAATTTTGCACTGTATTATGACTTCTATCATTCTTTTCATTCACATAAACTCCAATATTGAAATGTCAGAAACTCTCCCAGTGTGTTTTCCTGAGTATAGTAAATACACAGTTAGGTACATCAAATACTAGGGGACTTTTTTCTCTAGTAACACTCTGTACTTGCATATAGCTTTGCCATATTGGTGGCAGCTTATGCATCACCTCATTAAAATGTTTTCAGCATTCTTCTTCATTGACAAGCATCAGTGAGGAAGACAGGGAAACAAAAGCTTCACCAACAGTTTTTGTGTTTTAGTTCCAACATGCAGTATCTTAGAGATTCTGTTGGAGACTCAGTAGGATTCTGAATTGGCTTACACTCTGCATAATTGCTTACTAAATTTTCACAGTCTGTAAAGATTTTGAGGTTTTATTTAATTGCTATCTTCTAAAATGTGATAAATGGTATGCAAAATTGTTGTAGTTCTGAATTCTGAAGCTATATTTTGAAGCTACAATTTGGATTCTACATGAAACAAAGTTATTTTGTATGGCATACATTCTAAGAATCGACTTCTCTCCCTGAAGTGTAAATACCAAGGGCAAAATTGAAGAATAGTTTAAATTGCTCTCACGGGCTGTTAAGAAATTAAAGCGTTTAAGAATTTCTGACTGTGGTTAAACCAATTCAGATTTGAAGACTGCTTTAAATGACTTCTCAAATTATGTAATCCATTTAGAATTCCTTAATACCAGCCGCACGAGAGGGGAAAGCTACAAAGCAGCACCTACTTTTTTTTTCAAAATTAAATTTTTATTCTCCTTATCTGTTCTTTCATTGAGGTAATAAATGTTATACCCCTGGAAGCATGGCTTGCACTTGAGTTGAGAGCCTGAAGGGTGGTCTGTTGGATGAATTTGCTCAACACCTTTTAGTAACAGGTTATGTTAAAAAGCTTTGCTCCTTCTCTTTTTGTGTCTTCCCTGCTTTCTGCAGTTTCTGCACATGTGCACCACTGTATATGGTGCCATAGCTGCTTCACCAGGAGTTCCAGCATGTGAATACCAGTTTGGTGTAGAAATAAACACAGCAGAATTTAGCATGTTCAGTTAACACTTTGGAATCTGGATGTAGTGAGAAGAACATAAACATATAAGTCCAGTGGCTTCCTTTCCTCAATTACAATTTGCCTGACAATTTACCCGAAGTGTTGCTTCAGTTTGATAATTCCTAATAGATACTGATTTTGTAATTACAAGCTCTATTTTCAAAATCAACTTAACTTGTGAGAGCTTGAAAGACATTTGTAATTAACATCAAAGGTGAGTTTCTGGAGTGCTTTGGAGGAGGTAACAATATTGCTAGAAGAATGCTACTGGACAAATGTTCTTCTCACTGATCACCTCAAATACTTGCAGTTATGTTTCTGAAGTTGGGACATGTTTTCTACAAGATGTTTGTTTGTAATAAGAAAAGTGAGTTTGCATTCAACTGATAAAGTTGATATTCCACAATGTACTATTTTTTGCAGTTTACTCAGTGACGTAAGCATGAGAAGTTAGGTGAAAAGGCTAGTATTGACAAAGGGGTCAGAGAAAGTAGGAGGCTGGCACACAGAACTTATGACAGTCACGAAAATAAGAATAACAGTTGTCAGGATTCGACCAAAAGGAATCTTAATGGGCTCAGATTTTTTTTTCTGGTCTTTTGCTGTTAATTAATTTGACCTTGAGAAGTAAACAATTTTGAGTCAGTAATGACTTGGATAATGTGACCTGTCCAAAGCAAGCAAGAGAGTTCATGTTCCAATATATCATTTAGGAGATGTATGATTTTGTACTGTGCTGTGCTTTGGAAAGGAGTTTTAACAACTGGTTTATGTCCGTAGTGATAGTGTAAAGGCATTTTGGGCTCCTGAGGCACTGTTTGTCTTTTATAATTGACTCTTAATGTCTCAATAAGTTGTGTTATGAGCTTCAGAATTATTCTTTTATTCTTAAAACATGAACAGAGACAAGCAAAATCATTCCATAAACCAGAGTACAGTTCTGTACATATGTTGATATTAAACATAAGCTAGCCACTGAAATTTCTCTTTTTGGTCTGTGGATATATTGAGTGTTTCAGGATCATGAGCAGTGTGAATTCTGCAGCTCCAGAGGAGAGAAGACAACATGCTGCTTATGACAATTCTCATTTTAGGCCTAACAGGCAATGTTGGTTGGTTTGTTGTTGGCTTTTTTTTTAATCTCCCACTATCTCACTTGTCAAGGCAAGCTTGTTAATGGCATTTGCACTTCCGTGCGTGTAATATTTAGATGAAATTTCCTCACTTTAGATGGCTGATATTGTTATTCTGAGAAGCTGAAAATCTGTTCATAGTTTGTAGTTTGTAACCAAAATTTGTTTTTTATAATTTTTTAGCTTGTGTGGTACAGTTTTTTCCAGATGTGTTTAAAAATCTGTCATCCCTTTCTTAAACTGTATCAGCTATATCTGCTTTCTTTCTGTATTAAGACATGAAAATGTCGCATACATTTGTAAGCATTTGATGGGGATGATTTTAGGTCTTGATCTCAGTTCAGGTATTTTTTGGATAAGGATAAGTCTCCTTGCTTTCTTTCTATAGCTGGAGAAAAATATTGAAATCTAGAGCTTCTGCACATACATGCCTTATTAAACATAATCTCCAACTGAAAGATAATTAGTGTCTTAAATGGAATCTCTCATTAAACTCTAAAGGCAAGAGCTACTTGGAGCTGGACTTGTTACAAAGTGCTCTTACCTTAAAACTGTGGTTCACCTCAGCTTGCAAATGGACAGAACAATAGAATCAATGCACAACGGCTTTATATTGGTTAATTAGGATAATGATTTTACTGTAGATGTCTGAAATGATACAGCATGGCTATGTCATTGCCTCCCTTTACCATTCTGTATCAATGTTGTGATAAGGCAACTAAAATGCAGAGACCCTGCTAGTGAATGAAAACCTAGCATGCAGATTGGAAATACAAATGCACATCTATGTGTGAAATGTATCTGTTAAAAAATTGTATTTTAAAGCTTTTGGAAATTACATGTTTTCATTTACAGTACCTTGTCATAATATATAAACAAAACATTACTATTTGGACAGAGTTGGTGTTTTTCCTCAACTTCAAAAGATTCAGAAAAGTCTGTGGAAGATGTACAGGAAAAAAGTGTATTATGTGTGATGTATTGACTGTTAAGCATAAGTAGTGTCAGAATGTTTACCCTTGTTTGCAAGAAGAGGATGATGATGTGCCCTAGTTAGGATACTCTTGGATTTTTCCCTTTGATCCCAAGGTGTTTAAACCTCCACTCATAAGCATTTCTAAAACTGCTTTTGAGCCTATGAACTTTTTTTTTTGCCAAATTTGGGATTCTGCTTTGAAATTTAGGCATTTATTGGCCTGAGAATGTGCTTTTCAATAGTTTTCTGGAAAGAGGAGTGTGTGCTTGTAGCAGGCTTGATTGGATGTAACCTTAAGAGTTTGTCTGATGCCACCTGTCTTGACTGTTCATCTAGTTTCTTCTTCAGAACTTCGAATGTTTGAGTTCGGTTTCCCGTTTTTCATGGGAAAAATATTTCAATGTAGAGTTATTTTTACTGTTGAAGTTTGTTCTAGGTCTATCACACTAGCATGTAGTGAAGATCTGGCTTCTGATACAGGAAATAATGAATGTGGTATCTACTCCCTCCTACCCTCCCTCTACTATTCAGGAGGAATTATGACCAAAGCTGTATGTGTACCACGAGTCATTCTTCCCATGCTGGATTTACCTTGTTAGCACACTGGTTCATCTCTGTAGCAAAGTGCAACAACCCGTTTGATCCTAGTTTGAATGTCTACTGTCTGTAGACAGTCTAGCTGTGTTACAAAAGATTTGTACTATGAATAGTGACATGCTGATTACTTGACAAATAACCTGTTAAGGAAGCTGTGCTGATTTCAAATCTGGAAACAGTTCAGCCACAAAGCTTCAAGTATGGGTTGTTTTTCATGATTTGGGCATATTGTGGTATGTATCACAGATAGACATACATGTCTGTGTAGGTTTGTATACACACAGGTGCTTATGCATACATGCCTGTGAGATATATGTATCATGATACAACTGTCTCACACTAAACTCACAGTAAAAACAAATACATAAACATATACATATGTATGTATACCCATGAGATGTATCTGTCACAGTAGATGTGCATATACACACTCAGAACACACAAGCACGCTCCGAGATGCACACACTGTGGTGCTCACAATCCTCAAGCAGGCTGCAGCAGCACTGCTAGCCTAACTCCAAGAGAACATTAATTCTCTTAATAAATATAAACTTACTTAGTGGTGTGAATTGAGTAATCAATGGTCGTAATTCCTGCAGATTGCTACTTGCTCACCCATTTCCCCTTAAACTGTTTTTCAGACGTCTGTGAAAGGCTACTTCCATCTGCCCTCAGGCAGTAAGAAATAAACAATGATTAGTATCCTCTGAATGGAGCTGTGGCCCAAAACCACTCTAGACTTACAAACCCACTAGTTCACTTGCTTCATTTAGACTTGCCTTGGCTTACTGAAGTCATTGCTGTCATGGGCTCCTCTCACTTTGGAGTTTTTACTACACATGGGCATGGCCATCCCTCATTTGCACCATGATCAGAGACCCTTTGAATTAATGATGCAAGAGACACTGCATCCTAGTCAAAAGGTGTCATTTCACCTCTTGTTATAGGGGAAGACACTTAGTACCAAAGGACAGACTAATCTTTTCCAAAATAAGATTGTATTAGGCTATTACTTTATTACTGTATATATAAAATGCTTAGTGTGACTGTGGGGACTAGCTAGCATTTGACATTAACATGAAATTAACTGCTTGTAGCATTTTTCTAGGGCTTAAGTGGTCTACCAGATATTCACAAAGCCTTCCTTAGCGTGCAGCCTGTGCAACTGCTGTCTGCAAAATAAGTGGATGGGATTTTTTTTTTCTTCCACAGAGCAGGAATTAATGCAGTGAAAATATTTAAGTGAAGAAAAAAAAATGGCATTGTGCATTCTCTTCAATGACTGTGGGTTGCCAATGATAAATAATAATAGACAAAATAATCTTTTAATCAGTTGTAGATTTAATGATGCTTGATTAACTGAGGTACATTCAGCACAGAGAGAATATTGGAAAATCAAGGTGCTTATATTAGTCTTCCACTGACATGAAAGAGAGTCTGGTGATATATTAATATACATAACTTCATTTTCACCTTGTTTATATTAATCCTATATGTTAATAGTAATGCTCTGGGATAATGGTTTAGTTGAAACGTACATGTTTAATTTCTGCTATTGGATTTTTCCTATGTTTCATAAATCCCTTTAGTTATAGTGGTTTGAGGTACAGATGTTAAAGATGCTGTATTTCTTGCAATCTTACAGTTGCAGCAGCTAGGCTAGTACAGGGAAATGTCCAGGCTTCTTGCAGGCTGCTTCCTTTTTTTGGGTGGGACTGCTCGTTCTAGAGTGCTTGGGCATTATGGAGGGGTTTTTTTCTAATTGTTCCTGATGTTTGTTTTTTCTTCTTTTTCCTGTTTTTTAGTATTTGCCTCATTTTTCCTATCTTGGTATCAGATATTTGTCCATTGCCTTTAGTTGTTTTCTTTCTCCTGCTGCAATATTAAATAGAACAGTATTGTAGAATCATGGAATGGAACCTAATGGAGTAACATTAAATTGAATATTTTTGTAATTACTGTGACAGAGGGGCCTTCCCATTAATGGTTCTTGAGCAGTGCTTGAGTGCCTCTGAAGACCAAATTCCACTTTTCATGTACATTTTGAGAGTAGTCCTATTAGGATGTGTAATTTCCATGTGAAGTGATGGGCAAATTGAAGGTGCACAAGCCTTTGCCTTGCCATTGCCATCTTTGAGGCATTTATCTTCCAGCAGAGTTTATGCTTTCATAAGTTAAAACCTCGAAAGACATAAGAAATTAACATTTTTCTCTGAAAGAGTAAGAGGTATTCATGCTGCCTCCTCTTCACATTACTTCAGTAGTAAATTTTCTAATAAATCAGTTTTATGGGAGGAAATGCAGGTATTTTATTGTAATGGATATGTTTCCTGTTACATGGTCTTTTTAAGCTAGTCTTGTAGAACAACAGCTTCACAAATTATTTGAACAGAAACTTGTACATTTACCTGGAGTAGGAAAAAAGTGAATGAAAATGAATGTTCTGCAATACTTTTTGATAGTTTGGTGGGAATGTAGAAGTTAATTGTGGGAAACAGCTTCTGAATACAGTCTTCTGGCTTGGCTAGAGTTCCTTCGGACTTTCTGTCAGTATGCACCCAGTCTAAACTGTTTTCTGAGCTTAGCTTTATAAAACAGTTACTGCAAATGCTTTTCTTGCATTTTAATCACAGAGGTTAAGATTTCATATTTGTCATTGCTTGCTGAATTTCTTTGCACTTTTGAATTTCGGACAAAAATAACTACTCTTGCTATTCAGTCATGCATTTAAATATTTTCAAATTGCTGAAAACCGTTACATTTTGAATGTTACGTTGCCTATTTACTTACCAGCTGCTATTCTTTTTACCCACAAAATTACCATTTGCATCCTCCTAATTTCTTTTTCACTTCTGGCATTTTATTTCAGTGCTGCTTGTCTCCCTATCCAACTACATAACAGCCTATAAAAATGCTATAGTAGCCCAAGCAAAAATGTGTGCTCCTTTTCTGACAATAATATCAAGTGATTAAACTAATGCATCCATAACCTAAAAGCTTTGATAATGTTTATTCCTCAGACTGCTTTAGTGGTTCATTTCAAGGTTAACTCTTGCATGTGAAGTTAATAGCTACAAGGATGCTGTGGTCAGTGTAGATTTGGGTTTTTTTCCCCAAAGTTCAATTAAGCTTAAGAAAAGCTGTTGCACTATTTTAAGATGATGTGATTAGAAGTTCCTTTGGTACCTGGTATAAAATGGATAAAGCTGGAAATTAAGTCAGGTTTATGTCTGTGTTGAAGATAGCTGTATGTATGTATTTGAACATGCTTATGAATAGTAAAGTCAGTGGTATTATGGCTGATACGAGTCAATACTTAGAAAGAAGATAGGAAGCTGTTCCCAGAACAGAAATAATACTTATTGACAAGATTTTTATTTCCTATATATTGTTTTTCAAACTATCCTGAATCAAATGCCTGCTACTATTTAACATCACATAGTTCACAGCACAATTTCTTAAATTACAAGGGAACAGAAAAATAAATAGTTTTTAAAAAAGTGTGTGCAACTTTTGAACAAATGGCTTACTGTCAAAAAAAAAGCAAAAACCTGTCTTAAAAAAAAAAGTCATGCACTTATCTTGACTACACAAAGAATCCTTGGATTAGCTGGGAAGGAAATCTACATTTACCTTTGAGCAACTGCCTGCAGTCAATAAAGAACATTGACTTGTCCAATCCCTGAAGAGCAGATAACATACTGGATGTTCTCATCTCTGATTCCACGTATCAACAGTTGTTTGTGGCATTGGCTGTTTAAGAACTGACCAGGATTATATGCACTGTCACTAAAGAGTAAGGAGTTTGTAGAGTGTAAATTGCCTCTGAAACAGGGTATCCCTGAAATACTCTGTGCTCAGTTTAGAGGAAGGATGTAAAAATGGTGCAAATGTTACAGTGCTACTTGGGGAAAGGTGGTGTTGAGATAGACTTCCTGGTCTTGAAGGCCTGTACTTGTAAAATATGCAAGAGGAGACTGAGAACAGAATATAGAATTTGGTTCTAAAAATGCATCTTTAGATTAAGAGGAAGGCCTTGTCAAACTGCTGTTTATGATGGAGAATGAGAAGCAGACTTATGTTGTAAAACTCAATATTATACTTTCAGTTTATTTTACTGTTACAATTTGACCAGAAGCTTCTTTGTAGAGAAGACTCTAGTCACTTTTCATCTCGTTCTGGAATTTCTTTGTGGTATGGTATCACCTCACCTTCAAAATTGTAATGTCATAAGTTCCAATGGAGGTTTCTCTCATGATGTATCAATTAGTGTTGTTTAATACAAATTACAGTAATAGTGGCTTCCATTAGACTCACGTATGATAGTGTTTCTTTAGAGTAGCCTCTCTCTTTTGGTACTGTACTGTCCTTTTTAAAATTATCAGTAGCTTTTATTATTCAAATGTACCTTTGATGTGACAGAGGGTTTCATAGATGTTGGTTTCTAGAAATCAGTTTTAATTTCAATAAAAGAAAAATATTTCATCTTTTCTTTGTGTCTATTCCTTAAATCATTTCTGTGAGTATGTGCATTAATAAGATCATTCATTTAACCAAGTACATGCATTAATAAGGTAAAATCTCTTTGAACTTTAGTTACTTTTTACTCTTTGAATTAGATGTAAAAGAATGAAATATTAGAATTTTTACCAATAAATTCAAATAGAAATTGAATAATTTGAGCTAATGGTAGAATTAAGTGGTGACATTTCAACATAAAACATGATGATTTGGTATATTACATTAGATATTTTCACTTAATTTTTATGAAGAGTAGAATTTTTATGAGCAGTAATTCATAAAAATGTGATTCCACTTAATGGAATAATTCTCCTTTAAGACTATTTATACTGCCATTGTTTTTTTCCCTTCTGATACCCTTTCTGGAATCTGGAAGCTTTTTACTCATTGTCTTTTTTTTTTCCCCCTCTCTTTAGTTTCAGCCCAGACTCTCAAGAGCAACCTTGATTCCATGAACAGTCAGATCCAGCGCCTAGAAAATGACATTAACAATTTCCCTAAAACAGAAGATGAACATGATAAGTTTGTAGAAAAGATGAGCATATCCTTTTTGCATGTTGTCATTCCTGATGTGAACATTCTGATTGTCTGGTGAAGTATTTACAGCACTTGGAATTGAGTTTTAAGTCTCTTCTTCCATACTTTTATTAACAGAGAAAAGCGTAAAAGAACATGCTAAAAAACATACAAGTATAACTTAAAGCATTAATAATCAGACTTCCAAGGGGAAAAGCTGATAGCTTTCTTGAAGGTAATAGTTATAGTGACCAGTCATAAAGATAGTTGGGTGGGTTTTTCTTCTCTTAAAGAAATAGTATTTATTGATAATTGTTGAATCCTTTCAGTCTAGAAATTTCTAGACAGAAATTCACAGGAAGATATTTAATATCTTCTCTATATGGATTTATTACAAGTTTCTGACAAGACTGCAGAAAAGCAGCTTAAGGGAGACAACTCATGATTAAGGGGAAAATTGTTTCTTGTTACTTATGTGTTCTCTTCCGTGTTGTTTTATTTGCAAGGCTAGAAGACCTACCTAGTAGTCACATTTATCAGTTCTGCTATTAAAAAAAACACCACTTGTTATTTTCCTGAGATACATTCACATAAGAAATGTTATACTCTAGCCTTTTAATTGTCCTTTGCCTTCTCATTGTGTGTGGAGACTGAATACTGTCAAGCAAGCCCTGGTTTTGCTCATAAATGAAACCAACATATTGAAATGCACCTTTTGCAGCCATGCTTTCTTGTTAAGCTTGACAGCTTTGTTTTACAGGTTATATACAGTATTTTTCAGTTGTGTTGAGGAAGTGCTTTGCCATTTGTTGTTTTGCTACCTAGGTACTTAATGTATTTGTAAGGATGTTTTGCATCACTCGAGTGATTTGGTGAGAAAAAAAGAGCCAAGTAGGTAATGTTTACCTTTTTCTGAGTTTATTAAAGAAAAAAGCTAATGTGACAATGCAAAACACTTTAAAAAAAAAACAAACCAACCCTAATCTTTGTTTTTTTAATACAGGGGAAAAACATGAGGATTCTATGAAATTTTCAAAAACTAATTGTTAAAATTTTCCTGGGCAGCCTTGCTTCAGTGCACGTCCATTGATGTCAGAGCTAGATTACCAATTCCTGGTAATTAGAGCAGGCACCCTGAACTTGAGATGTCTGACAACTTTTGTTTATACTAGTGGATTTGGTGGCTTGACAAAATAGATAAGACTGTAAGAAATGAACTGATTCTGCCTAAGGATTTATGTTTTCATAATTAATAGATGACCTGATAGAGGGTGTTTTTCTTTTTTAGAAAGTCATCTCCATTTGTGTCAAGTGATCAAACTTCTTTGTGCTTATCATTGAATATTTTTAAATTTTCTACACGCCTGTATTTTTTTCTTTTAGACTGAAGAATAAATATTAAAGGGGGGGGGGAAATTGCATCTTAGTCTTCAGTATGTATTTCTGTTACTTCTGTCAGATTGTTGAAGAATTGTTGCTGGTAATGCATACTGAGATTAGGAAGTTAGAGAGTTTCAGGGTAAACATCTCTGATGTGTCTGAACATAAATAATCTCTCAGTCTAGAGTTTTAGGATGCAGGAATTATACTGTAATTTAAGGCATGGTTTCTTTTTCCCATTCCTGCTAATAAACAAAGCTGCTTACTGGTAATTGGGGTGAGATTTTCTTCAGAGAATGTGAAGGGAATATTCTTTGCTATCACACTAAGGTAGGACATAAATTACAATTACAATTAAAATACCACTCATAATATTAATCCGTCATAACAATATGAATTAATACTCATAATATAGAAGCAAATGCTATGAAAGAAATATATTTGACAAATAAGGCAAGGTTTTGGTACTGTGAATGACATCTGAATAGAAATTCTACTTACATTTTCATCTAGGATGTGTTTTTCTTAACCTGTTTCTAAGCAGGCTAATTTGTGATGTCACTTAGTTTTTTATTTAGCTCATACAGTTGTTCATCTCTGTGCATACTACTTGATGTAGCTCTTGAGTGCTTAAAAATAATTTAAAAACTACTTACAGGAAGAGTAGTATGTAACTATTGCACAACCTGTTTAAAATATTGCACTATATAATGCAGAAGTAATTTTTTCAGGTAAATATAACCCATAGATTTAAAAACTTTAGTTAAAGCTGTTAAAATTAAGGTATTTTTTTACTGCAGTCTGCTAAATTGATACATATCTAATGGTTGCTTTAAAACTTTTTTTACTTTAGAAACTGAGGAAAATGGGTTAATGTTTGCTGAATAGTGTATATTTAAAGTAAGACTACAGGCAACTAAATGGAATGGTTTGATAACAAGCACATTCAGTTTTGTCACTTCAGAGCTGCACAGATATTCATGTGAATTTTTTTCTACTTGTCAGTGTGACTTGCTGCTTAAGGATGTCTGATTTTTGCCGTTTATGATTGTAAGGTTCAATGAATAAAAAAACCCCTCAGATTATGTAGCCATAGGTTGATTGCCATCTTCCATAAGCAATTAATAACTAAGATACAGTTTGATCAGGTTTCAAGCTTAATGGAACAGTCTCAGCGAATCATGCCACTAGCAACTTTGTATCTCAGGTTTTTAACTAAGAGCAGATATTTTATGACCGTACATAATCTTGACTTCAAAAATTCAACTAGTATTAGTTCTGCTGTGTCTTTATTAGATGGTACCAGTGATTTTTCTCTCAAATATGCATCATGATACTGGTTTGACTCCTCTTGGTTTCAGTTTGTGACACTTCAAAAACTGTTGAAGTCTTTTGGGACCTGTTTGTTAGTAGATACATTTTCCTCCACGTGGGAATTTTTGTATTGTGATCAGGTTAATTAACTATATCTGCGTTAGCAAAGTAGATTAATCTTCTTCAGTTTAGGACTCTTTCCCAGTCTTTACTGGTATTTTTTTAATATGCATTTGAAATACTGATTCCAGTTAAATACAGTATTTCAATACTTTTGTAGCTTCATGGGCAGGAAGAGTAAAACAATATAATGTTATTTATCTCATTTCAGTGTTAAAAAAACTAACTCCGTTACCACTATCATTGTCGTGGAACTTTGTGTTCAATTAGTAAGCACAGTTAAAACTTGCTTCCATGTCCACTATGTGCTGGAACACAATTCTGCATCTTACAAGTGTGTGTCTAGGTTGTTTGTAATGAGCACTCTGGACATTTTGGGATAGCTGTATGGAAATACTGCTGTGGGATTCTGAAATCATTTTTATATTTTAGCTTGTCTGCCTTGTATTGGGATTTTCACTAAGAATTTAACTGCCTAAATTTTAAGGAATTCTCATAGCATTCTGAAGCCTTTGGGATAATGAAGCTGTCCTGTGTGACTGGCCACCAGAAACAGTTGATTTCAAACTGAGGATTCCAGCTGTGTTAGAACAGAAGTTAGAATTTAGTGTGGTTAAACAAACCAAAAAAAAAGGTATTAAAACATTCTTTCTGTGAATTTCATGCTGTATTAAACAGCTTATTTGTGATTCTTGAGACATCTTTTTCATGATCTGATCCATGGCCAGAATTGTACATTTGTTGAAGATAAATTGTAAAAAAAAAAAAACAACTTTAAATGTTAGAGGTTTCTTTTATGATTAGCCCAGCTTCATGCAGCACTGGGAGTTTGATTCAACAGTTTAGAAACCTCATCATGACTATGACAAATCTAGCTTTCAGTCCTTGTTTTATTTCAGTGTTTGTGCCTCTAATTGATTTTTTTTTTTGTTGGTAAAATCTGAATTTTACACTTACTTGCTATAGGTGTAATACACTTTTCTTTTTAGTGATGTTAAAACACGAGTTTCTAGTTGGGAGTTGAGGAAGATATTCAGATTGATGGGGTTTAACTTTAGATGTTATTAAGAAAGATATGTTGAAGACAACAGAATGAAAAGCTATTTCAGAGGGAGTAATGGAAAGCTGCACAGAGTTAATTTATTAGTCTTGATGTAGAACTATAGCTACATAAATAATGAATACCACCTCTTCCCCCCTTCCAACATGTTAATGCACCTCCAGTGACAAAGGGTTAATCCTCTAGGAAATGGTCAGGAGGAGAAGGGAGTAGTGGCAGAGTGAGAGTGGCAGGAAGGCAAGCTGTTGGATCACCGGCCTGTAGGTTCATTCTTTTTGTTATCCTGCTAGTTGGAGACACTGACTTTGCTTTTGGATGATTATATAGTTTTTAAACAATTTTACCTTTATTTATGTAATGTATTCTAGGTGTACTGGTATGTCCTTAAATGCAGATTTTGTCTAGCTTTTCTATTCAGCTGTATGACTTACCCTAGTGAGAGATACTAACATGCCTAATCTTGTTAAAATCTTTTGCCTACCAGAGCAATAAATGGTGCCACTTGGTTTTTTCTAACTGATTGCTTATATGTGGAGAATTCAGAGCTTCTTTTTTATTAAGAATTGCAAAATTAAGGGAACCACGAATGAAAGAACAAAAATTACTGAAGAGAAAAATTTTCAAAGCAGTGTGTATTCATCTTATCATTAAAACATAGAACAACAGTGATTTGTGAACTAATTTTAATTTTCAGAAAGGAACACCATTGATTAAAACAGAATCCTTCTTATGAAATAAAAAACTGCCTGCTTGAAAGGCATATATTCTCACTTGATATGTATTTATGCTTATAATTCTATCTAATTATGACTATTGACTCAACTAAATGTGAGATTTATTGGTTCCTTGATGTACTTCAGTGGTAGTGAAATGGTTCAGGGTAGAAGTCTACTTTAAATGGGTGGGGGAGCTTTTTTGCACTGAGAATGTTAGAAAATATATAACGTGCACTAAACGCCAACTGATAATTCTCCTGTACAGCCACTTTACTACAGAGTATCTTTTAGCACACCACTAGGCAAGAAGCAAATACATTCTGAATCAAAGTCTCAGCACCTGGAAATGGCTGTGAACCTTTTTTCCTCTCTGAGTGACTGAGCAGCAGGACATTATTTACGTACTGTCATGTGGCACTGAGAGAATGTTAATGGCATTAACACTTTTGTCATCTGTTAACACTTGGGATTTCCTCCTAGCTTGTTATGGAAAAGTCATTCACTTGAAGTGTTTTGAGATGTCATTTTTAGGAAAGCCTGTTTTTGTTTTTCAGACAACTTGCAATGCACTATGTACATTAATATATGAATTTGCACATTGCTTGGGGCTTCTCAAAAAAAACCCAAAAGGGGGAAAATTTCCATTAACTTCTGTATATACCCTTAGGTTTGAAGTGAACATCTTTTGCCTGAGTGTATTTTAATGTGTTTTTAAATGTAGAGGCATTTTTCAATACTTTTGCAACTGGAGAGGAGAACCATTCAGTGATTTTTCAAATTATAGGTCATGTGTAATCCTGAAGACATTGTATACATGTGTCTTTTGGTACAATATTTATATAAGGTTTTTGTTCTTGCTGTCTACAAAAATGACATTTGAAAACACCTTCATTGGAAAGTGCAGTTCATGACTAAAAGAAGTATCTTGGGAAAATAATGGTTATTTCTTCAGATGAAATACTTTACCTGAATAGTGTCTAGGGAAGGAAGGTCAACCTTACTCAGGTTTGCACATGAATAAGATTTTTTCAGGTTTTTTTTGGGCCTTTCAATGAGCCTGGTTCTTATCCTATCCCTACTTCCTTCTCTCTCTTTTCACTCCCCTAGCCAACTCAGAAAAACAACATTGTCCAAAACAGGCAGTGGAAGGAAATAAAATGGGAGTGATTTATTCTAGTTTGAGTTCAATTTTTTAATGTTTTCAGCCATCAAGTGTTAGATTTTTTTGCTAATATAGAGAAAACAGAACAAATAGCACTGAATTTATATTATTGATACCATTTGTGAACAAGGAAAGGCTAGAAAAAATGGAACTTTAAAAAATGTGTGTACTTTTTTTTTTTCCCAGTGGGGAAAAATGGACTACTTTAAGCTTCACTCTACTGTTTTGAACTTGGACTTATCTCATTTTTAAGAGGATCAGCTGAGGCCATCATATGGTCTATTTTGTTATCACTCATGAAACAATTCTGAACTTGTTGAAACTTTAGCATCTTCCTTAATAACAACAAATTATAATGAGCATCTTTCACTTTCTCTCTGAGAAGAGTACAGCCAAAAATACTGTGTTAGATGACATGTAAAATCACCCTGTATGCTGGCTGTTTCTATGCTGATTTGTTATTTAACTTCTGATTCTTAAAAGCCCACTTGGGCCTAGGACAACTGCTGAAGTAGGAATGTGAATAGAATTAATTTTCAAGCTATCCTGTCTAGTCACTTTTCATTTCATTGTTCTGCTCTAGTCAGAAGCGTAAAATAACAGAAAGGAAAGTGAGAATGCAGTCAACTGGATAGAGTTTGGAAGACAAGAAATAGTAAGAGGAGAATGGAAAGCAGCCAGTGGATGGAAGGATGAAGAGGATCCAGGTTTTGAAATACGGGACACAGTGTCAAAATGACAAGGTTTGGAGATAATCCTACTAGTGGCAGGAAAAGTCCATCATGTAAAAAAGATGCAACCTTTTTCTTACCAGCTGCACACTGGAAGTCACAAATGTGTTTTGCTTCTTTATAAGCCATTGTTCGTATGCGCTCAGTACATTTAAAATGGAAAATGCTTTGAGCAGTAATTATTAGTCCTGTTATGCTCTGTGCCATTTGCTTTACGATTAATTTTATACTTAAGGTGGGATTTTAAAAATGTTTTGTTTGTGTCTCTTTGGGATTGCAGTTTTACAGATTGTGTAGGCCTGATTTTTACTGTAAGGAACTTTTTCTTCTGTTAGACGTTTGAGTTCTCTTTGTTTCTGTTATCCTAGTGCATTCCCAAGTGTATAAATTGTTGATGTTCCACAGAACTTTTTGAAGTAGAATGTATATCTAAGTAATAGGAATACCATTTCCCCACATAACAGACTTGTCAATTTGAATTCACTGTTAATTGAGTTATTAAAATGCTCTTAAGAACTTCCACCCTCTATTATGTAGTCTGTAGGCTTTTTTTCTCAAATTTGTTTAGTTTATTGACATGATGAGCTAAAAAAACCTCCATGTGGCTGGTGTACGTTACATTTTGCATCCAGGATGCTCTGTTCTAAGTTCATGTACCTCTAGGTACATGTACCTCAATTTGTGACTTGAGTATCAGATCTGAGATTTCAGAGAGTTCCCTGGCTTCTTGACAGCCACCAGATGCACATTCCCCAAATTGACATCATTTTGTGTTGCCCCAAATGCAAGAAAAGAATCACTAAAATGCACTTTTTCAAAAGAAATCAACAGGATATCATTTTATGAGAGGTAACATTTAAAAACCTTTTATCTCTGAACACTCACATCATATTTAAATGGATATGCTAAAGCAGCCAAGACACACTTGATTAAACCGATCGTGCTTGTAATTCTTAGAAGTACATCTGAAGGTCTGACGTGTTTCATCAGCACAGGCAGAAAATCCCACTTCTGAAAGCACTGTGATAGAAGATAGGAAGAATTAGTACATACATATAATCTGCTTTTCTTCTTCAAACTAGCAGCTTTTTTAGAGAATTCAGGGCATCAGTGAATAAACAGTGGTGGGTTTTTTCCATTTTTGCATTGCTAATTATTGGAGCTCATAGCATCTCAGCGTTTTGAATCTTATTGAAGAACTGACCCTGCCAAGTTCAGAATCAGATTACTAGCAATTTGGACTGTGTTTAGTTATTTATATTCAATTGACATTATTAAGCTATAGGAAAGAAAAAAAAAAGCTTGCTATTGATATTATTGAGCTTAAATGTTCTTGTTTACTTAGGTTTTAGAGAGTGCGTCTTTCCACTATATAAAATTATCTGCTTGTGCAGACCAGCCTTTTCATAGGTGCCAGGTTAAAAATTAGATAATCAGCAGGTCAGAAATAAGGCTGGGACCTATTGCAATTAGAAGGCACAATATCAGAAACACATTCTGAAGATCTCAGTCCTGAGCAGCACAGCAGCACTCCCACAAAAAAAAGCAGAGAAGCTGTAAATCTGTTTTATTTTTTTAGGAGATTCTGTTGTTCAGTGACAGGATATAACTGTTGCTATTCAATTCCATTTCTACTGAGAAATGTCAGAATGGCCTTGTGGCACTTACTAATCCTTTCACTTACCTAATTTTTCACCCTGGAAAAAAAAATAATCCCCCACTTTGAAATATTTGCATGACTGGTGTCACAGTTTGTATGACTAGATATTTGCCATGAAGGTCAATAGACATTGAATTAATAAAAGGTTAAATATACTGTTACTGCTGCATGTCAATATCCTAGACCTGCAGCACGTTTTCCCCTTGTTTTTGCTTTATTACATTTCATCAAATAATGATACTGGAGAGCTATTTTGTGTTGAAATATTTAATGTTAATTGTTTGTTTGGTACGGTCTGTTACTCAGTGAAATAGAATTTGGAAAACCTTAAATTGGTCAAGTCTAATGTGGCAAGATTCCAGATTTTTATTGTGCCCTAATACAAGTTTTTTAATGATACTTTGCTTTACTTTTGCTAGGTACCTGGCTTAATTAACTTTTTTTATATTCCTGTATTTTAATATCTTTACGTTCCTTGATGAAAAAGGAATTCTACACAGGCCTGCATAAACGGTTGTGAGATGTTCCATTCTTTTATGAGCAACACATGATAGAGGCCAACAGAGATACTAGTAAATCATTCTTTCAGTGCTTGACCAGTTATGTGAAAATTGTTGATTTGCTTTGAGACAAGATCAGCCTCGCAGACAGGAGTGCCTTAAGGGCTTAAACAACAGATGATGATACGTAGCAATAGATTTGGTAGAGTAAGGTATTAGTCAGGTTCTTCAGGGACTCATGTCAAGTCCACTGTTATGTAATAGTTTCAGGAAGAGTCTGTAAAACCAAAGGCAAAGAGCATATCAGTTAAATTCTCAGATAACGAACCTGTAAATAATGCAAACACAAGGGAGAGAAATACCAAAGGGCCCTGGGAGAGGGATGAGGACATAATAGTGTGAGAATAACTCTGGAGAAGTATGTGATACTATATTTGGGAAAAACAGTAGTGGACACACATTCATGAGGATATAGTTTGTTGGTAGGAGAAATTTTATACTACCTTCTCTTTTTTATAAGGTAAAAAAAACCCCAAGAAGCAGTTGGAAATGCAGTAGAGTTCACATGCTCACGGTACCTCATAGAGGGAAACTAATTCTTTTAAATTTTATTAAGGTTATAGTCTTGATTCTGTTGTGTAGAAATAGCATTTTAAGTGTGTTGCCTTTGGGTTTTTTTGTTATGGTTGTGTAGATGTTGCACACTGCAGAAGTTAGTTAAGTTTGCTAGTTGTTTTACATGGAGTTGAAAGCCAGGCTGTCAGGTTGGAGGGGTGGAGGTATCACAGCAAGAGATGGGCCTGGGCCTGGCACGGGGGAAAGCAAAAAGAGAAGCATATAGAGCAAAAAATATGAAATGAAATTGTTAGTAACTCATCTTTCTTTCACATCAAAGTGTTCAATGTGTGAATTAAAGCTTTGTGCTTACATGTGCCTGTGTATGTCCATTAGAGGGTTTTTAGAAGAATTTTTCTTCCCAGATGGTGAATTTATCTAGTTCATCTGGATTTTCAGTGTCAGTTGACACTCATTTGTTGTTACCTTAATGTTGCTTCTTAAAGAGCTCTTCTCTTTCCTTCTTGTTTCCCCTTGTTCAGATGGATGCAGCAGTACTTGAATCATCTGCAAAATGTTTTTCTGCCAGAATCAACACACAACACTTATAAGAGCTTTCCACCTCCTTTATTATCATACATTCTTTCTTTGGTTCATTATTTTCCTGTTTGATTCATCTTTCTTAAAGGAAACTAAAAATGCCCACTGTGTTCCAGGTGATAACTACAGGATGATATAGGTGTAATCATCACTTAGATTGAACTTGAAAATCACCCAAGTGTGGGATGTTTTAATGCATAACGTTAATTTCTCGTACAACTATTTGATATCAGTAAAAGAAATGACAAATCCTGTTGGAGAACAATCCTTTGAACTTTAAGTGGTCTGGATGAAGGTACAGTTTTTGTAAAGTTAATATTTAAAAACAGAAGATCTGTGGAACATTATAAATGAAAATAATGTTATACAAAGCAGATGATCAATTGTCTTTCCAACAGTGTATTTCTACCTTCAGATTTTCATTTATTTTTAAGAAGGAAAGCCCTGATCTGAAGGGATAGATGGTCAGATTGATTTTTTTCATATTGGGCTGTACTATAAATCCTGTGAACAGGAGTGTACAAACGATCTGTAGTTCCATTATAGTATGAATAAAGGAAGAAATTGGTCAACTGTTCCAAATGGGGAGGAATAATAATGTACAACAGGAGCTGTGTAGCAATTAAGGACTTGAAACAAGTTTTTTGTTTGTTTTTATTTATTGAAAAATATATATTCTATACATTGTATAGTACAAACTTCTGTAGGTTATCTTTTTTATGTCTAGACATTGGACTATAGATTTGTGTTGGATTTTTTGTTTAATCCCTGAGATCATGTAGATCTGCCACATGAGGGAGCTGCGTTCTGTTCTGCACCTTGAAGACTGCATCTAGAATTGTGCTTCAAAGCTAGTGCTGAATTATATTGAGACGTTTTATACAAGAAGGAAGAAAACTAAGCAAAGGTTACTGGAGTGCATTTTTAGGGTATATATTGGCTAACTAATGAGAGAAGAACTTCTTGACAGTAATCTACACAGACATTTGAAAAATTATATATGAGGAAAAGCCTGCTTGTTTAGGAGATTCTAAAGAATTAAATTATATGAACAAAAATCAATGAAACTTAAATACATGGAAATCTAAAGGCTTCTTGATTGTGAATAATTGCCTGAGGGAAACTGTGCTTTCATCCTTAAATTTATATTAAACCAAGTTGTCCAGATCACTGAAAGATATTTTTTAAAGAATTGTGCACTGCTAGAATGATAATTCATTAGAGATCCATTTTCTAATTGCTGTATGCTTATTTTTAAATCTGAAATTAAAGGGAGTGTGCTCTCTAAATCCCTGGATCTTCAGCATTAGACATAAAAACCAAACTGTCATGAGACATTGCTGGGTCAAAAATGTGGGTGTGGATGGAACTGCTTTTTGCTATCTACCCTTCTCCACTTCCCCAAAAGAAATAAGAAAACTTTTTGGAGAAAGTGCACTCATTTATTTTAAAGTGGTGTGTCGAAGTATAGGAGACTTTCATTTTGGAGACTAGTTGTCTTGTGATTATGCTCTTTGCTTTTCTGTCTGTCAAGAACATTTGTTGAGTGTTTGTTGGCAGAGATGGAAATTTGAGGGACTACTTCACTTTTGTGTCTGTTCTTTAATTCCAGTCTTTTGGGGCAAAGCTATTTATGTGCATACAGTGAATTCCTAGCAAGTAATTGCCCAATAACTTCTGGTTATGTATTTTTAAAATTAATATTTGGAGAGGAAAAAGGGGGAAGATGACATGCACCATTTTACCCAAATTATATATGATGTGTGGTTTTAATTGTGCAACTGGTATTCAGAATACTTTGTAGGTGCAAAATAGACTCATTTTTAGTGCAGTCCTTCACTCTCATTTTCTTCTGTGCTTGAATTTATGAACACTTCATTACAGCAGTTGTTTGCTCCCAACAAATCTCAATTTTAATGAATTTATTTTATGCTTTTTCATCAGGTGACATAAAATAATTCTTTTTTCTCCTTGATTTTGAGCATCTAGACTCTTGAAACATTATATTATTTGAAATTTTTCAGTTTTCTAAAAACAAGAAAATGACGATTCTGACATTGCTGCATTAAAAGAAACCTAAAAATACAAGGAGTCACTTCTCTTTTCCTTCCCCACACTTTTCCAAAAACTTCATCTGGATGAAGTGACATCAGATCTACTGATTGAAGCTGTTAAAGCAGTTTACAACTGACAGCTCAAATGTACCTCTCTTAATTAAATCCAGATGAAGTGAGGAAAAAACTGCATGATCAAAGAGAGAGTGAATGTGGTTGCAGTTGCTGTGAAAGATTTAGGGCACACAAAGCTGTAATTGTTGTTCAAGGCATCTCATTGTGTGTTCCAAAGCGAATATATTTCTAGGAGTGGCTGCCTTACAGTGGCTTTGCTGAAGTAGGTATCAACAACTAATTTTTTTATTGTTGTTAGAATGTTCGTCAATGTTTTGTGTTACTTGAAACAGTCACTTTTAATTAATTTGAATATAATATGCAAAAACAAATTTTGCAGTATCATTTTGTTTGTACTAGCTGCCTTTTAGTTGTTAGGTTTTTTAATTTATTCATCTAAACAGATTTTTTTGTAATTGTTCTCTGGGGAATGTATGCTGGAAATCCATTACTTCAACATTTTCTGTTTGGTATATTCTTGACTATCATATTTTCTGTGTTGCTTTCTAATTAGTGCATGACTAGTAATAATTAATTTTTTGCCACCTTAAAAAATGAGACAGATTTCATTTTAAAAAAGCTACCAAATACCAGTTATTTCAAATAATATTTAAATACAAATAAAAAATGAGAATTAAGAACTGGATTATTTCTGTTGAAAAAGGTGCTGGAAAAACACCTGCCTAAATTATCTCAGGAGTGGCTACTTTTCATACTTCTTAGTATGGGATTCCAGGAAAAAATGGGATTCATGACTGTGAAGGATCTGAGCAAACAAAGATCTATGAATTCTGTACAAGTATAATAAAAAAAGCTGTAAAGCATTACCCAGCTGGAATAGTAGGCTAAAAAATCTTTACGTTCTTCTGTAATTTTATAAGACTCTTTTTGCCTTTCTTCTGTCCTCTTGTGTCGATTGTTCTGGCACTCCCATCAGTCACCCCCTTGTCATGCCATTGTCACGTTCAAGTACTTGCTCTAGGTCTAAAAAGGCTTCACAATGAGAGGGAAGACCATGAAACGTGTAACTAAGACACACTCAATGTGAAGCTCTGTCTCTACCTGTGTCTGTCTAACTCTTCATCTGACATAATCTTCTTTTTCCTTATTTTTAACAGCTCTCACAACTTCCATTTCAGACCAAGTGTTTCTGAATAGTCCACATCTTTCAGTCACGAATGGCATTTGCCATTCCCTTAGAAGGATGTTTTTCACATGTCAGGCAGTGTCAGTAAATTCAGTTCCTCTCAGCATGTTTTTGCAAAAGCAGTTTCAAAATTCGGGTGACTTCATTGGTGGAAGTAAAGCTGTGTTTTTGTCAAGATAAAAGATTAGTTGTTCTGCTTTCAGGAGTTCTAGAGCTTTTAGAAATAGTTTTGATCTTCCTGTCTTCTGTTTTAGATGGGAGTATGGACTTTGGGCATTATTTCCCTGTTACAATTACGGAAACAATCCTTCATTTCTGAGGTCATCAACAGTTTTTTTCTCTGAAGAAAAAAAATAGTGTTTTTAGGTTAATTTTGGTTAATACCTAGCTCTATTTTTGAAATTTTTCTGATTAAAAATATTTTTATTTAAGATGTGCAAGGTCTTCCCTTTTCTCTAGCCTATGGCTTTATAAATGCTGCCTTTCATGTGTTCTGTTTGAGGAGCCAAGTGCTCTTATTTACTTCTCAAGTTGTTCACGCTACCGCAGGAAATTCCTAAATTGGCATTGTAAGTCTTTGAGCAGACTTTTCCAATAGAAACCAATTTAAGAAACAGCCTGTGGAGCTTTGTTCCTTAGGCTGAATATTTTATAGGCCCTTGTTTATCTGTTTTTCCTACAGAATTCCTATGGGACTTTAGAGAAATGAGTGCTGATCGTTGTGTCCTGATTAACAGAAATATAAATAAAAAAACAGTATTGAAATTATGTTGACAAAAGATTTCTCTTGTGAATACTGGAGTATGTAGAATCAATGGACGTAGTCTTTTCATTATTGAGAAGTTTGAATGCAGGAAAATTAGGAGTTGATATGATTGCTTAGAGCTACAAGTAACTATACTGACAGATGTTCCTAGTGTTCATTACGATGAAAGTTTTTATGGCCATTTAGGGACAGGTCAGAAAGCCTCATCTTAATTAAGGTGAACTTAAGCCTGATTCTGCAATTTCTGGAGAAGGAGCAGGTCACACCTAGTGTTGTTAGCAAATGGTTATGATCTTTCTGTGCTTCTTTTTCATGAACACAAACACTGAAACAGTGTCTGTACACAGAAAATGTGGTTCTTTGAAATAATTCTGATAGCTAATGACTTCTTTAAGTACCAGTGTAGCGAAGGCCAGGAAGAGGAGCAGACCTCTTTTCTGTATGGTAACTGATGAGCAACTGTTCTTTTGTAGTTTGTTTTTTTTTCTGGGCTATTCTGTCAAATGAGGAATGATGAGATAATTTGCTTGGTAATGAGAGAGAAATTCTCACACTGAGCTTTTAATGGCTGTTTTATTAGTGAATTTTTAAGCTCTTCAAAAGTACATGATCTTATGTAAACAGATAAAATGGGGCTCCTTCTATGGGTCTTGGTTTCTAATTTGGGTAGATGAAGTGTATTGTAATGAAGATTTCTGCAAATACTTAATTTTGGGGTTTTTTTGGCAGAAAACAAAGGCTTTACACAGGAAGAAAAGATAAGGTATATTATTGTGATTTGTAATTATCTGTTTATGGTCCAGAAGTCTTCTGTTCTGTGTAGTCACAGGGATACATTATGTATGTAGTGTGAATGATAAAATGGTTAGCATCTGTTTACATACTGATAGCAGGTGAAAATAAAGCTCTGAGTGTAAATGACTTACTGTTATTAAAGCTGAATTTCTGTCTTCAGCTAATAAGTTTTGTTTGTGTTTCTGCAGTTCAATTCAAAGACTGCTCCATTATGAATGAGCTTGGAGATTAGAAACCCAGAGCATTGGTACATCCTTCATTAGAGATGACACTGTTGAATCAAACTTTCTCTTCTCACTACATAAAAAATACTTTTTGGCTAGTTTGGCAGTTCCTTGGCCCAGAACGCTGCTCTGAAATGGCATGCTAGTGTTTTGAAAGGACAGAATGCAGTTTGTGTGACTGAAATAGTTTTAGTAAATTTTCACGCTTAGTGGTAGTTGTTTGGAAATAGTCACAAAAGTATTTGTTTTCTTGTGGAAGTGTATTTCTTTAATATTGTAGGTAAGTGTACCCATGGGAGAAAAAGTGTTTTGCTCTTTGAACAGTGTATGGCAATAGATTAGCAAGCAGTCTGCTTAGCATTTTTAATTTCAGGTGATTGTGTCAAGTGATTGCATTATTTTCACAGATGAGTTTGAAGCATGGGTTTGGGTTGTTTGGGTCAAGTCAGACAATGAGTTGCCTCAAGTGCAGATAGGGAGCTCAATCAAACCCAGTGCAGATAAATAAACTAAATTAATTGGTCCTTATACTTACTTTAGCTGAATTGTTAGTATCTTGTGAAATCCTGATGATGGTGAGAATAATCCATTTTATTGAAAAGCAAGTTTATATGATAAAGACCATTTCTTTAAAGAACTAATTATTCAGTGAGGTAATTTTAAAACTGGGTGTTTATAGTTCATAGTGAGGATTCTGACAGCTGGTTTGTTCTTAGAGTTTCATGTTTCTCTTCAACAGTTCTCATAATCTGATATCATATCAGCATGCTTGGACTGGGAAAAGATGTATCTGGGTACAGTGTGTAAAACTTAGTTGTAAATTTGGGATTTCTTTTAATGGAATTAAATTGCATTATATATCCAGCTTAGAAATTATTTGAGATGCTATATATTGAAGTTGAAATTGTTTATAACAGAGTAGTCTGAGCCTTGTTCGATTAGATTTCCCAGAAACACAGAATAGTTGAGGTTGGAAGGGACATATGGATGTGGAGGTCATCTTGTCCAAGCCCGCTGCTCACGTAGGGCCATCTAGAGCAGGCATACAGAACCATGTCCAGATGGCTTCTGAGTCTCTCCAAAATTCCACAGTCTACCTGGACAACCTGTTCCAATGCTCAGTCACCCGTTTAAGCTCAGCCTGGCTGTTAGTCAACACTTGATTCAGACCCAGACGTGTAGAAGGCCAAATATGAATTAGGTTGTGAATTTTAATTAAAGGGCCTTTAGTTGTAAATGCAGACCCCTCTGTGGAAGCAGTCTCTTCTAATCATTTGCTGATTTCTTGCCTAGTGCACACTTAATTTCCTTTTGTTGCTGATTTCTTACTGCTGAGGATGTAAGTGCCACCTGTGAATAAGGTTAATTTGCAAGCAGATCTGGTGATCCACACATTGGGATTAGCAAAGTGCAACATTTATGATCAGTGGTGTCACAAATGCTTTTTAATCCTAGTCTTGCATGCTTTATCTAATACATCATAAAGGCATGCAAACAAAACTCAGCTGTTGTGTGATTATTTACATAATTCTTTCTGCCTAATTAGTTCTCCACCAGCTATGTAATTTGGGGCTCCAACAATTTTACTTCCAAGCTTTTTTTCAGCACATTTATTAATTTTCCCACAGTGTCTGCAGTAACACGTTATGGATTGAGCTGACAGTTAATGCAAGTAACACTAATGTATGTTTCTTCCAAATATAAGAATACACGGTAAAAGATAATAGACTGGTTTTATATCATAAAAATTTATATACTCTGCCTCGGATTAATAATGAAGTTGTTATTTAAACAAGACATCAACTATTGGTATGTTTGTTGTTCCAGATGTATCTGTTCCTTTAAAGACTTGCAGTGTGGATGCGTAGCTCCAGAATGACTAAGTGGCATTATGATATGCGGCTGCTTTCCCTCCTGCTTCAAGTGCTCCTGACATTAATTCCATAGTTGTTCTCAGGATAGGAGAGAAACATTCAAACATATAATTTGTCATGGAAATTTTAATAAGCCAGTTTTAATTAGACTGTATTATCTGAGACACAAAACATTCTGATGGAAATTGTAAATTTTCGGAACGGTAAATGAGCACTCAAGTGTTTGAAATAGCTAACAGAATAATGAATTATTTCAAATTGTGAATTTAGTAAAGCATGAAAGAGTACATGTTGACATATATATTTTCTCACAGTGTTTAGGATTATGAAGGCTCAGAGCTTTATCATTGTGAAACGATACAGTTCACTGACATTTTTGCACTCCTTAAAGCTAAAACTTAAAGCTAACTAACGCTGTGTTTTTCAAAAATGCTTTACTTTAAGAAAAAAATATTGGAAATAGTAAATGGATTACCAGCTTTCCTACTGTAAATTATAAATTATGATTGATTATAATTTTTATCTAAAACCAGTGTGTCATATAAAATGGAAATGCAGAAGCAAACAGAAATGCACCTAAAAATACTGGTGTGGGCAAATGTAAGGGAAATGATACGGAGATTTATAACGAAGCCATGTTGCTGACTTTTAGCAATGCTGTGCTGTCTTCTGAGAAGAGATTCTGTGTGTAATGAGTATTAGGATCAGTGTGTACAGTAGAATAAGAAACCTTGATACATTGAGTAAAACTGAAGTTAACTCGAAAATAAGTAGCTCAAATATTTAAATAAATAAGTTTAGGTAGCTTTGCTTTCCAGACTCCTGGAAAATCCCAGGCTGATTATTTTTTTACCTCCTCGTTATAGTGCTAATTTATATGAATAGGCTAAATCCACTGATTCTTTCCCTTTAGGTTGAGTATATTTATAAATGAGAACATCTTCCATCTCTAGTGCCAGTGGGGCTTTGTTTTCTTTTGCCCTAGTGTTTTTGCTTTCTGTTAGGAGTTAATACATCTGTAGCATAATGGAAGCTGTCTCTTTCTTAATGACTTTTTTGGGGTCAGCACAAACTTGAGAATCAAACATTACATGGAAAACTCTTTCAGTGGAATGCTGCTTTCACCAGTTTTCAGCTTCCTGTAACCAGAAGCTGGAGGGACATGTCACAAGAATCTGTATTCACTCTTTGACATGCTTTTGGGAAGTGTTTAGAAGTTTCTGGCAGGTATCTCCTTTTTCTCTTCCTGTGCATTCTTTCTTCTTCTGAAGGTATCAAAGACATCGACTCTGTGGTTTGTTTGTTTTGCTGTTTCAGACCTGTGGTCAACTTCCATTGAATTCCATTTTTATAGTGACTCAGTGCCCTGGAGAGCAGCCTCTTTAGGTGCTGGAACACCAGTGCATTTATTATAATTACAATTAAATTACCAATGTCTCTTTCTACTGTGGCATATTCATATCGATGAATGCCAAGCTGACAGTGTTGGCTTTCATTTTCTTTGTGAATACTGTAATAGGCCTTGCCTTTGAGCAAGTGAGTTTTTTGTGTGTTCAGGTGCTTTATTAAACCTATTATTCAAGTTATTGGTATATTGATAGGCAACTCATAGCAGATGTTATGGTAGAAGTGATGACTTTTCCTCCAGCAGATTTGGGGTCTCTAATATTAATCTCACCTTTTTTTCTCATGGAGGAAACCTGGAGAAACATGCAAGTACCCAGGGTAGTGGTCCCACCTTGGACATAAGTAATTTAATTCTACTATTGATGGTAGTTGGTGATTCTTTTTCTCTGGCATATTGTGGTAGCATAGTGTCATGGTAACATTTGCATCCGTTGCTTGCTTAATTAAGAGAATTAATGTAGGCATTGCACTGAAATGCCAGCAAACTGTAGTCATCTGGTCATATTTCGAAGTGTAAAAAATCAGAAAAGATATTTGTAGTCATTACAGCTGACTTTCTACAGCCATACTAATATTTACTTGTATTCTGATAATGACACTACACTTAATATTCTCTCTGTAGAAATCCTTGTTCATCTTGGTATCTAAACATTCCCCCCCCTTCCTGGTGCTGGTGATTGTAAACAAACCACAGAACTGGATGGAAACTTCAGTTGGCAGCTGCAATGCAGACACAAACAAAATCTGTTTTTAAAAAAAAAAAGCTTGGAAGTTTCCCAGTCTCTTTTAACATGAGGCAAACAGGAAAAAGTGGAATTAGAACATAAATGAAATTTGGCAACAGAAGTTAATGAACTAATAAGGATAATGCAAGTTAATGGTCCACATTTACCTGGATCTTCATTGTTTAAAATACATGAAGGTTTTTTAATTTGTTGACATTTTAATTTTCTTTAGAGTTCTTTAGCGACCTGGTGTACAGAGAGTTGTACTGGATTGCAAGATAAAGCATATAGTAACTTTTTGGTACCAGTTAGTGCACAGTTTTTTGTTGCTGCTAAATCTCAGGGTGCTGTGTTGAGACCAATGAAACAGGATAGCGTTTTTGGAAGCTAGCTGTAAATGCAATAGCACTTCTTCAAAAATTCACTTAGAAAAATCCTAGAGTAATTTTGGAGTTGCCACCTGCAGTAGTATAAGGAAAAACAGGAAATGGGTTAAAGAGCATAAACCTTCCTTTACCTAGTAACCACTACAAATAGTATTTCAAAACTCAGGATTATAGTACAGTTGCCTACATGGTGATTAGATAAGGTTCTGTTATTGTTGCACTGGTGTGTTTCCTAATCTTAGTAAAGCAGTAACTCTTAATCTATTCAGATTTACAGACCCATTTCTCTTGGTTCATATGGAACTTTAGGAGATGGGTATGATACTGACGATAGAAAAATGTTTCCAACTGTTGTTTTTAATTTTTCAAGTATTAGTATTTGCAGTGAAGTCTTGGCTTAGAATTTTCTTATGAGTATGAAAGAAAAGAAAATGTGTTTGTGGAACAACAAGCTTGTGAACTGTTGTTTCTCTTAGTTGAACACGCAGCTTTACACTTGATAGTTCTGTGATTTTTATTGGGTTCAGAATAGTAAGAATGAAACCTTGCTTACAGTTTTTAAATAAGCACTCATTAAAGCTTCAGTCTATATTAATGAAAACTCTTGCAATTAAGTATTTTTGTAATACAAAGTTTTGATCGCTTAGATTTTTCAGTAATGTTTCTTTTCATGAAATAGTGTGGACAAGTGTGGCTGTGCTTCTCTGGAATGATTGGATGGACTCAGTCTTTGCAGTGACTTGAACACTGCACAGTGATGTTTCAGTTACTATTTTATAAGTATGAAGATCTGTTCTGTTTGCTCATCATATTCATTGGTCTTACTGACATTCTTTTGTCTTCCAAACCATCTGTTAATGGTGTTTCTTATTTGCAGCTTGGCACTTATTAGATAGAAAATAGTAATGTTGAAATTACAGTTTGTTTCTACAGTATTACTTTAAAATATATTCTAGTTTCAGTAGCAATATTGTGATTTTCTTTCTTTTTAGTAATTACTGTTGTTGTAGCTCATGTTGAATGTGCATCTTGACTGGAGAATTTGACTCTGGCAGCTTTGTCACAAAGTATTAGTTTCAAATCTGGAATGTTTGAAGGTTATTTTTATTAGTTTCAGATTTTTTTGTCACTTTTTGTTTATTATTTGGGTTTCATTTAGTAAGTGATTGTTTTTAAAGGAAGCACAGATCCTATTTGTATCATATTCTTTCATATTTCTTTTACTAGAAATTTTGGTGAGTTGTTCAGCACAGTAGTCTGCATGACTAAGGGAAATTGTTAGACTGTGCTTAATAATTCAGTGCCATTGTTACCTGTAGAGATGTTCTTGCCATGAAACCTGCATTTACTTTTGTACAATTAAGTGTCATTGAAGACTGAACTATGCCAAGTTTGTGGTGTATTAAGATGAGCAATTCAACAGTACAAGCTTGAAATTCTAACCAAGCATGTTAAACCTCATTTCCAAAAACTGAAAATATAGATATAGTTCTGTGTTTGCAGTGGTATGAAACTATATAGCTAGATATTACCATTTCAAAATCCTGGTATGTAAAAATTAAGATACATCACATTGTTGGTTTCTTCTTTTTGCTATTCTAAATGAATAGTATAAACTAACAAAAGAATACAGCTTTCCTTTTATGCTGCTGAGGTTTTAATGAAGAGGGGTTTACTTGGAAAGTAATTTTTACAAAAAGTTTACATTATATAAAGTTTTCAATCATTCTTTTTAAAAATCATCTTTTAAGTGACTATCTACATACCATCCCTTTAGTTAGAGCAGGATAATCCAGGTGAAATACTGGGCCTCTTTCTGATGGAAGATATTTTCAGCTTAGTTGGGTTTGCATGTAGCTTCTGAAATGACAGCCTTTGAAGTACTCAACAGTATCCACACATTATGGAAAGGTTGTGAATAGAATATCCACCTGAATTTAATTTCTGTATCCTGCAATTTGTTGAGTATTTTATTAAGAATCATTTTTGGGTTTAGTCTAAGCTCAAAACCAAATGGCTTATACAATTACTCTGTATGTCTCTTTCCCCTAATTAGTTTCCAGGTTGTTTGTTGTTCTGCAGAGAGATGGGGATCTAAAAAATATGGAGTAATTAGAAATGTCATACTAGACAGAGCCTTAAATTAGAGTGTGGGGAAAGGCTGAATCATGAGCTCCACCGTATGAAGAGTCAGAATCCAAGTGGAAGAGTCGTTACAAGCAAAAGCCACAGGCAGCCAGGCTGTGTGATTTTTGTAGTTCAGGGAATAACTTGTGTTTTTTCTTCCTGGGTTTTGATATGTACAGCACACCACTTTCATCAGCTACACTTGAGTATCAGCAGAACCAGTTTAATCGTGTACTAGCTGGTTTTTTTTTAACAGTGATTTGAGACTTTGTATCTTTGCGGATATAAACAACCAGGACAGAAGAATACAGCAGACTAAAATTTACTTGCTTCCAAGTAAACTAATATTTCCTTTAGTAGGTTGCACCCCTCCTGTATTTGCAAGTAAATTGTTCTTTTTTTTTTTTTTTTTTTTCATATAGGGGAAAAAATGCCATATTTTTCTATTTAAAGGGTTCTGTCGAACTTCTAATGACTGCTGGCATAGAAGCAAATATCAGTTTCATTTCTAGACTTCCATGCTTCTTAGTAAAGTAAACTTCTGTTGTTCCATGGTGGTTTTCTTACCAATAATTTTTCAAAGCTGTCTATCAGTTCACTGGGGCAGGTGGGTGGATATTCAATTTTTTTAAGTTCTGTGAAATTGCATAGTTGAGAGAACCCCAGATAATAATACCTAGTACAGGAAGCCTGAGGTCTGAGCTGAGCTATGTGGTCAGGCATTTAAGAGTCCACAAAGACAGCAAAAGGTAAAGGTAAATAAAAGGTAAAGAAAATTAGATGTTATACTGTATATAATTTTGTCGTTGGAATTTAAGCACAATGCCACTTTCACATATAAAATCTATGTACTTGAGACAGGATGTGACATCATTTGAACAGAGTGGGGGGGGGCAGTGTAGTCAGTCTCATAGCAAACTAACTTTCAGTATATCTTTTCATAGACTGTATTTTAAAAAATAATTTATTAGAAGAAAAATATCCACGATGTCTGGGAATTTATTACTTGTTTAAATTTGTATTAATGGCAAATCTTCGCTATTGGAAAGGGACCATTTAAAGGTAAAAGTGTGCCTCCACCTTATGTTGGTATGACCTTGCAGACATGTAAATATCAATACATGGAAATGTCATATTTGAGAAGGAGACAGCACTGGTGGTTCTTCCAGTTCTAACCTTTTTACTGTTTTCTTTACTTTTTAAATTTACTTTTAGATTTTATTCTATTTGAATCATTTTCCTTAACAACACCTTACAGCTTTGCTGAGAGTGCCAGAGAGCAATATGAAAAATTGTCCAACATGCACAACAACATGACCAAATTGTATGAAAATCTGGGAGAATACTTTACCTTTGATCCCAAAGCAATAAGCATAGAAGAATTCTTCGGTGATCTGAGCAACTTCAGAACTCTGTTTCTGGTGAGTAATGTCTACAAAACATAAGTATTCTTATTTTTTCTTTATCTCACAGAACATGCAGGCATGATACTGAAAAATATGTCACATCAAAACCTGAATGGATGTGTCTACATGCATGTTGTGCTACACACTGGTGGTGCCTTAATGATGCTGTGATGATGTTAAGGCTGAGACTTAGATGAGCTCTGTATTGCTGGCAGACCTCATGAAGTTTACTTAGATGCTGATGTTAGTATTTCCAGTCGTGCAGTGTGGTTGATGGCAGGTTATGGCTTTTTTATTTTTTATGAAGGAATTCGATAATTTCATTTTAAATAGTTAAGGTTTTTAATGGGTTTCAGGTACTCTTTCCTAGTGGCTGTCTGGGAGCCATAATTAGCTACACCACAGGAAGTGTTCAGGGAAGACAGGTGCCTGGAATGTCATGTTGTGTCTCTAGAGAATATTAACTTCACTTGGAAATACCACTGTTTACCATACAGCTGTGGCTCACTAAGCTGTCTGTTGCCAGTAGCTGGGTTAATTTATCATGTAATCAAAAGGACTTTCATTTTTAGTTTGATTAAAACTTTTACTAAAATATATTTAACTATTCATTTTAAATTGATTGAAATAGTTTTGTTTCTTTTCTTTCCATAAGAAAATATCCAATTCCTTTGTAATTAGTAAATCAGCCAACACATCTGTGAGAAGGCTTGGCAGGAGCAGTTGCCATGAGATATTTCTGTGCATTTAATGTTTCCTAAATTCAGTGTCTACATTTTCGAATGTGGATATCTGAATTTGAAAACCTACTCTATTGTAACTTCTTGAAACAGACTTTCAATTTCCAGGTAGAATTTTTAGAAGAGATTCACATATTACTGTGGACTGACTGAGTAATGCTGGGGTTTTCAGTGGGAAAATATGAGAAATCAAATCCGAAGTGCAATAACTCTTCAAAGAAAAAACCTGGAATATTTTTGTCGACTTTCCAAATGAACCAAAAGCAGAAAGGAAGCTACTGTATGTACATCACAGTTGCAGGAACAGATGAAATTGTCACTGTTTCAGGTTTGGCATGAGTTTCTAAGTAATTCTGTAAGAATGGAGTGTTGAATTCAGGCGTGAGTGTGTTACTGATTCACAAGTAATGGATCTTGTTTTCACAGCAAAAAGCTGTACTTAAGACTTGAAAAAATGATAGTAATTTAACTATTGACTTTTCTCAGCGTCTTGAACTTTGGTCTGTACGTAGGATTAATGATACGTGCTTTCGTATTATGATTTCAGTAACACTTGTTCTTTTCAGTGTCTTTGCAAGGGTATGACTGATCCGGTGTTGTTACTAAAATAGCAAATTAGCAAATAAGATGATGAAATACAGTCTGACTATGTTTTATCCACGTTTATTGATTGCTAGTTAAGGACAAAGGAATACTGTGAGATTCATGTGTATATCTTCATACAGAGGGCAAATCTCTGAGCTTCAACGTATAATAGTTTTATATATTGTTCAGCATTCTTCTATAGAATAGCTATTCCATCTTTTAGCCTTTAGTATAATGGCTGTGAAGTGTGATTGTAGGAGTGCTTTTACCAAATTTTGATAACTTGAATAACAAAGGGACAACTGAACAGAAATCTGGGATTAAATGTACTGATTGTGAAGGAATCACCACAAGACTTGTGGTGGCAAAATTTCAGATGTTTTAACATGCAGTACATCTGTTGATGGTTTAAGTTCCACTGTCTGCAAACAAAGAGCCTGGGTTATTTTATGAAGTTTTTATTTTTATGCTTTCAATACAATAGCAACACTATGTTCTGGCTTTCCATGTCTAAATTAATGGAGTTATGTTGGTTGGACTTCAGAGATTGTGTCGTTTAACTTTCTGCTCATAGCAAGATCAAGTTAGAACAGGTTGCACAGAGCCTCAATCAACCCTTCTGGTTTAGTTTTCCAGTGTTTGATTGAACTTGTGTTGGGAAAATAAATAGCTGAATAAAATTTTCCATGTTCCAATTTTTGTCCATCGCTTGTTCTATCATTGTGCACCTCTGAGAAGAATCTAGTTTAGTCTTCTCTACTACTCTGCTTTTTTTTTTCTAAATGTAATCCATCTTTTTTGAGTTTTATTTATATACTAAATCAGTTTTAATGGATTTCCCTTCTTTTTAAAGTTTTGGCACAAGGAGTAGCTATGGACAATTCAAGAGTAAAGCCTCCTAGTAGGCACTACGTAGTCATGAACCATGGTCTCTTGTTACTGAGGGTCACAAGAACCTCACACATACATTATTACAATCCTTGATATAACACTGTCATATTCTGATAACTCATTAAATCCCTTCATCTTGTGGTGTAAATACACTCAGTCAATTATTGCCTTGCAAGACATAAGTGACATAAAGTACCTCATGTTTTAAGGGGATATAATTATAGAAGCAAACTTTTGTACTCCTAACAAAGGTCACAAATCCACCAGGTTATTTCACGGATTAGGGGCCTTTCTGCTTTTAGACTTTCTACAAACCTATGTATGGTCAACTCCTCTTAGGAAAGTAATGTATTTATATTTTACTTAATAACAACAACAAACTGTGAGGTGAAAACTGATCCCAAAGAATAAGTCCCTGTAAATTAATCTAGTTGATAAAGACAGAACTATCAAGTTCCATATTCAGGTTTGGAATGTTAAACTTGCATTCCAGATCGAAAAGACATACTACAAATAGTCTTTCTGAGTTTCTGCAAAAGTAGGTCTAATGTCATTGCTTTATAATTTAGAAAGTGGACAAAATAATTTGCTAGGATACTGTTCTAATGCTACATGTTGGTCTAAGTAGTTAATTATACCCATCTGATGTTACGGTCTTTTTATCCATCCTTTTCTCTTCTAAGCCTTTTTAAAACAAGTTATTAAATAAGGAAATTAACTTGGACCATAACTATGATGCATACTAATTTAAATAGTAATACTTCAACATTAAAAAGTGAAATCTGAGGCTTACGTAGCTTCAGGAGACACTTTCTTTCCTTAGCATCTTTTCTGCTTCAGTCAATTCACTTGTTCAGATACATACAGTAGTAGTAGTACTTGTAATTAGGTCTTTTGAGAATTTCTTGACTTATTTCATCCACTAGAGCAGAACCTTGTAGACTTTAGTGGCATAAAGATTCTTGTTTAGGGATTTTTTTCCAGACACTTGAGAAAGGCCTAGGGCAAACACTGGAAGTTCACAGTACAGTAATTTATTTTTTTCTATTAGGAAAAAAATTGCTTGAAAAAATGTAGGATTTTCTGCAACATTTTGATTTATCAAATGGAAAATGTCCATTTTTGATTACTAAAAAACATATACATGCATCATCTTTTCTAATTGCTTGCCTTTTGCAAGTTGGACAGAAACGGTCTTTAATAAAAGCATCTCCACATGGTCTGAGCATTCAGAAGTAGTTAGGCTGAATGACAAGATGTAGAGTATATGAGAAAAAAAATAATTCTGGAACAGTCAAGGTTGTTTTTTCACCTTTCATTTTTCTGATGAAAGTGTATCAGTAATACAGTTGTGGAGCATCCTGACTTCCGGCAGCCCGCCATTGCAGCCGTCGGACCGTGACAACAGTGATTCTCCTTTGTGTCCACTAGTTTCTCTTCACATTATTTTCCATCAAAATTTTCCATATAAACAAGTTGTTATTCTGCCATCCCTAAATAAGAGGAAGAAGGGAAATTTTCAGTAGACAGTGTGGGCTGTGCCAGTAGCTGGCGTTTCTCAGTGTCTGTGTGAGACGTATCAATTGCTGTTGAAACATTTTCTATCCTTTTCCCAGCAATAGACAATTACCCCAGAAATTGACTCACTTGTGGAAATTTTGTTTTTTGTTGTTTATTGTCTTAAAACCTGTCCAGATACAAAGTTTCCAGTCAAGTACCAAATTAATATTTTGTACTTAGTTTTTATCAACATCTGTGTAACTTCACCTGAGAGAGCATAAGCACTTTTTGTTTTGCTCTGTGATGTTGGGAGGAGAAAAAGACCCTGCATACTTAGGAATTCACAGGCCTAGTGACACCATCACATGGTTGCAAATAACCAAAGAAAGTTACAGCTCCTCTGACCAGTAGTCTAACCAAAAACTCCTTGTAAGCCATTTCAGTTCATTGACCTGGAATATAGCGAGTCAGCCGAGAGATGCAGGTAGAAGAAACAGAGTTGGTTTATTTATCTCATATTTTATATCTGCTCCCACTTCATTCGCTGCCTTCTCTAACCATTTTTGCAGGTAACGTAATTAGAGCCAAGGGTGTAGTGAGACAACAAAATAAAGTTTGCATCACTTTACCCCTCTACCTTTTACAGTTAGAAAACTTGTCCCTCCTGATCCCTCATGGCTGTACTGCTTCTTGCTCAGCTTTTGTGTGTGTGTGGTTTTTTGTTGGTGGTAACGTTTGTTGTTTTCTCTTTTTCCCCCTAAGATTAGGTAGAATATTTAAACCTTTGGAGTGAGTTTTTAACTAGATGTTTTCCTGATACTTGTCACCACTGTCTACATCTAACTACTTTGATTTTGTGCTTAAGTTTGTCTGGATAACCTCATTGTATTCAAGACATACCACAAGAAAGAAGGAAAGCAATTCAGCATGACTTTACTTTGCAAACCAAACACGATTCAAAATCAAGCCTGGGGGGAATAAAAAAAGGTGTATTCAGTCTTCACTTGGAGCTGATGATTATGGAGAAATTGAATCAAAAGTAGTAGTAAGTTTTAGTGGGGTATTTTTGTGTGTTTTGATGTTTTTTCTTTACTTTGCAGTTACAATAGTAGATCCACTGAATAATAATATGCCTTTTATATTTAGGACTATTTTGAAGAGGAAATGTTTTTTGGATTTTATTGATTTAGTCCTCTTTTCCATTGAAAGTCAACACAAATTTCTATTGTCCTTGAGGACAATACCAACTTGATACATTTTGGTTTGGTATAGTTTCAGGCTCTTATCAAATAATGATGAACAAGTTGCCTGAAGCAAGATGCCAGTTTGTTCTTTTCTGTTTCTTCACTTTTACCTGCTGTCTCAAAGAGTTTCTGTCAAGTTATCTGGAGTATTTTTTGATCTATAACTTTCTGAACATACGTTTCTAATGGTGCTAGAGTATTTAAAAATAGCCACCAAATCTGCCATGCCTGTATTGCAAATAGACATAAACTTCCTTTTAATCAGATTGTGCGCATGGTGGAAGTTGTATGAAATATATAATCTAGCATTAGATGGGAAATTTTCTCTTTTCTTGTACAGTTCTTAAATGATTCAGATTTTTCTTTGCTGTGTGGCCTACCAGTTTAAGGCAGATAGTCTTAAAGTTGAATTTAGAGTCTAAAAAAACGATGTTGCAATAATGCCTTTAAGAATAGTTGGATAAAATTTGAAGCAGTAACAGCAGGCATTATGGGTATAGCTGTTAAGAAGTGCAGAGAAGCTTTTTCTTTCAGTGAAGGGATTTTTTAAATACCTGGTAGGCAGTTTTATCAGTGGGACTGCTTCCCTTGCCTAGAAAAGTAAGTGCAGATCATTGAATAAATAATTAAATCTTTAAATTACATTATAAATATACTTAGGGAGAAAAGGTTGTATTCCAGTATAAGTCAATATTCAAGCAGATGTGAGTAGCTCATCAACTGACAGTATGAGGGATGGGTTCTTGTAAAAGACCCATGAAATAAACTGCCCTTTTGTATCAGCACTGACTGTTGATTGATGGTTACTGTGTGGCTGGGATCTTTTATAGTAACCCTGTAATAGAAGATCCAGAAAATGAAAATACACCCCCCCCCCCCCCCCCCCAATTATATGACATATTAAATAATCAGTAAACGAACACTTTTAATTGGGTGACCAGTACCCTTGTCTTTAAAATTGTATAAGATTGATGCCCTGTACCAGCCAGGAAATCAAACATCTGTTATGTTGCCTTCATAAGAAAGAACTTACACCACAGTGGATTCAGCATCTTGAGTATGAATGTTACCTGTAAGACCTTTTCTTCTTTCTAATGTTTGTTTGCTTGTAACTTGCTTGAAAGTAAATTTCAAGCTTCGTGACTCAGGAACATTTTTTCTGTGGCTTTTTTGAAATGTCCCTTGAAAATGGCAGGGTCTTGGCTACAATAATATAAATCAATGCATATACGATACATAAATTAGTACATAATAAATATGATTTACGATGAAATAGAATACATAGTCAAACTAAACTTCCAGCTTCCAAACTCATAAATAGAGTTTGTAATCCCGGAGTGGTTTAAAAGAAAGGCTATATTTATTCATTGGTCTCCCTAGTTATTTGTCTGGGAATACAGTTTCTTCCTTCTGCCTAAAAAGTAACAGTTCTTTAATGTAGTCTGAAAGATAACAGTTCCTAGCTAGTGGGAAGCTATGAAAAAAGAGAGAATAATGAGCAAGAGGTATTTTCTCCAGTGAAATTTCCCAAGAGGTGATATCAAAAGTGAAACATTGTCCTTATTAACAGGCAGTATATAGCAATCCTTTCCTCTCCCCAAAAACCCACACCGAGACCCTTTTTAAAGTGGTCTAAATTGTCATCTCAGTGTATACTTCCAGACAGTGCTGAGGATAACTTTTTTTAATCATGATATTGAACAAATCAGGAATTATGTGTAAACTAGGAAAGTTTATAAGTAATGGAATCAGAAGGAAAAGAATTCACATAGGAGCGATAACTCATCAGCTTTATTAACAAGCTGGTAGTACTGCTAAATAAACAGCTATACATGATATAAAAAGTAAGGGTGACATTTCTATTGAGAGATTTCCAAATGATGTAAAAATAAATAGTGATAAAAGAAACTGAATTACAGAACACTCCATATGCAAGCACTTAAAGGTAGGCAAGTGTAGAAATAACAGGCAGCATAGATGGGCTTAGATTTGTTTCCTAGAAGTCTTGACTTTTCTGTGATGTGCTTGCCCTTGTGGATGGGTTAAAAGCAATAGTTGTATATCACAGTAGTGATGGCTTTGATTAAGTAATATATTCAAAAGTAATATAGGGAAATGTGGTGTAGAGGAAACAATGAAGTTAAGTTTCCTAATCTTGAAAAAGAACAAGATTAAAAACTCTGTAGAGTTTTCCATTTGATGGTTTTAGCAGACTCTCCATTCAGTGCTGATGGCAGTGAGTCCAACAGAGTAATCTCATTATTCCCAGGCATTATCTTGGAACTTCATAAAATTTAAATGAGGATTTTGAGTCCTCATTCCACTCTGGAAACCAGGCATAGTTTGGGATTTTGACTATCACAGTACTTAAGATGTGAATCTTAAGTTGAAAACCTCTTGCACAGCAGTAGACTTGATTACCTGCTGTAAGTGACTTCCTTTGGAACACTTCTACATCTAAGAGACCCTTCCATACATCTAAAAGAGACCCTTCCATGGAAGATGCTTACAGTCTGCAGATGCTTACCTCTGCACCTAAGGGATCTCTGAAAAGCTCTCATGAGTTAGAAGGAATCTGACTTCTCTCTCAAATCTCCACAAGGGTCTTTCATGTACTTACAGCCTCATCATTCTGTTTGTTCATGTATCATATTAAGGTAATTCGATAATTTGGATCCATGTTTGTCTTAATTGTGATTTCAGATTGATCACTGCATTATTGCATATTTAATTAGCTTGCTAATGCAGTAAATTAGAGCTCATTCACTTCCTTAAGTTTATATTTGCTTGCTTATCACGTTTAGCAAAACCCAAAGCAAGCAAATAGAATTGGATTGTCCTGCCAGAATATAGTATAAAGCATGAAGTGGAAGGTCTAGGGAACCTCAAGAAAAAAATTAGAGATGAAAAAGCATATCTCTTCAATGTTTGAGAGTATTTTTCCACATTTATAATTTCTTTGGTGTTCAGTGCCTCTAGAACACTTCCTTCTGATATTCCATCAGCCTTGTCTGGAAAGAAGCATACAAAATCTATCAAACCCAGGCAGTTTTATTTTCTTACTTAAAAACTTTATCTGAATATACACAGCATTGTGTGTAATTCTCACAGCCTATATTAGAATTTGCTGAGAATTTCTAGCCTGAAACTTTAAAACATTTCAACACATCATATTCAAGGTCCTGCTGTTAAAAACAAAAAATAAAGAAATTCACTTTTCCTACTGAATTTAGGCTTTTGTAGACACAGATTTTACAGATTTACCTTAGAAAGAATGAATACAGTTTTGTTTGTGTGTGTGTATTTCAGCTCTCTGTCTCTTTCAGGAATAACCTGAATTAGACATGTATGTTTTTTCTGGTATCCAATATTGATTTAAAGGCGCTATTAAAGCAGTCCCAAATCAGTCCACTTGAGGGGAATTTAGTAATTATTCAAACATATAGTATTAAGTAATTAAGACATGCAATATATTTTTTCATTGGTAGCCTTCAACTTGGTTCAGTAAACATTGAAAACCTCTTCTACTTCTCATTGCTAGGCAGTTTTGAGTGGTTTTGCAACACAGCTGTTAAGCCAGCAGCAAAACCTTTCTCCCTACCTGAATGTGCACCAGCAGCTACACTTGCCAAAAATCTTAATCTGTCATGTTATGCCAAAGACATTTCATGGGGGATGTAATGGCCCTGGTGCATGAACCATGGGGCAGTATCCCAGATGTAATCTTTTCTACTTACTGTTTCATGCCTGCCCATCAGAAAATTCAATTTGTCTGCTCTTGTTTAATACCAGCTCATTATATCTCTTTTCCATTATTTTCACTAGGATAACAATGTATTTGAACATTTTATCTTCCAAGGAGTACTCATGAGAGATCTTTCTTTTACATGTAAACTGATTGCTCAATCTGCTGTATTTTAACTCTGTTTCTGTAGATTAACTTCCAGTTAATCTGAGTTCATTGTTCCTAATGAATTATGACTGAAAAAGATTATTTTATTTTTTTTGCTAGAACTTCACGTATTTTACAGTTGCAAGGCAGATTTAGGGAATGCCTGAGGGATTACAGGCAACCTTCATCATTCGTGCATGACTGCTTTGTAGCCAACTACAGTTTTAATATCCAAGGAGATCTGTGCATTAGTTTGTTTTTCTCCTTGCTTTTAATAATTTACCTTTGAGAGTCTGTTTACAACCATGTTGGTATATGAGTATCTGTTTGTCTGTCAAAACTTAAGATACGTTCGGAATGCAAGAGATACATTAATTTTTTATTTGCTGCATAAGAAAACCAAGCTATGAACTGGCAGTCCTGAGTACAAGAGCCTTCAATGAATCCTAATCATCACAAGGGGGAACATCAAGCTCTGTGTCCCTTCAGCTAGTTCCCTTAACAATGAGATCCTTTCTTGCTGAATCTGTTTCTCTGCTAGGAGACACAATCATTTGGTTTGATTTTTATTTAAAAATAAAACACACTCAAACTTTCTCTAACTTTTAATTAGCAGTGGAATTGACAAAACTACCAAAAAAATACTGAGGGTCATGACTCAAAAAAAGGAGTTATATATGTTAAAGTCTTTGTCTGTTGAGATTCACTTGAAAATTATTGCAGTTTTTATATGCATTTATATGTTTTGAAAATGCAGTATCTCGATTCATACTTTTCCAAATGTTTTCCAAAGCTGTTGGGAAGTTTTTATTCTTAACTGCGGACTGCTTCTTGCTTTGTGATGTTTGTGTGGTTTGTAACTGTTATGTAAGTTTCATTTTATCCTTTACTTAGGGAATAAATGTAGTTATGTTGTGTGTATCTGTGAACTAGTATGCACTTTGTCACTGTTGAGCTACATTGCAGCAGAAAATCTGCTGGTTTTTTTCCTTTTAAAAGCAATGCCAATTACAGAGCTCTTTTTTTTCTGTATTAAAACTGATCTCTGCCTTTTTAAGTAATTGAGCCTGCAAACCTACACAGAAAGGATATCACTGACATTTGGTACTTAAAACTAACCTGATAACACAAAATAGCACTCTTCTGTTTTCAAAGAAGTCCAGTGAAACTCAGGTGTTTGGAAGAGAATAGATATAGAGGAACATAAGAGTATGCCAAAGAAAAAAAGAGGTGAAAACATGAGAGTATGTCCTGATTTCTTTTAAGTCTTAACTTTAGATTGGTAGGGCTCACATCACACTGCTAAGGAAGGTGCAGAGTCACATTGCCTTTGTGTTAGAAATCGCTAGGCTCATCCACAGTCTAGAGGTCTAGAAAGCAAGGAAACAGTAACTAATGAAATAATGAAAGCTACATGAGAGAGAGAAAAAAACCAACACCTTTGCAGTAGAACTTTTGTCTAGAAAACTTAAAGATTGGTGGTATAATTAAAGGAGAAAGCATTATACATCTGAGTAAAAATTCTCTTTACAGTCATCTTCACCATCTTTGAAAAACTATAATTAAACCTGTTAGCAATATTAACTCAAATATAAAGTATGTTTATAAATACAGATGAATATATATACTTTGCTTTCAGCACATAGCTTGAAAACTATTGGGAGTATGTTCTTGCAAATTATTTGTTTCAGGCTTTCATCAAACTAAATGTATGGTAGTAAATGAGATAAGAAATATGAAATGGTTAAGAGTCAGGCTGCCTGATGGAGAGTTAATAAGTACATTCCAGGTGGTTTGGTTCTGAGATACTTTATGAAGGATAGGGATTGCATGTACTAAACAATGGTGATGATTCGAGTAGATAGTCCTTGTTGTTGTTTTGTTTTGTTGTGTTTTGTGGGGGTGTTTTGTTTTGTGAGGGTTTTTTGTTTGTTTTTGTGGTTTTTGGTTGCCTTTTGGGGGGATGTTTGGTTTTTTGTGGCATAAGGAATGTGGCATAAAATTATCTGGGTGGGTAGGAGGTTCAAGAGCATTGGGGGTGGCAGGAAAGAATCCACTAAAATAATGAGAAATACTAGGAGCTGTTACCAAGGAGTTTCCAGAGTGCTACAGCAAAGCTAAGAGCAGAGAAGACACTTTTTTCTCTAAAGTAATCCTTTTTTTGTTACCAAAATACTTCTGAAGCTGTCTTTGTGCAGTGCTGCGTTGCACTGTTCTGAAACAGTCAACCTGGGGACCAAGAGCTGCAGAGGCATGTTGGTCTGAAGCCCTGCAGGGGTTTCTCTCTCCTGCCAGTAAGCGACCAGTTTGACCACTGCAGAAAGCACCAGGTGTTAATGCCCCTTTGCCTGCAACTTCACCTGTTGTAGCAACAGATTGTTTTGAAAAGCTCTGGTATTTTAGGTACTGCTTAGTGCATTTTTACTTGCTGTCCCTGACTCTCTGGAAAGAGACTGAGGGTGAAGATACTCTAAAAATATTTACATCCTGGGAGAAAATAAAATACTAGGAAATGTGCATATAGAATAAAAATGGATGGGCCTCTTTGACCTCTCTGTGTTTCCGCTGCATGTGTTGGAATGGTGGGGTTTGTTTATTTTTGTTTGTATGTACATATGTATGTATATGGGTATAGGTAGATAATGGCACGCACTCTCACCATACAGTTATCAGTATTTTGTTTTCTTACTGTTCTTCTGGAAAATTAAACCTTTATTTTGAATGGCTTTTGTTTGACTCATTGTTGGTAACCAGGTTATTTTATCAACTGCAATCTCTACTTTAATCTCTCTTCAGCCAGGACTTGAAGAGTCTTGCTCAAAGTGAATTTCAGATACAATAACTTTAGAGCTTGTTTAGTTCAGCCTACTGTAGTCTTCCTGTTAGAAAGTATGACAGAATCTATGATCTAATAATAGTATGTCAGTGGCTAGTGGGCTACTAGTTCAGCCATGACATTTGTTATTTGCTTTCTCTCATAAGGTTGTGGGCATTTACTTTCATTACAGCCTATGAAGTTGCAGTAAAATGAAATCTCTGTCAAGTGTGATTGAATGTGCAGAGACAGAACTGTCCAAAACCAAAAAGGATAAAACATTGATTTTTCTCCTTTAATTCTCTTGTCTCTTTTCTGAAAGAAAGGTGTTTCTCAGTGCAGTTGGTTATGTGATGGTACAGCAAATACAGTTCTTGGTCCAATTTTCAAGTGCTTCCACAAGTAACATCACTGGTAACTGTGGTAATCCAGCATCTCTGCAAAACATTACCAGCTATTGAAAAGGGGCTATACGGAGTATTTTACCTCAGTAAACTCTTGAAATGTCATATACACACTGAAAGTTGTTGTCCCTTGCTTGAGTGACTATTCAAGTATTTCAGAGACATTTAGGAGTCTTGGATTATCAAATATTGCTATCATTTATATAAATTTTAACACTTGAAGGTTCTTTACATAGGATTTGCTTTTGGAAGCAACAGTCATTGTTTATAGTTTCTTCCTAGCATGTGCACAGTAAAGTGAACAGTCATCTTAATTTATAAACATTTGAAATGTTATTTCTGAGGAATATATAGAACTATGTAATTTGTGAACATGTATGATTTTCCTAATTTTTAAGGCATGATTAAATTGTATAGGAAACAAAATAAACATTGACATGGAAAGCATTTATCTTCTGCCCTGTGCTTAGTAAGTATTTACTGGTCAGCTTTTTAAGATGAAACATCGTTAATGAGCATGTACCATGTTAATTGTGGACATGTTTTGATCCAGTTTCTTCTCTACTGGTATTACTACTTGCTGGATATAAAGTGTTGGGAGTCCCAAAATCACCTGGGGCCCAAACACACAGTACTTGTAGATAGAGGATGTTGGTATGCTGTGAGTTGGAGAGGAAAGGAAGCAATAAATTTGTAGCTGTTGTGAATATAAATAAGAAAATTATCCCAAAGATTTATCATGTCTGTCTGTGACATTAGGTGAAACCCCATTCTAATGGATTTCAGTGAATTTCTTAATGATAAATGAATTCTAGGGAAGGTGAAACCAAGGAGAAATTTAGGATCTTGGGGAACCGCTTAAGGGAATTCAAATATTTGTCTTTTTTGAGAGAGCAGGCAATGTAAAAGGAGTTATGAAGTTATTTTTGAAAAGAAGTGCCGACCAAGTGTAATGTGTTTACATGTCTGGGTGCTGGCAGGGGGGGGCTGCAGGGGCCGCCTCTGTGAGGAGAGGCGGGAGCTGCCCTGTGCTGGGCACAGCCGGTTCCAGCCAGTTCTGGGCAGCTCCACAGCAGCCCCGCCTCAGGGCACAGCCAGGCCTGGCAGTGAACCTGGTGGTACCTGTGCAAAAACCTTCTTAAGATAGGGCAAAATGTTACACAGGAGTGAGGGCAAAAAGTGTGAGAAACAGCACTGCAAGCACCAGGGCCAGAGAAAAAGGTGGGAAGGAGGTGCTCCAGGTGCTGGAGGCGGGATTCCCACACAGCCTGTGGAAAAGGCCTGCAATGGAGCTGTTTATCCTGAGGGACTACAGCCTGTAAGGAGGACCCAAAGTGGAGCAGCTGAAAAGTTTGAGGGGGAGGGAGTGGCAGGGAAGGAACTGTTATGGACTGACTGCAGCCCCCCAACACCCCATCCCTGCTACATTAGTTGTGGGGGGTGTGTGTGGGCATAGAGGAGTTGGGAATGAAGGAGTGAAGTTGAGCCTGAGAAGAAGGGAAAAGGGGGTAGAGGTGTTCCATTTTGTCTTTGTTTCTCACCATCCAACTCTATTTTAATTGGCAATAAATTAAATTAATCTTCTTTGAGTGTTTCTCCCATCACAGTAATTGGTGAGCAATCTCCCTGTCTTCATCCCAACCCATGATCTTATTCTCTCCCCATCCTGTTGAGGAAGGTGAGGGATGAGAGGTGTGTGGTGGCCAGCCATGGTCTGCCCACCACAGCAGGAAATTAACCTCCATCAGAAAAGGAGGATATCTTCTAGACTGGATGGAAAAAGATCATGGAAAGTGGTTGTCTGGGGTTTGAGTTTTTTTCTTTTATGTTTTTGTTAATCCAGACACGTTCTCTTACATTTCTAGTTTTCGTTTTGGTAGTTTGTGTAACCTGCTGACTCAGAGACTTCGGACTTTGAGTTCCAATCTATAAATTCTCCTGTTTTCCATTACTTTTGATGTGGTTTGTGTATTTAAGTGATCTGACTGCTTTGAGTATTTCAACAAAAATATCTGAGGAATTATGGCTTAAATTTTAGTAACGGAGTTTCAGTTACTTGTAATTGAAGTCCATGATAGTGGGAACTTGGCTTCATCCCCACTCATCCCTCCTAACCGCAAGATACAAGTTTAAGCTAGACTTAGGGTCTTCTGAGAAAAAAATACAGACATGTTAGTGCTGAAACATTTGGAACTTTTTTATTCATCGTAAATGCAAAGCCATTTCAGTTTTCATTCTTCGGATTATCTAATAATGTTGATGTGTACAAATAGTATGGCAAGTTATGTGCCCTCCAAGATTTCTGAAGATGCTTGAAGTGTTGGGTGCTAGTCCCTTCTTTCCCCTCCACCATTGGATGTAAATACAATAATCCTGTGCAAACAGTGTTATTTTGGTTATTCTTTCTAGTTTTCCTCAGTATATAGACACCCATGTTCATTTTGTCTAATGCAGGAGGCATTAAAAGAAAACAACAAAAGAAGAGAATTGGAGGAGAAAACAAAGAGAGCCAAATTGGCAAAAGAGAAGGCTGAACGAGAGAAGTTGGAGCGACAGAAGAAGAAGCAGCAATTGATTGATATGAACAAAGGTAAGACATCATTTCTAGTAGAGATTTGTTAAAAGAAAAAGGAGGGAAGGAATAACAAACTGAAGGCTGTTCCTCATCAATATGAAAAATACTAGCTGTCTGATTTGAAAGCTGGAAAAGAAAAGGTTAACTTTTTCAGTGAAAACTCTGTTTTGTTTTAGCCTACCTGATCATGTAATTCTGTATCTGCCACTTAATGTGTAACGTTCCTTTCAAAGCATTTTGTTGTGAATTATTGGCTTGTTTTCATTCGTAGCAGTTAATTGATTTTTTCGTATGGATTTACTTCCAAGAAGTAGTATCTTACTTGCTTTGTTGTTAATTTCATTCCGTAAACATCTCTATAATCAAGGTAGTGTGGCAATTAACATCTTTCTTTTTGGGCTTGGAGGCTCCATGTTATGATGGATGTTCTCCCAAAAGTACTATTAGGAGCAGGAAAACCTGGCTGAGCTTGGAGCCTGAATGCAGAGTGACATTTCAACATGATAAAAAACAGTGTTGAGCTTGTCAGCTGTGAGGTTATTGTATTTTGCATGAGGCCACCCTAGGAAAGAGGAAAGCAAGGAAGCAGGAGGAATCTGGTGGTCCTGATATTGAATATACTGTGGCATAAGTTTTAGTGAACAACTCTGTTGCTTTGTATAGGTGTCAAGATTCTTCTAATAATTTCACTTTAAAGAAAATCTGAGGTTCAAATGATGCGTAAATACATTTTGTCATGGAGGTGTCTAATGAAACTCTTCTAATCTCTTCTTTCAGCATTTGACTAATCTTTCTTTAGTATTTTTCACCTGACCAAAAAAAGTGCTTTGCAAAATGAACAGGCACTTTCCTGTGAGAGGGGTAAGAACCACCTTAATATCACATCATCACCCTCCCTGCTACCAGTGTGCTTGCAGACCTACTGAGAGAGCTTAGTGTAAACTACCACGTGGGACAACGTAAGCTGACGTTTTATTAGCTGTTGAAAAGTACAGAAAGCCCTCTTAGATACTATTGGCAGTGAATTGGTCTGTGTTGAGGGTTGTAGCTAACAGTTACAAATTACACCTTCTTAAATTGCTTCAGCTCAGTCAGTGGCAGCATACCTGCCTACATCTGTTAATTTTTTTAAGCAGGTGAGGAGTGCACCATGCTTAGCAGTAACACAGATGCCTCAGTATAGTGAAAGCATTTTGGTTTTTGTCATGAAAGACTTTTCCTGTCAACAGGTACAACTAAAGTTTAATTTTGCATTTAATGTCTTTTTTTTTACCAAAATTGCAAATGTGTGAATGTTCATGGCCAAATGCACCAAAACAGCTGTAACTAAAAGTTAGCTTAATACTTTGAAAATAGTTTTCCAATACATTGAAATACCCATTTCACATACTACAGCTCTATTGCCATGCTAGGAGGTAGGGGATAACTCTGTTGCCAGTGGATTCCACAACATTTATATTCAATTAACTGTTTTTGCCAAGTAACTTTTTTTTCTTACACATCTACTTCTGTCTGCTCATGGCTGCTTATATAAATAGTTTGCAAATTCGTCTAAGTGACTGTGACACAGAAGACTTAGAGGAAGGAGGCAGATGTCCTCTCAAGCTGTCACTTTGACAAGGTGTTTTTCACCCAAAGGCTGTTTTAACCTAACTCTCTTGCACATTTCTCTAGCTATATCTTCAAGAATAAAATGTTAATGCATTGCTACATCCTTTCAGGTCAGAGCTATAGGGTTCCTACATTTTCCAGCCTTTTTAGTGGACAATTCTGTAGTAAGTAATTTTTTGCTGTTACCTGGTTACACAGCTACATTTTTTTTGTAGTCACGGGAGAATCCAGGTTAGAAATAATTAGAATTAATTAAATATTACAGTTAATATCAGTTTCTTGATGGAACTGAGAGCAGAAAACTGCAGTGGAGCCAGAATCAAGGACTGTCCTGTATAAGTCCTAGTTATAAAGTAACCTCAGAATTGCCAATATATTAAAGATCAGCTTACTCAGTTTGGTGTTTTGTGCTTAATGTAACTGAGAAGCCATGTAAATACTATATGTAAACTGATACAAATCCTGCTAAATATTCCAAAATGTGTAAGGATGAATGTAAAAATATAGAGAAGCTCTCAGCTATATATAAATTTTTAATTTATTTACCCTGGGCAGCATCATACAAACTTCAGTAATCCTAAATCTTAAAACACATCCACATTTCAAAAATATTTTTTTTGTGTGTGAAACTGAAAGTGGGCTGATAAATGACAAAATCAACATACATTTTCTAAAAAAAAAAAATTTACAGTAGGACCTTATCCAACATATACACTTCTCTAATACATATAGAAAGGTTAAGTGGTTCTCAGTTAAACAAAAATAAATATTGAATGAGACAAAGATATTTTTAGCCTGTGGTTTATCTTGACATCAGTTCTACTGGAAGTTGTTTCTTCAGTTGTAGTCAATGGATTTGGCATTATTTGGGATAAAATTGCTGATCCAAATAAGCTATTTGGGATAAAATTGCTGATAAAAGTGAGCTGTTTTGGACAGAATAGGCTGTTTAATTACTTGAGTCAAAGGTAACTTTTGTGAATTTCTATAAAAACAGCATGATGGACAAGGCATTATGTAGTACTCAGCTTAGGGAACACCTCAAAATGTCTGAAGTATTTTCAGAATTTAACACCATTTTTCAGTACCTATGACATGGTCAAGTAGTTTGCAGGAATATGTTAGTATCCATATAAAACTGGTTGTTTAAATACTGATTAAAAGTTACAATTTAAGAATAGGTTATCATGGAGTAAGGATTGAGGATGGCCCAGGGGAGAAGGACTTGGGGGTAGTGGTCAACCAGAAGTTTAACATGAGCCGTCAGTGTGCACTTGCAGCCCAGAGAGCCAACCGTGTCCTGGGCTGCAGCAAAAGAAGCACAGCCAGCTGGTCAAGAGAGGTGATTCTCCCCCTCTACTCTGCTCTGCTGAGACCTCACCTGGAGTACTGTGTCCAATTCTGGAGTCCCCAGCATAAGAAGGACATAGAGCTCCTCGAGCATGTCCAGAGAAGAGCCACAAACATGATCAGAGGACTGGACCACCTCCTCTATGAAGAAAGGTTGAGGAATTTGGGGTTGTTTAGCCTAGAGAAGAGGAGGCTCCAGAGTGACCTTATAGCAACTTTCCAGTATCTGAAGGGGGCCTACAAGACAACTGGGGTAGGGCTTTTTACACGAGTGTGTAGCGAGAGGACAAGGGGCAATGGTTTGAAACTTAAAGAGGGGAAATTCAGGCTAGACATTAGAAAGAAGTTATTTCCTGGAAGGGTGGTGAGATGCTGGAACAGGTTGCCCAGGGAGGTTGTGGATGCCCCCTCCCTGGAGGTGTTCAAGGCCAGGTTGGATGGGGCCTCAAAGCAACCTGGTCTAGTGGGAGGTGTCCCTGCCCATGCAGGGGGGGGTTGGAACTAGATGATCTTTAAGGTCCCTTCCAACCCTAGCCATTCTATGATTCTATTCTATAATTGTTAGAATTGGTTGAATTTGGCTGAGAGAAGTAAATTTGTGTATTGTCATAGAATTTCACTCTTATTTGCATTAATGTTTTTTCAGAATAAAATTTAAATTGTTCTCAGTGAAAAAGTGTATTTCATATATCGTTGATTTAAAACTACACCTTAACACAATTTATAGTGAGACCTCCATTTTAACAATTCTTACTACATTTCCCATGATGCCTGGGCATCTCACTGATCTGTGATGCAGTTGAAGCCATAGCAAGACCTTCTTGCAGTTACTGTACTCCACTTCCAGACACTACTCTTATGGGATGGTCAGCTCCACCTCCTCAGTTGTAGCTGTAGGGCTTGGGAATAGTTGGTCCTTTCTGGTATTCTTTTCACTCTGCTATTATTTATGCATCTCCATGTTATATTTCCTGGACTAGTGAGGTGCTTCTGTATGCCTGATTTCCTGGTGAAGAATGGAGACAGAAATACTGAAGTGACTTACCACATACCTAGAGAGCCCAAATTCCAGAGTCTAAATCATGAACCTGTCTTTCTTGTTACAGGAGAGGAATTCTGTAGGAAAAGAGCTTAACAGTCCCTTCTCTTCTTTAGCATTCACTAGCTCTATGGAAAGAGAAGATTCTTTATAGCTGTGTTTCACCAGTTTCCAATTTTTTGAGGGATGTAGCAGACTGCACTATGATACATTTATACATAGTCTTTTATAATTTCCATCTGATACAACATCTGCAAAATTCTTGCAGCGTTGCTTCCATGTGCATATCTGAAAAAGAGAGGAAAAAAAAAAAGAATTGAAGACAGCTTTCTAGGAGCTGAAAACATATAAAAGCAATTCTGATGCAAATGTTATTTAATCAGAAACAGTTTTGCTCTTCATTATATCTGATTACTATGGCAATTAAAATCACCTTTTAACTACCAGTATTAGGATAAAAGATAGAATGAGCTTCCTCAATCCCAATTAGTATTGAATTAATTGTTTTGAAGACATATTAACATTCTCCCCTAATGCAGATGAAGATAATGGAAATGAAGGTCTGTGCTAGTGGTTGGTGGATATTCCTGCTTTCCCTTTTCAAGTACTCTTACATAAGAATTCATATGCTATTTATTCAAGCTGCTTTGTACTAGTATCAACAGTAATTCTACTGTTTCCTTGAACTGTTGGTACACTTGCATTGACTGTTGAAGATGCAGTTCAAGAAGTTTATGCAGGAGTTTGAAGCCATCTTGAGAATGAGGAGGGGGGAATGTGAATATATCTGTAAATGTGATTAATGTGGACCAAAAACAGCTCGAGAAATGCAAATAGATGTGAGCATTGATGGGAAAGATAGGAAGAAATTACAACTTCAAACTTAACCTTATCTTGTACAATTTTGCAATGGAAAAATTTGTTTATGAATGTGGCATATGGTACCTTCCAAGTAAATGGACTTAAGGAAGCAGTTTGTCAGGGGGAGAAAATTACTGGACTCTGAAATCTGAGGTTGGCATAATTACAGGTGAAGAAAGGCAGAACAGTTGGGTTCATTTCTCTTAAAAGTAGGTTTCTTGAGGACTATTTACCTGAACAGTAACAAGTGTAAACTTTGGATATTGTCTATGCAAATTCAACCTCACTTTTCATTGGAGAAAGTATTTGTGTTTGGAATAAACATTTTTATTGAAAGCAGAAAGTGGAAATATGGTTGGTTTTTTTTAGACGTTGCCAGATGGGCAATAAAGGTGAAAGTGAGATTTTGCAGGTCTGGAAATTTAGATTTTAAACCTAGAGAGACATCATTTGGTGTCAGCTTTGGTAAGGTGAGAGCCATAATGTAATAACATTTTTCTTGAGAGTACAGAACTTTACCACCTAAATGATCATTTTCAGAGGTGTCAAAAGCTAAAGCATAATATCTCTTTGGACAATGAAATACTGTAGTAATGAGGAAACTATTAGCTAGAAACTTGGCTGAAAAGTCAAAGAGCCAGTAGTTTGTCTATATCAATATAACAAAGCAGGTAACTGTATTAATGAAGAAATGTATATTCAGTGTTGAGGTCTATATTATAAATGAATTCTGGAACAATGTGCCGTTTCTGCTGAGTTATTTATTTTTGTAACAATATACTCTCTAATAATTATGGAGGAAAGTTTTCTGTGGTTGCAGTAGGGCTTGGCTAGTCAGTAGGTTCCAGATAAAACCTATCTGGACGTGTCAGGGTCAACAGTAAATTTCCTGTTTGGAAACATCTTGGGCTACATATTTTGCATTCTGTTTGGTGTCTGTGTTATATTCAGATTCCATACTTGTCCAGTCCACCTGAAATTGGTGAATCATTGTGGAAAACAATGTAGGTTTTGGAGCCACTTTGGAATCTGTGTAGAAAGGATTCAAAAACATGAGTAAGTTACAGCTTGACCTCTGCCCTGACGTTTTTCTGTGTACAAATTTTTAGTAGGAAAAAGTCCTAAAGTAGCCTGCTTGACTTTCTAGTGCCTATTGAAAAAAACTAACTCACAAGTAATAAGTTTCATACAGATCCTTTGAAGGAATTCTTTTTTTTTTTTTTTTCCCCAATCTGGATGTATTGTGAGGTATCATGCTAAGAAATGAAGTTTAGCAGTTTAGTCTGAACTAATTGCTTCCCTCCATTTTTTGCAATTAAATGTGTGATGAAAGTGAAGGTTTAGTGATTGAACTGTTAACATTCTGGTTACTTCTGGTTCTGACATTGAAATCTGATACTTTTTCTGACATCAATTAGCACAACTGGCTAAAATTGTTTTAGCACATTAAAATAAAAATTTAAGTATAAATTGAACATTGTCACGAAAAGATTACAGAATAATAGTTTTTTAAAGCCCCATCAAGAATATGGAAGAAATCCCCTTTCCTCAAATAGAGTTCCCAAGACTGGTTTCTTCCCTGAACTATTGGAGCAGTTGTTCAACTATAAGCAATTTTTACAAGAATTTATTTTCTAATGCTAAAAGCATTGATTTTGTGCTGCCTTATGTATCTGCTAATCACAGAAATTAGAAGTTGCATAGTACTGTAACTGAAGCAGAGCCTTCAAACAGTAGCAGAACTTGATTACAGATGCATGTAATTGTTTAGGTATCATATGGTTGTTTTTCTTTCATTTGTTTGAGCTGCACCATCTTTTCCTTCCCGTGTAGAGGTAATGTCTTCCTGTTTCTTACAAGTAATCTGCATTAAAGCCTTTTTTTTTTTTTAAGTTTAGTGAAAGTTATCCTTGCAAGGGGCTTAAGTCCATTCAGAATGAGGCCCCAGAGGCAATGTTGATGCATTGGATTAAATACTTCCCTGCTGAAGTAGACGTTGAACATCATGACATTTTCTGAAAATGAGTAATGTGAGCACTTCAAAAATTGTTTTTGGTAACCTGCCGGTACAACAAAGCACGTTCTTTATCTTTCTGTTATCTTTCTGTGAGGCTGAGATCAGGTTATCATAAACAATGAGCTTAATGGGTATGTAAGCAAGGATTTGCCTTGTTAACTGACATGAGGTATAGGTTCACTTATCAGTTACACTGTCCTAACTTCTTTAATTAAAAAGTAAACAGTCATGAGATTGTATTGTAGTGCAAAATACCAAGGAAGGCAGCTTCCTGAAGGTATTTATTATGCATGCAAGATGCATTTAGCAAATTAACGAAATGCAAATATATGAGAACACAAAAACTCACTTTCGAAAAGACACTGAAAACTGACCTTTTAAAGTGAATATATTGCAGTTTAAAATTATAAATAAAAAGTAATTATAAAAAGTTTATAGAGGACATATATTAGACTTATGAAAAGTACCTAAATTCACAGCAGAACAGGGTAGTGCAAGATCTGACTAGAAGTATAATTTTGAAACCATTTGGAGAAGGAGACAGGTAGAAAGCATGTGTGACCTATTGGTATTTGGCCAAACTTTCAGTAAGGGCCCAAATTTATGAAATAATTCCTGGGAAGCTCCTGTAAACTTCTGCCCAAATGGCTGTGCAATACTTATGTTTTTTATTAACTTAGAGTAGTTTACAGTTTGTGTATTTGTAATATTAAGAGTACAAGATGTTTTGCAAAGTACATGAGAGGATTGCCTTTACCGGCAAATAGAAATGCTGTAGAATTCATGGTTATGTCGTAATCTTCATCCAGTCAGTGCAGACAAATAAAAGGGAAGGCAGCAAAACACTCCAGAAACAAGAGCATGTTCCCAGGGCCTCTCGGAGCCTTAGCTGAAGAAAGCAAATAGATGGGAGTAGATCATGTTTTGGATGTATCATGGGCTGAGCTCCATAGTGGCTTCACAAGAAGTGCACTTTCTGAAATCCTTTTTCCTGAGTTAATCAAGTAACTTAAAACACCTAAGCTATTTTACTGTTTCATTCAACCATTAATAATGCTACCTCATTTCTTATATTTCATTTAAGAACAGTAGTCGTTATTGGGGTTTTTTTTGCATTCTAAGCAAAATAGCCTCGTTTCTAGTATAAAATGAAAAAGCAGTCATCATGAGGGTCCTGAAAAAATCTGCCAGAAGATGGATTATCTTCTAGCAGGTTGGAATGTACCTTTTTGATAGATGATAATATGCTGACAGCTAAAGTAAAAATGTATGCAGTAAAGGCCACAAAAAGAAACTTACGTTGCTGTCACCAAGTTTCTAGTTCCTCCAACCTAAATCAGAAAGTTACATTTCTGAATGCCTTGTCCAGTATATACTGAACATTTTGAGCTGGGAAACTTCTGACTGTGTATTTAGTGGATGGAAATATAGCTGACATTTGGAGGCAATGTTTAGATAAAACCTCTTTCAAATTTACTTTAGACCTTACTTAAATCTATTCTTTCTTTGTGTTCTGTAATGAGGAGGAGGGAAGGAAGTAAAATATTTCAATACTTTTACTAAAACCAAAAATCAATAAAGTAGTTTCATACTATTTTAACAATTCTTTTAAAAATACCTCATAAGAAGTGAGCTTGGCTTCAGGGAAGTTGATGCTTGTCTTCTTGAAGAAGGTAAGAACCTATTTTTAGGACAACGCAGTATGATTGTTTAGAGGAGAGGAACTAAGAACTCCCATGACATTGAAATCAGAGCTAGCCCCTACCACAGAAGCAAATTCAAGAATGCCTGCTGAATCAGAGGCAACCCAAGAAGTTAATACCATCTTTATGCAAAGGCTGTGAAAGAGCTCTGATCTTAGGTACGTTTGCCATTCATGGTTCAGATTAGTCCCTAAACAAAGCACTACTACCGCGTGTATTCTGGTGAGATATTTCAGTGTTGTTCCTTTAACTGCAAGAATGACTTTAAAAGCCTCATAGGCTATGGCAGACTCAACACATTTCAGTTTCCAATATGAAACTTTGAAGCAATTATTTGACACAATAATGCAGGACAGTAAAATGTGTTCTTCTGGCTTGGTTTTGCTTTTATTGCTACTCAGGCTAGCGAAAGAATGAGACTTTGCCTGTATAGTTTTTGTCAACTTCAGTTTTAATTTCAACTTCAGTTTATCAATAGGGAAAACCGTTATTTTGCATTTAATATGGGGAGGTATGGATGTTGGGGTCTCTTTTTGAGGTTTAGGTGAGATTTTTCAGAAATGTAGTATTGACAAAAGGATGCTAAATGTGACTCGGGTCATATTTCATAAGGTGCTACGGAAATATTTTGTCATTTTCTCCATGTTAAAATGGTTCCTCTATTGTAGAGTAACTCTGCTGAAACAGAGAAAATGGCTACAGAGCAGGTGAAGAGTTGTGTTTCCCCTGTAAAAAATAAGATAAAGTGAACATTCTTTATCTTTCTCAAGTGTTATTTTCTACCTTTATTACACAGTCCTCATGGTTAATTTAGCAGTGTGTGGATTATGCTAAAATAAATTATCTACCTATATTGAAGAATCTCAGTTCTACACCTCTGTCAGATATAGTCATAAGACGGTGCAAAATCAGGCTGTTTCAAATAATTATTTCAAAAAGTGAAGATACTTTAACCCCTCTACTGTTCCAGAGGTAGGTTAAATGTCAGCTTCACATACTGTTTGTGTTGGGTAAAAGACCTGATGCGCTTGATGAGCTTTAACTTGGAGATGTGTTAACTGCTTGAACTGCTTTTACACCTTCTCATACAGTGGAAGAAGCAACATAAGGCATGCAGAAAAGCAAAGCACCTTGTTTTTTTGGGGTTTTGTTGGGTTTTTTTAACATTTCCTCTTGTAAGTATGTGCTAAAGAGAGAGTTCTATGTAAGGAGTGTAGAAGGATGACTATTAGAAAAACTTAAATGCATATACAGAGCAGAAGGGAGATTCAGTGATAACAGGACTTGTCTGAAAGGGTGCTTGAAACTTACAGTCCTTCACATTGATTATTATTTTAAATTTTGTTTTTGTCTTTTAGAAAGAGAGGCTAAAGGGTTGTGTAATACTATTGCAGTCTTTCCTTCAATACTATAACGTATGCAAAGGCATGTTTACATTTATTCTATCTTGTTTAGAAAATGTTTCTTTTCTTGCCTTGTTTCTAACTATTTGCAATTTTAAGTTAATGTTGTTCTTCCATCTCCATTTGCCATTTGCTGATGGATAAAATATAAAAATTGGCTTGGATTTGGGACAGCTTATCTATCTTTGGAAAGCTGAAGTTTAAAAATAATGTTCTGGAAATAGATTGTATGCTTTGTTTCTATCTGATATTTACATTCTTTGGGCAGTGTTTTACATTAGAATTAAATTGCTAATTGATTGTAAAGAAGAAAAATCGAGACCGACTAGTCATACCTGTCCGTACACTTTTTTAGTCTTCATGAAAATTCTAAACAAACAATTTGGAATGACAGTTATGCTCTTAATATAAAGGTCTGTGCACTAAGAAGATTGAAAATAAAAACACGTGTTCAAAAGTAAAGGCCTAGTTCACGACTACAGACAGCCAGGAATTATTCTTGACACTGTAACTTACGCAGCAACCTATGTGCCCGTGGTTGGTTTCTTGCACTCTCATTCCCCTTTTTGTCTCGTACCCTTTTTTGGATACACCATCAATAAGGAGCTGCAGACTCAGGCTTTACATATAATGAATTAGAAAGATCATGTGATTTAAGTTCTTGCTATTGCCTGTGCTATATAAATAATTCCTTTCAGAACTTTTTGCTTAAAATCTGTAGACTTCTTTATTCTCACAGTCTTGTTTGGGGATGCATTCTAGGACCTAATTTTTGCTTGCAAAGGTTCTTCCACTAATTCATCCTAAATGTTTTCCTGTTTGCTGCCATACCAGTACAGCCCTCTCTTGGGGAAGTTTATTTGTTGGCATGAGTTTTGTCTAATGGGATTTTACAGATTCTAAGCACAGAAGGAAGTTGTCATACCTATTTTGAGGGGCTGTTTTTTGTAGTCTAAAGAAATTGTGCTGCCTTAGGCACCTCTTGTTAGAATCTACTCCCCTGGTTATTATAAAGGCTTTTCCAGTTATGATTTGTCTTCCATGAATGCTGTAATCAAGCTTGTTTACCACTGCTGCTGGAAACAAGATGAGATTGGTAATCATCATTGTTTCTTTGGTCACCTCTTTATATTGGAGTCTCTAGGGTCATTTTCCACTGAAGAGCTCTTGGCTTGCAGCTGAAGTTGCACACACGCATTCTATTTCTATTATTTTCATTTATTTCCAAATCTTATGCATGTTCAGATCTTATCTTCCAAATTGGTCATATTTTCTATTTGTATGTCAACTGTTGTTATGGCAAATCCACTAATTAGATTTTCAGAAAAATTCAGCTGATAAGCTCTCAAATGTTAAAGCTTCCTATCTATAAACAGCCTTTTGTTGTTACTTAGCCAGATATTTTACTAATGAACTTCTTTTGCACCTTCCACTAATGAATTAGGCAGCCATTATATCAAATGCTGAAGACCAGATAAATGAGAGAGAGAACTTTTCTAGGCAAATTCAAACCAGACTCTATCTGCTAAACTAAACCTGCAACAGAACATTAGCATGTATTCCAAATGAAAGCAAATTGGGCTTCTGGTTAACACAGTAAATAATGATTAAGAAATTTTGCCTGTTCAGTTCTGTTTAGTACTTACAGTGAATCTGGCTCTTTGCTAAGGCTAATCAAAGGCTTGCAGAGCCAGTCACGAGATGGAAACAGCCTGCAATTTTTTTTTGCATGCATGCATACATTTCCTGTCCCTTCAATGTTTGGGACCAACTTGGAAAAGAGAATGAGGAAGCAAATGACTTGTTCCAGGTGAAAACTCTATCCTTCTATACAAAGAAAGGTATCTAAAAGAAAAAAAGAACTATGTATTTTATTTCCACTGACAATTTCTGTTGGAAATAAGTTTTTCAGTTTAGAAACTCCTGGTAGTTTTTGTCTTTGTTTCCTATTTGTGTCTGCAAGTTGCTATAGGTAGTATTAAAAAAAGGCAAATCAAGGAGATATATGAAGTACCTCAGCAAGAACTGTGGGGAAAGGCTGAAATTTCTATTTAATTTTATTTATGAATTTTAATGAAGGCTAACTGAAAATGCAGTTCATTGTCCAGTTTCTACTTAATCACTTGAAAACTTTGATTAATACGCATTGCTCAGATCAGACCTGGCACAAATTTTACCTTGAGTTAAAAATCTCACTGCTATCTTCTATACCTTCCTTAATTCATGCCTTTATATTGTATATTTTGATATTCCAAAAATAATTGTTTTTAGCAGTTGCAGTAATTAGCAGGTAGAGTAGCACATTCAGCAGAAAAGAAGTGGAAGGCTGCATAAACATTTATGAAGTATTGAAGGACTGTTGTCTTTGAATAAACTTGCACAACTTTTAATGAAGATAAAATTGTAATATTTCTGTGCATAAAATATTCTAACATATTAACTAGTTCTATGAATTACAGTTACATTCATTAAATGTTTCAGACCAACTGGGTGTGTATTAGTTTGGTCAAAGGGTATTCACAGACCTTTGATTTAGAAAATAAATTTAATACAGAGCTAACAATAAATCAATGAATAAGCATGTGTAGGATAAGGAACACAAAGAAAAATAATTGTTATATGCTTGAGACAAGATTCTTGCCTTGTATATTTGAGTGAATTGAGAGAGGCTAATTGATGTATTTATTTTGCAGGAGCTTAATTTTTTTAAGGATTTCAGATTGAATGTAATTAAAACTGGTATTTCAGTCTTCTGCTGGTTGCTATTCTTGCTCCTTTCCCTTTCATCTGCTACTGGAGAGAACTTTATATATGTGTTGTATATTATACATAATGGCTTGAATTACCTTGATGTATAATTTAAATTTATCAAGTAGTTACACTGATCATCACACTGTAGAAATTTGAACCAGTTACTGGTTTAGTATTTGTGTGCTCTTATGTCAGGTCTGGATTTTATCTAATAACTCTAAATGTAACAGAGAACCAGGGCCTAATACCTTTTGTATTAGTAAGCTGCTTTTAAACTTGAACCTTTGGGAGCTTGAATGTACATTTAACCTCCTACACTTTGTGTGAGTCAGAAGTATTTTACGGTAATGTAAATCTTTTGCATAAAGTAATTATCTTCCCACTCTGTGATGGGGAAATTTATATTAACGTGAAGTCTGGGAGATGTGAATAAAATGTAGACCCACCTGAGGAGTCTATATTTTAGTTTTGGGTTATAACACAGATGTGAACAGAAAAAGGGCATCCATCGATAGTTCTGTAATGTTGCAGTTCTTCAGCCTCTATTTTTCGTGCGGTTAAATGCTGTTATCAACTATCACTAACAGACTGAAATGCAAAGGAAATACAATATTTATATACGTAAAAAGGAAGTGATTGTTCTTCCTGATTTTGCATAATGCACCATCAAGTCCAGCAATTTTACGGCTACAGGTTAGCTTGGATATGACAAAAGCAAGAGAAAAAATCAGCAAAAATATGTAATTCAGTTTTTAAGGGATGTTATGCCACTTTCATTTTCTGATTCTCCCCTCTTTATTCTTTCCTTCCCCTACCTTAAGATAATCCACATGATACTGTTACATGTGTAGCTTATGGCATGTGTATCCTTGCATGTCATCGAGATAATTTGTTTTTTTTCAAGTATTTAATACATCATAAAGATGGGAGGCAACATACATTTGTAGTACAACAATATTTAACATTGTGCCATTCAATCTCATCAGATTTTCCATGTGCATGGATTAAATAAAGAAGAGATGACCTGTTTCTACTTCAGTAAAGTCTTAAAAGAATGTAACAGTGAAACAGCAGTCATTCAGCAGCACTTGTCTATCTGCATGCTGAAGATGTCATCAATAATGCACAAGTTAATATCTCTAAGTTGAAAGAGCAGCAGGATCAGCATAAATTTTCCTTAATAGAGCATCATAAGCAAACTAGACAGTAACACCTGAAGCACAACAACATCTGTTACATTAGAATGTATATGTCTCCTATGTGTTACATAAACTTAACGACACTCTTGTTTCTTTTCTGAAGTCTGATTTCAATTGCACTGAGATTAATATTATTTTTGTCCTATTCTCTCAGAGGGCGATGAGACGGGAGTGATGGATAGCCTGCTTGAGGCCTTGCAGTCAGGAGCAGCATTCAGAGATCGCAGGAAACGAACACCAAGAGCACAAGGTAAGATGCTTTCTAAGAACTTATTTATTAATTGAATGGGCAAAAGTCTTTGTGAAAAGATTTACCAACATTTTTCACTGAGCTACCACGAAAACTCAGCATGCTCTTTGCAATCACTGATTTTTAACTTGTTAGCTCTATCTTCAGACAACTATGGGCTCCAAGATTTGAAAATAATTCCTGTTGTGTTTGAAAGGGCATTTAACACATTGCTTCATGAACCATGTTTGTCTTCATCTTTAAAATTATAAGTATAATTAATTTATTATAGGTGGCGCTGTGAAAAATGTTAGCTTCTTACAGCACTAAGAGTTTGGACATAAAGCCAGTAGTCTTTTTCAAGCACTTGTCTTAGATATGTTCTGGTTTGGTTGGAAGTTATAGCGTGTCATCATAAAAGTCAAATTATATTAAAGTAGCTTCACTTTCTCAAGGGAGACAATAGCATTGTACTGAATTTAGTCTGTTTTAGTCTGAACAATTACTGTCTCCTGCAAATTTGGTTTCGAGAATGTTTGACAAAAGCTAAGCAACTGCAGTGTTTTTTCTATTCACTTCTCTGCTTATGGTATGTCAGTTTCGTATAGTTTGTGAGCTGCATTTACTCTGCATTTACTTTTCATCAAAGCTCATGGTAGTATATTGTATTCTGCTATTTTTCATTTAAAACGTCATACAGTTAAAATACAGTATTAAAAGTTTAGAGAATTAAAAATTACTCAGCATAAAATCAAAAGCTTATGTTAGATATGTGCTGCTAAAGGTCTGGCAAAATGGAGTTGTCTTATTTTATAGATAAACCATTTATATCTACCTCATCCTCAAAGAATCTAGGCTTAGAATCTTGTTGGCTGTGTATTTTTTTAGAGGAACAAAAGAGTAAAGGCAAATTCTACTACCCTCTTTCATCTGGCTCGCAAAGGTGGTGTATATATATATTTTTTTTTAATTTGCCATATGCTTGATCTTATGGAAAAAATAAAAATAAGTAGCATAATTTGTTCACACTAAGAAATAAATTCTGCTACAGTTCCAGTATAATTCTTAATTCAGAGCTTGTTTCTGCTCTCAGATCAGAAATGAAAGAACTCCTCGATCAAAATATATTTTTATCCATAGCTTGAGAAATAACAGTATGAGAGATGGTCTCTTTGTGTTGTGGCTTGAGGAAAGATTTGTCACCCAGAGGTGGCAAAGAAAAGCTTCCCCGGGACCAGAGGAGATTGCACAAAATCTGCTGCAGCTGAGAAAGCCAACGAGATGACAGAACCCAGGTCCAAAAACAGTGGCTCCTCTGCAAAAATAGGGGGCAGAGCTAATTAAAAATTAATTTTATTTCTCTTCTGTTTCATATAGTCACCTTGACTTCTGTGTGTTTGAAATTTAATTATATCAGTTGAGATTCTAGTGGCATCTGTCTCTGAAGGAGTTGGTTGGCTTTGGGGAGCTTTCTGGAAAAAGAGATCTAGGTAATCTGTTTCCAAGCTCTGGACAACTCTTAAGTCTTCTCACAAGACCGTTATGTAAAGTTTTCTAGGGATAGCTAAAAATTTAGACAAGAGGTGATAAATGTTAGTCCCAGGCTTTAACATCTGTTAGCTGTGACCTACAGCATTAAAAAAACAGAGACCATATTTACAAGCTTCCATATCTCTCCTTAAAAAATTGAAGGGACAGTGACAGTTTTCTCATAGGTACCGTGAACAGACTCTGAGTGTTATGCAGAGTTTCATCCCATGTGATTTTAGCAAACGGTTAAATCTGTGCCTCCCGTGGTTCAGTGGAAGGAAGAAAAAGTAAATATAAGCAATGAGAAGAAATGGTTGAGGGATTTCTGGACTTGCTGAATCATTTGGTTGTGATTGGCAAGCACACAGAAATGGTGCAGTGCTGTCTATACACCGTGCACAATGTAAGCTTTTTCTGCACATTTTTGATAGCTTGCTGCACTGTCTCTGTAATCAACATGTATTCTTAACAGAGGGGGGAAAAATAAGGTGCTGTTATCTGGCAAGTTAGAATTGCACAGCAGTTTTGAACTTTTCTTTGTAGCCATCGTGCTTTGAAAAGAAAAATTGTTGTTCACTGCCTGTTTGGACACATTTCATTTTTTGTCTGTCAGTTGTGGCTGGTAGTTTACATCAGGTGAGGAGAAAAAACTACTTTGGCTTGCTTACTATTTGTGGTTTTATTAATTACTAGATAATGGTTAGCCCCTATAGAAAGCCTAAAACCAAAACAAAGTAAAAATCCACAAACTTCTCATAAAATGCTCCAGAAAACAGCTCAGCAATACACTAAGTTCACCCGTGATACGTTTTCCTGTGTGTGCTCTTGGTCTGCCTTGTTGCAGACTTGCTTATTCTGTTTGCACCTACTCAGGGTGAAAATGAACACTATAGAAGGTTACAACCCTCTCAAGGATTACAACCAGTAGACCATGAAAACCTGATTTTTTTTTTTATTTTTTCTTCCTGTGGTTTCACAGAGGAAATTAAACTTCAAGGAGCAAACTGTAGCATCACTACTAGTGGCATTCTTGATCAGTTTGGCTCAAAAGAAAAAAAACCCTCAACTGTCTGAAAGAAAAAAACTCTATAATGGTGTGTATTCACTGCTAGCTGTAGGTGAGGTTGGACCTAAGAGGGATTGTTTCATTTGGATAACAGAGCTCCAATTACTATAGGCCCACAGGTACCCTGGAAGAGTGGCATTCTACCAGATACCTGTTCAATTAGCCTTTTTTACAGAGGTCACTGGTGTACTTTGTAGCATGTATTTGTGCTCACATGCTCATGTCTATAAATATTTGAAGAGAAAGAGATGGACTGACTGGGTGAGAGCTGGGGATGGGAAAGGAATGGTGCTCTACTGGCCTAGAATGGCAGCCCTACACAGGGGGAACTACTCAATATTACACTCTTCCTACTGGGCAAAAAAAAATATTGGTGAAATGTACAGACAGATTTGGAAAAGTAAAACTCATTTAAAATGTGTTTAACTGCATAGGGTTTTGTTGGTTTGCTAAGCCTGTAAATGAAAAGCTACGTTTTAATGGGTTGCATTATAACTGAAGACTTTGCCAGTAAAAATCTTTTTGTTATCAGTTCATGGAAGTAATAATAAAAACTTCCTCTCCTCCCAGCCCAGTTTTTCATTTCATTGTACTCTGATGTATGTATTGTTGTGTAGACTTCTCAATGTAAAAAAAAGTTTGTGTGGTTTCTCTCTGCTGAGCTCATGACTGTATCTTTATTATTTCTAACTACTGGATTTTAGGTATAAAGTTTATCCTTTCAGTAGATTGCTTTGCTTATAGAGGTTATAAGGTAACAATTAGAAGTCAGTTTCTAAACTGTTACTTCATCTTCCAAAAATATACTTGCTTTTTTTTGCAAGTTTGCTAATATTAGAATGAGAGTATCATAAAGAATGGTGTTAGGTGGCATTCATCACAGGACACCACTTTAAAATGTGTGTCCAGCACTACTATTGTACCAATTATCTCTGACCTTTTTTCCTGGCCTTGGGGTATGATATTAAAGATGACTGATTCAGGAATATTTTCTCTCTAGTATGAGTTTAAGCAAATTTCTGCACAGAGCTAACTATTCTGTTAGAGTTCTTTCTTCTAAGTTGCTAATTTTTTTGCCATGGAATTTAAGTTTAATTTTTTCAGAAGTATTAATAACTAGTGTCTTCTCCTGCATATCCAATGCAGTGGTAACGTGTGCTGTTGTTTCTGTAGTCTTTCACCACCGGGATAGCATTGCTCTAAGAAACATGCATGCAGCTTCTTTCTGCTTTAGATTGCAGTGTAAAGTATATTTATCTGGTATTTAATGTGGTCTGTTAGTACACGTGTTTTGAGTTATTTTTTACTCCATGCATCAAAATCAAACCAGTACAGTGAGTTGGTTAATAAACACAATTTAGGAACGTCTGAATTTGACTTTATTGAGAGTTACTACACTGTCATTACTAAGTCTGTATTAGCAGTACACCTTGAGAATGAGAGAATGAACCTGGCTTGTTCAGTTTCAATGTGTAATTTGAATATTTTATGCAAGCCATCTGAAGGGCTGCCACCACTTGTTTAACCTCTGTAAGATAAAAAGAAATTGAGGCAATGGAGTATTACTGCTTTTCAGTGACTTCTGATAATTTTCAGGTGGTTCAGATGCTTCTTTAAAACATGTTTTGTTTAAAAAAATTAAAAAGTGCGTATTTTGCATTGAAGTTAATCAGAATTTTAATAAAATGGTTGTAGTTTTAGGAATTTTGTCTTCCACTTGAAACATAGTTATGCTTACAATTAAACATAGTTATGCTTACAATTAAAGGTTGACTTCTATGTCTACCTTCGCATTGATTGTATTAAATAAATTCTTGAGAGTTAGTTAGGTTTTTGGGTGCACAATTCTCATTTACCTGAAACACATTCCAGTAAAAGTCTTCAGTCGTCAAAGCGTATTTCCTCTACTGAAAGCATCATGAATCATCTTGTATGTGGCACTTTGGTAAATAAATTGATTTTTGACATGTTTGTATCTGTCTGTCAATTGATGAGAAGGTTTATCAGTGTCAAAAATCCAAAAATGTGGTAAGTGCACTTTTAACAGATAGGATTTGTTCTCAGCTAAAATGGTGCTTGAGTAGCCTAGTTTGCTGTCTTTCAGTTGGACAGCGTGTCATTGCCTTTATCATTAAGGATCTTCTATGAAGCTAGAAATATTCATAATGAACTACAAAAATGCTAGTCTCAAGTTTAAAAAAACATTATTTTAAACATATTTGTTCATCTCTTTAAACATGGCATGGTAAAGAACTAATATTCCTATTGTTATGTTCAGCTAGCCTCTCTAATTTTTTGGTATTTTACTTATAGAAGCTGACTGTTTAAAAGTGTGCTTTGCTACCTCAGTTATATAATGGAAGTTTTTTGGAAGTCAGGAATCTTGGACTAATGAGACATATGATCTAAGTGTTTCAAAAATATCAGAACTATAGTAGGAAGAGCTAAACAAGCATCACCAATAATAAATTTAGTGGTTTTGCCATCAAGCATTGTTGTGCAATTGAAGTTCACTTTTATTGCCAAATATAAATATAGGTTGGATAAGGAAAATCTATTTATAGTACCATTCAGACTGAGTCTCAGCAAATTATTTAAGTCCAGAAAGCACCTTAAACAGTCCCAAGGCTATTTAAAAGTAGGTATTTGTGGCATAGCCCGTTTTTACTGTGCATGTGTTTTGGCTTATGATTTTTGTAATTAAAGGAGTAATATTAGATAATATATTATTCTGGTGGCTTAGCATGAAAGCAACAACTGTGGTATGTGAAGGTGTTACTTGCCATTTCAGAGGAATTCTACTTAAAAGCAGGGCAAAGGAGAAGTGGTGAAAAAGGGAAAGGAAAAAGGAACTAAAACTGACTTTAACCTCCAACCTCCTCAGACTGGGTTATCCAGGTTTCTAGATGGATAATACCCTTAAGCAAGAAGGGACTGAAAAGGCTCTGAAAACACCTTATGACCAATAAATGTATGGACATAAAGACAAAAAATTGAGAATTGTATGCATTTGAATGGTTGGTTTCACTTGTGTTACTGTGTTAATTACCCTTCTCTGGAGCAAGTATTGGAACATTCATTAGCTGTCTTTCAAATTGATTCTCTCTTGGTATGCATGAGATTGTTCTTGTGTTGACAGTGTGTCAAGTACTTAGGAATGTTTGGTTTTACTAGACAGAGGTAGGGAAGTGCTATTGTGAACTCTAGACTTTGCATGTATTACTCTTGCTCTGTCTAATTCTAAGTTGTTACTTGTCATTTTAATATTTTTTTTCTGAGACAATTTTATCTGAATAAATGAAAAAGTACCATGAAATGGCAACGGCATAAACACATTCCAAAAAATATCCTTCAAAAAGATGGTGCAATATAATTGTTACTAATTGCATCCGAGTTTGTAACTCATTTAAAGCATTTAATACCTTACAGAAAGCTGGAGAGATGTATGTGCCCCTGACTTTTATTAGGGTAAGTGCTTCAAAATGTGCTTCAGTGTAGTATGACAAGTATTCTCTGTAAATTCTTCTGGAAAAGTGTTCTATAAAATTATACACTGAAAGTGTCAGAACACTTTTCGAGTTTTAACATTTTAAAAATATCAGCACTGGTCTTACTCATCACAGTGTCCTAAAATCTCAAAATATAAAGCTCTAATTATTTTATGATACAACACACAGCAGAGTGTCTGTTTCCTTTTGAAGTAAAAACACATTGTCCATGAATTATGATGAGAATTACATGAAAATTCTGAGGATTATTGTGCAGCCTTTTGACATTTGGAAGTTGCATCATATATAATATCTGGGCTTACACCAGCCAGCTGTAAGACTGGGACAGTTGCTTCAGACAGTGAAACTGTTGTGTTTCTTTCTTTAAAGGTGTTTTTGTCTGTTTCATCATAGGACTCTACAGTTACCCAGAATCATAGAATTATAGAATGGTTTGGGTTGGAAGGGACCTTAAAGATCATCTCATTCCAAACCCCCTTCATGGGCAGGGACACCTCCCACTAGACCAGGTTGCTCCAAGCCCCATCCAACCTGGCCTTGAACACTTCCAGGGATGGGGCATCAATAACTTCCTTCGCCAACCTGTGCCAGTGTCTCACCACCCTTACAGGAACTAATCTCTTCCTAATATCTAATCTAAATCTACCCTCTTTCAGTTTGAAACCCTTGTAAAAAGTCCCTCTCCAGCATTCCTGAGGCACCTCAGGTACTGGCAGGCTGCCACAAGGCCCTGCTGGAGAGGACAGCTATAGAGTTCATCTGGAGTGTATATTATGGAGTTTCTTTTTCAGGAAGTTGACTTGATACAGTCACATCTGAAAGTCTTAGAAGCCTTTTGGAATTCCAAAAGCCTTTCTGAATGTCCTTCGTTGTGGAATGGATTTTTAGAACTAGAATAAAGCTTTTCTGAGAACCAGAGAATTGTTCATAGTAACCAGCCTCTCAGAAACAGTAATCCAGGAGGAGTCTGCCGAACTCACATGATAGAATTTTGCATGAGTTGGAAGTCACCCCTAATTCTGATTTTTTTTTATGTATATTTTTTTAAATTCACACTGGATCTGAAATCTGTTCTATTTTAATGCAGTATGTCTTGCTGGATGTTGAGGCCTACAATTCTAGAGATGGATAGCTGAGTTGGCTACATCTGTATGCAGTAGCTGAAGTTAGAGGAAATACTTTCACACAGAAAGGAAATTCATGCATTCATTTACCAACTACATGGGTAGTAATGAACGATATGCAAGGCTAACTTAATTTGCATTTGGTCATTTGAATTTTCTTTGTCAACACTGACACTGTTATGCAATTATTGTGAAACACTTCCATTTGAAAAATTTTCTAGCACTGTACTGTTTACTGAGGTAATGCATATTGGCTTTAATATTTTAATATATGTACATAATGTATGTAAAGGAAAGGAAAAAGATTAAAATCACTGTTGTGCTGTATGACTTGGTAGCAGATTAATGTAACTGACATTAGGTCAAAATGGTTATTTTGCAGATAGGGATGCTTTCTGTTCCATCCTGTTCTAGGCATGTAGTGTAGAATTGACAGTACTCTAACCTCAGCACAGACTGTCCCAGCTTTTTTTACTAGTGGTTGTTGTCTTGACTGGAACAAGTTAATTAGTTTAATTTCTGCAAAGACAATATTCACCGTACCTGGTTATAACTTAACAGAACAAATCATGGAAATTCTAATTTTCTTCTTGCATTATCAGGAGAAAATGAGGTTCTCTGCACAACATACCCGAAATCATAGTGTTTAGTTACAAAGTAGTGATACTGCCTCAGCAATAGACACAGTAGTAGTTAGGCAGTTATGCCATTGTGTGAAAAGCCAGTTGCTGTATATGACTGTAACTCTTTACTTCAGTGGTGGTTTTAGTTTAAGGATCAGTGACAGGTTAATTAAGGATCTAAGCCAGGGTGATGGGCTTGACAATGCAACCCACCAACTTTGCTGGTTTTTTTCATACTCTTTGCTATTTACTTTTGCATTTTAAGTCCCCGATTCTCAAAAAAAAATAAAAAAAAAATCAAAGTGACTCGAACATCTTTTTCTTAACCACTTTCTCCAGCAACTTGTTCATAAAATTTTACAGTACTTTTTCTGAAGTACTTTTGCCCTTTCAATGACAGTAGGTTCTCAGTGTTTTACACTTGTTATCTGGGGGAAGGTTTGTTAATAGCAGCATAATAGATACCTGCCCCACCTCCCTGTGTTTTGTTGTCAAGTCAATGATGGGTTTAAAGGAGGGCTTTGGGGGTGTCATTCTGTATTAATTGTGTTGTGTTTATCTGAAAGCTCTCTTTGGAAGTGGGCACTACTCCCCCTTCCATCATTTAACAGCTGTTTAGATTTGGCTAAGGCAGCGCTGGTCCCAGCCCAGCAAAGATCTATGGTGGCTCTGAAACAATGCAGTGATGCAGCTATATTGCCTTCTGAGTGACCTGCAGTGTCACAAAGGCAAGTTCATCTGTCTGCAAAAGATTCAATAGGAATTTCTTTCATTTTCTTTATAGTAGGTGAAGGAGTAAAAATGATCTTATGTGTGTATCAAGAAATTAAGTTTAAAAGCATGAAGTAGTATCCTTTTTTATAGATCTTTTAGGAATCCTGAAATTACATTTGCATATAAGTTTTATTATAGCTTTTTAGCAGGGAATGATGCATTATAATAATAATGCACTGTAATATACTACAGTGGAACTATAAAAATGTTTCTGCAATATTCCTAGTTTAATGCATTTTTTTGTATAGAGAAATACCTGGAATAAAAATATTGAAATATTCAAGCTAGATAAAACTGTAGTTCTCAGCTATCTAGGGAAAAATTCAAAGTACTGACATGTTAGGGGACAGACTTTTTAGTAGGGGTTGTTGCAATAGGACAAGGGATAATAGTTTTAAACTAAAAATTAGATTCATACTAGAGATAAGGAAGAGATTTTTTACAGTGAGGGTGGTAAAACACTGGCACAGGTTGCCCAGAGAGAGGTGGTAGATGCCCCAACCCTGGAAACATTTATGGTCAGGTTGGACAGGGCTCCAAGCAACCTGATCTAGTCAGAGATGTCCCTGCTCACTGCAGGGGCATTGGACTAGGTGACCTTTGAAGGTCCCTTCCAACCCAAACTATTCCATGAAATAGAATACAACCTTCTTATAAAATTTCATGCGATGCTCTTAGGAATGTTACATGTATGTGGGCAATTGCTGCACATTGCATCCTCTTCCCATCTGGAGCAGACCATGTTTCTCTCTCCTTTTAGCTTAAGTATCTTTCTTATTTTTTGTGGAGAAAAAGAAATCTTGTTTTATGTTCAGCTCGTTCCTTGCATACATTGTTGGGATTTATTGCAGGATGTGTTTGGTGATGTCTTTGGAATGGCCACCTTCACCAGTTGACTGAACGCCTTTTTCAGATAAATCAGCTGAGACTAATTTGAGGGTATTACTGTTTTTCTTATCAAAAGTCTCACCAACAGGGAAGAAACTCAGTTTTTATTCATTTTTTTGGTTTTACATACCATTCAGTGAGCTAGTATTTGGGAGGGCAGAGCAGTTTAGGTGTGTTAATTGATCCTTTATAAACACTGGTCTGTCAATATTTTATTCTGTTCACTGAACTGTGTAATTCTCATTTAGCTTAATTTTTACAGAAGACTGTTTCTAGACATAATTTTTGATGGAAATACGCTGTGTATTTTACAATACTGGTCAAGTTTGAATGTCCCTATTAAGTTTTTCATGCAAAAGAACAATTTTAATGTGTTTTTACTGTAGTGCAATGAATGGTTAAGCTACTGGCGAGTAGTATTGTAAATACAAGATCAAAGAATGGAAGACAATGATAGACAACAGAAAATAGCTTGAAACAGAACAATTTGCCCATGAAAAAGCAGAAGAGTTTAGCTGAGGAAGCAAACTAGTCTTAATTAGAGTTATAGATAAGATTTTACATGATCTGTGTTATTTTTTTTCTATGCTTAAACATTTGCTATAACTATGGTGTTAATTAGGGGCATGTTACCAAAACCCATACTTGGATTTTTATAGCTTATTACAGGTGGAAATTTTTACCCATTTGGGGGTATAAATTTTTATAGTATGACCTCAGTCTGAATTCTAGGTACTTCTGTGCTTCTAGGAATTTTGGAGAAGAGAATTTTAAGAAGGTATGTAGTGTATTAACAAGTTGTTGGCTAGTTTTATACTATGGTTTTTTGCATCCTTCTACAAAACATCTTTGGCCACTCATTCTGAATATATTGACCTTAAGAGACTACAGGTCTGCCTTTGCATAGCAATGCACTTTGTCAGATTAGATTTCCTTCTGTTGTGCTGCAGGCAAGTTTAAATTTCAGGCAGCATATTGAGACCTGGTCAATCAACATCTTTTAAAAGAACTTCATGTCAGTATCTCTATTAGATTTTTGAAACTGTAGCACAGGTGGTTCCTCTAATTATTGCGCATTACTGCTTCAACATAATGTAGCTGAGCTGTTATATTTGCAATGTATGTAGTTTAAAAATTGCTCTCTCATCCTAAAAACTGTCAGTGCTAGTTAATTATAATGCATTTCTATTGCTAGATTGTTTCAATTTGAATACTGTTACATTATAAAGGGTGCTACAATTAGTGTGATGTTATTTTTAATGATGAATAAAACAGAGGTGAGATATTGATGTAGGTCAATAATAATTCTAGTAGTCATATATTTTGAGTAACCCTAATTCCAAATCATAGAATTGTCTATATTCTGTAAAAAAGAAAAAAAGACACCAGCCTTGAAATAGTTACTATTGTTTAGTCCTCTTCAAAACATAACACGGAAGATAACATTTGATATGATTTGTTGTGTTAGTCTCAGTAGAAGATCTCTGAATGTTACACTCCTGATTTCTTTTTTGGAGGAAAAAGTAAGATAGGCTGTAAGATTTTGTGAGAATTTTATAACTAGTATATCTATCAGTGTGTTCATTAGCTCTTCCTTCTTTACCCTCTCATGGAAGTATATAACATCATAATATTTGAACTTAAAAACCATATACATAGTGTAGAGTGTCTTCCAGATGGATGTCTAAAAATAAACCAGGTACTGGAGTTCTCTGTTAAATCTGTATTATGTTTAGTTCTCATTTTCTCACTGTTTGCTGTATTTTTTTTCCTTTCCTTTTCTGTTAATGCACTAAATATTTATTCTGTTGTTGAAGAGTATTCTATTTAAATAATTATGTGAGGTATATAAAATTGTACAACAGTGTCTATGTGCCTGTAACTCCATAATGTGCTACTAGAGTGGAATGTCAGCCTTTCTGCATTTTTTCTTACCAAGTTACAAAGAAAAATAGAAATGTCACACTGAAATATGGAAAATGTTCAGTTATTGTGAGAGGGTGTTTTTTCTTTTTATTTTAAAGTGAACAGATTTCTAGAAGTAATAGGGGAAAAAAAAAATCTTATTGACAGCATTTCTGCAGGAGTTTATCTTCCACAAGTGTTTACAGTGAGAGGTTCTTGGAGACCTTGGAACTACAGTGATATTATTGGTGGCTTATGACACAGTGCTCAAGGTAGAACTGGAGTTCATCATTTCTCAGGGGATGTGTGAAGGCTCTTGGGCTGAAAGGTTTGTTAGGTCATTCTGTGAAGCTGTCATTCAGCCTAAGCATAAAAGAGAATGTATTTGGGTTTTTTCCTCACTAAAGAGGGAGAAATAACCCAACTTTAAGGGTATATAGCTTTTTCCTTCTATAGTCAAGTTAAGTTGTCACCTTAAGTAGCTTTAAGCTCTTGCAAGAATTATGGATAAAACAGAAGTGGATGGAGGACACAAAAAGTCCTTATGGCTTCATAGAGCATAGTTTCACTTTGAATTTAGTTGACAACAAAACCAAATTTCACCATTATGAGTGAGTGACTAAAATCTAGCAAGGTGTTGAATCAAGTATTTGGAAATTAATGCTTTCCTTAAAAAAAAAAAAGTAACATGGTTCACACCTGAAAAAATATTTCATCACTTTTTTTCAGACATATCTAAGATGCTTTATAATTTCTTTACATGTAAATACTACTCATCACCAGGTAGATTTGACAAGAGTATGTTTTATTTTTAAATAATCTTTACTAGAGTGAAAACCGTAAAAGGAGATATACTGCGAGTGTCATTTCTTCTCCTAATGGATAACCATGCTGAGAAGGAAGCTAGAATTATGTTTATGGAGTCTATTGAATTTTTTTTTTTTGTTGAAATAATACAGAATAGTACTAAGGAATATACATATATATATATTTCAATATACATTTCAGAAAAAGATGTTATCTCTTCACTGAAGGCAAACATTGTCTTTTAAAGCTGTAGGAACATTATAATCTAAGTGAACAGAGTTTGAATCTTTCTATATTGTGCTTGAACTTCTTAGGAAAATGAATTATTTGTAGTTTTGTAGCAGGGACGGGAGAGAATTTAGGGGTATGTATAAGCTTTTAAAAAGCTGTTTTAGCAGTTTGCTGCAATTCCATTTCTGTTACAGCTCTTATTGTTATAGAAGAAAGGATGAAAGAGCCAATGGAACATAAATGGAACATAAAGCCTTTAGAGAAATTGTTCTTCATTGTATGGAGATGTAGTCCATGGTCTGCAAAACTTTCTGTAATTCTGGCCATGTAAAGTATAATGGAGGACAAAATTACATCATGAGAGAGAAAAACATTTTGTACTTGATTGAGAAGCAGTTGTCAGGTATTGAAGACATGATGCACCACACAAATACATGTATGGGTGAGCCTGTAGATAGGGGCTGATGTGAATGCCCAGCTGACCTTGTCATTTGATATTAAGGCCACACTTGTACAAACAGCACCTGGGTATTTAAATATCCACTGAAACATTTATCTCTTGCCATATGGAGATAAGATGGTGTGTGTGAGGGAGTGCACATGCACATATGTACAGATTTGCTGGTAAAAATATCCTGAGCAGCTTCAATAAACTGTAGTCTGTTGGTTTTTTGCTTGTCTTCCAGAATAGCACAAGTGATGTGGGTTTTTGTGTTGTAGGTATGTCACAGGAACACTTACTGTTCAGAAGGCTTTCTGCAATTGTCTCTATGACTTTTTTTTTTCCACTGAAGCTTCCCATACTACCAAGGTTGTTTCTGAACGGTCACTGATAGGTTTCTCAATACAGGTCATTAGATGCCATCCTTTGTACATTTTGTTGTGCTGCACTACTTTGGCAAATAATGCTCTATCATTCCTGTGATTGTTTCATACTTGCTTTGTCTTCATGTCTGCAGGATATGAAGTTTTCCTTGCAGGATGGATACAACAAGCTTCACTAAATAAAAGTAAACATTAACATTAAACAAATCATTATAGGGCAGGGGAGATGACTAATAAATCATAAAGCACCTTGTGTTTCGTACTGTGCAATTGCTCTTGAAGCCTCTTAGAGCACCACATTTATTATACTGACTTACAGGCAATTCTTCTCTTTCTTGTAGTCCAATGACTGATTTTGGAGGGCATTGTTGCCCTCCAGATGTCAGGAGTAACATTTTCAACACAATTTTCAATTCTCTTGTGTGGCTAGAATCCCTGACTTAGAAAAATCTGCTGGCATTTTCAGGAAAGCAAAGCTTTAAATTGTCAAAATGGTCTCTATAACTGGATATAAAATTTGATAATTTTTATTTAAAAAAAGCCAAACAACAAAAGCCTGAAAAATCTTGGTTTGGGGCCTTCAGCTCCTGGATGTGTTGTCCTGGCCATGCAGTCATGAATGAAGTCATCAGCAAACCCAAGAAAATAATTGCAACATGACAAAACTAGTTCAGAATCTGTTCAAATTTTGATGTGCCTTAGAATTTTCCGTGTTACCAAAGCATCTATCCCAGGTAGTTTCTTTACAGTTCATTTGTATTGAGAAGCAGAAAGATCAGTGTAAGCTTGGATAGTCATGTCTTTTGTCTTGAAGATGCTCATGTAGTGTGGAAAAACTTTAAAATGTCTCAGAATAAAATGCAAAGGTTTAGTCCATATTACCCTATATTGCTTACCCATTAGGTGTCTTTCACCTGTTCATTTTTAATGATATACACTGGAGAAATTATCCTAATGTTGTCAAAAAGATCAAAACATTTCAGAAAGGAAAATTATGGAAAAGGATTCTTAAATTATCACTAAAACATCAATCTGAGATAAAATTTTCTGCAAAATATTGCTAAGAAGGCAATGCTACTCCAAGAATTATCACAGAAACATAATGTTTTAGGTTGGAAACGGACCTTAAAGATCTTTTAGTTCCAACATCCCTGGAGTTGCAGCTCCAGCTATTAACAGCTTTTATTTCATACAGAAACAAGTATCACTGTAGATCAGATAAATACAAAATTGTTTTAAGGTTATGAGAATGTGCAAAAGCAGTTAAAATCCTGAACTGACTTATTTGATTCCAAAACCAGTGACAAAGAGTGACTGAATCTGAACAGAAGTTCTGTATCAAAAAAAAAGCTAATCTTTTATCTACAAATCAAATTAACAGCTGGTGTTCTGTAAAGATTGTATCAGAAATTGAAAGACAGAGTTCTTCAGTTTGCCTTGCTAAAAACGAGCTAGATAAACAGCTCTCCTGTGGTTACCAAGCACAGAAGACTTCTGTTTCTTCTTTAGCATTTGTTGTGTTTAACCTCTTCCTACATTAACACTTTCATGCCACTGCAAAGTGAAAGATAATCATGGTTTTGTTTCTTCAAAATTATTTTTTATTTTCCAGCAATGTTTCTGCAGTTTTTAGATTAATTTTTTTCACCAGCTTGATCTTACAGATTTGAATATTTTTATAATGTACCTTTCTTCAAGTGACATTCCTGTCCCCAATATTTTTTCATTAATTTAAATTTGATATAAAATACAAAAAGTACTATAGAATAAGATGTCTGTAAGACTGTGTAACCTTTTGAGTTCCACTTTCAGCTCTAGTGGAATAAGCTTTTTTGTGTACCTCTTTATATGTATGTATGCTTCTAGATATTTTTGGATGTTATCGGTTTTGGAAGGGGATTAATCTCCAACAATTAGGATTAAAAGGTTGCACTTGCTGTTTTTTCTGTTGGTTTAAGAAATCTCTCATATAATAGCTTGCTTTTACTGTCAGTGTTTCAAGTTAAGTAGAATAGGCTCTGGATTTAGCCTTTTGAAAATTATTCAATGCGAATCTACTGTAATGATGGGCTAATTAGTTAAAGTTCACTGAGTTTAGCTAAACATACAGTGTTTGATTCAGAGAGATAAATCTGCGGTCTGTCAACCTTTTCAGACATAATCCTACTTTCAACATTATCTGACAGGTAGTCAGCCCATCAGGCCTGAGGTTGTGCTCTGAAGCAGCTCATCTCTTCACTCTTGACTAGTTATTTATCTTATGAAGCATAATTCACTACTGGCATATGGAGAGTGGGGAGGACCGAAGGAAATGTTCCAAGCCTTCCTTTCCTTCTTTCGTGCAGTGTGACATGGTTTGTAGATGTGTCTGCAATTCAGATTCCTGTGTGTCAGGATTCTGTTTCCATGACTAAACACACCCCAACATTGTGTGTTTTGGTTACTCTAAACTAACTTCTAGAGAGTATGTTTTTCATACATGTGTATTTAGCCATGCTCTGTTATAAATAATATCCTGCAAGAAATTTTTGTTAGAAGCATTTTTTAACATTTTGTGCTTATCAGGATATTGCGTAATTCCAGAAGATAATATTAAAAATGTCTTCAAAAGAGAAATATTCACACTCTTTAGCTAAATAAGTTAATTTGGTTCAGCTAGTAATTTAAGGTATCTGTGAGTTTTATTTTATTTGAAAGGAAAATGATGAGTTGTTTCTAAATATCTGTTGTTGCTGCAGGCATACAGAAGAATGAGTTAAATCATTTACTGAGGACTCTGTGTCTCTGTCAGTTTGTAGATATCAGCCATTGAAACCAGGGTACTTGGTCTTCAAATTCACATGCTGTTGAAAGCAACATGCTCACTTGGTGAGAGCAGCTTTCTTGAGAGAGCATTAAAGTACCCAGAAGCAAGCCTGTTTTTCACTAAGCTGCTCAAGTGGTTTGATCCAGAAAGAACTTGCTCTTTGGCCATAGAAGAGAACTAGTTATTTAAAAAAAACAAACGTCATCTTCAAATACACAGAATTTTCTCAGAGTTCGTTCTAGAAGTTTTGACATTTTAGCAAAGAAATAAATTGGAAGGGACAGAAGGGGAGAACCCTTCTGTTTTAAGGAAAAAATTGCATTGGTTTACAATTAAAATTAATTAAGCAGGTGATTAACCGATCTCAATAACATGTACAAATTCAAAGCTTATCCTTTAAATATTTGATGGAACCTGAAAACAAGAATAGAGAGCTTCAAATTTGAACATAACCTCTTTGTTGTCTAACAAATAGTTTAATCTATATTTATGTTTACTGTGCATTTGTAGAACTACATCTTTTCCCAGAGCATGTGCCATTAATTTGTCTGTCATCTGTTCCAGTCATGACCAATCTTTCTACCCCATACAGAAATGCATTTTCCTTTGTCTTACATTTTTATGGGCTAGGCAGCAGCAATAGAAGCCTTTCTATGCAAATCTCAGTCAGAATGAAACACTTTTTGATACTAGAAACTTAAAATAATCTAAACACTCTTTTGAAAACACTCCAAACTAGTAGTTTTCTTACAACTGTAGACTGCACAGAAAAGAGATAGTGTGGACCTCATCATTCTTGCGTAAACCCATTTTTTGTCATGAAAACATTTAACTGTATTTTAAACTATCTTGTATGTTTGTACTTTTACTGGATCTAAGAGACTGGTGCTGTTGTAGGTATTTGTGTACAAATGAAGTTATTTCATACTTATCTGTTATTTTAATGACAGTATTAAGTGTTCTTTTTTAAGTGCTGTGTTTTGGTATAAGAATAATGAATGGAAGGTCTAATCCTATTTTCAGCACTAAACTTCTGAATCAGTTTAGTTTGAATATAATGGGGCATTGTACAGTTCTACATCTGCATGCAGGTATGCAGTCTTTATATGCAGAAAAGTGCAAGCTACTTGGTACTGATATGTCTGGGGTGGAAAAAAAGGGTGTTTGTTTTTGAAATGACAATCACTCGATAGTGCTTTTGCTTCACCTGCTTGGGAGTCTGTTTGTCCTGCTAGAAGAATCTTGGTCTTTCATGAAGTCTTATTTTTAGATATATTTCCAAATACTATAACATTTCATTTGAAGGTAGCCTCGTGCCTTTTAGAGGCATAGCCTTTTAAAGGTCAAGGTAATAATAGCATGTATGAAAAAAATAATTTAAATAGAATTGCCGTTTTGGAAATTAGCTATAGTTTGGTTTACATAATGGGATTTTAATACTATTCAGGAAAAAAAGCATAATTGCCTTCCTTGAGTAGAATTTTTCAAGGTGCTAAAGTTGCAGTGGCATCTGAGTTTAGGGTCCAAGTGATGTCTTACCAGTTCTGGGATTTGGCAGAAGAGTCTAGGAAGATTTCATAGCTCTTGTCCATATGATGCCCACTTGGTCCATATGTCTGTGGATACCACTAGGTGGTACCATTAAACCTCCCTTTTTGCTATATTAAAAATTATTCACAATCAAGGAATGTTTTAAAAGAACCAAAGTACAGGTTTATTTAATTATTTTTTTTTGGTCTGTGACTGCAGAAAGAAATTACTATGTGCTTGGTTGAAATTGTTCTCACTAAAACAGGCAATAGAGTCTTTCCTATACCACTACTGAGATTATATATACTAGCAATAGCACAAACTTTCAGGTGTACTCACTCTGGGATTTTTTGGCTGTCTCCCAGTTGCTGTGTAAAAACCACTTTCCTAGTATGTAATCAGTTCTCAAATAAATATAAACTGCAGGCTTTGTACTTTTTTGAATCAGCTATGTCAATGAAGGAAAGCACTGGAAATGCATTTTTAAAAATCACTTTTTATTTTTTTTGTAGCTGAATTATCTTCTTAACAAAACAACAAATGATTCTCCATTGGAGCAACCACAAATTTCAAACTATAATTGTGAATAAGGGATAAGACCTCTATTTTTCTAGTTTATTGTGTTTGCTTGCTTTGTCTTATATTTTAGCTCTTATACATCGATGCTTTTATACCGTAGTTAATATTTTAGTACTGTCATAATGCCATTCTAACTGCAAAAACCTGAAGCATTGCTGTAAATGGAGATCTGTTGTGAAATGAGGAGACAGCAGGAAAAAACAATTGCACCTCAAAATTGTGGAACTCCCAGTAATGCGAACAGGTAAAGTTTGTTATTGTGCATTTTTTTTTTTATTGACAGTAATGATTGTAGTAAAAGATTAGCAGAAAAGAAAGCTTCATATTGATGTTTTCCCATATCATATTTTCTCTTGTGTCTTTGACTTAGCAAAGATGAAACTTTTCTTCTTGAGATCTACACAGTACAGCTGCAGACAGCAGGGGGAAGAGTTTGATCAAATTGCCACTATAACAAACATCTATAAAACAAAACAAAAAAATTTACATAACCAATGACAAATCAAAGCTGAAAGTTTGCCTTGCCTGTTGTCATTCATTGCCATTCATATTTAGAAAGCAGACTGCTGTGATAATTGATTTGATGGTCTAGCTTGAGTGGAAGCACTTCTGGGCATAGCAGGCCTCAGAGATGCCAAAAAAGAAGAAAAGGTGGGAATGAAATAATGCACTACTTTCTCCTCAGAGGCATGTGGCCCAGTTTTTCAGAACAGAAAAACATGCTTTAGAAGAAGGAAGAAAAAAAACTTAGTAACTCAGTAATAAATACAAAAATGACCATATAGCCTTAGTCAGATAAAAATAGACATTCAAACAGAGACAATGAGTGTACATATTTTGCTGGCAGGTGAATAATGGGAGAATGCTGTGGAAATAATCTGATTTTTAACGGACTCTGTCCAAGGGCGTACCTTTTTTGCTGCTTTTTTTGTGGAAAAAAAGAAGGAAAAAAAAAATCCAAGGAAAAAAAAACCAAAACACCAAACAACCCAGAAAACAACACTTAATTTTTTACTTTTCAAAGAGAAATTGATAGTTCAGAAGACAGAAAAGAAAGCAATTACTGAATTTGAAAGGCAATGTATATGCTTGGATTATCTGAACTCCTATTGAGTTTATTTACTCAAAGCAATAGGTAACAATGAAGCTTGTCTCTCTTTTTCTCTGTTTTTGACTAGGGGGTAGTGTTCACCCATAGCTTCCTGCTGATATGAATAACTTAGGACAGTAAAGTGCTAGTTGAGGGAAAAAGTAGATTAGAAAACTTTTGATTTCAATGCTTGACCTCTTAATCGGGACTGCCAGCTCAACTGTGCACCCTGTCATCAACTGAAGGAACCAAAGAAAACCAGATAAAAGACGTGAGCTATTGAAACACAAAACTCTAATCAGTACTGGTTTGTCTTTTGAGTGATGCTTATTTACTTGCAAAAAACAGTGTGGTCTTTCAGCTTTGCTGGACTCTTTGTATTCATAGTCTTAAATCTTTTGTACACAGCAAAGCAGAAGTAACTGAAATTTACCAGTAAAGGTTTAAAAAGAGAAGCTTGATGAAGTAGCAGGAGGTTGTTAAGTATGCTATTCCAGGTCATATATGATTATTACCATCTCTAATTTTCAGTTTTTGGAAATATCTTGCCTGCCTTAAAGAGATAATAGTTGGTGTAAGCATGCAAAATATTCTAGACATATAAAGGCAAGTCTGTAAAAGATACACTAGTTTAGGAGACTATTCCAAATTTTCTTATTTATCTATTAGACTTTAATTCCAATTTTATACATTGGAAGCAGAAGCTTAGAGTTTGATTATCCATTAAGCATCCAAAACTGGAATAACCGGTATGTCAGTATTCCTTGGAATTCTTTCTGGCTTTCTATCTACTTATCTATAAAATTTCTTTTTAAGCATCAAAACACTTCATTAAATTTATGGATAGGAAGCTTAGACATCACATGTGGCCTTGAAACATGTTGAATTACCTGTACTGCTGCTTTGAGATCCTTACTTGCTGTTTGAGCAGAGGTGGGAAAATGAAGCACAAATGGATCAGAAGAACTGACAATTTATGAAGATTTAATAAAGAATTGACTGGTCTTATTCTCTACATGACTTTCTTCCTGTGCACATGCAGAAACAGGGTTCAGTGCAGTATTAAATACCCTACATGTCAAATTAACAGATTTCAAAATTCATCCCTTTATTATGATCCAGTTTCCACCTCCATCTCCTGGTGCAAGGCAATGAAGATGGTATCTGACCCTTACAAGGAATAATCACTGTACAAATGTAAAAATGTCCAGAGCACATGATCCTTTCTGGCTCTAGTGGAGTATTGGCTTGCAGTACCAATTCTCTGCCAACTTCATTATCTTTCATCAATATGTAAGTTATTCCTAGTCAGTTTTTCTCCATTTCCTGTACTTGTACTCCCCTTCGTACGTTTTTTCCTTTGCTTTCCTAGTTGTGTGTTTTCTGGCTGAGAAGAAAAGAAAATAGGGTCTAGCTCAGGCAAGCTGAGCTTTTTTAGCTTTAGTCCTTTATCTCTCTCATATGTGTCTTGTGAACATCTGTAGTTGTTTTTGCTTGATTGAAGAGCGTTGGTGATGAAAGATTTAAGTTTTTGCAAGGCAGTGGTTTTGAGCAGGATCCAGCCATGCTGGGATCACTACACAAATTAAATTGGTCCCCTGTGATCTATCTGAAATCCTGCCTATGTAATTTGTATATGAAATATTTTAATAAACATGTATTTTTACCTGCAAGAAACCTAATTTTCAGAGAAACCTAGTGTCTATGTTGAGAACTTTTAATTGTTTTTTAATAATAGTAACACCTCAGCTTAAAGGTTGCACACTTCTGCAGCCTGTCAGTCTTACAAGATTTGTTCTCCTACTCTGCTTTTCACTGGGTTTTTTTTACCCTGCTATGTTACCCAGCTGATAGCTGGAAAGGCTTTCACTGCTCTGTAGAAAGCTGTAGGGTTTCAAGCACAGTGTCTGTTCTGTCTCAAGAATTTTTGGAAAGTTTCGAAACCAATGACAGAAGAACTCCCGTGGTATCTTTGCTTTAAAGCAGCCTTAATGCCCAATTCTGCTGCCATTGAAGTCGGTCATTCCACTCTGATTTATCTGGAGTTTATTAAGCTCACAAGAAGTTATTATGTATGTGCTTCAATTTCTATGATAGCTGTATATTATAATCATTTGTGTTACGTTGCTAGAACAACGTTGCCTCACCTTGAGTCCTGTGTACAGTTCTGGGCCCCTCACTTCAAGAAGGAGGTTGAGGTGGTGGAGTGGGTCCAGAGGAGAGCAACAAGGCTGGTGAAAGGACTAGAGGGAAAGTCTTATAGGGAGAGGCTGAGGATGTTGGGGTTGTTTAGTCTGGAGAAGAGGAGACTCGGGGGACCTCATCACTCTCTTCAACTACCTGAAGGGAGGTTGTAGTCAGGTGAGGGCTGGGCTCTTCTCCCAGGTAACTAGTGACAGGACAAGAGGGCACAGCTTGAAGTTGCTCCAAGGGAGGTTTAGGTTGGATATTAGGAAGCACTTCCTCACAAAGAGGGTGATTAGACATTGGCATAGACTTCCCAGGGAAGTGGTGGAGGCACCGTCCCTGGATGTGTTCAAGGCAAGGCTGGATGTGGCACTTAGTGCCATGGTCTAGAGGTGTGGTGGTGTTGGTCATAGGCTGGACTTGATGATCTTAAAGGTCTTTTCCAGCCTTGTGATTCTGTGATAAATACCCAGTTCAGAGAAATACTGGCACATCAGACAATACCTGAAAATTGTATCTGCCTACTTATGTTGGAAGGAAATGCTGTTTACCTTCTCAGAAGAAAACTTCTCTAAGAAGTCTTAGTTTGAAGGTAATGGTAAAGTTCAGTGGCAGATGGGATGCTTGTATTGTTCACAGTGAGCTAGAGATGATGTAGCAAGGAAGGTGGGACTAGTGGGAATTGAAGAGTTGTATTTTAGTTATGAGAAATTCATACAGACAGCTAGAAGGTGAAGGCAGGAAGAGTGCTCAGCTGGTGAGGGGAGTTGCCTGGATTAACCTAACTCTGGATCACTTGTACATCAGTGCTGAGTTAGTCTGGATCTGAACCCCAGATAAATTTTACATTATTCCAAAATGTTTGCATTCTCATTTGTATTCATGGGCAAGTATGTACTTTCAATGTTTTTGGAGACATTTGTGACAAATTACTGTATTTCTTAAGCATACAGAACTTGGCCAGTTTATTGAAGCTGGAACTAGGAAAGTGCTTCCTGTGGAGCACACTATAGTAAGTATTAGCAGACATTGATTAAAATATAATTCGAGCAATTTAGATTTTTACTGCCAATTCTGTATGAGCTATTGTATTAATAATGAGTTCTGGGCCAAGGGTTTGTAGGAATTTCTAATGATTTTCATTCTATTTTTAAATTGGTCAGCATTACCATCCTTCATTAATTGCATGTGCCTACCTCTTGGGTATATCTAGACAGCTCTTGACCTGCACAAGGCTTAAGGCCTGAGAAAATCTAGGCAATGGCCCATGCTCAGTATCCTAGCTGGAGAGGATTACTTACTGCTGCATTACTTAGTTTATATGCACGTAAACAGTTATGCAGGCCCTGTCAAGTAGCCTGACGTGAGGAGCCCTACACACCAGCACTAGTCATCCAGAGACCTTTTCACAATGTTTCCATGGAGCTGCTCCCACTGTATTACCTACTTCATTCATACAGTAACAGGCACTGGAATTGCATAGATAAAATGTCCTTCATCCTATGAAATACTCTTCTGGACAGCTTCCTCCAAATGGTAATACAGAATGGGGAGGGAACTGCAGTGGTGGTAGTTAATGTAGCCTGATGCATGTGTTCACAGCGTCATAGAAAAGTCTAGTCTGGAAGGGACCTCTGGAGGTCATCTAATCCAACTTTCTGTTGAAAGAGGGGCCATAGATCAGGTTGTGCTTCCCTGTCAAGCTATCTTGAGTGTTTCTAGCACAAAAGTTTCCAACACTTATCCGGAAAACCTGATATGAAATTGTTGCCACTGTGGAGTTGGGTTGTTTTTCCTTACATGAAGAAGGTAATCACCCTAAAGAAACTCTTGCCTTCTGCCCCTTGTCCTGTCGCTCTGCACCCTTGCAATGCTAGTGCCATGATCTTCTCTGTCACTACCATTTATGTATTGAAATAAATTTTCATCTGTGTTAAGAAAAAACTAATGTGATCGCTAGATGTCATAACATTTCAGAGAAGAGCTATGTGTTCTGTAACTGGTTAAATACTGTCCAGACTGTCACATCATTTTTAATAGTCATATGGAATTGCTAAATCATAAAAACAACCGCTCCAAAGCTTTTCTCAAAGCAAAGGAGAGATCAGCACAAAAGCACCTTATTTAAAAAGGAAGAAAGCTATTGGAAGGTGACAGCTGGAATTCCAGTGCTTAATCTGTGTAATTAAAACTTTTCTAAGGAGCAGGAAAAGCAGGTTGGACTTGAGGTAGTTTTAGGAGTTAATTAGCAAGGTCTTTTTGAATATTAAGAATGCCTTTGAAGGATCAAGTTTTGAAAACTAGTTCAGGGTTTTCAAACAGCATAAATTAAGGCAGAAACTTCTTTTTACACATCTTCAAGATGCAGACAGAATTAGCTTCCCTAACCATGCCATTTCCTTCCATCAGCAATAAAATCATACATCCTTCTCAGTATCTGATTTTCATAAGGGTTTATTTACTTACTAAAAGTACAGTGGTAATTTAACTGGAAATAATATTTTGCAGGGGATTTTTACACATTCGCAATTGCAAGTGCTAAAGTCAGCAGCTCTTAAGTCTTAAACTGAGTTTCTCCACAGGCTGGATACTGTAATACATTACTGATACCAAAGACAGCAACTTGCATATTTCAAGGTACAAGGTGGTCACTTCCAAGAAATCATTATAAATGCAATAACAATAATACAATCTTGATTTCCTTCATGTTTTCTTCTAAAAGTTCTGCATTTTTACAAGGGCATGTTAGTCAAAATGAAGCCTTGCTTGCTTTGGGTTTTTATAAGTGTTTGCCAAGAAATAAGACTTAAGTACACTGAAAATTTGGCCGTATCTCTTGAAGTACATGGAGAATATGGGCTTGTTCTCTCTGTATTTTATATGCTTTTATGCTTTGTTTTTGAATGCTCTCACTTTCACAGAAATAAGACGCATGGACTTACACATATGGGTATAATGTAAAACCTGTACTTTACTTTTTACTCATTTTTTTAGTAGTTTTTGTGCATTTAGCACGTACAGAAATTATCACTTGTGAGTTGTTTTCAACAGCTATTAAAACAGCACAGTGCATCTTGATGTAAATCTAAAGTAATTAATAATTCATATAGTATATTACCTGTGAATTTGGAGAGCACATAAACCTAATACTTATCAAGAATAAATATATCAAAGTAAGGCATACTTAAAATAAGACTTCAAGTGTTCGTAAAGTTCTTGTAGGATCTCTAGACATCCTGTTTAATAGTGTTAAGTGAACTACAGAGGAACTGCAGCATTGTGTTGAAGAAGTATGCGTGTGTCATTTAGTTACACTTTCTAAAAACATCTCCAATTAGTATTAGGGAAGAATAATAAAAGTGGAGGTTTGAAGTAGTGAAAAAGTTTTCCAAGGAGTGAACTATACATGTAATATGCATATATATATAGCTATGCATATTGCATATAAAATGTTATAGATGGCTTATTTAAAACAAACAAACAAAAAACACCAAAAAACATATAACCTATAGTTCAATAACAGCATTACCCATAGTTTGAAGTCATTCTGAGGATCCGTTGTTCCCTCTCTAGTCTCAAAACCTGGACTTTTATAAGTTAAAAGTATGTGGGTGAGGAAAAGGGTTGTAAGTTTCTTTGTGCAAACTCGGTGAGTGGGGAATACCTGACTTTTCTGCATTCACCTAGACAGAGGTAGTTTCATATAGTTTTAGATACTGCCTAAATGCTGCAGATGAATAATGAAGATTTCACTCTAGGTATATGTATTGAAGATGTTTAAATGCTGTAACATTTTATAGGACTCAGTCATTCATAAGGCATTCTTTACAACTCATCATTTAAGTAAATTTTAATAGAACATATTTGGCAATTAACCAGTTAGGTCCTCAAAGCTTAAAAAAAACTTTTAAAGCCTTCTAAACCTCTTGATGAAGATCCAGAAAATCCAGTCCATGTGATGGCACTGCAAAGGGGGATGAAGATATCAATCATGAAGTATACAATGATTCCCTTATGAATCAGTACTTTACTTCTTGCTCTTGAAAAATACATTGTTCTAGAAACTGTCAAAAGTTATAAACAGAACTGTCCAAAAGTAAAATGCTCTACTTGTAAGGATATGAGCCTACTAGGGTTCTTGCTTAGAGAACAGAAAGAAATAACAAGAAAACCTAACTCTGCAGTTCTTTATAAAACTGTATGTTAATGGTAGTATTGAACATTTGCCTTATACTGTACTAAGTTTCACAGATATGTACAAAACATTGCTATGGAAAAGGCCCATTACAATTATGATTTCAGCTGTGCACAAACCTCAAGCTGCAAGGATAAAAATTTGTTAAACATGAGAGCTCCAGTTCCAGCCCACATTGACTCTATAGCTGTGCAGATACATTTATCAATCAAAGTTGCATTCAGCATGTCATGCAGGCCTCCATGGTTCGTAATTGAAGTATATTAGAGTCAAGAAGTAGTGCCAAACATAAAATAAATAATTTATTCATCTGTTCCAAGTGTCATGTTATGGTAATCCAAAAGAAAAAAAAACTAGTAGCGGCACAAGCGTCATGATTTTTGGATGCCTTTTATTTTCTTACATCTACCTTCAAAACTCATAGAGGATGACGGTGATCCTTGTCATGTTTGTCAATGTGCCCTTGCCCTGAGTCTAGCATTTTTCAGAAGGAATTATGAAAAAGTTCTTCATGCCCTGTTATAGATAGGAGTACCTAGACAATATTTTCATGTAGCAGACAAATCCATGAGTAAAATGCTCCAAAATATATTCTTAATATATTTAAGAACATATTTTAGACAACCTGTCTGTTGTGCAAATTACAGATTTGAGAGGTAAAACACTTCTAAAGTACATGTCAAAACATTTTATCATTCAACAAATACTATGTCTTTTTACCATTCACTTAATCTTGATGCTGTATAATGGGAATACGCAGGTCATAAAAGTAATTTTTGCTGTGCAGAAAATCATAGAATCACAGACTGCTTTGGGTTGGAAGGGACCTTAAAGGTCATCTCATTCCAACCCCCATTCATGGGCAGGGACACCTCCCACTTGATCAGGTTGTTCCAAGCCTCATCCAACCTGGCCTTGAACACTTCCAGGGTTGGGGCAGCCACAGCTTCCCTGGGCAACCTGTGCCAGTGTCTCACCACCCTCACAGGCAAGAATTTCTTCCTCATGTCTAATCTATCCCTACCTTCTTCGAGTTTGAAACAAGTTTGAAAAATGTGTCTGTATACATATTATATATATGTAAATGTATGTTTGTCTCTATAAAGACACACATACATATACAAAAATTCAATGCTGGAATAAATATTTCATGAATCTATAAAAATTTATAGTGACCCTAAGGAGACATGAGTTCAAAACTTTCTTTACATGCAGAAGTAAATCAAAATTTCAAATAATTTGTGTGAGAAAGCTGAAATCTAGCTTCAGTTTATCAGTTTCTAAATTTAAACTGAATTGTAAGTATTCCTTTTGTGATAATCCATGCTGCCTGTTAGTTTTAGTGTCACTTCCCCATTTACCTGTGATTGTTAGCTTTGAAGAAAATGTTTAAATTACAAAATAATTTATTTCTTTAAATATTAGCTCGGTTTGTCTTTATTCCTCATTTTCTATACAAAAAGGATCTTGCTGCTACCTCTGTATTTTGCTGTAAAATGTCTTGAGCAGAAATGTTCAATATGTATACTTTTCCCTTGTTAAGGTTCTATACGTGAACAGCAGCATATACTGAAGTAAAATATAACTTGTTTCTGTGTAATGTATAGAACCTTCTGCCACAGCAGTCTGTGACTACTAGCAAGCTGTCTTCTCACATTGTACTGAGATGATTTTTTTTTAAGGATTTTTTAAGCATAAGGTAATCAGTTTAGCCAGCTTGCTTTCCAAATTGTTTTTGGCAAACTAGTTACATTACTTTAATTTTTTCAGCTAAGGGTAGGAGGGTAAGAAAATGTCTGTTAGTTTCACAGAATAATGGATATCAGTAAGTGCTTTAAGACTAAGGTTGTAGTCACTTCATCATTATACCTGATCTAGAACTTTCTCTTTGCATTAAGACCTGGAAGAGAAAAGGAAAGCTCTCTGCATTCCACAAGTTTGTTCCCTGAGGTATTTGCAGCACTTTCAAGGAAAGCGTGTTCAGGTCTCTGTAATCAGTCCCTGGTACTCGGTCACAAAGCAGTAGCTGTTCAGTACACTATATATTGCTGTATTCCTGATTTTAGGTTTTCTTAATTGTGCATTTTCTCAGCTATTGATGAAAGACATAATGATATTATATGATATATTTATCATTATATATAATGAATGACCTAATGATTCATCAACATTTTCAACAAAAGTGATTTCCCATACTTAGTAATCTAATTCCATCTCCAGGTTATTTGTAGATTTTAGCCAGATTTAGGTGAGGACATAAGAGTCATTGGCAGTATAAAAAAAAAAATAAAGAAAACAAACTCCAAGAAAACACCTTTCACGTTCTTTTTGCTGAGTTTATTTTTAATGTGACATGTCCCTTAAATAGTCAGTGCTCATTAAGAAGTAATATTGAACAGCAATGGAAATATTAATAGTTGGTCTTATAGTTGTGAATTAGTGTTAATTTTAAATGTGTTTTTACTTTCTTGACCTTTAAAGTATATTTTATTTCCAAACTGACTTGGTATAGATAACCATTCAGATCTTATCTGGCCTGCTGAATCAAACCCCATGCTCCAAGCTCTAAAGTGAGTTTTTCAACAAAGGGTTTTGGCAGGTGATAGCAACCCTTTCATTGATGAGATTTATTTTTCCTATGATAGGCTTCCGGTGTCAGGTAAGGATCACACAGTTGCTTTAAAATGGATGTGATTGTGCTGAGAGAAGTGCCATCAGGGAAACAGCTTTTTATTTAGAGTTAAAACAAATTGGCTTTCTTCACATTTCCTGTCTTTAAAAGCAGCAAGAATCATCACTATCATATAACTAAACCCCTCAGAAGGTGAATATAAAAGTAACGAGGTATTTATTTTTACAGCAGAGGAAAAAACACTCCTAAAGTAAGAAAATGGTTTTACTATAATGAGAATAATTTTGTTCTCTTTTACACAGCTTTAATTTAATTAGTGACCTTTCTTGAATATTTTGTACTTGTATTTTTTTAAGGATGGCAGAGCATTCTAAAATTCAATTTATCTTCAGGGTTTTTTTGACAAAGTAAGAGACATGAGAGTTCACAAAATGGCATCAGTATTTGTCTGTGGAATAGAGTTGCCACAGCAGTAATTCCTCCTTTTCCCTAAATGTTTTAAGGGTTGGAAGATGCAGTCTAAAATGTTTTCACTTTTTTTTTAATATCCTCCAATATTTTGTTGTTCAAATTTTGCTGAATAATATGGACATGAAAAAGGAAGAAACATTAGAGTAATTAAAAATAATCAAATTAGACCACTTAAAGCTAATGACAATTTTTAGTACAGATAATTAGAAAATTACTTCTGTATGATATGTTTGTTTCTAGTGGTAATATAGCTCAAAGAAAGTTCTCCTGTTGTAACCCAGTTTATTGAAAGCAGAGTAAATATTTTTCAGGTGCAAACAAACCATGCAATCTGGCATTTTTGCTATCCCAGACCTGTTTGCTTTTCACATCTACCGAGTATAGCTCTGCTGCTTTAAATTCTGCTACTGGAATTCCTGTACAATTAGTATCAAGGTTGGCAAGAGTAGACTGTTAGCTATTTTGAGATTTTAGTCTTCACAGATACTTTAAATTACTGTTCATTATCTAGTGTTTACATTCACAGAATTGTATCAGAAAAAGTTTTTCTCTATATACATCTGAAACTTCATTGTTGAGAATAATTAGTAATAGTTGCTCGCATCTCTGATCGTAAATTGTCATTATCTCCCACAAACAGAACTAAAGACAACGATTTTGTAAATAACAAAGATTAAGTTTAACTTACTTTGCTCTACTGATAGTTTTGATTTGTCACTCTTTATCTTTCTCTGAAGTTTAGAAACAGCCAAAATAATGTTTTACTGCTTCATCCTTTCATGTAGTTTGTTCTGTTGTATCTGTGTAGCAGTGTTGGGTAATGTGTTCCAAGATACTGTAATTCCATTGGACCATAAATCTGAATGTAAACACGTAATTCCTAACAAGATCCACATTACACAGTGACCAGCAGAATACTCATCACCAGCACCAGACAAAAATAATCGCTCCAAATTAATTCATAATATAGTATGTATACTAGAGTTTATTATAGCAACCAATGAAAAAGAAAAATACTTGCATGTTACATTTTCTGCTGGTTTTGAAGGACAGGATCTGAAATTACCTTTTTGGTGGGTCTGCAGAGTATGTAGATAAAGTGGTGTCCAGTTTCATATTTGGCTGCGTAATTCATAATGCAAATAAATAGTGAATCAGTGTAGGTTTTTGACATCCTGTGAGGAAGTTTGGTCATGATTTCCTTGTAAATAAAACTATAGTAGTCTTTTGATATCAATGATTTTATTCTAACAGAAATCGTATTACCTAAAAGACAAGTTGTCTTTAAGGCAGTGTTAACCTCAAAATTACTGAACTGAAATACATTAGTTGGCTTTTTTCATGTAACTTTGAATATAGTCTGATTGTTAAAAGGTTTTTTTAAAGTAAAATGATTGTGACCATAATGAAATTCATATTACGGTTCTGAAATAAAGAAGGCGTTTAAAGCTTTTGGGAGAGAGAGGTGAAAGAGCAATATGAATGTCATGAGACAACCCTGTTGATTTGACTGTGAAGTTGTAGAGTGTCTGCTTCCTGCTTTCAGCAGAAATGTGGTATAGTCAAGGTGACTTTCCATAGCAAAACCCATGGGCAACTTGACTTTCACATCCCCTCGCTGGGTTATGTACAAATGGAAATAGACAGGAACATGCTACTTATGTTTTTATAAGACTAAGTGTTTAAAACCATCTTAATAAACTTACCTTGAAAGCACTCCTGCACATTAGTTGTGCTATCATGACAGTGTCTCTGCAAATGTTTCTGATACTGTAGCTTAGAGTTGTGATACCTCTAAGATTATACTGACATTTCCAGCTTTTGCACTGCACATTATTGGCCAGTATTTGTGATATGTGACTTCTTGCTAAGTACAATCGTGTATAATTAGTCATGAAGCAATCCTTTAGATTATACACAGAGCCTACAGTCTTTCTGCTGGGACCCACGTCCTTGGGAAGATGATATTCTGAGTTTAAAACCATCTGTGCCCTAGAGAATTAAAATTTTGGGGAAAATACGTATTATTGGCTGGATGAAGACATCTTGCTTTACCAAAATAGAAAATATAACTTCAGGTGCAATACTAGCAGTTTAAAATTAGCCATGTAGCTCAGCCCAACGAATTTCGTATGTGATTCATGCATGACAGTTCTTTTCCACTCAGCTGTAGTAAAACCACTTAAATTATTCTAAGGATCTTCAGACAAAAATGTTCTGAAGGCTTCAGTTGGATCAACTGTGTTGATGACCTTCCAATCTGCTGAAGCTAGAGGGAGAAAACAGACAGACTTTGGGGACTGATGCAAAAATGTTTAGGTTAATTCAGAATAATTTTTTTTCAGCAACGTGGGCATGGAGTTCATTTAGCTTCTACGCCCTTTAGGAAAGAGGAATAAGGTCACAGATTGTGCTGCTGCTAAATAGCTGCAGGAGGACTGAACACAATGAGTGCAAAAAAATTGTCATCATCTTTCTAAATCAGGTGTTTTGGTTAAACACTTGCCTTCTATTTTCCTTTTGAAGAAAGAGGTGCAAAATTGATATAGAAAGGAGATAAAGCCTTGGCTTAGCTGTGTTCTGCAGCTGATAAGGTTAATAAATACATTCTTCTCGGCTTAAGAAGAGTTGTGGACTAATTGCATGGTCATAATTGAATAAAACCAGTTGGTCCTTATGATGACTGAAGGATGTAAGAACTGCCAGTTACAAGTGTTTTAGATTTGTCTAGATTGTTCAGTTTTATGAATTGCTGGAATATGCTTGTAGGTGTAATGCTTCAGCATCAGGACTGGATTACACATTGGTGCACATGTAATGTTTTCAATGTAATTCAAATACTCATATTAATTTGCATTTTATTATTTTATTTACTCTGATACAATGTTTCAGAGAGCAGATTATTACTTTATTGGTTCATCATCTTTTGAAACTGTTCTACTGTAATTAACTACATGAAGTAATCAATTTTAAATTACATTTTCAATTACTTGTGACTAAAATTATCTTAAATTTTAAAAAATTGGTTTTCTCCTGTGGAAAGCTTCATTGCTTTACCCGTGTTGATGTAGTAGAGCTCTAGATGAGGGTAACCTGTTTTTTAAATTAAATGTTTAATATAGTTTGCTGTTAGAAACAGAAAGTGTATGTCTGTAGTCTGAAGGAGAAAAAAAACAATTTAGCATAATTTAATAGTGATATATATGTAAAAACAGCTTTTTACCAATTAGATAATGTCTGACAGAACAGAAGTTGTGTGTGTTAGGTATGCATTTGTGTATTTATGCACACACAGGCCTACTTTTGTATGTGTGTGTCTACATACATTTTATACATACAGTGCTGTAAATATAGGAATCTGCAGTTTGGGTCTTTTAGAAATAATGGGTTCCATAATTTAGTATTTTTTCATAAAATATTCCTGATTTTTTTAAATGTGAAATTCCTGCTCTATTGGTCATGGACACCTCAGCATGATGTCATGTGGGGGTGGATGTGTGATAGGCTGTGAATGATAAACAGTCATGTGTGGTTCTGTGTAAACTGTGACCATACAAACCAGCTACCTCAGCACCACTGAAGGGATGGTAAAAACCAACAGAGGACCAGGTGGGGGTAGGAATTTAAATTTACTGTAAAAATTGTAGGGAATGTGTTTGGGGACTATATTGTAGGCAATACTTCATATGAGTTACAGTTTTTCAAATTTTTCATTGAAAGTTTCCAAAACAAAGTATTTCATCTTCTATATTGAGCTCAAAAACAACCTTCTAATGAAAAAGTTCCATTTTTTTTCTCACCATGTACAGAAATAAATTTTGTAAACATGGATCTCAGCCTTCGCCCTTGAAGTAGAGGGTTTTTTTCCTGGGAAGTTAACTTAGGAAAGTAGTATGTGGTAAGCATTTTAATTAAAATATTCAAGATGTTAGGATCTTTTGGACCAGTCTAATATAAAAGTTTTAGGGAATTTTAATCTACAGGGGAATCTTGTGTGTGTAGTTTATTTAAAACCATAACAGCATAATTGTTAGCGTAATTTATCATTATCACTTCTATTTACTGCATGGAAGGCAGCAATTACATCAATTCCACAAATGCCAGCATCTGCAGTTTTTTATGTTACAACTTTGGCATTTAAAATTGCAGACAGCAACTCTTTGGGGTGAAGGGAGGGGAAGCCAGGAGGGGAGTTAGTGCTTGGCCTGTAGAGTTTCAAGCTCCTCAGGAGCAGGCCAGTGGTGCTCACAGTTGAAGAGAGCTGTTAGGCAAGCTGTTGCCCAACAAAGATGGCAGTACATATCCTCTTAGTGCTTTGTGCAGAAATAAGGGTTCTCCTCCTGCCTGTATCCCACAGTGGTGGATTAAGCACTGCTCTCCTGAGAAGCTGCCAAAATGTACAATAAATATCAAAACCTATTTCCTGCTCATTTTCTAGGAGTCTCGACATGAACTGCTAGCAATTTTAAGTTAAAGATTTATATGCTGAAACAGGAAAGGTGGTATCAAAGAATTCTAAAGCATCTTTCATTTGAAGTTTCTTGTCCAAGCTCTTACCAGGATTTATTAATCTATGCAGAACATCTTCTGCATAAAAGCTTAGATTAACTGCATGAAGTTTTTAACATACAAACTCTATATTTTTACATTTAAAAAAACTAACATTATCTGCTTGAAAGCAGCCTGTAGATAAAACCTCATCCGACAAGGTTGTTGTAAACTTGAGCCATATTCCAATTTCATGTTTAGGATGTAGAAGATGGACATATGCTGCCACCCAAAAATATTTTTCATACTTGGTATAGATGAATGTTTGCATATAGAAAGACATCAGCGAAAAAATTAGCATTTAAAAAAATATTTCAAGAAACCCCCTGCTTTTCCTTTTCATTAAGTTGTTTTAAACACTATATAGGAACTTTAAGTTTGTCTAGTTCCTTGTATAACTTTAGTTATGGATATTTATCCTTTATGAAGGGAAAATACTACTCAAGCAAGTTACTTTGAGCAAGTTACTCCTTGATGCCTGTGTATTGCTATTTAGTAGCAAAGACTACTGCATTCTCTTGACAAAATACTTCCATTTATTTCTTTTTTTCTCAATGTTCACTCTGACATACATTTTCAGATTTTTTTTGCATGTGCTGGCTCTTCTCATCTTTGTATTTTAACCTGTTTTTCCTTACTCACTGATGATATAAGAAGCTGTATTAAAAATGTCAAAATTACATCTTGCAACTGATGTTGTTTTCCTAAGAACTAAGGTTACCATCCAGTAGCATTACTGAAATAACTGTGGAGGATCGTAAATTTGGTTGTTTATTGTCTGAGTTCATGCTTGAGCTTTCTTGTGTTTTTATATTCCTCACTAAATTTCCCAGGTACACCCATTCAATGCAACCTGGATCACTTGTGTCCTCACACCATTAACTTGCAATGCCTCACACTCCCCACTTCCCATTTCCTCTACATGTACTTAGAAGGGGAAAGATTAACTTAAACCAACATTTACTTAAACTTCTATATGAAATGCTGAGTTTCCCTGTATAGAAACTTTAGGGAAATTCACACACCTTGTATCAACACTGTATGTTGAAGTGGATTTGTAGTAGGCAGCTGATAATAAAGTATGCATTCCCATCATTCAGGTATCCTAGAGAAAAGCTCTTCAAATAAAATAATTACCTTACATTTTATAGCTTCATTTACAAATAAAATGCTTTGGCTATTGAGGAATTAGTAGAGAAAAGCAGCAAGAACTTTACTGCCAAAATGACCAATCAAATTCATGGCTAAATACAGATATGGAGAGTGATTATTTTTGCTGAAATCTGTCATATGACACAGTCATTGAAACTTCTTTATATTAGTTGGGAACAAAATCATGTTGCTTTCAAAAGTTCACCTCCCATCAGCCCTTCCTCTCTAAAACCTGTTTTACAGGATTTGTCTCCCTATTCATAACAAATGTACTAGGTGCAGTAGCACTGACCTTTGTTATATGTATAACTATGCTTTTTGTAGTAATTCTTCAAGGGGTATTTGATTAGTATGCAAATTGTTCAGATTATCATTCTAAAACACCTTCTGTTGGGAGTTTGTTGATTGACATTTTGTTACATGAGTTGTCATAGGAATTTCTTCCCCAAATTCTGTTTGTGTTTCAGTCCAGTGCTCAATGCCCACTGAAATGGCATCATTCAGTTCAGAGTGTTTGAGGACAGGGTTAGGAGTTTGAAGTTTCAGGGAAAATTCTTGAATAAGTGCATGTAATTCTGAAAATTCATACTTACTGAAAGACCTACCTAAAACCTAAATTAAAAAAAAAAGAAATAACCAAACGGATTTTTAAAACAACTTTCATGTTGCTTTTCTTGTCTTTATTGTAAGCCCTCGGTGAGGAAAATGGCATCGACACACATTGAACAGTAAATTACTTTGGGCATTCTTTTTTGGTGTGAGTACTGGGTGACTGTTTTTTATCATTACTGTGGCTGCTTTTAGAGCTTCCTTCTTCCACTCTCTTTAATAGCCAGATGGTATCTCAAAATACTTTTTCAAATTGACAAAGCAGAATGGGAAGATAGAATAAGGGAGGGGTTTAAAGGCAAAAGAGAGTTAATTACTTCCTCCAAGCCCCAAGTTCCTCATATACCACTTAAGATATTCAGCACTTTTCAGTGTGCCTTTTAAGTTTTATGTTTAAAATAGCAAAGAAATAGATTTTTATAGATAAGAATGGCATCATTAGGGAACCCAGAAGTCACATAAAGTTAAAATGAAGGACAATTGAAAGAAGCTTTCACCTTTAGCTCAGCGTGTATTCTGCAATCCACTTAATACTAGTGATGTGCACAAATCAAGAACTATATACAGATCAAAAAATTAAATGGATTAAATGCCAATGTTACTCTGTGGTGAAAGTCATAAATATGGAAGCCCTTTGCCAATGTCAGAAGCATACTGTGAAAAATAAAACCACATTTGGGTGAAATACATGACGACAGGGCAAAAATATTAAAGGAGTTAGAATTGCAATAGGGAAGAAGGAAATGCTGTTCCTGTGTTTCATCTTCATCCATAATTTCTCCAGATACAAAGGAAGTCTCCAAAATATTTTGTCAATTCCTGTACAGAAATGTAAAATAAACAAAACACAACCGAAAGCACTACACTTTGTAAAAGTTTGTATTTCATAGTGATAGGTCTTAAGATTTTGAGAGGCAAAAATTTGAGATTTTGCTGTGGCTTTAATTTGAGCAATCAACACTTCTTAACCACTTAATATATTAGTACCTAAAGGTTTCTGAGCTGTTTTTGTCTCCCTTCCCTCCCAGAGACACAACTCGGACTTGCAGAGTAGAACACGCTCCCACCTCTCTCTCTTCTATGTGATGTGTATAGCTGAAATGGTCAGGGTAAAACAAATAGATTTGGCATCAGCAAGATTTTTTTTTTACAGGTCAGATTAGTGGGAATCTCTAAATCCTGTTTCAAGTTTATACAGCTAAAGGATTTCAGAGAAGCATCTGTCAGGATTTTTTATTACAGACAGAACTTACTGGAACTGCCTTTAGAGCTTACTTTGGCTCTTAAATTTTCTGGTGTAAGCTTTTACTCAGTGCTAGACAGAATGTTGCCCTGGTTGATTTTTGTGTGTGTGGATCATAACTTTGCATCAAGGAAGAGCAATGGACTTACATTGGAGAGATACACTTTTAATTGCTTTGAAGTATAAATATCATTAAACAATACAGAAAATGAAAAATGAACACAGGCATAAATAGATTGTCATTGACTTGTACTTTGTTTTAAAGTGTCTTTGCTGGCAAAAAGAACTCTGGGGTAAAAAGAAGAAAAATCAATGCACAAGCTGTACAGTTTCTGCATCTCCATTTTTCACGCCACTGTTAGTTCTAATGTTACTTCCCTGAAGACATGACCTGAAAGCTAAAAATTTACCTAAAAATCATTTACAGCCTAGAATTTTTACCAAGTTTAAATCAGTTTCTCTATAAAATTGTCCCAAGCAAGTTTTTTTCAAAATAATTTTTGCCTGATGTGCTTTGGTGGATAGACTGCTTGATCTTGAAAGCAATGTTGTCTTAAAGTAAGCATTATTATTGCAATAAAGGTCATTGGGTTAAAATTGTTTCATACATTTTCATTTTGCAGGCTCTTTTGAAGATGTGTGCTTCAGGGGTTCTGTTTGTCAATTTTATCTAAGTAGAGGGTAACATGGTAAAAGGTCCACAGTGATTATTAAAGGTCCACTTTTGGCTTGCAAACTTTTTACTGTACATATCAAAACTTTTTTTTTCCCTCTATATTTTTTAAAAAATCAGTTACTGCCCCAAAGGAAATGCCTAAATGGACATTCTGCATGATGTTTTTCTTATATATGTAAAATCATTTTATTTTGTCTGAATTATCATCTTAAGTTTACTTTGTAATTCCTAAGGGTTATCAGATGATCATTACATCTTGATTTTCTGTCATGAAGAATTAATAATCCTGACTTCTGAGTAAATTTAGAAGCAATAGGGGATTGCAGTCAAAGATTTGAATATCATTTCGGTGTTAAATCTGTTATTCATGTTTCAACTTAAGCTGACTGGTAGATAAAAAATAAATTCAATTCATAAATCCTTCTTTCCCTCTCCATTCACCCCTCAGCTGAGTTGCTGCTTGGGTGTGTCCTGTGTTTTGAACATCTTTTCATTCAAGTTCTAATAAAGAACTTATGTAGGCATATACATAGATCACATGTAAGTTAAAAATAAATTCAGTAGAATAAAATAAGAATTGGCTTTTTGGGTGAATTGGTCAACTTTATTTTAAAGGAAAGCTGAAGTTAACTGAAAGACTTCCATACTCTAATATTACCTTACAAGAAACTGCACTTACCTTTGGAGCCTGTGTTTCTATTTATTACCTATTATTGTATTTATTTGATGTAGCTGTGTTTTGATGAATTAGATATATTTTCACTCCTCAGTCACAGTCACAAGGAAAAATTATTTCACTGAAAACATTCAAGAGATTTTTGTAGTCTATTTTCTATATATTTTTGCCTGAGGTTTCAGTGAATATAGAGCCATATTGTCCCCACACCACCTATTCTCTTGTAGTGGCATGCCAGACTGCTCTTTTTGGCACAGTATGTTCATCCACCATGTAGTGTGGGTTTATATTTACAAGATATTGGAGGTAGTTTTAATCTCTGCTTTCTTTATTCTGTTTCTTTAACTGGTGTGTGCTGCTGTACACCATTTAATGTCTTATCTGAAGGGGTATGAAAATGTTTTCCTGAGCTACATTGTTTTCCATTATCTTATCTTGTTTTTCTTACTGTGACATATCTCTGATCAGCTTTCCCAAACCCCATATATTTTTCCCATATATAGTCATATATATATGTGCATACAGTGCATGCATCATAAATGTACATGTATAGTACATATTATGTATGTGGATGTAGATTAGACTTGGAGTCTCTGCAGTATTTTCAACCCGTATGTCACCCTGTCTGTCCCTTTGATATAAATAAAATTACTTGCCTGAATTTTGTTGTTCCTTCTTTGTTTGGGCTGAGCTTAAGGAAAAATATTCAGCCCTCAGTGATCCCAAGTTTTGCATATCTAAATCATGTTTTAGTTTCTGAAGTCTAGCTTAAAAAGCCCTGAACTACAAGCAAAGGTGTGTTTGGGATTAAATCTGAATAAGTATTTTAGATTCTAGATCTAATGACAGTAGAAATTCAGAAGGTTAAAACCACTCTTTTACTACCGTAAAAGTTAGTTTATCTTATTTTGCTTTCCTGTTGATAATATGTAGCCTTTCTATATAAAATATTTATACTTTCTAGAATAAAAGCTATTTTAAATAATGTTGTGTTAGTTTGGAGACTGTTTTCCCATTATGTCTTTCGAAGAGCACAAAATCTCCCTAGACAGATATTGTTGATGTGGGAGCTGGAGAATTTTGTGCAGTTTCACCTGGAATGGGTTTGTTTGCATTCCAGGCAGGACTCAATAGGGTTTTGACTTCAGCTCCCATGTATATTCTGCCTTTGTGGACACAGAAGATGACAGCATATTATTCTTTTGTACCTTTTGGTAATTCCTCTCTTTAGTCCCGTTTTGTAATTCTATCCTGAACAGGGGCTTTCTTGGCAAATAGTTTTCAGTGGTAACTGAAGGTTATACCACAACTCAAAGCAAAATGGAAAAGAATATCAATTTTAGATCAAGTAATTTAAGTTGCCCTATCAGTTTTAAAAAATAAGTTTAGCATAGGTCATATATTTAGAATAAAGTGAAGCTGAAATTGCTTGTCCTTCATGTTTTCAGATCATGCATACTGAGGAGACATCTGTCAGTCACTCCTGTCCTTCTAGGTACAATCTTTGCTATAGCAGGGCCATAAAAAGTAGGAAAACAAAACAAAAAGCCACTAAAAAACCCCACCAGACCAAAACCCTATCAGAAATCTATTTTCTCGTGATATTTCACAGAGCAGTCTTTTTTTTTCCCTTTGGTTTCTTTTAACTTCTTAATTTTATTCTGTTTTCCATGTGGACTCTTTTTTCAGTTATACGATTTTTTTTCTGTGGTACACCATGTTCAGAAATGTCAGTGACAACTCAAGACTTTCATTTGTGAAGTCAAAGCTTGCTTCTCAGTATATTCTTATTCTTTGCTGTTCTTGAGCAGGTTCTGTCAGTATTGTGTTTCTTTTGTGAAATCCATCAGCAATCTAGACATTGAATTAAGGAAGGATAACTTCATTTGCTCGATCTTCCACTTCCCTTGCTCCTCCCCCCCCCATTTTCACAGTTTCCTCTCCTTATTTATTTATTTATATATAATGCAGAGAGGCTGATCTCTCCATTACAGTGCTGACTTTCCCTTTGGCTTGTCTGTGGCATGGAGAGATGTTTGATGGCATGTTCAAGAGTCTTGGTCCACATGTTCACTGCATCTGCATCCTGATACGTGGTGTTCCTCTGGGCAATTTGGAAGGAACCCCAGACACACAAGCCAGAAGTGACCTGACTTATTGTCAGCTGGGTACCTCAAATGAAATCAGCAGGGTACCTTGCTGAGGAACACACCTGCTCTGCAACTAGGATGTGTCCAGCACATGCACCATGGGTGCTGGATTATAAAACACTGCAAAAAAACATAGCCAAAACCAGAGAAGTCCTGCACGGTATCCATAGCAGCACTTCTTAAATGCCTGTGTTATGGGTTCACTCCTACCTGACTGGGGCTGTTGTAGTTATGAATGTGTTAGTAATAATGTTTTACATCTATTAAATTCTGAACTATTACTGGTAATTTTGTACTATCAGGAATTTATCAGACAGCTAGTCTGAATCTTAGTTCTACTGTATCTTATCACTGAGTCTTCACAGAGTGGTGAAGATCCCTTATGTATAACTTTTGTTTGTTTTTTCAGTATATGCTTTAGCCTGTGGACATATGTTTACTATTTTAAGAACGAAGCTAAATAATAGATGTTAATTTAATTTCATTACACACAGTTACTTCTGAAGAAGTCTCACTGAAGAGTTCTGGTTTCAGCTTTGAACAGATTAGAAATGAGACATTAGCAAAAAAAACACCACCTTTTCCTGTTTGAAAAATACCACTGAAACCAAAGCGTTTAGAACTGCAAAGAGTATGGATGTAAATACTAATTGAGAAGCCAAAAATAACTAGTGTTAATACCTATTATTTCTGAATCCCTGATATGTGCTTGCCAAGATTCTGGGAATTGATAGGGTGTGAGAAATGTTTGGAAGGGCTTTTTGAAATCATCTAGTACAGTCTTCTGCTTGAAGCAGGATTATCACCACACTAGGTGGAGTTGGCTGTGACTTGGCAAACCAAGTCTTGAAAACCTGCATAACCTCCTAGCAAGCTCATTCCAGTGCTGCTCTGGATTCCTGCTGTACAATATTTTTTCCTAACATGTAAGCTGCAAGTTTGGCCTGCTGTCTCTTGTTTTACCTTCTGCCATGACCAAAAGGCATTTGACTTGGGGTTTGTGATTGACCTTCAGGCAGCTGAAGGTTGCTGCTAGATCCCTCCTTAGCCCTTTGCTTCAAAACAGCAAACAAGCCCAACTCCTTCAGCCTCTTTGTAGTTCACATGAAGAGTCATCTCATAGATCATCTCAAAGAAAAAGCAAGACAAAACATACTAAGAAACTGAATTATCTTCCTTTCATAAGGAAAAGCTATAGAGGGTGTATGATATTAATTAATTTGGAGTTTTACACAAAAGTAAATTTTGCAAAGGTGGGGGATTGGCGGTGTAAATCAAGGATTTTAGTGTATTATCAGATTATGGTCAATGTTAGTAATATAAATACAAATTATGTAGGATAAGAATTAGTGTTTTGTTACATCAGTTGTCAATTACAAGCTAGTAGATTTTTAATTGCATGAAGCCAGACTGGATGATTAAGCCATTTTCAGAGTGAAAGAAGGAAAGACAGCTTAACTGCTGCCTAAACTACTAGGATTAAACCCAGAATATCCAGGGCTAAGTGGTTTGCTTAAATACTGACTCTGTATTTGACCTTGGATTTTTCCAAGATACTTAGTGAGATTTTTCAGCACCACCTAGATGTATAGGAAATTATTCTACTGAACATCTATCAGGTTTTTTGGGTGGGTTGAAAAACTTTTATGCTCATTTCCTTACTCATATGCTACAGAAGAAATAGTAATGGAAATAACATTATTACTTCTTATCAGAGTTTGTTTTGTCTTTATACATTTTTTTTTTATTGTCCTGTGTGCATGCGTAATATCTAGTACTGGAGTCATGATGTAAAGATCATGCTTCTTTGTTTCATTAATTTAGACAAGATTTGAGCATTTGGAATGATGCCTGCTTGTTTATAACAACTTTCTGTGTCCCACTGCATAATCACACTTTTTTTTCCTTGTGTCTTAAACCTATTGCTGTTACTTGGTATGTCTTTGCTGTGTATTTCTTAGTAAGGTACATTTAAGTACTATTTATACCACCTGTAAAAGGTGAATAATCTGTCCCTTAACTTTCCTCATTTTTGTTTGCTTGGTTTTTAAGGGGGTTTTTGCTTGTTTTTATGTAGGCCTCCATTTTCAAGTTGTATGCAAGTAGTCACTTTTTGGTGTGGTTTTTGCTCATGCAAGGATGTTAAGTGACAGTACCACATTGTCACTGTTACTGGATGGCCCTTGAACTAGATCCTCTAAAAGCTGTTGTGCACCAACCTAGAGGCTGCCTTTCCTCTTTCGGGCTACTCCATGGCATAGTCACTGATGGTATGGAAAAGTTTGGGCTCTACATAACAGTTGAATGTGACATTTAACCAGTCAGTGTGGGGTAGGTAAGGCCCACTCTGCTCCTGTTGTGTCTTGTTCCCATTCTCTCCTCTCCTCATGTTGCAGCCAGCATCTCTGTTTGCTCAGACTGTTAGCAGTATAATCCCATATATTCTCCCACTGCTGCTATTTTATACACTTACCAGCCTTCAATATAGTACAGACTCAGTTTATTTCTCCCATTCACCTCTTTTCCATATATATTGTGGAGTGGCTAAATGGTGGTGTTAGACACTGTAGGTCAAATTGGATTGCAGATGTAGCTTTTACTGCTCTACAGTTTAAGTACTGTGTTAACTAATATTTTATTCACAGAAGTTTGGGTGCTATCTATCTGTTAGAGACTTCAAGATGTAATATTGTGAGGAAATGGGCTTGGTGGGATGTAAACTATTTTAATTATTTTTCTCAGTAATAAATGGGTATGAAGATATTCCCTTTTTTGGGGGGGTGGGGGGCAGAGGTTAGAAACCTATGGTGTATTTGATGACATAATTTAATATGCAAAACAGTTTTTGTGAGGCATATCTCTATCATTAATCTTATCAGTTAGTCCTTAGCAAACTGCAGGCTAAAATCCTGTCAAGTATCCTCATTCACACACGCACACAAAAATGAACCCCTCCTTGTTACTGTTGCCTTGTATTAATTTTTGCAAAGATTCTGAAACTTTCTGTCACATCTCCTTATTACTTTCTAAAGAGATGGACATTTAGCAGTGGATTTAACAATTTGTACTTCCTCTTATGAAGCAGAAATAAAGTAATAGAAATAAAATAATTGTTTAAAACAATTCTATTGCAAAGAAACTGAGAAGAAACTCAGAAGTATACCAATTTATCTGTAAATGTACATACATATTTCCTAATATAATATTGAAATATGCTGTTAACACCTTCATTAAAACACAGAGATCTAGTGAAGGCAAATGAGAATGAAACAAATATTCTCAGCAGCTGTCGCACAAAATATCCTGTCATATCAGCAGTCATGTCTGCAAAGCTGTCAGGGATGGGAGCACTCAGGAAGAACTGAAAATTATGTATGTGCTTAAAAAACTTCGTAAGGAGAAAAAAATACTATCGTGTGTAATACAGTATTTTCAGTAAACTTACAATTTCATGGAACCATATTTAATACAGAAACATATGTATATATAGTTGCCCTAAAGTTGACTTCTCTGTTTCAAAAATGTTTTGGGAAAAGTTTAAAATTGTTAAATATTCCCTGTAGTCTTCATTAAAAAAAAAAAAGTTTTAGTTCTTCATTTAGTCTGCTTATCAGAATTTCATTTTAATACTTTTTTCAGGTTTTTTGAGAACATTTTTTGATTTAGATTTCAAATGGCAAATATTTTTTAAATGTCCTACTATAAGAGCTTTTTTAATGAAGAATTAAAATTTACAGCTAGTTTGAAAGTTAATTGGTCGTAGTGTCCTTAAACTACAAAATCATTGTTTTCATATGCTACTCCATGTCCAAAGGACCACATGTTAACAGTACTGTAGACAATATCCATTTTTATTGGATTATTATAAAGCTTATGAATTTCCAGACATTGTACAGGTAGTCATTACCTGTGTTATAAATAATCAGAAGTCTGGGATATCAGCTATTTAGATTAACTATTATATCTTTTTTTTCCAATGTAACTTTGCATGTTACAAGACATAATCTGTTGTTTCAGTAAGATGTAAAATATGTTTATGTACACATGCATAAAAATACAAACTTATTTTAAGGCATTTTTGTTTAAAGTTCAGAAGTTCCCTCCTGAGAACAGTCTGGTCATCATATGTGTTTGATAATGTAGAAGAGAAGAGGATTATCTTTTTTTAATGGGCACTGTGTGACTTGAACTGTTTTAAACAGTTCTTTTGCTGGAGTGCTCAGTGATTGCATCATTCCCATCAAACAGCTGGAACTGATCACTGATCGCAATGCAGAGTAACCTTTGAATTTGCTCACCATTAAGCCTGTTAGTAGATATTTCAGCCTGATGCAGATTTTTTTTTTCAAGGCACCCTGCTGTACTTTCCCGGTTTAAACTCTTGAATTATTACCTATTTTAAGGATTTACTCTACCCTAAAGATAATGTGACATTTACTAATCCTTTCCACTGGACTTTCCAGACCTTACGTCTGTCTCATGCTGTGCTGGACTTGAAGTACATGAAGTTTGTTTTCTGAACTAAAGCTCAAAACAAACACAACAAATCAAGTTGCAGTAAGCACTTTGACTCTATTTTACTGTTCATACATCTGTGTAGTTTGAAGAGGGAAGTATTCAAATGTCTTCTTGTCAGAAATTTTAAAAAGGGACAGGAAAATAGTTTGCGTACTTCAGGGCATTTCTCTTCCTCACTTTTTTCCGCTCTCTATTATAGATACCATTTTCAGCCCTTTGCAAGCGTGCTGTTTTATGAAATGGTTATTTGCCTTAAACTGCAGTTAGTAGGGCACTTGGAATATAAGTGGCAGGATTTGCATACTTTATGAAAAACATCTCTAACAAATTTTGTATTAAAGCTTTGGAAAATTTTTCATTTACAGTTTGCTTTTCTGTTACTGCTGAGTAGAGTATTTCAAAATCACAGATGCAAATTTCATAGAATTAAAAAAAAATAAAAATTAAAAATGTCTGATCCTCACAGAGGAAAACCTGTAGAGATGGCTCCCTCTATCCAAAGCCTGGACAACTTGCAAGTCAAGTTAAGTTGAAATACAGGCTTTCTTTTATATACTTTTTTTACTACTTTCTATTGAAATGTCAGGTTTGCTAATTGATTGTTTTCCTTCCTCATAAACAGATGATAAAGTAGTTTATGAGCCTCCAAACCAGAATTTGTTGTTTAAGTTTACATCATTGTTTCCTTGAGTATCTAGTGCAAGAGAAGTACTTGGACATCAACAAGAATTGTCATCAATGTTCACAAAAGTCTCAGGCCTGTTTTGTAGAAAATGCTGTCTAGAACATCTAGTTAAAGAGAGTACCTACAAAAAAGGTAACGTCCTTTTGATCAAAAGTTTAATTCAACAGAACAGGCTTTGCATTGTGTGCTCTGAAATCTGATTGACTCTGCTCCTGATGGACAGTGGTTCATAATTTTTATTGCTTTGGCTTTAAAAGCAAGCAGAATTCCTTGGCTGTAGGAGTTATTAGAAAATCCATGGAAGACATGCGTGATAGTGGAAAGGCCACAGCACCTAGTGAGTCACAAACAGGTGTAAACAGTTAACACACTAAGTCTGTTATTTTTAAAGATGAAACTAGTTCAAGCGTGAAAAAATATTCCCTCAGATAAAATTGAAGGAACTTGTAGTTAAAACTGTCTACATACAGCAAAACATAATTCTAAAGGACATTGCCAGCTTTGGGCAAAAAATATCTGATGGATTAAAGTTATTTTAGTGGCATTAGCGATGTATTTCCTAATCATTTTATCTGGCAGCAAAATCAGTCTTAAGTTCCTACTCCCTCCCACCCCAGACAGGGGCTCCTGGCTTTCTTTTCTTCCACCTAAATTTGTAATTTCCTTGTTTGTATGGTAAAAGTAGTTTTGGGTGGTACTGCAAACTAGATTTCTAAAAGGGGAATAAAGATAGAAAAATAATGTTTATTTTGTGGCATGAAACATTATTTTCAAGACTAGAAGGCGTCTAAGAGATGTGGGTTTCTGAAGTCACTTCCACGTGAAGTGAAAAGAATTCCCCAACAACCCTCATCCTTATTAGCAAATCAAGTTCTCTGTGTTCAGAAGATGCTTTAAGGCCAAGATTTATGCCTGAATGACTTGTTCGCTTTCCTGCACTCTCAGCAGTCACCTATTCTGAGCCTCTTCTGCTACCTTATACACAGCCAAGCTACCCTTGCCTTAACCTTTCCTTCTGTTGCTTCAGTCCAGAGATGGGTGAAGTACAGAATTTAAATTCTAAAATCTTCCTGAGGATCTTTGTATAAGGAGTCATTACTGCTTCCCATCCAGCCCAAGTGAATACGAATATATTTCTTCAAGCTTTGCACTCATGCACCTTGCATGAGCTGAATAAGTGGGCTGGTTTAGTCCCACTGCATCAGGACACAGGGAATGGTGGAATGCTTACCTCATGTTGTGGATACCAATCAACATTTTTGGAAGAAAGGCTATGTAGCCTTGTTCTGAAAATGTAAGAGGGAAAAGCAGGTAAAAATGAAGTTGATTTGCCAACAAATTAAAGCAAAACCAGGTCTATGGGTAGAGTGGGTCCAGTGTAGTGAGGAAGTTGATGGAGAACTCCAAAAAGTTCAGTATGTCAGGGAAGAATAACTGATTGATAATGTATTAAGGAAATAAACAACTGCAAATAGGTCAGAGAACACAGGAGTATTGTGAGCAGTTGATATGAAGTAGTTTAACTTTCAGAAATAATGCAGTAACCAGGCAAGACTTGAAAGCATAGCACAGCAGTTCTCACTGCTCAGAGGAGCTGGAGAAGTGTATTTTTCCAACACAGTATAGCTAGAGTTCTTCAGTGAGCAAGGGTAGTGGAGAGATGTCCTTAAACAGCAGTCCTGTATTACCTTAATTAACAACAAAAGGGACAGAGAGGAACCTGTTTATATAAGATCTCCAGGAGGAAAAACTGTAGACTATTGCCAGAAACTCTTTGGACAAGTATGTTATTTAAAAGAAGGAGGTCATGCCTGAAGTTATGGAGGAAGGACTGATTTTTCTGATGTTAGTCAGCACATTACTATCATTTGCTTTCATAGCATTTGTGTATGTAAAAATATTTTTATTCGTATTATGAATGTTGACATTAGCATTTGGATGTAGTTATTTTTGAATAAAAATAATAGTTAAAAACTCATTAAAATACTCCTCATTTAACTCGTTCATTGGTTACATACCTTTGAATTGTAAGTTAATTTCAGCTAAAACAGCTTAAAAGACAGTATGCAAACATGTAACAAAGTATTTTTGTAAATGCATAAGCGATATTAAGATTGTATCACTGCCTGACAAAACCAATGGCAATCAATGTTAACCTTGGCCTTGCTTGATCTGAAGCTCCTTTTCTAAGTAGTAAGTAATTTCATACAAGTTTATAGCTCTGGTATTGAGAGATTGAAAGTTGCCAATTAGTTTTCAACTTTTGATATTTGTCCAGAGAGTTCAACACTTGTGAGTTGTAGTAAGGTATCATCTGTTAATTGGTGACCTAAAGAGCATTTTGGTTTAGAAATAGTGGGATGAAGAAGTCTCACTCAGTTAGAAGAGCTTAACTTTGCTTTCTATTGTTTATTTTTCTTTTAAAATGCAGTGGAATTGTTATTTAAAACTTCTGGAACTTGCTACATATTCTTGCTACTAATAGGATGTGTTCTTTAATGTCTATCAACCCAGACCTGATCTTGCTTTTATTACAGATGATAACATTTTTGTTGGGGCCCTCTTCATAATGCATAACACAGGCTGCCAGCACTGTCACAGCTCATTGTTTAGTGAAGGAAGGGTTTGTATTTATGCATCTGGGAAAGGCTGAAAAGCTTGACCTTGGAAAGAAGTTGTCATGTGTACATAGATATTTTGCTTTTGGAACAATTGTGTACATATGTATATAATTGCATTTTTTTTCTAAATAGGGATTCATTTAGATAGACTTGTTTGGAAGTAGTATTTTGTTATATGGTCTTAAAAAGCCTTAGAGTTTTTAAACCTGTTTTTAAAAAGCAGACAATAGTGCACCTAAACATCTTTGTCCCCTTAGTCTTTGCAAAAGGGCTGCTAAGGCAGTCCTAAAACACTCACAGGTTCTTTGGAACTACCGGAAGAACAGAGGCACATGCTGTGCTCACACAGTCGCTGCCCTTCTTCCTCTGAGATCCTTGCTGTTACATCAGAAGGAACTGAATTGGTTGGGAAGGGATACAGCGGCGTATTTTGCAAGGTAAACAGATGAGGATTATGGAGTGATCAGGTGTTAATTTTGGGGTTCCACTCTCCATCTGGGAGAGCTGTTACTAAAATGGCACAGGAAGCCTTAGAAAATTATATTCCTCAGATGCGTTAATGAACAGCAACTATTTTGAGCTCTGTAATGAAAACTTGTTGCCCTTTCAGCATTAACTGCTTCTATACTTCTATTTTTTATATGAATGTAGAGGGTCAAAGTCTGCCTTACATGAGCACCGAGGTCTCACATTGAATCAAAAGGAATTGTTTGTGCTCAGCCAAGAAAGAAATTGAAGTCCAAAGTTCCTAGAAGTTACCATATTTTACCTCAGTCTGTCATGTATAGTATAAATTACTTTCTTATACAAATTCTTCTAGTAAGTGGGAGTTTCACATTCACATAATGTGCATATGCCTTCATTGCAAATAATTTACAGTAAAAGCCACATGCACTGCCTAGTTATTCTCAGTTGGGGTGTTACTACTTTAAGTAACAGGTAGTGATGAGATCATCTTGCAAGGCTCAGACAGGAGCCTTTCTTTAATGTTATAAAATGAAGATGCAGATGGGCATAGAAGACATCAGCCTGTGCCAGCTGGTCATACAGGAGTGATGTAGCCTTAAGTTTTCTCATAGCATATTCAATTCCATTTAAATATTGCAAAATGCTGAATTGTGAATGTTAACCTAGCCATGAATAAAAAATGTTGATATTTTATTTAATAAAAAAATAATTCTGGATAGTCTGCCTTTATTGTATTATTTAAAATACTTCATTTTACATGTAGACTACAAGTTATTGCAGAGTTGGGGTTTTTTATATATATAAAGAGAATTTGTTTCTGATGCATAAAAAATACAGGAGACAGGCTTTTGCAGACTACAAAGAAAATTGTTTGCTTTTGCCTTTTGGGTTATCAGTTGTCTCAGCATAGACAAAAACTGTGGTGGCCGGTTTACCTGAAACAGCAGGAAATACTTGCTTTCAGGAGTGTTATCTAACTCCCGTTCTGAAAGAAATTCCTTTACAGAAAAAAGACCTTTCTCTTTTTCCCTCTCTTTGAGTTCAGCACTTTCATGTTCTATGCAAAGAATAAAGTGTCTATGCATGGGAGATGTAACTGCCAGTATTTAAACTGCTAACTGATAGAAATGAGAAGTGGAGGTGGGGGTGATCCTACTGAGGGAAACACGTTCTTACACCACTCTTAAATAAAATATTGTAAGGAATAGCTAGAAAGCTTCCCCTTTGACTTTCATCTGGCAGGTTTTGATTGTAACTTTGTAAAGGAATCAGTATTGACTTCTACCAGGCAGTTTTGGAGAAGAGGTGAAGAGGCTTCTCTCTTGACTTTGTGTTTTGTCAGTTCGAATACTTCCATTTGAAGTGCCAAGTGAAGGCTGATGTCAAGAAATGCCTTCAGCACAAGCTGGTGCTGGTCTCTCGCCGCTCTTTTCCTTCTTAAAAGTATCAGATTAGATGGTAAAATGATGGCAATCTAGCTGGACATAAACACGTTTATTGCAGGCTCAGCAGCCATTACATATCATTAGTGAAAGGAGGCAAGGGGCAAGGGGACCACTTGAATGTCAGTTTGATTCTTTTTAAGGACAAATGCATTCGGATGGGAAGATGCTAACTTTAAGGCTGCTTGTATACTTGAAGTTCAGAACCTATTACTATCTTTATTTCGTTGTCCTGTTGGTAACCTTACTGTCAACTTACTTTCAAAGCAAATACAAATTGTAACAGAAGTAGTGTTAATAGGGGAGCTGGGAATAGGACATTTTGGAAACCATTTTAAATTACAGTATTTATGAAGAGTATGGTTTATTACCAGCACACCAAATCCGTTCAAAAGATGAATAACTTTTCTTGCAATGCCCCACACTTTTCCTTAACAGTAAAGTAGTAGGTACAATTAAAATAGGGAAACACATCTTTTATATCAGCAAATCCATTCTCTCTGATGTGAAATGTTTGGGGTTTTTATCTTCAGAGGATTTATTTTTACTTCTGAAAAACTGCTAGTAGTGTGTGTGTAGTTATGAAAGGAGAGAACCATTCTCTGTGTTTTGAAGTTTGGGGTTTTCTCCTTACTGAAGCAGATCTAGTTTATTTACTGTCTGAAATTTGTTTTGCCATTCTGATTCATAAGATATACTCTTTTGCACTGTACGTGAGATGCAATAAAGGTTATAAATTAGAAGTTTAAGGGAAGTTATCTGAAAAAAATTTAATTCTATTGCAGTGGATCTCTTTCTCTGTTTCTTTGTTACTGTTACTTAGACCTGACCTTCTTCCGGGATTTGACACATCACATCACAAATCTTGTTCTTTTTTTGTGTTATTTTATGAAGTGCTTTCAGTTATCTCATTTGGTTTAAAACAAATCATATATTCATGTCCTAAATGTTTCTCTAGTCAGAATAATTAAGTTGATCAGTTCTGGGAGCATTGGAAGGAAAATAATAGGGTCATTGAAGCATTCAAGCTCTAATGGGAACCTGAATTCACTCAGATATCAAATCTAATAATTGCTTTACACCTGTATACACAGTCCCTCTGAGCAAGTTCACATTAAAGCTTTATTCATGCAGTTCCAATACTTTGTTTCAAGGGAATTTTAGTACTGTTTTTAAACTACTAAATTGTTTTGACTTTTTTCAACTTTGTTATTGTTGGGTTTGTGTATGAGTTGTAGTTTAGCTGATTACTCATCTTTATGCAGAGGAAAATACTTTTGCATGAGAATATCTTAATAGAGGTATGATATGAGAAATGCATTACAATCATATCTAGTAGCAATCAGAAAAATAGGAAGGATATCATCTGAGTTTCACTGCTTTGAAACAATTTATTAACCAAGTTAAAATTTAACAGTATTCTAAGACTGAAACTCTGAATTTGTACATGACTCTATGTTTACCACACCATAAGGATTGCAGGATACTCATAGTCGTGATTGCTGCTTGAAAAGGCAATTTCATAAGGATGAGGTAGAAATCAGCATTATTTTGTGAGATTGTATGAGAAATGAAGCAATAGTTACACCTTTGCAGTTTAACTAAATTGTGACAAATCTCCATGAATGATGGTGGTACAGGCTGTCACAAAAATTCAAGTAAACTTTATCACAAGAATAAAAAAGTACTGACTAGGAAGATGACAGCTATTCGTGGCAGGTTTCCGTAAATTCCAGGCTCCAGTGCTGGTCACAGTACTGGTTGTTATTGGAGAGGATTTGAACTGGTGCAATCGTTCCTCTTAATCTTCTCTTTTGTTTTCCCATCTTTAAAAGTTTAGTTTTCAGCAGAGCATTCAAACTGAAAAAGAAATAGAAAATGGCTCTGTGTGTGCCTGCGTTGTACGGATGTGAAGGCCTATTTTCCTCTGTAATTTTAAAGGCCAATTACCCTTGGAGGAAAGGAGAAAAAGAGATTGATTTGTCTTGTAACCCCTGAGGCAGGCGTGTGTTGTCTCAGACTAAGGCTTTTCCATTGCAACTCTTGTGGAAGAGCTTTCAATGCATATCCCAAGTGGTACTACTAACAAAGAAAGCCAGGTCACATTAAAATATTAAACAGATCATTTAAAGGTTTGAGGAATCTTAGTTTAGCAGCCCAATTCTTTTTTTTCTTTTTTTTTTTTAATCTTTAAGGCTTGGAGTAAGCAATAATAAATTTATTTTGAACTTGAAAATAGGGTTTACAAATCTGTCTCTGTTCTAGAAATACTTAACTTTATTCCATTTTCTTCAACTCTAAATAGGATAAGTATTTATTTGCTTAGTGGAATTGTGACACAGATGGTCCACATCCTAGGTTTTGGTTGCAAAAGTGTTACTTCTGTTGTGTTCCCATACTGTATTGACGGTGGTCACAACTGGATTGTGCTGAGCTGGTAAATGGCATCACACATACCATTTAACATTAGAAGTTCTCACTTGATTCATTTTTGAAGCATTTTTATGTATAACACCTAGAACATAAATAAATGTTTTGTCTACAGATCTTCTGCATTTTCACACAACTCAAAGGCTACTATTAACAGTGCCCAGCAAGCCTGGTCTGAGGGGCAGTGGTAAAATCAGACATATCTTTGTTCCCTTTTAATCCGAGTGAAACTCCTTTGTGTCAGGACTTAGACTTCATGGAATCATCAAGATCAGAAAAGACCTTCAATATCATCAAATCCAACCATCTGCCCTACAACCCCTAACCACAAAACCATCTCCCGAAACACCACATCTACCCGTTTTTTGAACATCTCCAGGTACAGTGCCTGTAGCACCTCCCTGTGCAGCCTGTTCCCATGCCTCACCACTCTTTCTGTGAAGAAATTTTTCCTAATATTCAATCTGAATCTCCCCTGGTGCAACTTGACCCTGTTTCCTCTTGTCCCATCGCTAGTCACTAGGGAGAAGAGGCCAACACCCACCTCACTGCAACCTCCTTTCAGGTAGTTGCAGAGAGCAATGAGGTCTCCCCTCAGCCTCCTCTGCTCCAGGCTGAACAGCTTAAATAGTGTAGCTCTCTGTACTTTAAACACGGCTCTGTACTACGATGCTTCTGGATATTAATGACTTTTATTTAGCAAGGTAAAAAGAATTCAAACATCCACACATCATCTCAGTGAGATATTGTCTCATTGGGGAGCTGGGGCTGTTTAGTCTGGGGAAGAGAAGGCTGAGGGGAAACCTTATCACTTTTTACAAATACCTGAAAGGAGGTTGCAGTGAGAGTGGGGTTGGTCTTTTCTCACTGGTGACTGATAACAGGACAAGAGGAAATGGGCTCAAGTTGCATCAGGGGAGATTTCGGTTGGATATCAGAAAAAAAATTCTTTACAGAAAGGGTTGTTGGGCACTGGAACAGGCTCCCCAGGGAGGTGGTTGAGTCACCATCCCTGAATTTGTTTAGAAGTCGTCTAGATGTGGTGCCTGGGGACATGGTTTAGTGGTGGGTCATCAGAAATAGGGTAATAGGATTAGGATAAGGTTGGACTTGATGATCTTAAAGGTCTTTTCCAACCTGAACAATTTGATGATTCTATGGTCTGGAAACCTTCATAAAATTAAGGTCCTGTGTGCTATCTAAATGACTAACACTTTTGAAGGAAATATTTTCAAACAGAATACATATCTACATACAAATCTATTTTACCTTAAGGCATACCATGGTATGATGATAATTCTGGCACTCCTGAGTTCTGCAGATAACTCAGGAGATGAGTGTTTCTGCTGTTTTTCTGAGGAGGAACAATTCAGTCTTGAGAGACATCCTTTTAACTCTTACAATTCTCCTTAATACTTTTTCTTCCTATCCTCAAAATCTTAATAGCTACACAGACCTGCGTTTTTTTTGTCCTCCTTTTTCTTACTCTTCAACAGCCTTTCTTATGTATCAATATATTGGTAAACATCCCACTAACCAGGTCAAGCACATAATTGTTAAATTATTATAAGATCAACACATGATGCATTTATAATTAACAAGTTTAGGCTATTAATACATGCTGTCTAGTTTTGTGGGCTTTAAAAAAACAGCCAAAAAACCACAACCAAACCAAACCAAAACAAAAAGCACAAAGCCAAAAAAACCCCAAACCCTTCTATTTCTTTGGCCTAAGGGCAAGTTTCTTTTTCTCCATCTTAACAACATATGAGGTGTATATGATCTGGTTATCACTCGGCTTTCACAGGAAAGTCTGGGGTTGGACTTAAACGAAAACAAAACATGCTTTATAGAATTTGGCCTCACAGGTACAAGTTTTGCTTTGAAATACCAATGTTTTCTTTGAAATTGCTGCTGAGAGAACCATTTTAGCTGTCATCTGAGTTCAATTGTCAAGAATTTGAGATTCTGTTTAGGAAAAAAAGGCTGAGAAACAGGGATGTCGTATCACTTGATCTTTTCTCAATTTCGTTACAAAAATATCAATCAGAAGGAATGTAAAATGACCCAGTGTGATGAATATAATGGATCTAGTTCAGATTTTGTGAGACACATGTAGGCTTCCTCTTGAGGCTGAAGTAGGAGTGTTTAGAACACTAAAGGATTAAAAGAAAACAGCTGTACAGTTTCCTTTAACCCAGTTAGAAAACCATTTTATTTGCTTGTTTCATCTATTTGCAATAAAGATCTTTTGGAAAGTGCTGTCTATTTCAGAAAGTGCATTCTGGGGTGTTTTTTTGGCTGCATTTCTCCCATAACTGGTTTTTGCCTTGTTGCTTTATATAGGCCACACATTTTGAAAGATCAATTTGAAATCAAATCTCACAGAGGCGGAATGAATCTTAACAGAATTGAGGTTAGAAGAGACATTTTCTCTCAAAGTGCAGTTTCACAAAAGGTTTTTGTTCTAGACATGACAAGAGTTTGAAGCTCTTAATTTCCTTGTCTAGCTTATTTCTCAGTTGGTATCCTGTAATAATGTCATAGGTACAGGCCAGGCAATGTAGATAACAGTGCTCAGCTGAAGCTGTTACAGAGGTGCTGGAGACTGATGGGTTTCCCTGCTGTCTCACGCTGTATCAATTCTGCTTCTGTCTTATATTTTATCAATTCCAATTTGCAAAAATATTTACCTTTTATTGTTGGTAAGCTAAGCTGATGAAAGTGCATGCAGTCAGTGAAGAAAATAAATTAATTGTTGTCACGAGTTGCTCTTTTAAGCAATTGGTAATATGTTGTTACATAAATGACATTCAGTTTTCCCTGTGCATAGATGGCTCAAGGAGGTAACTAGAGGTTACCCAGGCTAAAGTGATTGAACTTTATTCTTAGTTGTCCCAATTTTAATATCTGATACTATATAGAAAAAATTTTGTTATCTCTGTCAGGAAAGAAGTGACACTTGTAAAATGCAACTTGGTTTTCCACCTTTTTCTAAAAAAGAAGTACCAGTATTACCAATATCACAGGTGCAGTGTTTTCTCCTTTATCATCTGTTGTGACAGTTTGTCTATTTAGAACATTCTTAAATGACCAGCTTACTCATTTTTTGTATAATCACACTGTACTTAAAAAAAATTATCTTGCTTTTCTGATTGTTTCCCATGTTATGTATGTTTGTGGTGCTTGTTGAAGTACCTAGGACTATATGAGTATTTTCCCTTGTGTTGGTCATGAAAACAAGATGTGTTTCAGTAGGATTTTCCAGTGAACAAAATTTTACATGAATGAATAAATACATATTTGATGTATATGCCTTCATTGATTCCCAGAAGCATAGGCCACACAAATTCCATTCCAGTATGCATTTCTGCATCTTTTTCATAGTCAAAATTATTTCCAAAATATGAAATTTAAAATATTTTATTCATTGCTGTGGGTTCTGCCTTCTTCAGATGGTCATTTTCAAGTCAACCCAAGCTGGTATATTCGTTCTCTGAGCATTAAACACCCTTTATGAGAAGATTCGTTCTTCCACCTTAGGGTGGTTAGTCAGGTCAGAAAAAAAACAAAACATGAGTGATTTCTTTATGTGTGTACATATGCATGTACACTTACTAATGCTGCCTTTTTTTACCCTGCTGTCAATATGCACACCCACAAAAGATTGCTTGCAGATTCACTGTTGAACAAAATAGATCTCTTTGTAAAGAACAACGAATACTTTACATTAACCTCAACTTTTCAGGTATGCTAAAGCTTTTCCGTTGATAGTAACTAAATCTCATCTCCCCATTCCTTTTTTATAGTGAGCTGAACATTTTATCAAAGTGTAATTTATATCCTACTTGCCTTTGTTTTAGTAAGACCCACTGTAAGGTGCTCTAAGCTTTGCAGAAAAAATATCTTGCAAATGCTGACATCGTTTCTTAGTGGTAGTTACTGAGACATTCTATCTTGATTAGAAGAACCTTCTGGTTCTTTACAGTTTCTCTTGATCCTTTAAGATTTTCTATTCCTATTTCTAGAAAATACAATTCCTTTCATCTAAAAACTGGAAGTAATTTAAACAAATAAGTTACTTCTAAAAATTGGGAAAATAATTTGTCACCAGCTGAAGAAGGAAATTACAATGCATCTGCTTTTTACAATTTTATGTTTTATTTGTCCCAGCTCAGTTGTGAAATTATAGGAGAATCTGAGCTGTCACTTGCAGAAAATGTTTGTCTGTAACATGATGGGGAAAAAAAAAAAAAAAAAAGTATGAAGAAATCAACAGTTCTTAGACTCTCTTAATCTGTTTTTAACAGTTGACAATCTTGAAATTATATCAAGAAATAGTCTGCTGGTGGAGGTGCCTTCTCCCCACGGAGAGCAAGTGTCACTAGACTCTACTAGTCACTGTTCTAGAGGAACAGCAGCACGTTTGAGTTGATAACTCTCCTTCTTGGGTTTTAGATAGCTTTTCATGCTTTAATTTCCAGTGCCTAGTGACACTGCAACCAGTGTAGAGATTTATTCCCATGCAAAACGGATTGACTTAGGGTAATTTGAATACTTTATGCATGGATAGATTCATTAGGAAAAGGAGGCAAGGCAGAACTATAAAAAGAAATAATAATCTTGCTAAAGGAGCTGTTAATTCCCTATAGCATTGGAGACACTTTCATTGAAACAGGGGAAAGGACAGTTGATTTTGCAGAGCCTATGCAGTCTCCACAGGCATCCTCTTTTCTTTGTCCAGAAACAGATCACAGAGATTACTTTTCTTTGTGTTCTTCAGAACCTTATTTAATGTGTTTGGATCATTTCTGGCTTTGTTAGCTTAGAACAGAATCACAAAATGGTTGAGGTTCGAAGGGACCTTTGGAGGTCATATTGTCCAACCCCCCTGCTCAAGAAGTGTCACCTAGAGCCAGTTGTTCAGGACCCTGTCTAGACAGTTTTTTAATATCTCTATGGATGGAGTCTTCACAGCCTCCGTGGGCAACCTATTCCAGTGCTCAGTCACCCTCACTTCAAGTGTGTTTTCACTCATGCTCAGAGGTAACCTCCTGTCTTCCAGTTAGTGCCCATTTCCTCTGGTCCTCTAACTGGGCACCACTGAAAAGCACCTGGCTCCAGCCTCTTTGCACCCTCCCTTCAGGTATTTATGTACATTTATGAGAACCCAGATTGATCTTTGCTCCAACATTTCCCCTGGTCTCTTGAACACAGGAATTCAGTCAATAGCTTTTTCCAAGGATGTATTTCTACCTATCAGACGTGTTGGGCTCTCATGCTTTATGCCTGAAACTCCTACCTTGGCCCAAGCTTAGCACCAGCAGCAGTACCAGTGACATGGTTTTGTAGTCTGCTGCACTGAGGAAACAAATAGAGCTAAATTGGCTCATTTGGATAAAAGCTGAGAAAACCTGCTTGCCTGCAGTTAGTCTGTCAGACTTTTTGCTTCTGAATTGACTTGTATAATACTCCAGTACTAAACAGGAGTTCTAGTCACATATTGGGACTGTAACACTGTAGATATTCTACTGATGAAAACAAAGAGCAGCAACCTGACATGAGAGAATGGAAAGGGCTAGGTCAAAAGCAAGCAGTCACAAAAAAATAAATAAAAAAAAAAGAAAAGAAGAAAAAAGAAACCAAGCATGGTGGGATCACATTTTTTAAAAGAAAGCTCCAAACCTCCAGAAAACTAAGTTAATGTTCTTCCCCTTTTTGTTTGTGTGCATGTGTATACTCATTGCTTTAAAATTTTATTCTAAAGGCATTTAGGAATGTGGCTGGTACTTTCTGATTGTTTTTGCTGTGATAGAGACATATTTATTATTCATTGCAGTAATTACTGTGTAATATTTTATACTAAAAGTTGTTCACATTGCACAATCAGGAAATGCTTAGGAAGTGGCTGATTTAACTGTTCTATTTTTAACTCTGTACCAAATTATAGTGAACAGTGTTAGCACTTTTATACTTGTAGGCTTTTCACTGCCACACTGGTCAGTACATTCTCATGAAACTTGAAATGTGTATTTCCAGAGCTTCCGTGTGTAAATAAAATAAGAATATTACCCAGAATTTTGGTTATTGTGTGCTGTTTCCGAGGGGCTGTGTTTCAGGATTCTTCTAGTGCTTTTATCACCCAGCATCTCTGATCAAGAAAGTAATTTATTGCTGATTGCAGAACTCTTGAACTCAGTCTGGCAGCTGCAGTGTGAAACTTCTCTGATCCAGTCTCCTAGTTACTTATTTACATATCATTTGAAATTATTTTCAGGGCTGTTTGAAAACCTCTTGACATTGCATTATCCATGTTTCAAATCTTATGGTGATTTGTTTTTTCCTCTCTTTGTGTTACAGATAACAGACGAGTAACTTTGGAAAGGTCTCGTTCTCGCCACAATGGAACAATTGCAGCTGTATGATTCTTCTGATGCCAAAGAATTAGTGAATTGATTTATTTACAAGTAAATGGATATACTTTGAAAAGAGTTTATCATACAAATTGGCAATGATCATAAAGGAATACTGGTATTGATTAAATGAGAAGGTGTATAAATAGTATGTATTTCAAAAGCTATTGCTAAATAATCCACATACTGTATCTTATTACCCCAACTACCAAGATCTGTAAACAGTGTTAAACAGTAGGATATATATCTTATTTTCTTATATTCTTTTTTTTCTTTTTTCACCCACCTTTTTTTTTTTTAATTTAAACTGGCAATTTACATGAACGGAGTTGGGGATTTCTAGGTTATGTTTTACATGGGTAAGAAAATAGAAATTTGTTGAAAGAATACAGCTGTGGATTCCATTTGCAGTTCTGATTTGGACATGAAAGGAAAAAATAATAAAATTGTATGTTAATAAATTCAGAGCTGAGCTGAGCTGGTCTACATTATCAGAATCTTTTTTGTAACCATAAAAAGCAACGCATAACCCCAGTCAGGTTGCTAAAAATCTTATCTCAATGGAAAGCCTGGTGGATTCAGCTATTTTGACTGCAAGTAGGATATACCACATATCTACACTTTTGGTGATATGATGATGTACAGTTACTTATCACTGCTAAAGAAAAATTTAAACAAAACAGAGCATAGGATTTTACCAAAATTAAATTATTTCAGGGGCAGGATATGTTTTTAACTGTATTTAAGGAGGAATTTTTCTAATTATGCACTTATATATTCTTTATAGAGATATCTGGGGGGAAATACGATTGTCCTATTTTAAGTATGCTAAAAATACCTTTGTGTAGGTTTTGAGACAAGCTACATTATGACATTATTCAGAACTGCTCTGAGTTTTTCCTCTGTTTCTCAGGTAAAATATGTAGCGGGATCTCCACTGGTGGATTTTAGTGCTGAGGGTTTAGCAGCTAAGAACAAATTTTCTACCTGGAGCACTCTATAGCAGTGATCAACGATTGCAGCAGAGCTATTTTTCAGGAAGCTCCTCCCATTCTACTTTGTATACAGGCCCCTGCACTGCAGTACCTCAGGTGAGCAGTCAGTTTAGTAGCTGACACTGTCTGTTTTCTGCCACTCTATGGGAAACTATAGTTCCCTTTTCTCCCCAGATTCTAGTTGAATGTACAGTCTGTTTGGTGTTCACCATCCTTTGTACTAAAGGTTCATTGCCTATCTGGATGGGATGGAGGATTTTAAGTGGGAGTTCAAGTGTAACTACTCATATGTTGCTCAGCTATGATATTTGAAAAAGCAGGATACACTGTAGTAGATGGCTCTTATTCACAAATTATTACTGCTTTTCACTCATGAATTATGAATACTTTCATTGCCTAATGTTATGGGGAACTTTTTTTTTTAAAGTTATATAAAGAATATGTGGAAGGTAAGGAGTCACATTGTTTTCTGTGCACGAACTGCTAGTTCTAGAGGAGCATTCAATACTGGGGCAGTGTAACTTTGCACTACTGCTTGAGCCAAGCATCTTTGTACAGTAGGTTCTTTTTGCTTCTCTGGTAAAATACTCTTAAGACTATCTGACTAGTTTGGGATAAATCCTCACATTTTCAAAGTACAGTAATCAATATCCAATTATTGTAAGAAAAGATACAGCTCCTTTTCAATCTAGTATGGATTTTTTTTATTGTCTTCAAAGAAAACAAGGGTTATGCCCATTGGTCTGTCTCTAAACAGGAATGCAGCTGAAGTCTAGTGAAATGTTTGCTGTCAAGTAATACTCTTTGATGGTTTAGGGTTGTTTTTTTTTTGCGTGTTTAGTAACAAACTGAAGAGTTATATGGTACTTGAGGGAAAAAAAAAAATCATGCAACAGGATTCTGTCTCCCTGTTCATCAGGAAGAGATACAGAGAATTATATCCTGTTTCATGGAAGGTCAACATCAACCTTGTATTGAAGCATACCTTTTTAAAACGGCACTATTAAATTTACAGGTATAAAGATGTGCTTTAGGTACAAAGCCAGTTTAAAAGGATTAGGTTCATAATTTCTATGTAAATTTGTACTACAATCAACAGTGTATTAGAATTCAAATTTTAAAATTAACATTTTTCTAGGATTTACAAGTATGGGTATAATCTTTATATGTGAAAACTCAACAGCTCACAACACAATCTTTATACTGTAGCAGTAATTATTAGTGCACGAGTTTTTCATTTCATTGGGCTATATTTTTTTTTTAAAGCTCTGTGAAAGCTGACTACAGATTTTCAAGAACCAAATCTTAGGAAATGAAAAAGCAAATCCAAAACATCATCATCATCTGATGCTTCTATTTTGCTACTATTTTTTTCATATTTGAAACATTTATATAATTTAATGGACATATCTGTTAGAACAAAAAGTGTCTTTCAAAGGAAAACTAGTTTAGAAGATAATTTATGTAAATATAGGGTGCTCGTATTTATGAAGTCTAAAATATTTTCAGAAATCGATGCTGGTCACTTTGTCTTTTGATAGTTTTTCAGTCTATATTAAATTGCAGATATTTTTAATGTTTTTATTATTGATCTAATTTTCAGAGGTGTCACATGTTTATCTAGAAGTGTAGAGGAGTAGCACCTTTTTCAGAAATGCACTTGCCTTATTTTCTAATTTTAAAAAATGAAATATATCAGTTAAATTATATTTGTATTCAAAGTAATCCCAGAAAGAAAATCGCTGGAGGGTTCATACGTAAATTTCTTGCTAATTATGTTTCACTATATGTCCTCTGAGACATTACGTTAACAATATACCAGCACATCTGTTTGCAGTCACATTTTACCAGTTACAAGTACTGAAGAGATTTTTTTTTTATGATGTTACACTGTTTACATTTCTTAGTTTATTTAAGAGGAAGATAATCTTACCTTTGCAATGAATTGAACTAAATTTGCAATTGACATGGGAATTAAATGTTTAAATCATATACAAATACACATCTCTGTTGCTTAACTACTGGGTGTACAGATAAGAAATGTAAAGACACTAGACATTTTTTGCTCAAGTTTTATGCAGTTTACTGAGAAAAAAGTGCAACACAGTTTGTCATGTATGTTTGTTTGTGATTCAACCAATATCCTTTCCCAGCACATAAGTGATGTTTGGTTTGAGTGTTAATCATATTATGAGCTGATGTTAAAGCCAAAACAAAATTAGTGCCTCAGAGAGCATTGACTAACAGCTTCAGGAAGTATTCCCAGAAATACTATTACATAATTTGTTCTGGTTTTAGACAACCATGGTCAATATGAAAAATTTTGTCTAAACTTACCTGTTCTTTCTTGAAAATTCAGATACAAATGCAAGCATTCCCATAGTTCCTTTCTGTAATAGGCAAATAGTTATGAATATCTGTATATTTTTGCATTTTTGTGTGTGGTATATGTACTACCTCAGACAAATGCTGTAAAAAACATCATGTTTTCATGGTTTCTATCCAAACCACAATTCATCAGTGACCTACTTTATATTCATCCCACAATATACAAATGGTTTACAAAACTCTGAGAATCTGGCTGAGTTTTAGGTTTGGCTCTGAAAATCCTCCTATAGCTTTCATTAAGAAAACTCTGCAGTGTTCTGCTTTTGCATCCCTCAGGCAAACCCTGCTGTGATGGGTGAATTTAGTACTTCCTATCTTGCGAATGACATCGCTGGTAAATATTTAAAGCTGGTAATAGTTATGTGGGAGCCAACTTACCTATATATGTAAATTGCTTCTTATCCATTAAACAAAGGCTTGGCTGAATTATACTTCAATGTTTGCCTTCAAATTGCTGAGAGGTCAGGCAGAACAAACGCGAAGTGATAAAGCAACACTGTAAAGCCCACCTCTTATGTGCCATACTGTATTTGCAAGTTCCTCATTTAAAAATAGGTATTGTAAGGAACCTCTACGTCTCTTCTGCAGTTTCTACACACACACACACCCACGCATGCACACAAAATGTAAATAAATAAAATCAAAGCATATAAAGCCAAATCCCTCAGCTTCAGGTGTCTCTATTTCAGATCACATATTGCTTTTGTGCACAAGAAAGGGCGTTGTGTAAGCCTGTGAATTCTGCAGTCCTGCAAGCTGTCACTCAGCACCCACTGATGTCATTAGAAGAATGTTAAAGGAGAAAGAGTTGTTCCTGTAGTGCTTCTTTTAGCACTGTTTGAGGTGGTACATATGCCACAGAATGTGAACAATTATCTATTACAGTTTAGTCAGCCTGCTGTCATGCACCATTTGGTTTTCCTTTCGGAAGTCAGATGACTCCTGATGCCAAAAAAGTAAAAGAAAAAAAAAAAAGTGACAGAACTCATGCATTTCTATTTTTTAAAGAGCTTTGTGTTTGTATGTAATGTTTAAAATAGGAATTTTATTAAATCACAGCCTGGTCATTGTTAATCCATGTATTCTGAAACTGTAATAAAGATATACATAACGTGAGTTCGCTAGGTGCGCCAATGTTTTACTTGTTTATAATTATTGTTATCTATTGAGTACCATCACCTCGGAATCTGTTGTTGTTCTCCAAAATTATGCTGAAATTACTTTCTGTTCTAGCTTAATAACATTTTATGGATTTTTTTTTTTTTCTCTAAGGCGTCAAGTATATTTGACTTGAATTTGGGGAAAAAGATACCTTTTCCTATGGAGTAGGACTTAAAAACAAAATAATCTATAAAATTATATAGTTTAAAAAAAACCCGACATTAAATCACGTTGATACCATTTTATTTTTACAGAAATAACAATAAAAGGGATACACTAAAAAATTGCACGGGTCCATATTTATTTTAAGTGGCTGGATTCCAGTATAGACTTTTTAAGACAGGCACATAGTCAGTGAGACAACTCTTGTTGGAATTTTCCAAATTATGTACTTCACCTGGTCACAAAATAATCTTAATGGAATAGAAACTTTTACCTTCAAAACTGTATATTGCACCTGAAACAACGTAATGATGTCACCATAACATACTGAACTGCACAACAGTATAGAGAGAGCACTGAAATTCTGCAGTAAGTACTTAAGATTCTAACTAAATGAGATTCTAATGAGTATGATCAGCCATGTTGATATAACATTTGATATAACTTTTCCACATTTATATGTGGAAAAGATATGCCGAGGGATGGTGGAAGGCACCATTTTCTTTTTAATGAACTGAACTATAGTTAGTGTGTACTTTTTTATATATGGTGAAGCAGTAGAGGTTTAATTTCTTACAGGATTAACAAAAAAAAAAAAAAGAAAACTTCTAAGGGCAGCTATAAATGTAAATGCTAGGATTGTCATGATTAAGAAAACTGTAGTAATGCTGTCCTACATATCCCATATTCTTATTCCTTATTTTTAGGTAAATGTTCTTGACTTTCTAGTGTGGGAGTCCCATCATCCTCTCATATATTTACCTTTGGGAGATTGGCAGGCAGAATTTGTGCTGAAACAAATAGCAGGTACCTTAATAATTATATCTGTTGCTTCTTCACATGGTTAAGAAATACTGTACGTGAACTTCAGAATGATGGCAAGTTGTGGCACTGTGCCATATAAATAGACTTCTTTCTTATATTTGGGTACTTGTAAATTTAGGTTACACATCTCCCCTCTATTATTTCTTCTAGTCATATAAAAATTAACCTTTCTGCATTTTGTTATGGAAGTCAATATTACTGGGCTGTAGTAAAAGCATAAAAAACATTCAATTGATTTGCTCAGAAGTATTTGATAAGTACTTAATGGCCATAATCAATCCCTTTCAATAGATGTGAAACTAAGATTAAGAAGAAAAGTCCAAATAAAGGTGGTATTTTTCCCTGTAGGCTGTGAGCAAACACTAATTTAGTCCACTTAAATTCACAGGGTACTGGAAGCTGTTTTTTTGTATTAGTGTATTTTTGTATTAGTGAGGTCAGCCTAAGAAACCCATCTGAGAGGCAAAGGATACTATCTCAGGCGCCGTGCTAACAAAATCACAGCTTTTTAATTTTCACTGGCTCTGCCCCTGCCTGCTCAGGGCACATGCAGAGCCAGCTTGTGTCAGCCTGCAGTGCACTGCAGTAGATGTGCACTGTCTTCAGGCCAGGTTTTTGTTAGGGCACTGTGCCCAACTTTCTTCCATTGAAATAACTGATCTCTGAGTCTTTAAGGGGCAAATTATCTGTGAGGCACAGATGACTGAAAAGCCCTGTGAGTGCTTATCTGCTTTTTAAAGTGCCTGAATCCTTAAGAAAAAAGACCTTGTCCCGACAAGACCTTGGTCAGATCTGGTGTAAAAAAGGTAATTCTAATTCTCCACGGACATTACACCAAGCCCACATACCCCAGCCTCTGAGCTGTAGAAGTTACTCCTGCAACGCTTGGAAATGTATGTTTTTAAACAGTCTTTGAGAGTACAAGGATGACTTGAAGAAAACTCATCAGACTAGCAGTTCAGTGGTGCTAGAGATTCATGTCAGGCTGCTCTTGTTTTAGCACTTTGGCAATGCAGATACCCTGAAGTGGCTCAGAAGACTCTTCCATTTGTGGAAGAAATTGCTAATGAACCCATTTATTTGCTGGAGTAGTAAAAAGGGAAGAAGGATTACTTTGAAGTGATAAGAACAAGTGCTAACCAAAGGTGTGTATATATATATGGTATAAAGTATTAATAAAGTTGTAAATTTAAAGAAGTAACATTTTAAATGCAATACAACTTTATTCTATACCTATTCAAGGGAAGTTCTACTTCAGGTGCTACAGGATCGGTCAACTTAAATAACAGCAGTATTTGCAGATTAAAAAGAAATACAGACTAAATTAAAAAAATAATGAGCATTTAATGACTGAATTCACTGCCAGGAAGAGAAAGAAGATTACAAAGCCATAAGGTAATGACAGACCTGTAAAAAGGCCTTTGCACTACATGTAATGAGTAGAACTAAAACCAAACAGAAAAACAAGAGAGACAAATTTGCCTACATTCATTTGGCACAGTGCATAATAGATTTTGAAATTGATCTGTTACACTGTAATGAAGATTGTGGTATTTTGAAAGCTGTGGTAACATAGAATGGCCAAATTAAAACTGTGCTCCAGAAATACTTCAAAATTCTGTTAGGCCAAGAAAGAGCTAATTTAATGTTTGGCAATGTATGTGTAAATGTACCTGAAACCAATCAGAATCTTTTCCTATAAGCTGTAGTTTTAATTCCAGTGAACAATAATTTGAGCATGGTTTAATGAGCTTCAAATGCTACCTAAAATAGAGTAACACAACATTTTATAAAGCCTTGTGTGTGTGTGTGTTTATGGGATGGGTCTTGAAAGAGTCACGACATCATTTTCTTAGGAGGAGATACACTTGCAAACATTAATAAAATAATTTTATTCCCGATAGCATAAAGAAGTCAAAGCTAAGAGGGTTCTTACATTTCACCTGAATTTATTTCTCCCTGAGTATTTTGCTCCCCATTACATTTCACTGTCCAGAGTTGTGCTAAATTCTTGAGTGCTAAGAAACTAAGATTAGGCTTGCAGGCTGCCTAACTGCAGAAGTCTGCCAATGTATTATTTATGGAAGAGAGAGGAATTTACACTGTTCCAAGCAGTCTGCCCAATGGATTATCTTTTTTACAAATATTTTTGAACCATGAGAATAAACTGATAATTATTGAGATTGTGATTTAATTTTTTTAGGTTTTGTTGGGTTTTTTTAATCAGAGAATTTTAGCTCATCACAGGATATTGTTACCAGTTAGGAAAAAAGCTTAGCAGTAGTAGTATTGCAATATAAGCCAGTTGTCGTGGCATCATTAAGTCTAAAAAAATATTTTACTCTCTCTTTATGAAAAGTGTAAAATTGGAAAGTCTAAACTGGTGGGGTTAGACAGTTTCTACAGGGTTGATAATGCTTTTTCTTTTTTTTCAAGAAAGTAGTCAGTTTATTTGAAATGCTTTGAGCTGTGTCCTTTTAGTTTTCATTTTTTGAGAAGAATTATCGATGTAAAACATCTCAATACCAAATGAAAAGCAGAAAAAGCTGGTATTTATTCTAGCTGGGAAACACTCAAGAAAAAAGATATAAGTACTGAATGAGAAGGATGTGGAAAGAAGATCCTCATCAGTACAACAGTGAGTCTTCTATTCTTCCGTTGTAGTTTTCACTTTTTAACCCTGTCTTACCCAAGCAAAGACCCAAAGCACAGGAATAGCAGATTGGCTTGAGCACGGGGCCACTGTGGGAGCAGTTTGAGCAGAGAGATCAGACTCTACTTCTGGGAAGTCCTGTTACCTGCCCTTGGAGCAGTGCAGGGGGCATGCATTGCATTTGGATTGGCAGGTTTCAGAAAGGAGTTCTAGAAAGCAAGGTGCTGCTGTGGGCTAGTTTCCAGCAGGGCAGGAAGACAAAGCAGGAGGAAGGGGATGCTCTGGTATCTTGGATGCTGCCTGAGAAGCAAGGAGCTGTTGTTTCCTCAGTCAGTTTTACACTGTAGGCACAGGCAGGCATTACTGCAGCACTTTGCTGATGTTTCAGCTTTCTCTGCACCATAAAGGTTAAGAACCATTTAAGATAAACTAAAAAGGTGATTTTTAGTTATACTTGAACAATGTGGAGGAATTCTGTGTGATGCAAGAAAGAGCCTGATGTACAGACAGAGCATAAAGCTGGTGGTGTTGGTCCTTTGATTCTATTCTTAGCTCAACTACTAATCTAGAACAAGTAACTGTCTTTAATTCAATCATCTTTAAAGATAGATTACCAAAACTTGCACAAGATTATGCTGTTATCAGCTTCATTTTTAAGTGGTTGGCAAAGAAATTGTTCCTCATGTTGACTAGATAAATTGGTCCAAATTAATTTTGCCCTCCCTCTTGGAGGTGAGACATTAACAGATTTCTGTAGTGAGTCTGGAAACCCATTTCCTTTCCGTCGGCACTACCACCTGTAGAATTCAGAACTGTGAGTTGCAGTGGAAAGAAAAAAAATACTGAAGGTAGTGATGTACTCAGATGAAATACAACAAACACATTTTGTTGTTATGAGCTGCATGTGTTATTTGAAACAAAAAATTGTATTGATTCACTTTAGATGCATAGATTTATCATTGAGGTATTGCTACTGTAATGATATGCAAGTGTCTCTATCACATACACATTAAGTTGCACAATGTTAATGGTTCCTGTATTGATTGACTCAGACCACTATTCCTCACAAGCAGTAGGAAGTCTTACAGCCCGATGCAGATGCTGGAATGTGATTATGTTATGATGGAATGGAGCTTATTCAGCAATCCTGTGATTATTAAGGTAATGAGGGTAATTTACAGCCTCTTATAACCTACTGGTACCAGAAGCAAAAATGCAGGTGTTGGGGGAAACAAAACCCTATTTCAGGAGATAATAGGCACAAAAGCATATCAATTTCTGTTAGGTGGTGATAAGATACAAAATGTAGTACATTTAAATACTCATATTTTGAAGTTTTGAATGTAATCTTACTTGTGGTTTCAGGTGCTTAAAAATTATTTGATAAATTCTTTATCACAAAACCTTGCATGGATTCTGTTGGGGAGAAAATCTTTCCAAGTATCTAGTTACTGTGAATTTAACTAAGCAAACTATAAGTACCTTTTGCATAATCTACATTATTTTTGCACAGTACAGTCACTTCATAAAAATGAGTAATCTGCACTTGCTCACAACAACATAATTTAAAAATTACTTTAGTGTAGCATTCCTATTCAAAGTATACATTGGTGGAAGAGTTATCTCCAATTGCAGTGACTGGGAGACAAGTATTTAACTTCTTAATAGTGAAGGATCAACAAAAAAAGGAAGTGGGATGGTGATAATCAGCTGTCAGTCTCAGCTCTCAATCATACTGATAAAAATATCTCAAGGAACTTCATGATTTACACTGGAAAGCAACATTTGGTATCATGAATAATGCCAGAAAGGATAGGAAAGAAATAATGAGGAAGAACAGAATATACAAAAAATAGTGTTATAAAGTGATTTATGAAAGCTGGTGTTTCAAAAAGACATGAAAATATGGAAATGCTTCAAAAAGAAAATTGCAAATTGGTAGCACAGAGGGAAAAGGTCTGCTATATTAAGGAAGAAAAGGAGCAAACTCACAACATATGGTTAGTTTTATCATCTAACACAAGGTGTTGCTCAGCTCTCATCCTTCAGTTTGCAGCATAAAGCACCAGCATGTTTGTCCATAAGGTTAATTATGTCACACAGGCTGTGAAAGGTGCCAGTGTTGGGGAGGGGCAGTGGGTAGGGGTTAATTCGCTCAGTCAGCCAGAACTGGGTTCCAAGTGTCTACACTGCATTTTTAAAATAATAACTGTTTTCTTATTTCTTGCCTGCTGAAATTTGGTGGTCTTATTTAGGCATTACTGCCACAGTACCTCCCTAGTAAAATTCAGCCCATATCTCTATAAAGCAGAGGATATATGAGCTGTGAGTAATCTCTTAAGAAATCACTTAAGAAATGCCACAAACCAGCAGACATAGCTTATGAAACAGGTTTCTCTAATGCCACTTTACAATATGTAAAGCTAAATTTCATTTAAAGGAGAAACTGCTTTGCCACTGAAATAGTTCTGTATTTGAAGACTTCTGTACATGCTGAAGTAAGGTGACACTGCTTTTTTAAACTGGAAATTTTCCAGAATATGTTAATCATAAATTGGAGTTGACACAAGTTACAAAAGGGGACAAGAGCATAGGTATGCTAAATAATTCAGCAAACACTGTTTCAGGTGCTTTGGGGGCTTTTTGCATCTGTTCTTGAATTTTCTTCCTAAATAATTTCGTTTCTCTAATCTTACTTTTACAGCAGCAACCATTTAAAGAAGCACTAAATCATAGGCAGTATAATCCCTTTTACACAAAGGAACAATTTTAAAAGGATGAACTTCATTTTTACAGGTTTCAGTGAACTGTATCAGGGAGTGTTGTCTTTTCTGATGTCTTTGGTTTGGTTGCAATGTTAGAAAATTTTGGTCTTCGAATACAATCTACTTATGCATATTATTAAAATACCTGGTAAAGGAGTTATGCCAGGATTAGTCTTAGATATTGCTTGCCCATAGGATTATTCACCTAACTGGACTGCTGCTCACTGATTTCACCATTACTGGTTTTCAGTTTGAGCCAGACTGATGAGCAGTTTTACATTTGAGAAGAGGTGTACCCTGCCAATTTCAACTAATGCATGTCAGTGATCAAGGCAGGTAAGAGACATCAGCCCCTACTGATGTACTTAAGCAGGGGAAGCCTTTAATTTAAATTCTTCTGTGTTAGCAAAACTTTGTTTTTACTGCTGTATATATAACCAGAGAAACAAATTATATAAAACATAGATCTGTATCATGAAGTTATTTTCCTTACAAAGTATACTAGTTTTCCTACATCAATAAAGCATTTGTTCCTAATTAACACATAGCCTGCAATTTTGTTACAATCTAGTACCAACACAGTCCTAATTTTTTTTCATTTTTATTTAAATCAAATTTCTTTCAAGGAGGATCTGTTGCAGGTGCCTGAGTCTAAAAAGGAGCAGATGTGAAAGATCAGGTAGAATCTGATGCCTAATTTAAACCAAAAGGTTTTTTTGAATTTCAGGGTTTTTTTAACCTGTGGAGCAAAGTCTGAAATCTTTTGCTTTCACCTTGTGTTTCATCCAGTATTCTTTCCTTTAGATTTTCTCTCTCCATATCATTTCAGTCGCCACTGTGGTGACTGCCTTTTGCAGAGCAGAAAATTGAAGTTAATCATGGAACATCTGCTCTACACATTTTCAGTCTGGAAAAGCAAGGAATATCCAACAGAATGTGTGGGAGAATTTTCTAAAGAAACAAAACTCAGTAAACTGAAAGAGTGAGACTAGGTCTTCATAATTCTCATGGAAGCAGCCATCTTCACTGGTACAGGTGGACTTCACCCCAATGAAGCCCTGTGTGTTAGCATATACCTTTAAAATATACTTCTTTAATTTCTGCTCTTTGAAAAATTGCCATTAGCTGAGGTGCAGAACTTAACAAGGATCATAGTAGGGTGGAAATCTCATCAATATAGCTTCCTGTGTTTCTTTTCCTGCAAGCTGACTGCAGGAAACTTTTCTGTTTTTCACTCTCCAGAATAATTTTCTGAACCAGTGAGGTTGAGTTAGGTACAGTGGAGAGAAATAGTCAGTTTTATGGACATCTCTCAAGGAGGCAGAATTGACCACAAGAAAGAGACTGACAGAGGTGTCATTAGTTTATTGATGCAGCATGCTAGGAACCAGAACATTGTGTCCTAAATGTGGAGGACATTTTACTTAGTGCAAGGGAGACAGGAAGGTAAATATGCATGGAGGGATGGGAGGATGTATGTTCCCTATGTCAGTGAGCAATGACAAGAATTGTATTCATCAATGATGCAAGGGTAAAAGCAGCAGAGGTTTATATTTCTCAGAAGGCATTGCTTATTCTGACAAAATGTAAATACATCTATCTATAACTGCCCAGCAGCATGTGATGTGAATAATTATTTTGGCCCCAATTCATTTTTGGTGCAGTTTAACATTGGTGGAATTAAAAGCCAATCGTTTATCTGTAGGGTTTGTCTATGCCAGAAGAAACAGTCCCCTGTCTGGCTGAATGCCCTTCTCAGAAAATCTTCTCAGTCAAAATGAAGTTTGTTATGAATGTGTCAGTGTCAAATATCTCTAAAGCCACTACCTTACTCTAACATTTTCATACTTGATGTTGGGCCCAGTCTTTTTGCAAAATTTGTTGTACAAGACGATATAAATATCCAGCACAGAGACTAATTAAAAAGTTTTCCATATAGCTTCTAGCTGGTTGCAATTTAGAATATGAGTTGCTATACTGTAAACAGTATTTGCATTTTGTTATGAATATTTTGCATAACTTTAGGAATGTTTTCTTTATCCCCAAGAGGGTCTGTTTTGAGCCCATAATGTACTGTGAAGTTTCAGTAACAGAAAAATTTGTTTAGCACAAACAGGCCAGTATCACAGCAGACATAACAGCATTCAAGCAAAGACTGTTTTGTATCAAAAATGTGTATACATTTGCATTTTTGATGCAAAAATCTACTTAATCAGCACTGCAAATGAAGCCTATAACTGAGGAAGTGCAGAATTCTATGAAATTGAAAAGTTCTGTGTAACTTCTGAAAAACAAAGTCTATTTTGCACAGCTCTATGTATAGCTAATATTTAAACCAATTTAATCATCAGTGAACTAAGATGGTAGAAATACTCTGAACTTCTTTATCACTGGGAGTTTTTTATGTCCTTAGCTTCTTGGAATGTTTTTTTTTTTAACATTTCTTAATTAAACATTTATCCTGTTTAATTTCTAGGAGAAGGAAAAGCACAGAAAGATGGAGGTCTAAATTTTAAACACCATAATTTTAGGCATGTTGATTTTTGTTCTCAGTTTTAGGTGCTTAGAGAATTATGTTGAGGGAAATTCAGAACACAAGATTCCTGCTGAAAGCCAAAGATGTTGCAGCTATCATCTAAGTCAGTTTTATGTCACAGTTGAGGTATCTGTTCTAGAGATTTTTCCAGAATGCAGTCTATGATTGCTGTCCAGAGTTAACTAAAAATTCCACAGTTTTACTCCCAGAATTCTGACTTTTGAAAATGTTGCTATATATTGGTCTTCTGAGATGGATACTACCTGGAAAATGGAGTGACTCCCATCCGAAAGCAGCTTTAAATCCAATTAATAGTAATTATTAACTGTTACTTCTTTTGGATTTATAATTTATGTCTTACACGATCCTTCTTGTTAGTGCTGATTGATTTTTAGTGAACAAGTGTCTATACTACAAAAATTCCACCAGACCTGACATTTAGTCTTACCTGGAGACTGACTAGGCCATGAAAACTGAATAACGTTTTATACCTGGTCTCAATCTCACCTCCTTGAGATGAGGAGGTTAAAGGTGTGTGTAAACTGGCAAGGACTCCTCCTGCAGGCACATGACTTACCATTTTTCTCTGCTAACAGAATTTCTTGCTTGGTTTCCAAAAAAGGAAGAGAGAAAAAAAAAATTCCAGTTTTTTAAAACAGAGATCATAAAATAGAAGAGAATTTCAAGGTAGACTTAAAGGAAACGTTGATTTTTAAGTCAGTAGTGTTTTTGCTTTTTTACATTAACATTGTTAAAATAAAAGGAGAGCCTTCTTTCATAGAGTAAGGGGAGAACTACTTCGTTAAGGTCACAGAATCACAGAATCACCAAGGCTGGAAAAGACCTTTAAGATCATCAAGTCCAGCCTATGACCAACACCACCACACCTCTAGACCATGGCGCCACAAGTGCCACATCCAGCCTTGCCTTGAACACATCCAGGGACGGTGCCTCCACCACTTCCCTGGGAAGTCCATTCCAATGTCTAATCACCCTCTCCGTGAGGAAGTGCTTCTTAATATCCCACCTAAACCTCCCCTGGAGCAGCTTCAGGCTGTGCCCTCTTGTCTTGTTGCTAGTTGCCTGGAAAAAGAGCCCAAGCCCCACCTGACTACAACCTCCCTTCAGGTAGTTGAAGAGGGTGATAAGGTCCTTCTATAAGCTGAATTTCTAGAGTAAAATGTTTAAGACATTTTGTAAATACTGTAACTGTGCTAATATATTTTGAATCCTATGCTTGCAATTTGAGGGGTTGCATTTCTAAACAATATAGGAAGTCTAAATAGGGAATCTCACTCAAATGTCAGGCTTCTTGACTGTATTTTCACTCTTTTAAGTGTAGTGCAGAATGTCACTGTCATTCCAATTAATGCACCTGATTGGTATTAAATTTGTTTTATTTGACATACTACAATATTTTTGCTTGAAGCCAGACATTTGATACGAGATACAGAAACACCACATAATCACAACAGACATTAAGGCTTAAGAATATAAAATGGCAGAAACCAGCTTTCTGATTTTTGCAGTGTTTCAGCTATATTTGTTACAATACTAAAAGATATTTTAGGAGCATATCGATATTTAAACTGTGCCATCTATATTAATATTCTCTTGGTTTACTGGACAGTAATGTTATTATTACCAGTTTTCCACAGAATTACATCCATTTTTAACATGTAACTTGGTCATCATTGGAACTTTTTTGCCTAGAAAATTGGGAAGATAAAATTTAAAATAAGATTCTTATTGTTACTCCCTCTGTTCTTAACTGGCTTCTGAATTGCTTGTAAGGCTTTGGGATCCCAAGATCTCTCACCACACTGGAGAAGCTCTCCTTCCCTCTGTGGATTCTTTAGCTTATATGCTGAATTCATCACATTGACTGGAGAACAGTCACTGGGAGTGCAACATTTGTCAAATAGTCTTGATCCTTAGGCTGAGAGGCCTCTGAAAGTGACTTTCTTTGTTCATGGATGTGAAGGAACAGGATGCTGAATGCTCAACAGATGATGTTTGGCTGGATTATTATCTTGTCCTAAACCAGCATGCAGAGCCTTTATCTGGCTGTCTGATAGTGGGACAATTCCTCAGCCATCAAATATAACTTTGGTGCCAACCTGCTTACAGTTTTGGAAGAGAGCTTCAATGCTGAATGGACTCGAGACTGAACAGCTCTTTTGCCTGCCATTGTAGGCAGGCAAATTAAGCATAAGATATGTTGGCAAGGCACTGGGGAAAAATGGCAGAGGAGAAGAGGAGGAAGCCTCCATCAACACTGCCTGTTTTTGTATAAATAGACTTTTCTCTCTCTGCCTGTCAGTCAGACATCCTCCACTAGCTTCACATAAGAAACATTTATGCATGCCTAACTTAACATTTTACCTTACTGCACAGCTCTTCTATTGACAAATAAGGCTCAGATACTCTATTTGATGATAGTGGCATGCAGTAATATCAGGAGAGGACAGTTGCTGGACCAAATAACTCCTTAAACAAATAAACACAGTTTTCCTTCCCACATTGACACATCAGTGTAATTACACTGATAATGGGACAACTGTCAAATTTTCACCTGCATGACAGCTTTCTTTGGGAGCCCTTTTCAGGCACAACCCTGGGTACCATTTCTATCATTGTGACCCAGCAAGCTTCAGAATTCCTTGGTAACAGAAAATGTTCAGGAGTAGAATGATAGCAAACGTAACTCAAAGAGATGAGAGGAAAGAAGGGTATTCTATATTGGCAGTACTTATTTAGAAGTATTTGTAAAAGTAATTCCAGAAAACGCCCCTTCCTATGTCTGGAAGTGAATGTCACAAAAGGAAGTTTTCAGAGGATAGGTTCAAATCTCTTCAAGTGTTTCCTATAATATCATTTATTGCGCTGACATTTGGGGAACTATTGTTGTTTTCACTTAGAGTGTGAAACTTGATGGTACTCACACATTTTCAACTGATTACATGACATTCTCAGACATCATTTCTCTGAGATCCAACGATGACCAGAATTTCAGCCATCATCATCTTGAAATACTGACAAACTATGGTTATATCAAGTCAAGCATCACTTCCCTTTTCTCAAATGTACAATCCAAACTGTGGAGCTCTAGTAAGCACAACACACTGGTTGTTTAAGAGACTCATCTTAAATTAGAGCCCAGAAAAGGTTCTTATACTTCAAAATTAGCTGTAATAAATGCCTGAGTAGATGAAAAATAGTCTTACAAGGTGCATTGCTTTTTCTTTCTCCCCATGAAAACCATTGTTACTGTACCTATCTGGGACTAACAATCCCTAACATTTAAAACTAACATGGGAAAATTGACAGAGCAAATGGAAATTGTCAGTCTGTGAGGGTAGACACCCCAGAAGAGTAGTTTCCTTTGGCAGTTTATGTTCTTTCCCCAGGCTAGCACAGCTTTGTTTAAGAACAGTGACTCTATCATGCTTTCATTCTACCCCCTATGAAGGTTACCTTTCAAATGTATTGCTGTTCTTTTAGTCTGTTCTCAAACACTGAGTAATAGCAAGGACTGTAAGTGCTTAGGGTTTCCATAGGCCTTCCAGTGAAGTTTGATCCTTAAAGCCAGGACAGAGCCAGGAAGCCAAGACCAGGAATATGTAGGTGTGTGTGTTCACATAGTTTGTATGCAAACGTGGTGGCTGTATTAGCAAGCTCTGGGGAAAGTAATAGTGATTGTGTGGGAGACTCATACAGAGGAGTCTGGGATTTCACTGCCATGCCTTTCAAGTTTCCTTGCATGAGACCTGCCTATTTAATGCCTGTTAGTATTTTACTGCTAACCCTGAGGCTGAAAAATGGGCAGTAGTGTCCTGCCCTTAAAATTACTCTGAGTGGCAGGTACCATTAAGCACAGTGTACTATCCTTTACTTACTGGGTGGTGTCAGGAAAACGGTGTGAATAGTCCAAGTTTGCTTGAGGACACAGCGCTTGATGCAATACATGATTGTAATACATTTTTAAGTGTCTAGAGCAGGCTGTGAGCATGCAGGTATTGCCTTTCAGGCAAAGCTAGTATCTGCATAGCAGTGGCAACATGTGTGCATGCTGTAAGAGCAGTAAGGATTCTGTATTCTGCTGCTGGAGTCATGTTTACATTGCCTGCCCTGTTTTTTATTTGCACTCCATTTCACTGGTGAAGATGGTCAGAGGCCAGGGAAGTGCATGAGCTGGGGAGCACAGCTGAGTGCTATTTGCACAGTTTAATATTACTGTTACTACTACATAGGTAACATAAATTTGTTCAACAGTACCAGACGCTCCAGTGCAAGTGAGAGATCTAAGGTAGACAAGTAATCATCCTTCTGGGAGAACTCAGAGATCCCTGTCAGCAGAACCCAGGAATACTTGGGATTCAGCTTCTGTCAGTCCTTTTAACTATAAGGGGTATGAATTGGAAGAGCCAGCAGGGGCACCTCAAAATTAAAACAAACAAAACCCTTCTTTATACAGGTATTCCATAGCTTTTAATAGAAATGATATGTGGATGGTGCAAAGCTGCACCAGGAGCTACAGCAAAAGTTACAATAGTAATAATAATCTGTAGATGAACGTAACAAAACATCTTGCAGACAGTATGCATATTCCTTTGTGATTTTATTCTATACCTTTATGCACTTTTCCACACGAATATGTCTTAAGTCTGGAATATTAAATATATGTCTAATTACTTGTATTTTAGTCACTGTTGAGAGAATTTATTCCAGCAGCTCTACTGACTCACGTAAGAGAAAAGATACTCTATTATCTACTGCATGCAAAGTCTACATCTGTTTTTGTTCCGTTCTGCTGCCATGTAGCTTTAGTATCGTGAGTAGGAGTTACTTCATTCTGTCAGAACACATAATCATCCCAGGTTAATTCAGAACTTCCCTTCTTTCTCCCAGTGTTACCCTTTTACATTCATTGCTTCCTTTGTTTTGGGTCACTGGGCCAGGCTTGCTGTCTGGTTATCAGAGTTTTACAGTTCACAGTCTGAAACCCCTCCAGTTCTTAACAGATGTTGCAGACAAGAGATATTTAACCACTGGTAAACAGAGCCATCATGGCAGAAGGTGAAGAATTGCATTCAGAAATAGAAATGACACAGTAAAATATTTTACTAAGGCTTATCTTACAATTATTTGTTGTTAAGAAAAACTACAGTGTACCTCTCCATTGTTTGCCCTCAGTTATCTCTGGGATTTCAGTCCCACTGCTTTTAGAATTTCTACGCAGATGCAGCAAATAACTAATATTGCCCTAAATAATGCATCCTACAGTAGCACTCTGCTGTCACAGACTTGTGTTTCAGGTCTGGATCATCACTCTGAGTAAAATGATGGCAGCTACAAAACCTCTGGACTTTTGGTCTAAGACAAACTTTATCCAACTAAGTGTTTTCTGTAGAAGATGTCTCCAAACCTTGAGATCAGACCTGAAGCCCACTAAATCTGTGGGGTTGTTGATGAGTCCAAAATCCAGGGAGAATTTATGGCTGAAACTGTTTCTATTAATAGGACAAGAAACCCACTGTTTCTCTATAAATGTGTCAACACACTTTTGTGTAACTTCATCAAAAACCATGGTAGGAGCTCCTTACTAAGGGCTGCAAGAAGCCCAAAGCAAGTCATCTCTTGACATTGTCAGTTGTTCACCAAACTTCTATTGTATGATCCTAGTACCTATATTTTTCCTTTGGTTTGTTTGTAGCTTAAATGCCAACAGAAGTAAAACCTAAAATTTGGTTTTGTAGACAAATATTAGGAGTAAGAATAGGTAGAGGTCAGTAGTAATAATGTCAACCAGTTTTTGTAATTATCCCAGTATGGCATTTTCCAGACAGTTATCTGTTTCTCTGCTTAGAATGTTCAGCAGGGAATGTTCACCATATGTTTCTGTAACATTTAGCCAAGCTAGATCCCAAGTAGAGCCTGTTCACCATAAATAAAATGTAAGTAAACAGTAGCGATAAGGATCATTCAGAGATGACCTTCCCTGCTGGGAGAGCTTAGCTATTCATAACCTTCTGGTAAACACAAATTAGGAAAGAAAGGAAAATTATATATGAGAAACAGGTGTAACATCTGGGCAGCACTGTACTCTTGAGCTGTTTGACTTGCTTCTTACATCTGCATTTAATAGAAGAGTAGAAATTATTACTTATCTTGCCAAATTGAGGTAATTAGAATTGTATCCCCTTGAAATTTCATGAGCTTTTAAAAGAAGTGGCAAAACTTTACCTTTCTGGTTCAGATGTTCAAATACAGTTGAGAATTGCCATCACCATTGTAGTGGATTAATCTGTACAAACTAGAAAATATAATCATCTTCAGGATCCAGTTCGGTTTGGACTCATTGCTCTTCAGCAGTGCTGCTTTCTGATGGATAAACAGGCCAGCAAATTGGGATACAACCTGAGACTCAAGAGACCTGCTCTTGGTTTACTGCAGTGCTGTAACCTTGCCTGTGACCTTAGAGCTGGATACATGACTGTCTCAGTCCTGATGGTGTGAGATCAATAACTCCAAGGTAAGTACCTGCCCTCCCATGCAGTCAAGGAAATTAGGAAGTGGAATTTCCAATAGCGCAAAAAAGGGACATAATCCACACTAATAAATAGGAAATGATGAAGAGGAGGATGTATATTTAAGCTTAAATTCTTAGTCAGTTTAGGAGTCTAATCGTGGTTTGAGGTTGTGTATCATAGATCAGAATCTTAGCTGGAGTTGAACAACTGTGTCCGTATGTATCAATAATCATCACTATTTTCTTTTAATACACATCTAAAGAAAGATGTATTTCTGCTTCCTGCTCCCTGCTTTCGTGTAACAACTTTGTTGCCCTGTCATTTTCTTCAGTGGTGGAGATAATCTTCCCAGAAGCACGTGGTAACATTATACTAGCTTTGTGTTAGCGTTCCTCTGTAGTACTGTAGGCTCAGGCTCATGTTTCCTATCCATGGAATATGTTTATTCAACACTTTTTTTTTTCCTCTTCTCTGTAAAATCTGCAGACAACCCATTCAGCTGTTGAACCACTGTATTACAAGAAGCCCTAACCAACTGCTTTTACTTTGGCAAGCTCCTATGCTTGCTGTGTTTCCTGCAGAGCAGGATAATGCATGCAAAGCGTGGCCAGGAAAAGCCCACTGGGACACATTACATGGAAGGGACAGAAAGACTGAATGACTTCAGATGTGACACCTGTGCTGAGCCTCTCAGCCTGGTAAGAGGCAGTCCTAAGTGTCTGGTCTTTTGGAAGATGAGGAAATGTACAATTTTACACACTGTAATAAACACCAGCAGTGATTACCAGTGTTATGAAAAGAAATAGAATGAAAGTTGTGAATTTTAAATATATTAGCTGCTGCAGATTTCATTTCTGCTTGTGATACTGTTACAGTCAGGGAAAACAAACATTCAGTCAATGTTGTCTCTGTTCTGTGGATAATTTCAGACTCTAGTCCATCTACTCTGACACATTTCACAAGTGTCTTTTATAGAAAAAAAATGTAAATATTTAACTACATTTCCTGAAGTTATTCTTGGCCTACTATTTCCCTGATTTTTATTATAGCACCTTCAGAAACAGAATGGAGGGAAAAGAAGAAAGCATTTACTGTTCTGATTTTTCTGAGTGAAGCATGAGCAGACACAGAAGGGATGTGTTTTGCCCACTGTCCATTTTCCAGTTCTGTGTCTATTGTTCCATCAAATCTTCAATGCAAATGCCTCATATGCTTATCTGCTTGATTAAGTATACACTATCTTCTTTCATCTTCATCATTAAACTGACAGTAATTGCACAAAATTGAATGTGTGACCTCTAAGTCTTTGCCCCAGTAAGTATACCAGACCAAGACTGGTTATACTGTTATCTGCTGTCATCAGTGGTACAAAGATCTAGTTTCTCCAATTCAGAGACAGTGATTCAAATTTTATAAAGGTGCTGATAATTGCCATTTCTTACCTGCAATACCAATCAGGTCTGAATGCTCTATGTGTTTTGGCATGAAAAATAACCACTACTCAGTGGAGCAAAGGGTGGTGACCTATTGGCTAATGAAGTTTCAAAATGAAGCCAGGAAAAAGGATGGACTTTCAAAGTCAATTAAAAGTACAGGGAAAAATAAAATTATAAATATTTTCTTTCTTTTCCAGGATTAACACTAATTGCTTTTCTTATTTTTCACTTGTTGTTAATCCCATACTGCAGGATAGGCTCTATCTTAAACCAAACATATTTCTTGAATATTGTATCATGTTGAGAAGTCTTAAAAATATCAGCAAACCCCCATATTATTCAAATAGAGAACACTTCTACTTTTCCTACTTCTGTGAAGTTTTAGATATAACTATCTTATGGATGAAGGAAGACAGCACTGCTTCTGTGAAATCATCCCACAGACTTTGACAGTCTATGGTATTACTGCTGCTTCTCCACCACAAATACCTAGTTCTGCTTTGCTTTGTCTAGAAGGGAATGGAGTCAGACCACGTTGGGTTTTTGCACAAGAATCAGGAATAAATGTCACTCCAAGCACTTCTCAGTCAAATGGCTACATCTATACTTAACATTTTGACCTAGATATAACTGGATCTAATAAATCACTAATAACTTTTAATGTAACATACAGGAAAACTAGTAAAATACTGTTCTTCAAAATATTTCTCTGATAAAACTACTTTGCTTTGGTTTAATTTATTCCAAGAGAGGCCATTGTGTCACCGTTCAACTTCTAAGCTACCTTTCAACAATACAGAAGAATGAAAGTTGATTTGTTTCATTTGAAACTACTTCTACTAGCTGTTGGGAAAGTTTTGTTTGTCTACATGACGATTTACTATGTTGATTGCTAACTCACATCATCTGGCACGTAACGAGATCAAGTAGCAGCTCAGCCTTAAGCTGCCTGTCAGCATACTAGCTATTCTGTCATGGAATAGGAACTAGCAGAGCAGCTTGGATAAATCAGCTTTTGCAGTTGTCATTTCCTGCTATATGGGGACTTCATGTTAGAAATATATTGTCTAGATTAGTCACGGATTGATAGCTGTGCTCTCCAGGAATGTTGAAGAAATATCAGAGATCATCATTATCCACATAGTCAGCTTTTCTGGCCAGTCACTGCTTCACATTCCATGGAATTTATCTAACCCATCTCCTCTGTACAGCTGAACTCATGAGAGGAACAGTGAAAAATTACACCTGGAAGTGCCTTTTGTAATGGAGCTGAGCAGCTGGGAAAAGAGAATTCCTGAAAGTGCTGCATTGGATGGACAGTGTTTCTTACGAGTTTTAAGGAAACAAGAAGGCAACATCAGATTTCTCTCAATGGGTAGTTTGTAGAAGGAAAGGGTAAAACAAACAGGAGAACAAAACTCAGTCTCTGCAAAGCCACGTGAAATGCTGAACTGTGTCACAGGACTAGAGCAAAGGTTGAAATTGGAATCTACAATATTGTACAAATCGTAGCCCTGGTTTCAATTCCAGTGCATATCAGAGCAAATCAAAGATGCTGTAATTTACATGGTGGCAGTCTCATACAATAGAGTACAAAGACCTCTTCGTTTTTCTGATTAGTTCTGCCTAGCAGGGTTACACAGCTTACAGGAGTGCTGTGAGGCTTTGGAAACCACCTAACTGCCAGGCAACGGCACAAGGCTCCAACCCAGTAATTGTATGAGCCTGTGGGTTTTTCTTTTAATTTTTGTAACTTTTTCTACTACATTGCTTCGTTATTTGCAGAAAATACAGAGAAAAAGTTTCTGCTGAAATACATTTCTCTTAAACTTTAAAGGTCTTTCATAGTCACATTCTAGTTTATCTTGATGCATCATATCACATCTTGTAACGTCTCCCTTTCCAGCTATCCTCCCTTCAAAGCCTCCTGTCAGAAAAGCTAGAATTAAAGAACTTTTGTTCTTTTAATCACCTAATGAAGGAAGCAAAGACGACTGGCAAGTTTTTCTGCAGTGAAATGAGCTAATGATATAGCCTTCCTAATTGTGCAGTTATGTATCAGATGACTAATGCTGTGGCCATAATATTTCATACTGTTTTACCCATAACAGCTTTCCCATTCCTCGTGAAGTTTTTGGGACACACTTGGGGGAGGGAAACAATGCTGAAGGAAGGTTCTTACTGTCCACTGCTGGCAATGTGAATGCATTTCTTTGTAATGTGATGGCAGATAGTGCGTTTAGAGTCCCCACAAAACTTTATTTAAGATGGCATTTCTGGGCACAAAATGTTCCCATTCTGGAATAAGATGGTGCTTAGAGATCAACAAACAAACCATCTGTTGTGACCTCAGCCTTAGCAAATGGCTCCTCTAGTAAGAGTTGTCTGAGGATGAGGTGAAGAAGCTAGCTGGCCATACTTAGCTTTTGAAGCTGCAGAAGATTGTGGTTGAAACTTTGGGATTTAGGATGCACTGCAGTAAATTCCTTTTGTTTGTGAAAGGAAAACATGGGATTTAGTCTAAACCTGGATGTGATGAGGAAACGGAATAGTGTTGAGTCCCATCAGGAGGTTTCAGCATGATTAAATGAGTAGATGGCACTGAATGAAAGGATCTGCACCTCTTGAGTACTGTTCTCTGCAATAGGTACTGCTAAGAGCAAACACCATGATACACAACAATTAAAATAGACTATACAGGCACAGATTAACTTTATTCAATGCTAATATGCATCCCCTATCTGAAAAAAAACACTGGTCTTTCTCTTACTCTTACATTGTTAGGAACTGGAATATATGGTTTAGGTTTTAGTTTTTTTGTTCCTCCAAATTTTTGAGATAATTTTTACCACCAGTTTTGGAACAGTGAGTAAACATACTCAAACATGACATTTCAGTAGCTGTGTGCTGTACATAGTGTTTTACTGCCTTGCAAATGTATCAAATATAGACAGGAACATATCTAATAGGAAGAAAAAAGGTTTTATTAAACTAATAATTATATGGAAGTCTGCACTCTGTGTCTTTTGACCATTCTTGCCTTTCTGTATTTTGTTTTCATACTTACGTGACCAGAAACTGCTAGATAGAAGCTGTCCCTATTATTTAGAGTGCTGGCTCAGGTAAAAATCCTTACACATAGATAACTGACTAAAAAAAAAGTTGATTTCATAGTTGTCCATGAGAATCCTTTGATTTCAAAAAGCTGGTTTTCCTTATGAGATATCTGAAGTATGAATATTTCCACCAGTGATAAAAGATGAATAAGCTTTCCCCAGGAACATCTCCCAGACCCATTTTGATATGTCAATCCAGAGCTTTGCTAAGCAGAGCCTGCCATTCATGCCAAAGTGTGATCTGGTTTTGAGATGTGACATATGGGCACTGAGATTAAACCTCCTCACTTATCACTTACAAATTAATCTGGGATTGAAAGTCAGACGCATCAAAGTTTTTTTGCCCACATCATAAATTGAACAGATTTTTAATGGTATTCTGACAGGGCACAAATGTAAGAATCAAATCAAGCAAAAATTGTAAAAAAGTAATATAAGAAATGAAATCAAACACGGCAGGAGCTGAAACTTGAACTGAGGGGAATGGATAGGAGTCTCTTTTATACTTGTCTAAGAATGAAATGAATACTAGGTTGCAATTTGTATGGCAACGTGCTGGAGAAAAATAGAGAACGTAATCTCTAGCTTAGAATGATAGGATTCCTGACCCCATTTCTTCAAATGCTTGTTGTTCTCAGTCTTGGAGCTGTTGTTATTTCTTTTAATGCATATGTGAATGGAGTAAAAATCTTACTTCAATCCATTACTACTTTTTCACTGCTCATCTGAAAACACATTGAAAATCTGAACTCCAACATGAAGACCTCAATAGTGCAGGGTATTTACTCATGTGCCAGGCTTTAAACACAAATAAGCACTAAGTTTTAACACTAAAGGTCAGCATTAAATTGCCAGATTTCTGACCTCAGCACCTTGATGCTACTGTGGGGCTCTGCTTCATGATCTTCACAGAAGGCTTTCTGGCATCTGTATAGAAGTAGAGGATAGTTTGTACATTGCAGTTTGAAGTGGGGTTTTTTGTTTGTTTTCCTAATTTCCACTTAGCCTTTGAAAGAAAAGGAACAGATGGACACTATATATAGGAATTATTTCTCTCCAAATAAAGTGCAGCTACCTGTGGGACTCAACCAAGCAGCTGTTTAAAGACCACACTAGTTTTCGAACAAGAAACGAGAAACATGATTTCAGGATCACTGTGCAGATCAGCAACATCTGTGTTTAATACAGCAATCTAGCATCACTTTGTTTTTGCAGAAGTAGAGGATTCAGTTTAAACCTTTGGGATTTAAAACTAATAAAATTAAAGGTCAAGCCAGGGACTGATACTTTGAAGATGGACACCGATGTTTTCTTAATAGAATGTCATCACATTTGAGAGGAAACAGTGAGGCCAACTCCATTGTCATGGTTCTTTTCTGTTTTTGCAAAAGCTGGGTAAGTGACATTGAGGCTATGTTCAGACATCACTGAATAGACTGCTTAAGCAGTTTGGGGGCATATGTCAAGCTATTGTGCTTACCACTTTGGCTATCAGTTAAGTCAGAGCTAAAGAAAGAGATCTGGTTAGTATAATGCTTCTGTTATATTCCAAGTGAAAGTAAGTGCTAGTAAGCATGTATAGTTTGGTAGGCTAAATCCTTTAGATGAGCTTGTACACCCCGTGCTGATTTCTCCCTCCTTGTTATGGTCAGTGAAGACAAAGCTCTTAGTTTACAGATTCAAGGTTTGTTTTTTTTCAGTAACAAGCATTGGGCATCAGACTGTTTTCCAAAAGAAGCATGAGAAACATGACTGTGGTAGTCATCCTTGGGTTGAATGGATCAAGTAATTTGAAATTCTGATTAGCATTTCAGGCACTTCCAGCAAAGTTTCTTACTGCTTACTTTCATCTAAATTTTAAGAACAGAGGTCAAAGTTTGATAGAACTGATTTAAACATTTTATTTAAACAATTTAAAGTCATTTTATGAAAGCTTCCTGAATAAAGAAATTAAGAGTTACAGACCTTAGCTGCTATTTCTACATGTCTTTCTGTCTAAAGACATGTCTGTGAATGAATATTTCTGTAATGAATCTGAAGTGACTGCTGATCACAATTCCCATAAGATCTAATTGTAGCAACAGCTGAGAAGGCAAACTTAAGCATCAAGGAATATTTTACAGAATAGTCACAAATCTCATTATTGATACAGCCATAAAAAAGCAAACAAAGCCAATAGTTAGATTTCACTATGGCAGTTAATCCTGTCCTTACTGACTGTTATCTGTGCCACCATCTGGAACGAAGTAGCCATAGTCCTCTTCTAGGGCCTATCTTATAAATAGCTATAAAACATTAGGAAGTATGAAATAATTTTCCTACTTGATTTTCCATTTGTCATGCATTTCAATAGCATAATACAGACAATGCAAAAAGGTTTGCTTAGAAAGCAGTTATCTTTCAAGTCTGTCTTAGGAGAACTATGATCCCTAATATGTGCAAAATGTGGTGCAACATCTATTTCTGTAAGCTTTATCTGGCTTAGGCAGCTGATTCAGAAGAAATACGTATTATTTATGTATGAAGAAGACAGAAACTGTACGAGAGCATTAAAAAAGTTCATTTTGATTACGTCAACTGATGCCCAACAAAAATTTGGTAGCTGATGTTGTTTCATACAGAAAAATGTATTTAGCTATCTAGATATTAAAAGAGTTTTTCACAGACATATTTTAATATTTAACTATCTCATTAAGTCTTATTAACGTTATGTTTTCATTTTCAATTTTAAAAATTCACAAGTCTTCCCAAGCCTTTTATCTTTATGAGGCTATGTATTTGTCTTAATAAACATTCTGTGAATATTTAATGTTAAAAAATAAAATATACATGTGTTCCCTTTTGGTAAGGGCTTCATGGAGATAACATTCAAGTTTCTATTTTGCCTACTAGCTAATGGATATATTTCTATAAGCCAAATAGTTCATTACTCTTTGTGCAGAAACCCAGTTACAATTATGATTTTGGCATCTGTTTTGTAGTTATCTGAGGATGGTGGGTTGTCTTTCATTCCTGAATAAGCAATATTTGTGAGTTAGGAAAAACGTGATTCTCACTAAAAATTCAGTAAGAATATTTTCCTGTAGGATCAAGCTTACGAAAGAGAGTATTTGAAGCACATAAAATGCAATCTCCATATGTGGATGGGAACTTCCTTCTAGGGGTGGTTCAGCAGTAATACAGTATAATATGACCATGATGTACCTGGGCATTCTTTGCTGCAGAAGGACATCACTCTATGGCATTGTTGAAAGATTCCACAAGAGCTGGAGACAGTTCAGATGCATGCAGTTCTGTAAGATTTAGAAGAAAAGTTTGCAAAGTCGTCAGATAGTGGCTGTATCTCCCTGATGAAACAAAGAAATTCAACTCAACAGCAAACAAGTCACTGTTAAGCAGATACTCTTTATTGACAGTGCCGGGGCAGCTCTGGGGATTCCCCACTGTAAGTGCTCCCACGAGTTAGCAAAACACCCTCATTAATATACACCAAAAACATGCATATTCACTTTTATGCCAGTGAGTTCCCAGAATTCTTTTACATAGTCATCTTTGTAATTATGCATGCTCGAGGGTCTCCTGAGGGGGTCTTTGTTGATTCTAGTCCTTTGTCTTCCTTGTCCTGTCTCTGGGGTGGGTCCAGAATCAACATGAATGTTGTCTGTTGGCTGGCAGGTCTTAGAAGACTTGATGTTATCACACCCTGCAGGATGCTTGGCGTAACTGACTGACAGTTTCACAAAGCACATTGTTTTAAAAGTAACCCATTCAGCTAACTTAGTACAGCAAATTCATCATTTTAGTAAATTTCTACAACTATCACTGGCTTGTAGAAACTTGCTTTCACTATAAAAGGGAGCCTGTTGCAGCTTCTCTTTCAGATTGTATTTGAGAACAGTGAACAGCTACTTTCTTGTTCCTACATTGACTGTATGGTCAACAATCGAGGCTGATGCTGCTTTTTGTATACAGTAAAGAATGCCTTTTATCTGAGAAACAGCTTTCTGATTTTGTCCTGATATCCCTTTCCAGTAGAACTGTGATATAAACCTGGATACCATCTGTGAGCTGGATACTGTCTGTGAGCCTGTATGTTCTAGATGATGAACTTTAGCAGTGGTCACTTTTGCATTTGCATATACAGCACTAAACAAACTCCAACATCCAGCATAAAGGTATGTACTATATATAGTAATTGCAATACAGGAGGCAGAGGTAGCATGTGTGTGCTAATTATTTTCACTCCAGTGTATTTAGGCTGCATTTTCCCACTCCCACCCTACTGAAGGTGGTCCTGTGCCGTTTGGATACAGTTGGTGTAATGGACAAGTAAAGAGAAGAGTGAAATACTCTTCAGTTACTGAATTATGTTTATCAGTTCAGTAATTGTCTTCATATTAAATAATACTTTTATTTGCTTGTGTTTAAACAATATTTAAGTATTGTAAAAGATTATGAGATATGATACATTCTTCACACCCATTCTCTAGTGGTAGAACATTATTACTAATAAATGAAAGAATTCGCTTCAGTGGCATGTAGTTTAACATTTTTTTTCTTTGAGTAAAAGAAACACATCTTACAGATGCTGTTTGCCATCTACAGAAGGGTTTGTAATATAAAAAGGTTGCATTCAAATAAAACCTAACATGCAAAGTCCTTCTGGCAGTAATTTTTCTCCTTAGAGCATCCCAGCTAATCTGTGTATTACAATATATCAGCCAAAATATGTTTACTTCCCAGCTTAGTGCTGGGTATTGTTTCAAGCCCATTAGGTCAGACCTGAAGAATCATTGTTCAGAACTCTTGAAACTCTTAAGAAAATTACTATTTTGGTCACATTATGACTTTTACCTCTCCCCCTTCCCATCTGTTTTTAAATGCCTGGATGCTCAAATATCCATGTAGGAAGGTGTTAAAAGAAATGCTCATCATCGTGTCTTGAAGCAGAGCAACAAATATCTTATGAATGCTCACTCTGATATCTTGAGACTTACAGAGCAGTGATATTTCTGAAAGGTTTGTATTCCTCATTCCTTGCCGTGTTTCCCAAGCACAGTTGCAGGTTTTGAAGGCCTTACCTCCAAAATGCAAATTGTAATTAATATATTTTAACACAAGCTTTATATTTAGCTTCCCTTATGAATAAATTATTCTCCTGCTTCTGGAAGCTGTGGAAATGTTATTTTTAATGAGCATGAAGACATGATCCGTGTTTTCTGGTAAGATATCCAAAGTCTGGATATGTGTTGCTGGAATATGCTGTGTGAGTTTTCCCTTATGTCTTAAAGATTACAAAGGACAAGCTGTTTTTTCAGCATTCATTAACTGAGGTGTTTTAGGTTTATTTCAATTTATGAAGATATAACAGTGAAGCAGAATATCTTGAGGTGATCCTTATAAACCAGTTATGACATATCAAGGCTGAAATAATAATAAAGATTAACTGTAGGAATGCTGTCCAAAGAAGGGCATCTTGAGATGGAATTAGGTTTTTAATCACTTCATTAAGTAAAATTCCACCATTGACTCAAATATTCAGTTTTATATACATATAATTCCTTGAAAATGAGAATGTTCATTTTGATAACTAACTAAAGCAAGCCAAAATAAATGTTGTAGATGTCTCTATCTTTATTTGAAATTATTGACAGATATCATGTTGACAATGTTGAAATGTTTGATATTCAGAAGATGGTTTTTGCTTCATCTAGCTTTCTGTTTGCTTCAGGGTTTTGATTTTTTAATTTTTTTTTTAATGTTCTATTATTTATTTGAATATGAACATTACCATGGGAACCTTTTAATATCTCAACTTTATTAAGATCCGTAGCTTTTTTTGAGATTTTCAGCTGGTAAAAATACAAAACCGACACTGAATTCCATACCCAAAGTAAATACCAACTGGAATTTTGCCATTTTGCCATCGAACTTGACTAATATCTGGTCTAACCTCGTTAACACATTCAGAATTTAATTTTCTGTATGCACTAAACTTGCCATCTTGAGCAATGGCATTGACTTTTTTTCTGTGCTACTACATAAAGACTTTGGATTGCTGGTGTTTGCTTACACATAAATTAAAGTTGGAAAGTTCTAATATTCACCAAAGAAAACTGTGTAAGTTAGTTTATAAATAATCTCAGCTGATTGCCACAAACTTAATTTAGTAAATTCCAAATATGAACCCAAAATGTCTTCAGGTTCTGATGTCTTGTCAATACATACTCATTGCAGCTTGTGATGGTGAGCCTAAACTTGTTTGTAGGAAGCATTTTTCAGATCTAATAATAAACTGCTACTCTGTGGAAGGTATCTGGGAACCTTACTGAGAAGCATGAATTTGAACATAAGGCAATTTTTACGCTGCTAAATGTGAAATCACAATGTTTTTGCTACTTAAACCAAGCTTATTTCACAGTCTGATTTATTGTGGCACAGAAAAAAAATGAGAAAAAAACATGAGATACTGAGTCATTGAAGCAAATAAATTTTTAAGAAAGCCTTAGCACTGCTGTTAGTTTAAAAAATCTGCGTAAATTTTTTCTGTGTTGAACATAGTTTTGTATGCACTGTACACAAATGGTGTACTTTTTCAAACCTAGATCTGGTTTTGTTTTAATGACTGGGTTGTGGTAGTATTTTAAAAGCCGGTTCTGCAGCACAAATAGATGGGAAGAAAAGCAAGAAAGGGAGGAGAGTTTTGTTCAGGTTGTTCTGTAGAAATGTAAGATTCTTCTCAGACAAAAACAAAGACAAAAACCCGGGCCTCCAGGTGGATGAGGAATTGGTAATTGAAAAGACTGCTCGGTGATCGACAATAGAAACTAATTACCATCTCATCCTACTAATGGTACCCATGCAAAATGTTTTTGACGCCAGGTAAGTTTCTTTGACTGGCTAAGTGTCTTCAGTGAACAAAGTTAAAAGGCGTGATTAGCAAAACACTTCAAGAAAGAAGCATCAAATCTCTTCAGATATCAATTCTCTTCAGAGAATTTACAAAGGCCCGCTTTGTTGGCAAAAAGACAAAAACAGCATTTTAAAAAGTTCTTCCCGTTGAAAGCATGGAGGTTGAGTACCCGGGCTTTGCAGCTAGATTTGCCTTATGAAAACACACAAGAAGAGTTTAGTAGATTTTCTGCTGTTTTCCTCTATCAGATAGAAGATTTAACTCCTTAGCTGGGCAATATAGAGCATGACCATCCCATCCCACATATAGTAAGAGCAGCAATATCAGCAATGAACAGAACATCTGACCCAGGCTTATGCCAGAACAAAGCCCCTTCCTTGAAAAGGAAAAGGTTTTACAAGTGTGAATTGGGAATTCTTCTAGGGTAAATGTGATGAGACAAGCAGTGAGATTCTTTTTCATTTTCAGAGAAACAGCAGTGAGATTCCCATACATTTTCAGAGAAATAGCAAACTGTAGAAATACTCTGCTCTCCCTGTGCCCTATTTCTTCTCTGCCTTTAAAACTATAGATGTAAGAGACACAGATTCAGGTCAGCAGAGCATAGAAAGTGGCTGCCTATGGCAGAATTTGTTCCAGAACATGAAATTTCCATTCTCATCTCTCCTATAGTGGGGAGGCAGGTACATAGTTGATAAAGTCTATAACTTTTTATGTGGGATTTTTTTAGGCATTGTTAGTAATGTTGCTGTTTTACAAATGTCTTGAATTAAATGAGATTACAGGAAAAGTCCATTCTAATTTAATAAAATTAAATGTAATTACATTTTGTATTAATTTTTTTCTATGTCAAATTTATTACCTTTTGGAGGATTTGTAATATAGCAGAAATTGTAGCTCATAATAAGAAGTCAGAGTAATAGTGAAATGAGTTTTTATTTTATTAGACATTACAATTCTAAGAGTGATTAAGTTCTTATTTAAAAAGATTTGTTTCTTTACTTTACAAGTCAGCATTTACGAACAAAACTTTTCAATTTAGTTGTCATCACGTCACTCTCAAAATCAATAAACTTAGGTTTTTATTATGAACAACATTTGTGCTAATTTTAGTACTATGACACAGAACTAAAAAATAGAGAAAAAGAAAATGGAGATTGGTTTGCTTCTTTCTGCATTGCTGGATGAAGTAGAAATTCTGTCTGTTCCTTGGGGTATTAAGCAGCACATGATTCCATTTGTGTGGAAAATCTTCCTTTTGTAGCCAAATTTTTAGAAAGCTGGCATAAACCCAGATATAGATCCAGTGAATATATGAGCATTTTCCCTGTGTTTGTGTTGTTAATGGAACAAGTTACATGTTTCTCTGCTATGTATGTGCATCAGCTAAAAATAAAGCAGATCCACCTGTACCCATGTTCAGCCCATGGTCCTAGGAGATTAATTTCAGTTAAAACAAATTTAAGCCATTGCAAAATGCTGATGATTGTGTGTTGCAGTTCTCAGTCACTGCCATAAGAACTGTGGGTTTGGTATGCTGGAGGGATCATTTGCTGATAGTTTCAGGCTCTAGCTGTGCTGTTCTCCACCCTTTGTGTGAGTGAGGAAGACCTTTCACCATACTCCAGATCTCCTGCAGTGAGCCAGTGCCTCTCCCTTTCATTTCTTCTCCTGTTTCTCCAGTACAATCTGAGAGTGAAGCAAAGCTTTGCCGTAAGAAATTTCAGCATTCCCATCTCCAGCTGTTAGTGTGATGCTGCCCATTGATTTGTTTAACTCCTGTTGGGTTATGAAGGATGACAGATTTCCAGTGATGACTTTAGCTTATTTCTAGAAGAGGAAAGAATATTTTTACTGTTTTTCCTTTCTAAACTTCTTAACTCACTGTAAAATACCCTCAAAGTTGGATTCATCAGCTCTTGCCAAGCTTTGAATGACTGGAGATGAATAATAGATATTCCATGCTACCAGATTTGCTTCTTTGCCATTATTTATTTCCTGCCAGGTTAGGCAGGCTCCTCTTTCACCTAATCCTCAGACCAGCTCTGCTTCCAAGTGGCTGGTCTGTGCAGTCTTTTCAGTTTCTGATGAAAAGCAAACAATTGACAAGATGCAGTAAGTACCACAAATCCATCATCCATTTCTCCATTTTGTGAATATCCTGCATTTTGAAAACTATTTTCATTCCTTTTGGAGCCTGGAGACTGCTGAAGTAATAATAGCTTACCCTAGGAGCAGATATCTTAGTAAACACTATATCTGTGTAAAGAAATAGCTATTATTATGTTCTAAAGAAAACCAAGGATATAGGTTTTTTGTTTGTTTGTTTGTGGCTTTTTTTTTTGTTCCAAAATATTTGTTTCTTTATTAAAACAAACAACATTTTGGGGCTTTTTATCCATCCTTTCTAGCTTAAATCAGTGTCATTTATCACTTCCAAGTAACCTTTTATGAAATTGGTAGTATCTAGAGATGTGTTCATTGTTAACTAGATGCTTCATATTGCAGCTTGCATTGTTGTTTATCCCCAGCCAGATTTACTATCACCTGAGGAGCAGAACTCTCACCTGTGTTTTAAAAGTCAGAAATTTTTGGAAGGAAGGAACTCAAAGCTTATTTTGGCACTTACGTCTGTATCCTTCCCTGTACTTTAAAGTATTCACAGTCAGTAGCAACTGAAGATCTAAGAAAAGCATTTCTATTTTGATACCTACACAGTAGGACATAGCTCTGGGAATTTTATGCATTTTGGGTACTTATGCTACATCTAAAAACAGGTGAAACTGAATCAATATTTATGAAAAATGACATTTTGTCTGTAAATACTAGTGGAAGAGTTTGAATATATGGTTTCACACTGCTCAAGCTAGTCCATGCAGTATCAGAAATCAGTCCGTGCAGTGTGGGGGTGACTGATGGCACATAAATTAATCAATACGTTTTAGGCATCCACAATTATAGCTGCCTCTTCTCACATGATTGAACAGCAATGGAATGTACCCCGAGTTTCTTCCCAAAGCTAAAATATTAACCTATACAGGGAGTTATGCTAGTCCTGCAGTTCCTACAGTGAATAAACATTAAATGGCTCCAATAAATAACTGCTTTTTAGACAATTGTTGTCACTGTGATTGGTGCACATTTCATGGTGTGCTGCATTTTGAATCCTTCAGAATACAAAGCTGCTGGACATTTTGCTAAGTCAAAGATCATCTTATCAATACATATAATTTTAAAAGCTTCATACAGATTACATTTAAAAACCATCAAGAATTTGTCAGCGATGAAATGTCAGCTGTCCTTTAGATTTACTGCTGAAGATTATATTTGTTAATAACAGCAAAGATATTATCTCTGGATCAATTTTCCTTGTTCACTAAATTTTATGGTAGAGCATCGTAAGAAAAAATTGCAAGGTTTTTCTGTCCTTTTTTCTGGCAATAAGGTATTCACAACACAAACTGTTAAGTAGCCTGTGTAATCTGTTGATGTACGACTGAGCAGCTGAACAGTACAGACAATGTGGTGTTATATAGGTCTTAATTATAAGATGCCTTTCACACCTCTGATCAGCTGTGAGAATTCTTATATTAAGTCTAATTACTACAAGTATTCCAAACCAAAGAACCATAATCTCATTAATTCCATAAAATGTTCTTTCCATATGAGCAAATTAAAAGTGATCTTTTGCACAGATCTATTAATAGTTACAATAAAGAAGCAGAAAAGATGTTATAAAACTATAGAGGACAATGGCTAAAAGGTGCAGAGAAAGTCACTACCTTTACTTACATGTTTTAATTATTTTGAAAACCTAGGAAAATATTTCGGGTGGGCTTTGTGCTGAGAAGTCTGGTGCATCTTGGATTATTTTGAAGAATATTGAAGCCTTTTGTATTTTGAAGCCAAGGTATGAGCTGATTTGCTTCCTACTGATCAAGAATTTTGACTATTATTTTTTGGAACATAGGAGACCCATTACAGCTGTAGTTGTTGTGAGTGATTGCAAGGTTATACCAACACATATTTTTGGGTATTTAATGGAGAGCCAAAAAGATTTCTTAAATTATAGGGCTTCTTGTGAGTTCTTGTCTCTATCAACCAAGAAAATAATGCCAACCTGTCAAGAGGAGAAAATAAAACTGGAGTTCTACCCATCAAGGTGCAAAATTGTTGCTTACTGTATTAGTAAATAAGCTCATTTTGCACTGTTATTCAGGATGATTGGTTTCAGGGCAAATTGAATATTTTTCAATTTCAGAAAAAAATCAATCCAGATATATTTTAGTTTCTTTGTGGGAACAAACCAGCTAGATTAATACACGCGTGCAGTGGTCCTCAGTCATAACTTCCTACTGTGCCACAACATGTGAAATGGAATTGGAATAGAGAGAGAGACATACTGAAGTTGTTTCTATGGGAAGCAATTTTCTAACAGAAAATGCAGATTTCACAGACTCAGTGGGTTTGTTTGTTTTTTGAGAATGCATGATTGCTGATTTTTTCACTAGAAATCAAGTAGTTGCTCGCCCTGATACGCTTTCATTTTTTTTCCCCAGAAAGACAGAAAGCTCTGGGGGATTGGGAAGGCAGGATGCTGGGTAGCTTGCTGTTTGTCAGCTGCCAGGTGGACTAGAGGATTGTCCACTTAGTTGACCAACCAAATTCAAATATGTTATTCCACTTCACTGGAAATTCCAATACAATGATCCAAAAGTTTTAATTGAATAGAAATGTAGCCATCCAGCAGCCCTGTTCTATCCCTTGTTTATATTCATGGTATCTGCTTGGCCAGGACTTTGGCATCTGATTGCTTTTGTGTAAAAGCTGGCCTCAATTCAGAATGAGAAGCAGAACATGGACTGAAAACTTTTAACAGTAGGCCAAGCTCATACATTTCTCTTGGGAAGCAGTTCTTTTGCCTACCCATGAAGTCTCCCCTACCAGCTGCCTGAAGTTTGTTGTTTGCAACACAGGAACAGTTTGCACGTTAGCAGAGAGCAGAATGAACTGGCCATGGCTGTCACTATCACAAAATAGGTATTGATAATTTGTGCACTATTAATCAATTAACCCATCTTGCCCCTATCATTATTGTCCAGAGCATTTGATTGTGTCTTGTTATGTGTTTAGTTGTATTTGAGAATACTCAGTTATGTTTTTGAGAAGGACAGAGCTTAAACATAGAAGTTTTGAATTGATCTCTCATCTCCAAGTTTACAGTGTCTTCTGGTTGCCAGTACAAAATTTCAAATAGTAAAAAGCATGGAAGTACCTGGATTGAAATTCTCCAGAAATATCAAATGTCCTCAGAGTAATTTATATAGGAGTTGAAAAATGTACCATTTGTATCCCTGATAGAATCAGAATCATAGAATCATTTTGTTTGGAACGACCAATAAGATAATCACGTCCAACCACTAACCTGGTGGATACCAGGAGTCTTGGACTAATGTATACTGAGCACTTACACTGACCTAATCCCTGCAGCTAAGTAAAATGTTTGTTTCTTTCATGTTTTCTTCCCCTCCTAATGCAAAATATAAACAAGCAATATGAAGACATACTGCTTTAGATAATATCTCCTACTGAAGGTAATTTATCCTCTACGAGTTGATCGAATGAGAAGTTCTGATAATTGTGCTACCTCATGCCCTACCTTTGCCCTTCATGACTTGTACTATAAGCTTCTTTACTCAGGGCATTTGGGATTGTGGAGAAGGCATGTCCTGTTGGCAGGCATGGATGACTATGGAGGAACAAATACAGCATGGAATTCCTTCCTTCAGAGGTTCTTAAAATCCTGCACAACATTTCTTACATCTCTGTATAAAGGGGAGTTTCCATGCTGGTGGACTCTGCTGATGCAGACATGTTTCCCACATGTGGAGTCATGACCTTGTTTCCTGTCTGTGCAGAATTCTTTCTTTTGCATTTCCAGAGACACATCACCATGTTTTACCTTTTTGAGGTGGTGTTAAGGAGCATGCCATTTTTAGAAGAAGAAAAAAGTTCTTTTTTAGAAATAACAACATGATACCACATTTTTAATAATAGCTTACTTTTCTGTACTAAGGAAATGTTTCCAAATGAGTCTCTTCTCAAGAATTTTACATTTGAGTCTGTTGTCTTTTTCTAAGATAATTTTAAGTTAGTTTGATATCTTACTGTCCTTTATTTAATGCCATTTTAGCCCAAACTTTTTTTGTAAGTAAAACTGAAGGATTTAAGGATTTTATATTCACTTACGGTAGGAAAGGTGATGCTTTTGTTGCCACTTCAACATGGGACACTGCTGAGACTGACAGAAACTGCTTCCCTTAGCCTTTTTTTTTTTTTTTTTTTATCTGACAACTCAACAAACAACCTTTCTAATTAAAGGGTGCCCAAAATGGAAGGGAGAGCATTCCCACAGTCCAGTCTGAAAATATTTGTGTTCCATGTGAGTTATTAAAATGTTTTTAATTTACCATTTTCTAGCCAAAGCTGTATTTTAAACTGTGAAAATGCCAGTTGGGCTGTTACAATAGCATTCTGCTGAGGGCAATACTGTTGTTTGCAATTAGGGATACTTTGCTCTCGTATTTTGCTTACAGTTTGTGCTCAGATTAATTGAAGACTAGGTGTGAAGGCTCTTTAATTTCCTGCATTAGCCTCCCATTGGAAAAGGTGAGAAGTTGGAAACTCACCCTGCTACTTTAGCACCTGTTACTTTTTCATCTCTGATGTCACATTGCAGCCAAGGGACTATGTGCATGTCTCTCCATATGCAAAAATGTACATGGATCTTAAAATGGGTTTAGCTGGCAGTCTTCTCTGATTAATTCTTTGATAATGTTCTCTAATAAAGATATTTTCCAGCGGCACATGGGAAACACAATTTGAAAAATTGAGAATTGAGAATTTCTGTGATTCCAGTGTAGCTGTTTTTTTTTTTTTTCTTTGAATTAATCTAGGTGATGGTGGATACAAACTTCCTAAAATGCATAAGAGACATGACTGAGAAGAGGTTCTTCATCTTGTTGTTCCTGTTCTTATGGGAGATGACTCTGTGCTGGTGAGTTATCACAATCTTTTGCCTGATAAGCTAATGTAATAGCTTTGCAGATTTGGCTCCCTGCTGTGATACTCCTCTGTCTGTGTGCTAGACCTGGCAATATTTGAATGGCTGACTGCAGCCTTGATATTTTATGAGCAGTCAGCATTTTTCCCCTTTGTTATTTATGTTAAATTTACCTTCAGTTTTCTAGGCCCTTGCTGATGGTGATTAATACATTGAGAGAACGATAGAATGGTTTGGGTTGGAAGGGGCCTTTAAAGGTCACCTAGTCCAACCATCCTGCAGTGAGCAGGGACATCTTCATATAGATCAGGTTTTTCTGAGTCCCACCCAACCAGACCTTGAATGTTTCGAGGGATGGGGCATCTACCACCTCTCTGGGCAACCTGTGCCAGTGTTTCACCACCCTCATCATATCATCAATTTCTTCCTTATCTCAAGTCTGATTCTATCTTCTTTTAGTTTAAAACTATTACTCCTAGTCCTAGCACAGCAAGCCCTATGAAAAAGTCTGTCCCCATCTTTCTTTTAGCCCCCCCTTTAAGTATTATAAGGCTGCAGTAGCATTTCCCTGGAGCCTTCTGTTCTCCAGGCTGAACAATGCCAACTCTCTCAGCCTTTCTTCATAGGAGAGGGGCTCCAGCCCTCTGATCATTTTTGTGGCCCTCCTCTGAACCCACTCCAACAGTTCCATGTCTTTCTTGTGCTGAGGAGTCCCATGCTGGATGGAGCACTGCAGGTGGGGTCTTGCCAGAGGAGAGGGGCAGAATCACCACCCTCAACCTGCTGGTCATGCTTCTTGTGATGCAGCCCAGGATACTGTTTGGCTTTCTGAGCTGCTGTAGAAAAACCTGACAAGATATGTTATAGAGGGGAAAAGCAGGATTAGTTCTGAGATGATAACTGTTAAAGTATTTCTGTTTTCAAGAGTCCTTTGGTGCCAAAGTGTATGCTTGATTTGGTGTCTGAATTATGATTGATTGGCACTGCTTGATGTGGGTGTATAATAGAGCAACTGCTTCCAATGTCTTTATGCCAGAACTTGGGTTCCTCATTTGTTGCTTTCCAGCCCATCGAGTCAAGTTGTGTTATGTGCTCAAACACACAGCACAAAGAGAATAGACCTATAAGTGAGGCATGAAGAACTAGTACTGAATTAGTTTCTATCTTCTCTTGATGGCTGCTGAAATCTACCTTGACAGAAACAGAAAACAGAATCAATTTCCATCTGGAACTCAGAAATGATTTGGTCTTTGTTGAAAGTGGCTCATTTCTGAAAAAAAAAAAAAAAAGGAAAGAAAAAAAGAAAAACCTGCAATATTTTCCTCAAACTTAGGTTATTATTTTTAGTTTTGGGTTGGTTTTTTTTTTTTTTGGGGGGGGGGGGTTGGTTGGGGTTTTTTGTTTGTTTGTTTTTGGTTTTTTTCCAGTTTTTGTTTGTTTGTTTTAATATATTTTATTTTTATTTCATCTGAAAAGCAACCACCATTCAGGTTTGTTTTTTTTTTTCATTTGGTATTTTAAAATCCTATTCAGAACTTGAGCATGGAACAGTCACGCTTAACCAATTTGTTGCAATTTCTCTAGCAAGTAAGCTGTGCAGTTCTGCCCATACTCAGTTGGCAAGCTGGCTGCTAGCTCAAGTTATTTTCAAGAATAACTGAAGGATAAGCAAGTGAGTGGGTTGTTTCTTGAGAGCCCCCAGCCTTGGACTTTGGTTATTGGGAAGGGCAAACTGTAGCTGTGTTCCATCCCTCAGTCAGTATTCCCATGGAGAACAGTGACTGTCTTCTGATCATCTAATCTGGTTTCCACTGAAGTCAGAAGATATTTCTGTAAGCTTCAGAGAACTAAAGTAAATTTATCAATGCCTATTTTCCCCATTTCTTAACTGTTTTGGAGAAATCCTTTGAGCAATATAAGCAGCAAAGTGTATGTTTCTGTGATACCTTCTTCAAAACTAGAACTAAGAATTTCTATTACAAATAGTAATTTTACTAATTGGTGAGATGAAGTGCTACAAAACTACAATGTCATTGGTTTTCTCAGTCAATAATTCATTTGTCATTTCCATGGACAATGTTGCCGTATTTAGTTTTTAGTAACTCTTTTAATTGCTTTTGATCCTAAGAATTTCTCTCCATGCTATCTGTGTATTGTTTCTGCTTATTTCTGCAAGTTAGTGTTGTTTCCTGTTTTGTAACATCACTCTCTATGGATTTATGGCTTCTTTATACAGAGTATATTGTTTATCTTCTTTCTTCATCTTTGTTTAGCTCCTTAGTTTGTTAACTAACTTTTCTTACTGCATTTTCCTTTCTTTTTATATTTCATTCAACAATTTTATGTCAATGATATAACATCTTTCCTTTTCCTGGATCTGTTCTACTGAAGATTTCCTCCTGATGTTTTGTCCTAAATGTATGTTATGTTCTCTCCACCTTTTTGTGCTTATTGCTGTGTGCCCTTCTATAAAGGTTTTATAGTTCACATTACGTATTGTATTGTATTGTATTCTCCAAGTGTACTACTTCTTGCTTCCACTCCTGTTTTTTGTCACTAGAATTATTATACAGACATGACACTACCTTATTAGCTTCCTTTCTTACATTATTTAACATGATTTTAGTTCTCATGTTTAATTTTATCTCTTACTAATAATGTTCTCCTCCAGTTCTAAAAACTGTACAGCATATTATAATTCTACCATGTCTTTCCCCATCCCACTCTTCCTGTTTCTACTTCCCTTCCTCACTGTCTTATCTTAGTTGATACCATCTTGATGAATAAATTATCAAGATTGTTCTACAAGAAATCTGTCATGTGGTATGTGACCTCTTTTAAATCTGAGGTTTAGCTATGAATTCCATATTAGCACCACATGAGGTGCTCTTATGTAAACGTACAGGAGCTGGTGTCTGGCAATTTCTTCTGAAGGCTTCCTGTCTTTCTTCTGCCTTTCTATCCTTCCCTAATTTATCACTTTTAGGACAAAGTAGGGGACTTTGAAAAGGATGTTTTGCCCCAATTATAGCTTGATTGAAGTCAAGTTCAAACAGATGTACTCAATATACAGTCTTGTAAGGAAGTTAGTTATTATATATTAAGAAATAAACACACATGGACACATGAAAAATGTGTGTAGGGGGTGTTTCTACTCCTTTACTCTTTCATGATTAATAAAGGGTAACAATGTCACATTGAGATTATGACAATCACTTTTAGGTTTTTAGCTCAGCCAGGAGAAGGTATTACTGGAAACCTCAGTTTAAAAGTTCTCTAAATTTTTTATCAAGTGTTCTAGATGAAGTGAACACTTGTACTATTTGGCTTTTATTAAAGCCTATTTGAAAAAAAAACCCTAAAGTACATCTTTTAGTAGTTAAGCAGAAGACCCGGTGGTAACACAGTGAACTTTCAAGGGGAAATCTTTAATTCAGTGTTTTCCTTTTATGTTATGAAAATGGTGCAAACTCAGACTTTCCATAAGACACATTATCAATTGAAAAAAAGTAAAAATATATTGGGATAACATGAGTGAAACATAAAGCTTTTCAGTTACCTTGCTTCCCTGAGCTGTTTGTTAAAGCACAGTGATCAATCTGATATTTAATCCCATGTGCTTTTCTTTCAAGTGAGATGTTTTTAAGACACGTTTCTGTCCCTCCCTCTGTACCACAGCTCTTCAGACAGTTGATGCCAGGAAGAGGTAACAACTAACTTCTAAGAAGGTACTTAGTTATTGGTGTAACTTAAGCTCCTGCAATAAGCTAGCTCTGAATCCTGTTCCTAGAGGGAAACACTTGCAAAATGGATTCAAATCCAAGCCAGCCTTTGTTTATGACTGAAAGGAGGACAATACATTTGTGATGAGTGGTGTCCCTCAGGGGTCAGTATTGGGACTAGTGCTGTTTAACATCTTTGTTGGAGATATGGACAGTGGGATTGAGTGCTTCCTCAGCAAGTTGGCTGATGATACCAAGCTGTGTGGAGTAGTTGACCCTAGAGAGAAGGGATGCCATCCAGAGGGACCTTGACAGGCTGGAGAGGTGGGCCAATGCCAGACTTGTGAAGTGTAACAAGGCCAAGTGCCAGGTCCTGCACCTGGGTTGACACAACCCCAGGCACAAATACAGGCTGGGAGGAGAATGGCTAGAGAGCAGTCCTGAGGAAAAGGACTTAGGGGTGGGAGTAGATGAGAAGCTCGACATGAGCCACTAGTGTGTGCTGGAGCCCAGAGGCCAGTTGTGTCCTGGGCTGCATCAAAAGAAGTGTGGCCAGCAGGGCCAGGGAGGTGATTCTGCCCCTCTACTCTGCTCTGGTGAGACCCCACCTGGAGTCCTGTGTACAGCTTTGGAGCCTTCAGCAAAGGAAGGACATGGAGCTGTTGGAGAGGGTCCATAGAAGGGCCACAAAGGTGATCCAAGGGCTGGAGCACCTCTGCTCTGGAGACAGGCTGAGGGAGTTGGGGCTGTTCTGCCTGGAGAAGAGAAGGCTCTGGGGAGACCTTATAGTGGCCTTCCAATACCTGAAGGGGGCCTACAGGAAAGCTGGGGAGGGGCTTTTCACCAGAGAGGGCAGTGATAGGACAAGGGGTAATAGTTCTAAACTGAAAGAGGGCAGATTTAGGTTAGACATCAGGAAGAAACTTCACCATGAGGGTAGCAAGGTGCTCTAATAGGTTGCATAGGGAGGCTGTGGAAGCCCCCTCCCTGGAGGTGTTCAAGGCCAGGTTGGATGAGGCTTTGTGCAGCCTGGTCTAGTGTGAGGTGTCCTTGCTCATAGCAGGGAGGTTGGAACCCGATGATCATTAAGGTCCCTTCCAACCATAACCATTCTATGATTCTATGAATTGTGATCCCTATATATAGGCTCTTCCTGATATCTTTGTGGTATAAAACTGTTACTAATTAAGCAGGTAAAGTCTTTATGTCCCGATTGCAGCTCAAGGCACAAAATGCACCTCCACTTCTCACTGCTAATATGCTTTCTTTGTATAGTCAGTGAGGTATAAAATGAACATTTTATGTTATAATCTCTATTTTAGATTACTTCTATACAATAGTACTATTGAGCCAAGCTGCACTCATATTTTCAACAAACAGAAGCTATCACAAGTTCTGTTCCTACAAAGGATTAAAATCAGTGTTCTCTGGTTTAGATTTATGGCATTCTAAATGCAAGTGGGAGAAGCATATTAATGCCTTCCCAAATGTAAGACATCTGTTGTCCTAGGCTTAGGAATTCTTAAATTCAAAAGTGAACTGTGGAGGGCAGATTTCAGATTTTAATCTGCAAAGGAAGAATATTTTAAGAGTATTTTCAACTGTATATAAGAAATAAGTGAAAAACTGGTAACTAAGTGAATTCATAGGTTTTTTTTCCCCTGGGTAGACAGATGGACTCTGTGATCTTAGAGGTCTTTTCCAACCATGAGGATTCTGTGATTCTGTGATTCTGTGCTGTAATGATAGACACAATAAGCCAGGTGCATGTAAGGAGTAAGGCAGAATTTGCAACTACTTGTTTATGATCATCCCAATACCCACCCCCCAAAATATCTCTTCTTTCTTCCCATTATTAGAGGACTGTCTTATCCTTTATGAGCTCTCTCTCTGCCCTTTGTGAGGATTTCATAAGTATGTTTTTAATACAGGAGCATTCAGAATTTAATTCCTTGTAATTGTGAATCCATATTAACTGGGTATACTTCATGTACATGAATATGCCTCATTATCTCAGTATCTTTCCCCAGGAGAATTAGACAAGAGACACTATTCACCACGCTCAACTAGGCAAAGCAAAGTGATCATTTCTGTGCCAGGTCATTTTGGAAAAATGTAAGTCTACCAAAAAGAAAATCCAGTCTTGAACAAGCAAATCTTGTACATCTCTCAAGCATTTCCAGCCAGATTTCTTGGAAGCATTATTCTCCTGATATATATTGCATCAGAATAGCAGACAAAGAGATTTAATTTTGAAAAGTGTAGAGGACTCTGTGGGTCTGTGTGGATATGTCTGAGATCCAGGGAGAGAAAAGAATGATAACAGACAGCTAATTCTTAGTTTGAAGAAGCACTTTTCTGTATGTCGAAAGAGTATGTATAATCACAAAGTGAATAATTTACAGAAAGCTTTGGAGATTTTTCAGGGAAAAGGATGTATTCTGGGGAGTTGGGTAAAGAAATCTCTGTATTTTATCAGAACATATTCAACCCTGAAGAGTGACATTTCATTCTGAAGCTCTGGGAGAGTTTGGTACAGAGATGCAAAATGTGGCATGTCACATTAAGAATCAAAAGTACACCAAAATCATAGAGACATGAGTGTTTTGTTGTATGTATCAGCTGTAGATTCATTAGTTAATAAGTTGAATGGGGATTATAGTAAAATGTGTGGTGACATAATACAAAAATGCCTGTACTAGTGCAGAAGTATTCTCAGTTCATAACAGTTTGCCTGCAAATTCAAGAAAATATTAGTTAATCTTTTAAAAGCAAATATCTGTGATTTATACAGTGCAGCAAAGGAACAGGGGATGGATTTGCAGAAGCCTCACAGAGAATACAAAGAAAGTAGGAATTACAATAGAAAGATAATTACTTTTGCCATCCTTTAAGCCAGATTGTTCAGTCCTCCAACATCCACAGTGAAAGAGAAGAACAGCTGGGAGGTGGAGAAGCAACAGATTCTTCTGAGTGAAGGCTCTTACAGTACAGAATTCCTTGCCTGTGCAGCAGCTGCTGTGTTAATGCCCACCAGTGCCATCGATGTGCCAGTGCTGTAGTACACTGTGCTCCCCAACACAGTGGGTGTTTCCTAGCTGCAGTGTTTGGCAGTAGGCAGGAGGTTTCTTGGGCTGGAGAATGTTCTTTCCAAGCCTTGTGTCCCAGTTTCATATGCAACTCTCTTTAATTTGCATTATGTAAGTTTATTTTTTTTCACTTCTAATGCCTTACTATTACCCTTTAGTTCTTTACTCATTTTTTGCAACTCACAGCTAAGTAGCTTTATGGACAATTTTCACCAGTGTTTTCATTAACAGTATATAGTCCAAGCCTGAAATACTAGAGCATGCATCTTCTCCTTTATGCCTGTCCAAGAGCTCTGTTATCTCCCAGATATGTCTTAGACCTCTGATGAACTCTGTTAATGGACTCTGGTGGGTATTTATTCACCTAAAGTATCCCAGGCAAAATGTTCAGGGGCCATCTCTGCAGGTTTTCCCATCTCTGAATATCTAATGAGTTACCCTGTGGCTGCACAGACTCGTGCACATAAGGTTGTTCAGTTCATATTGGTTTGTAGATGACCTTTATTCTCCCTTCTTCATTAACTGAATGAGGTAATTTTTTTTTATTGGCTTTTATTTGTGTTAAATTTCATGACTATTTTGCCTGCCCCAGCGTCTGAAAGGTAAATAAATGAAAATGTTAGGAAGTTGTGCCTGCAGAAGCACTCTTTATTCCCTGTGATTGAGGTTCTGTTTCCAAGGTAATGATACCAGGTCTATTAATTATTGGAATATCTAGCAGTACAAGTTTATATGCTTATATATCTGTCAGACTAACCTCTACAGACACAAGCAAACAGCAAAAAACCCCAACCAGTGCGAAGTAATTAGTCAAATGTTTAGAGCAATTTTTAATCAGCTGAGTGCCAAAGTTATCAATCTACAACAGTGTTTTTGACCTGTAGCCTGGCACTTGATGTTAAAGCAAAATGCCTAAGCAATATATTGGCTATACCTGAAGTATGTGTACATCATTAGAATATAATGAAAGTGCAGCCAAGGCAGTTAGGATTTCCTTATCTTTCTCAATCGATCAAATAATAATAGACCAATAATATAAATCTTAACAAATCTAATTATATCCTTTTATTGCATGAAAATAGGTTGATAAGGGGTACAATTGATGCTGCCTAAGAAGTACTGAGGAAATGCATAGGAAAGTCAATTTTACAGCCCTAGATTGGCCAACTCTGCTCTTTTTAGGGGAGATGAATCAGTACAACTAATAACTCTTCTTTAAATACTACTGAACATTTTACAGTAGAACAGAAATTGGTTGTACATGGGTCTCTTCCAACTCAGCATATTCTGTGATTCTATGATTCAATCACATACTGATTGGGAAGAAATCAATATGAAAAGCTTGAAAATCTTTGTCAAGTACGATGGCTCCTTGACTTCAACATGTGAAAAATATTTGAATTCACTTTATGGGGTTAAGATATTCAAAGTAATTTGGGCCTTCAAAAGATTGTAGAAGTTGTGTTCTGTTAGCATAACTAATCTCATCAATACTCATTGGTGTGTTTACTTAAAGTCAGTAATTACTAAAGAATTTTGGTGATTTATTTTAACTTAATATAAAGGGATGCATGAAGAATCCAGTAACTGCTACATTTATTGCAGCACTATACAAAATTTTGTTTCTATAATTTAATGTAGCCCCTTTCCTTCCTGAACATTTTTTGAAATGGAAAAATGAGAATCTTAAAGAAAAATTTCACCCAAAATATGAATGGGATGGATTCCATGAGTGGCTACTGTTCAATTTCTTCTCCTCCTTTCTTGGATAATTCCATAGTAACTAGTGACTCCAAACTTCTGGAAACTACTTTGCCCCAAACATATCGAAGGGACGAAAAAAGGAAGTGCTAATTTTTTGAATCAACACAGATTAACTGTGAATTCATTCTAGAGGCTGTATCCCTTTACAGTGAAACAATGAAAATGTATTTTACTGATACTACCAACAAGATTTCTGAATTGCTGGATTGTTTATTTACCACTTCAATATACACCAGCTACAGGGGTATTTTCCATCTGTCTAAGTGTTTTAGGGGGAGAGAGAAAGTGAATCTAATACTTATTTCCAAGGCAAAATCAGTTTTTGCTAGAACCAATGCATTTTATATTCCTGTGTGACTCAAGCCTAACTTAGTATTCATGATACTTTTCTCCATACAGTACTCATGTGGTGTGTTTCATTTGCAAAGTGGCTTGCATAGGAATAAAGGCCCAGAGGGATATAACCCTTCTACCTCACACAAGAAGTAAATTAGGTTTTCTTAGCTTTCTGTCTCTTCATCAGCTGGAAAACCTGCTCCTAGAGAAATTTTATTCAGATATGTAGTACATTTCCTGATAAATTTGTAGCTTGATTAAAAGGCAGCTGCAGTTTGCATATATTCAGGAAATATCTGCAATAAAATAAAAAGAAAAAGGCAAAACATTAGCACTAGACAAAAAAAGATCAGGTACAGCAGATGCAAATTTTATTAATAACTGAAAAGCACGTGAGCTGGACTGCTTTAGGAGCCTCAGTAGTGTCCAGGAAAAATGGGATTTGTTGCCTGTCGTGCCACACAGAACAACTGTTAGAGGAACTGCAAAAAAGTCTACAGGGGAAAGTCTAATGATAATTCTGAATTCCACCTTGATGGAAAATATTTACTTTATCTGACTCCTAATATGTTGCATTTACTAACTGCTAAGTGTAGATGCAATTTTGTATGGTATACACTTAGTGAGCATTGATAAATCCTGTATTTCCCCTTGTGCTGTTGGCTTTGTACTGATAACATGTCCCTAAATTCAGAATTTGGTAGTCCATATTTTTTTTGGTAGTTCATATTTTGCAGTAGAAAAGAACTATTTCCTGTTTTCACAGACACACACGTGACTGCACTATGCATTTTGTTCATTTGTTAAAGTACAAAGAAACCCAGATATCAAGCTTTTATTAGCTTTTGTATTTTCAAAGTAGTAGACAAAATCTTGTCTTCATCTTGCAAAGTTGCTAAGGTTCTGGATCTGTTTTGGAAAGCCTCCTTTAGTGAAGTTACTTTCCCTAAGGCAGAAGAGTTGGTGGAGCTAAAAAATAATTAAGACAGGCTTTTCTGGCTCCCCATTTTCATGTTATTAGCCATCAGATCGAGCCTGCTCTTCACACAGCACTCAGCATGTTCCAAAATGCTTTCTTGGGAGGACACCACTGATAGAGAGGGGGAAATGTGTCATTTGGGTATATGCTGTGTATAGCCACCAGGTCTAGCACTGTTTCTAAAAGAGCATGAGAGTAACAGAAGTTCACAGCAGCCATTAAGTCACTTAGCAAAACTCACAGTGGAGGTCACCATGTCCACACCAAATTTTTTCTCCTCTTTCCATTCTTCCTACTCAGCAGGCAAACAAATATGTTCTGTGTGAATATATATCAAAACAGACTGGCAAACGCTGAACAAACAATGCAAATTATTGACAAAATCCCTCTGTCAATTTAGTAGCACATCTAAACACCACAAACTTTACTACAATGAATATAATAAAGAAAATGCTGAGTACATGATTCTGCCATAAGCTAAAGGAAAGGAATGAATGGAAAGCCTAAGCAAGACATGTTGTCAATTTACCTTTTCTTCTGCTGTTCTCATTTTTAACTTTATTTTGCCTGTCTGTCTTAACTCTACCTCACGTAATTTTTCTCATGATAATTTTTCTTTCTCCAAGATCAGTTTCTTCCATCTGTAATTATAGCCACCTTTATTCCTCATATGATTCTTCTCTGCTCTGGCTTTAAGTTTTTAAACACCGAAAGATCTTGGAAATTTTGAAAATCTTACTACTTAACAGTTCATATTTAACTCATGTTAAACTGCTTTTATCTTGCAAATATTAGTGTTTCTACTCTCTAAACTGGTTGATCTTCCTTTATGTTTCATGAGCATTCAGTGATGAGGAGTCAGAGCATTGCAAATGTTTAGCAATATTTTTCAAGTAGAAATGAAAATCCAGATGACTGGAAGGTGTTAATAAAGAAAGGAAAGCCTAGAACTTCTAGAAGATTTAAATCACTCCTCTAATCCATGAATGAGATTTACATTATGACCTGGAAAGCAAATTCCATGAGTGACTGATATTTCTCTTTCCTGGAAAACAAAGGTTTGGAAACCTCACTGAAATAAAAATGGAGCCACTTAATTGTTTTCAGAGAAGGGGAATGTTATTGCAAAGTTTGTATTTGGCATTGACTTATGAGTTCCAGATTCCATATAAAAAAGATTTAATTCCACACCATCAAGCAGAACAGGAGCTAAAATGCTGTCACAGACCACTATGTTAATTGGTCAGCAACAGCTTTGGATTCAGTATTCCAGCCTAAGTCTATGGAAATAGTTTCACCAGATTTACTGAACAATTGTTTCATTGTATATAATGTTTTTAGACTAATGAACCAAATCCTGCCTGCCTTTCTCTGTAGTTTCGGTGGGAGATTATAAGCAAAGTAGGAGAGCTCAGAAAACAGAACACTATCCCACTTGAACTAAAGGGAGAATTTTAGGTAGGTGGAATGTAATTATGAGACTGGAATTCAGCCAGGAGTCTTGCAGGAGGAGTTGTGGATCTGTGAAGCAGCTCTGAAATGTGTCTCAAAGTTGTCCTCAAAGTAGAGGGAAAAGAAATGTTATGTCACCTACACAGTATCAGACTAGAATTCTCTTCCCTTTCTCTGCTTTCAACGTATGGAGGTAAAGGGGAAAAGTAAGAAATAGAGAGAGCAGCTTTGCAGAATGCTCAAAGAGAGGCAGAGGAAAGTGCCAAAGATGGGAGAAAATATCAGTGAGTTTCACAGCATGTATTTTATTTTCCATCCCACCCTGTTAGTAGGTGGTAAATATAAGCAGGGTGTCTGACGTTCACAAAAGCAATAAACCATCTTGAAGTATGCAGAGTGTGGGCTAGCCTTCAGTCAGTATTTTATGTAATAGTCCTTTGTAGGAAATGCATAGGGAGAGGAAATTAAGGTGCAGAAACCTCATCAAAATCCAATTTTCTGAAGCATTAGAATTGGCTAAACAGAACTCTGTGACCAGTTATCATTAAATTATGAGAAATCCTTTATTACCTCTCCCCGTTGCCTGCAGCCTAGAAATCCTGTTTAGTGAAACTGGCATTTTCAGGAACCAGACACAGCCATGATTCAAGAAGTTGAGACTTTTTTTGCTTCTGCACTATTGTAAGAAATAAGGATAGATTTTTGATGCTTCTAGTCAGTCTCCAAATTGACATAACAGCAATTAGAAGTTAATTTCTTGGTTTATTTCTCCCCCTTACCAGTTCAGTCTTCTTGGGCAATAACATTCTCTAGGGATTAAAGTGGCAGTCTGTAGTTAATTTAGGAAGCAACATGTCAGAAATAGCTGCTGATTGCTGGATTGGCAGTGTTGGACTCCAAGAAGACTCACAAAAATAAATGTCAGAAAGTGGAAAAAAAATATTTTTAATCAATTTTCTGCCTGGCCCTTCTTTCCTCCAGTGAAGCAGTGTTTTGAAAGCCCTGTTTTCATCTGTCTGTTGAAATAACATGTGATTGAAAATATTTCAGTAATGTTTCAATTTCTTAGGAATTTTAAAATATTTTCCTTAAGTTGAAATTAGTTAAGAGACTGTTAAGAACAGTAGTGGTCATTTGTTTGGGTTTTTTTGCCCAATATTGTATCTTTTCAATAAAAGATGAAGTACAGATCAGATACATGTACAGTAAAAATAAATGATGTTGCTCAATCAGCTTATCGAGAATGTGGACAAAACCAAAACTTAAACCCAAAATTCAGAGATGTGCGTAACATTGGGTAAAAATACCCAAAAGAACAAAAAAAAAAACCCTGTTTAATTGTTTAACAAACTATAATTAACTTTTATAATAAATGTTCCTGCTAAATAGCTACACAGGGAAGCATCTTCTGAAAATAGAATATAAAATAAGGCAATTGCAAAGGAGCTTTTGCTGTGAAGAATTCAGTATAGTTATGTAATTTTCTTTTGTGTACAAGCAGGCTTGGAGTTGAACTCCCACAATATGATGAGTCATATGGAGCTGGTTATTTCCTAGTGAATAGCAAGAAGCAAGAAAGAACTGTCATTTGAATACAACAATCCATGAGTACAATACATTAATGTAATTTTACAGTAGAATCAATGGCAAAAGTTCACTCTGACGCTTGAAGACACTGTACCAAAGGTGCTATCTGGAACCCATGGAGGCCTGGCAAGCAGTGTTAAAATGCTCCTTTCCTAAGATGTTAAAATGCTTTCAATCACCACCTTCAGATGAGTTCACTCCTTTAAAGATTTAATTTCTTTGCCAGTATGTTTGCAATGAAGTAGCTGTAAGAGTGTTTGACTTCATTATGCACTGTGAAAGGTGAACATATTGTAGACAATTAACAGGTTCCTTATATCAGGCTTCTTAAAAATGAAAACTTAGTAAATGCAAATGTTGCCCAACTGAATACAAGACATGACGTGTGTAGATACATAAATTTGTGAGTTTAAGTATATAAAAGCAGAGTGTATATATATAGTTAGTGATACCCATAATCTAGATTTTAATGACTGTGTACTCCTGTAGCAGAAATTGGCTGATCACAATGTAATTAGGCCATAAAATAATTTGGATTACACCATATTTTTGTTTAGAGCCAAGCCAATATTATTACATTATTTAGAAATAAACTGCTATTTCTTTTAGTTTTCGAAGTCCTCTAATGAATCTATTACTGAAAAGTGCTTTATCACATTACCAGAGTCCAATGTTCACTAAACCCAAGAATCCAGCTGTGGAGAAGACACACTTTGGATTAAATGGCACCTTTTACATTGTTCAGAACTGCAAATAATTTTTTTTGTGGTTTTTTTTTGTTTGTTTGTTTGTTGCTTTTAAATTTTTTTTATTTTTTCCCCCTGTATAAACTATTATTAGAATTAAGTCTCTTTGAAAATTAAAACCAGATGTCAGTGGTGCCCAGGTACAGGATGAGAGGTTACGGACACGAATCGTGATGTAGGAAATCCAACTTAAACTTAAGAAAATACTTTTTGCAATTACAGTGATCAAGCAGGTTTGCCCAGACAGGCTGTAAAACATGCATTCTTGTAGGCAGATAATCAAAATGAGACTAGACCAAGGTCCTTGTCAACCTGCCCTAGTTGACCCTGCCTTGGGGGTTGGAGTAGCTGGGCTCAAGAAGTCCCTTCCAATGTCAGTGATTCTATGATAAAATATTAATTAGTAAAATAGATTATTCACTGTATTCAGATAAAGGAATTTCTAATTAATGCACCCTTTTCAAAATCAAATATGCCTGTACTAGCACAGTTTTTAGAGTAGGACTCTATTTTGGAACTCCTTTTTTTCCAGTGGATTCTAACTCTGGCAAGAATGTGTTGAGCCATCTCTCATCATTAACATATATATGACATGTTCAAAGGACCAAACCAAGTGCTATTTACAGGACATATGCTATGTGACTTGAGAGACATTAAAAGATAATTAAGTATATTAAACAATAATTTGATTTATTTCCTATTTGTTTTATATGGGGATATAAAAACTGATTCATGCCTAATTCATTTCCCAGGCAATATCTTTTCACAGCACAGATGTTTAGCAAGCAGAAATGATGCTGTCTCTACAGTACTTCTCATGTAGTGTCACAGAAAAACTTGACCAGACAGTCTGTAATCAAAGAAGCAATCACATAAAGAGGATAAATGCACTTGATTGCTTGGAAACAAAAATTAAAAACAAGATCCCCGAATACTTCTAAAAGAGTATGTTGGTCTCAAGTTGAACTGGACAAATCTTAGAATCATAGAATGGTTTGAGTTGGAAGGGTTCTTAAAGATCATCTAGTTCCAACCCCCCTGCATGGGCAGGGACACCTCCCACTAGATCAGGTTGCTCAGGGCCCCATCCAACCTGGCCTTGAACACTTCCAGGCATGGGGCTTCCCCAACTTCCTTGAGCAACCTGTTCCAGTGTGTGAGGACTGCTTAAAAACAGTGAAAGACAGTTAACTCAGAGAAAAAAAAAAACAAACCAAATTCTATTGCTAGAAGTTTTTTTCCTAATGATGAATGCAAGTGCTTTTTATAATATGCAAATACCTAAATAAATTGTGCTAATATTCTCTTGCTTTTGTGTGCATGACTATGACTGCTTGAGTAGACGACTGCTGGGCAATAGACTTAAAGTCAGCAAGAATGTTAATCTCTTCTTTGTTAATCTTCTCTGAATTCTGCTTTTCCAAGCCAAATGACACAGGGCTGTACTGCGATTGAGTTGGCCAGGAAGGCATGCTGATGGTGAGCAATAGTAGACAAACAGTAGTCTGTCGAGTTACAGGTTTTTTCAAATACAACAGGACAAACTTCATGGCTTATCTTGTTGAAAAGATCACGGTGGTGTTCAGCCTCCAGTTGTATGGCTTCAAACAGCAACAGATATTTTGTCTCAGCCACTCAAAAGTGGGCAAATAAGACAACTTCCCTGAGAGACTGATAAAACTGCAGCTCTGGCCTTGCTTGGGTAGAATTAAGAGGCATGGTCAACCAGTGAAAGACAGTACCTATTGCTGCTTCTCCTGGGTGATTCAGTTTTAATTTTGTTTCAATCTAAACCAGGTACAGATTTATTTCACTTTTATAGATAATGAAGGATTCTAATAACTGAAAGTGGAAATACAAATATGCAAAAAGTTCAAAACAAGCTTATATTTATAATAACTCAAAAAAGGTAATCTTTTCACTTCTGTGTTAAAGCATATTCTGATTTAGATGTCTGGCATGTTATCAGTAATCCGTTGCTATAAAGCATTGTTTACAAAAGGCCACTTAATACATGTTGTGTGAAGTATCTCTTATTAGCAGGTTGTTGATTTTTAAAGAGGTGAATACTCAAAGTACAGATGAGAATAAGGATGAAATTTCATTTTGTAAGCACAGTTGTTAAGGAGGTAAACTATGAAAAGTTTTAGCAATTATTATTTTGGAATACCCTTATTTTTGAAATATCTAAGAACATGAATTACAAGTCAGCTTTAGAAACAAACAGATGTAAGAACATAGATATGAAAAGTAAAAAGTCCTATTGAGATCTTTTCCAATACTATCTTGGCATATTAACAGTCATTCTCAAACATTCTTGCTCAGCAATCAAGGTCATCCAGCATATATCATGCTACTAAGAAAACCACCCACTGTGTTGCTCTGTGCCAGTGATGCTATTTGGAAGAAATTAGCCCTAGTATGATTTGCACCATAACGAGTAGCTCAGAGATCAAGGGTCTCTCCCTGATGTAGCCCACAAAAGACTATGAGACTAATAGACGTGTAGCTATGCTTGCATTTCAAAGTCTTCATTTTGATGTCCTTTATTATTATTTCACAATTTAGAAATTGCAGATTTTTTTCCCGGAGGCAGAACTGTGTCAGGAATCCAGGAAGCCAAAGTTTTCTTAAGTGGCAGACAAAGACACATGGACAATTATGGTATGTTGGCTAAAGTTTTGGTTTTCACCAATGTTGCAAATGCATTTTGTGAGACATTGAATGAAATTGTAGATGTATTAAGAATTGTTTGTTTTACAAGTATGAATTACTGGGTCTGGTGATCAAGACCCTTAGCTGATCAGGAGTCCAATGTAATGAAGCTGAAAGGAGGGCAGATCTGAACTACTTCTGTGTTCCTAGTCCTGGATATTCCTAGTGGAATATTCCTAGACAGGCCTGGGCTCTTGGGACAACCTGAAATGAAACAATGGCTGGAAGTCATCATTCAGGTGAGAATTTTCAGACTGGAATTATTGATATTTGACATTAGCATTTCTTCACCACTTCACCAGCCCCTCAATGATAAAAAAAAAAAAAATAATGGTTCATTCTAGTATAAATGTACATTTTTATAATGGCCAGTTCTGAATAAACTGGAACCATGAAAAATGTTCATTTGGCGGCAAACTTTGAAACATCTCTTTGATTTCAATTCCTGTCAGTCTTAAATCTTCCTCAAGGATCAGGACACTAAGGCACTACATAATTCACAGACCTCCTTTTGACAGTACAGCTTACTACATCCTTTTTTTCTTTTTTTGTTCTTTTAGAATATGCTTGGCTTTTGAAGGTAGAACCAGGGGGATTTTCAGGTGATAACTTCAATACATTGTCTTGAAATATTTTTAAAGCTTTGTTTACCAACAGGATTTTCCTTTGTTGTTTTTCTAAATTAATAAAACCAGTGTTAAATATCCATTAACCACCTATTTCTATTGGGATGTATGTGCAACAAACATCCTTTTACTAATTTATTTTATGCTATCAATTAATCCCCCCATTTGTAGATCATGGGCAGGTTATGCAGGGCTCTCTGCAGACCTGTAACAAGGAAATAAGTTTTTACTCCAGAGAATTTACAATATACATGAAAGAGGAGAAAAAATAACAGGGCAAGACAGACAATCAAGGTTGGGAAAGTGAAGAAAGATAAAAAACTGAGCAGAACTGAGCAGAAAAGCAAAAGTCACTCATGACTCCTGGCAAAACAAGAAACATAAATATTAAAATCTTATATCTGATAAAAATGTTCTTTGGTGAATAGTTGTTAGAAAAATGTTATAATAATATCTACTTAAATTATTTCTATTCAATTAATTAATTTTATAGCTTTCTTAACATTTTAGGGAACAAGACTCACTGCCTCCATGTACCTTTTAGGCTGTTTACTTTCCTCTGAGAATGTTGTGCCTTTGTCCTCAGGGTCTTTGGCTTATCTAGTCTACTTCTCAGTTTTATCCATAGTTCCTCTGTGGACCATTATTTCATTAGTTATTTTGTGCAATAAAAAACTAGTTTTGAGAACTGATCTTTCGTGCTCTAATTGCAGAGATGCTTAGGAGGCATTGTATTATTTATGTGTTGTATGTAGAATGCACTCTATGTCAGTATTCTACATAGTTTTCAATGCTATATTGTTGTAGCCAAGGTTTTATTTCTTTTTCTGGACTGTGTTATTCTCTTCTCCCAATGATCAATATTCAAAACATGTTTCCTTCATTACAAAGGACAAATCTTGACTAATGTTAATTTCTATGTTTAAGAAAGGTTCCATTTTCCTGTTATCTCCCATTCTGCACTGGGAAATTTTGAAATTTGAATTCTTTCTTATTCTTTAGCTTTCCTACGATCATCTTTACATCTGTAGTCATATTCCCTCCACATACAGATTTATGAAAGCCTTGCAACTTTAGAGAAAAACCTGTCAAAATAAATACACAAAAATTAATTCCTAATCCAAGATTGTAATGGTTTTTGGTCTTTTGCAATTTGTCATTTTAGACTATTATAGAAATAGTAAAACTTTGCATTGTAATGTTCTCAAATTCCCTCAACACCTGTTTTAAGGGCATGCAGTTCTGCTGATGAATGTCCCATACTTTAAGTAGTGATTTGTCATTAATCACATTAAGAAATAGACCTAACGAACCATAAATTAAAAGTAAGAATGTGTTACTAGCTCTCTTTTTAGTAAAGATTAAATAGACTATTAATATATCTGCATTTGAGATAAAGGAACATCTGCATATGTTATTGCCACGATAGGTCCTTTTTCAAAGCAATGTTCCCCACACAGTGACTATTCAGTCTTTGCTCTGCACCAGGGAACAGTGACAGAATTAATTCCTGTGTTGGTGAAGTTATTTGTATGAACTTTCTCTGAAGACTGTGAACCATATTGCACACTGTGCTAATCACCGTTGGAGGACTGGCACATCACTGAAATCTAATCCTGATTTGTACTTTCTGTGAATAGAATTAGAAAACTGTTAGGCGTTATAGCCTGGAGCAGTCTGGGAATGATATCCACCACTGGAGCTATTTCCTTCAGCAGTTATGTTGAAACTGTGATTATCAGAAGCTGCACTATTAAAAAAGGTAAGTTACTGCAAGCAGGAGATATAATTAGCATAATCTGTTCTTTAAAAGATACTAATGCCAATAAAGTTTTAAAGCAAGAAAATCTTAGCTGAAATAATCTTTGTGTTTTACCAAAGCTTATTTCTTTTCCATACCATTTTGTCAGAACATCACAAAATTGGTGGTGGAACAGTCTGAGCCTTCAAAGTTGTGTGCAGTTTATGTCGTTTTCATATGCCTGTAAAAATGACATTGATTTCTTCAGATCTGGTACAAATTTTCCATTTGCACTCTCAGAATTTTGTAACCACTGTTTTGAGCACACAAGGTGTGATCAGATGAATGCAAAAGGGAGGAGACACATTTTGATACTGATTGTCAGGGTTTGACTCAGGATCGGCAACTAAACCAGCCACGATAATGCTCTCGATCCCCCTGCCTCCCCCCCAGGTAGGGAAAGGAGAGAGAGAACAACAAGAGAGACTTTCCGGATTGAAAACTAAACTAGACAGCTTTAATTAAATACTAATGATAAAAGAAAGGATGTACAAATATGTTCAAATATGTGCAGGAATGTGCATAAACCCTATTGCCTCCCACCAAACCCCAGCAACTCCCCTGGCATCTCCTGAGCTGTGAGCAGCTCTGAAATGTCCCGGAGCTGCCAGAGAGAGCAGCAGAGCAGCCAGGAGCTGAGGGGAGAGTTGTGAGGGTCAGGGATGCACGGGCCTAGGGATCAGTGGTGATGGATAGGTGGAGACCTCCTTGGATGCCGGCCCTGAACGGAAAAGAAGCGAAGAAGAAGAAGGAAGAAAGGCTTGACTTCCATGATCCCTGAATTTTTACTATGTCTTACATAATTATATGGAGTGGAATACTTTGGTCTGCCAATTTTGCTGTCTGTCTAGTCTGCTCCCCCCTACAGGAGGGTTGTAGATACTACTCTTCTGCTCCTTCAGTGTCCAAAACAGTAAATTTAACAAGCGGAGCAAAGTGTCCTCCTGGCAGTATCCGTAAACACTGAGCGTTGTCAGTCCACTGGCTGGAAAACTTCCTCTGCTACTTAGAGTAGCACTGAAGGAAAAAAAAAATCAGTAAAAAGAAAATTGGCTTAATCCTGGCTCAAACCAGGACATTCGTCTATGTGGGGTAATGAAAGGGGAAGAGGAGATGGCTGCTTCTCTAACTTCTGATTTAGTAATTAAATACTTTTATTAATTTCAATTTTACCTGCTTCAGTTTAATGGTATCAAGCTAACCAGCTAGCATCAAGATATTCCATGTCCACAGAGGACATTCTGGCTACTCTCAGATGCCCTACAACTCCCTAGCATTTCTCCTGCATTTTGCAGGTCCAGAGATACCGGGTCAAGATGTTACCATAGGATTATAGATCAATATAGGTTTGAAGGCACCACTGAAAGTCATCTGGTCCCAGCCCAGCTCAAAGCAGAGTGCACTTAGAGCAGGACCATGACTTGTCAAGTTTTAATATCTCCAAGGACAGAGATTTTGCAGACTTTCTGGGCCTTGTTCCAATGTTTGACCATTCTCATGGTGAAATTTATTTCTTTGGGTATCATGCAATTCCCTTGTTGCAGCTCATGCCTGTTGTCCAGTCACTACATGTCTCCTAGAAGAATCCATCTTCTCTACACCCTCCTGTTAGGCAGCTGAAGGTAATTCCTTTGTCCTTCTGTTCTTAAGGCTGAACAAGTTCTCTCTGATGATGGTCTTTTCCTGATGATCTTGATGGCCTTCTACTGTGCTATCTCTAGTTTATCCATGTATTTCTTCTGCTGGGAAGCCCCAAAATGGATGCAGTACTCCTAGTACAGTCTTGCAAAAGCTAAATAGAGGGAAAAAGTAATTTCTCTTCAGTTTTTGACTACATTTTTATTAATACAGCCCAAGATGGTTTGGCCTTCTTTGGTTCAAGAGCACATTACTGACTACGAAGACCCCTAAGTCCTTTCCTGCGTGTTGGAAATTTATTTAGGACCTGATACATCTCAGATACGCTTGTTTGCTTTTGAATGCAAAAAATGCCAAGCATCTACAACACCTATTCACTTTGAATAGGCTTCTAAAAGCTATTCTAGAAAGTCAGGCCCTAAATTTTTACAACCCTTATTTGCCAGTAGGAGAAAAAAGACAGAATGATCACATTCAATGAGAAAAAAATAGGAACTAAAACGACAAGGTCATTTTTCACTTGTAACTGCAAAGTTCTCTACTTTCAGCTGTTACAATGTCTAAAGTCTTCTATTTGCCTGTCTGCCACCTCTCCTTGAACATGTGAAAATTCTCCTTTATTTATGCATAGGTAGTCAGAATGAAATAAAGAGACTTTTTGAAGCCTTGGACTCTGCAGGAACCAGTACAGGTAGAAATGTAAACTGTTTGTAATATTCAAGTTTTCATTTCAGGACTCAGTAGTGGTAAAAATGTTGTTGTTCATGCACACTTCAGAGAAACTGTGAAAGGCCAGAACAAGTCACAGATGTGTTGAATGATGTTCTCTGTCTTTAAGCTTCATAACTTTTTTCTTAACTAACAGGTCAAGGACTGTACAGGTGAAATCACATCTGAGGCCAGACATTCTCTAATGAATCATATACTAAGGAAGCATTGTAGGAGTGGCAGGTGGTTTTGGGGCACTGGTGACACTGCTTCTTGTGCATGTCCTTTCCAAGACACATGTACTGCTCTGCTACAGTAGGGAAGTGCAGAAGTTGGCAGGGAATTGATAGTGAGGGCTGAGCAAGTGCAAGACTTGATTGGTCTTTGTGTGTAAGGGCATATTCTAACTTCTACTTCCTTTTTGTTCAATAAACTTCAGCCTTACAGACAGGATTATGTGGCAGGGGAGAGCAAGGCAAAACTCCTATGCCTTCCCTCCCATTTCAGTGTTCAAAAGAGAGGATTTGAGCCTTTCACAGTGGACTATAGAACTGGGCAAATCATGCAGTGATAAAATCTGATTTTATAAATTATTTTTTATCTGTTTATGTTAGGTATGCTATAAAAAGCATATCACCATGGTATCCCAGCTCTTTCCAATTAAAGAAAACTATTTCTACCTTTTACTTAGCAACTTTGACAATAGCCTCCAGCAGCAGTAAAACAACTTGACTGCCTGGTATTTTACAAGATAGATTCTTCACTGTCTGTTTTTTTCTTGGGCTGTTGCTTGCAAAGACTTAAAAAGTTACTACTTCTTCAACCACTGAGGCTGGTATTGTTATACTTGCTTGAGCTATGGATCACTGGGTACACTTTGTACCTTTACATGCCAGTTTGAGAAAAAATCAATTTTAGTCTTGAGGAGATGAAACTAGCGTTGCAGAAGATCAGTGCACATTTCCAGGTGCTGCAGGGCACTAGCATCTTGATGAAGATTCAACAACACATAACATACGTATGGTGCAAACTTGCTTACTCTTATGCTACGAGATCTTCTGGAAAAATTACAGTAAATCAGAATACTGTGAAGAAGCAAAAGTCACACTAGTTACAGTAAACACATCTACATTATTCCTTATCTTAGCATCCAAAACATTATTTACGTTATTAAGGTACTGTATGCCAATAAAAGTTGTAGGTACAATAGAAAAATCAGATAGTATTTAATATAGTGATTAAAAATAGCATATGCCTGGTGTTGAGGAATGAAACAGTTTGTACATAATAATGGGTAGGAGAATCTAAAAGATGTCAGTCCAGGTAGAGCTTGATTGTTACCTAACTTGCAGATATTCAAAACAGTAGTGTTACTCTCTACCTTTTTCTTAATTTATATTTTAAATCTCTGCACCCTTTGTATCCATCTACAAAGCCTGAGAAATGGTTATTTTATTTTCCCTGCTATATATTTCTACTCAGATAGAAAATTCCTTTTTTAATTTTCTTTTTGTAATTTAGATGTGAGTGTATTCTTCCCTGTTTTGAAGGACTCAGATTGCACTTCAGTGGGATATTAACTGTGCTTTCAGTGAGCTCAGACCAGAAATGCTGAGTCCAGATGAGACATTCTGCTGAACTTACATAAATGTTCTCTGCCAGATCATATTTATTAACATATTTGAAAGAGTAACTTTGTCTCAGAAGAGGTTATGCTAGATCAAGTATCATCTGTTTGTGAAAATCTAACTTACTGCTAGGTCAGGTGTTGTCTATTCTGCTGCAACTGATATAAATCAGATTTGTTCTGGTATAAAGGATAAACCAGTGTATATATTTTATTGTGCACTCAGGCTAACTTGCTGCAAATAGTCTTCATACCAGCTTGAAGCAGTTCCTACTTCCCAGCCCTTCTTCCTCTCTCTGTCACTATTCCCAGTGGAACATAGGCCTTTTTCTAATCTGATGGATTTTCTTACCTGTGTGCTTCTTCACTGAATGATCCAAGTTAACAAATAGAGCATAGAGTGTAGAATTTTGCTAATCAACCTGATTGGAACTGAAACAGGTTAGGACTTGCTTATACAAGCAGCTCTCCTGAGAGATCAGAGGAGGCAGAAACCTCTGACTACTGCAACAGACTGAAGGTGGTAATTATTTCACCAGTGTTGCTCTAGCTGGAGAAGGATGTATGAAAAAAGCTTAAATGATAAAGAGGGTATAGATCCTACGTAAATACAGACTGGAGCACTCCATTTCCCAGTGGAAGCACTAAATAGGCAGCCAACTGTAGGCTCAAGAGCAAAACCAAAAGAGTAACAAAAAAAAAGACTTATCCAAGGTCTTTTTTTTTTTTCCCCCCCAGAGTTTCCAGGTAAAACTGTTGAACATGCAGGAATGATTTTGAAATGCACTCTGCATTCTTCTTATAACAAATACAGATTTGTGCAGAGATAGTAAAAACTTGCCTAGTGATACCAGATTTATATGTGCTCTATTTTGAAATAAAAAGGAAAAAGGTAGGTGACAATTAACTTCTGAATATTAGTTTTCTAGAACTAGCTGGATAAAGCAGTTATAAAAGAAGGCTGATGATGAAAAAAATTCCAAATATATAAGTAACTCAAGTTGATCATAAATCTGATCTTCACTGAAATGTTAAAAACAAACAAGGAAGTCTGAAGTGCTTCATTAAGAAAAGTTGGATTGTTTTCCTTTTGTTTCCTGTAAAAACCACAGCTAGTGATGATGACAATGATTTTGTGACAAATGATTTCAACATTTACATATTTTACTTAATGCTACTGGACATCTTTATTTTATTGTAGTGATCTATCAGTAAAAACTTCTACCACTGTTTAAGCTTTGGTATAGTTTCTGTGATGCTGGCAAAGGTTCTCTAAACAATTATATTCTCCTTTTGTATTTTAGGATTTCTATAGCACATTTTAGATTATGGGGTTTTTTGTTCCTACAGGGAAAATTTCTCAGTGAAAATATCTTCACTTCACCTTCCTTTTCTTCTTGTAGAATACTTTTGAGCAGAAATTGTTGATTTTTGTTATATGCCTAATGCTATGATACTCCAGTTACAGATCATTTGTATCACAAGTGATTGTATTTGCAGTGCATCAGGAACCATCTAATTATAATTGTAGCTTATTATTATAGTCCTTCATCCTCATCTGGCCTTATTCATGGTGGCAGGTTCCAGTGATTACAATGAGTGTTAAAGAACTTGGTAGAAAACTGCAGGGACACAGCTCTAACCCACAAGCAGTAACTGTTAAGACAAACACTTAATTTCAGCAGTGAAGTTGGGGTCCTGATTGCACTATGTCCCCTCTGTATGCAGTAAAGAAAGGTAGACAGCTCCAGGATGTGATTCAGCCTGCCAGAACTGTAACTAATCTTCTGTAGATGTCTTTATAGGAGACCTAGGGAGATCACACACTTAATAGACACCTTAGCATGGTGCATGAGTTACAAGTGCAGGGTTAAATGCAGCAAGCCAGAGACTGTGGTGCTTCATTTCCTCCCTCTGTACTTAGCAGTTTGATATTGGTTTCAGTGTTCAAAAATGTTGTTAGGATATCAAGTCTTGGTTCAAATTAGCTTTTAGTTGGGGGCTGGGCTTCATAGACAACATACATTCGATGTATTTCTTTACACAAAGAAGGATTCTGAAAATGAATTGCTTTATCTTGGAGAGGGATGCTATTGTTCCATTTTTATTTAAAAGAGGCATATCAGGAGCCTGATTGATATATTAGGACACTAGTAAAATTAAAGGATTTTAGGGCAATGTGAGACCAAATTCATTAAGGAAAATGAGGATAGGTGATGTGGGTCGATGGGAAACGTTTTCAAAATAACAGGGCAAGAATGATGAGTTAAAGCTTTGTTAATATTGTCCATATATTCTAGGTCAGAATCAGTGAACCATTTTGCTGTTGTGTTTTCCTGTATGAAGCAGTGTTTCCCGTTAGAATTTGAGCTCATTTGTTTCCATTTTATTTTACTCAATGAAGAAATCAGCTGTATTTAAAGACAAAAATTCTTAATTCCTCCATTAGAAATGAATCCCACTGTTTAAAAACTGAATGGAAGAATTTAAACATGTCCTGGGAATCTTCATTGTGTTTCTCTGTGATTAACTGCCAAATAATAAAATAATGGCTGTGGAAACTCACTTGTGTGAGCCCTAACATGTAATTCCAGACTGCTATCATGCTGTCTAAAAATTGTCCTTCATATATTTTGGCTTCTCTGACTTTATGACCATATACTTAGAAGTTCATTTTCAGGAGGTAAATTGGTTTATAAGACTGAGTTATATTCATATTACCTCCACTATTACACTTAAAGCAAAACTCAGTATTAAGTTTTGAGGTTTTCCTAATCAGCCATCACCTGGAATGGAATGTGCTGGAGGAAGAATGCCTCATCCATAGTCTATTTTTCATTGCTTTGTATTTATTTGATACATTGAGCGTAATGCTTAGAGTAGCATTCCTGCTCCTTACCTTGCTTAGGACTTCACTGTTTCCACTAACAGGCAGAATTTTAATATTTTTTTATGGAAAAAAATATCCTTTTCCTCTTGGTTTATCATTTCTAAACTCAGCAGATGCATGAAATACCATCTTCTTTTTTGCTGTTTCTACGATATTATACTTACTATACAAAGCTATAAATATCTGTGCTTTTGATTGCAGGTGATTTCAAAATGAGTTAATTTATGGAAAATTATTATTGAATTAGTATCTCTAAAGCAACCTCACTCCCATTCCCTTCCAAACATAGGAAAAGTAATAATGAAGGGGTTTTTTTCTGACTTCCTATTCTTACTGCCTGACATGAAAAACAGGGTTTCTTTTTCCCCTCTGATAATCCCCTGTATTACTTCCTTTTAGGACATCTGTCATGAAGGTACACTAGGCAGTTAATAAGTATAAGGAACTGAGAACTCATAAATTAATTAGATAATCTGCTTCCTTGGCTTGGCTTGCTCCAGTGATGTTCTACTGTGATTTTAAAAATGCTCCTTTTATTTAAATCTCATAAGCTTGTTTTGAGTTGTAGTGCCTATTCAGATGGAGCTATGGCTTTTGTTGTTCATGACCGACTCTGCACTCAGTAGTTGTCATGATTGCTATTTTTCTTCTTAAATCCTGAGGTGAAGGTATTTATGCTCATTTGAATGATCAGCATTTATTTTAAATATTGACTGAAAAGGTAGTAGATCATGAAAGATTAGAAGTCCAAAAATGTGAGTTCAATTTATTTTATTCCAGCTTAGCATCACTCATTACACCTGCTATTTTTCCTCTTCTGTAAACAGTAAATGGATCAGGAACTGAATCACAACCAAACCTAACTTGTAGTTACAGCTTTACAAGGAGTATATTAACTTGTTGTATATTAATTAAAATCATAATCTGTGAGTGTTTTAATGAAATTATTTTGACACACAGACATAAGAAGCAGCAGAAGGATACAAGAAAACCCTAAGTGAATTACTTGAATTTAGAAACCTCAGCCAAAATATCAAAAGAAAAAGATACTGTTTATTTTTGCTTCAGTACCTCCAGACTCCTCACAAATCTATCTTCTTTTCCTGTGGTACTACAGGAGACCTTTTTGGAACATGAAATATTGTGAGAAAATGGTGCCTCTACATTAAACATCTTTATTAATACAGATATTCTGTGACTTAGCTGGGGCTAGCTTCAAATTTGATGTTTTTGAAGAAAAAGTATAACCAGAATTTAGAATGAATGTGAGAAATAATTATTTGGGGATGAATACTTCACCAACAATTCAAGGTTAATCCTTATTCAAATTGAATTTCCTTTGAGAAAGCTCAGGGCCATCAGTCTATTATCAGACAACAAAACTATTACTCATTTGAGTTGGGTGTTTTTATTAAATCTGAAAGAAGTATGATGAACTAATGCATTTGTAAACTAAGTCTGCAAAAACACAGCAGATTGATAGTCATGCTAAAGTGGGTAGGAAAAAAGCTTTTGTGCAGTTTGTGTTTTCGGATCTTTTTTTTCTAGCATACCTCAGTTCTCATTCCTGCCACCTTTCTTTTGATAATTTTAATTTCTATAGCTCTGTTATAGTGTATGTAATATTCTTTGTTCATTTCTATATTGAATTAAGGTAGTGTCAAAGCAATGATGGTTGTGATATGGGACTCACAATTGGCATAGGTGACTGTGTTAACCAGCTGCTCTCTATAGATCCTCTAATGCCTCACTAGCCACAAAATTGTTTTCATCACAAAATCTTTGAAACCTAATGGGAAAGTCTAGAGTGCATGACCATGGATCCCATACCTGACAGTGGCAGCTTGCCTTCAGTAGGATGGGGTGGCAAGCAGAGCAGCATGGTGGAACTGGGTAGATACAACTACCTCGAGGGAGGTTGTAACAAGGTGGGTGTTAGTCTCTTCCCACGTAACAAGTGATAGGATGAGATTAAATGGCCTCAGGTTGTGCCAGGGGAGGTTTAGATTGGATATTAGGAAAAATTTCTTGACCAAAAGGGTTGTCAGGCATTGTAATGGGTTGCCCAAGGAAGTGGTTGAGTCACCATCTCTGGAGGTATTTAAAAGATGTGGTGCTTAGGGACATGGCTTAGTGGTAGATTTGGCAGTGCTTGGTTAATGGTTGGAGTTGATGATCTTAAAGGTCTTTTACAACCAAAAGGATTCTATGATATGGGTTTTGTCCTGAAACAAGGGACTCAAGAGGACCAAAACACTGGAGGGCTATTTTAAATACAGTGCAGTGAGTGAAGCCCAGGCTCATAGAGACAATATGGATCTGGAAGAACACAATAAGCAGGACAGAACCACAGCTTCTTTGTGTCTGTGTCAAGTCTTAACATAATTACCTAGGAAATCACAAGAGTGACAGTACTTCAGTTGGGTCAGATTTTAGAGTGGGAGAAGGAGGTAAGTTTATCAAGACACTTCTTCATTCTTCTGAGGCTTCACTCTGCTGACTGATGGTTGGGGTCTGCAGCTGTGCTACTGTCTATTCCGTATCAGTGACAACTTCCTTATCTCTGAACCTCCATTTTATATGTACAGTATTGTTTTCCTCCCCTTGTGCTCTTTAAAATGCTAATAGTATTTATTTTTTTATTTTGCAAAAAAAAAATTAAGGCTTTTAGGGGAACAGCCAAGACCAAAAAAGTAACAGATAATGTGTGATTAGCTTAATTAATAAATTGCTTTTCTGGAGGTTTAAAGTCTCTGTACATTGTAAAGTTAAAATTAATCCTCTTCTAGTGACATGTAAATGAGGACAGGTTATTATCCAGAAAACAGTAGTAAAACCTGTAGCCTCTGTCTCATTAAGTTATTTTGGTATAGAACCATAGCAATCAGTGTTGCTTGGGGCTGAAACAGATGCCCAGTAGTATGATTAAGGATATGTTTATGCATATATTTTGAGAGAAAACTCCAGAGGGCAGGACACAGCAAGATTCTTCATCCAGGCAGTCCTTTCTGAGTAGGTTGGCAGGTGACGAGAATGACATTGCTGACATCCTTCCTTTTTCATAAACAAAACTTTCAGGAATAAAGCCACGCACTAACCAACAGAAATCCAAATGATAGGTATTAGTCTGTATATGCTGCTCAGTCACAGCAGAAGCACCACCTGGGTAGATTCAGTGTTACATTTTTCCTCCTAATAGTTGTATCATTAGGTTTTTGCTTGAATTTTAAATGTTAAGTATACTATTGATACAGTAACATGAAATGATGAATGGCCTATCCTAGGAAGTGTGTCATATCAATAAAACTGTTCTTTGAGAGTGCTGTTGCAATTCCCCAGTTGAAAGAATTTCAAGAGTCAGTTAAGACAAAACCTATTTTTCATTGCAGAAATTCCTTAGCAGTTCTGTACCTGAGCATAGAGGACAGAGTGGGCTCTGTAACTACACAGAAAATTATTGCTAGTCTGCTCCCATTTCCTCACTCTTTATCAGGGAAGAGGCAGTACTAAAAAAAAATGCTGCTTGGAGTTTTTTCCTTTCCTATATTTCCCACAAATTCAGTAGGCAAACTAAACTCAGTTGCAAAAAAGGACGGGAAATACATCTGACTTCTGGTTATTGGAATTCAGGGGTCATATTCCCAAAAATATTAATTGAAATATTCAGAAAGGTTTTTGATTCCTTTGTGTTCATTGGAGCACCTCAACTCTTTTTTTATTTAATTTAATTTCAATTTCATTTAAAAGAAATATAGATGTGGTGCTTAGGGACATGTTTTAAGTGTTGAACGGGTAGATGAAGGTTATGGTGGGCGGATTTAGGTTATGGTTGGACTTGGTGATCTTCAAGGTCTTTTCCAACAAGGTCGATTCTGTGATTCTGTAGTTCCTTTTCTTTGGGAAGTCTACCCTGAAGGTATGCATCAGGGTAGGTACAATGGACTTTATTAAAAAGCAAGGTTTGCTGAAAGACACTTGAAAAATCTAGATAATGCAGCCTCAGTTAGTAAAACCCACTTTTTTTTTTTTTTTCTTTTTCTTTCTTCCTCACCTGAAAGCGCCAATGGAGTCATACTTCTGGAAATACAGAAATGCTGGCACTGGTGTAGCCTGGAGTTAACTGCTATGGTTTCTAGAGTGTAAGTCTTAGTTCAAATTAGTGTACTAAGGTGAGATATGCCACATGAATTGTTTTGGTCTGTATTGTGGGAGACTTTGTTCTAGGTTCGTACATGCAAACCTTCCTGGCCAGCCATTTCAGTGCACTAAAGTAAAGCTGTTTTGGTGTACTCCTCCCTTCTATTGGTGGTATCTCTTTTATCTGGACATTAGTCACAGATTCATTTGAAGATGATGGCATCTTCTAGTTATTGCATTATTTCTTCAGCCAGAGTTTGTACCTCTGAGAAGGCAGATGCAGCCTTCTGGTAACAGGTAGACCTGGTGAAGAGACAGTAGCTGATACAAGTGAAAAACAAAATGGAAACGTCTAGATCTGTGGAAATGTTGTTGCTGAAAAGCTTCAAAATTATATATAATACTCAAACTGATTGGATGAAATTTCCAGATTTTAGAAACTGAACTCGATTCCTCCTTTAATGACTCTGAACACATAATGCATGTCCTAAATGAAAGGTCATCCACTGACCTAAGATATGAAAAGGTTTATAATTGAAACATACGAGACTGGAAAGTACCAGCAGGGCCTATAGGGTTTAACTGAGCAGTTTTGTTTCTGGTTGGATTAATACTTTTCATTTCAGGGTGGGGCACAGCACAGTGGCTGCTCCCCCAGGGAAGGGGCTGAGCACGGTGACACAGCCATGGCCCATCCCACAGTCCGTGCCTGTGGATGGCAGTGGGGTCTCACCAGCAGCCTGTGGGGTCAGGCTGGGCACACACACCAGGGAATCAGAGACAGGATCAGGCCCGGTGCTGCTGACCAAGGTCAGGTACATCTCAGCCACTGCCAGCCGATCTGCAGTGTCTGAGGTGAGGCTGGGGAGTCCATCTGTGCCTTGGTCCAGGTCTGGAGCAATGGGGCCCACGGCCAGGCACAGCCCTGGCTGTGGCACACGTGGTGCTGTAGTTCAGGCTGGAGCCAACCTGGAGAGTGTCGACTTAGAAGCGGTTCCCACAGGAACTGGGGGGGTGTCAGCCCGGCCTCCCAGCAGAGCTGTCTGAGGAAGGGGACAGCCTGCAGTGGCACTATGGCTGAGTTGTCCCTGAGCCCTGGCAGCAGGACCTCCAGGAAGGGGGAAGATCTCAAGGCTGTTAGAGTTTGATGCATTAATGTTTAGGAAATCTTGCTATTTCTCTACTTAAAATTATTTCTTTACTAGCAGAGCGGAGACGCTCTTTTTCTTTACATTTCTGTCACAAAACAATTGGTGTGTCATGTTGCATTATGTCATGTCATATGGTGAAACACAAGCTGACATACTGTATCCAAAAGGTATTTGAACATATCATGTCAGAAACTGGAAGAAAATACATGCTCCTGCTCTCTCTGTCTTGGCAGAAGTTGGTGTTTTCCACTCTTGTTTTAATTCCCCTGGATTGCCAATTTTTAAAAAATACATCACTGCAAAGACAAGTGCCTACTTCCCTGCCTGTGCTCATTGCCCTTCTCTAATCTTTCTTTCTCTTCTTTGAGAAAAAGCAAGAATGCTGTGAAGGAAGGAAGGAAATGTACCAGGTGAGTAAATTGGCTTTGAAAAAGAAAATGGAAAAAAAGCCAAACAAAAAACACTTGTGAGATGTGACCACCTGAGGAAAGATTAACTAAAGTAAATAGAAAATTTATAATGAAAAAACCCCAAGGAATCAAAGTAAACCAGTGCGTAAGAAAACCAGAATAACTTGATAACGGTCGTCATCACTTGATGGGATGGCACGTGTCAAAGATTGAAATTGAGGAATTGGCAGTAAATGGAAGCCAGAATTCTTTTTTTTCCCCAAGGAGGAGTCCAGGGCAATACACGGTGTCTCAGTGTGGTAGTATTAAGAACAAGCCCTAGACTTTCTATTGCTCTTGGTGAATCTGATTCCATCTGCCCCTGACCTATAACTGATACCTGTTTTATATACTCATTCATTCATTTAACTTAGTGCTTTGTCCATTGATGGTTTTCCAGAAACTGCAAAAATGGAAATATAATCTCATTTGTATTCATTCTGCTTTCCCACAGCTTTCTGCTATTAATTCTTTTTTTCTGTAACTGCTGTATACTTTCTTCTCTTTTTTGTCTTCCTTCCTTGATTCTGGTCATCCCTTTCATATCTTTTTGGCATATTGCACTTTTTTCTTACTTCTGACCTTCCCCTTTTCTTGTTTTTCTCTAATCAGCTTACAGCCTCCATTCTTTTTCCATAGTATTTTACATCTTTCCTCATATGTGTTTTCTTCTCTTTTCTTGCTCTGGAGTGAAAACTTTAACTTTGCTGGAAAGCACTTTCAGAAAGTTATTGCTTCCCCAGTATTCTTCTGTGGTAGTTATCCGAGGTGAGACTGCTGCTGGCAGGCATTAATATTTACAGACTTTTTTTATGAATCTGAAGATGATTTAGAGTAATGCAGGGAAAGAGATGAACCATGGAAATTGTAAGGTTTCCTAAGATTCATAAATCTAAAAACCATTCTGAGGTGAACAGCTTTTAGAAGAGCAACACCTAATGACTGAAAATAATTAAATGTCTGAAGTCCAAAACAAGTTGGAAAGTTAACTTTCACAGGTACTTTAATGGTTAAAAATATTCTCCAAACTCTTACAGTTTACATCCCTTCTCTTTAAAATTTATAAAGTCTAAATATTTCAAGTAACACTAGTTTTCTTGAGCAGTCAGGTGATAAATGTACTATTTATTAAGATCATTAGAAGTGTGATGTCCCTTAGAAGTTGGGACACCTGTATTTCACCAACTTCTGCAACTGTGACATTTAGAGGCTGGATTGTTGTATACTGTTGTGTTTTATAGAATCATAGAATCATAGAATGGTTAAGGCTGGAAGGGACCTTAAAGATAATCTAGTTCCAACCCCCCTGCATGGGCAGGGACACCTCCTAATAGACCAGGTTGCTCAGAGCCCCATCCAACCTGGCCTTGAACACTTCCAGGGATGGGGCTTCTACAGCTTCTATGGACAACCCATTTCAGTGTCTCACCACCCTCACACTAAAGAATTTCTTCCTCACGTCTAACCTAAATCTCCCCTCTTCCAGTTTTGATCCATTACCTCTTGTCCTCTCACTACAAGCCCTTGTAAAAAGTCCCTCCCCAGCTTTCCTGTAGCCCCTTCAGGGACTGGAAAACCACTGTAAGGTCTCCCAGGAGCCTTCTCTTCTCTAGGCTGAACAGCCCCAACTCTCTCAGCCTGTCTCCAGAGCAGAGGTGCTCCAGCCCTCTGATCATCTTCGTGGCCCTTCTCTGGACTTCCTCCATGAGCTCCATGTCCTTCTTATGTTGGGAGCATAACATTTACTGCCCTTCTGACAAGGAAAAGAGGAATGAACTAAATATGTCTGTCACAGAAACTTAGTATTTAAGAGTAGGGTACATTCTTCTTCTAGCAACTATTAAGTGGTAAGAGAGAAGACATCTGAGAACTGTACCTTGTAATAGTCAAAGACTTTGCTTTATTTTTTGTTACTGTTTCTGTGCTTGAAAATGTAAGTTGAACTCCAGGGTAAGGTTGATAGGTACTTGTGTAATGTGTGCACACATGCTCCCTTCTACTTGCAAAATTCATTTTACTGTAACACAGCCAGAATAAACTACTTTCCTTGAACCAGTAAACTCTCCAGACTATGTCAGTGAGACATTCCTAACCCTATCACATTATTTTAGTATTTCCTGTACTTTATATTTGTTTTATGTATTGTCTATTTGGATGACTCATCAATTTAAAGCTAAAAACTTAGCTTGTATAACAAAAGCTCATCATAAAAAGAAAAATCAAAAGCAACACACACTGTGCGATTAAAGTGTAAAGCTGAAATACAGTTCTGTTTTCAGGAGGTTGCTTACTCTATCTACCCATTATATAAAGTGATGCTTATATAGCTGCAGCAATCTCTAGTGTGTGCAATATACACATCGTAAAAATGCACATTTTTGAAAACGAAGTGGCACTTATTAAAGTTAGAAATGTATAGGAGAAGTGACCGGAGAGGAAAAAAAAAGAGTCTGTGTGCACCTTGCCTTGATTTTGACTAACAGTGTGAAACCAGAAACATGATAAGAAGAGAACTTGCAACATGTACACGTGTACACTGAGTATTATGATTCCATATGCACTCATTTAATTCCAGGAAAATTGTTGCTGAGAGTGATAGAAAAATCAGATGGCAGACTTGACTATGGGATAGAAATTGAAGTAGTGGTTCTACTCAGGCATTGAAAGAAAATCAGTGTTAATGAACCATTTTCTAGTATCACACATTGTTCTCTTACTAAAATTTGATACTTCTTTGGTATTTATTGGTATTATTTCTTGGAAAAAAAATTTGTACTTCTTTAGTATTTATTTTTTGGCTTACAAAAGCATCTGCATGCCAGTGCTGTACAGCTGCATGCTCTTTACTGACTGAGCCACACTGCAGAACCTAGCACATCCTGTAAGCAATTTCTGAGTATTGAGAGCTAAGTAATAAAGCTAGAGACATAAAGCTTGGTAAAATTAAAAAGGAAAATAAAAAGGAAAATAAAAATAAAAAGAACCAAACCACAAAAAAAACAAACCAAACAAAAAAACCGCCCTCCAAACTACTCTTTAGTTCTGTATCTCTTTATTATAAATAAACTACTCTGCTGCCTAAGTTTTGGAATAGAGCATGAGGTACAAATTGTGCATATGGCCAGTGGTTTGCAAAAGTGTCATGAACATAACTGTAGAATCAGTACTACCAAGAGACTCTGAACACTCCGTATTTGGTTGCTTTTTCCAACTGCAAAACCTTTATCAATATTCAGAGACTGAAACTGTTCCCCAAAAGATTAATAGAATCCCCTTACACATAGAAAAAAGGTCCACATTTGATTTTTAGAAGTAATCTGAGAATAAATAGTTTTCATATAGATTTTTTTCTGATCCTATATTGAAGCATTTGAATTGTGTTCATGGAGGTACGTTTCTAAGAAAAAGTGTTATATTTTATTAGATCAGATAATATATCTTGAAAAATAAGCATCTCAAGCTCACAAATGTTTTTTTGGCCCCTCTCTGTAGGGATATGGAAAACAATCTTGCTGGGAGGAAGAGAGCTCAAGGGAGACTATAGATGTCCTGTTAATCAGGACATAAAAAAGAAAGGAGAAGCTATGATGTGACAGTGACTGGTGGAAGAAAATCTGGCAAACAGCAGAGAGAAGACTGGGAGATATGACAGTTTGGGGAATGTATGTATAATTTATAAATCCAGACTTATTTTATGAATTTCATGTACCACTCTATTCCTCGGTCTGTATTTAATGTGCCACTTGCTGGCTGGGACTGTGTCATAGATCACACATTCCATGTGAGAGCAGATACAAGAGTAATCTAAGAAGAGATAGCATGTTATGATTTTTTTCTCAGTAAAACATTGAATATGCTAAATAGACTGGTTAAACTAAAGGAAACTCATCGTCTTGAGTTGTCTGCTTCTAAATTATATAAATGGAAACTGCCTAGTGAGAAAACAGATGAGAAAAGAATGCATGTTCTCTGAGCTATCTGAATGAGTGAGAGAAAGCTGGTCCTGAACAGAGGAGAGGAAGCTTGCTGAGAGAGCTTCCAGGCTGCTCAGGAGGACAGTGAGGTTTTAATACCATGGAAGAATTATTCAAAACTTCAAGGTTTTACAGTGCACCAATGGTCTGTCAAGGGTTTTTATTTCCAGGATTATTGTTTGCTTCTTTGCTTTTTATTCTGGGAGTTGTTAAGTCTAGGTGCTTTCTCCATTAACATGATGTGTATAATAATATGGATTTATATTCTCCACTTAATTTCTAAGTACAGGACAGTCTCAGAAGATGAAACTGTAAACTGCAGAATTCAGTAGGGGAAGCTTTATGCTGTGGAGAGGTTAGAACTAGACTTAGAGATCTTGCTTCTAGACTCTGAAGGCTGCCTGAGAATAGGCACCAGCACCTAAATGTTGCATATGATCAGAGGGCATCCAGGGCTCTATTTCACAGCACAGAGCAAAGGAATCATGAACAGGCCTATTGTGAGAAGGAAGGGAGATTCACAGAAGAGTGATTACAGGAAAGGAGAGGAGCAGGTAGGAGAGAAGCATCTATTGCAGAGTACTTGGTGCCTAAAGGCAGCTGTGTCCAAGATGGAAGTAAGTTAATTTGAGCAGTCTTGGTAAAGAAAAAATATAGATCAGAGAAGATCTTTTTGGCCAAAGTGTCATGTTTTCCTATCAATGGCAGAAGAGGAGGGGATAGAGCACTCTAGTTCAAGGGTAGAGAAAAGCCACTCAGCTCAACAGATAGGGAGCACCTGAGGTGACAATGCTTCAGTCCTTTATATAAACTTAAATCAGTATCCCTTAGTTGGCTCTTTGTTATCTGCTTCTTCACTGAAATAAACCCCATTTGTCAGGAAATAAAAAATCAGAAAATTCAGTATTTGGGGAGAAACCACCTCAAAAAGAATCTTTAGAGAGTAGCTGCCATATCTAGGTATGTAGATGCCATTTTGCGTATATTCCATGTTATTTTAAAATGCTTGGTGGTTTTGGTCTTGACATTCATAAATAAAACCACTTTGCTGAAGAGTGAAGAACTAAGTTTCATTGGAAGTGTTTCAGTGGAGACTTTTTGAAATATATCTTATAAATCTGTAGCTGAAGATTTCTCCTCTTCATACAGTAGATTGCAACTCCCCCCTGTGCAAAACACAAAAGATATAACAGAGGAACACAGTGTTCATTTTGACAAGAGTGTCAAGTTTGTCTTAAATTTTTTCATTTTCCATATAACATCACTGAAGCAAGTACAGTTAAGAGGGAATACTTTAGAATTGCTTTTCAAAACCAAGTTCTTCTGGCAAATGAAAACAGACCATTTGTTTGAAAGATTATTAGCTATTTTTAGATTCTGTTTTAATATCTGCCTTTCCAGTTGCCTTTTATTTGTACCAGAAGGAATAAAATATCCTTAACTGAAAAAATTGATTTATGTTAAGCCTAGTCTTGGTTCTTAAAGCTAATTATACTCAAAGTAGTTGCTACTATCTAATTTTTTTGTTTGTTTGTTTATAATAAGAAGTTTTTCCAAGCAAAGCAAACATTTATGAAAATGCATACACATTTTCTGTGGAAATCCAAGCTTTTAAACCAACTTCAGTGAAATTATACTTACATTGATGTATCAGAGCAGAAGTAGCATACTGCATGTCTTTCTTAGACTGGGATATAAAACTGCATTTTGCATCAGTCTTGTTAATTTAATTGTTTCAGTTCTGTGCAGTGTCTAATTTTTTTTCTTAATTTTTTCATATTACTCTAGAAGGTGTCTTTGTGTAGATTCCATTCTAATGAACATTCCTTTTGCATGTGTTAAAAATAATGTTGTTATTTGGAATCTGAATACCAAAGAGGAGTAGTATCAGGCAAAATGCAGAAAGGATTCCTTTCTCAACTTAGTTAATCCTTGTGGGCATGTTCCTTAGTACTTCTCTAATTGTGGAACTCCATTGGACTGGAAAGAAGTAGTTTTGGGATGTGCACAACTGTGTTGTTGGGTAAGATCACTGAAATTCTTGCCATTCAACATCACAATTAGCAAGGATGTCCTTTACAGATGCAATAGTAAAAGACATGGTGGTAGTGCAGTCCAAGGACTCCTTACTCATATCTCATACATGAATCCTCACAACATTTTTAGTTCTTAGCAGTCTGTTAATTTGAAAGCTACATTCTTTCAGCTGGTTTTAACATTGATTTCTGCAGGCAGATATGCATTTATGATACCTCTTCTCTGACATTTTTATATTTTCTGTATTACAGAAAATAACGAAAGGGAATTATTATTGTGATTATTGTGCAATAATAATTTCCCATTTCATTGTGAATGAAAGATAGGGAATGATTATTGTGCCTTACCCCTAGATGTGTAAACTTAAGACAGACATGGACAGTTTCACACTTTTCACTTGGCAATCTGACTTTGATTTTAAAAAAAAAAAAAAAGGCTTTATGAGAATGCAGGCAGTCTTGGCTGCCTGCAATCATGTCCATTTTCATCTGATATTGTGCCTGTTAATTGGTTGGACCACCTCACTGGGGCATAGATGCCAAGAAATAATAGCTTTATATAGGCACTTTGCATAATAAGGTGAGTGGCATCATTTGCAGCTGGGAGACCCATCACACAGAATGTCTGCAAAGTCTGATGCCTTATGTCTTTTGAACAATGAAGTACACCTGTTGGCTTTTCTGTGCCAAATATACCCCTGAATGCTGGAGGGAAAGGAAAGCAGAGAAAATGACAATTTTTCATTGCCAAAAGATAGTAGCTATACTGCAGCTGGCAGCTTGGGCCATTCATAGTATATCGAGCAGGAAGACTGCCTGATTATGGCTGGAGAGGAAAAATTAAACCACTTCAGACAGAGGTTGTGGCCTAACTCTGAGAAATTGGCTGATACTGATAAGTAGATGTAGAATGGAGGAGGAACAACAGTTTAGTCTGGGTGGTGCTATGAAAAGTTAGAATTCCTAGGCCATAAATGCTGTGTGGAAGGTCTTCTGCTCCTTTTAAATTAGGGTTTGGCCTTGCTTTTTCTTTCTGTGTTGCCAAGGTCTTCTGAGCAAAGTATCTTTTTCCTGCTTTTCCTGAACAAAATTAGAATATACTTTTGCTGTAATATTCAACATCAGGTCACCACCAGATCTTGACAGTAGTCCATGATGATATACGCTTTGAAATCACATGATTCAGTTCTCAATGGGTGCTTGACAGTTGCTTTAGGCAAATGTTGCCTTAGCTACCAAAAATTCTATTTGAAAGAGTTTCTGGCCTAAGGGGTACGTAAGCCTGTACATCGACATATTTCAATTCAATATAGAGCAGATGCATTGCTTAGGACGTTTTGTGTCCCATTCTATTATATGTTTGTCCATTTAAATTAACTCTTGGAATTTTAGAAATGAGAGATTGTCCTGTGTATTTCTTGATGTAACATGTGGGTCCTGCAGTGGATATGTATACATCTTTTCTTTTGTCTCTATCCAGTCAGCTGTCCTCCTTGTAACTTATACATATCTCCTACCAGTACCTCTCTTGCAAATATTTCCCTGTCTCTCTTTTTAGGCCAAACTCTTCTAAGTAAAATATTTTATTCCTGCTTTTTCTGCCAGGTCTTTTTTTACGCAACTATTTCTTAAATGCAGCCTTTGTGCTAGATTTGAGGCAACATTATCCTCTTACATAAAGCAGCAACATTATACAGTGAGTACCAGTAGGGATCAAGAGTAGCTGGCCAACAAGAGAAGTACCATCTAGAGATACAGGGGAGAGTCTAGCTGGTTCTTTTCCACAGTGGCTTCATATCCACTTTTCCACTTGATCTAGTGCTCAGCAGGGTGGAGAAAGTGACATTTTTATTTTTATGCAACTCTCATTTTACATCTTGGGCTATCTAGCAAGACACCTACATGGAAGTATAATACCTGCAAGGCAAACCAGACACTCAAGTGTGAGAATGTCAGAGTTACAGAATCGCTGAAGTTAGGAAAGACCTCCTGAGATCTTCTGGTCCAAAGCCCAGCTCAAGCAGGGCTAGATAGAGCAGCTTGCCCAGGATTGTGTCCAGTCAGGTTTTTAGTATCTCCACAGGATCATTAAGAAGATGTCTCTTCTTGCTGCTGTAACACATTGAACAGCTGCTATAACCAAGAAGCAATCACTGGTGTAGCAGTACATGGTTTGCTTAAAAAGGGCCTTCCACTTTTTCCTAATGACCACTGAAAGAGAAGGATTTAGGAGGAACAGGAGGAATGGAACTGGATTCTAAAAGGTTATGGGCTTTTAACTTTTTCTCATGTGGTTTCTGTGCAATGGGGAACTTGGTAACAGAACAACCTCTCAGAAAATATTTAGGTAAATCTTAATCTGGCAATAAGTAACCAGTGCAAAATCTTCCCCTGAAAAATGCCAGCTGGAGTTCAACCATTAAATTAACAGCCAGCATTGCAACATTTGCATGGGGGAAGGGGGGAGCAGTGGCCATTATTGCTCCCAAAGCAGCATGCAAAGTTGCACTTGCAGTTATATATGTAACTGTGTGTTGTCTGGATGGCAAACCGTGAATACATATTTTCTTGTATTAGAGACAGGTTTTAAGATTGATGTTTGATTTAGGTCTTTGCATATTTAACAGTCATGTGTGTTTACAAATGCAAATATTAACTTTTAAAATACTCTGAATTTACTTCATCACTAACATACTTATACTCCAAAGCTGGGATATTTTATAGGTTCTTAGATTAGCTTTGCAGACAGCTTGTAAGTGAGTGCAGGTTACTTGTGTGGTCTGATGACATGTTTTGACAATCAGGTGCCAGCATATCTGTCTATCACTAAGTTTATCAGTAGACTTTGTTTAAGAAAGAGAACTGTATTACTGGTCTTTGTTTTTCCTTTCTGCTTAAGGAACAAGATAGATTGCCAGTTAACTTTTGTTGTTGTTGTTGTTTTTTTCCCTATTTGTTTGTTGGGTTTTTTTCACTGCAGTATTCGTAGTTTGATTTTAAATACCTGAAGGAATAAGTTCCTTTTTCAGTGATGAGGATTAAAAAAGAGCACCAAGGTATTACTACACACAAGCAATATTCCTTGGTGCCCTATAGCAAACATTCCCTGAAAGTAATGTTAATTATCCCACCTATAATTATCCTACCTTAACAAAATGCCCGAATGAAAGCTCTATTTCTATTAATAAAGCATTACATTCATAAGATCACCTCTTCACACCAGTCTTCATTCTATATATAAACAAATAACAACAGGAAAAAAAAAAATAGCTCTACCCCAAGCAGAAAGCAAGTTAATGTGTCTGGCAGCTTACAGAAACTGAGCACATCCACAATCATATTTGACTGCACTCTTAGGGGCATTTCATGCCTCAGTCAAACTCTTTTTCTCCCTGAGGGATCTTAATTCTCTTTATCTACTCATTAGCATGTAAAATTAACACCGTTCCTGAGAATATTAGTGATCAGAATTTTAGTAATGCTCATATTGATGTTAATCTTGCTGCATTTTCCATGACAATTAAACAGATAGTAGAATTATACTGTAAGAGTCCTGTGACATCCATATTTCTGAAATACTTGTCCTCTGTACTTAAGCATGAGACTTCTAAAAAACAAAACCCATTGCATTTCAAGGTGAAAATTTATTTTTGCCTCTTCCTAGTGGGCTTACTGTAATAGTTGACACTTTTTGGTAATATTTAATCATGGTGTGGAGTTGATTCGGGGTGACTTAACTGAATCATCTTGGCCTAGCTCTTGAAAATAAATCTGTCATATTTTCATAAACAAATACAGAGGTTAGGTAATGTTAGTTGTCAGGTCTGACTCTGCCTTGACTTTTATTTTAAAGCACAGAGAGACCAATCTTAATACGAGAAAAGAACTGCTGGGTTTAAAATACATGCTTTTTGTTCTTTTCTTATTTGAAAATCCTGCTTGCTTAATTTGACAGTAAATTAAGCACCGGTGTTAGAACTAGGCTTTCATTGAGATTTTCATTGAGACTGAAGGAATAATATCCTTGTTGAGAAGAAATTATTGTGATGAAGAGGTCTGGTTCATTCATCTTCACCTTAATGGAGCTACATGACTGTGGGTTTAGATTTAACCCAGCCTTATCCTATCAAAGATCAATATCAGTGAACAATGTGATTTTAGGATACCTAGGAAAAGATGGCTTAATTCACGTATTTCCATTTTCTCTTTTGCCTACCACTAAGTTGGCATGTCTTACCCATGCTGCCCTAAGTTCTCCTTGGTGATGAGAAGAGAACTGGCTTTGTGGGAAATGAAAACTGAGGAGACATTAGATAGGCAGCAGCCTGGGAAACTTTCAATTCCAACTCATCTTTCTTTTGTCAGTTATCTTCCAGCAGGAAGGTAGTGTCAAAGGCAGCCACCAGAATAATGCAGAGGGATGAAAGTTTGTGATATGGAGATGGAAACAGGCTGTGAAGATTGCTTTCTTCTGTTGTCCCCCCATATATAATCTCTGGCTAGTCTCTGAAAGGGAAAAAAGAGATTTATATTAAAATGTGATTATGTATATATGCATATATAAAATTATATATATATAGTATCTCAAATAATTTGTAATACTCAGAATTAATTTCTTAACAGGAAAGTAAAATTATATAATAATATACTTCACTAAAGCTGTTCCATATCAGTGAGCATGATTAAGGAAGAGCAGTTTCCATCCTATAAATTGCATTTCAAAATTAAATTTTAATAACACTGTTGCTGTCATTCATGTCTCCTATATTTTTAATAAGGAAATTGGTTACCTTCCTAATCTTTTCACAGGCTGGATTTCTACCCAAATGACAAAACAGAAACTAGTGCTTTTCCCAAATTACTCAATTATAGAAATTCAAGGGAAATTCCTAACAGATTTAATTTTCACTCCATATTTAATTTCCCCATTTGTGTTTATAGAGGTTTTTTTCTGGTTCTTGTTTCTGAAATTTACATCCAGGTGAACATTAGTCACTGCTGAACCCATATGAGCAGACATCTACACTGTTAAAATAAACTTAGTGCCTATGAAAGAGAGCTTGTTTATACATTTTAATATGTCTGTTTGTTTTTGTGTTTCTGTCAGAATCAGTAAATAACCTGAATAGCTCTCTTTAATAGACTCTAATGAGTGGAAGAACTTGGCAATTTCTTTATTAATTCTATTAAATATTAGTGCATGTGGTTGGCAAGATATTTATTATCACCAGAAACAATCCTAGAGTCGATTTGTTGCTCTAAAATCGTGCAGTTTTAGAGCTGGGGTATGGTCTGGTTTATTAAAGAAAGCATCCTGAAGTGACCCGTGGCTCAGCACAGGGCTGCAGTCAGCACTGCAGGGAAATGTGCAGTCACAGGTGCCCGCTGCACTGTGACATTTTGAAATTTTGATATTCTTCTATTGGAATTCACTCCTCTCTTTGAGATCAGTGCCTTCCACTGAAATATAATATGATGGTGTTTTAGTTTACTTTTCTGCCATGTGCCATAAAGAGGAAATTGTATCTTTTCCTGCTTATTTGCTTTTTAAAACAGATTTCTGTACATTTTGGAGTAGGTGTTTTATGTGTATCCTTTATCAAATCTGTAATTTTATTTACGTGACCAAGTAAACTACCACAATAGAAAGAGATGTTTCCTAGTGTGGGACTGTCCTGGTTTCAGTGGGACAGAGTCCTTGGCCAGCCATGAAGGACAGGCTGTTGGCAGCCCCCAGTCAGCCATGAGCTCCAGCCAGGGCAGCTGCCCCAGGGTGACTGACAGGGGTGTCCCACACCCCTCAGCCCAGCTCCTTGTAAAGGGGGGTGTGCTGGGGGGGAGTTCCCTTTCCTGGGACTCCTCCCTCGGGACCTGCTGCTGCCTCTGCTACTCCTGAGGACCAGGCTGAGTGTAAGCTCATATTATTTTAGTTGATGTTTGTATTTAGTTGTTATTTCATTAAATCTGTTTGTTTCACCCCATGGGGCTTCTCCCTGATTCCTCTGCTTGGCTGGGGAGGGGTCACTGGATGAGTGCTGCAGTCTAGCCCTGGATATGGGCTAAGCAGAGACAGGGATGCTGTTAGATTACCCCAGTTCCAGAGGGAATACGGACAACCAAAACTTTCTGAAGCACTAAATCCATCCCAGACTGGTGTGTGGAAGGCATAGCTCATAGTCCCATAAGCAGAAATACCACCAGGGGCAGAGCTTGTATTAACCTATATTCACCAGCTGTTAAACTTTTTGTTTCCAGTTATGTCAAACAGGTTTTTCATTGAGGAGCTCTCCTTTGCCCAGAATTAACTTCTAAAAGAAGGGATCTGAGTTGACAGAACATAAATCAGCATTGTTGTTCTCAGGGACATGTAGTCTCACTACCATCAGCTATCCACCAACTTAGATAGCACTCAGTGTTTAGTTCTAAAAAAACCAAGATATATTCATTTATTAGTAGAAACTGACAGGAACACTGTATATAATTTTAGTTCTTTTAACCGTTGTCCAGAAGAAAATGCATGCAAAGTCATGTACATGGAAGAAATTGCATACCTCATGGATGAGCTGTGCACAATGAGTAAATGCTAGAATAAAATGTTTTCTTAAACCTGCAGTGTTTATTTTACACAGATGCTGTTATGAGTACAGAAAAAGGGCAACCTTTCCTGAAAGGATGAGGTGCAAACATTACAAATCTCCTTTGGAAATTAACGAAACTTTTAAAAGGGTCTGAGATAGGCAGTTTTTTCCTGATGGCATTCAAAATGCAGAAAGTGGAGCAGAAGAAAACTCTCAGCTGTTCAAAAATTGGATACATATGGTCCCAACAAATCTTGTAAGGTCAAATTTTGCTAATTCTAAACAAAGCCGCTTAAATGAAGTCTAAAGAAAATATCTTTTAAAAAGTTTAGTGGAAATGGTGTCACTGAAAGCTGTACAATTATTTGGACATCACATAGCAAAGGATAAACTTATGCTGGCAGAAAGTCAGCTGTTTCCTTTACCAATTTCAATTAATTTGATTTTATAAAGCACAGACTGATTGAGGAGATTGCAACAGGCTAAATATTACGTGTTTATCGGACTTGTACATTTCATAGTTGCCTATACATCTCACAGTTTATCAACAGTTAGTTGTCTTAGAAATCCTACCAGTGGTGTATTCTTTTTGAAAGCAAATTTAGTGTGTTAAGAATCTTGCACTGACAGCTCTGGAACAGCTATAGGAAAGGGGTGGGTCTTTTTCTAGACCCCTTAGTTAGTCTGTTTTTTTCTTGCCTTCTGGCCTTGTGAACACAATTTAGTCTGTGTGCCAACTCACTCCTTGACCTCCTGTTGATGACATTAGACTAACACCAATTCTGGTGATAGTTTGTGATGTGGATGTTTATCCACTAAAGCTGTGGACTAAATCCATCAATTCACTTTATACAGGGTACAAAATAGCCATTGGGCAGCCATGACTTTCAGCCTTTACTGTCTAGGGCCAGAAGCGAGCCCATGACCTTTACATGAAAGGCGCTATTGCCTGTCAGAGCCATCACAGTGAACACTCATTTTAAAATACTATTTTAAAACTGATGAACATACACCATAGTCACTAATCAAATAATAGCTTTAGTGCCTCAAAAATGTGGAGCAAGTTACAGTCATCAGAATAAATTACAAGGGATTTTGAGCAGTCATTGAAAAAAATGTTCAGGGGCCATGACAGAAAGAGACCTTGGGATGGGTTGATACATTATTAATATAGTCTGTTAGGTCATGTCCTGGCAGTATATATTTGCAATGGGTTCAAAACACCTATTAAACATTTACTATTTTTTATAGTTCTGTGACACACTTAGCACTGATTGGCATATTTTAAGAAAGTTATATATTTTGTTAAATGTTTTTTTCCAATGATTAGTGTGTGTGTGAACACATATGAATACATATATATTTGTATACAAACATACATATGTGTATAGATACAGAGAGGATCTGTTTTTTATCTTTTCTACTGTTAGACCATTGCTTGCATGACTTCTTTGCCCTACTTTTTCCACTGAGCCATGCTAAGAGTAGACCCTGAGGCAAAATATCTACAGGTTTGCCTGCCATTTTGACATTCCAAATAATTCAGGAGGAATAACATGGAGTAGTTTTCCCCCATTCTGTTTCTTTACTTCCTTTCCTCCTTCCTTGCTGTTTCATTGCCTGTATTAATGATACACTTTTTTTTTTTTCCCTTTTAAATCTATTTCTGCTGTCTCTTCACCTGTTGAAGGAATAGGCAATTAGATCAATGCCAGAAAGCCCTAAAGGATAGATTGCTTACACACCTGTTGCTGCATGCTCAGAATTCACCTTATATCCTAGAGTTCAGCTGTGGTTAATGACCGTGGCACACTAACACTTGCTGTACCACTTGCCCCCGAAAGGCCTGTACCACAGCACAGTGTTACAGCAAACATTTACATTTCAAGGTAGAGAGATCTCTGGTTCAGTGTGTTAATGGAATCGGTGTTGTCTGCAGTTATTTTTGTACGTCTGAATCATGTTACTGTGGATTGACTCCAGTCGGGTGGTCACAGCAGCGCCAGCAGGTGAGTTATGCTGGGTGTGCTCAGGGGCTGTGGGGGCGCTGAGGCAGCAGGGGAGGTCCCCCAGGGGCAGCTCCTGTGAGGATCTGCTGCAAGTTCACCCAGCTCCTGGTCAGACATGCCTCAGGCCAAGGCCAAGGTGGTAGCACCTCTGCAACAACGTGTTTAAGAAGGGGAAAGTTAACTGCTAAAGGACCTGCATGGGAGAGAGAGAAGAGAGATGCGAGGGAAATACCTGAGCAGACGCCCGTGTCAGTGAGGAAGGAGGGGAGGAGGTGCTGGAGCAGAGGTTCCCCTCCAGCCTGTGGTGAGGTGGTTGGCTGTTCCCCTGCAGCCCGTGGAGGATCACAGTGGAGCAGCCCATGAAGGACCAGGGTGGAGCAGATATGGACCTGCAGCTGGTGGATGACCATGGTGAGGGTGATATGGGCCTGCAGCCATGGAGGGCCCCGCCCCAGGGCAAGTGGCTGCACCCAAAGAAGGCCGCAATTCTGTGGGAGCCTGTGCTGGGGCAGCCTGTTCCTGAAGGACTGCACCCCGTGACAAGGACTCATGTTGGAGGAGTTCATGAAGGACTCTCTCCTGTGAGAGGGACCCCATGCTGGAGGAAGAGATTGTGAGGAGTCCTCCCCCTGAGGAGGAAGGAAGCGGCAGAGACAATGTGTGAGGAACTGACCATAAACCCCATACCCAGTCCCCCTGCACTGCTGAGAGGCAGAAGGTAGTAGATAAATGGGAAGCAAAATAATTTGAGCCTGGAAGGAAGGAAGGGGTGGGGGAAGGTGTTTTTAAGATCTGGGTTTGTGTCTCATTGTCTGCTGTGTTTTAGTTGGTAACAAATTAATTTTACTTTTTCCCCAAATCAAGTCTGTTTTCCCTGTGAACATAATTGATGAGTAAACCCTCCTTTGTCATTGTCCCAACCCACAAGCTCTTCATTATATTTTGTTCTCCCTATGCATCCTGGGGGGAAGAGGGAGCAAGTTGCTGGCTGGGCCTAAACCACTGCAGAAGTAGAAAGTTTTCTAGAGTAAAACTGAAGAGTTTGAGATTCTGGCCCTTTGATGTACCTTGACAGCCAGATCAATGTTATTCAAAACAGTCCTAGGTGTTTATGACAACCTGAGTAGTAATACTTCTAGCCTATATGAAAATGTCTGCCATTTGCAAGAAGGTAAAACCCTGATGGTGTTCTGTGAGTGAATCAGAGTTTCAAATTATGTTTTTAAATTTAAAAGTAATTTTTTATTATTTTTTTTTTAATTTAAAAAGTGTTTTGAATTGGTAGTAAAAGATTTCTACCAAAAAGGACTTGGGAAAAGCTTAATTTAAATGGTGAGGGACATGCATCAAATCCATATATTCATTGCATTGCTACAAGAATATTTAATATCTCTAATTATCTAAGTGTAGGTATCTGAGATTATATCTAAGATGTATCTAAGTATGTTGGGATTTGTATTCTTTCTTCTAAACATTCCTTCTTGCAACAATAAGGTCTTTTTTGAATTCTTCATATATAATAAAAATTTTAGTTCTTTTTTGGAATGAAGACTTTGAAGAAAGATCATGGTAGGAACAAAGACATGAAAAGTAGTTTTAAATTCACTATTATTTTTAGCTTTTGGATTTTAAATTAGTGTCATGTGGTTTGAAGCAAATAAATGCAGCTGATGTGTAGCAGAGAGGTCTCCGAGTTTGACCATGAGCTCAGTGCAAAATGGCAGACTTTTCGTCATTTCATGTACCAGTGTTTACCTTCATGGAAGTAAAACCCTAAAGTTTTCTGTAAATTGCTGTCATTCCAGGTAATACAGTGGAGAAAAGCAGTAGGGATCCCAGAATTACTTCTTTTTGTTGTTCACTTTGCAAAGGTAAGTCTTTTCTCTTATAATACAGGTATGTTTTAAGAGTTTATAGGTGAATTTGTGGCAGAGTGGTTGTAGACTTTTCTTCTCTACAAACAGAAACTCATTGTAATAAGAATTCAACTATCACACATTAAAGTTATTACAGTAAATATAAACTTCTCTTGTAGATAATAATAAAATACTTTGCAGTTATGGGTTCAGTTAGTGTGTTCACAAATCTGAATCTTTCCTAAGCCGTGTGCATTTTCAGTAACTCTGTTTTATGCTTTAATGTATAGCTTATCCCAGACTGTCTTTGTTAGAAAATCCCATGTAGTGTATTAAAAATCTGAATTTGTGGCATTAATATGGGAAAAAAAAAAATTAAACCAGATCTTTAGGATTAGTCTTTCCACTTGCTTTTGCCTGCACAAAAATGGAGAGCAGGAGGAACAATGTCACTTCATCTCTCGAAAGTGTACACCTGACTGACAGAATTACCTGCACAGGTAACATGCTAATGAAGTGGTTTGGACTATATTAAACTGGATTAGCTATCATCTGGTTCCTGAAGGAAGGTTTGGTATGCAAAATTATCTGTACAAGACTTTTTTTATTTAACAAGTAATTAAAACAAAAAAGAAATAGTTGTCACTGTAGTATTCTAAGAGTTTACCAAAGTAATGCTCCAACTGTATGAAGGCAGAGGTAATTTTTTTATCCATTAGGTATTTTTGGAAATATGTATTCTTTCTCAAAGCAGAAAATGATACATTTTTTTAAATTACATTTTAAGCAAGGAAGATTTTTTTGTAATAGAAATTTTTACATAGTGCATAATTTATGATTTCTGGACACAGGTGATTAAAATGATGTCCTCAGTAGAGGTGTGGTCCAAGGGAACGTTTGACATGCATTAAGGTCACCTACATTTATAGTATCTTTTTGATAATTTTGTACAGATCAGTATTCTTATGGATTTTCCACAGGGGGAGAAAGAACAACACTTTCCAGGTCTATTTGTGTTTATAAGTCTATTCTGTGTTTACAGAGCAGGTTATTCTGTTAAAAAAAAAAATAAAAAATCCAATATGGGCTGTTTTGAAAACAAGAAAATTGACATTAAAGCATTGATGGATAGTAACATTAACAGCTCGTCAACAGCTAATCTGGGACCATCTGTTCTTTAGTGGTCTGAAAAGGTTAACAGCATATGGATGCCTCTACTTGCCACATACTATAATACAGACTTGCCAGGAGGAAGCAGTGGTGCTGGAGTGCAGGACTTCTGGCAAAGCACTCTGCTGAAGTTCAAGTCATGCTGCCAGAATTGGACACTAAGGACACAGTTTTTGTAGGCAGACACATCATTACCTAGTGTAATTTTTTTTTTTTGGTAATTTGGGTTAAACAGACTTGATCAGTAAGTGGATGCATGTCAAGCTAAGGAACAGGTAATAGATGTTATTGAGGTCTTAGGCTTTTTTGGGGGGAGAATTGTGGAGGGAAAAAAAAGGAAATGTTTTACAAATTACCGGAAAACACTGAGTATCTTCAGAAAAACTCTGAAGTTGATAAATGATCAATACAGTGTTTATCTTCTGCAGAAAACTGTTTTGTTTTGTTTTGTTTTTTTCAATACACCATCATAAAACGAGTAGTGCAGCCTCTGGGCCAGAGCTGTTTTGTATGTGATTGGAGCCTGGCACAATGGGTTGTGGTTCCCAGTCAGCCCATGATTAGCTGTTTCTGTGGGGAGTTAATGTCAGGGCTACAGCTATGCCTGTGCCCAGCTGTGGACCCTGATGGTCAGGATTCTGACCCGTGGACAACTTGATCTTGAACATGCCTCCTCACTGTGGATGGCAGAAGAAATGACTATGTAAGTTATCTTCCTGGTTTGCTTCTTTCCCTCTTTGTCATCAGCATAGATTTCATCATAGGGGAGAGAAAGTGAAAGTGTGCTTGGCTAATTCTAGAAAACTGAATTCATCATTGGAACACAGTGGTTCTTTGACCATCATAGCTGTGGAGACATGGGAGATTTTCTCCTTTTTGTATATATTATTTCTTTAATGGTGTTGTGAATTTGCAGGGTAAAAGGAAGTTGTCTGGATTAGCTAAAATGTCATGGAGAAAGATTTCTCATTCTCTTGAGTGCCTGGGTAGTAGGATAGCCATGAAGGAAACTGAAGTGGGAAGAAGGTAAACCATGGTAAATGCAGGAAAACTGAAAATGCATTAGAAGGCTCAATTAAGAAGACATTTCCACATGTTATTGATTTCCCCACAGCAAAGAAAGCTTCTTGGTGGATGAGAGCCTGGCTCTTCATTCTACTGACTTGAACAAAAACGGTTGGAGCGCTTCGGGTTATTACTTTCAAATGGGTAAAATACTTGAGGGCTTTTGTTTGGCTGAGATTACCTATTTGACTCTAAGCTAGGCAAATTCTCTGTAAGGTGGAAAACCTGTTTAAGAAGCTGAAGAGATGAACTTTGTTGCGGTGGCTTTACTTTTATCAGAATACAAAAGCTAGCTAAAATGTGTCAAGAATATTCTACTGTCCTCGTGTAGAACTCTTCATCTTCTACAGTAAAAGCATCAACCTGCCACATGTTAACAGTGAGTTAATGAATCCAGATCACTTACAAAGTCTGACATGTGGGTTTAGCCTGCATTTCAGTTACATATGGAGCTGGCTTCTGGCTGTGCTAGTATTATACTTTCTCTTGGGACAAAAAAACAACAAAGGTAACTTCTCACAGGATAGAAGGTGGCATATCTTTCAAATGTATTGTCACAGAATGAAGCAGAGTAAAAGTCATTGAACAAGGAATAATGAAAAATATCTCTGATCAATTTAAACAAAAGAACCCAACACTAAAGTATTTCTGCGTGGCTGAGCAACCTTTTGAGCGACAAATAACACTTGTATCTGTAACAAGAATGAACTGAATGGGGATTATAAATTAGATAAGTTTATTAATGATAGTTTTATAAGAGGAACAAGCAGGAGAATAAGATCACTCTGTCAAACTTTTTGTGTATCAGCATTCCCATGGCATACATAAGAAAGAAATGTTGAGAAGTACAGTTTGGAAGAGGAACTGAGGGTCTCAGCACATGGTCAAGCTTATGATGTAATTGGTATATGGAGACTTGAAGGAATAATTCACATGGTATAAATCTTGAATAGTATTTGAATTTGACAGGAGTGTAGCTTGCCAAATAAAACTAGTAAGGTGATATTCCCTGTCAATAACTTACTCTTATATCTAGAACACAGAGTTTGAATGTCTGTAAATGTATAGCAAAAAGAGGAAATTCACTCTGATGGTGCATATCTAATACAGGCCCCCAAAGAGGGAAGCCCAGGCTCTGGAGACTTTTTGTGAGCACTCATTAAACTGCCGGTTTATTAGTTCAGTTCAATCACCAAAACAGATATAGCTAGAATACAGACTACACTGGTTTTCACTGGTTTGGGGCTTTTATAGGAAAAAACAAAACCCAAAACACGAGGTAAAAGCATAATTAAGATTGCATAATGAAATTGGAGAAGAAAGAAAAAGGCTTGTCAAGACAGGAGAGAAATTAGCAGGGAGGAATTTGTTGAGAATATGGGTGGAATGCAATTTTGCAAGATGGATCGTGAAATTATTATTCATCAGTAAGTTCATGATCTTTAGGAAGGAAGGGAAGATAATTAAATAAAACAATAGATTTCAATACACTTAGGTAAGTGATGGGTTGTGCTTTGTGAGAAGCTAGACTAGGTGAAATGAGATTAAAGAGACAGCAAAGAAATAAGTTTTTACTATTTTCACTTTTTTTAGAGGGGGATGTGGAAGACAGGCAAACTGTAGCAGGAGTCCGATTTGGATAAATCATGAGTTTTTAAATTGTCTTTAAAATGAAGTACACAAGAACTAAGTTTACTGAGGGTGCATAGATAGGTACAAAAATAGAAAAGTGAATGTGCAAAGTGAGATGCAGCTAGTAGAAGTATTCAGACATGATTTCTGGCTGGATACCAGTAAGGAAAAAACATTTTCTCATACTCAGTGAAAATGAAAAGCTACTGACTGAGAAGTCTAAGACAGTCCAAGGGTTTGATATGTTTTTCCTTCACTAAGAAGGCCAATTGTGATTACTTGAATGAGGCAATTAATTTCAATGCCAAAAAGGCAAAATAGGCTACAGTAAGAGAAGAACACAAAATAGTTGGGTTATTTGTTTTCAGGTTAGTTGGACCACATTACATTACTCCAACAAGCTGAGTCAATCTCAGAGCCATTACAATGAACATAGGGATGGTGGAGGATAGGTGAGGCTGTGCAAGACTGAAAGTGGCATCCATGATTTTCTGAAAACATGAGAGCTGGAGAAATACAGGTGAGGCAGCTTAATTTCAATTTCAGGAAAAACAGTAAAACAAACATACCACTTGTGAGCACCTACAGATAACAAGAAACTGTCAACATGGATTTGTCAAGGACAAATCTTATAAAGCCAATCTAATTTTCTTCTGTGGCAGGATAACAAGCCTTTAGCTAGAAGAGAAAGCAGTAGATGCATATCTTGATTTAAAAAAGAATCATTTGAGATTTCTATAACATTCTCTTGTGTCGACTGGGGAAATTAACCCAAGGTTAATGTGTAAATGGTTACATAGGAGCACTCAAAAAGCACTTATCTTTGTTTCACTTTCATTTGGTAGGTTGTATCAAGCAACTTTCCTTAGGTATCCAACCTGGGGTATTTTTCTACTAAATTTGTCCATTAATAATCAGGATGATGGCAAGATAATGTGCTTGTGAGATTTCAGACAACACCAGTCTGAGAAGGTTTGCAGTCAGGATTCAAGGCAATATTTAATTCTTGGTAAGTTAGATGTAAATATCTGAAAGCATAAAAAGCATAGAAAGGCCCAATACATGGGCAGTAATGACTAACAGCATGAATACAAAATTAAGAAGAATTGTGCAGGAGGAATTATTCTGGAAATTATTTGGGGAATATTTTGGATCACAAATTGAATATGAGTCAAATGATCTATTTCATGGAGTAGATACTGCGAGATATCAAGCAGACCTGGCACTGTACCAACAGGCCTACTTAAGAGACACACCAGGCCTAGTGTAATCTCATCTAATTCGCTGTTTTTTCTTTACAATTTTCTTTTATAAATTTCTCCAAGCAAACATGTCCCAACCAAAATATCCAGTAAGTCAGTTACAGTGTGTAATATCACTGCTCACTGGGTTATCACTGATGAATAGAAGAGATATGTTTGATTTTCAACTTTAATTGGAGGCAATTTTAAAACAAACAATTGTGATCAAGTTGTAGATGTTCTTACTGGGAGGCAGTGTGAGAGCTGAAGGTTTATATGGGTTCAGGATAAAGGGGAGGGGTTGGTGCACAAGTTCATGAGAGTTGAAAAAAGCCAAAATCTCTACTGCTGGCTCAGAAAGTCATTAGCAGCGAATTGTTGGGGATTTGGCAAATTCTCTGGGGAAGTATTATTGCTGATTTCTGTGAGAGTCTGGATATTAAGTTAGCAGATGATTAATTCACAAGTCCATCTAGTTTTATTTTATCTAGTGTGGGCTCAAAGCAGGTCTAAGAAATTTTCTGAATTTTATGTATGGAATGAGTTGTCTTTTCTAGAAGAAGTTACGATTAAGTATTACCTGATCACACTGATACTGCAACCAGTAGTGATCCTACAACAAGCTATAGCTTCATATGGAAACCTCCTTTTACTTTGTGTGAAAGGCATTGACCTTCTGACTTTTAAATCTGAAATTTCTTCCTGACAGATACGATATTAATGTCAATGCAGATTATTCTTTTTTTAATCAGGAGACCATAAACTACATAAACAGTATTTCATAGAATGATAGAATGGTTTGGGATGGAAGGGACTTTAAGATGATCTAGTTCCGACTCGCTTGAACGGGCAGGGACACCTCCCACTATACCAAGTTGCTCCAAGCCCCATCCAACCTGGCCTTGAACACTGCCAGGGATGGGGCAGCCACAGCTTCTGTGGGCAACCTGGGACAGTGTCTCACCACCCTGACAGTAAAGAATTTCTTCCTCACGTCTAGCCTAAATCTCCCCTCTTCCAGTTTGAAACCTTCACCCCGTGTCCTATCACTACAAGCCCTTGTAAAAATCCCCTCTCCAGATTTCCTGTAGCCCCTTCAGATACTGGAAGGCTGCTGTGAGGTCTCCCAGGAACCTTCTCTTCTCCAGGCTGAACAACCCCATCTCTGTCAGCCTGTCTCCATAGCAGAGGTGCTCCAGTCCTTTGGTCATCTCCATGGTCCTGCTCTGAACTATCTCCAGGAGCTCCATGTCCTTCTTTTGTGGGGGGCTGCACAACTGGACACAGTACTCCAGGTGGGGTCTCACAAGAGCAGAGTAGAGGGGGAGAATCACCTCCTTTGACCTGCTGGCCACACTTATTTTAATGCAGCCTGGGATATGGTTGGCTTTCTGGGCTGCAAGTGCACTTTGCATGGTCATGGTGAGCTTCTCATCAACAAGCATGCCCAAGTTTTGATCTATGTGGCTAGGTTTTTCCCATCTGGTCGAAGAGTTTATTCAGCTTTCCACTGTCTTATGTCCTTCACTGTGTCAGAAATGGTCATTACTCTCCTTTAGCTTGCCAATCACGTGTTTGGGGGAAAAGTAGTATATATGCTAACTTTTCACTCCTGTCCATAGGCTCATTTATTCAGCAAGAGTTACCTAAAAAAGCAATCCCAGAGTGTGCAGCTCAACTAGGTGGAAAGGATTCTCGCAATTTAAACTTATGAAAGCCACCCTGTACCTTCTCCTTTCCCTTTCATACCAATGGATAGACATGTGCTGGTTGACTGGCAAAGTATCACCATATTTTGATCCTTGTGCCTTGAGTTTACTGCAGTGTAAGTCCTTTGTTTTGTTTTGAAGTAAACTCTGCTTTTGAAAAATTGTTAAGTGGATATGTGGTTAGTACATACTTGGAATAAAAATTTAAGAGGTGTAATTGCTTCAGTGAGAGGTAACTTCTGTTTGAGTCTAGGGTACTGTAAATGAGTGTTTTGCTAGCTGAACTTCCACGTACTCTCCAGTACCTGAACTAACTTATGTGACCATCCTGGAAATTCTGTTTGTGTTTACTGCATCAAGAGAGAGACATATAAGAGTAAATAATTGCACACAACATTTTTATATTTTACCTCTCTTTCTAGAGGAGAGAAAGGGAAAGAATATTGTTCTAGTCATAGGTCCTTTATCTCTCAACTAGAAATGAAAACACTGCCCTGCAGGAAGCAGGCTAACATCTTTAGCACCTAACAAAACATGGCTTGTCAGCTTTCATACCAAAAGTTTATTTGGTCATCAGGGAGAGCAAGCCTAGGAAGTGTTGGGTATATTTGGACTTCAAATGTAAGTGAGGTGCCTTGTGAGTGATATTTGGAGTAGCATTTGTGTGTCTTGTAATTCTGACTGAAATCTTTGACAGCCTTGTTGTGTGGACCCCAAATTGGTGGTTTTTAGTCTCCTTTCCAAAGAATTTACTGTATTTTACTTTTTAAAATACATTGAGATTTGTATATAAGTAATGATTTTAAAATTTATTTTTAAAACTAAAACTAAGGTTATAGTCCTTATCTAAAGGGGAAGTTCAGATCTGGATTTTGCATACTTAAGAAATAAAAGTAAATATTGTCTTCATTTTTTCTTTACCAAAATTACAGTGTAGTTTAGTCATTATTTTGTGCAAGGTTTAAAGGAAATAATCTTGGAGGGGCTTCTGCTCTGAGAACTGAAATTTACAGTATCTGTATCTGAAGTACACAGCAACATTTGGATATTACAAACATTTTCTAAACATGAAATGCTACATGAAATGCCTTTAGCATTGAACAGAATAGAAAAAGCAAACTAATGTAGAAATATAGCAAAAGCAAGCTAATGTGAAAATATAGCCTGGCCTAGGAAGGTCTTTATAACCTCTGTGGTTTAAATATGTTAAAGATAATTATAGCAACCTAACTATCCACTCTTCTTGCACAGGTCTCTAATTTTTAAGCCTTGGGCCCATTTTTCATTTTGAGTTTTTAAGGTTGTTTGATTTTATTTTTTTTAATGGAATGGTCATCTTCATATCTTAATAAAACAAAAATGGAATTATATGCACTACTAGGCAAGCATGACAGAACTTTTGCTAGCAGATGTAAGGTGTGAAAACCTGTGGGAAAATCCTATTCATTTTAGGTTCCGCTTGAGAACACTGCAGTGCACTGGAAATGAGTTCAGTCTTCATAGTACTGAAAAAGATAGAAGCTGGGGAACAATGGAAATCAATGATTTGAACCTAATTAAAAAGACCTGATAAAAATTCTAGAAAGCCAGATGGCAAAGTCAATTTCTCAGTATAATATCAGTGCAGAGAAAGAATATGATTAGCTGTTGACATTCTGCAAGGGCAGAATGATCTTATCAGCAAGGAAGCCAAAGTATTTCTTTAACTATATTAGACTGTGCTTTTGTAACTATTGTACACCTGAGTTAATGTAAATCACTTGCTTTCCAAGAAGTATGAGAAATAATGTTTTCCTCAAATATCATAGTGCAAAACTCTCAAGTTGGATATCTTGATGAAAGCTTTAGACTTAGACTGCTGAAGGCTAGACATATATAATTTGAACATCAAAGCTGAAGTCAAAGTCTAATTAAAGGTGCTGGAAAACATAAGCACTTTTCTGGGTATTTATATCTATATTTATGTTTATAATTTTCAGCTAATCCTGCTGAATTAGGAGTAAATTCAGGAAAAGGATGTTTCCTGTATATATGTACAATGAAAGATATGTCTCAGTGCCTTCAGCTGAGCTGTTCTGTTTTTGTACAAAATGCCTAAAAAGACAAAAAGAACAAATTACGTGATGACCCGATAGCTAAGATAATCACAGTGGAGAAAAGATTTCCAGGAATTTTTTAACTCCTGCTCTGGTGAAAGCATATTATATAAAGCATCCACCTGATAGACTGCAAACATCTAGCAAAGTCTACACTGAAAGATGGTGATTTGGGAGTTTTCCTGGGAGGCAGAAGGTCCAAGCTCAGATCCTTTCAGAGGAAAACTCTGATCACATAGCTGCTGAGTAAAAAAGACATTCCAGTCATACACCATTATTTTCTGATTGCCTTTCCTTGAAGTGTTGACTGTAGTAATTTGTAAGATAAAGGTTTTCATACTAATTCATTGCTGTAGTCAGATATCAAGAATGAATGCCAGTGCTAGCAGAATTATGACCTGTTTAATTTTGGTTTAAAAAGTGGTCACCTGGGTGTTACCGATGTTAGGTTTTGGGAAAAGATGAATTGAAAAGCTTTGTTTATTGCTGAATTAACCAAGCAGTAGCTGGTTCACTGCTGGACCTTGCAAACCCCATAGAGCTGATGAATGGCAAGAGCATAAGCTATTGGCCCCTTCATTTTAGTTGCAATAGCACATGTCTGTATGCTCAGGACTGCAGTTGCAGCATGTGTAAAAAAATTAGCAAAAGAAGCATTTACTAATTGAATGTATTTCTATATGTTAAGTGGCCTGGATTTCAAGGGCTGGTGATAACGTCAGCTGGGATTGTTGACTAATGCTCAGTTTCAGTCTAGGTGCTGGATGCTTGAGTATGTTCAAGCTGGTATTGTTGCTGGACTTGGGGCTGGGCTGGATCACGTGTTCTTTCAGTTTCCCTGTACTTGGTGAGTTATCTTTTATTGTGCAGAGCAGCATAGACGTGTCAATTTTGGCTTTTTCTAAACTCACTAAATGCATCGCTAGATGTGATTTTCATATTTTTTTATCTGCAAAAAGAAGCAATCTATATTTACTGCTCATATATCATATGCAGTACTTTGCATCAAACTGGTGTCCATTTATATGTGAATAAATATTAGTGTTTCTAACTATTACACATCTAAGTCTTTTTGAGTTCAGACAATATTAAACACGAATCACGACTCTCTAAAAAAGCCTGAGTAACTGGTATTTGATGGCCTGTGGTGCAGGCAGTTCGGGTATAAATTTAAGAACAGATGAACCTTCCTTTAACTACACTAATTAAAACAGTTTTAAAAATCTGGGCTGAAGAAAAATCAGTAGAAATGTACACAAGTAAAACACAAGACTAACTCTAACTGACAAGGGTTATCTGTTGCACAGGCAAGCATACAGTGCAATAGAAACAGTTTTGAGTAATGGAGCATTGAAATCTTCCTTCTTCATGGGTTTCATAGAAAACTAAAAGCAGAACTGCTGGCTAGCAAATGGCATATATAGCAATATTTGGATGCCAGCCTCAAAACATCAAACAACCTAAATGTTGCTGGTTTACTTCCATGTTCTGTATTGAATGTCTCTTAAACACTCTCCCTCCTCTTTTGAATATTTTGACCGTGTCTCCCCTAGGCACTTTAAAGGACTGGCTAAATATAGGAGATGGCTCATAGGGCACAAGTCAATAACTGCTTTATTGAGATATTAGACTTCATTATGCTAATGTCTGAATTTATCTTTGTTCATGTTGCACATTTCAACTGAGTAACTCTCCTTATTAAGTGATAATTGATGAATTGACACAGGTAAGGAGTCTCCCTTAAACAGGATGCAGCTTGGGATAAACACAGTTCCAATAACTGATCACCAACTGGTTACCACTTAAAAGAGCTGTCACTAATATATTATTCTATATATAAATACAATTCCTATGTCCACAATGTAATTATCCACTGCAATGACAGCTTTTTCTCTCATTGAGACAATTTATAGCCCTGAAAATCTCCCTACTGTGGAAATATTAAGTGTAGCAGCATTTACCTACTGCCTGCTAAACCTCTTTATTAAGATTGAAACTAATACGTATTGTCTATTAAAAACTATACATATATTTCCTTCATGATATAGCACAACAAGGTATTTCATAGGTAATTAGCTCCAATCTAATTTTCCAGGATTTTTAAAGCTATATTTTTGCCTTTAATCTGTATTTTGTACTTCATAGATATTAAGATCATATTTGTAATGCAAATTACTAATGCAGTTTGTATTTTTGAAGTTGAAATTGTAATAATAATACAGTCTCTGGAGTGAAAGTAATTTTTCAGCTTTTGTTTCTTTAGCCTTCTATTCCCTGGTTGCTTTGTGTCTGTGGTTGTTCTAGATCTGCATTTCTTGATGCTGTAGTTAGTTGAGTTTTCCTGTACAGCGCATCTGCAGCACTGCTGGGAGTGGATCTGATGATCTCATTACTAGAGCAAAGCCTCCATCTCTTGGGTCACAACCCTGCTTAATGTTCTTGTGCAGACCCCTCCAGACTTCCACTAAAAACAGCACTTTGTGCTCATAAAAACATTTCTTCAGGACATAAGCAAGCAGAGAAGAAAAAATAAAGTAGTTTAAAATTTAAAAAGTTTTTTCTAAAGGAAAAAGATGTGGTTTAAATAGCAGGCTTTCATTCTATTTGTTTACCATGTTGGACTGTCATGGCCAAGCTCCCAGAATTAGTCATTTACTGTTTTTACTTCCTAGTAAAAACATGGGAAAATATGAAGCTTAAGATTATAAACACATTTTTTGATACTAAAAAGAGAATCAAGAACACCTTGATTTTTCAGATGCCGGTCTCTTTCTTTTTCATGCATTAGATGACCATGGCATTGTTTTATGAAATAGCAAACCTTCACATTATTAAGTTGTGCTGGAATATAATAAGGAAACTATAGGCTCTTGTTTCCTGTCCAGTGGGAGAATTTTCCTGTTTCTGAAATGGAATCAGTAGACAGCAGAGGACCAATCCTTTCTGGAAAAGAGCCAAATAGATCCCTGGCAACAGATAAACATGTAGCTTTGAGATAGTGTGTGTTGCTGTCACACCCTGCATAGAGCAATGAAAACAGTCCTTACCACATCTGGTAACTCTGGGAGGAGATTGAGTATTTCAGGTTTCTGGTTCTTGGGCTTTTTTTCTGTCCTTGGATTCAGGCCAGCTGCTGCCCATAGCTGTATAGTTCTGTACAAAGATGGCATGAGGCCCTATCATGCTGTGTTTATTGTTAACTGATAAGCTCCTGAAAATGCACAGATTGTGGAAGGGAGAGCAAGTTTCACTGGATGGTGGACAATGTTGAGCATGCTGGCATTGTGCCTGTGTTTGAGGGTCTACCTCTTGTTTTCAGGAGTCTACCACCTTCTGCCCGCTGGTAGCAGGGCTGCCACTCAGAGGCCTAGGCAAGGTGGAGGAACAGGTCAGTGAGGCCAGATGTTCTTGGAAAGCAAGAACTCCTTGAAGCAGCACAGGCTGAAGTCTGACTTCTGGGGATCTGAGCCTCTTGTGTGGGGCATAATGATCCCAGAGTCAGTATGAGATACATAAATCGTGATACAAACCTGAACCATCTGTGCTTTTAAGGCCTGATATGTTGTAGTTTCCTCCATTAAATGTTCTTGATAAAATATGTTATGAATGTAACTTCTGTATTAAAAAAAAATGCTACATTCAAATATTACAGGTGTGAGCTCCACATAACTTCAGATGAGAACTAAAGACCTTGTGTTAGGGTGTCTGACATATTCATACATATTAGATCTGACAATATAGAGATGTGTATCTAACAACGAAAATTCTTGTACATCTCTTGGTTATTCTAATAATAACCTTTGCAAAAATATCAGTGAAAATGGTCTGAAAGTGCTAGGTGCTGTCTTTGTAGGTTAGTAGAGACACTTGATACAGTCTTTGGGAATTGGCCTGATGGGCAGGCTGTGAAAGCACCTGTTTTCCTCTCCAGGAGGGGAGCCTGCTCTAGTTTTGGAAGGTTTTAGCATTGCATGATGGCGAGTAGTTTTTCCTGAAAGTTTTTTTTTGCATGTTGGTGTCTTTGCTACTCTTGCCAGTACAAATATCTATCTGCATTTCCTTATCCTGGATAATCTCTCATTTAAAAAAAAACAAACAAAAAAGAGGGGAGGGAGGCATGAGGGTGAAGGGGTTTGCAGATCTAGCAAAGAAGATATTAAGACTTAAATAACTGCAATGTGAACTTATTGCCACATGTAAAACTGCTTCTTGATTTATCACCTTGGAAACAGCCTGAAGTCTTTGTTTTGGATACTGCCTCTACTGTGATTTCAAAGCAGTAGATGAGCGAAACATGTATCTAATAAGATTTAACACTTCCATGGGAAGGACATGTAATCAGACATATCAAGTGCTTTATTCTGACCATAAGTTTTAAAATAGAAGATCTTTTCCTGTGAAAGAACAGAGTTCTTAACACTACATCAATTTCCATCTTCATACCAGTAAATCTGTTCTGCCCTTTTAACAGCCTCTAAACAGAGACCAAATTGTCTTACAGCTGTTTGATAGAAACAGTGAAACCCTTTTTAATATTTTTTTTTCCTTTTTTTTTTTTTTTTTTTTTTACCCAGCCATTATTTATTTTCTATCTGGCATAAAAAGTAATGGCAGCTCTCTATGACTAGAATGTCTGTTCCCTTGAAAGAAAAAGCCATCCAGATCCTTCCACCTAACATGAAAATATGTATTTCTAGAGCAACATTTAGGTACTTTTTATCTACTGCAAAGAACTTAATACAGATGGGTGGTGGCAGTAGCTAAGACTGTATGAATTGCATAGATCTGAAGACTGTAATACATGTTATTGCTAATATTCTGTAATCAACAGATTCTTTAGACTTTATAGGAACTCTGGAATGCCCACTAAGTAGGCTTTCACTGGATTATTTCTTGCTTTGTCATTACATTTCTCCCTGGTTTGTTGTTGGGTTTTTTTTCACTTTAGTGCTGGAGAATCGACACAAATGAAATAAAAGTGCTTCTATCTATTTAGCTAAAAAGCTGTTTCTATTGCTTTTAACTGTACGAGTCTGTGGCATTGAAAGGCACACTGAGGCATTGAAAAAGGGTTTCAGCCCATGTCATATTTTATAGCTGGTGACAACTGGCATATGGAAAAAAACCCTTACATTTCTTGCCACTTATTTATTTTTAGAATGGTGGCTAAATTATATTGTGATTCACAAACATCTCTGATAGGATGAATTGAATAATACATTTAGAAACTGCAAGATACCATTGTACCATGTTCTGAAAGTTTCCAAATATCACTGTACTCTTAGTGTTACAGGATGGACTGTATTGCTCATCCTTTTCTATATTATATTCCCTTTAAATAATAAAATGCTAGATATTGAGAAGAATGAATAGTTTTGAATCTTTTGAAACTTACTGAAAAGAAAATAGTAGTAAATGCTTAAGAATGTATGCAATAGAATGCTAAAAATTAATCAGTAAGAAAATAGCAGCCCTATCATTTCAAAGATAGCAAACTTGCCTTAGCTGATTGTCTACATATTGGACAATGGAAATTCATATGCAAGATATACGAAGTGGGAAAAAAAACCCTTCTAAAGGATTCAAAGGTTTCTGCCTTGTTTATTACTCTGTAAATTACATCTTCCATTGAAGAAACCTATGGAGTTTGAATGTTAAGGTGTAACACTGAGCCTGAGCATTTTGTCTAGTAGTATAATGAGTATAAAGCAGATGTCTTAGAAAGTTGCTTGAATTCTGCAACCTAAGTGTTAGATGCTGTTAGGTTATTTTGTTTCCACTTGTGAGTCATTCACAAATCAATCTCAAACACTGGTGATTAACTGGTATATGCTAAATGGTGTTAACCAACAACTTTCACTTAAGACTTTTTGCTAAGCATTCATTTTGACACAAGTTAATGGCCTCTATTTCTGATGGTATTCTGCCTTTTCTTATATGCCTGACAAGCCAGGAAATAGCCAAAAAAGTGCGTGTGTGGGAGAACCAGGAAAAAATGTGAATAGGTAAAAAGTTGTGGGGAGCTATTATTTTTGGAGCAGAGCCTATCAATAATAAGTATGTGATAATAAACAGGTTCAGTGTTTTCATTTTTCAGAAAATTTGGATAAAGAAGCCCATACAGCTTTTTTGCAAATACATTTAACTAGATCTCTTAAAGCTAACCCGATGTGGTGCTGTTGGCTTGAAGAACTGCAAGAAGCTGAGTCTCAAAAACTGCTTAAGTAACTTTGCCAAGCTGAGGGATGCATGCGTGAGTGATTTGTTTGCGTGTGTGTTAGAGAATCATAGGATCCCAGACTGATTTGGGTTGAAAGAAACCTTGAAGATCATCCAGTTCCAACCCCCCTGCATGGGTAGGGACACCTCCCACTAGACCAGGATGCTCCAAACCCCATCCAACCTGGCCTTGAACAAGTGTCCAGGGAGGGGGCATAGAAGCGTTTGTTAAAAAAATTGGAGTAACATTCTTCTGTGACTGTAGATAGATGTACTTAGTATTTTCTTTCAGTGATTGTATAGGAATCCTATTAAACAGATTAAATGATTCTGAATGAACTGTGGCAGTCACACCACATCTAATTTAATGCTGTTCTATTTTTCCTTGCAGTTTCTTGCAGTAGTGTCTCTTCCGTGTTGCTTTTGTAATCTTAATTGATATGAATTAATATTTAGCCACTTCTCTTTTTACTAAATTTTGTTACAAGTGCATAATATAAGAATTCCCCTTGAGCGCAATCCTTCCAAGTACAGAGCACCATGTGTCTTTAATTCCTCTGGTTTTCTCTGTGAGCTGAGGCCAGTCAGTGCTTTGAAAGACTGTTCTTCAAATTTGCAAAGCCCTGAATTTAGTATTTTTTTGACCTTTTTAATATTCTGTGTTTATAGAGTTCACCATGTTGCTGTATTTCACAAAGTGAATGAGTGACTACAATTTTAGGATTTGAATTGGGAATTTAGCAGGAGAGGAACAGAATAAATTTCTTTAATCTGTAGATGAGATAGCTGAAATAAACATAATTTCCAGACTAATTTTATGTTTTCCCTCAACAGTTCTTACTTTTATAATTTATTCCTAGAACTCAGAAGTTTTTATGTAATTGAGGGTATTAAGACTATGACAATTTTGTTGTGTTGCTGATATGCCTATATGTATGTCATTGGCTGAGTAGTAGGAGATATTTCTTCCATTGTATTTGCAATATTTCCACTTCCTTTTGGAAGCTGTCAGCCATTGATCTTCCAAAAATGTATAGGTAGATGACTTAACAGAACAATTTGTAGGTGTCACTGGCAAGTTGCAGATGAACATACACAAATCTAAACATACACATTCTTTAGGGCATATGTATGTGTCCTATTTTTCGGTCTTCCTCTTACCAGTCTTGTATATCAAAAACCATTAGACTTATTTACATTGGGGTCAATTATTCACATTAATGAAACAAAGATTTTTATCTTCTCCAGATCTTACTTAGATTTTTAGGTGGGGGACAGTTTTGATTTCTCTCAGTTTACTTAGATTTATTTGATTTGGTTATTCTTCAGACTACCTTAAATATACATGCATTTGACCTTGTATTTTCTGGAATGTTTGAGGACAAGACAGCTGTGTGGTTGGGTAAATTGTGCTATTTATTAATATGGATGACGCAAAAGAACTTTAATATACACAAATATAAGGGAAACATTTAAATAGCTCTTAGTGATTACAGAAGTCAGGAAAATATTTACCTCTGAATGATTACATATGGACTGAATATGTACTAAATTAACTATTTCAATTGCTAGTGACTTGTACACTCCCCCCTGTGATATAAACTCTACATAAGTAGGTTCAAGGGTCAACAACTGTTAGGGAGTCCCTAGAAAATGTTTGTTGATTGATCTATATGTTATTAGGGAACAAATTGGAGGAGGTCATAGAAAGGGGCAGTCCTCGTATCAGAGGCTGTAGGGGATTAACTCATCTGTCTCATTATTGAATCAATCTTGTCCCTTTTCCAACCAACAAAATTCAATTAACTTTTATGAATTATTTAGCCACACTGAAGTCTTAGATAGTATTAATATTTGTGTTTCAGCTTATTTTTTTTGAAAGCACTATTTCTTCTTTATCATCAATCAAACTCCAATGTAGATCATGATTTTCTGTTTTGCTGTTTTAAGGAATATCTTCTTACTCACACCTGATGTTGACCAAAGAATTTTACATACTAGCTACTGCTTATGTTTAGATTATATATTGCCTCAGGAGAAAGTCAGGGATTCTGTGTAACTTAAATGACAGGTTTATTTATTTATGTATTTATTTCCCGCCCCCCCAGTGGGAACATTTTAACAAAAGCTTTTAGAACTTTAATGCTACCAGATAAATTACAATCTGCTAGTCCAACCCATGAAGAAAGGAGCTGGAACAATATTGCCAGAAAAGTTGCTAGAGTATTTATGTCTTTGACAAAAGAGTCTAATTCCTATCTGAGAAACTATGCTAGGGAGTGTGGCAGAGAATAAAACAGGATTAAGTTGTAGACAGGAAAAAATTACTTTTTGAGTGCCTCAAGAAATGAAAGATTGTCAGTCCTTCAGTCGCTTCCTGCACTGTTCTTAATAGGATAGCAAAGATCTAGTCATCAAAACTGAGAAACAGGAACTTGAAGACTTGACAAGATGCTGAAGGTCATGAGAGTACCCTTTGCAAGTGCTCAATGAAAACCATAAGCAGAAAGGCCTGGAGAGTGAAGGGTGAGACTGCATGGGCTAGTTTCTTAGCCACTGTTGTCAGTGTTGTCGTGACAAGATAAAAAGTTCCGAGCAATTTAGTCACGCAGCTGTGTGCTCAAACTCATGGCTGAGTGCTGGAGTCTGCAAGAACTTCATGCTGCTGCTCCGTTACCAGCACTCATTCCTGAGCTAGGTACTTGACATCCTTTAAAGCTGGCGTGGGTATGTGTGCAGAAATGAGAATCACAGCAGGGAATAGTGTGCACTGCATCTCTGGGTCTTCAATCATTTATGCCAGGGTTTGTCATCTTAAGTATTTTGGCCATTCCAGTGGTACTGTCAGCACTTCTGCATGTAAATGAGTTACCTAGCACCTATGTACTCTGCCTTCATCCCAGCTTGGACAATATTGCATTACATCCTCTCTCCTTGAAATATCATATCCTTCACCATCTATCAGGTGTTTTATCAATCCCCTTTGGTTTCTCTTGAACTGCTTTAGGCTGATTTAATATTAAATTTGACTATGATTTCTTACAGAATTTTTTCCATTGACTTTAATTAAATGTCTGAGCCTTGTGGATCAGGATAACTTTTATTGAAATTAATAAATGGATGGTCCTTATAGATCTGCTTGTAGTTTCTCCTAGTTTCATCAAAGTCAAAGACTCTAAGGATAAAATATGTTGATAAGCTAGAAGAAGACTGAAGAATTTATTACATGAATTTCAAATGCAAGCTGCTAATTTTTTCTTAAGAAAACAAAGGGACAGTGTTAGCAAGCAAGCTGGAGAGATATCTTTTTGAAAAATCTTACTCAATTGCACATCAGACTTAACAAACATGATTGGGTAAGATAGGAAATTACTTACAGGAGCACAGAAATTTCCACTGAAACTTGGCATGTTGATTGTAGGTGCTGAATAATTTAGAAGTCTCAGCAGTGCTGCCACTGCTAGTAAGATATGCTAATTCCTAATGTAAGAATGTGCTGTTCAGTACCTTTGATTTTACTCTCTGCTGTTAAAAACAATCTTACCTTTGCAGTGAATGAAACTCAGAACATATTCTTCCAAGTGTCAAAACTGTATGTGACAGAGTGGTAGCATATTTAAAATGTACTGTTGGAAGTTCTTTGGTGTATAAAATAGAATAAGCTTGACTCTAAAATTTATTGTAAATGTAGGAAGATGTATACACTATCTTCTTCCCTTTCAGTAGTTTCTCTTGCATTATAGAAACAGTAGTCAGAAGGGAGAAATTATTTAATTTGGTAATAATTATTTTTAGTTACATGGGGATTTCTTATTTTAATTGTTGATATAATTAATTGCACAGACTTAGGTATTAAAATAGTGCTATGCATTTTTTTTGTTATTGTAGACTGTGTTCATGCAGATAAAACACTAAAATCAGGTTGCTTCCCTTTTCTCAGCATCATAACATTTTTCTCAACAGTTTACAACAACTGTAATTTGTATTCAACAATATAAATGTTATACAGATGTAGTTTACATGCCACCATTAATTATTTGGTTAGTTAAGTAGCAATTTTAGTGGTTGTTATTAGTATAGTACTTAAGTAAGATTTCTAAGATCTAAGTAAGATCTACTTATAGTAGTAGATCACCAGGTTTTCTGGAACACAAATAATACATTACTCAAATTTTTGTCCTCTTAAGCTGTTGCTCAGTTTTGTATTTCTTTTGGCATACCTGTGGTAATTTCTTGTGAGATGAATTTTGAAAGTCATTAAGGAATGAAAAACTGTACTAAAGTCAGCAGCAACGATAAGGAATAAACTAAAGAAAACACCATTTCCCCCTGTTTGTGCAATTTTCCATTCAGAAATGAAGTTCAGTAACACTAAGCTAGCCTTGCAATAAAATCCAGGAATACAGACTTCTCGTTAGCACTTAAAAATCTGTCTAGATTTTATGCCACAGTCAAATTTTCTTATGCAAATGTTCACATACTTGTTAATATTGCACACCTGGCCTAGTTATGTGATGCATAATTACACTGACAAAAATGAGCATGGCTTTAAAGTCAAGTGTTTGCTTAATTTCAACAACTGCTGAGCCAGATCCATACCCTTCACGAGTGACAGCCTTCTTTTGTTTCAGTGGGATTTTTCACTTGAATAAAGAGAACTGAACATTGTATAATCTGGTTGCTACACCCTGATAGAAAATGTGGCTAACAACCTTTTTTACATACCAATGTTCTATTAAAAAAATATGGATGCTTATAAAACCTGACAATGAGGAAATGTTAATAACTTCAGAGGTGGCATAAAGCATATAGATTTTATATAGTGTGAATTAGAGAGCGTCAGTGAATAATTGTACTTTAAGTGAATAAAAGAGTTCTGTGGGAAAGGTGAACATTAACATAACTTCAGCCTGCATCAAAATAAGGCCAAGTGTAGAGTCCTGCATTTTGGTCACAACAACCTCAGGCAATGCTACAGGCTTGGTGAAGAGTGGTTGTAAAGCTGCCCAGCAGAAAAGGATGTGGGGGTGCTGGTTGGCAGCTGGATGGACATGAGCCAGTGTGTGCCCCGGTAGCCAAAAAGGCCAATAGTATCCTGGCCTGCATCAGGAATAGTGTGTCCAGCAGGAGTAGAGAAGTGACCATGCCCGTGTACTCAGCACTGGTGAGGTTGCACCTTGAGTCCTGTGTTCAGTTCTGGGCCCCTCACTATAAGAAGGACTCTGGAGCGTATCCAGAGTAGAGCTACCAAGCTGGTGAAGGGTCTAGAGAACAAGTCATACGAGCAGTGGCTGAGGGAACTGGGGTTGTTTAGTGTGAAGAAGAGAAGGCTGAGGGGACAACTCATCGCCCTCTACAACTACCTGAAAGGGTGTTGTAAAGAGGAGGGTGAAGAAGCATTATGAAAGGGACTCCCCTCACCCCTCTGCTATTTTAATTATAATTGTTTAACTTGTATTTGGACCCTTGCCAGTTGCATTTCTTTGAATTGCATTAATGCACAAATACGTAGTCATGGTATATATTTTGTGTATGTACAGATAGATATAGAGAAATGTATATATGACCTGCAAGCTGGTGAAGTGAGAAGTTGAATCTGAAATGTTTCTGCTCAGTGTAAATGCTAAAAGACAAACTTGCAAAATTCCAACATGAGCTCTTTCTGTAGGGCTTCCAGTATCTCTCCAGCTTTGTATTGTGTCACTTTAACAATACCATTATAGTAAAAGCAGTACAAGCCCTGAAAATCAACCTAGTAACCTGTGGAGTAGGAGGGAAATTATATTAATGCAGGTCATCTTTCTACATAGAATGGTTACATACAGATGTAAGCATAAGAGCTAGGTGACTGAAATGTAACCCTGTTCACTCTAGTTTTATTTTAATCCTCTGGGAATTCATTAGCATCCCTCTCAAATGCTAGTATTCAAATTCTGCCTATAAGAGAGCAAATAAGAAAGATAACAGAAATAATTTCACAGAAGACATTTTCCCAGGTTATGCAAATGCAGCTAAGGAAATTGTAGGTTTCCCATGTTTTGTTGTGTTAGAGGAAAGATACAGACAATAACAAGGGTTTCCCTCTAGAAAAATATTTTTTGATGAGGATGAATGTGTCCTGGACAGGTAAATAATGAATGCAATTCACTAATATTGTAGAATATCCTTATCACAGATTATAGCGAACAGAAAGGAAGAAAACTGTTGTGGAGTTGTTTTAGGAATTAATTCATAGAATCACGAAGGTTGAAAGGGACCTTAAAGATCATCAAGTTCCAACCCCCCTGCCATGAGCAGGGAACCCTACCACTAGACCAGGTTGCATAAAACCTCGTCCAATCTGGCCTTAAAAACCTCCAGGGATTGGGCATCAACAACCTCCCTGGGCAACCCATTCCAGTTCCTCACCACCCTTATAGTGAAGAATTTCTTCCTAATATCTAACCTAAATCTCCCCTCTCTCGGTTTAAAACCATTACCCCTTGTCCTATCACGATCTTCTCTGATGAAAAGGCCCTACCCAGCTTTCCTGTAGGCCCCTTTCAAGTACTGGAATGCCATTATAAGATCTCCTCGGATTTTTAATTGTTTATCTGGGCCTTCTTCAAGCTTGAAAAGGCCAGAATAATACTCAATTTGGCTATACCATTTCCTGATTGTCCCCTTTTGGGATATTCCTTCTGGAGGGGCTTTCCCAGACAGCACTTGGTTAACCACTTTGAAAGGGCCTTGTAGAATTACCCTTTGTTTTTTGATGATTTTGCTGAGCTCTATTAGTGCTGTGCACACTGTTAGTAATCCTTTCTCCAGAGTGGAATATCGCTTCTCTGAGTCCTTAAAGGACTGAGAATAAAAGCCAATTGGTCGAGTACTCCCATTAGGTCCCCGTTGCCAAAAGTGGTATGATGAGGCACTGGCTGAGAACCCCCATTCTATTATTATTGGATCCTCTGGGTGGAGGGGTCCCAGAGTTTGAAAGGTCTGTGCTTCCAATGGTAATGGTTCAAGGGCCTCATCATGAGATTTATTCCATTCCCAGTGGTGATTCTTTTTCCATAAATCATAAAGAGGACGTGCTATAACAGAAAAATCTGGGATGTGCTTTCTCCAGTACTGAAGGGTTCCTGGTATTCCTTGCAGTTCTTTTTTGTTGGATGATACTTTTATCTGATTCAGTTGAGACAAAGTATCAGAAGGAATATTCCAGGTTCCCCCCTTCCACCTTATTCCCAGAAATCTTGCCTCTTGGGATGGGGGTTGCCTTTTCTCTTCAGGGATTTCTATCTGCATGTCTGTTAAATGCTTAATTATGACATCATAAACTGCCTTTACCTCCCCCTCACTCTGGCCCCCTACCATGTTCTCTTCTCTAGGCTGAACAGCCCCAATTCTCTTAGCCTGTCTTCATAGCAGAGGTGATCCAGGCCTCTGATCATCTTGGTGGCCCTTCTCTGGACCCTCTCCAACAGGTCCATATCTGTCTTGTGCTGAGGGCACCAGAACTGTATGCAGTACTCCAGGTGTGGTCTCCCCAGAGCAGAGTAGAGGGGCAGAATCACCTCCCTGGCCCTGCTGGCCACACATCTTTTGATGCAGCCCAGGATGTGGTTGGCTCTCTGGGCTGCGAGCGCACACTGGCATTACAATTACATCTTTCTGTTTATTTCTAAGTCCTATTTTAGTAAGAGAATGAGGGTGGCGGCTGATGTAGATAAAGTAGACAATGGCAAACAATTCAGACCATAAATTGTTCCTGAGCAGGGTGGACATGCTTGCTTAAGTTTCATTGTTTTCAGTAGTTTCAGTGGTGGCTTCTCAGGGATCTATATGCCCTGAATGCTGGATAAAAAGGGGGGGGGAAAAAAAAACAACAAAAAAACCAACGATAAAATATACTCAAAATGCTTCTACTGGAAAATACTGTTTTCGTTCATCCCTAATTGCTCTTTGAAAGTTTTCCTTTTAAAGCTGAAATCCCCTGTGACTTCATTTCTTGTCATATGTCTCGTTTGTGTACATATGCACATTTTATCTGCATTCAGATGAAAGAATTCACATAGAATGTCTCTGGCTACTAACTGACCACCACTGAAAATTTTGTTTGTTCCTGAGTGTAATATAAAGACAATTAACTGTTTCATCCAGGTGCTCCTAGGAGGTTTGCTTTCTCTTACTGTTTGTGTTGGTCTGCAAACATGAATATTTCTGGTGTAGGAACTCTGCTGGGATGTGCTCACCTAAGGCAAACAAACTCATGGCTGGGTTTTCTTGGTGATGAATGAATACTTGGGTTCTATAAACCCTATCAAATATAGGACTTCCAGAACATTATTTGGTCTGTTCTGAAATCTAAAATCTACTTTATTCATTGCCACAGCATAAAATAAAATTCTGTAAGTTACAGATGGTCACAAAATTGACAATGCATTTACTGAAGCATAAATTTCCAACCCACTGAAACTCTACTTCCCATTTGCTCTAGAGACTCTTAGAATAACACAAAGCGACAACATGCATGGGTGTGCAGGCAAACATATGATGCATTCAGCATATGTTATACCTTAGCTTCATATTGAGCTGAAGGGAATTGACAGAAAAAAAATAATGCTCTTAGCAAAAGATCTCTTTGGTACAATCAAAACTCTGTCTCAATTTCAATAGGATGACCTAGAGATGCAGCTATTCAGACCTTTGTTTTGAGTGACACAAACTGTAGGGCTGGCCACACACATGGTAAAGGCTTCTATAGTTTTCACACAAGCCACCTGTGACAACAGTCAGTACTAAGGCCATGACCTTTCTTTGTGATTATAACTACTACAGTTCTGCTTTAAATAATGAAGTTCTAGGCTTCTGATATGTTGCTTTAAACTTTGCCAGTGTGTGCTTACTCTCCAAACATAAATCCAGTTACAAACATAGTGCATATGGAACTCACAGGTTCGCATTGGACTGTAAATGAAAACATATGGTTCCTAGAGCCAGTGCAGGTAAGAGAATGTTTTACTACATAATGTCAAAGTAGCATGCAAGTCCAGTCATATAATTAATATATAAACCTAGGATATGAGAAATACACCCACTATCATGTATTTATATAAATACATGTACACACACCAACTGTGCTGCTTTAATATTAACCTGAACATGTGTTTCCAAGTTCTACATGCAGATTTTCCTTATTCCTCTGGAACATGGTTTAGAAATCTGGAGTCCGCTGAAAATTTGGTGCTTAACTGCCTGGTTTTAATTGTCTTGCTTTTTAACAGATATTGCTGGGTTATTTTTCCAGTGGTTATTTTCTAATACACAAGCTAGGGGTCCAGGCTGAGGTATAAGAACAGAAAGGGAACAAATTGGCTCCCTGCATACAGCTGTCTAGTGACCTCCACCTCCTGCTCCATAAAGGCATGGCTCCATAAAGGCATGTGTCCTATTTCATATCTTCCAGACCTGTTCCTGTGACTGAGATACCACAGGGTATCTAACACAGCACTGGATGCTCTACTTTGGCCTATATAGGCCAATAACGCTTTTAAAGTAGTGGATTGTTTGACTTACTAATTCATGTTGATTTATAGAGAGCTGCCATTGTTGTTACTCTTACCCCTCAATGCACACATGTGAGCTTCTAGTTTTGGACCCTAGAAGGAACACCAGGCAGATAAAACCCAAAAAAGGAAGAGACAGAAAAAATAAAATACAAGGAAATAAGTTGCTCACTACTGTATCTTATGATAAAATCTGATGATTTAGAGTGACAAATAAACTCAAAGATATTTTTCTAGAACTGTGGAGGAACCTTACAAATTCTTCTTTCCATTGTCTCTATATAAGCCAAATAACTGAACAATTTCTGAAAGTGTTCAGAAAAGTAGCTTTCTGAAAGCTACTTTATAGTTTGTAGACGTAACATTATAAGAAAAAGCGGTGCTCTTTCTCTTTCCCTGGAAGGTCAGCAGTAATAGCTCTCACCCAAGACACAAGAGACCTAAGTTCAGTTCCCAGGAGGCTAGAGGGTCATTGTCCATCAAAATCCTTCTCCAAATCCCCACTCTGAACCCAGCGGAGAGTGGATTTTTATGTGTATATTACAGTACTCAGTTAAAGAAGTTGTAAGTAATTTCAAATGGATCTTTCTGAATTTTTATAGCTGGAGCCAGCAAATATATTTGTATAAAATATTTATATAATCTCTGAGCCAGAAAGGGAGTAAGTCACTGACGTGGTAGGTGGAAACTCACCTGGGAAAATGGGATATGTAACTACCAGTCTCTTCTCTAAGTCTTAAAGATTTGTGCAGGGTGGAATAACTCTGTATAAGATAATAAGAAAAGCATGCCTCAATAGTCCACTTAGGGCACTTTCTCCAGAAATAGTAAATGTGAGCTCAGATCTGTGCAGGCTGAGGTCTGCACTGAGCCTGAGTCTCTTACTGTCTGAGGAGTAGCCCTAAGGAGTAAAATAGAAAAGACATGCCACCAGTACCAGTTTTATGAATCTAGTCCCTTGTTTTTTTTTAACAAGTGTTCAAAAGGCATTTTTTTTGTTTAGGTTAAGATAGAAATTTTGAGTTGACTTAATTTCTTTTCTTTTAAAATCCTCATTTGACTCTGTGTTTTAGTTGCCCAATGTTAGTTTCAAATAAGTTCAACTTTTGAAAAGAGTGGCCTCAAGCTCACCTTCACCAAATGAAGACTGCAGATTCAGACAGATATTGTAATGATTAATAAGGTACATATGTTTTTTGTGTCCACTGGCTTTAATTTTTTTCTTAATAGGGAGATGGAGGAAGGATGGAGTCTATCTTTTGTTCAGCAGTAGTGTGATGGCAAAGCCAGTTGAACTAGCTGTGTCTTTCTCATGAACATTTCTAATTACCATTTAGATTAGAGAAGAAGAGAGAAAACTGGATAAAATCATGGAAATTTTCTGGCTCTCTTAACTGCTCTTGTAACTATGGTACAATTGTTTCTTAATAGATAATGAATAAGTGGCAATAGCAAGATACACCTTGTGCTGAATAGATATGGTATAACTTTAATACTTCATAGACAAGGATAAAGCAAGCATTCAGTCTCTCCGGAATTGCCGCTCTTCTGGATCATCTGGCACAAAGTGCTATATGAGAAGCACAGCTGGGTCTTTTTCTCTCAGGAGAATCAAATTAAATACCCTGGTGTCAGACTCAGCTGGCTGAAAAATATGCATGCCCGGAGTTGTTTCCCAGTTGCCTGCAAAATGCTTTTTTAGTCTCTCTTGCGCTAACTGGAATTAGTTCAGCATTTCAGATTGATTAATAAGTATTTTAATAATATTCAAACCACTTGTTAGTTCCTAACAAATATATATATGGCATGAAGGCTGTTATTGGAAATATCAGACTCTTAAAGACAAGACATTGATTATTTTATAGAGAAGGCTATAAAAACTACAGAAATTAAAGAATATATATAATATACATAATATATCTAGAAATATAAATATATATAATATATAAATATATCTATGTAATTGTTGTAACAACAAATATTTTAAGCTCCTATTGCTATGCAGTGTTACAGAAATTAAAATGCTTACTAAAAATAGATATTAGTATTTCAATTTTGGAAATAGAAAGGGAATAACCTGCCCTGTTTGACAGCTCAATGCTTCCTTAGGGGCCCCTGTCTTGCAAATACATGCACAAGTTTGTAACTTGATGCTGGTGACTGGTATTACTGAAGGCTAAGAAAAAGTCTAGCTCAAAAAGTCAGAGAAACACTCATGGTGGACTCATTGAATTTCAAGATTTATTTTTTTAAATTGCATTAAGTTGATCTTCTATTCTAAAACACTGACTGATAGTTTTGTGATAGTATAACACATTGTTTCACTTTGTAATTGTTTTGGCTGGTAGACATCCAATTTTCATAGGTGGTGAGAAGTGCATCTGACAAATATGGGGATGTTAATCCACCTAGTTCAATGATCTAGAGATTCTACTGGCCATTTCCACATGGGTTTTGGTTTTGTTTTTCTGAGAGTACATTGAAAATAGGAGAGCCTGTAAAGAAATTAGCCACTTCAATTAATACTTTCCAAATGTATTTTATAGGGAAAATTTTAATTGCAATCTATTTATCGTTTCAATTGGCAAATTGAAATCAATAGCGTCAACTTCTTATTCCATAAAGCTTTGTAAATTAAAATATGCACTAAAATCTAGTATGTGTTTAGGAAATACATCAGGGAAATCCATGCAGATTTCTGTACTTCCCATTCTTCTGAAATTTCTGTGCTCAGAGCACACATTCTCTATTAAATTTCAGCATCAGAAAAAAAAAAAGCCATAAAAAAAAGCAGAAACTGCAATGCAGCTGACCTCAGGCTCTAGAATTCTTCAAAAATTGTGTTCCATTACAAAGGAGTAGCCTCTATCAACACATTGTGCAAGGCTGCTCTTGTGAGGGTAAGAGCACTTGAGGTGCATCAGGAGGTGATGGTAGATGAGGGAACTATAGGATGCTGGGCAGAAGAATGTATTCATTCTGCATATTAAATGCACACAGATTCTTTTAAAAATCTTAAATCATCACCCTTGCTTCCCTGTATCATGTAATATTGAATAGGTCTCTAAATAGATTGCACAACTAAAAATAAATCACAAGAATTCAGAGATGGAAGGGAGCGAAGGAGGCAACTACCTTTGTAAGCAATAGGTTTTGTCTGAGTATTATTATCATCCCCTTGGATTATAATGAATATTTTCTGCCAAATAGTGTCCTGTAAAAATTTCAGGCTTTGATTTTGAATGTATTTGCAGAGTTTCCAGATTTATAAAACTATTTCTTTTATATTACTTGATGGTCCTCTGAAATAAAACTTTTTCAGAATTGTCATGAAATGTGCAGTGAGAGCCATACGAATCTATTGGATATTTATGCATTAAACACAAAACTTAACTACTGAGTAAGAAAATATGTGCAATAATGTCTCTCTTGACTGTTGGCCATGGTCAACATTCTAGATGCATAATTTCCTAAAGCAGTGGTTGGTTTCAGTTGATAGGTACTTCTCAGGACAGTACATGATGATAATGAAGTAACTGCTTTGTTTGGGTTTTTTGCCTTTTACTGGCACTATTTATGTCCACAAAACCAGTCTGTTGGGTTTTTTTTAGAAACCATATTCACTTCCCCCCCCCCCCCCCCCCCCCCCCCCTCAGAAAAGCCATTTGATTTTTTTAATGAAGCCTGAAGCTTACCTTTTCTTTTACTTACCCCAGTCATGTGATGAAGTTGTGCAGGACTTTATCCTGTTGACCACTTCTTTGGTATTACCTAGCAAAGCAGAAAAAGTAATAGACTCCCTTGTTAAATTTAGCTGGTATTTTACATTATGGAAACCAGAGATATTTTACATTATGGAAACGAACACTTTGAATCAAACTCATCATGAAAATACATCAGGCATGAACTAGGCTTTACAAACCCTCCCAGGGCCTCTAAGAAAATATGTAAAATATCTTTGTCCTAAATTGAACTTTCTTAATTTAATGTGCTTGTTCCTCTGAGAACTCCAGTTTTAAGGAACATCTCTTGATGTAGTCTTTTATTGAAGTGAAATAATACTGGGAGATTCCTAAGAATTTATACCTCTCACTGCAGTTATATCAGCTATAATGGATGGGAATATATTTGAATGTTTTCTCCATTAACAAACATAAGCTTATTGGTGAGAATATATGGTTAAACATTCTGACATTCACTCTGGATATATTTGTCTAGTGTATTCATTCCCAGAGAATATTATTACCACTTTAAAAACAGACCATTGGAGATTCAGCTGTGATTATTTCTTCAGACTGGTTTCAGGATTACCGTATCACTTTATATGCCATTTTATTTCACGATGAAACTGTTGCATTAAATCTTCAGACTCCCTCTTCGTCTCCAGTTCCTTCCCTTTCAAATATTATCTTTTGTAATATTGCTACAGAATGAGAACAAAGCCAATGCTTCCTAGTGTTTCTTTATACTGAAGCTAGTTGCATTGTTGTTGATGTTTATGTGTACATCCTGCAGTTATTTCAATATAAAACACCAATGAAACTGTATCCCTGCTGTAGAGGGGAGAGAGATTTATACTTTCTTCAAAAGCAGTTAAAAATAGAAGAGCTTTTTGGGTGTGCCTAGAGTTGTCAGTTTGTTTTAAACACAAAATTCTACCCATAATAGAAGTCACAAAGCTTCTGGTCACAGTAAGGCATTACCTATGGTGAAGTCACCTGAAGCCTTACGGGCAGGACAGGGGAATGGTTTCTCCATCAGCTGATAAGACAGTGCCTAAGAGTGAACCATCTTGGGATGTCCCAACCACATGAGGGCACGTACACGGCCTTGTCTGAAGGACTGTTGAGGAAAAAAATATTATGGCCTGTGTAAATTGCTTTGGTGGGCTGTACCCAGCCTGTTGGTTGTAAATTGACTCAGTTTCAACTAAGTACACATTTCTATTCCCCACCAACTAAGAAATGTGATTAATATAATTATCTACATTTTTGAAAATCAAAATTTATGAAAATCACAGGTTTTTTCCCAAGTTATAAGTGCATGTGGTCCGGCTCCTTCAGCTCCAAATGATGAAACTCATCTGCTATTAAAGTTCTTTAGGAACCAAATAGGATTCTTTCCAGAATATAATGCTGAGTGCTGTTTGCAGATTGTGTTGGTTATATTGTAGCTCATTTGTCTATTCTCATTCACAGATATTTCATTATAGTTTCTACAGTATTTGTCTAGTTGTTTCTCTCTGAAATTAATGAAAGTTTTACCAAATATTTTTTGCTCATTATTACCAAATGTAACCAAAGTAGCCAAAACCTGTAACTGTTTACATCTTTTAGCCCATTTATTCTAAGGAAATTTTATTTGTACATGTGTGTGTCTCTACAGCCAACTCTCACATATTAGTTCACAAATGAATATCATAAGAACATCTACAGTCTTAAATACATTAGATTCCTGTAGGTTTAGTGAAAATCAGCACGTAGGTAAAGAGATCCTATTAGTCATGTAGGTTACAGAAAATCTGTATTATCTAGGTTTATTATCTAATACATCTAATACATAATTATTATCTAATACAGTAAATCTGTATTCTCAGCTAGGTTTGTGTAGCACCAGAGAATCTACATCGGAGAGGGTTACTATGAACCAGCAGTGCTCCAGCTCCTGTACTGCTATGCTAGATAATTGCACAAAAGCTTTATTTAAAACTTTAGAGATAAAAAAATCTTATCACAAGGCAGCAATCTGTATGAAAGCAGGCTTCCTGTGGGTCCACAACGTGTAGAACAACCTGTCATTTAGTTTTGTTTGGCTTACATAATGCAATTTCTCTCTAAAGCAATCAAAGCATGCATTAGAGCCATTATTAGTTCTGTTGCTTTCCTTGTACTTGATTTTCAAATGTCAGAATGGTATCTTTTGTTCCATAATAAATTAATTGTATTTGAATCTTCTGTCATTGGCAGATAGATTTCTTTGTTTAAATATAAATATGAAGATGGTGATTTATTTGAATTCTTGAATGCTGATTGTATAATAATTGTGTCTTCTTGTGAATAAATGAATTATTTTCTCATTACGCTAATCTCATTTCCTTCAAAGCCTGCCTGAAAATCAGACTGATTTATTTACATATACAGGTGAATACGTAATCCAGAGTGATCTATTTTGAGCCTGTAGAAACACAGTTTTCAAATGTCTCCTTTATCTCTTTAAAATTGCTAGTTATAATAATATAGAATATGGTTAGAGCATTGCTAGTGCAGCTGCAGGAAGTAATGGTTTTTTCCAAAACAAAAGCTTATGCAGGTTATTCTACTTTAATTCACAGTGTTAATATTTTATATTAAAAAAAACAAACAGGAAAGGACTAGAAGTTAGGCCTTCATTTATATTACATACTGTATAAAGCAGAAGTTTTTGCCTATCCAAGAGGTTTTTTTAAATAATCTATAACTTTTGCTGGTGGTGTTTGTTGCATCCAAGTCATAGAATGTGTTGCATGAATCTTCCATCAATTTCACATACAGAATCTTGTCATGAGAAAAAGAAAATACACTTTATGTGCAAAGAAAAGCCAAAATTTTATTATTAGCCTAATCCAAGTCTAAACACTCTAAAATTAAATGAGTTGAGTTATGATGATACAAGTTGTTCAACTTATATATTATATAGCTAAAATTAATATAAACTTTCCAATATCTACTGCTTTACCTCAAGCTCCTAAGGTCAATGGCTTCACTTATGGAGTGGGCACAGTGGATAGAAAATCATTAGCATCCTGTGACCTTTGCTGGGAGAACTTGTTAATTATTTCTTCCTTGTTACTGTAAATCCTGCACAGAGTCATTTTAATATACTTACCAATATGGTCTATATCTTGTTATTTCTTCATTGGTATGAAATTCTGTGTCACATCCAAATTTACTACATATGGTTTGCTTTACATATGCTGGACACTTGCTTTTTTCCTCTTCCTTATTCCTAAAATTGGGTTTGTCCAGTTGCGATTTTTGGTGATCATTAATTGATCCCTGGAATCATCCTGTTATTGCACTTTTAAGGCTACTGCTGCCATTCCATGCATGCTCTCCTGTTTGTTCTAGGGTCCCTGGATAGTTTAGTTTGCACAGAGTAATGATATAACCAGATATTTATTTCAGAGTTGTTTTTTTTTGTGACAAGAAGCGTTAAACCATACAATAATAAAGCTAAGCAAAAGCTAAAGCCAAGTAGGCAAAAGTCAGGTTTTTCACAGTTGTTTTTCCCAGTCATACTAAAACAAGGTTCCTTGCAGGCCCAGAGAAGCCTGTCAAGTCCCAAGGCCTGAGTTGTCAGCTTAACACAGGGTTAGTAGCATGTCCCAAGCAAAGGCAGTACCACATCGCTGGGCTTCAGGGCCATGCTGGCAAGATTTAATCCAGAAATTTAAAGTGACTCTTGTAAGCTTCACATGTGTTTTTCATTTTTTGCTCCTTTTTTATCTGCATAAAGATCACCTGAATATAAACTACTGGTGAACTACTTATTTAGTATTTTTATTTTTTGACCAGAAAAATGAATGCCTTTTTTTCCCATTGGCATACCAGCAAACATGTTATGATTATTTTATTACTGAATATCAGCAACGTTGATCACATAATTTGCTATTTCATGCTATTCTGCCTCGGAAAAAAATTGTATGAGAAGTTTAAATGCATTTATTATTCATATTTATACTTGATTATATGAAGTGTAATCTACAACATTTAACGTACTTTTGAAGTCAAAAGAAATCTTTCAGGAGTTTGACTGGTGGGAGGTATATTTCAAGCTCAATATCCCTGGTATCAGTAGAATATTTGAAAAGAGAAGGACATATGTTGGCATGGCAACCCTGCTTAACTCACATTTGTCAAGGCCTCCGTAATTACTCAGCGGAACACACGGGTCACAGGAAGAATGTTATCAGAAGCAAAATTGTTCCATCTCCTACTCAACTTCCAGGCCAAAGGTTTCTAAATACATTAGGAAGTGCAGCTTGACTAGAGGAACACATTTTCTATTGCCTTGGCCTCAGCAAAATCTCATATCAGTACAAGCTTGTTCTCATGTATTGTGTATGTGAATCACAAATAATTTTTTGGTGAATGTATCTTTCACTTGTTTACATGATAAAATGTCTGGATATGAAAGAGTGGATTGTTTACTTATTTGAAGTGTTGCTCTTCAGTGCATGTTTTGGAAGTCACTACTCAATATCTGAGATCAACACCACCTGACAGTAGGTATTAGAATACAAATTAGTGTGACAAACAATGCTTTTTCAGCAGTACAGTACACTGTACTGTATTTATAAAGCCAACTTGAAGGACTGCTTGTTCATTTGGGGGCTGAATGGATTTGATGTGGTAAAACTGGAAGGCTAGGAGAAAATCGTTGCTGCTGAATTGCTAGGTTTGTGTGAGACTGCAGTTTAAAACATCTTAAAATCATGAGCTGAGGTCTCCCATCATCACCATTACGTATAAAAGTTGTTCTTGTCAGCACAGACTTTTGAGTTTTTTGATCAAAGTCGGAATTGCCTGTTACCACTAAAGACTGTTCATTGCATGTAAAGGTGGAAAATTTTCTCTCTCAGGTGCCATGCTTTGAAATAGGGGAGTTGGATGGTTGTTAATAGTCTTTCTGCATCTCCAAATTCAGTTAACTTGCTTACAAATATGGAGCAGTAAAGCTTCTCAGCTTAAACAGTGATAATTTTATAACCAAGTGTCTAAAGAATGGCTACAGAGCCAAACATTTATTGGTACTTCTCCTCCCTTTCTTGACACCTAAAATGTTTTGTATGTCTAGTTAACAAATACAGACTTTTAAACAAAGCTCATCTACTGAATGTGCATCTCTGTGCCTCAAGGCAAATGCTGATTACTTGGCTTCTAAGGGATGCTGTGAAGAACATCTATTGCTAAAGGATTCTGCTTCTTTATTTTGGGTGTTTGCTCTACCTTCCAATGCTGCAGCCCTTTTAGTTCACACATCAGGACAGACTGAGCTGCATCACTTTTGGAGAAGTGGCAAATAGATGTTAGTGATTTCAGAAATTGGGTTCTTTTGCCAAAGTCTGATTCCTAATGGATTTAAAATTATATTGACAGTATTATTTTCTTTAGCTGGTGTCTCCTGACCATATTAAAAACTCAGTTTTTCTTTTGTTAAAGGGAGGGATATTACTGCCTGTGCTGGATAATAATTTAGGAAATTATTATGAAGCCTGTTTAAATTTTAGTTGAAGCTTAAATTCATTTATTATTTTTTCTTTACTTTCCTGAAGTTGCGTACACAGTGTTGTAAAATTTCCTATATAGAATTTCACACATGGGTTATGACATCCACTGTTTCTGATAAATGGCTTGTAAATGAAAGGGCATTAGGGATTTTAATTTTATTTAAGCTTTATTTCTATTTTCTTCTTGGATTGATAATATGCTTCTTCTATTGATCCAGACCATTAATGCACAGATATGCTAAATTTATTTTCTGAGATTGATTGTGCTCTGTGTGGTTTGTTGGCTTTAACCTGACTGTGCATAAGGAGATGAGTCCTTGAGCAGGAATCACTATTTGGAACAAAACAGAGGTCTAAAGGAAAAAGTCCTAGGGAATCTTTATCCTATAATATAGATTTTACATATAACTTTGAGTTACCGATAAAGCCCAGAGAGAAAATTGTACTTTGCTTTACAGGAATGGAAATTGTCAGTTGGTATAAATAGGCCTAACTCCTTCAGTTTTGATGGACTTACACCACTTCATAGTGTCAATGTGTATAGTTGCTGCTTGGGGGAAAGAATATCACTTTTGTCAGCAGCCTTTCAGTTAAATTATCCAGTAATTTATCTGAGTAGCATTCTCAAAATAAAAATGTAGAAATGTTCTTGTAGGAGCAGAGAAACAGAATAACAAGAGTGTCTGAGTTCACACCTTGCTGAGGATGCTAATTGAAATTGAAAAATCAAAACAATTTAAAACAAAGCCAAAGCAATTAGCAAAAGAATGTAACACTATAGTGAAGTTTACCACTTGGAAATGATCTTATTTGTTTCCCAGAAATCTTTATAAATTACATTTTATCGGAAGTGTTTCTTTTGTGATTGACTCAAAGTTATCTCTTAGTGTTCAGTGATAATATTTCAGTTTAATGAATTTGCTTCAAATAAGGTAGCACAGGTTTTAGCCTTTTACATTCTGTGGCCAGCTCCATTTGTTGCAAATATAATCTGTGAAATCTTCAAGTAATGGCTGCAGTCTGTAGGACAGCTTGCTGAAAACAGCTCTGTAATATCTTGTGCAGTTCTTCATGCACACCATTGTATAAGGGACAGTACCTTTAAAGGCCACTATTTTTTTTTTTCATTGACACTCCTTTGTCAGCTCCTACTTGAACTCACACTTCATTCTAGCTGCATACAAAGCAGAGAAGACCTTGAAAAGTTAATGAGACAAATGGGGAAAAAAATACCCACCACAGTGTGTTGGAAAAAAATAAACTGTTATCTTAAAACTATCAGCACAAAAGCAATAACACCAACCACCTAGTGCATTGTACTGCTGTGTATTGTCTTGAGATTCTCAGTCGATTCTGGGAAAAACCTAGGCTTCTGGGTTTGTTTGTTTTTTGCTTTCTCTTTTGTTCCTAAATTGTTTTGCTGTTTTGAGTATTTATGGCTTGGTGCCTCTTTGGCTGTCATCATTAACAAGACTTGTGGCTTATTGCTATTGGTATAAAAGTTTTATTTTCACAATGGGATAAATTAAACTGCAAGAGATTCAGGACCAAGGCTGAAGAATGTTCCATACTGAAAGATCACAGTTATCCCTTAAGAACATGGGTGTCTCATAGCATTAAGGATCTAGCTGACCTTTGGCTGGAGTACTTTCAGTGGCTACACATGCCCCTATTTTTGTGTAAAGGACAATGAATTGTTTCCTGCTACAGGTGCCTTTTTATGAAAGACATAATCAGTAATAGCTTACTAGAATTCTCCTGTCTTGTACTTCTTGAGGATGAAAGTCTTATTTGAGAAGACTGAGGCACCTGTAACTTTCAGTTTATGTTTATATTATTAGGAAAAAAAGACTACTTCCTCTACTGGTGTTAAAAATTTGAAGTTGCATTGACTAAAGTGAATTACATTGACTTAAAGCAGTTGAAAATCCCCTTAATTTCTTACTTATTTCTGATGCAGTCCAATCTATGTATAAGAATACACCATAGTTTTCATGGCTCAAGTCTCCCACTGAGTTCTACATAGTTCGTAGTTGAAATTCCCAAAAGAAGAGAATGAGAATGCAGTGTTTAGACTGTACCTTGAGATTTCAGAGATCCAAGTCTTGGTAGCAAAGAACTAAATATAGGGTTCATAGGGTACAGAGTTTATATTCCCCTGCTATTGTTTTTTTGTCTAAACATATCTTACATTTGCACTATGTCAGTGAGAGGAGGAGAGTGGGCTCTCTTGGGAGGTGGAAGTAAAGGTCTGGACCTTTTTCAGTAAGGCAGAGCTCAAATTAGGTCTTTGAGTCTTTAAAACTCTCTCTAATCCCCATATCTACGCTGCTGCTGCCATGAGTTTCTCTTGCCTTTTCTTGAATCTGTGTCTTATTAGCTTATTTCTCCAAAGCTTTTCTCCTGTCTTTAAAGAGGCTTAGAATTCTACAGTCATACAGATGCCCAGGGACAGGATATGAGACTCATCCTGTCCTCAAGTCTGATCCAATGGGCAGGTCTACAAATTACCATGCTGTGGGGTATTTTAATCCTATTCTGAGATGTTGTTTGTGGCCTATAAATGGAACGTACACATTTCAGCCAGTGTTTAGAACTCCACACCAAAGAGTTGGCATTTCACAGAAAAATTGTGATGTGACATACTGAATAATTTCAGTGCTTATGCCCTTTGTCTGATCTGCCATTTGACCTTGCTGTCCCTTTGTTGTAAAATAAAGTTAATATTTTCCAACTCAGCATTAAACATTTTGATGCGTCTGGGTATTAAGATAATAGACATTATAAATTCTTTATATATACATCGGGATGACCTCAACTGAACTTCCGTTCATCCCCCTGGATGGCCTCCCTTCCCTCCACCGTGTCAACTTCATCACACAGTCTCGTGTTGTCAGCAAACTTGCTGAGGGTGCACTGAGTGCCATTGTCCATGTCACCAACAAAGATGTTAGATAGCACTGGCCCAAGTACTGTCCCTTCGGGAACATCACTCATCACAGGTTTCCATCTGAACATTGAGCCATCGATCACTGCTCTTTGAGTGCAACCGTCCAGCCAGTTCATTACCCAACGAGTGGTCCATCCATTGAATCCATATTGTTCCAGTTTTGATATCAGGATGTTGTGTGGGACAGTGTCAAAGGCTTTGCACAGGTCCCGGTAGATGACGTCAGTTGCTCTTGCTTTGTCCACTCATGCCATGACCCCACTGTAGAAGGCCACCAAATTAGTCAGGCAGGATTTGCCCTTGGTGGAGCCATGTTGGCTATCACCAATCACCCCTTTGTTTTCCAGCTGCCTTAGCAGAGTGTACAGGAGGATCTGCTCCATGACCTTGCTGGGCACAGCAGTGAGACTGACTGGCCTGTAGTTCCCTGAGTCTTCCTTTTTTCACTTCTTGCAAATGGGAGTTATGTTTCCCCTTTTCCAGTCAGTGGGCATTTCTCCAGACTGCCAAGACTTTTCCAATATAATGGACAGAGGCTTTGCAACTTCATTGGCCAGTACCTTCAGGAACTGTGGATGAATCCTGTCAGGCTTGAGAAGTGGGCTTGCGCAAACTGCATGAAGTTCAACAAGGCTAAGTGCAAGGTCCTGCACCTGGGTCAGGGCAATCCCAAACACAGATAAAGGCTGGGTGGAGAATGGATTGAAAACAGTCTGGAGGAGAAGGACTTAGGGTTGATGCTGGATGAGAAACTCAACATGAGCCAGCAATGTGCACTTGCAGCCCAGAAAGCCAAGTGTGTCGTGGGCTGCATCAAGAGAAACATGGCCAGCAATTCAAGGGACATGATTCTCCCCCTTTTCCTGGCTCTTGTGAGACCCCACGTGGAGTACTGTGTCCAGTTCTGGAGCCCCCAACATAAGAAGGACATGGAGCTCATGGAGAAAGTCCAGAGAAGGGCCACAAAGATGATCAGAGGGCTGTAGCACCTCTCCTATGAAGACAGGCTGAGAGATTTGTGGCTATTCAACCTGGAGAACAGAAAGCTGGGGAGGGACTTTTTACAAGGGCTTGTAGTGATATGACAGGATGTAATGGATCACAACTGGAAGAGGGAAGATTTAGGTTAGATATTAGGAGGGAATTCTTTAGTGTGAGGGTGGTTGCCCAGAGAGGTTGTGGCTGCCCCATCCCTGGCCGTGTTCAAGGCCAGGTTGGATGGAGCCCTGAGCAGCCTGATCTAGTGGGAGGTGTCCCTGCCCATGCAGGGGGGTTGGAGCTAGATCATCTTTAAGGTGCCTTCCAACCCAAACCATTCTAAGATTCTGATAATGATCTTTTAAAAGTAAATTCTTTCAAACTAGGATAGGTGCAAAGAGGAGCTGCTAGTGTGGTTAGAGGATGGGATATCATATATGAGATAAATTTAGAAAAACTTGCTTTACTTGCTCTAGTAAAGTGAAAGCTGAGCTAAGTATGAAGGTATGCAGTTCTCAAAGGCTGGGGTTCTAAAATGCTGTTTAAATGAAGGCAAGCACCTAATAGGGCTTCTATAAGGTGGACATTAGAAATTTTATCCTAAGCAATTGACTGGCATAGAGTAAGCATCAATTACATCCTGATATCCTATGAATTTCCAGTAGGCTGTCTCAGTGTCTCTTCTCTAATGTCTCTTGGTTTCTAACATTCTTTGACCTTCTGTACCATCAAAACCCATGAGAGTTAGTGGTGTAATGAAACTGTTCCCAAATCTAATTAACTGGCAAGTAAATCTGGTAAGTTGTCTACTATTTTTCATCTGAAAAGCATTATTCTTGCTTTATTTTGGAGAGAGTACAATGTGTTTGTTCCAGAACCTTCCTCACAAGCTGCTTCTGCTTTACTCACATAATAATGTTTTGTACCATTTTAAAATTAATTGAACCTTTGGAATCTAATTCTATTTAAGATTCAAAAATTTCTGTTGGTTTCTGAATTTTTAGTAAATTAGTAGTTAAATGCTCTTTGAAGATGCTCATTGCTGATTTTTATCAGAAACTAAAGCCACTTTTTTACCTGTGATACCAGAATTTAATTTTGTCTTTTGACATATAAAAGAAACATTATTTTTGCTTTAAATTCTGATAACAGGTTTTGGTGGTTTTTTTCAGAAATGTATTTTCCCAACTCTTTGTAAATTTATGAAATAAATAAGAGGGCCCGGAAAGGAAAAAAGATATATGGTATTAAAAGCACTTATCCACTAAGCCAGTGTGCATTTCATATCTTACGTTTGAGCTTGAAATTAAATTACAAAATGTACATGCAATAATTGAGGATGCCAAGTTTTTCTAAGGTATTTTCGTGTTCACGTCCCAGTTCCTTGTACATATCAGAAAAGCTTCAAGTGTTTTAAACATTGTGTTTTCTTTCTGTTATATAGATGAAATTACTGTAATATATTTGCTTTTTAAAAAAATTCTACCTTTCCCTTTATACCTGTTCTTACTGGTCTCACAATAGCACTGGTAAACAACAGTGCAGTGGGGGATATCTATGATATCTCGTATCATAATTGCACTCCCACACAAGTGATTTTAGGGAGTGCAAAACTTGTTTTCTTTAGTATTTCTTACAAATCAACACTGTAATCAGTTTTCTATGAGAGACAAAAGACATAATCTTGCTTGTTATACGATGTGGTAAATTCATCCAGTGATTTATATTAACGGAAATCTCAAAAAAAAAAAAAAAAAAAAGCAAAGGCAGAATTCAACCTGGACATTGTTGTTGAATATGTATATGCCTATGTCAAGTGGAATAAGATTATTCTGGCAGAGAAGGAAATAGGAACCCTGTTTGTGTACAATGTGTATTTGGGGTTAGCATTTCAAATTGATACACAAAAGCACACAGTAAGAAATTGCTCATCCTAGGAACTTCTATGACCTCTGTTTCCAAGAATTAGGTTATTTATAGTCGTAAATGCATTAATTCATACATGTTATTATGTATAATTATGTCATGCATAGGAAACAAGAAAGAGATATTATCACTCCTTCACAGAGAATGTGAGTCATAAAAATACGAAGATCTAGATCGTTAATGCCAAATTTGTGTTGAAGTCATTGAGAATTAGTTACCCATATATGTTCAGCTTCTGAACCTAAGTTAAGTGCTGAGCAAGGAAAGGAAATCTGTGGAATATCCAAAGCATCTCAAATTCTAGATTAGCAGCCTGATTGTGGAACTAGCCATCATATAGCAGGTATAATTTCTTATATGTAGTTACTCTGCAATCATTATATGTATTTCATTGGCCTAGGATCATCATCCTTTTTGAAATCTCTATGAACTCCAGATTTGGGTAGGAGAACACTCATTTCCACTTATCTAACCACTAATAATGGAATTCATTGCTGATAAAATAATTCTTTTTGTTTCTGCTTTGTGGCATATAGTCTTAGTGAGAGTCCCTTATGTTTTTTGTTTGTTTTTAAAGAAACCTTGAAAATTGTATCTGAAAGAAAAAATACAACTTTTTCAGCATGGTAAATCCACAATTTGCTCCCAGCGAGAAGTAACCAGGTCAACTACCTCTTTCCAGCTGCTACTAGCTAAATTTTAGCTTTCTGTGGCTGATAGCAAGCAGAACGAAAATTACTGCTCTGAATCGGAATGAAGAGAAAACAAATTGAAAGAAATAAGATTTTGGCAGCTAACCTTTAGAGGGTAAGTCCTGCTTTCATAGAGAAGTCTTAAGAAGAACCTTTTCTTAGAGGTGAACAACTGGGTCAGTTGCCTCGGGTTGGCACGGTCATCCAATAAGCCATGAGGGAAAATACCAGTTCTGGTGTTAATATGTGAAAAATACATGTATTTTTAGGATATCTCTTTATATTATTTACTTCAATTCTGTCTTCTTTGTTTTTTATTTTAAAAACTTTTTTCAGAAAAATAATTCTAACGGTAATTCTTTTCAAGCTCGTTGTGTATTATATAATGCATTATGGGTCTGACTTTTACAGACACTGATCTGCAGTTGGGCAACTCTCTAGAAAAACAACTTTGTTGTCATTGTATTGGCCAGTTTCCTGCCCATGTTTGTTTCATGCTCTGTACTTGTTTCGCTGCTCCCTAGTCTGTCATTACAGCTGATATAATTTGTTGCCTCCTTAATCAGACCTCAAAATAAATTTATGTTCAGTTTTTATTTCTACCTACAAAGTTCTTGTAAAAAATTGTAGTTTAGTTTACTAACAGAAAAAAAAAAATCTATAACAGTGTTTCATTTTGTTGACTGAGCTGGAATCAGATGGAGTTACATGGGACATAGGAAGGGAGGAAGAACAACTATGCTCACCTGAAATGACAAATGCAAAACCTTCTGTTACCTTGAATTAAAAAGTGCACCCCTAAAGGGTAATTTGAACAGTGGCTACATTACAGTGTCAAGTGCAAAACCTTTAATGGAGAGAAATTGCCTCAACTAATCTACTTGTCAGTAGGGAGGAGAAGTAGAAAACTATATATAACTTAGAAGCTGAAAGATTTTTCCCTTCTCCGAAAGAATAAAATAATACAGTTTTGAATAATGATTTTGATTCCAGTTTTAAATTAGAAATCCAATTTGTTCTTATGAGCTCCCTACTCCATTTCTTACTACTCTCTCAGATCTTCTGGGTGACATTGTGAGATAAAGCAGAATTTACAAGATAGTAATAAGTAAAATTTTCTGAAAGCTAAACTGAAACATGTCCATAAAGATGTATGTGAATTGTATTGCTTTTATTAATAAATACCAAGTAGATCCATATAGGATCATTAAGTTTTATGCTTAGAGATGTGTTAAACACAGATGCTAAAGCCATTCTTTTCATAATTAGTGTTACCTGTTGTAGGAGCTGAAATATGGAGTTTTTAAGCTATCCAAATACAGTATTATGTTACTATTACATTAACATAGGTAGGGGAAACAGAATGGGCAGGAAAAAAAACAAAACTCAAACCTGGTAAAATAAGTGGTTTATATAATTTGGAACCACTCTCAGAATACAATGTTATACAAGTACTACTTAATATTTTATATCTATGTTTAAATTGGGATTTGTCTGCTGTGTTAAAAAAGTGTTGTGTGTTCATCGTGACCTAGGGTGGTATCACAGAATCACAGAATGTCAGGGGTTGGAAGGGACCTCTGAAGACTAGTGAGTCCAACCCCCCTGCCAGAGCAGGACCAAAAAATTAGGCAGTTCTTGAAAGTTTCCAGAGAAGGAGACTCCACAACCTCTCTGGGCAGCCTGTTCCAGTGGTCTGTAACCCCCACAGTAAAGAAGTTCTTCCTCATGTTGAGGTGGAACTTCCTGTGCTCGAGTTTGAATCCATTGCCCCTTGTCCTATCACAGGGCACAAGTGAAAAGAGGTTGTCCCTGCCTTCTTGACACTCAGCCCTCATGTATTTATAGACATTAATTAGATCCCCCCCTCAGTCTTCTCTCTAGACTGAAATGCCCCAGGTCTCTCAGCCTTTCCTCATCAGGCAGGTGTTCCAGTCCCTTAATCATCCTCATAGCCCTCTGTTGGACTCTCTCAAGTAGATCCCTGTACCTCTGGGGAGTCCAGAACTGGACACAATACTCCAAGTGAGGTCTCATCAGGGCCGAGTAGAGCAGGAGGAGAACCTCACTCGATCTGCTGGACACACTCCTCCTAATGCACCCCAAGATACCGTTGGCCTTCTTGGCTACGAGAGCACATTGTTGTCCCATTGATAACTTGTTGTCTACCAGGACTCCAAGGTCCTTCTCCACAGAGCTGCTCTCTAGCAGATCACCTCCTAACCTGTATTGGTACATTTTGTTGTTCATTCCCAGGTGCAGGACTCTGCATTTGCTCTTGTTGAATCTCATTTTATTCCTCCTTGCCCAGCTCTCCAGGCTGTCCAAATCTTGTTGAATGGCTGCACAGCCTTCAGGTGAATCAGCCAACCCTCCCAGCTTCATGTCATCAGCAAATTTGCTGAGAAGACACACTGTCCCATCACTGATAAAGATGTTGAACAGGACTGGACCCAGCACTGATCCCTCAGGGACTCCACTAGTTACAGGTCTCCAGCTGGACTCTGCACCATTGATCACCACTCTTTGAGCTCTGTTGTGTAGCCAGTTCTTAATCCATCTCACTGTCCATTCTTTTATCCCACATATCCTGAGTTTGCTCACGAGGATGTTACAGGAGACTGTGTCAAAAGACTTGCTAAGGTTGAGGTAGACTACATCCACTGGTCTCCCTGCATCTATCCATTTAGTCACAACATCATAGAAGGCTATCATATTAGTCAAGCATGATTTCCCCTTGGTAAATCCATGCTGACTACTCCTCATAACCTTCTTCTCTTCCATGGCTTCGAGATGACCCCCAGAATGAGCCGCTCCATCATTTTTCCAGTGATGGAGGTGAGGCTGACTGGTCTGGAATTTCCTGGATCTTCCTTCCTGCCCTTTTTGAAGACTGGTAGTGGTGAAATCAGTTAGGTCATTATTTAGGTTATGAAAATCTTTGCAAAGAGCAATTATAGAGTTTAACTTTCACGAAGAAGAAATCTTCTCAGCACAGAGATATGTAAAATTTATGATCTTATTTTGAAATAGTTTTTTTAAAGAAAAGCAATAGAGGAAGAGTCCAGGTTTCCATCTTTCTTATTCTGTGAGTTCTACATGGGTAATCTGTGATAAGGTGGATTAGTCTGTATATGCCAACAATGAAAAAAGTAGAAAAGTACAAATCTTAGAGACTGGTGTAATAATGTATTTGGATCAGAAACATTTATTGTCTTGTATGAAAATTAAAGCATTTTTAGGGAATATTCTAGTGGAATTGTATGTTTTGCAAAACCTTTGGAGAAGAGGGAGGCTGATCCTTTGTTTCTAAGGCACTGTGAACCTCCTACTGACTGAATTTGCCTTGTTTTCAATATATACTTGCAGTTCTAAAAGACTGTAGCCAAATTAACAGAAGCAGTTTCAAACTTTATTTATATGTGTCCAAATTTATTGATGGACCTTTTACAGTAGTATCTCGCTCACAGGACTCTGCGTGCTTCATTAGCAGTTATCTGCAAATCACATTATTGCATTTGGTAACATATTCAAAGCTTCTCTTTTTCTCTTCCCCTGTGTATGAGTTTCACCCTCTTCTCAATATCTAAAATTTCCAGTCTGAAAAAAATGTAATTTCAAAATATAAATTGTATGAAGATACAATTGAATCTGAGCTATTTCTTATCAAAGACTTTAAAATGTATTATGGTTTTACAGTTTCATATTATTGTATAAGGTATGATCATCATGGCTCCTGCATAGCAATTCCAGTTACCAACACTTAAAGAGAGTTTCAACGTTACTTCACTGTCCTTGTCACTTTCATCCTACTGCTCATTAGTGGGTTTGTTAAGATTGGAACAGAAAAGTAGCCATACTGTGTCAGGCCAAAAGTGCATTTCCATAAGCACAGTGGGCAGTACTGGATACATGGGGAACAATGGACAGGACCACAGCCAGTGGGGCTCCCTGCACATGCTCTCTGAGCATCCAGTCATCAGTTATCCAGGCATTTCCTGAGCCAAAGTTGACATTTTGTAACTTTCTCGAAAAAAAAAAAAAAAGAAAAAAAGTTTGCATGTATTTATTTATTTCCCTGCATGTGTTGCCCATAGAAACTGTTTTCATATTAATGTAAAGGAATTGTCAGGGAAGGATATTCCAGATGATGTAAAACAGCATTTGATAATACACTCATTTATACTTACAGAGGACATAGTCTATTCTATATAGCCGAAATTGCAGAATGTTATTGTTCAGCAGGATAGCATCTGAATAACTGAGGTGAATATTGGGATATTGATGAGAACCTATCCATGTTTTTGTTTAAAACATGTTTTGTCTAATAGCACAGTCTGTACTCTCCATGCTCATTCTTGATGGCCTAATAGTGACTTGAAAGGGAAGAATGTCACTTACGGAATCAGCACGGCCAATGTTCTTGAACAATAGATGAAAAAGCTTAGAAGGGAATTCCTGGATAATACAGGATATGTCTGTAAGGCCCGGTGCAGACAGTTGCAAGCAAGACTTGTCTGAAAAGAAATAATTTGGGGCCTTAGCAAAAGGATATTGATTTTTTTTTTCTCTTGATATAAGAATACCTATACTGATTTTTTTTCTCATTTACTCAAAACTGATAAGCAAGCAAACCTTAACAACAAAAAGCTATGTTATTCAGGAACATAACCACCACGTACTTACATTTTAACCAGCGTGAATATGAAGTCTTTCTCCAAGCTGCAGAAAAGGAGACAGAAGCTCATGCCTTTAATCCTCTGAGCACTGGGGCAAATACCAGGCTGACCATTATTTACCTTTTAGGAGGGCTTGGCAGCTCCTGCCAACCTTTCTATTGGCTTTCCAATGATTTGCTCTGTTCTTTGCATGCTGAGATTAGCCAGTAGGGTGTCACAGAGGGGGCACAAACACACAAACATGCCATGAGGAAAAAGGCTTCATTTATGAAATGTACTTTTTCAACACAGGAGCTTTAGTTAAGTTCAAGGTGCTTAGTTAAAATATTGCATTCTGTGTCACTTTACTCATCAGTGCCATTTGGCACTTGCCAGAGGGCTTTGCGTTGTGTCTCCATGTATTTAACATGCTTTGGAGACAATTCCTGATAGTGCCTCTGCTCCCCCTTATGCATTGTACCAGTTGCCTGATTTTCTTCACATGGGAGGAAGTTCTCCTCCAAACATCCATAATAAAGGCTTCATTTGCAGTGACATCCACATTGCTCCTTGCTCAGTAATATCCACTGTGCTTAGTTTTATCCCTCATGTAAATTGTTAGCCTTTAGATACTGGAAATGTTAGCATTTTGTTGCTGTAGGCTAAGTGTAGTTCTTTTAATCTTGATGGTAATTTCCTGGGTAAATGTTTTAAATAAATACATTTAAATAACTTCGTACAAGTAACAGTAATTAATCATATCACTTTAGTAGCACATTTGGATACTCAATTATTTCTGACTACATTTTTTTAACTTTTATGTTTGCAGCCTAGTTTGGCAAAGAAGAATATGCCTTGTTTGTAATAATATATTTTAATCAGCATGTTTTAGTTCTATTAGTATTACTGAATATAGTGAAAAACTAATGTAGAGTGTCGAATGCTGTTCTTCTCAATGGTATCTACAGGCACTGAGAGATCACAGGGGCTATCTGCTGTGTTCTCTGGCTTCAGAATGTTTTAAAAGACAAAAATGGCAGAAATTCAGCTTTTATGCCAGTGCCTTTCATCTGTTAATAATAAAGATTGACTGGTTAGATATCGCTGAGATATTATGTGTTTTTGTGTAATGCAATTTTAGTACAAATGCTTTTATCTGTCTAGGGCATTGCCGAAAGAAAAAGAGTTTGTTTCAGTTAATGCCAGTATTCACAGAAACTTGTTTTGATGATTCCTTGCAGAACTTCATTAGCTTAAGTCAAAGAAAGTGAAATGGATTTTAAGCAAAGACCCGGCTATTGTAGATGTTTGTGAGTTTCGAGATTAATAAGCTTCTGCATGATCAGCAGACAATTAAGGGATGGAATATGAGTTTTCATGTATTTGTGGCCTTGGCATAGTGGACATCATGAAAGGTAGAGTGAGTTACTGTTTTAAGAGAGATTATGGGGGGGGCTTGTTTTATCTTGTATTCTTTGATGTTAATGCAAATCTATTGTGATTGTTTTGAGTACGATTGAACTCTTCATGTTTTTAAGGTTGACTTGCAAAATGAGAAGTGTTTCCTGTTCTGAAAGATTTCGTATGCTGAAGTGTTTTCTTTATACTTGTTTTACATTTGTAAGAAAAAAAGAAATAGAAATAAACCTGAAGATTTCCATGGAAACCTTATGGGTATTTGCTCCCTTATGTTTCAACTCTGGGTGCATGCAGACCTCTCTGAGGCTGGCTCTGTTTTGTAAGCTGTACCTTCACACCACAGCCCCTCGGTCATGTGTTCTACTGGCAGTTTTTGTGCAGTAATGTGTGCTGCATTTTTACTCAGCTCTCCCTTACGAATCCTGGTAGAACCCAGGTTGCTACAAATGAGTTAAACAGAGACGTGATAAAAATAATTTCATTTTATGGGACCATTGCCTAGATATGGAATGACTGAACAGTTTAAGCCATTTTTTTTTTTTTGCATAATAAAGTGCTAGATTTCACTGAGTGTCACAAAAAAAAAACAACCCACTTTTTTTCTACTGGAAGAATTAAACATATACATTGCATATTTTTATAGATTGTGTATGGTGTTTTGCTATTTCCTCTAACTTAGCTTTATATCTTTTTCATCTTTGTATCCTGTTTTTCTGGCTTCTGTTTTTGCCTTGTGTCTTTGTAGCAGTGTAATTAAAATTTCGAGTAGCCTTCCTAAGAATGTCTCAGAAAATCCCTTTACTTAGTAATGTCATAATAAAAATTCTTTAAAAGTTAATTTAAAAAAACCCAATTTGTTTCAATCATTTCTGTAGAGATCACAGTTTCCTTGGCTTCATATCTATTTTACAAATATACATATTCAAATATAAGCACTTACAGTTTTCAATGGAATATATACTCTCTTTGCCCCCCTTTCAGCTACATAGTAAGTCCAAAATAGTGAGCCTTCCTGTTTGGGACCTTTTTTATTTGAGACTAATTCTGCAGTCCAACTGAAACATCACACATTGCCAGAAGAATAACAAACTCAGAAATACTTCGAGTGAGAAATAGAACAGTGGAGCTTTCAGGAAGTGTGAAGAACAACTGGAAAAGGCTTGCACAGCATTTCATTCTAAGCAGTGGATGTATTCCAGAAGGAAATGCTGGCTCCAAGCACTGTTTTGCAGTTTTCAGTTAAATCAAGGGAAGTAAGCCAATTATTCCTTTTACAAAAATTTGCCGGTGTTGTATGCTGCACAAAAATGACTGGAAGATACATATCCTTATTTAGGATACAAAGAGATAGGGAGACCAGTGAAAAACTCAGTAAAAACTGGTGAGCTGAAGACTGGGACAACTAGAGGGGAGAGGGCTAAGGGAGGGCTCAAACAATCCTGTGACATTTCTGTCATGCTGGGACTGACCCCTTACAGGTTGCAAGTGGAAGTCCTAGAGTTAACAGAATTTACCAAGCAAAAAGAATCTGTCCAGAGTGAAACTAATGTAGACTGTAACAACAGCAACAAAAAGTCCACTTAAAAAAAATAGGCACTATTTTAATTCCCCAGTAGCATCATGGTTCTAAACATGTATGATAGTAAACTCATTAGCTGTGAACATGCTTAGATCCTTATGGTATAATGTAAGGGGTTTGTGTCTTGCTGTCAGCCCTTAGTCATCCTGGCTTGCACATACTCTGCCAGGTAGCCAGCTTTACCAGACCTCTGCCTTCCCAAGCTCTTCCCTAGAGCTACCAGCTGTGATCCCCCTTCCCTTCTCATGGCTAGCAGCAGTAAGCAGTGTCTGGGCTAAAAAAGGGTTTATAATAAGTAAAATGTGCCCAGTGTTGCATAAATGTTGCTTTAACATAAACAGTAAATTGACTAATATGGTAGATAGTTGAAATGAGTGTTTGGTGACATCTCCTTAGACATGTGGAAGCTCTAAATAGAAGACAGGCTAGAGCTTTAAAAATTAAATGAGGCCAGATTTGTAAAGAGAGGTACTGTGCAGTATTTGATAATCTGATATAGATGAAAAAAGAAACAGGCTTTTGGCAGATGTCTTTTTTTTGTGGGTCACTTTTCTGTTTTATAGAATAGGTATTTATAACTAAAATATTAGTATAATTACATGTTTCTATCAGAAGTTATTTTTCACTTTCCTTAAAAATTGCAAAGATAGTTAGTTACCTTTCTATTTACCAAGGCTTGGTTATACATTTTTAGATAAATATCTAAAATCCAAATAATTATCTGTATGTCTAGCCTACTTTTAAGATTTCTTTCTTACATTGGAGCAGTAGAGCAGGAACAGATTCATTGGCTGGTCAAACCTCCAGCCTTGCAATTTCTCAGACAAACAGTTTGTTTCTGAGGTGAGCTTTGACCATTGTTGTTGACTAATGTTCTGGTCTACTGGACAGTTTAAGCTGCTGTCGGTAATTATAAAGAAGTTTTGATTTCCCACCATTTTTTCTTCTAAAAATACTTGTAAAAATATTACAAAACTGCTAAGCATAAAAACTATACAAATGTTTACTATATAAAATATAAAATCTTTGCCGGAGAGGAAAAGGTGGAATAAAATATCTATTTTTCTATCATATCATACATTTAAGTCTGAATGCAGAGTTGTTTACACTTTGCCATTTTTCTGAGAAGTGCGCTTGATATAACCATTAGATTAGTAAAAGTGACTGTTTTTGAGACTTTGTAAGATACAGATAATTCAAAATATGGGGGTCTGTACTGCTGCTGTTTAGCAGGATTCTGGATACACCAATATTAATTAGAAGCTGTCATTAAGCTGTCTGTTGCCACATGCTGTGTTTGATACTAGCCATGGTACAGTTCAGGATATGGTGACATAACCTTAAAAAGCTTTTTGATACAGTACAATTTATTTTAAAAATCATATTACTTTTGGTAAAACACATTTAAAACCAATGATACCGTATCTGCAAAAGTTATTTAAATTCTACATGAGTCATTTTCTGTTAATTTTTCATGAGAGAAGCTAAGTGGATAAATGATTTTGAAATTGGGATTTAGACATCTAAGTAACTTGTTACTTACTCAAACTTTTAATTAGCTAAATTGTTCTTTTTATAACTCATATTGAGCAATTTCCTGCAGCAGTATTTTACAGGTGGCAATCCATGGATTGCTGATTTACTGAATAAGAAGTAAAATATGAAAAGAATTACTTGTAAAAAGGTTATAATTTATTGCTTTTCATTTCACTTGAGTGTGCTCTTACTTTTGTTCTGTGTGTTTTCAGTTTTTCTTAAAAGCATTATTTTGTGAACCATTGACATATATATCATCACTCTCTTAAACTGTATAATTCTTTTAAAGAATTGCAGGATATTCTGCTTACCAGCTTTGAGGGTGTTGTTTTTGGTCATTTGTGGTTATGTGTTTTGTTTGTTTGTTTGTTTGGGGTTTTGTTTTTTTGTTTGTTTGAAATGCCAAAGAAGAATTAGTTTAGTAAAAATAGCACTAAAATTAAAAAATCCTGAAGGAATAAATGTTTGAACAACTCTTGTAATTCCCCAAGGGAAACTTTGGTTCTTTTAAAAGTTAAATATACATATAATTGTCCCACATTGTGCATGGAGTTTGGACAGTGTAAATTGGATTGGAAATATTTTAGAAATGCTGTTAGTAGTAGAGGAGAATTGTATTGTGCAGAGATACAGGACACCAGCCTTGTCTTACACAGTAATCCTAGAGGGCTGTAAGGATGTCTGTGCTACTTAGAGAAACTTATTTGTCCTGAGTCCTCTTAATTCTTGGCGCTGATTCTTCCCAGCCTGCTGAATTATGTTTGGTATTTTCTTGCATTAGGTTAGTGAGTAAGAAGGAAATAGTGCAAATCCTCACATTTACTTCACAGGAACTCATGTACTACATATCTGTCTGATCCACAGATAAGCAAGGAATGTTCTAGTCTGTGTGTGTTATTTAAACAAAGATAATTTTGATTCTGCAGCGTATTAAAATGCAAGTACACCAAATGTTCAGAAAAAAGCTAGTTAAATAGGCAGAAATTTTATAATGGGATCAGTTCACCCCACTCCATATATCATTATCCAAATGCAGTTGTTAAACTATATAGTATCTAATTTTGCACTCCACTATTCATTCGTTAGTAATCCATGTGTTTTGAGCTAATGGAACTATTTGCAGTAGAAACAATTCACGTGCTTAGAGGGCTATAAAAGCATGTATTTCCCCCTTATTTATCATAAGAGATGCATTTCTAACATTACATTACTTTTCAAATATGGTTTACATTCCCAAAAGGACTTGAAAATTTTCTTTAATGGCTTTTGAGATGCACCTGAATTTTTCTTGTTCTTGTGACAGTCCCAAAAGAAAGAAGCACAAGTTGCCATCAATAGGGAGGTTTCTATAATCTTGAAAATTTTAGTTCCATTTTGTTTCATAGAGCTGCTGAGTGATATTAAAAGTGTCTAGCATTATATCATTCCAGCAATAGAAAGGAACTTACCTGTTCATTCATTTTTGCAACCTAATCCTGTTTAGTAGATCTACCTATTAAAAAAAAAAAAAAAAAAAAAAGTGAAAGTCCTTTCAATTTTTTATGTAATCCCCTACTAGGAATAAATTTCATTTAGACTGCCTCTGGTTTTTATCACTTTGTAAATGTCAGATTTATAAAATGTATACAGAGTTTTATACAGACATGAAAGATTTAAGTTTGTATCCTCTAATAATTGTTACATACTTCAATGTCTATATTTCCATCCTTCTGTTTTTTCCATTTCTCCTTTCATCTTCAGACATCACTTCTATTTGCTGAATGCAAGAATTTGAGATAGGCTTTTTTTTCCAGGATACTTGTTGTAGTCATATTTAACACAATCCTAGGATAGATGAAGTCGGAAAGACTCTCAGGAGGTCTCTAGTCATAGACCTGCCTCTTGCTCAAAGCAGCATCACCTGAGATCAAACCAGGCTGCTTAGGGCTTTACCAAACCACGTCCTGAAAACCTGCCAGGATGGGAACTGCACTGCAGACCACTCCACTGCCTGGCTGTCCTCATGCTGGAACAGCTTTTCCTTCTGTCAAGTCAGGAACACTCTTGTTGCATTGCTTCAGAGCTTGGTAACAGTGTTTACTCTGCAAGTGTCAACAACTTCTTGCCTCTGGCTTTGCAGACAGCATGTTGAGAACAGGTAGATGTTTGCATTTCATCAGTTATACACATATCTAGCACAGCCTCTGCCCAGTAATGGGATCTATGTATCTGGCCTGTACAGTCACATAATATATTTGGAGCTAATACATCCTAAGCATGTACTGCAGAGTCTGTGATGACAAATTACTACATCTTTTGTTTCTTGTGGAAATTATTATTTTAATAATAGTGAAATTTAATTTAATTGCATTAATTTTATAGTTGCAATGCTGCCCGGAGACTTGAAAATAGGTATTAGTCGCAATAAATGTAGACATATTGCTAAATTAAGTAACGTTCATATATTTACAGGAAGTAAATAAGGTCACTTTCATAGAAAGATGGAGCTTCAACTTCGAGGTGTAATTTGTAACCAAATAAGTATAATCTACTTTTTGCACTTGCTTTGTTTTCTAAATGCATCTTTATCTATTACATACTTTATATACCAGTTACTGCTAATTTACTGATAACGGTATAGATATTTTTGTAATGATAACAAACATCATTCTGTCAAGTTTGGAAGTGGTTGGTGCAATGTAAAACAATGAATGAGCTAAAGGATTAAAATTAATTGCTGAACTAGCTGGAAAAAAAGCCACAGAGACTGGGATGAAGAAAGGATAGTAAACAATGCCACAAAACTCCATCTTTTTGTATTGAAAAGGCTGAGGAAAAAAAAGCATGAATTTTCAGATGCTAATATTATTTATGTTTGTTTCTCTTTGAGGACTTTGTTCTTCCTGTGTAAGTTTTTCACTGGTCTCCCTATCTGTCCAGAATTAAGATGCTTCAGATATCACAGTGGTAAATTTTTGTTATTTCAAACAGACACATTGTTACTTTTGTTGTGGCTTTGTAAATACAAACTCCAGCCTTTTTCCAGGCACTGAATATCTTTATTTAATATTAAAATACAACCTGAAATGCACTGAGTGCCTCAAGAAATATATATTTCACTAAAAATACTTTGTGATACGGCGATGCTGCTCCTTTGCAACTTTCTGTTTCATGCCATGCTCCAGTAACTGAAATAACGAGTAGCAAATGTAGCATGGTACGGGGTTTAATAGTCTTGGATCTAGAAGATGAAGAAAGAGGAATTAACTTCTAAACCTAGGACTAATTTGCAAGCTCACTCTCCCACGAAGCTCTGTCTTTGTGACATTTAGAAGCTCATTTTATCTCCAAACTAGCTGCTGTTTCAAGCAACAAAGTCTTAGTTCTTAGGGGATATATGTAAGGCTGGGGAGTTGGTGCTATTTTCCTTTTACAATTAACTAATGATAACCATTCTAAATGGCTGGTACTAGCTAAGTTTTACACTTAAAAATATATTGGTTTATGTTTCTGCTGACTTGCCAGTAGATAAAGAATGACTTTTGATATAACACTATTTGCAGGGGGATGGTTGGACTGAAAACTTGTCAGTGCTGATGCTGTCAGTGAAAAAAAAAAAAACAGTATGCTTTTTTGTGTTGTGCCTCATCTGCAGACACATGTTCTTTTTCCCTTTGTTGTCCATCTCTGTTAATCTCTAATAATTATTAGGGAGGCATAGAAATTGAGGCTTTCCTTCTGTATTCTGAGCTTTCAAACTGCTTCTGGTCTTGGCAAAAATTTCTCTTGCTTAGTTTCCCTTGGTCCAAGGGCTGAACTTCTAGTCTCATTCCCATATCCAATAGTTAGCAAAATGCTAACTCCTGGACCTTTCCTTAGTGGTGCAATAGCACATAAATCAGTCAAAGAACTACAGCCTGATTAAGAATTTTTAGGATTTTGTTTCAAGTCTGTAGATCATTTGAAAGAGAAAGGTCATTTATTAGAAACCTCTTTTTTTCCTACTTTTTCATTTTTTCTTCTTTGCTGTGTTTCAAAAACCAGATATTCAACCTAGGAAAGGAATAACTTCATAGCACACTTATTACAACGTAACTAACATTTTCAGGTGTATCTGAAATTATTTCAGTAATAAGTGTGGCTCATTCAGTTCCATGGGCATTTTCTACATGTTTGGGCCTCTAGAAGAGTGTTAGTGTCAGTCAAGGGAAATCAACATCATGAACCAATGTTCCAAATGCCATGTTTTAGACATATCTAATGTAATAACTGGAAAAAATTGTGATTAAAAAAAAGACTTTTGAGGGTATTATTGGCGAAAGGGCGTCTTAAAAATCCTGTATCCTCTGGATTGCTGCACTGCTTTTTTCTTCCTGTATAGTATGACAGTTTAGGGGGTTTGAAGTTTGAGACACGTCCTTAAAACTGATTGGGTTGGGTTGGTTTTTTTATCATTACCTGAATGGCAGTTTATTGCAGGAGAGAAAATAGCTAGAAGGGGAAAGTCAAGGTATTGTTTTCGCAGTTCCTGGTTGGTTGGTTTGACCTCCACAGTTTGTTTTTGTAAGGGCATTACAGTAAAAATCCCACATATGGATGATATTAACCTTTACTATGTATTTTCTCAAGGGTAAATTCCTTCAGTCTCACATGGGAGAGCTGTGTGGGTAAATCCTGTGAATGCTAATGAAGCGATGAAATCTTTGCTCTATCAGTGAAATATTGTTAGAAGTGTCCATTATAATAGGTGTACGACAATTCCTTTAGACTTTATGCATTTTACTAATTGCAAAATCTGTATTACATTGAAATCCAGTCCTCACATTCATACATTTGCTTACTACAGATTACAAGAGGGAGATGTGAATGTGTAAGAGGTTATATTTTGCGGATTTATAATTATATAACTTAAGGATACTTTAAAGAGTCTAATACCAAATTTTGATTAAAAAAATCCAGCAATAAGGACTTTCAATGTCTTGAAAATAATTCCCATTATTTGAAAATGTGTAGTCTTGTACAAAAGAAATAAAAAAACTTTAAATCCTAAATTTAGGATCTGTTATGACAGCTGAAGTCCAAGTGAGTATGATGACTTTTTATTTGCTTTTAATTTTCTATCACAGTCTTGCGGGATATTTTTTTCTGTAAATTACAGAAGCATTGCCTAGAATATCAATGATTATGGGTACGTGTTGATTGCACTGTGAGTATGAACAAGTTGCTCATATTAACAGAATAATATAGGTAAATCATTATATTCTGTGCTGAAATTATAGCTTTAAATTAAGTTAACAACCCTTTATTCAGAATTTACTCTGCTGATGCATAAAGTCAATTTGGCACCAAAGACAGAAAACATTATGACTGGATGTCATAGAAAATTGGTTATACTACAGAGAGGTTTCTATATCTCAGTTTCATAGTTCAAGCCAATTGAAAATCTGGTCCTTATTTGATGAGGCACTCTGCAATATTCCATTCAATTCCAGATAGTTTTATGCCTAAACCACAAAAAGCCAGTCTTCAAGCAGTTTATCAAATAGGATTGAAACTAATCTTTAATAAGTTCTGATACCGTTGGTGGATTTGAAATGGGCAGAGTGATTATTACTCGGAACATCTGGCAGTTAATTGGATCTGTGACTCCAGTGTATTCTGAAATCTGTTTATGTGACTTCGTATATAATGTCTGGATTTGAGGTGCAATATCAGTAGTGTAAGCTAGATCTCATTAGTAAGACATCCATGATGAAACTTTTAGGAGTCAAGGATATCAGTGAGCATAGGAAATTAAAGTTGATTTAAGCTCCCACTTGTTATTCATGGGACAGTTTGTATTTTATTAATTTCAGGTTAGAATCAGATTTCTGCATGATGAATCACTTTTGAAATAGAGAATAGACTGGTATGTGGTATTACTGAAAAACTTAATTCTGAAGATTTGCTGTTTCATACAACCTCTTCTAATTCAAGTTTACAACATTTCAACAGAGGAAGTATGATAGTCCTAAACTCTGCAGTCATCCATCTAATATTTTTCAATAGCTCTAAATTTAGTGAGTGACGCAAATAAAGTTGTATTTTTTAATTGTAATAATAAGTAAAAAGGCATCTGGCAACATTTTTAGTCCCTATCACAATCTAATGATCACTTCCTACAATAATTTTTCAATTATAGTGCTACTTTTGTTGTTGTTAGTGAAGAAATTATTATTAATGCGATCTAATAGAAACTTTATTCTTAGAAAAATATAGCTAATTTCCTCTTTGGCCTTTCATTGCCCTTCATGCATAGAACAGATTTGGTTTTCATGGAAAACAGTTGTGTAAAGAGAAATGCCTTCTCCAGTCTAAACAATGTTTGGATAGAAGCACTGTTAGAAACAAAACCAGTTTATCAAATGGCACAGCTGTTCACTGTATGTTCATAATGATCCTTTTTATTTGGGTGCTGTTTGGTATTTATACCTAATTAACTCCCTTTTACACCACCCAGCAATCTGCATTTGGAGAACAGAGAAAATGGAAATAGATTGAATTAGAAGCTGCTAAATACATAGAACTAATTCAGTTAATTCACTGTAGACCAGTTATTATCAAAGCACTGAAACATATTTTCAGTGGTTTTTTGTTTGTTTTTTTCCTGTTACTCTGCCTTTATTTTTTTTTAATTTTACTTAGAAGGCTGAATCTCAATACTTTCAAAAGTTACAGAAATTCCAAAAGCAAATATCCTTGTTTTCCCATTATTAGCTTTAAAGAAATGGACTGTTTCCAAGGTAAGATGAAACAACTGTTTCCAGTGCTACTGCTGAACTATTGATACACAGGTAATGTTTTGTGAGGGGAGCAAGCCTTCTTCCCACTGTGCATCTGGCCAATTCAAGTAAAGGAAATACATTCTCTCTTTCCCTTTCCACTGCTTTAAAGTGACTAGTTTAAAACTGAGTTTCAGAAATGGAGAATTGTGGCGTTATCACTGAAGTGTAGAAAAATGAGTAATGATAACTTATGACAATAGTCTTCCAGTGTAGATGGAAATAATTTAGAAATGACTTGTTAAATACTTGTTTACAGAGCACATGTTCCCAGTTAAGTTCCACAGTAATATGCTGAATATGCCTTCCCACCACAGATTTTGGAATTCAGTTTATACAATTTTAGGATATAAGTTACTAGCTATTTTAGTGGACACTACCAATTAGAGGAAATGAAGAGTACATCTTAGATTGTCTAATATAAAAAATTAAAAAGAGGGGAGAAAAGATGTTACTTGTATGCTTAAGCATTTCTAAACCTTTTCTTTTTTTCTCTTTTCCTTCCAGTAAGATTCTTTTTGAACCAAAATCAATTTAGTTTGATGCTTCCCAAGTGTTTGTGTCAGAACTTATAATTTTTGGGCATAATATTAAAATAGTTATTTGATGTTATTTTGGACTGATGGATTTCCTGATTCTTTTTATTCTTGCACTTACTCTATGGCCTTAGGAAAGTCACTTTAGGGTAACTGTTCAGTAACGATTTCATATACTTCATACAGTCTGTTGTTAGGTGATGTATTACAGATATTACAGAGTATTTTGAAATCTTATGTTTTTTAAAGCATTTCTTGATCTTTAGATAAGTCTTTCTTACAATTATGGATAGCAGATGTAAGGGACAGGAGGCCTTGTTACTTACTTGGTTTATCTGCAATAAGTCTCTTTCAAAAATTATTTTTGAAGTAAATACATGCAGTTACTTCTGTTGTAGTATCTGTGCTCAGATGAAGTAGGCATAGGAGACAAAAAAGAAAGGAAGAGACTTCTGATACTGCCTGCCTGTGAGATTTCCAGCCAGTTGCTGTCTTCTGAGTTCATTTTATGCACTAACAGTCATATGTTGTCACTGTAGTGGTAAGACTGAGTAATGGATTCACAACTCTGGTGAGACTGCCTTGCCTCCAGTTGTTGGGCTGCTTACTGCCCTTGTGTAGAATGGAAAAGTTTGTGTGTCTCAGGTTTGAAAAAAAAAAATAAATTTACACCTCTCTGTCCTGGCAGACTTCTCAGTTATCCTCAGTCAGTACCACCCCAGTAATAATTTAATTAGTTCTTGTCTTCTTCAGTGTTCCCTGAACGCACCAAAATGCTTTGAACCGAAACAGAGTCCTTCTAGTTCTGCACATCTGCAAGAAAATATTAAAATGTTATTTCAGTATTCAAATGACATGTTGTTTGTGTATTATTTAATTTTCACTGACTTTAAAGCAAGATAATGTTTCTATTCTTATAGTTTAATAGCATAAGTGGGTGTTAATTCTGATACAGTTCAGAAGATAGCAATATAATGCTGTTAGAATTTTAATAAATAGAAAACTGCTGTAAATTCTAGTAATGCAGTGCCAGTATCAAATCGAATGAGCAGGCAGGCTGCAGATGAGAGATTCAAACCCCTTTGAACAGATCTCTTGTTCAATTGGTGATCATTAAAGAGGCATTTTTACTGATTTAGCATCTGGTATTCAGTCAGAAATTATCGTTCTGAAAATGTACAGAATAAGTGTCTTTTATAAGGTAGCTAGTCTGTTGGTTTTGATTATAACTTCAGTTGAAAAACCTTATCAAGAATATAAGCATGAAAAAATGCATCTTCTCTATAATTGTCTCTGAAAAAACATCTCAGAGTGAATGTGTAAACATTGAACTACATAGAAGTCAATGGCAATTTTTCAGCAGACTTCAAATACCTCTCTACTTTGATTTCAGGACTGAATTTTGCTTTCAGTAGGCTTCAAGATATCTAGTGTGTATCACTATTGGAAGGGATTTGAGGTTAAATTCACATACTTCCCTGAAAGAAGCCTTTAGATGGGAATGGGGGGAGGTTACTTTCCATTTTGAAGTGTGGAGAATCATAAAAAAAAGGAAGACAAGAAAACAAACAAGAAGGAATGTGTTCCTTTTCATTTTGTTTTATTGTGTGCCTGAGTAGATTTACATTACTGGAGAATTAGACACTATATGTGTGTTTTCTGAAAATGAACTTTTGTTATTGGTCTTAATTTCTCATGTCTTATGCAATCTTTCCTTGGCTTCCTAATCACCGTTACATGTTCCTCATCCCTTTCTATCCTCCTGCCCACCATTAACTTTTATGTGTGTTGGCTGATTTTGGCTGCATTTGACAAGAAGACATAGATCTGAGGAATGGGGTCCTATGAAGGTCTGCATGACATTGCTTCAGACATATGCAGACTCCAAAGCTATTGGTTTTGCTTATCATTCATTTAGAGGTGGTGATTCTCCAAGAATCAAGAAGCAGCAGCCGCCTCACTAGTCAGTTTACATCAGAAACTGAAACATAGCATATGCCACTCAGCAGGCTGAATATAAATTGTTAGTATACATGGAATCATGGGATGAGATATTAGGAAAAAGATGAGATAGGGAATGAGGTGGCCAGAGATTGAGAAATTGTAAAGGGATGGTTTGTAGAGGCATAAGGGAGATGAATAAATCAAGCATGATACAAAAACTCACAAAAGGCCAAGTTTTGTTAGTTTTCCTGCTCAGAGTAATAGCTGCTTGTCTTTGCTGCTGTTCACAAGAAAGTATAAGTAGAAAAGATTCATGATGTTTCAACTCAGGTGGGAGATGTATGTCTTCAGAATAATATTTACTGGAGATTGGTTATTGTCCTGTTTTCTGATATCATTTGTAAAAAGAACCAAATGAAGTGTCTTAAAGCTGTGGCTTCAAAAGGAGTTCTGAGGCATCTCTTTCTGTGGGAGATGTTCAAAGTAAGAGTTACTCAGACATCCAGTGTGAGTCCTTTCTTTGTGAACGAATTTGGTTGATACAGAAATAGGAAAACAGATTAAGAAAACCTGCTGAAGTTTTTCTTCCAGACTCTATGACCCTTGTTTGGTAGCAAAATTCTGTGTAGGTTTTAAAAGATCTCTGTGCATTTCAGCATATACATATTTTTAAGGCTTTACATCAGATGGAGGAAAAGTAGACAGTGACAAGATTTGCCGAGTATATAGTGTATATAATCTGACATTTTCAGGACACGGATTTTAACTTAGCTAATTTACACCATCGAGCCACACTACTTAAAGTATGTGCCAGCAAACCATCTTCAAATTGTATGTATGGATTTCTTCATTTTATAGATCTAAGATCCATCAATTTTGTTCTGCAGAAATTAATCTTCTTTTCTCCTTCCATATTATGACTGTAAATCACTATTGTATTTGATGTTAGCTCCACCTTTAGTCTCCCTAATGTTTATATGAAAGCTCACCTTCTGCTGTCAAGTTCTGGCTCTTCCCTGTCATAGAAAGTCCACAAATTATCCATGGAGGGATTAAAACATAAGTGATAGTGCTGTATATCTAATTTGGCCCCTTTTATATATTGAAAAGCCATAAGAAGTCTGACTCACTCCCCTCCCCTTCGAGGATGAGGATGAGATGTCAATAAAAGCATGGCATGTAATTACTGGTGAGGAAGGACTTTCATCCCCAGACTTATTCATGGTAAAATAATTGCTGTTCCAGAGGGAGGGGACAGTATCTGTTGACTCAGTGACTCTTGACATAGCATGTGAGGAAAGCCATGTGTTATTAAGCTTTCTGTGAGGTTACAGAACTGTCTCTTGCATTTCTCAGTTTTGCAGCTAGGCTCTGATCTATCTTGCTATTATACTCTTTGGCTTTAGCTATACCTCAAGCCCTAATGTTAATTGAAGAACAAAATGCACCAAGGCATAAACCACTAAATTGTTTGGTGGAGCAGAGGGTTGGGTCCAGAATAATTCAAAGTGGGAACATCTGGTTCTTGGTCAACAGTAGATTAGTAAATTGTGAGTTGATGTAAGGATTATTGTGAATCAAAATTAATCACATAAGTAAATTTCAGCTACTTAAAAAAACCCAGCAAGTATCAAAGATGTGAAATGGCAATAATTATTTTTGGAGTTTCTGAAACATGCAATTATATGCTTTATAATTAAAAACCAAACCAAAAGCCCTTTATGGATACATCTGTTCCCTGTAACTTAAATAGCACCTCTCCCAAGGATACTGTTTGGATTTTATTTTAATGTCTCCTACCTAACAGCTTAAGTTTTGCCTCTAGCACATACCTCCTACTGCCTTTGATACTGTTGGTACCCTTGAGCTGTGCATCTGACCATCTCCTGGGATATCACAACAACAGCTATTTGAATGCCTCTTAATGAAGCCATCCACCACTCTATTTATGGTATCGTGAAATACAGTTTAGCTTAATGTGGATAATAATTTGTATGGACTAGAGGAAAAATGTTTTCAGAGCACTGCATGGAATGGATGTAGTTACACTAAGGAGGGTTTTATTCCTCAGCAAGTTACATGCTACGAAGCAAACTTTCCCTGTGATGTGCTAAAGAAGAAGGAACTTTGCTTCAGTGCATTAAGTAACAAAGATAATGCCAGTCCTTTCATAGTGTTATATAATGTTATGATTAAAAACTTCATGCTTTTCAGATAAATTAAAATTATATCCATATTTAACTTCATCTAAGAATAAAAATTTTAACTGAAACCTTGAGGAAAACAAATAGGCACACAAAACTACCTGAAACTTTCCAACACTGCAAAATCCCAAAATGCCCAGCTGGCTCAGTGTCCCTTCTACATTATTCCTGTGTATCTCCCCTTCCTTAGCACAGGATGTGGACAGACTGTGGATTAACAGCAATATGATTGATGTGCACTGCATTTTTGCAGAGTGATATACAGAAAACCAGATCTATAGGAAGCCATCATCATCTACTGCTGATAAAATCTGTTCATTAGTTCAGAACCACTGAGGTAGCTCTGCTACTAAAGGTCTGGAAACATAATGACATACTTTATTTCCCTTGCTTCTTTAACTGTGTGGAAAATAAATTGTACTCTGCAAGTGTGAGGTGAAAGATGATCCAAGTTTCCCAAATAAATTCTGGACAAGTGAGGGCACAGTGAGGTTTTAAGTGGTGTTATGCATCATGAACTTGATATGCCTATTAAGAAACATGTGCTGTACTTTTGTGTGAGAATGTCATGTGTGTGTTCATGAGAACATTGATGTTCAGACACAGAACACTCTCATTCTATCAGCCATACACAGGACTACATATTTTCCGAAGAAACACCCAGTTTTGTTTCATGCTGCCTGTTCTTGGGCAGCCTGAAATCGCATGTGTTGGGTGGAAGGCAATGTCTCATTGTTACAGTATCTCTTCCTGACTATATCTTGTTAGAGCTATCACCACGTTAGTCAACTGTTTACTGTTTCTGCTGCTCTGTGCACATGTCCAGTGCTACCAGAGGAAAAGTGTGAGGAGGAAGAAAGCTATTTGCAGTGCAAACACCTTTTAGGTAATTAAGCTAGAATTGTGTACTGCTGATTTTGTTCGGAGAGAGAATACAAATGAAAGTAATTTGAGAAGATCATAGTTGTTGAATAGCAACTGGGTACTGCTTAAATTCCAGAAAAAATGGTGGGTGATTACTGAAGGTAATTGTAATTTTGGATTAAATGTGCCCAGAAAAAAAATTGCACATATAATTAAAGGTGGCAAAGGCAAGCACTTAGAAGTTATTACATAGCAAAAATAACGTTGCCAGTATAACCTTGTTTGGGCTTCCTTGTGTGAGTGCACTGACTCAGAATGCAGTTACACAAACATATGCTATTTTTAACATAAACACCATGCTTCGTCTTGTACACCAAGATAATTTAATTCACCCAATGAACAGAGGTTCAATATTTCATTTAATCCTTATTGTTAATCATTGGCACCTTCATCTGATTGGCTTACTGGGTACCCCTAGGGCTTTGATCTGAGGAAAGAACAGTTAATCACTTCATTGTCTGTTATGTAGTTCTCATCAATACAATGTATAGGAGTTTCTCAAACATAGATTTGATTTACGTGCTTTCATAACGCTGCCATGAGATGGAAAGATACTATTTTCATTTCACAGGTAAGAAAGTAAAAAACAAATACATTTATGTCAAAAGCTTTTGCTAATTTCAGAAAACTTAGCATTTATATATTTAAATCAATGGTCTGAGTTTTCACAGAAACCAAAAATGCAAAGTCAAGAGCCTAGGAGAAAAAAACCCACCACCACAGGGCTACTGATTTCCTATGAGGTAGTTTACTTAAAGTAAGTCTCCCAGAATCCAGTTTCCTGGAGTCATGCTCAAGTGCTACAGCCACGTGATTGGTTTTTTTCCACCATGCTACCCTACTCCTTCACTGTTTGCCTTCCAACTTGTTTTATCAATGAAATGGAAATCTTAGAGATAAAATGCACAAGTAATTCATGCAGGATGAGCAGGTCTACTTTATGGAATAAATGACAAAATGGGACAGTATTCATGTGGAGAGGGAGGGGGGGGAAACACAGGATGGTGTGATTTTATAATTTCCAGTTCCAAATAAGTGTTTTGAAAACTTAATATTTTTAATACCATCTATGTGTAGGTTGGTTTTTTTCAGATTGGCATTATCTAAGTTATGGGCAAGTGTGAAACCAGATAAACTGCATCAGTCACTTAAAGAGAACAAATGATCAATGAGAGCAGGTTTTGATTCCCAGTTTAGATCAATCCTGAAAGAATATGCTTTTCCAGTGGAGAATTGCATACATTTCTAAGAACAGCCAAATATTGCAGTGGAGAAATAATGTATTCTCTCAACTTATATGTCCTAGCTTCTTTCTTCCAAGTGGTCTTCTCATCTTGGAGATCCTACCAGCTCCCTAGGAACCTTGTTTCCATCTGCTTAGCCTGTTTTCCATTCACTTAGCTTTTAAATTATGCAGCTTCCTCATTTATGACTCCTGAAAAATGGCAGGGAAATGGTAAGAACTTAAGTGAGAAAGCATTTTGTCAGGAGTTGCACCATCAACCTGGACAAGTGTTTAGCATACAGAGGGGGCTACCATGCAGTTCTGGGCTCTATGATGCTCAGCAAAAATCACATCTTAAATGAAATTACATGTGTGGTCTGAGTTCCTTGTTAATTCAAAGGTCTGTCAAAACTCTCATGAATGAATGCAACCTAACATTTCCACAAGATTTATAACTTGGTCCATTTTTGGGGTTCATTCCCATTATTTCCATTACTTGATGCAAAGGACAGGGTTGATGTGAAGATAGTTCAAATCTCTTAACAAAGCTTGAGCAAACTACAGATTCTTAAAAAGAAGCCTGCAGGAAGTTTGAGGTTTGGTTTTGTTTGTTCTTGGTGTTGGTTGTGGTTTTTTCGTTAAGGAAAAAATCTTGACATAGACTCATTCTGTAACAGATTAACTGCTTTGACTAGAAATTTCCTCTGAAACTCAAAGTGGAAAACTGATACAGAATATTTTTGTTTAAGTGGGAAATGAATTTCTACTAATACAAAGGATCTTAAAATGAGGAATTTTGGACAATATATACAAATCTAATTTCATTATTCCTGTAGTGTGCATACTGTAAAAATCTATTGAGCAAAGCAAGAAATGAGTTTTGTCTTTCTTCTACATGTAGTGCTTAAACTGAATGCCGGATCTTTGCTCCTCTGTCTATATAAACTGTAAAAACAGAAGTAGAAAGAGTATCAGGCAGATTCGTGGTGAAGAAAAATAATTTTAAAATAGTAATGTTGTATTGTTTGGCCAATCCTCCATCGGAGCAGTGTTCCCAATGGGAATATTTTTACCAGTCTATTTTGAAAGTTGTTTTACAGTTAGAGAACTGTCAAAGTGGTTTTGTACAACTATGCCCTTAACAATGGGATTCCTGCTGAATGCAGGTCTCATAAATCCATCCTGAAAGGAGAGCAGTAAACATTCTGATCTCATAAATACTTTTGTGTGTGTATATAGAAGCATTCTTGTGACCTACATCATGTGGATTTTAACGTGGAAAATAGTAATTTTAAATTAAGGGCCTGGGAGGAAAGGTTCAACTGAGATCTTGAACAGATCTGCTTTTGGCCCACTTGCCATTCAAAAAGAGATACAATATTTGAGGGGTAAAAATCCACGGTGAGAATTTGCAGATACTCTTACAAGGTGATACTGGGAAAGATAAACTGTATACAATTATATTCTACGGTGGTTTCATTTCAATAATATGTATTCCTGTTAAACTTTTCAGTTCAGAGGACATACATGAAGGGAAAAGTGCAGGTCTTGCTAGCAACAGGAACTTATTTCCATTTTTTAAGGAAATTTTAGTTTTGGTGAAGGATTTTACTTAGCTTATTAGGCTTAAAAATGAGTAGAATCTGTTTTTATAAAATACGTGAGGCTTATGTAAAGGAGGAACAAAATCTCCACTTTTGTAACTCCAGTGAGTTCACTGAAGTTAATTAAAGAAAGTATCAGACTTGTGCATTTCCTGAACGGTTTGGTGAAATTGTACTGAAGTTGAATTTCTCATGTGCTTTTGTCTCCTATAACACCTTTTCTGCCGTGTATCTGAATCTGCTTTTAAATAATCAATTAAGGTTTGTTGCACCTTTGAAAAAATTTTGAATCAGTATTAACTGCTGAATAGATACTGGTGCTGTAGTAATGTTAGAAATAAAAGAAAAACTGCGAAAAGAAGATCAAGTAGACAAAAAGAAGACATATAGCTAAACTTTTACAAACTTTTTTAGGTTTGAATCTGAATACATTTTGTTACTGAATTGAAATTCTAAATCAACTTCTATAATTCTGCTTTTTTAACTACTAGGTTAAGGTTTTGAACTCATTTAACTTGGTGACAAACTGTCTTGAGAGAAGTATTGAGAAGGAATTTGCAACTCTAATTTAATTAATGTTCTTATCTTCCATCTTTTATTTATAACACAGCAGGCATTGATAGTATTTCCTGAAAAATTAGTGTGTCTCTTTCCTCTGCCCCAAATCTTACATAAGTATATTAAGTTGAGCACCAGAGCTGTTCACAAACTGAGCTGACCTAAAAAATTTAAATTCAGGATTACGTTTATGAATTGCATCCACAGAGCATCAACATAAGAATGTCAGGTACAGTAAGTCATGGCTTGGAACTGGCAGTTTAAATGTCCTTGTGGTGTCCACTATTGGCCAAAGTAGCAGGCTTCTGTCTTATATGTGGGGTATGTTGCTGAAGTTGTAGACTAAAACATTGTATTACAGTAAAGGACTAAATAAAATACTGAATAAGGGGAGAAAAAAAGGCAAACTATGTTATTTGCTAAATCTGATTTTGGGCAATCCATTAGTTACCTATGCACCTGCTCACTCACTCTCTCTTCCTGATTCCCCCCTGCCCTTTTTCCCCTCAAGTTGCCTGCTTTTCCCCTATAGCTATATATTTTTTTATAGATATATATAAAAGATAAACTTTTAATTTTTATTTTTTCTTTTTTAACTATCATGGTGTTTCCAATTTGCCTCACCAAAGACTTACTTGAATTTGATGCCTCTGGAATACCAATACTTCTAGCTCTTTAAAGAAAGCAAGTTCTAAAACTAATATTTCAAGAAAAAAAAATAATTAATAGTTTAAATGCTCTTTCCTAAATGATTACATTTTTATTCCAAAGTAGATTTTACTTTAAAATTTTCTCAATAGTAAAATCTGTGAGTTAACAGTATTTTATCTTAAAATGTCTAAGTTCACTGTCTGTAAAGCAAGCCCTTCATTAACACAGTATTGCTGAAATAAAATATGAACAACTTCCCCATCTGAAAATACCATTTCAATGAAAAATTCAGGGTACAATGTTGAATTAATATAATTCTGACTTAAATTATAATGGTGGCTTTATTTGTTTCCTGTAATAGAAAATATGAATTCTCCTAGAACACTGCATTTTCAGGAACCCAAATGTCTATATAAGATGTGGAGAAATACTGTGATGCCTAAGGTTAGATTGTCATCCCTCCTCCTACTTACATGATAGGGAACTGCAGCCAGTGTCACCCTCCTCATCTGCTGAGAGGGGTGGAGATAAAGTCTTAGCCAAGAAACTTCCTGTCATCCCAGTGTTTGGCACCAATTCTGTCCTCACCATCGTAGAGAGATGCACGGAGAGAGTGTCAGGGTGTCAGGGTCTTCATACTTGTCCATTTGGTCTGACATTGCAAATGGTCTGCAAAACTAGAGAGGAACTTAAATTGCTAAGTTAATAGAAAAAGATTAAACATTCTCTAGAATAAATAGATCTGTCTAAGCTGTATGCTAATGGAGTGTAAAGGCTCACATAATTAAAAAGAGTGGAGTGAAAGGTGCTGGTTTGAAATTTTGTTTGTTTGTTTGTGGGGTTTTGTTTTGGTTTTGTTTTCAATGGAGTTGTGTGAGTTGTGTATTTATGCCTGTCCTAAATTTTTAATATTCATCCTGAAAGTGCAATAGTCAGACTTAATCAGAATTAACAATAAATGATCTAAATAATTTTTTTAAAAACTTATCAAATCACGAAGTTTTGATAAGTTGCCTTCAATTTTTCATGCATAAAGGACCAGAAGCAAATTAATAGCATGATTGCAGACTGGTTATGTTGTAAATTTTCTAAACTTTCCCCCTACGTTTTTTAAAATTACTTTTCTTGCCTTGTCCACAGGCTAAGGCAATGAAACTTTATATTTAAACCAAAATACAAATAAAACTGCTACAATTTTTCAGCCTATCACTGAGAACTCTGAAACCTATATAAGAATGTCCCATTTGAACTCTTACCAACAAATGTATCTTTGGAATAAAATAATCAGCTACTGTCTATTGACAGTCTTCAAGAGTCTGGGTGCTACTCCTAAGCCGATGTCTTCACTATACCTAATACAGACCTGTCTATAGGTGTCTTTTAATGGAGAAAAAGAAAAAAAAGCAAATTCATTGGGTGGTTTGGGAATTCAGTAAATTCCTCACTCAGTTGTAAGCAATAAATGTAGGTACAACTTGGCTCCTTGGCTTCTATTATCCTTAGATCACAAGTGAGAAAATGAGACTTGCTCTTTTCAAGGCTGCACAACGGATGTGCCACTTGAAATGCCACTTAACCATGATTTTTTCTGTCTGATTTCTGTTTTCTGCATTGTGTTCTGTCAGTCTGTAATAAGAACAACCACCTTGAGGGGCTTTGTTCAAAACAGTCTGAAGAAAGTCTGCTCACATATTTATTCCACTAAGCAAATTACTCCAAAAATTAAAGAATTGTTGCTGAAGTATTCCCAAAACTATGTGCAAGTGATGTGCCACAGGAAGGCTGAAAAGCCAAAGTAATGTTTGTTTTCTTATCCTCACTGTGACTATGTCTCTTTCATTTTGTTGGTAGCCCAAAAAGCATCTTGTAGTTCTACAGAATCTTTTCTAAATCTGGAATCTTTGAACTTCTGGAATGTTCATTAAAGGGAATACAATCTATCTTTAATGCTTTTCCTCCCCTATATACTTTGCCTGGACAATATATCTTCAATTTATAAATCTTTTATGTATTGATAATTTGTTCTTTGTCAACATAGTTAGGAATGGCAAGAAAAGAATCCTTGACAAACATATTTCTTAGGTGTGGCAGTGTAGCTCTTAATTAAAATAAAAATTCAGACACAAGCAAGAAGCCATAGACAACCAGTGAAACAAGCTTTCATTGAGAGAATAAGATAATAAAAATACAGTCAATGCTATCATTTGAGCTTTCTCCTGGTTATTACTACACAATTTGATCGTTAATTTTAGATAAATAGTGTGTTAAATGCTTTTAAGGATGTACAAAGACAACTGTCTATGTCTTCTTTGTCCACCTTTGCTGGAGCTGTTAATTATATAATGTCTTTTTAAAATGTAACATTTCCTACTAATTAAACTCTTCCAAAGATAAGGAAGTATTCTTGCTTTTATAGAGTATAACAACTGATTTGGAGGTTGGGCTAAAAGTGGTTCTGTAAAATATCAGGTTGTCTTCAAAACAGAGGGGAAGCTATATTGCTGTGGCTCTACATATGGGCAAAAAAAAGCCAGTGCTGCAAATCGGAGTTCCAAACAATAAAACTGTGTTAAGCAGAGCTGACAAAAGTGTTCAAAATCTATAATTTTTTTGCTTAATTACTTTTCTGGAGTTTTATAAATGATAATGATAACTATAATTTTTATTTTCAGAATTTTCAGCTGCTACTATGGCAGCCTGCATTGCCACTCTGTTCTGGTTCCAGGGTGTGTATCCTGCCAGTTGTTCACTTGCAGTTGTTGTGCACAGTGCCCAGCCTTTGGTCATTCCCAGCAGGGGACCTGCTGCTGGACCACTTCCCCACCCCCTCTTGCTCGCATGCCACGATGGTGGGACACATGGACCTAGAGCTTTCCTATAGACAGGGAGCAAGGAGGGCCTAGGGCTCTGCTGTGCTCAGTGGATATAGATTTGTATAGACAGTACAGATTTGGCCTAAGGAGTATTAGTTATGATAATTTGATTTATCACCCCACCTCCCCCCAGTCTAAAAGGAACACTAACTGAAGACACAAAACCTGCTTAGAAATTTTCATGGGGCAGAGGTTCTCAGTTGCCAGCTAAATACTTCATTTAGCCATTGTATCAGTATACAGGGTGAAATAAGAGTCCATCAGATTAAGCTCCTTTTTCTATGGTTTCTCTCGCTGTGTCTTGTGCAATGTTTGCAGCTTTTATGTAAAAAGAAACCCATACGTTAACACTCCAACGTGACTTCATTCTAGGAGGCATATCAGCATCCAATAGAAAGCTACCATGTTTGTGTACTTTAATGAATGATTGCCCATAGTAAGTTTAACAGCCCACGTTGCCTATGTTTGCAAAGTCAAATGCTTTGCTTAAGCCACCATGAATATGATTCAAATCATTGGAGTTTGATCTGAAATTGTTACTCAGAATCTACGTACTTTATTAATGCTGCTTGTTTGATAGGCGATGACTTGTGAAGCCATGGTAATGCAGTCATTTCTGAGTGTGTGACTGTTCCACAAAAGTTGCTAGATGTTTAAGAAAGCTGAACCTTAAAATTGTGTAAATACTGCTCGAGAGAACTGATTGCAGAACTTCTTTTGCCATATATACTTAGATCTAATAATAATCTTGAGAGCAATAATGTAGTCACGCAACTTACTGAGAAGTCAGGTTCTTCCTTAAAACACTCCATGAAATCATCCTGTCATTGTCTCGCATTCAGTACATGACTTGAAAGTAAATGTCGTGCATGTTTGCTCAAATGTAAACAGCTATGAGTGCATGAGCAAAATTGCTCAGCAGGTTTGGAATATTAGGATCTGCACAATCCAAGTGAATAGTTGATATTCCAGTGATCATTGTTTTCTACCTAGTTACGTACTGTGAATTTATAAATCCTCATAAATCCTCATTGGTGACATATCTATCTATATAAATAGAGATAAATCTAAAGCAATATTTTGTCTTTTTTTTTTTTTCTTTTCTTTATTTTTTCAAATTTCTCTGGAAATTTGGGTAGAGTCAATTGCTGGTGGTTGTAATAGAGGCTATTTCATGGCTTCCTTTGATAGAAATATGTTCACTCCTCACTATTTGCTTTCCAATCAGAAATGAAAACAATTTTTTTCTTCCTTTTGTGCACAGAAAAGGTAAAACTCCCATGATAATCATGACAGAACTGTTATTTGAGTTACTCATTAAGGCTGGTGTGCATTTCCTCTCAATCTTCTCTTCCTAAAACAGAATAAGCAATCACAAGCTTGACAACTCTTTCAGTGCTGAAACTCAGGATGTAAGTAAACAACTTCTTTAGGTGATTTGATGGTGGCTTTTTCTGAAACATGCCAAGCATCACAGGTATGTTATTTTGCCCCTAGGAATGAGAAATGATAAAGCTTTAGGTAAGAGCTAGAGGGAAAGCCTATCCTAAACCCAGTTATTTATACTTGTATCAAATTCATGATAAATAAAAAATGGTATTTCCCAAATCTCTACAGGAACCAGTACAGTATTGTATTGTTGCTAGATTCTACTCATCATTAAACATAGATGAATCTTTGCCACATCTTCCAACAGCAGATACTGGGAAAGTCAGTGAAGTTTCATGGTGATTATGGCACAAATGAACACAGCAATGGCATAGACCAGATTTTTTGTTAAGCTGGAGAAAGCATGCAGTTAAAACGCTTCACTGATCTTATTTCTCTCTGTAAAACATATCTGTTTGCAGCCCACTTCTGGTTGCATTTATGGGTAGCATTAGAATGTATTATACAGCAGTGAAAAAACTTGTAAATGTGGGAAGACATCAATGCTGTGTACCAGGAACTGTTACATAATTATACTGAAAGAACCTAGTAATTAGAGACACTCTATTAATAATGTTACCATAATACCCTTAAAGACTTCTAAAGAAATTTCAGACTAGTTTAAAATTTCAGAGTCCCCAAAGATATGAGGAAGCAGCTAAATCTACATCTAAGTCCAAAAGAATCTCACTCCTGCATAGTCGGTCTTTAAATTTATTAAAGAACACTCTTTCTAATTAAAGTTGCATCACATACAAAATGAATCTAAATGAACTCATCTGGTAATGAAGATCTTTTCCCCGGACTCGAACTTCGATGCGTGTTTTTGACAGAATTGCAGAATTTTTCTTTATGCCTTTTTTTACCGTAGTAGATGTCAGAGAAGCATTTCATAGCAAAAGAGTGTCACACATCTTTGCACCAAAAACTGCATGATATTAATGCTTTGTTTTATGGATCCAAACTCATGGAGATCGTGTGGAAAACATGGATTGATTTTTATTTGATGCTTTTAGCGGTTCTGTTGGTATGTTTTCCATTGCATTAGAGGTTGGAGTTTTTTGTCTGGGTTTTTTTTAGTATTTACTTTTATAAGTATTATTTTTCTGCTTTTTTTAGCTTTGGTATAAATGAGAAAAAGTTTCTGGTTTAATCAGTTCTTCTCCATGGACCTTTTGTAGTCATTGGATGGGATAGTATTCCTTCCAGCAAGAGATGTGAATATTTTCCACTGTCTTTAATAAATCTGAGTTTGGGATTTTATGTGTGTTAGAAACCTTTTAAATACAGCTTTCACTAAGTTTAAAAAATATTTACAAAAATTAAGAAGTTTCTCTTTCAACTGTTCATTTATTTATTTATTTAAAATCCTGTCTTTATAGAAGCTACTTTTCCCCCCCTTTCTTTTAAGTTAAGAGTGCAGAAAACACTTTCAAAGTCACCCCAGGGAAAGCTCTACGCCAGAGGACATACACTTTTTCCACTTTTTCATGCTTCAGGCTGAGATGGTTTGACTGATCCATCAACTGACTAGTGGGCAAAGGATAAATCATGTATGAAAATGTCAGCTGAAATGTTAGTGCACCTTCATGTCATTTACTGCACTTCTTAAATTTATTGTCTTCAGAAATTCCCAGACATAAGTATTGCAAGTACCAAATACTGACTTCAAAATCTTCAGTTTGTTTGTTTGTTTTTTTCTTTTAGTGGTACAAAAGTTGAAGAAGAGACATGCTAGCTTTTTGAACTGCTTTGCAAGGTCAGGTCAAAACAGATAAGGGAAATACTTGCAATTCTACTAGTTTAGGTGTATATTATTGATAAGAAAATCTAGAGAAGCTCTTCTGAAGTGCAGAAGTCAACTGACCAGTGGAATTCCACCAATCAGTGGAATTTGGTTGCAGTTTTCCAACAGGCAACACTATATACTCAGAATTATTTCAAGTCCTGTAAATTGAAATGTGTATCAAGAGATACTCCAGTCCTCATTAAAACGTACTATTTGATCTTCTTCCTTTGTGCGTGAGAGAAGTGAAAGAAACAGGGAAGCAATTAAACTTACACTGTTGTTTTCAGAGCTTCTTTTAGAGAATGTGGATCTCAGTCAAGTTTAGCTGTTTAACAGAAGCTTTGGTAAGTCAACATATACCACTCTGAAACCTCTCCACCTTCAAAGTTTTGTTTTTGTGTTGATTTTTTTGGTACTGACAAAACCTGGTTGACAGAAAGGTACAAAAATATCTCACAGAATGGATTTATTTTTTACAGTTTTGTGGGATTTCACATAATAACTTCATACCTTTACAAAGAGGAAGCCTGGCATTCCTACAGAAAAACATTACACTATATTCCTCTTCTGTTTTCTGTCATTATCATTGGTTTTGTTGTGAAGGCTGTGACTTGAGATTGTTTAATTTCTCAAACAATAACAAAGGATTGATGTACTGGAAATTGCATGATTCTGACCCTTTGTGTTATGTTCATCTAACTTCAATTAGATTGTTTGCTGTACCAAACTCTGTACTATTAATTTCCTCGCTAGAAAGCTGCATTTAAAACTGAATCATCGAGTAAGATACAGTAATCACTAACATAGCAAGGAAGAGTAAAATATTTTAGTACAACCTCCTTGCTTCCTCCTGCCCCAAAGGCAAAAGAGAGAGAGAGTCAAAAGAGAGGCCAAGTGGAAAATGAAGACCTAGACACCATCAGCTTAGAGTGGTATGAACATGAATCAAGCATAAGAAAGTGCTTGCAAACATGAAAACTAGATCCTTTTGAAACATCATAGCTGTAAAGCCAAATCAGACCTTCCCCTTTGTTTTTTGCTTATCATATATTTACAGTTAAAAGGGTCCCTTCTGTTTCCAAATACCTCAGACTGCCTTTCTTCTACTAAGTGGTTTAAAGACAAGCTTGGTTTGCTTTATGTGGTTATGTAGACAGAGCAGTAAAATATGGTGGTAGCTTGAATTTACTTTAATTAAAAGTTATGTCAAAGTTTGCCTTAGTGAGAGAAAAACATCTTCACATCTGTCTTTCTGCAGCATGTGATGTATGTAAATGTTTAGCTGCTTGAGGAACACTAAGCCTACTAATAAGCCTTCGTGGGTATAAGAATAAGAGAGTATGAAGGTACTTGCCTATGAAGTAATGGATATAGCAAGGGACATGTAAAGATATTTTTCTGTTTTGGCTCTTTTTTTCATATTACTTTAGATCCAGAGATATCCCCACATACCCTAGAAATAGTTTGCTTCTTGGATATCAGGCATTTCAGAGGTACTATTTTGAAGCTAGCTCAAGTCCTAACGCCTTCCTTCAGGCGGAACGCAAATGTCCTCCATTCCTGGTGCACTGCTGAGAGGACATGCAGTCCAGAACACTAAAGGCTGGTTTGTTGAAATCAAACTCTTCCAAAAAGTTACTCTTCTAGTAACAAAAATAGAATTTACTCACCATTCTTGTTAGTGCTCATTTGTTGAGGTAATGTTAAAGAATTGTACCCAAAGGGAAAAGATTAGAAAATTAAATTGGAATTATATAATTCTTTGTAAATAATAAAATCCTTTATGATAAAAGTGGAATAGAAAACAGATACATTCTACTATAGAACTAAGATTTTGCCAATTGTTCTTTGGTCATGTAAATAGTAAAATACTATTTATATTCCTTGACCAAACAATTCTAATACTTTTTAGAAATGAGTATCTGGATGCAACTCTAACTACCATTTGTTAGTATTTTTCAAGGTTCACTATGGAGAAATAACTGAAGGCAATTGTGCCTTCAGAGAATAGTTTCCAGGTTTTCCCAGGCAGTTCCCTTTTGTTCCTTTGAGATTTGGTAGCTGAATAGGATCCCTGTGATTTTATTTCTACTTTTTAATTGAGTACAGCCCTGAAACCAAGCTAGAGTGTGGATGTTCTAAGCAGGAGTCTATAAAAAGTATTTTGGCACAACAACCAATTGTTAGGATATATTTTAATCACTTGATAAATTACATTAAGATGATGACTGAATTTATTGTATTACTGTAAGCCTTGAAAAAAACCCAAACATACATGGTACTGGCTTAGCAGTAATGGGTGTTATAGGATGGTATAAGAGCCTTTTTTAGAGCAGTACCTTTTTTGACTGATAGAAAAGGGATTAATTAATCTGATCTACAATTGAATGAAGTTCCAAGCTTTTAAGGTGCCAGTCACTAGATTTTTTCAGTTGTTAAACACAAAAATGTTATCATTCTGGTAGTGTTGCAGCACAGCAGACATAACGTACACTAATTAACACTAATTCTCTTTTTTTTTTTTTAAACTTTGGTGCCTTCTTTTTTAGAAACAGTAAGACATGATATGCCTCCATTGCTACGTTTAGGACCAAAGTAACTTTTTTGAATGTTTTACTGATACATGTTGGGAACTATACAAATAATGCTGTCTAGGACAAAAATACTCCATTGCTTGTACAGCCAAGCTACACTAAGACACTGTACAGAAGGTATCACAGGAGCTTTGTATGTGAGCCTGTAACTGAACTCAAACTTGCCTGGTATATAAAGTTTCAAGACAAATTATTGATCAACTGTATACATTAGGCAAACTTTAGAAAGCTTAATTTTCACCTGCCCCATACCATCCATTCAGAACTTGCACGGTGGCTGAGGCAGTCAGCTAAGGCTTTGAGGGGAGGCTGTGTGAGCTGCATAGGGCAGCAAAGGGATGTCACATGCATGGTTAGAAGGGTGCATGTTTGACAAGGTGGTACTCAGCTTCCTAAGCAACACGTGTCATATAGAGTGCACTGATATTGATTATGTGTCATGGAACAGCCATACTGTTGACCACATCCGTAGCAATACTTTAAATGCATATTAATAAATAGATTTTTGAATTATCAAAGCATTTTTTCATATTGAATATATTTTTTTTTATTTTAAAAACTTCTAGATTTTAATAAGATCTGTTCAAACCAGTCATTTAAAATCAGCATTTACAAATACAGCTTTCTATAGAAGGAGCTAAAAGCGTTCCTGCTGGGAATATCTGTACAGGTTTTTTGCTTGGCAAGTCACAATGATCTGAATTCCCAAACTTCTGCAGGCATGTTTTCATTGGATAGACCCTTCCTTTTTCTCTGTGACCTAATATTTGCCAATTTAAACTATGCAGCTAAAATGTTTTTAATATTTCCATTTGTAGTTATATTTTTCCTCTTTCTTGCATATTGCTCATATTAATATGAAATTTAGCATTAAATTCATTGCTACTCCAGAATCTCTGAAATTGAATGTACTGTTCCAATATTAATACAAATATTAACTTCCTTTCTGGAAGTTCTTAATCTTAAATCCAAGTTATCCTTGTGTATTATTCTTCTAGCCACAATGCCCTCCTGTTCATTTGCTATGAATATAAAAGTTGTCATGCTCTCTCTTTCCCGATGTACTCTTCAGATAAATGCAACCTTCTTTTTCTAATGAAATCCTCAGACCAAAGAAGTTATTATTATTATTTTTACCAACTTGCCTTGGGGAAGGCACATACTTTATGAACAAACTGGTTTATTTTCCCATTGCAAGAATGAATTCAGTGACCTGTGCTCTGCTGGACTATGTTAATTTTTCTTATCATTCTGCCATAGAAAGATAAACTAAGGAGTTTATCAAGTTAAAATATAGTGAATGCTACATTTTCACATTCTTGGCTCTTTAACTTTATCGCCTCATACGAAATGAACTGCTCTTCTAGTCCACAGGTGAAAACAGGCCCTTTCTCACTGCCAAAGACTTTCAGAATAAATAGGAGTAGTATTTCTAGCTTTTGTATCTCTCTGGTTCTCTGGAATGCTAAGTCAGAAACTCTGTGTTATTCTTACATGACACTCAGCCATATGTTTAATTACAATTTTTTCATTAAATCCACAATCATAGCATTAAAATTTTCTGATTAGAGGGATGTTTCAAACATAATAATTTTGTTGACTCAGGCTTTTCATTGCTTGGCTTTTTTTTCACTCCAAGTCACTTGCTTGATTAGAATTAAGATATTTGCTATTCCTACTATAGATAAATCTTCTTGTTTAAAAAGAGGCTGGATTTCTTCTTAAAACAATACAGTTTATATCTTCTCAATTATACTATCAATCAAATATATCAAATCTGACTAAAATAAGACTGAGAGGGGAAAAGGAAATAAGAATCAAACCTAACAGGTTTTGAAAATTTAGCCTCCTATTCTGAATTATATCAGAGAATAAATATAGTGACTTTCCACATACTTTGATTAAAAGGTAGCTCAATACTTTTGAAAGGTATTTCAGACTATCATTCAGGTAAAAAGCAAATGAGATTGGAATTACAAACCAACAGTTTATTCAGACTCAGAAATTGAATAGCTTAGTAATTTCCCTTTAAAACAATTTTAATCACATTTTGAGTATGCTTTTAAATCTCGTTTTTATTGTTTAATTGCTATTTAAGAGGGTTTGCCATAATTATTTTGAAAAAGCATTATCATCAATCAAAATGCACAATTTTTCCAGAAAAAGATTTGCATTTCTAATTTCAAGAGGGGAAAAAAGTCCCATGCTCTCCTTTGCCAATATTTTTCTTACTAATCATGTTTATCAAGGTTAGACAGTGTACTTTATTTACCAAATTATTAAATTTTTCCAAGTAGCCTACAATATTTCTTAGTCCCAAATAACTGAAGTTCACATATTACTCAGCAGACAAGGCAGTTGGAGACACGTTTTTGCAAGAGTACCTCTCAACCATTTCAAAACTCAATAGTTGGCCTGAAACTCTATTGTAACTCCAACGACAGAATTCCAGGCTTTTTAGACACACCCATGATAGCAAGGTGTGGAGTCCTTTACGTTGTAACATTGATATTACTTTAGACCTTTTTTATGGCAAGATAAACATTTTAAGGTTGCACAGACAGATTCCACGAATTCTCACAGCAGCTGTTACAGACGAATCCCACTCATTTTCTGGTTTTCTTTAGAAGACCATTGTAGTAGGAACCTGCAGCTTAATTATTGTTAAATATTTTACCAATTGATTAGAACTGTGAAAGAACTTTGAGACTTTTCTCTCACAAACACTGGCTTCCTTTGTTTCCTTCTCATGCTTGCAATTACTTCTAAAATATTATCTTGGGAGTTTTCAGGGCACAACAGTTAAAAGACAAATTGTGTTGCTCATCTAAGTGTTAGGATATTCATGCTAATCTGACATTTATAAGCAAAGAATGTAATAAAAACTGCCTGGAGTAGGAAAGACACTGTTGTGTACTGGGTGGCTTTAGGCTACTTGAGTCTACTCTTCATACTACATATTACTCGAACCTCTTCTAATGAACATTCAATTTACTTTAATTTCTGTCATTGTTCATACACCTGATTAATAAGTCTAAATGGTTTTATGCTCCCATTTTACCTGTCCAACTGACAGTATAAGTACCTTATTTTATGTTAAGAGTACAATTTCTAATTAAATACTCAGATATTACAGCAGGATATTTTCTGTTCTCAAAGGTAGCCATGAAAGATTTTTTTTTTATCCAACGTGTATAATTTGACCAAGTACAGTCCAAGTTTCTCTCCCATTCTGTTTTTTCTGTGAGCCTTAATGTAGGTTTAAGTTTCTCCTGGCTAATTTAGTATGTCGCTAAAAGAGAAGGTTTTTTTCATTTTTAAGTAACTTCCCCACCCAATACTGCTTTCAATAGCTTTCTAGATATTCAGTCTATGGAATATATATTGATTTTTGGGCAGATCATTTTCTTTCGTATCTCTTTTATGTAGGGACATTAATGTATAAAGTACTGAATTCTTTATAGCTAATCAGTAAGGCTAAGTTCATAAATTCTGAAAAGTGGGAAAGTACAGGGACAATTCAAACAGATTATAAGAGAACTAAAATCTTGAAGTAATGGTGTACTTTTATACTGCCTTTTTTTTTTTAAGTGTTCAGAATTAAGAATATAAAGTGCTTTAGTGTAATTATCCGTTACAGAAAGACACAGGAGACACAGAAGTGGGAAAAAAACCCCAACATGTAAAATAATAACAACAAAAAACAACAGTCCTAAGGTAAATAGTTCTGTGATCTCTTTGTTGCATGAAGGTCTGTACTGAGATCTGAGTACACAGAGAAGCCTTCTACTCTTTTCTTGTTGTGTATGGGTGTTTTCAGTATTAACCTTCATGGAGAATGTATTGTTGACTTCACTGTGCTGGAAGGATTCTGTATGGGAGTCAGCTTATTTATCCTGTCTAGGCAGGGACATTTTCTTCATTGAAACCACATTAAGTACAAAGAAGAAAAAAGTCCACAGTGGCCACATTAATGCTCAGTGTGCTCTGTCAACATTTTGTCTTCTCTTTTTGATTTAGACCCTGCACATGGGAAGCGTTTGACTTTACATTCATTTACTCTTGTAAATTCTAAAGACTTTGCAGATTTTCATGATGCTTAAGAAATCTTATGTTATAAATGATGACAAACTCCAGTACTGGAGAAACTGTTGTGGCATCTCCAACCTGGGGGAGCACAGTGCTTAAAATCTGGGCCCTTGATGTCAACACAGTGATTTAGAGACCTACTGAAGTGCCAAAGTTGCCTCGGTCACTAGGGAAACACAGGGCCTTCTAACAGCTGATTGCCAGTGGCTGGAAGCATCAGCATTGCCAAGGCACAGAACTAACAGCACACAATAGGGGAATGTGTGTGTCTGCTGCCTGGCTCCTAGCTGTCTGACAGAGCTGCACACAAATGCTTCATTGCTTTGCTGCCCGTGGACTTCTCCTGAGGGAAGCTGCTTAACTGACAATAAATATTACACTGCTGCCATATGAAAAACAAAAAACAAAACCCCAAAATAAATAAATCTAATGACAGCTGTACTTCTCAAAAATTATTTACTAAGGTGAATTCCCACACTATCAGCAGTATTTCAGCAGCTATATAACAGTTACTTTCTTTTTCAACAGCAGCAGCAAAACCCCCCAAAGTTAATACACTTAAACCAGAATGATTTATGCCTATTCTTTCCCTCAGGTCAAAGATTTATTATGTCCTTTGTTTACACTGGATGGGTGTGGTAGGACTAGTTATGTGAGAGTACTGATTCTCAGAAGTATAATGGCTCATCTGGATGTTAGTTCATGGCTGGAACTTCTTGGTTTTCTACAAAGTTATGAAGATACTGAAATACCAGTTGGGCAGCAGCTATGCAGGAACAAACCCATTTTTTTTTCATAGTGATAGTGAATTCCAAATCAACTCACCTTTGCCTTTCATGCTTATGTCTACGTGCCTGTGGCCAGCCAAATACAAAGTACTACTTTGTGGGTACACAGTTCATTCAGAATTGTAATAGCTATGCTCAAAATTTTCAACTTCATGTTTAGCTGAAGCTACTTAACTAGTAACACAGGCAAAGATTTAGACAGTTGTCACTTTACAGACATGCAAGTTCTCCTTGAGCTTTGTTCTATTTACATCTTCCTCCTGTAATTATGACACATTTCCAAATCTTGTATTTAGACTTTTCCCTGCAAAACACTTCAGGCAGAATAGATGCAGTGATGACCTGTTTACCTGACAAATTTCTTACCTTACATTTCATGATGAAATGATGAAAACTTATTTAATTTCTGTTGACTAATATTTCATGAATGCTCACCAAGAAGGGTGCATAATGGGCCCCTCAGTTCAAGAAGGACAGGGAACTGCTTGAAAGAGTCCAGCACAGAGCCACAAAGATGATGAAGGGAGTGGAACATCTCCCTTATGAGGAAAGGCTGAGGGAGCTGGGTCTCTTTAGCTTGGAAAAAAGGAGGCTGAGGGGTGACCTCATCAATGTTTACAAATATGTAAGGGGAGAGTGTCAGGGAGATGGAGTTAGGCTCTTCTCAGTGATGACCAGTGATAGGACAAGGGGTAATGGGTGTAAATTGGAGCATAGGAGGTTCAAGGTGAATATCCGAAAAAATTTTTTACTGTAAGAGTGACAGAGCACTGGAACAGGCTGCCCAGGGAGGTTGTGGAGTCTCCTTCACTGGAGACATTCAAAACCCACCTGGATGCGTTCCTGTGTGATGTGCTCTAGGTGACCCTGCTCTGGCAGGGAGGGTTGGACTAGATGATCTTTCGAGGTCCCTTCCAACCCCTAGGATTCTATGATTCTATGATAATAGGGTGAAATACATGATTGTCACTATATTATATCCAACTCAGAAATTTCACTTCTTTTTCTGGTTAAATATTAGTTACTTTTTCTATCTAACAGACAGAAAACATTAGCATGTGTTTAAAAACTGCATATACCTGTAAAATCTTCAGACCTCAAGTTTTCTTTAATAATCAGTAGAAAAACTTGAGGATTCATTCATGTGACACACATAATGATCCTCACATAGAAAGTCACAACAGTGCAGACTTTCCTAATATTTTTATTATTCTGTGCATGTGCACCTGATTTTATCACAGCATTTGGACTCAGCTGCTTTAACAGTGATTTTTAATTATTTTTTTCCTGCTATACTCTTTGAATAAAATTGTTCTTAAACCAATTAACATCCTTGATCAAATTACCAAAAAGTGTTTGGAATAGATATTAAGAATAGATCCAGTAGTATGCTATTAGAGATTAAGATGGAAGATTGAAAGCATGCTGCTCCCTGAGAGAAAGGTCTTTTTTAATACTCTGTAAAGGGAAGTCCTGGAACTTCTTGTTCACTCTAGGAGAAGAATGACATGGGATGGCAGGGAAGGCAGCAACTTGTTCATGCCACACACACTAGAAATTAAGGGGAAAAATTAGCATCAACAATACTGGTAATAGGTAAAACACGCAGTATTCCTTGAAATGCAGACAAAATACGATAAAATATTCAGTACTAAACAATTACGATAAAAAATGGGATCTTGTGGTATACATGTGGCATACCTGTGGGCTTTTTTAAAGGTCTGTGATATGATTTTGCATCATAGTAAACTATATAATTGAAACTTAGTCTATTAAATTCAGGCAGATAAAAGGGTGAGTGGCTATATCTGCTTTTGAGCCTGTGATTCCAGGAAGTCTAGATACCAAATTCAAGTCTTACACAGCTACACAATCTCCTCTTTAGCCACTGTATATATTTATCTCTACAAATTACTACCCTCTTTCATATCTGACAGTCAGTCATGTCTTAGTGACTGCAAAAATAATATGCCACTTGTACTAATTGCTTTTGCATCATGTTGAATGTCATGGAGAATCTGCCTGACCTCTGCAGCAGCAATAAGAGATGACTGTTTGCTACATTTCAAGTGCCCCTTCAGACACTGAAAGGAAGGAAAGGCAAATATTCAGACATTCTATTCTGCTGTATGATTTTTTTTTTCTTTTTTTAAATAGGCTTTTTTCAATAGGCTTTATTAAAGCAGGTTTCTATTATATAAAACTTGGACTGTTTGTAGCAATTACTTTCACAAGCCAAGCATTAGCACACCTATCTGATGAGTGGCATGTAGAAACACAGTAAATCAAAGAGCTGAACCTCTCAGTCAACCCCATCCTTTTTTGGGGGAATCTGTACCCCACATACACAAAAAAAAGCTACAGAGAAATGAAGATTGTCTTTTCAGGAGAATGCAAAACTACAGGGCTTAAGGTACATACTGTCCACAAAATTTGGAAGAGGTGTCTTTCTCCCTGTCAGCTACATATTTGGCTGAATATCCAATGGGAGTGAGGTACTCTAAGGAAAAGGCAATCCCAGTTAATTTACCATTGCCAATCCCTTGCCTGTTTGGTACTGCTTGATATTGAATTTTCCCTAAAGCTAATGGGTTTTGATTTTACACTAGACTACCTTTTTTTTGTCACTGTATTCCAATTTGCTGTTTATTAGAACATATTTTAATTAGATTAAACATAGCAGTTTCTTCTTACAGTACCTTGGAAACTCCACATTCAGGCCATTTGCTGCAGGGCATTGCAGGTATCACTGGTAGCTGCTTTCACAGATGGATGTACCATAACACTGAATATATCAGCACAAATTGCATTAGTTTACCATGAATTGTTTAAATATTCTGGCTGGTAAGAGAATGGTATTTTGTAAAAGCCTGTCTCAAACGCTTGACTGTATTAGAATTCAGTCACTCCCTCAATGTATCCTTCTCAAGAACTTCATAGGATATCTACAGGGCTATCATTGAATTTTAAAGGAATAGAAATAATTCTAGGATTTTTTATATCTTCTTGAGTTATGTCAGGGTTGAGGAAGTACTCTGTAACAATCAGGAGCGTGTTTAGCTGATGATGGAAATCAACAGAGTAGCTGCTATCATTTCTACAGCTATGCCTCTGAAAGCCTCATCTGCATTTTAACTCTGATACAATCATCTTTGTGTCTTGGAGGTCAGTTTGTCAGTTTACAGAAAAGCTTGCTGCAAGTCACTGCTCAACAAAAGTACTGATCTTGCCTGATTTGCCTGCTTATCATTTCCTGTAGAAGAGGTTACTGGCAAAAACTCTTCTCCCCAAACTGACAAGTATCACAAACTAGGTGTGTGCTATAAGGGAAGTCACCTCTAAAGCTTCATGCCACAGATTCATTTCAGATAGAACTTCAGGTTTGCTGTAGATCAGGACTATCCACATAACGGTGCTCACAAAAAACCAACCAACCAAAAACCAACAACAAAAAACACAAACCCCAAAACCCCAAACAAAACCCAAACAAACAAACAAACAAACAAAAAGCCCAAAAATGCCTCTAAGGAGAGGGAACCTGAAAAGTCATCCCAGTTCTCTTGTTACACAGATGAAGGCTCATCTGCCTTAGACATTACAGTGAATCTGTGACTTCAGAATCTTACTTCTTCTGGCCCCGCTCTTTTTGTGATCCTCAGGTTTCAGCTAGGCTCTTAGTTTTTATTAAAAGCAGTTTATCCCTGTTCTGCATGGATGGGGTGAAGGATCAAGATTCCTGTATCCCTAAGACTGACTAGAAGCCTTGATCCTCTGTAGTAGTTCACAAAATTACTACTTTGACCAAAAGGTAATAACCTTTTAATTTTTCTAGCTGGATAATTTGTCATCATCTGATTATTTGGTGGAACTCTGACAGAGTAAAGAGGAGTATAGAAGCAATCCTTTAGTCTACCTGACAAGGTGATAACTTTCTCAAACTACTAATCACCTACAGCTTTTTGAGTATCAGTCTAAATAATATTCTCAAAATATGGTTTCAGAAAGACTCCTTCTTATTCTTTTTTATCTTTTCAGCCTGTAAATAGATCATAAATGGAACTGCAAAAGCTGAATGCAGCAGCTTACACACACTTAGAGCTGGTGAATCCTTCCTGTGAAAGGATTAAAAGCCATTAGGTCAGTATTTGTAGAATCATATCCTGTTGCATTCCCAGTTCATAACTCAGCTGGAAACTGAAGTTTAACTTGGTAATAGTTTGTTCAGAGACCAACAGTGTAGATGAAAATTGAGATTTTTTTTCTCATTGTTCATTTTTTTGGTTTGTTTATCAGCATCATAATTTATCTGCCATTTTATTGCCACTTTCTCAAACTTGTAATATGAACTCATTTTTATTAATATCAATAGATTAGAAACAATAGAAAACCTTGTAACTTAGTACAGTTTTCTTTCCAGTTAATTTCTGAATATAGGATCTAGTGCAGATCCCTCTGCACAACCCTCTTTCACTGTAAAAACTGACCTAGATGCCCAAGCAACTTAATTTCTTTGGAAGCTTCTAGTGAGGGATCTTGTCAAAGCCTTTTGTCATGGTGTTATTGATCAATGACATCATCTCCTCTACCCCATTCCTCTTACCTGGACTTGCTTCATTTTTTCTCACTGTTTAGATAATCCTCTTTTGAGAGGCTAGTCCTTCCTTCAGTTCCCTTCCTGCCCGTTGTCATTTAACCCCAGCAGGCAACTCAGCACCACAGAGCTCCCCAATCACTCCCCTGGAGTAGGTTGGAGGAGACGACAGGATGGTAAAAGTGGGAAAACTTGTGGGTGGAGATGAAGACAGTTTAGTAGGTAAAACAAAAGCTGCAATTGCAAGGAAAGCACAATCAGGAAGTCAGTCACTGCTTCCCATCAGGGCTCCATCAGGTGTAACCTAAAACCAGAACGCTGCTACCTGCCTCAAAACAGACACAGGTAAAGCAACTTTTCTGGTGAGCAGAAGAAGAAAATGAAATCTGCTTTCCATGGTTTTCTGTTTTTTCCTCTCTAAACATTCCTCCCTCACAACTGAGTAACCTCAGCTGTTCCCATCCTCCCAGGCACGACCAGCCAAGGAATATTCCCATTTCATCATCTCTTATAAGCCAGAATCTGCTGATTGGGCTGCACTTTTATATCAGTAAGTTTTCAGAAATGTTTGAGTAGTAATGTGCTAGATATGTGTAAATATAGTGCAGTATACAGATCCAAATAATACAGGGGGGGTTAGAAACTAAAGTTGCTACTTATAAAATACACCATTGCAACAAAGATTTTAAAAAGTAAAAAAATCTAATAAAAGTAGCATTGTTAAGTGGGGAAGAGTGTGTTTTGCAAACAAGTACAGTCTATATATAATTATAGAATAGAATTATAAAATAACAATATTTTGGTTAGCATTTACTATAAAATAATGGACGTGTATTAATATTGGAAAGACTTAGAAAAGATCTTGTGAGAACTTGCCAGCATATTTTTTTAAAGAAAGTTCTGTAGAATATCCTTTTTTTCCTGACCCAAACAGAATAACTACTGAGAAAGATTTATGTGTTTATATGTCTTTCCATATGCCACAGTTTAATAGACACTAGCAGGTCTGTTTTTATCATCATTTTTCCTTTTAAAAAAAATGCTGTTTGCTAGTTTTTCTATGTTCCCTAAAGATTTTCATCTTGCAAATAAAAAAGCTTAATTATTTCTATAATGAAAGGATTAGCGTTCCTGTGAGCAGATTCTTTCTGTTTAAAAACCATTGTAGGTTTAATAAAACACAAGTAGTTCATGACCAGTGCAGCTGCTTCACAAATTACTGGAGTTAAAAATAAATAAATTTTAAAAAACCCAAACAAAACAAAACCAGAAAAAACCCAGCAAAACCCAAACAACAAGAGAAAATAAATCCTTAACAAGAAAGGATTAAAAATAAAGGTTAACAAAACTAGTGCCATTAGTGGATAGTAGCATTCAAGTCAAAACCATGGAGAGTAAATTAGTTGAGAAAAGTCTAATACAATAGCTGACACCTGAACAACCTTTAATATTTTGTGGTTTTTCACTATACCCTTGCAAGAAAGGTTTAGGGGTATTACCTAAAAGCTGCCAAGATACTCTCTCCTGCACCTAATGTGCATTGAACACTTTTAAATATACATCACATTTTCTTATATATTCACAAATTAATTTCAGTTTCTCTGTCATTTGCATCAGTGTAACTACTGACTTCAGACGATTCATGTTTTGCACTCCTGAATGATGGGTCAGTGTCTAGTTCATTGATAGAAAGTTACATGCCTAATGAATGGGACATCAAAATAGTGCATCCTATTATCTGGATCTGCTAATGGGTTTATATTTATTTTAGACACAAAGCATGACAGATTCAATTCAATGGAGACAAGGCATCTCCCAGAGCTCCATTCTGGAGCAGAGTTCCTGTGGACAGACGGAGTTGCTTGTCTGTCCCTGTCTGACTAAAAGGCTTTGCCCTCCAAAAGCCATAACGTAAAGGTACCAAGACATAGCATTTAGTGTGGGAACTGCAAAGCTTTACTTTACCTTCCTTAGTTGTTTTACAATCCCTTCCTGCCAATGTAGGAAGTAGCTTTATGACCGTGAGACTCTTACAGCTTTGAACTACTCTTGCATTTCCTGGGGACACTGTGAGTTCCCAGCACAGTTTAAACTGGATACAGTAAAGGAGACCTTAAAAGTTCTCTTCCTTTTTCTTACCTTTTAGGAAGTAGCAAACTGTCCTTTAAAAATGAGTCTCCATTTATGATTCAGTGTAGTACTGCAGCCCAAGGGCCAGCCTAGAAAAGCTGCCATAAATCATTCAAAGCAGGGAGATAATAACGCCATTATTTAAGATCTGTCTTTACATTACATATGTTTAGAAATAGGCATTCCAGCCTATTTTTGAGAACTCTTTTCTGTGACTCACAGTAGTCTTTGATCAATTTTCATCACTATTCACTGAACAACTTTATGTTTACATACATATTTTGATTTTCTTAGCAGTATTTATAATTAAAGTAAATCCAGCATGCTGTAACAGTAGACTACTGTCTTGCCACTGTGCAAACAGTACTCTAAAATGCAGAATTTTGTCTGTCATATGAAACTATAAAACTATACCTAAGGGGGTGGTTTATGTTATATCTAATCCAATTTAACTATGAATGACACTAAAAAGATGCAGTCCTATCACTGATTCCTCTTGTCCCTCTGTTTTCTTATATTCCTTGTATTGTAGCAGCCAATCACATGCAGAAACAACTGAAAAAAGATTTAACAACCCTCTCCCAAAATACTGTTTTTCCATCAGATTGCTGAACTGAACTGGTTCATTCTTTCCCACTGCACTGCAAATGTAAGGGGAAAAAGAAAATGCATCTTTCAGTGGAAGTTTCAATTTAGTTTGCTTTTTTTTTTTTTTGCAAGTTGCAGATTACTGTGCAATCACGCTTTAAATTAGTATATTGCTAGTAGGCTTCTGGCTCCCACTTAGTGTATATTTTGGACTATTTTATTTAAAAGGTAGGACAAAACGATAACATCTTGGTTAAGTCTTCATTACCAACCCTTTTAACCTTTCTTGAAACCTTGGTAGTATGCTGCGTTTTCGTATTACTGCTGGCATTAGAAGCAATTCCTGATTTATTATTATGTGTCAGTTTAATTAACATGCTGCTTCACTCCTTCTTCCAGATTGTTAATGAAGATGTTAAATAAACAGGACCAAACAGTGATCCCTGCAGAGCTCCACCAGACACCTCCCACCAACTTGATACATTGCCATTTTTCATTACCCTTTATTTGCACTCAGCCAGCCATTTTTAAATCCAAGTGACAGTACTCCATGTCCAAGCCAATTTGAATTAATTTTGCAAGTAAAAATTTTGTAAGACACTACATCAAGTGTTTTACTCAGACTAGATATATTACACATGCTTTCATCCACTAATTTTCTAAAGCTATCAGAAAAAGCAATCAAGCTTTGTAGATTACTGGTGCACCCAGCCAGCTTTTTGCTGGTCTATTCACTTCCAAAACCAATCCTGGCATTATTAAAGAATTGCCACTCCTTTAGCTGATGACTGATTTAAAACAATTTCTCTTTCTAAACCTTACCTTCCCAAAATAACATACAACCCTGATTATTCCTCCTAAATTTTAGGTTATGGCTATATGGCATCTGGGTTTATGTTTTGATTGACAGATGGGTCTCTTTCATTGAAAGGATCTGTGATTTCAGTAGCGTAGCTTATGTTTATTTTATGTATTTCCAGCTGTTAGCTTGTATCAGGAGTTATTCCTTACTTCCAGTATGGAAGCAAGTAGGGCCTATGACACCTCTTTAATTGTATCAGCAAAGGCACATCAGACTGGCAGTAGGGGCTAAACATACACTATAGCAGGACTACTAATTCTAGCCACATCAATTTTTTTTCTTGCAGCCAGAGGAACATGCCAATCAAAATAAATTCTCTCCCTATTTAATATATTCCTTTCCCATGTTTTATTGCTTACTGGTGTTACAAATTGTTGTACTTAAGTCTTCTAGTCAGAGTTTGGCTGTTTCTCTTTTGGCATGTCTGTTCCTTGTTCTATTTAGCCTCGTGCATGTAGTACCCCTACTCTTCCTACCAACCTCTTGTTGTGGCAGTGAAGGACTGTTTGGTTTCCAGAGGAGGTCTGGGGCACTGAAAATCCTTGTGGCTTATTTTACATTGCATATAGACTCTTTAGTAAAAGTGGGAAAGTTTCAGGTACACTGAAGTTTTTCTTCCTAAAACCTAGCCAATATACTGGCTAATAAGTGGCTCTTTTTCAGATACTCCTACTAAAATACTTTCTTATTCTTGCTAGCATCATTCAAATACATTTCCTGGTGATCTCCTTACCTGGGGTTCAGTTCTACCTCTAGTTTGTTTGTGGTGTCTTCCTTGAAATAGGTCCAGAAAGTTTACTGCTGTGTTTCTCAAAATTTTTCATACTATAAGTCATCTTCTTCAACATGAAACTTTCAAACTGAAAAGTCACAGTTACAAAAATGCTGATTTTTTTGGTAACTTTTATGAGTTTAGGTTACTGGAATCCTACATTACCTGCATTATTGAATTGTTTTTATTTATCAATTTTATTCATCAAATTAGTATCTTGAATCTGGAATTTAAGTCTTTTATCTCATAATGGAATGGTTCCATCAGAATGCCCAGTGCTTAACTTCTTTGCATGTAAGCATGTGTGCATGGAGGCAGAAAATACAGATTTTCTTCTCAGTGACAAAGGTCATAGCTCCCCAAAAGTCTTATTTTAGCAAGATTAATGCATAGAATGCAGCATAGTTCACTTAATGAGGATATAATGTGTAGATCGGTGGACAAGTGGATCATTGTCAGTTTTGATTTCCCAGTTGAAAGAATATAAAATAATACAAGACTTTAAAGTATCTTTTAAAATAAATCTGTGATTAAGATATAAGCAGTGTTGTATAAGCCTGTTTTGAGGTGGAATCTAGGGAAGCAGGCCTCAGTTTTTTCTGCTCAGTCTTTTTAAAATATTCTGCCTTCCATGCTTCCATGCATGTTGTGAAAAGCTGGGCACACATTTTGGGTTCTTCCCTTGTTATTTAGATGAGGTTGCACTTGTGGGAAGATGCTGTTTCACAGAAATGCTTCTGTGGTAATGCTTTACTGGCTGTGCGGTGAGACTGTCAGAAAAAGAACAGAGCTTTGTTTTAATCAGTGTCTGTAATGCTTAAAAACAAAGAAATTGCTGATTAACTCAGGATGATAAGAAATGGCTGGTGTCTACAGCAAAGTGCCTGGAGTTAAAAGTCTCTTCTGGCCACTGACTGACCTTCTGGAGTCAAATGATCAAGTGCTTATTCCCATATTTACCCATTCAAGATCAGACTAAGGGCATAGAACTTTAAATTGCCACAGGAAAGACAAGACTTTCCTTTTGATATCATCATGTGAAGGGCAAAATCAGGATAATCAAGACCTCACTGACCTCACCTCTGTGCAGCTCCTATCTCCAGATTCTGCTCTGTGGTTAAACACAATTCCCTACATCAAGAGCCGGGAGAAGCCCTCCTGCCCTCTGTGAAGAAGCTGCCACAACATGTGAGGGATGGCTTCTTTCTGCGGGCAGCTCCCTTGGCTGTGGCAGCCCTGGGGGCTGAGGCAGCGGTGGCCCCACTCCCTGCCACAGGCAGCTGGAAGCTTCTGGAAGGTAGGGCCAGCAGACTGGTGCAGGGCAGGGGCTCTGCTGGTGGAAAAGGGACTTGTGGGTGGCTGGGGCCCAGCCTCTGGAGCAGTGGGAAGGAGGAGGTTCCCCAGGCAGCTGGGGGAGGCTGCCTGGCAGTTTTTGTGGCACAGCAACCGCTGAAGGCTGCTGGGTGAGAGGAAGGCTGGAGGCCATGGTGCAGGCAGAGGGGGCAGAGGTCAGTGTCTGCTCAGCCCTTTTACATTCATTTCAGCTGGTACATCCTTGCTTTATTCACTGGGCCACCCTGCTTGAGTGTCTGTACTGACAAAATACACCCGGTAAGACTCAAAGGTGCTTTGAGGCTGTGGTGGGTGCTGCAGGGCGCAGGCCACGCGGGCCCTGGTGTCATGGCGCCTGGTCATCAGGGCACTTTTATGTGGAGTCTGCCCAAAGTGCACCCTGATCTGGCACTGACAATTTACAGGTGTGTCAAAATTTTAAGCTACAACCTTTTTGTATGTAAGTTGCCCCATTTGCAAGCCAGAGAAGATAACTTTCTCTCACACTTAAGTTGCCAGTGTGCCTTAAATAATCTTTGAAGTGAGGGCCTTGTCTGAGAACCAGAGAATGCTGGGGGCTGTCAGCAAGAGGAGCAACTATATGTGCCATGTGTGAACTATCTTCTGTTCAGACTGAATATTGGCAGAAAGAGGAGGTCAGGTTACTCAACTCCAAGCCTTATCTTCAGGCCATCACTGGCTGAAATAGATTGTAACGATTTTGCTTATAGTGCTGGGTTGAGCTTTTTTTTTTTTAAAACACCTTCTTCAATTTTATTGTTTATTAAATTTTTGGTTGAAGGCTGAGGTCTGACAGATCTCCTGTAGCAAATTATTTCACCTCCCAAAGTCCTGTGAAAGGCATTAAACTTGATAGTCTTGATGGGTGCAAATATTTTCAGCAGCTATGCCTCCCTAGCACTTTGGGTAATAAATTAAGAATTTGAGAATTGACTCAGAGCACACCAGGGATTGTCTTATAGTAGCAGTGGCTGGGGTCTCAAGTCTGTCATGGGCAATGTGTCCATGCCTCACCCTGCTACCTGGAGCAGCAGCCACAAAGATGCACATGCATGTGTGTTTACTCATATCTCATTTGTACACCGGTATCTCTAAGTCACCTATCTCAAAGTTCTGTCACATTATACTATACAGTAGAATTTAAATTGCCCATTTACACTCATTCTTAGCAGTGTTTTTTCTAGTTTAATATGATGTTCTCATTTGTCTTCCATGACTCCCTTTTAGTTTTTGTACTGCTTTGCAGAGCTTTTCCTTAATGCAGTGTTAGTGACAGAGATACAGAACAGGCAAGTCAGAGGTGGAAGATTAAAAAAACATCGATGTTGATGGTGCAGCAGAAGGCAGAGAAGTCATGAACAGTGGCTATTTGGAACATTCAGATTCTTAGAGTATATTATTCAAAATCAATTCTGCCCTTTAGAAGGGACAGGTATGGGTTAACTGGTATAGAAGGGCTATATTTCCTCCTGTGCATTCACCTGTTCTGCTTCTTCAGTCCAGTGGGCTAAGATACATATTTTCACTTAAAACTTGTATGCACTTGCTATCTGCTGTAGAAATAGCTACATGCCTAAAGTAGACACAGGAGAATCTTTTCAGATCACAGAGCATTTTGCTTGGAAAAGTAGTGTCTGTGTATCCCTTTCTTTCATTAAGGTGGTTATTTGGAACCAGGTTAATTTTCTACCTCTGAAACACTTTATAGTCTTTTGTCTAAAGTTCTTGGGGTAACACTGCTAGACTTATTAAAGTATGTAATGCCTGTTACTGAATTAAAATCAAGCCTGTTATAAGCCTAGATTGTACCCACCTTATGGTCTACAATTTTCTTCTTGTCATAGAGACTGTTGTGTTTGAGTTTTCCCTGTCTTTTAGAAATGCTGAATTAATAAGCTTCAGCCTCCCCTCTGATTTCCAAAAGCAAAAAACAATATTAATGTTGCCAAGAATTTTCAACAGCACTAAAATACATTTTCTGTTCTATTAGCTCTTCTGTATTTTTCATACTTCATTTTTATTTCTAACAAAACTGGTTGCTTATCCAAAATCATATGGTAACTTTTAATCTACAGTCTATTGCCAATATCTTTATGAAAGACAAGCTCTGTCATTATGTTCCCAAAGGGGTACACTTAGTAAACTTGAAGTCTGGGGAGTAAAATTGAAGATTACTGCTTCTTGTCATATATCTCTGTTTTGTGGCTTTGAGTACACTGGAATGTCTTAGTGGGGAGAAAAAACACTGGCAGTGAAAGGAAGTAACTATTAATGTCCTATCAGAGCTTTGATGGAGCTTGATATAATTAAAAAACTTGTGATATCTCCAGCAATTGTAATTCCAATTATTTGCTAGCTAAAGGCAACTTTTATTGCTCCAAGTTAGGAAATCATGTAAATAGCCTAATTAATATAATTTGCCTTATGCTCTACTAAGAAAACAAAACCAAATATGTCATTTTTTAAAGAATAAAATAACATGGTATAAACAAAATATTATAAATATTCAGTCCATTTGTAGAGCAAACATTCCATATTACAAATCATTCTCAGCATTTCTAAGTAATTCAGCATGATTTAATGAAATCATGATGGCATGTTTCAGCTTTACAACTGCATGACAATAAAAGGAAAACATTCCTTTCTGAGGATTAGAGCTAGTTCTTTTACAAAATAGTGTGTAACAACATGTACAGCAGGGGGTCAGAAGATATAAAGAAGGTTTCATCATCTTGTATCTGCAGTCCTTTAATATCAAGAGACTGCCGCAAAACTTAAAATAAGTCTTTGAAATATTCCACGCTGTGGTGGTAGAAAGGTACAATAAATAATACTTTGCTTTTTCCTCATGTGGAATGAAGAGATAAAGCTATTTATAAAGCTGTAAAGACTTACAAATCGTTCTAACAGGTTGTCATATGTTAATGTCAGTGAGAATTTAATCACCCAAGGTAAAAATCTATACTTTTTTTTTTTCTCCAATCCTATCTTGTTTTCATAACTCTCTCTATTGACAGATTCTCTCATGATGATAAATTAAAGGAATGCCCAAGACCATAGAATGTAAAAACAGAAAAAAATACAAGGACTGAAGCAGTAGATTGTTTTTAAACTGTGTGGCAGTTTTATTTATTTATTTACTCCTCTAATGAGGAGTCATTGTGCTCAGTACTGTACACCCACTTAGCAAGACCGTAAAGAGGTAACAAAGAGATGGACTGTGAGGATTCAGACTTATAGAACAAATTGCCAGACTTACTCTGGAAAAAAAATACCCAGCAAACTCTCCTTTTTTTGAAAGTTGTTGATTCGGGAGTAAAGAAACCTTGCTTAGGAGCAATTGATGAATAAAATAATTTTATTCATCAATTTATTAATAAAAATTGTCATGACAGCTGCTTACCAAAAAAGCTGTTCAGTGTCAGTTTTAATTTGCCAGCTGGGGTTGGAGTAGACTGAATCCTTTGGCTCTTGGCCACTTTCACTCCTGTCAAAACAAGACAGTTCCATGGGCTTTCCAGGTGATCCCATGCTGAATTAGACTGTTTGTGCCTGAACCAAAGAGTTTTAGAGAAAAATAAAGATATGCAAACTTCTTAGCTTTGTCAGGTAATTTTATAATTTTCTATACATCTTCCAGTAAATCCAGTATTCATCAGGTTTTTGTCTGGAGGAGGTTAGACATATAGCATTATTTGGTGGCCTCCATCCTGCACTGAAATGTGAGGAAGGCTTATGCCATGATTACCATGCTTTGTTTTGTTACAATAACTATTAGAAAAATCATCTCCTCTCCTTCAAAATACTTTCATGCTACACATTGATCGAATTGATAGCTTTTGTTGTCTTCTCCATAGCATTAACAGCCATGCACAAAATTAAAATGTAAAATTGGACTCCCTTTATTTCCCTTGATTCTGTAAAGCCTTTCTTTGAATCAACACTGGCATTGTCACACCAAGTACTGTTGCAGAAATCTCATGTCCTGATTCATGAACCAGCGTGATGCATCCTTAGATCTGTCTGTCAGCCGGGGTGCAGAGTTCTGCATTCTGCCTCACAAGTCCAGTGATGTGGGAAGCAGAAGGTGCAAAGTTTCCTTTCTCTTCCTAGATGTGGCCCGCTGCACTGGAAGGGGAGGGAGAGAATAAAAATTATTTTACAGATAAACTAAACTCATTTGATCCAGAAGCCTTTTGTTTGTGCTTAGTACATTCATCTGGCTGGGTTTTGAGAACATGATCTCCATTTCTCTAACTTTCACAATGTAAGGGTTATTTCCAAGCTCAGATTTTTAAATGAAGTATTTTACCTATTAGAAATGCAGAACTTGCTTTATATTACTTGACTTCCTGATGAAAGGTTAGTTGCCTAATCACATGGGTTTGCTGGCTGTGGTACAGTGCAGTGCTAAGGCTGTAATAGGAAATCAAATAGTTCATTTCACAGCCATCAAATACATGCTGAGCTGCCTGACTGGTTTATGCTGCTTTATCTTTTAGGATGTAAAACCTGTTCTTACTTTATGAAAACAGTACTTTGTGTTAGATAATAATTTCATTTACATATAAAGGTTACACTTAATAAAAATATATGAACCAAAATTGCAACAAAGGTACAACATCATAAACCACCTTTTTTAGAGCATGCTGCCTTTTTCTCTTGAAAGGCTTCATTGCTTTTAAGACAGGAGATATTGCTTCAGAACTAAAGATTTAAAGCTTTTTTCTTTTGCCTCTAGTAGAAGTAATAAAGCTTTTTATTCTACAAAGACTGTAAATATATTTAGCAATAATTTCAAGAGCTGGAAGTGTCTAGATGTCTGTAGTGGAAATACAAGGGTCATATTTACCTAGACTTGGCCTAGAAATTTCTATAGCCCTCTTACCACCTTACCAGCACTAACAGTTATTGTGTGTTATCTTGTAAACACGGGAAGACAACCTCATTGAGGAAACTGCTTTTTGCAGTTAGAAGTAAGATACTGTTGTAACAAGTTTGTTGTGATTATTTTCTGTTGCCATAATTTGTTAGGATTGTTTACCACAAATAGAAATCATTCTTACAGTCTGGAGCCTGGCACTGAACCTATGGTAGCTACTCCAAGGCTGCACAGCAGTATAGTCTGATGATAAGGAGCTTTAATCCCCTAGAAGAACATGCCCCAAGAAGCTTGCTGTCTTAAAATAGACACCAACATTGTTTAGGAATTCCATGACAAGACTAGTAGAAAAGAAGGTTAATGATGTGACTTCAAGAGTTGACTTCAGGAAGAGTCTTGAAGGACTCTGTGAATAGGCCAGATATCTTCCCATAGCTTTCTAGGCTCTGAGTGAGTATCTATCTTTATTATAATTTTTATTATTCTAAATGTATGAAATATCTTGGGTTTGGTAGAGGAGCAGATTTAAGATATAGATAAAGTTATTTCCCTTTAGAAACAGAGAAAGTGAGAAACAAATTTGTATCTATTTTCATTCCTTCTAACAGCTCACTGCCTTTCTCAGTAAATGTCTCAGTATTGTCAGTGTTAGATTTCTAAATCAATATTAATATATTTCCATTGTTTCAGTTTTATACTGTACTTCTTTTGACCTAGGATTACAAGCATACTTTCAACTCCTAAATCTTATTATTCTCTGAGGAACATGTGATACTGAGAGACAAGGGTATCTGTAAGCAGTGGAGGAGTGTATCTTTTAATGTAATTTTAAAAATAATTATAATTCTTCCATCTTTGTATGATATGAAGTATAACCAATTATTGCAACAAAATGCAAGCACAGACACTCATTGCTTATGTGGAAAGCAGTAATCAATTAGTAGTAAACTTCTGATGAGTACTGTTAGAATGTCTGTTGAAATTCCATAGTGGAATTTATTTGGGGGATGCATACTTTCACAGCTCATAGAAAAAGTCATTAATTTTGTGGGTTTTTTTCATAGTTGCACCTAGGTGTTTCATACATCCAGATTTTTTTTTTTATCTTTTGTTTTAGCATTTAGAATGTGGATCTTTCTTGTGATGTCCCAGACAGTGCAAAAGCTGCTGTTCCTGGTGAGCTTTCAAACATCAGAAACTTCAAAGAAATGACTGTTGTGCACAGAGTTACTGCACAGCTGATGTACCAGGGATCTAGTGTGTCTGGGCAGTGGTGTACCTATTGCCTCTGAATTTCTGCAGATAGCCAGCTCAGAGAGATTGACACATCAATATCAATCTACTAATGGAAACCAAAAATGGTTAGATGAGTAGTTATCTGTGTCAGTGCTGTACCTTGGAAGTGTCATATGAAAAGTGTGAGTCTGACTTTATGAAAGGGAAATATGCTGACTGGAGCATACGTTTGGGTGACTCTTGGGTCACTTGCTCTACCTATATGATATTGGGTGACCTAATGCAAAATGTTTATATATTCTACACTATCCTTTGGGTTTGGTGACCTTCTGTTAGAGGCTTCTATCCTTCTCAGCTGGCATTTTCTGCCTTTTGAACTCTTAAATTGAAGAGACCATACAGAAACAGAGAAGCATTGATGAGCAGAACAAACATTTCACTCAAGAAATTTTAAATTTTGTCTTGTAATATTTCACAGTTCAAGACAGCTTGGAGAAATGATATTTTGATGTCTCCAAAAGTTTTGAGAGAATACTGAAACATCCAGTTTTTGACAACATCTTGCCAGCTACTTGAATTTGAAATATTAGAAAAATGTCTGTGAGTCTCTAGAGAATACGTGACAAGTGATGATAGTAAGAAGGAAACTGTGTGTTGTTAAAAAAGTGGACCTATCCAAACATGCAAGAGTAATGGAAGGTAGCAAATCAAGGAAGGTGTGTTGCACTGATAAGAAGTTAGGTTAAGGAAGTAAAGCTTCCTAATAAGGCTGAGAGACAGCAAGTTTCATTTTCAGTATATTTGCTCATTTTAGTGGGGCTTCTTGATGAATACAATTTCAGAAGAGGTGTAGGACATCGAAAAAAAAACTTGTCAGAGCTGTCTAACTGCAGATCTGTGTAAAGATCATGACTGAAATTTTTATTTCATTAGGGTTGGGTTGGTTTGGGGGTTTTTTGGGGGTAGGAATTCCTCAGGTCTAAGAGAACTTAAAATGATGTATATACAGCAACGTATGTGAGATTTGACTCGTTTGCTATTCTGGTCTTTAAGACAGTTTAATTTGGAAGTTTGATGAAAGTATCTCATGTTGATCATATAAATGGTTCTGGAATTTCTGCTGAAAATATTCTCATGTTGGATAAGAAATTAATTTTCTTTCTTACTAGTTAGAATACTAGTACTTAGGATGGGCATCATATAAAGATTAGTCAGACTGATTAAAAGTGGTCTTTGAAGTTCAGCTTCTGTTACTTGAGGAGAAAATCAACTTTGGGCTACTACATAGCTTATAACAGAAGTTCCTACTGAAGGAATGCTGGGTTAGTTCCTAAGGCTGAGAACCCATAAAGGAGGGGGAGACTTCTTTCTGATGGATGAAAAAAAGACCCAAGTGAAAAAAGAATTTGGAAAAGATGCATAACTGACATTTTTGAACAATTTTGAAGTGGTTTAGAGATTGTTATTAAAAAATATTTGAGCAAATTCCAGGTATTATATCTTGGTATCAGTGCTAAATTATTTTGGTAGCTGATAGCAAACTGTGTATCTGTGATAACTTTCATGAGCTCATATATTCCTGTGAAATTAAATAAAATTATCTGGGCAGCTGACAATGTTACTTTGTTTAGCTCTGAAAGTAACTCTTCCAAAGCTACTAGAACTGCAGGTGATCTATTTTACATATTATCAAATTTAAAATATATACGTTATCAGTTGGTATCTTAAATCTAATATGATTTATTGGAAATGATTGTAGGAAACATACAGACTTGACAAAACCATTTTTCTGATATCCTTTGGGATCAGCAACTGAATGTAAGTTTTGTAAAACACAATCACATGTTCAGCTGGTAGGAAATGACAGTGATATTACTATGATTAGATCTGGTTTATAAAGATTTCATGCTTCTGAGTCTAAAATCCAACAGTAAGTCTGACGTCCACCTGGCTTGTCTTCAACTAATGCAGTGCATTATATACTAACATGATTTAGGTCTCTATTTTGGATACCTAGAAGCATAAATATATTTCTCCTTGCAGAAACAGGCCTCTAATACACCTTTACTGAATATCAGTATTCTCTGAATTCTTCAAGTCAAAGACAGCAAAATAAAAAGGGGAACTAAAAAAGTATTTGTAAAGGATGATTTTTTTATAAGCAGAGGCAGCTTTGCAGTAGGTTTGAATAGTGCAGAGTTGGAAGAGCTTAGGTTAAATCTGTTGCAGGGCATAAACTGGTAACGGTGGGATACTGTACAACTGCAGCCCACCTCACCAGAGAGAACCAGTGGGCTGGGAAATGAATAGAGCAGATTGAAAAAAAACAAACAGCACAAAAAAGTCCCAACCCACCTTTTAAAAAGTTCAGTCTGATGGGGCTTTATAAGTAAATTTCACTACTTAGATGCAGAGATTAAAATGCATAACTTTGTACTTCCTTTAATACTTTTAATTCTTACTTCATAAAACCAAGTTGAAGATACAATGCATAGCAGCTGAAGATAAATTTTAAATAAAAACTTTCATTCTGGTGTGTTTAATAGATGCATCAGCATCTCAGATCTTACAGAAGTTAATGATCTGTCTGAAATTACAGAGATTTTAGAAACTGTAAGTAAATATTAACTGTTTCACTGCAAGTATATGCTATTACAGAAATTAAAGATTAGAATAATGCTGGATTCCCAGTTCAGAAGTAATGATTTCATGTATTACTAACACATATTTTTATTGGTGATGTTGATATTCACAGCAGAACTCCTTGCTCTACTTATAATGCCTCTCTGGGCTGTACTTGCCTGATTTTTGAGAGAGTATGCTTTTTAATGTGCATATAGTAGCTACAATTTTGGGTTGCATTGGGAACTTCAGAACAGTCCGATAACTGTGGAGGAAATGTTTCAATGTTTCATCTTCATGTTTATACTGAAACAAAGTGAAAGTTTACTCTCTCTCCAGGTAATTATTTTTTAGTACAGGGAACATTTTAGGATGATACAAGACCTCCTGAACAAAATAGAAAATATGATGAGAGATGGAATGCATAACAGACAAGTGGAAGGAAATGGGGAAAGTTTTAAGAGAAATTATTTTATATAAAATAGTTATTATAACAGTCATTAAAATGAAAGTAATAAAATCATATTTATGGCTGAATAAGGAGTCTCAGTGTGATTAAGATATGGAAGTAGCTAATTGGACTGCTGAAATATTAGGAAATTGAAGCGATGAAAATTATAAAAATGAAAACAAAAGTGCATAAAAATTAATGAGGAGGCTGAAATAGAAAATGGAATAAAGGAAAAAAAACATGTAATGTATCATGAATAAATATATAGCTGGTAGACAAGGAGATATTAAGGCCAATGGAAAAGTGAATGGATGTTCATTGCCTTCCAGTTGCTATTTTTGTAGAACCTTTGCAAAAGTACAAAGTTTTTGGTTTTATATCTGTACAGAATGATGATTTCTCCTTTACACGATCTAACATTCTACAAGGTATACTTGCTGGCAGTGGAGTTGCCAGTGGAGGTTTTATCAGAGAAGCCTGTCCACAGGACTGTGATGTCCCAAATAGTGCTGCTACTGAAGGGAAGCAGCCCTTCCCTGCTCTCAGCCACTTGTTTCCAGTTCTGTGTCTCCCTGTTGAGGTATCACAAATGTGGTGCTGAAGAACCAGTCTGGACTGTCTGAATTAAGTCAGCCTCTGCTTCCAAGGGAGAGGAGGAGGGAAGACCAGGGCTGCTTTTTGCTCAGTTATCTTTGAACTTGGTTCGTTCCCTGATGCAGGTCATTGGAGGACGAGGGGGAATTGTCCCATAAATACTTTTGCTGGCACAAGGAAGGTGGCAGCACAACTGCTAGAAGAGGCAGCGTAACTACAGGAGAAGGTGAGACAGCTTTTCTCATAGGCAGTATGAAGAAGCTTTGGGAACTGGCCTGAATCTCCATTTCAAGTTCCATTTTGCCTCTTATAATTGCAAGCTAGAGCATTCTCTGTGTACTTTTAAAACTGATTCCTTCCACTTTCTGTGCTAGTCAGATGTGCTTTGTCACTGAGCCATAATGTATTACCAGGGCAACTGCCTGCCTCTTGTGGGACCAGTTCAGACAGATTCAAATATACCCTGAGCCATTTCCTTGCCCACTGGAGTGTGACACTGCTGCGAGGTGGAGTACTTGGAAATGATGAAATACTGAGCCTGTATGCCTGTTGCCTCATGATACCTAATACAGCCATGACCAGATACTGTGCTTAGTTCTTGGGATCCTGAAGAATAAATAAGTAATTCTGGGTATGTAAGAGGAAAGAAGAATAATTTAGGATATGTGAACCACTGGTTGATAACAATGGTATTCTTCATCCCAGTACCTACCTGTACATGAAACTAGATGCACTCATTGATAGATTATCCTAGGCCCTCTGTATAAACCATGTGCTTTAACCACAGGTTAGCTTTTATGGCAAAGTTACTTCTCATTCCAGATTCATGTTTCCAGATAATCCCTGCTGCTAGGATGGGATTTGTGTCCCTCTGTGTACCTGTGAATATAATTTATGCAAACTCCAGTGCCTTTCAGTGCCTTCAAATCAACTTGGAAGTATGTCTTACCTCAGGAACAGGATAGTGGGTGGTAGTTAACATAAAAGAGTTTGCTGAAGTTCAAGTACCAAAGCTGTTACTGTTCTAACCTGTTTGTTAATTGAGTGTTATATTCTTGAAGCTCACAGTGTAATAAAATGCAGATTATAGACTCTTATTTCTGTTTGTGCACATTTACTCAGGTTGCTCATTTGTTCTTTTGAAGAACAAATCCCATGTAGACATTCTGTGTTGTCTTTTTTAAATATCCAAATAGGAGGGCAATAATACTTATTTTATAATGGATAGCCAGATATAAAATATATTAGTATCATAAAGATTAGTATGTTTGTATTAGAGCCAGCCAAAAGTATTTAGTTTTTAAAGAAATGGGCTCAAAATCGAAGCTTTCTGTGTTTCCTCCACTACCTCTTTTCTTTAGTAGCAAGATAAGAAAAACTGTGTTCAGCATATAGTATCTTTAAAGGTTTATGAATGAGATTCTTATATGTCCTTTGGCTTGTACTCCAGTTCTTTCAAGACTCTCTTAATAAATGTTTTATGTGTTTTCCAAGATAGTAGATTTGGGGAAAAAGGGAATATAAAAAGCATTAATTATGATATTTACTTTGTAGCTTTGTAGTGATAAAGTCAATAGAATAATTTGTGCAAATGTGTACCAGCATACACAAACGGGACGCCTGCAGTTAACTGTGAGATGGACTCTCCTGCCAACCACCTTACATAGTAGCTGATGTTTTGTTATATCCCTGATTTATACCAACAGGGTAAGATAATATATTTACAGTTAACTAACTCTGTGAAGAATTTTGTCCTCTGAGATATCTTGACCTGAAATATAGGCAGAAATGAAAACCAAATCAACTTATTTGGATTAAACCCATTCTTTAATTGTGAGCAAACATCTTCATGTGTATCCATTTGAACTTAATCCTGTTGTATACAGAATTATCATATTCTCTTCAATATGTGTGCCTAGAAAGGCTAAACAGCAAAAACTGCATTCTAGCTGTATATTGTGCTGAAAAGACATAGTTTCAGTCATTTCTACTCCTTGAAGTTAAAGTAAGAAAGCAAGGAATGTTTATTTAGATGACCACTGGGTCTTTAGTTTTAAGTTATTTCTTTCCCCACTGAGAACTGTATTTTTTATCATGACCAGTAGGATGTTGTCCACAAGGCAAGGGCATAATATCTTTCAAAAAGGTAGATTATTGTTCTTTAATTTGTATTTTGGATTTAGAGAGTACAGAATGCTGGTTTCTAGCAGATGCTATTGGAGTTTCTGCAAATTGTCCAGAGCAAGAGCAACTTGCATGTGGTCACGTGACTGAGTGTAAAAACCATAATAAATTCTGTGCCCCTTCGCTGTCTAGTTATTCTGTTTTATTTCAGGTAATCACAATGCTGTGCATTTGCTTCTGAGTGGGAGAAAAAATAGAGTGTTCACTAGGAATAAAAAGGCAGAAACCAAACACAAGACTAAGGAAATAAACCACTGTACTAGATGTCTGTTGACTTCCTTTCTTTCTACTTATATGGTACTACACTGGCAGGGCTATCAAGAGGTCATTTAATGCAATTTTCTTTGCTAAAACAAGATGAACAGATCCATGCCATTCCAGAGAGATTCTCATCCGCTTTTCTAATAGATCAACTATGCACCTAGCCCAAACAGGCCTTTTGATTACCCTTGCTATTAGAATGGTTTTTTCCCCTAAAATCCAGCTTTGAGCATCCTTACTAAAGGTTTAAATCTATTGGTTATTCATTGTGGACAAGAACAACACGTAATTCCATTCTTCTTTTCAATGGCCTTTTATTTTCCTGATGTGCATCTTTTTGTCTTTAGGCAAGCTACTGCAATTCAATTAGTCTTTTGGCATAGGTAGTATTGATTATTCCTAAGTATTCTCATCCCTAGCACTTATGCCATTTAAGCTGTTTAAAGCTAATCTCTACCTCAATAAATTTATCATGTGGAACTTAAAGGAAAAACAAATCTTTTCTCCATACAACTTGTAAATAAATTATGGAAGTCTTTGCACTGGGCATTGTGGAACCCAAAGTATAAATGGGTTCAAATGAGTATTATACACAGCCCTGATAGCAGATAGGTCCACTGGGAGCAGCTGAAAATCATTTTCTATATGCGACATCTAGCACAGGAATTCTGAAAACTAGGGATTGTACCTGGGAGGGAAGAACAAGGATTGAATGGTTCTTAACTTCCCTGTTTCTTATATTCTTTTTCTAAGCATCTGCTAAAGGATATTTCAGCTATGATCCTCTTTCCTTTTATTGTTTTGTCTATAATAAGCTTAGTATACAGTGGTTTGCATATGCATTTTATAAATTTGTTGGCTTATTATTTCTGATAAAACCCATGAAAGGACTATAGGCCTCTTATCTCCTACAGATTAAATGTGAGCTAAACCATCAAAGGTTAAGAAGTTTGCCATTTCCTTTTTGCTCCTTTTGCAAATGGCTGCCTGAGTCTAAAAACATTTATCCTTATTCTTGTTCATTAGTTGTTGACCTATACCTTGTAACACAAGCTTCACTCCTTTTTAAGACAGAGGAAAAACATTGTGTAATTATGGAGATAGTATCATTATTTAAAATGTCTAATTAATTTTTGAACTGTCCTTACATCTTATTTTTACTTAAGTTTTAAGGTAGGGAGTTCCAATTTTTAATTATTCAAGGAAAAAATACTTCTTAATACTCATTTATAAGTAGGCTCATTTTGGTTTTATTGATTTCCCTCCTCTCCTTCCCCCTTTTTTTTTTTATTAAGAAATTTGGCTGGGATTGGTCTTTGGAGGAATGTAAATTGATTCTGTGCAAGCTAGATATTATTTGTGGGTTGGGGAAAGAGTCAATTAATTTAATACAGGGCTAATGTCTATCCCTTTTTCAGCTTCTATTTTCTGTCTCATTTTGTAATTTCTTCGTGCTGCTTATCTTCACCTGGCTTTCAATGCTGTGACATGACCATGGAATATTATTTTTCTTTTATCGGCTTTGGAAGAAGATGGTGTATTTTGATCTCTAATCTTGTCCTTCCCAGAGTGGGTTACTGCAGTCATTTTCTTTGTGGGCTGCAGATGGAAACGAATGAAAAACTTCAGCTGGTGCAGATTGCCAGATACATGATAATATTTTATAAGGAGACAATATAGATTATGTATTAATTGCTGGTTTATTAAAATGAAATTAAGATTGTTTTGTGACACATTCCTATGTCCCTACCTGCAGGAAATAAGAGAGCCTTTGTTCAGGTTTGAGTGCCTTGGTGTGCTTTAATTACCCTGAGGAGCTTTAATTACCCTGACCTGCCTCAGCTGGGGCATCCCCACCCCTGGCCCAGCTGTGGGCACTCTAGGGTCCCACCCTGTCTCAACTGACTTCCTGGCTTGACTGGGGCTCTGTCTGATCACTGTGAACTTAGCAGAGGATTTGGGCTCTTGGTTGCTGCTGCTGCCATCTCTGCTCTGCTCTCTGCCAGCGAAGGTACTGTGTGACAGGGTTCTGGCTGGTAGCTGGCAGCCATCTTCCTGCACTTGGCTCCCCAGCCTTTGGAAGACAGCTGGTCTTCTGTGCCCTCACAACCTCGGCCTTTGAGCATTAACGTTAACAAGGTAGGGTGGGCTACTTTTTTTGTACAGTTGTTAATAGGCTTGTGTGGTTTGGGAGGCCTCTGGTGCTGTGTTTTGTTCTGTAGTTCTCTGTCTCTTGGCTTTTGAGAGATGCTGCAATGTTTGTTTCCTTGTTCAAAACTTCTCTAGAGCTGTTTTGAAAAGAAATGGATTCTGTTTGGTAGTGCTGAAGTGTACTTGGTTACCTCTTACACCTGTGTGAAGGAAGTTTTAGCTAAAATGAATAAATCCAGAATGTAATTGCAAAGTGTAAAATAAAAGATTAATATAAGAGTAGGACAGTGTCTATCATCTATCTTAATGGCTTAATGAAATTGCTAGAGAAGGTAATATACTGAGCCCATGTGAATGCTACAGCTCTTAGTCTTAAAAAGTCTCCTGCTTTGTTAAGCATCTTCTTCAAGGGATAAGAGGACTGCTTTAAAGAACCAGATGAATGGTTGTCTGAACAGAGTTCTAAAATTGAAGCCTTTCCACATGAGGGAAAGATTCTGAAACAAAAATCTATTAACCAAACAATAGTTAACAAAGAGTGTTTCAGTTGTTTGGAAAGTGTGGACTGAGCTCAGTTAAATCAGGATTAATATTTTTCTAACTTTTGGCAAGTTAACTTTTACTTTATTATGTTCTAATGCCTCAAAGCTTTGCTACTGTGAAGTAAAATATGGAGACTGTTGAGAAATTCTGTAAAAAAATTTTCTGATACCTTTGAGCCTCTTAGTTTATAGTTGAATAATTGAGGGGGGGTTATGCTTTTGTCTGGGGTTGAAATAAGAGATTAAGTAATGGTCATACAGGACAGTGGAATGAGAGGAATGGATAAAATTGTCAGCACAATTACCAAAATTCAGTGGGAGTCCAAGGACTGCCTTAGAGGAGCTGTCTGCCTTTGTTACTAGTTTGATGCTAATGCAAAACAAAGAAAAAATGCATTTGTTTCTAAATTGCTGAGTTTAAATTTAAATTGTGGACTCTCTGGAGCAGCAGCAGATATCCAATCCTTACAGGTGCTGCTTTTCGAGTCTAATCACACTCCCACCTGTTCCTTTGTTGGGGATTGCTGTTAGAGGGACTGCAATAGTAAAGTTAAGGCTGGAATGTGATAAACCCTTTTTTTCAGTTTACAGACACATTAAGACTAGTAAAATCTAAGTAATTGACTTTTTTGTGGAAGTCCAGCTTCTAGTATTTGAAGGGTGTTTACAAAAGCATCAAAAGATTCTTTAACATTTTTGTACCCTGACAAATCAAAAAGTAATTTTGAATCTTCCCTAGTACTGTGTTCTTGCATGATTCACAGAATATTGAGCCTTAGCAAATATTGTACTTATTCCTGTTTCAACAAAATAATGCCAATAGACAAATACTAATGTCAAAAAGAGAGAAGAATGAAACACTTCTTTTGTATGCTTGATGCTTTGATTAAACTACTGAGAGTAACCTTTTAGATAAAAAAACCTCCAGAACCTGGAGGTTAATCAACCTGAGAGAAGAAACTGGTAATTTCAGATGCTGTGGTAGCCAGCAGGAACAGCTGAGCTGTGCACAGTTTATAGATGTTAATGCAAATTACTGCCAACCTCAGTTCATAATTACATGCTAGATTAACAACTAAATTCTTACAGTTTACTTTCCTTGTTCCTCAGTTGTGCTACTCCCTGATGGAGTAGCACTCATCTTGAAGAGGGGTAGGGTGGATGGGGGGGGATAATGTTTTAGCCATTTTAGATAAATCTACTTACAGCTGTGAGTTAACTTTGATTTTGGCTTCCTTTTATGTTGCTGAACTACCATAGTTTCAAAAAGTGACTGTTACTCCTCTGCTGAACAGTGGTCAGCTGGCTGTTGAATTTTATAATGCAGCTTACTTGTTAATAAAACCTGAAAATATTCAGTGCAGGTTCACAGAAGTGGCTGACAAGCATTTAGCTAAAATCCTGGAGTTTATAATCTGTTCTTACATCAGATTGTATTATTTGTTTACAGAGGCCTTGAGCTTCACTGAAGTTTATCCAACCACTGATGACCATGTTAAAATGAGCTTATAACAAATTTTTGGTTTGAGATATGTGCAGATAATATGCTTATAGAAAACAAAAATAAAATACGTGGGAACAGGTTTGAATCAGCTGTCATTTTCTAATAGAATTTGCTTTCTTTGAACATATGTCATGCTTGAATTTCTTTTTTAAATTGATTGCTCTAATTTTCCTCTGGAACTGAAAATTTTACTATTTTTTTTTCATAATGTAGCTTGGGTCTCTGCCATAATACAGAAGAGTTATCGGTTTGCTTTGGTATATATTGATGTGATCCCTTGTGGAGAGAGTTCTGCATAGTAAATATAAAGCAGAAAAAGAACACAACTGTAATAGAAGGATATATTTTAAAATAAGATGCATTCTTTGCTAAAAACTTAACGATTAGTAAGCATCTTTATGAGCCAGATACTGTTCCTTGCTTTCCACTGTAAGTTTTGTAATTAACAGTGGAAAAATATAGATCTTCGTGCTTATATAATGTATATGATAGTTTTCTCACTTATTGCAAAGGAATTTATCAGCATTCCTTACTTTTTCTCTGGCAGGACCTTTATTGACTTATATAAAGTTTTGAAATATCTTGACCACAGCAGCAGCTTTCTTCAGCTGTTTGTGTGCTCATCTCATTTACACTTCCCAACTGAAAGTAGCATTACTGGAGGAAAAAAAAGGACATTTCAGAATGGCAATGTGTGTGAAGTTGTATCTTCTGGTTTTTTGAAGATAATAAAAATTAAAATAATGTAAAAGAGAACAAAATTCATGATAGTTGATCATATGTAGTGGAATGTTCATTTCCAAAAAAGCTTTCAATAGAAACAAAAGTTGCAAATTGCTTTGGAAAGCAAAATCAAACTTTGAAGTATACAAGAGTCAGCCACATGGTCATTATACTTACAGAACAAGCATGCAGGCAGACATCACACATTTAAAAAGATGCAAGAAGAAATTTGAAAGGCATCTTCTTACATCAGACAAATAGCTTTAGCTGAAGACTCCAGCAGAGAACAAATTAAGAATGTAGGTGGTAGTTTTGGTCTAATCTAGTGGTGTGCATTTAATACCAATAGATTGGCATACTTCCTGTGGATCCCATCATAAAGTAACTCTTTGGATGCTGTCACTGTACAGTATTTGATGGCAAAAATGGCTGAAACAGTGTTCAGCATATGCAAATATGGCATATATTGCCAAAGCTGGTAGGTTTTGGCTTCAGAAAGCAAAACTAATCTTTCATTGTAATTTATAGTAATTTTATCTTTTTTTGCAAATGTGTAGAGTTTTTGGAACTCTTAAAAATTAATCAAGATTAAAATGCAAAACAGGGCATATTTCTCCATTATTTTTCTCACCAGTGAACTTGCTGGACTTTTCTTGGTGAGCAGTTTGTTACAAGATACTCTGTAGATGAAGGTTTCTGTTCATAATTCTTGCATATGAAAATTCTTACTCTGGGAAGTGATAGTCTGAGAACACAGATATATTTATTATGCACATGATTTATATCATTCTGAAATGCAAAAACATTTATAGAGCAGTATGCTTCTTTGCTTGAGGCTGGGTTGTGCAAGACCTCTCAATTTAAATTTTTTTTAAGATACTAGATTGGACCCTTAATTTCTGTTAGTGGTATAACTCCTCTGTTGAGGGGTTTATGTTAGCTGAGACTAACATTATTTTATGGGAAAAATTTTGTCTCCTGGGACATTGATAGTTGCAGACTCTTTAATTGAAATTAAATTCTGGTTGAATTTCTTTTACTCTTGAAAACATTCAAAGCTAGTATAAAACTATGCGTTCAATAGTCTTTTTACTTAGTAATGAATACAAGCCAGGATGCTAATGTTTTTTTAAAAGGGTTTTTGGTCACTGTATGTTCTTCAGTTGTGTTTTTGTGCTATTTAAAAGAAAAATCATCCTTTCTAGTTTAAAATATTGTCAGTATATGAATATTCTTATAACTATTGCCAGATCCTCTGCTCCATATCTTTCTGTGGTTATTTTTCCATGTTGGCAAAGGTGTATTTTTTTATAATCTCCTTTTGGAGATTGAACTGTGTTTACTAATATTTTAAAAACATACTGATTAGCACATCCTACCTTGATTGTTAAATGGCTGACATTAACAGGGAGCTAAAAATCACTTTCAGATTTACATGAGTTTTTGCAGTACATTAGAACAATTTTCATGTCTAGTATTTATGGTGTCATTCCTTGATCAGCAAAGATAAGGGAGACAGGGAATGCTGTGGTCCCACCTTTCTCCCCTACCCACAGCTGCATGTTCTTGCCCTTTCCTAAGCACTGGCCCCACATGGTGGTAGTGGACAAGGTATTTTTGGCTGTACTAGCTTTCAGCTAGATCTCCGAGACCACAAATAAGTGGGCATAAATACAACTAGCAATTAGATGGCATTAAAAATCATGTTTGTTTGCGTTTTTGGTTTTTCCCCTCTGCAGGCAGCCTATTCTAGCACTTTGTCTTTACTACAGGCAATTTTTTCAAATAAAACTTGAATTTTCCTTACTGTTATTTAAGTTCATTATGTTGTGCCCTCCCAAATCTGCACTTACGGAATAGATTAGTTCTCTTGACCACAGCCTCTTCTGTTTGAAGGCTAAAGCAAAATCTGAATAAACATCATGATGAGTTAGTGTGTGAAAAGTGAGGGTTCCTGTTCTACTCCATAAGGCATTTCAGGGTGTTTGTGGGAAATGTAGAAGACGAATCTTAACTCTGCTCAGCATTTGCATGTTGGCAAATCCAAGAGCAAGCTCTGGGTCCTGTTGCCATTGGCCAAAATGGAAATGGGAACTGTCTCTTGCTTCTGTCACTGTTCACCTGCAAGTTCTTGGCTGCTGTTCTGGCACTCCTGAATTGGCTTGTGTACACATCCAGGCAGGAGCAGACTGGCACTAATACTAAGCTGAAACCAGGCAGGTTGGTACTTGCCCTTCTTCATTTTGATGTGCCCACAAACTGGTTTAGGGGTGGTGTCCATGGCTCTGGTTTAGTATCTCACTTGTAGTATTGTATCCTTAAAGGGCAAGTTAAGGAAGGAAGCGTGTGCCTTGCCTAGCATAGCACAAGGAACTGTGGCTGGCTCCACCAGTAGTAATTGTTCCTGTCACTGGTGGGGTTACCCTTCATTGATAAAGGCAGTAATGATACAGTTGCTCTCATGTTAGTTTAGAATGTCTGTAAGCCCTAAAGGGTACCTGTGCTTTCCAGGGGTACGTAAAGCCAAATCAGAAGTAGGCCCCTATTTCTTGAACTTTGTGGCTGAAGTCATACTGTTATCAGGAGTCCTGTAAAGGACAACTGTTACGTTGGAGAAAAGCACGAGCATATTCAAAAGCAGCTCAATATCTTTAGATAAGTGCTGTCTAATTGGTTTGTATTCTGTTTAAATGTTTCCCATCCTAATTTCCCCTTGGAGTAAAACTCCCCCGTCCAGACTTTGTCAAAATGCTAATACTTTCTGCCTTTTGAAGCTGTTATTGATTATTCTTACGTGGAAATCTTGGTGTGTATTTTGAAGCAGTTCACTGCTAGCACAGCTACATGGAGAGAATTTTATTTTCATCAAGCTCTGCTAATTATTTAACTTTTACATGGTTTTAAAGTGTTGTATTACTGGAGAGTTCCTGCTTATGCATTTTCTCTATTGTCCCATCTGTGTCAGTTGTCAGTCCTGTCCCTATTGAGTTCCTCCCTGCAATAAAAATGTTAATAAACACATGGATTTCTAGCAGTCTGGCTTCTGGATTTTCAGTGTAAAATTCCACAGAATTTTGTTTTATTTTGGGCTGAATTTATACTCACATATGTTTGCCAGGGTTCCATATGGTCCTCTGTGTATCTTTGCAATACCATGGGTATGTATGGAATATCCTTCATCATATGTTATGCAACATATGATACGCTATGTTGGACTATATAGAATAAAAGTAGTGTTTTGTTTGTTAAGTTTTATATAAGACATTGCCATCATGGGGAAAACAATTGTGTGTCTATTTACTTTGTCACAGTAAGTATTTAATTTGCCATAGTTTGATATTTAGGTCACAGTACCTAAATGAATGTTGCTCAGCTAACATTACCATGATGGCAGATACCCTAGTGGATAGTTTTATGACTGATTAGGTTGGTGGTATCAGCAGAACTACAAGACTGTAAAAGGATTAAATAACACAATTGTCATTTAAAAATAAATACAAATCTGCTTTTATTTGTGCCAAGCTATTGAAACAAAATATTTTCCAGGGGATACATTTGGTGTAGACTTCTCTGAAGCTGTGTGGTGTGCCTGCAGGAGCAGTAGGGTTCCCTTCTGTGCCTTGTATGTGTAAAGATCATTGGTTGGATTTTTTTCTTTTTCATGTGAAACATGCCAGTGATGTAGATAGTGGTTGTGCAAGATGAACTCTGTCATCCTCCTATGAAAGTAATTTTTATGTTCAGTTGTGTCTCTTAAAATGAAATGGTGTTGGTCCAGGTGTGCACTAATGAAGGGATTAATATTGAAGACTTTTTTCCACATTAATTGATCAAATAGAAGCAAACTACTGCAGAGTATGTTTGAGTAATGACTATCAAGTAAAAAATTGTGTTAATTTTTCTGGTTTGTAGCTAGAAGATGTATCTCATGGGGAACGTTAGATCTAACAGTATGATTATTTAGTGGCATTAGCACTCTACTGAATCAAGGCCTTCTTTATACTAATTAGGGAGCTTCAAAATAATCCGTATGTAAGGATGTAGTTGAAACTTGCAGGATTTGGAATGGGCAAGCAGCAGGAATTTCTTTCCAGCATTCAACAAAAAAATGTCTAATTGCTGCATTAAAACATGTGGGAAATCTTTGTATTTAAGACCAACTATCCTCCCCCAAATTAAAGCTGTATTTTAAAACTATATGGCCTCCACTCCCCCAAAAATCCCCAGACTTTTAGTATCTGCCCTCTTTTTCATAACTAAAGCAGTTGGTTTTTGTTGCTTTTCTTAATTGTCTGTATAAAAATCTGCACATTTTCTCTTGGAAAATGTGCTGTTTAAATTGGCAAAATATTAAAAAGTGACCATTATCAAAACTTAACTATATCATTTGATCCCAAAAAAGCCTCTGAAAGAGAGCAAATACAGTTTCTTTGTTATGACTGTGGCCTAAAAAAATTTTAAAAAATAGTAGTGCCTTCATAACTAATAAATACTGACCCCCATGGAACTTTAGTGGGTGTCTTGTTGTGATAGAAATTAAGTTTACTTTGTATCTTTTATTTTGGGTGCAGTTAGTATGGAATTCTTGAAATCAGACTTGTTTTTCCCCGGTTCTCAATTTTTTATTATGAGAGTAAGGATTTGCTGCACGTTAGTGTTTTCCTTTCTGTCCTGTCATCATTGAGAAGATCAATGTCTTGTATATGCAGATGATATTTCCAATATCTTGTTCTGATATTTTAGTCTTCATGAACTAATGAATGAAAGACTTTTTAAAGAAGTTCAGAACGATGAGAAATCGGTTATCACTCTATAGAGCCTTTAGGACATACTCATTTGGAAATACGGCATTTTGCCATGGAAGCAGTTCTTGCTGTTACTTTAACACTGTTGAGCAATTCATATAGACAAAAAATGCTTTTATTTCTGTCTATTCTTCTTACTATTATATTAAATGGACAAAATTTAAGTGATGCTCACCCTGGAGAACAGCAGAAAAAATGTTACTTTACTGGAAATACTGAAATAAGGTGTTTGTTGTCTTTGAAATTTTTTTACTAAATGTCACCTACCACATGATACTAATTTGGAAAAAAGAATTATACCTTACTTTCTATTCTATGTGTAAAATCTGCAAGCCTCTTTTCCCCTCTTGAGGAAAGTCATTAGGAGTTTATTGAGGATACCTATTACCTGCCTTGGTTCTCAGCAGCACTGCAGTTCCTAGAGTAACCTGTGATGTTCTGCACAGCCTAGAGTGCTACATAAAGACACTCTGTCCCAGTCCAGGAGCTGTTAGCTAACTGTTCCATTGGAGCTAATATACCTGTTTTCAGAATGAGTCTGTGAACAATAACAGCTTTGTGTAGATGTGTATTAATTTACATCCTGTAGTTTGTAGTGGGATGTTTGCATTCCAGAATTAAGAATACGCAAAAATTTAAACTGATTTTATTTATGCCTGGTTGTTAATTGTGGCTCCTGGGCTGAATGTCAAACGTTGGAAGTTTATCCTGTATAGACCTTCCTTTTCTACCAGTGTCTGTGTTCATAACTTTTAGTAAGCACATGCGTTAAGTCGTCTTCAGGTTGATTTGGGCAGTAGCATATAGAGGGACCTTACAGACTTTATCATTATCATCAAGGAGAGCTTTGGTCAATAACCAACTACTGAAACTTCTTAGTGGCTTAAACCTTTTTGACCTTTTTAAAACAAAAAAAACAACAGAAATTTTTAAAAATCCAAATGCGCAAAAAAGGTTCCTTGGTGTTCTGTTCAAACTCACAATATCTAGTTCAGACTCCATTAGAAGGCCAAGTTTTTCTGGCTTAAAAAAATCTCTCCATCTCATAATGTAGCTACTTAACACTGTATCTTGGATATCGTTTTGCACTGGATGATTAGATAGTACTAGAAGAGAAGGCTCCGGGGGGGACCTCATAATGGCCTTCCAGTACCTGAAGGGTGCCTACAGAAAATCTGGGGAGGGGGTTTTACAAGAGCACATAGTGATAGGACAAGTGGTGATGGTTTGAAACTGCAGGAGGAGAGATTGAGGTTAGAGATCAGAAGGAAATTCTTTAGTGTGAGGGTAGTGAGACACTGGAACAGGTTGCCCAGAGAACTTGTGTAGGCTCCATCCCTGGGGGGCATTCAAGCTCAGGTTGGATGGGGCTCTGAGCAACCTGGTCTAGTGGGAGGTGTCCCTGCTCATGCAGGGGAGTTGGAACTGGATGATCTTTAAGGTCCCTTCCAACTCAAACCATTCTATGATTCTAAGAATACATATTCTGGAATTAAGAAACTCTGTTGCCATAAAATACTACTTAAGTGTTGCATTCAGAAGCCTATAGTGTGAGTGAGAGCTACCTAAAGTAGACAGTATGGAGTGCCAAGGAGAAGTTCAGGGCCTTGGCTGGGCAAGCTCTTAACTACAGACTATTGGTAATTACACTGAACAAAACAGTTTCAGCACGGCTGTTCAAGAAGGACTTCAAAGTCCAGTGGACTTATTCTTGGAGAAAGACCTAAGCATGAAAGAAGAGAGTTAAACAGGTGCTTAAATGAGTCAGATCTGGAGCAACTGAAAATAATTGCTTCTTTCCTGGATAAATATCTTTGACCAGGCTGTTGGACAGACAGACAGATACACATGCTAGCAAGACAGTTACCAAATGTTTCCTTTCTCTTGCACTGATTATCTATACAAAACTCATTTGTTCAGCCAAATTCTTATTTTCTGAGAATGCTTGCTAAGTGGGTCTCACATGGGAGGAGCCTCCATGAGAGGATTTGGGACTTCTACTTCTCAACCAATAGAAACTTAGGCTTACACTGCTAAAGGAGGTTCCAGTGTCTAAACTGATTAATAGAATAAACTTTGTCATTAATTACAGTTGGTCTATTTTGTCTGCAGGTTACTTATGGTGAGGGATGCTTGTGAATGTGGTGAAATAACAATGCAGTTTTACAACAGAATGATGTTGTATTGTGGACATCTTCACAATGAGCTGTGGGTTACTTCTGTGAGGACTAAGGGTTGAAATGAAAGCTGCAATATTCAAATACTTTGTTTCTTTTTGCCTGTTTGTTTTCTTGAGGATTTACTCTTGCACTTGGTCCAGTCAAATAGATGTATCCCTTCAGTGGTTGTTTTCTTTTGAGTTTTTTTTGTTTCTGGAGGGGGTGGTGGTGGCTTTTTGGTTTGTTTTTTGTTTTGTTTGTTTCCTTTCAGGCTGGATTAACTGGACATCTGGTGCTGGAGATTTTCTCCTCTTCATTAAAGAGATGAGTTGCTGCCATGCCAGTCTTCTGATGTCTGTCCAGAAGATTGTGTAGTCACTGAGACATGCTGAGTTGTGGGTTTAGTTATCCTGCCAGGTTGTTAGAGACAAAACAAAAGGCAGGAGTTGTCACTCTTTTAACAGAAGTTTGTACAGAAAATTCCCTAAGGAATATATAAAAATGTGAACTGCTTAGTAATACAGCATCATTTGTACTTGGGAACTGCCTACCTGTGTTTTGCATACTTCTAGATCTGTGATTGCATTGACTATTGATGCTTAATAAATACTATAAAATTATTGTTTATGGGATGAATATAAAGCATTTGCTTTAATTATCTTTTTCTGTCTAAAAAGCAAGGGGTTGTTTACTGATGCCAATCAAATTTGGCAATGATGTCTATTGTATTTGATACACTGTTGGCCAAGAATAGGTCATAAATTAATATATTAAGTATTTATGTATAGTTAAATAATGCTGTATTTAAAATATAGTGCACGTTATTGACAGTTAAACCTGTCAGATAATCTGTCAAGTTTAAGCAGGCTGTAGAGCTTAGTTTTTTTCCTAGTTCCAGAAGTAAAAACTCTTATCTCAAGCTCTGACTTTAGGCTGGTGATCTCTGTTTATCTCAAACAAACTGAAGGCAACTGGTCCTAGTACCAGTTTTCAGTCTAGTTTGTGGATCTTTTTTTAAGGTTGTCAGGTCTGCTGCCATGATAGCCCAAGTTTTTCCTTCTTTTTGTTAGTTCACAGACCAAAGATCAAGAAGTTGACTGGCACTGGTGGAAGCAAATGTAGCTTTCTTGATACATGATTAAACCTAGACTTGGGAGGGACTTCAGTGTTTTGGAGACCAACATTAAGATTTATTAGGATATTAATAGAGATTGAGGAATATAGAACATCCTTGTGTAACTCTGTAAATCCATACTGTGCAGGTGTCTCATATTGTCTGTTGGCTTGATTTTTCTTGTCTCGGGATGTAGTAGAACAGGAGAAGACCTTGAGAAGAATGTTAAGGGATAATCAGCAGAGTGGAACTTCGTTTTTAAGAATAGCAACCCTGTTATGCTAAGAGCTTTTAGACTGGGTAAGAGATAATGGAGAGGAAATATAAATCTCATAGAAAAAGAGAACAGGAGGTAGTTGTGTCTTCCAGTTAGAGAATTAAGGGCTATCAAACTCAGCAAGTGGTTGGTTCGGTGTGATTAAAGAAAATGGTTTCTCACACAGGATGAAGTTAAGACATTGATCCAATGCATTGTATGTAGATAGTAAGATCTTTATGGGTTCAAAAGCAATTGAACAAGTAGCTGACAAAAGGAAATTATTACAACTTACTGTACGCAGAGAAATTACTTTTTAACAAATCCTTGACCCACAAATCTTTGGATTGTAAAGGAACTTTCCCTTCCTACAGAACATTATGTACCCTATGTGCTTGTCATGTTCCTACAAGCTTACACTGTCATCTGCTATTGGCTGCTACTGGCAGACAGAGTATTGAAGAAGATGGATCTCTGGTCTGACCTTGTATTCCTGTTCTTACAAATCAGATTACTTGTCTATTTTATTTTTCAGTTTCTAGCACCATTGGCTCTTAAAACAATGATACACCATTTGTTCTGTTACACATTACAGTAAAATGTGCACAGCCAAAGGCTGTGGGAGTTTTGTGCAACCACTAATAGAATACATATCTAATTTTGAAATAATATAATTTTTTAACTGAAACTCTTGAACTGGTTTTGTTTTGGTTTTTTTAACAGCTGCTTACTTACAAATGTTTAGGTAATTGTTAGTTCATGTTTCTTGAATTCAGAGCTGTTGATCATGCTACTTCACCCTTCTGTGCTTTAATTCACTGGAAATTATTTTTTTTTCCCCAGAAAACTGCATAGTAATTTGTATAACACATGTTACTAAGAACAGTCAGTTTAATACTTTGGAAATTTCATTATTTTTCTTCTTGAATACAGTCAGAGGAATGGCCTTTTTCAAATTATACAATGCTTCATGTAATTTTCTAACCAGCTAAAACCTTAAAATAAACTTTAAAAGTGTAGCTACATTGTTAGTGTGCATTTTGGGAAGGTATTAAACACATTCTTTAGGTAGTACTAGATTTCTGTAGTGTAACTTGACGATAAAAGAATGCACAGCTTTACAGCACCCAAGTTGTTGTTAGGGATTGGCAGCATTTGCAAACAGAACAAATCGAAAGACCTCTGGAATAAGAACCAAGTAAAAACAACAAGTTTGAGGCAGGAGAATGTGAGTGGAATTCTCATGATAGATTAGAAGTTTTTTATAAAAGGAGAATGAAGAAGTTTAATGCCCTTAAGTTATTCTAACTAATTTTACAAGTAGACTGAAATTATACAGCCACAAAAAAAAGTATGTACGTCTTCTACCTTGTAGCATAAATTTGATAATGTATTCTGAATGAAAACTACTAGTAACTAGATTTTTTGCCCCCAGATTGTCTTTTCTATTTGACAGTCCCAAACAAGGCATCCAGTCAAGATGCTTAGCTGTCATTTACCATCCATAGCTGCTGTAGATGGACTAGAAGAACTCTATGGCTTTCTAGTTTAACTCTTCATTTGCATCTTGAGTAAATTGTGATTTCATACAAGTTTATGGCTTTTCTGTTGGACTCCAAAGGAGCAATTTTCATTACTACATGGTGCAAAGCATATGGGTTTAGGTACAATTTTTCTATCATATATTAAATGTTGAAACAACCTGTTCTGCAGGAGTTTTGTCTTTGTGATTTGGAGTGTCGGCATGTTTCTGTGTGAGGAAAAAATTGCTCTGTCCTCTTGCTCCGTGACATACAGAAAGAACACTCAAGGCTTTTTTTTTTTTTATTGTACCCAATGGCTGGGGATTATTCCTGCTCTCTGTTCTGCAAGCAGCGTTATTTTTAGAGGAAGTTTTGTCTGCCTACTCCATGATGAGTGGTGATTCTTATTTAAGGACTTAAAACGTCCTCCATTCCTCCATGCTGGGGAGTGGATTTTTTTTTGGGTAAGGGGTGATGGGGTAGTGGTGGCTCTTGATAAGATGAATGAAGTAAGTGGTGCTCTGCGTGGGTTTTTTCTTGGCAAGAGTATTGTTGGACCATAATAAACTGAAGTAGCACACAATCCATACATAGAGTAGAAAATATATTAATAGCCTATAAAGACTTTTCTGGACATACAAACTGACAGATCTGTGTACTTAGCCTTGCTTGGAAAATGCTATTGAATAGCTATTGCTTGAACTGAATCTGTTCTCTATGGAAAAGCAAGTGGTTACCTTAGTGAAAACTGCTGGTTGAAGGCTAATTTGTAAAAAGGATTGAAGTCTATTGAATTACTTCTCTAGTGTAGTACATGGAAAGTATTCTGGCTCTTCAGAAACTGTGAGGTAGAGCTGTAAATGTGGTAGCTGCACACAAATGAGCACAGTAAACTGCTTATTTAGCTTACTCAAGATCAAGCCTGTGTGTAATCGGCATGTGTTTGATTTCTGGTGATAGCAGCCAGTCAGCACTGAGGGACCAATGCTCAGCAAGAGGACAGGCCTTACAGTTTAACAGAGACTTGAAGATGCTGACTGCTGATTGGGCCAAATGTGTGTATCAAGCTGTCAGGTACTTCACATTTGAGCTTTTTGGTGTTATTACCACCAGACATAGCAATGATGATTTGTACTTTTTGGATTTTGTGGAAACAGGAAGCTGGAAAGGTTCCTTTCTGCTTATTCTGCTTTTATGTAGCCTCTGAAAGTAAGCTTTTTGCTGTCTCATTTTTTTCAACAAGATTATGTGTAATGTGAAGCAGTTCTTTATTTTCTTGATTCTGGGTGGTGTGGAAAACTTTTCAGTACTCTTGAACAAAAGCCACTGTAGTGATGTAATCCTTTCAGGTACCTGGTAAGAGATTGAGTCTGAGTAAGAGGAATCATAGGAAGTATCTGCTTTCAAGGTGAAAACATTTCTCTTTGAAATTTTTATATTTTGCTTCATCCATTGTTTTATTTCTTTCACGCACAGGGAACGAGTTGTCATGAAGCTTTTGGAAATGTCTGGCAACCCTGAGAAAGAGGGCTCAGCCAGTGACTGTCACACGCTTTCTCTGACCAGCTGAAGTAGTAATGAGTAATAAGAGAAGTGGAAAAATGTGCGGCAGGCCCGTGTTACACACTCAGCATGGTGAGCACTATTTTGCTGCTGTTAGGTCTCCTCAGCTTGACATCTGGTGATACATCTCAGATGTCTGAGATGAGCTGAGAGCAGAGAGATGGGCGTCTGGGGCACAATTTACTGGTTTGGAAGCATAGTGTGAGGAAACCTTGACACCTGGAAAGGAAATTTTCCATTGTCTTCAAAGCACAATGTGAACCCTGGTGTTTTACTGTGATGGCAGATGACACCAACTTTATTTCATGTTATAAATTCAAGTTTTGAGAGCTGGTGTATGACAGAGTATGGCCGCAAGGGTAGAAGAAATGGCTCTCCTGTAAACATTTAGTCTTAATTTACACTTCATAGTGTAAGCAATGAACCTGTTCTTTTCTTAGTACATATTTTTAGCAAGTATTCTTGCAGACTGCAATCATCTGAAATAGTTTGGTACTGATACAGCCAGAAGACCATGAACTCCTAAGCCTGGACAAAGTGTAGTAAACATTTCAGTATCAAAGAATGGATTTTAGCAGTAAATGAAGAACCAAAAAGTATGCTTTGGCTTTGATGTAGCTAAATGTGTTGAACCACAGAGACTTGAAAGAATTTGATAGATACTCTAAGAGAAAATCAACCTTCCCCCAGCAGTCTAATAAAAAATTTTCCCACTCTTAACTTATTTTGCAGAGAAATGGAATAGAAAGGCTACTACCAAAACATTAAAGCTCAAAAACTGAGCCAAAAAAGCCATGTAAGCTGAAGTCTTCCCACAGACAGATGGAAGATTCTAGAAAGAATCTATTCCCTTAATAATCTACATATCTAATCTCCTGTCTGCTGCCATTACAGGGGTTCAGCATTGCTGTGGGGCACTGTGTGGGTTATCAGGGTGCCTCAGCAGGAACAGTTGAACAGGATTTACAGGGTTTCGCAGTTAGCAGGATTTCCATACTGAAACCACTGCTTTTTGTGATTGTTTAATGTTGTTTGTTTGAATGTGTGTGATGACAGATGAGTTTCAACACCAGAAGCTATGCTATCAGAGAAGCAATTTTAACCAAGGCAGTATGTATGCAGAAGAGTGAGCAGCAGTACAAAATGATACACCAGTACCTGCACTGATGGTAAATGCAAAAACAGATAACAGAGTATACTAGATATGTACATACATTACTGTATTTTGTGTAAGTTTTTATGTCAGCTTACCTAACACTTCTGCTCACTTGAGAGATTGGCCTGTTCTCCACTAGTTGTTCTTGCTGCTGCTACTTCAGACATTTGTAGTTTAGAGGGAAACTGTAAAACATTAGGTACTGCAGCAAGGCAGCAGGAAAAGCTAGCCCTGGGTTTAGAAGCAAGTGCTCCTAATGTATCTTTCTTGGCCAAACAAGTGCATGCAGTATGAAAACAAATATGTTTCTGCTCTGATTGAATGTTGACTTTGTGGGAAAGTCGTTTCTTCTGAAACTGAAAGCAGTTTACTCAAGAACTTGCACAAAGACCCAAACACTGCTCAGTGTTGTGTTGTTATGAGTGGCAGCATAGATACATTTATGTATTTCAGAAACTGCCATTAAAGCTGACTTTCAAATTAGTGCTGCACAGTAGAAGAGGATTTATAGTGTCAAAAATGATGGTGCTGAGAACCTCATGTCCACACTGCACACTTCACAGGATTGAGTTTGTGAATTGAGTTTCTGTTAGTAGTTTGATAGCATGAAATATGATCTTGGAGTTCATCTTTAGGATTAGATATGTCTGAAAGGAATTCAGCCTGGGGACTCTTAGATCACTCTGCAGTGTCAACCAGTGTGTAAAAGGAGGTTACAAAGGTGAGATTTTTTTCTTCAGTCCAAGAATGCTGTTACACACCTTTTGAATCCACGTGTCAAATGCAGTATAACAATGAGAGTATTAAAATGCTGAGTTGGAGATTTACTTTGTGGTCCTTGATATCCTGCTTTTCAGGGTTCTGCACAATTTTGTCGTGTGATGTGTCTGAGAGGAGTATCCGAAATACTGACCATTAGAGACAGAAGAACAGTTTTAACAGTTTTGTGGTTGTCTGCACATGGTGCATGATTTTCTGTTTAGCTACAGAGTACTCTTTCCTGACTGGGTTGTACAACTAATTTTTTACTTGGACTGTTCGCCAAAAACTTACTATGTAGATCTGGAGCAAAAAGTGAGAGACAAAGGAAAAACTTCATTGTATATGTTTAAAAAGAAAATTGCATCAGCAAACAACTCCAGGGTGGATGTTTCCAGATACTGGAGTGTCATGAGCAGGTAACATACAGGCTGCAAAATACACCTATGAGCAAATAGCTGTTACTACATAGACTTCTAGCTGTTGTCTTTGAAATCTGGCTGGTTTAATGCTTGTGAGTAGTAGGTTTGGAGGCTTTGGACTCTGGTGCTACTTTACAAGTCTGTACAAATGAAAATAAATTTGAGAGAGGATTTTTTCTAGGTAGAGAGACTTAAGCCTTCATTGTATCTGGTCAGCTATCTTCATGGTAATAGTTTTAGGGATTTTGGTGTAAGTGACGTGAACTTCAAGTATTCTTGCATATAACTGTCAGATTTTGATTCTGGAAAATCCTAGAAGTTTCTAAAACCAAAAGGCTCACTACCTGTCCAGAACAAATTGTACATACTTAACACTTTGAATTCAGTAGTAACACATGCACTTCAGAATTCTAGTTAACATATGTAGTGATTGTCATATAAAAAGGTTTATTTAGGCATAGGAATAATTACTAACGATGGATGTCAATGGTTTTAAGTTTCAGTGCATAGAACTTAGCTCTGCTTATAGGATTTTGTTAACACCTATCACTGAAGATTAACCTGATTTCTGTAGCACAAGAAATTAATAATCTTTTGACAGTCATTTTAGGATTATGGGTGCGGAGGTAAGATGAAGAGTCTTTTAGCTCCTTAGCATGCACCTTTCTCTTCTTTTTCCTAGAGAGAGGTAGGAAGAGTTGTAGGCATTCAAAACAAATAAAACCACAACAACCCTAATGGTACTGACAAGCAAAGCATCTTTAATCTGGGTTGCAGTACTTTTAACTTCCCTATATGTTATTTAAGTAAAGTCCTTTTATGTTGATAGTTCAGCTTTCAAAGATTGTACCTGGGATTAGGTTAATTATTTTAATTTTTTCAAGTGTCTCCATACTTGGGTAGCACCCATAAGTATTTAACAGTGGCTGCTACAACATGGTCTTAGACTTACTGTGAAAAATCTGGTCCTTGATAACATCCTAACTTACTCTCTGGTAGAGATAGTTTTTGTGGTGCTTAGCCCCATCACAACAAAACTATTGAAGTTGTTCTCTTTCTGGAGGTTCTCTTAAAACAGTCCTGTTTTTTCTGCCTTATCCCAGCCTTCTTTCTTTTAGAATGGAGTGGAAAAAATACACCATGCTGTCATGGGTTCCTGAAATGCTACTATAGTCTTCTGTTTGTACCTGTGACACCCTTCTGCGTGGATTTAATCAAGAGCCAGTTTGCCTCTGTTGATTTCAAGCATTCAAATGGTGGTGTTTTTTTTATGATTGCTGATGGCAAGCCTCTTCGTGTTTTGTCTGTAGTTTGTTGGAAACAATTCTGCAAAGAGCTAGATTTCTTGTCCTGGTGGCACTGGATATAGGCAAGATTTATGTATAGGTGAGGAGAACAGATAGGCTCACTGTGTTCTATATACCCACTTCTCATGGCCATGGACATTCTAGTTTTGTGGTAAATTAGAGAATTAGGAGCTGCATCAGCTTTTTATGAGTAGAATACTGAGTTTAGAAACTGACTTCTCTTAAGGCTGCATCACTGTCTGGTTTACGTCTCCTTGACGCAGCATGTAAAAAAACCAAAACAAACAAAAACCAAACCAAAACAAACCTACTTAAAATTAGTAACAACAGAAAAGATGTACTTTTGTTCCTAAATTCTACAAATCTCCCTCCCACACATTAGGTGCAATTAAGTGGAATGAGGCATGGCAAATATTGCTTTAAAAGCTTAGATATGCCAAAATCATCTCTGGTCAGCTGCTGTGAAATCAGAGGGTACAGCAAACATCCAGAGTTTGAGAGAGAACAGGTGCTGGTTGAAAATAAATTAATATGGAACAAATTTATTAACTTGAAATAATTGTTTAAACATCACCTCAAAGCAGATGTTATCAGATGAGATGGAAACTTGAGGTAGAACAAATGGAGAAAAAGAATATAAGATCCATGTTATGGTAGTTCTCTACTTGGATGGACAGTGTGTGCTTATGAGATACTTAATAACTTTTAAACAAGAAGGAACAAAAAAATCAGACTCAAAGGAAATTAATTTTGAAGGTCACAGTCTTGAATGTCAGAAATCAGATATACAAGGGAAAATGTCTACTGTCAACTGTTAGGGGTTTTTTTACATGATTTTACTGATTTCTTTGGCTGAAAATATGACTCCTGTATTTGTCATGTAGTGCTATTTCTAATAATCTACTACTTTATTTTCTACTGCAGAAAGAAAGAGTATGAAAAGAAGAAAATAAGTCTGATGAATGAGACAGGCAGTTTAACCTTTCCTTTGACATTTCTGTAAGAAATCCAGTTAAGTTTATTTTCTCCAAAAAGTTGTAGAGGAGGAGATTGAAACTTTGGGAGGAAGTTGGGGGAGGGAAGTGGCTTTAAGGCACAAAAATTAGTCCAAATGATCTCTTAAACAAGCAGATTTTGTCCTCTTTAAACTGGGGAAATAAGAAGCAGCTCAAAGCCCATTTATACCTTGCAGTGACAAGTGGGTGCAGAGAACCCAGAGCCTGCAGGCACTGGGAATGGAAGTAGCACGACAGTGTCCGCAAGACAGAGTTTACCAGACCAACCCTGACACTGAACATGAGTGTTCTGCTTCCTGGACCTAGACTGGTACTCAGCATCATGCCTTAGAATTTGATTTCTGCCCTTTGGAGACCTTGCACAATTTAATTTTTTCTAAACAGAAACAAACTTGAGCAAATATCCACTTTTTAAATAACGTACAGCAACAAAGATTTGAAACCTGAATCTTGGTTCATTATGCTAGCAAGTCGTCTGACAATTATAGAATGCAGAATTTATAGCTAACCCAAACTGTTGTGAAATTAGAAATCTGGGTAACCATCTCCAAGATGTATGAAAACCAGATTGAGACACTTCCACTTGGCCTGACTTTCTGGTTTTGAACAGATTGGAGCTTTAATGACCTCACAGATGGAAGGTGGAAATATGTTAATTCTCATGAGATATTCTTATTTAGAATTCTTAGAGGCCTGGTTTCTACCCTAAGATTCATATAAATGTTATTAATTGGAGAAATGTTTTTAACTACTGAAGTTAATATTTCCTGTTTGTTTCTTACAGTTTTAAAAAAAAGTTGGCTGTGCTGTTAGTCTCTTGGGTAATTCAGGATTGTTCTCCACTGAGATAAGTCATATCTATTTCACATCATCTGTGAGAGTTAGCACCAAAAGGTAGTTCTTAGTTTGACCAGATATATTTAGGAACTGCTTCATTAGTTAGATTTTCTTAGGCTGGAGTGTTTTTTTTTTTTGAAAGAACTTTCTGCATTAAGAACACATGAACTTTGTGAAACTGACATTGTACCACAAGAATTAAGCTTCAAAAGAAGTTCTCTCTCAAGTCTTTATAAAATACTCAATTGCAAGATAGTTAATTATTTGATCGAAGAATTAATGAACTCCGTTTGTTCATATTAGCAAGATGTCATATTTTGATGGCAAAACCATGTAACACAGTCCAAAAACTGTACAGGTGATTGAGAGGAGAATTGGGGTCCCCCATTCTGAGGCACTGGCAGCTGAAGCAATGTCACAGTCTGAGTTCTGAGCCAGGTTCTGTCTATGGAGAAAATCTCAAGGTTAAATACCTGGCTCCTCTTCAAGGTGAGGAAGGCAGTCCTTGCTCATCCATGTCCTGGTAAGACCTTTCAGCTAAGGAAGATGACATTGAGAATTTATTTCCTCCTTTTACTCTGTATCTGACTTCCAACTAACAGGTGATGTCAGTAGGAGGGAAGAGATTGATACTATGCAAAATCAGTTCGGTAGCTGTTTAAGAGTTCGGTTTAATTTATGGCTAAATCAGTATTGATAATGAGTATATGATACGATTTTTTTTAAAGTCACAGGAGCAGTTGGTGGAAAAAAACAGATGAATTTCACTCATGTCAAAGTAATGTCTGATCTCGTGTGTTTCAAGGCTCCAGAAAATCTTAAAATTCTTCTATTAGGTAAAAAGTGTAAAAGTAGCTCCATTGGTATGTGTGAAGTGCAGGCATCTCTGCTAATTGAAAGAGAAAATAAGAACTGATAGAAATAACCACTTGAGTTTGTTTTAACTATGAGATTAGTTAAAACTGTCTAAAAGTCCTGTGTAACATTCAGGAGCAGTTAAGCTTTTAGTATTTGCTTGAAACTTCTGCAGCCACCACTTCAGTTCTATGGAGAAGTTAAGAAAAACAGAAGTCCAAATAAGAATGTTGCCAGCCAAAATAGACTTGTGAATACTCCCCAAGCTTTTTGCAGAATACGAAGTGTTTCTAGCTTTTCAAATAGAACTGCTTTTCCATCCTTTGCCATCTTTTGATAGCAAAATGACCAGGTGAGACATTATGCATGTGAATTCTGTTTTGTCTATCTTTTTAATCCTACCTCCACCTGAATTATTGTGCCAGATTGATGTTTGCTGTAATTTATTTCAATTTTGCTATGTTGATTTACAGTAATAGACTTTGGCCTAGATCTTTAAAAGGCTGGCTATCTGAAAGGAAGTATCAACAAATATTCAAAGGCTCTTTTATAACCACTATGGAGTAATTGGAATATTTCAGTAGATTCAAAAGAATAGCAACTCACTAAGGGAATTAAATTAAGCTAATGAAAGCCTTTTACTTAGGACCAATAAAATGTATTAGATTTTGCAATAATCTGTCTGAAGTGGTTTTGAAGGTCCTGTGGCTTGATTTTATTTGAAGCTGAATTGGACAGTACACTTACTGTGGGAAATGATCTCGAACTGGTTTGGGGAAGTATTAAATTGTATGTTAGGTCTTTCTTCATTCAGCTTTTGTGACCACAGAGGCATTAATAGAGTCTGAAGAAAATACCTGCATGAATGATCCAGACCGTGTGGCTGAGACAGACTGACTGTTGCAGAGGAAGGGAGGGGAAAACATAAAACAAACCCACCTTTCATGGATTCCCCAATTTGAGGTTGTGAGAGTGGTTCCTGATGGTATGACCCTTTGTGTGCTCTCTGCTATATGTCTAGGTGTGTTTGTAATCACTGGAATCATCTGCCACAATATGGTTTGCATTTTCAATCATACTGGCCATTATTAGTAGGATGCTGATCTGGATGGGTCATTGACCCTACTTTTTGCATGGTAACTCCTGTGATCTCTGTTTACTTTTTTTTTCTTCCTCCCTCAAGAGTTTTTCATGCAAAGCAACATTGAAATTGACCTGTTCCAGTAGTAGTGAATATTTCATAGAGAACTCGGATGCTGCTTGAATTCAGGTTTCCTTTCCCTTTTGTCTCTTTCCTCTGCCCACAAATAACCTGGCAATCAAAATAAATACTAGAAAAAGGTTCAGTAGAAGATTACATTATGATCCATTTCTGTTGCTATTATCACCTTCCATTGCAAAAATTACCACAAAAGCTTTTACAACTTTATGGGCTTTCTTAAAAAAGTGTTTATTTTCTTTTTGGGTTTAAGCCACCATTTTGTTTCATCACGGCTTATTGACAGAAACTCTTGTAGAAAGATGACATCCATTATTAAAAATTCCCCCAGGAAATCTCTAGCAGGCTAAAAATTTTACTAGCTACAGCTATTTCTCCATTGTTCTTTTGAGCTGTGCCTATCACAATGTCACCATTTCATTCTTCATAATTTTGTATAGCTATTACTTATATCCAATAGTTCAGTGTAAAATATCTAAATACACTTATTTTGTAACCCCTTAAGGTATTCTGCCTGCTTAAAGGTTGTTTTTGTCATGTCCTTTCTATAAGCAGAAGACAAGTTTGGGTTTTGCATTGTCAGAATGCCTACTCCTATACTGTCTCATACAGCTTTTTCTCATGGTCACAATGTGCTCAGAAGACAATTTGCCTTTCATGTTGCATGTTTTTGTGCTATTTTACAGACATTGTCACCAAACCCAAGAAGGATTCTCATAACCTTCCTGGCTTTTTAGGGAAAAATGCTCATCTACTGATGCTTATATTTGTAGATTTCTGCTGAAACATATCAGGAACAGAAAGTTTCCTAGTAACCACCACCTCGTTCAACTTTTATCTAACAGATAAAGTAGTGTGCCTGTGGCTTATCAATGCTGTTGTCAGAAAGCAGGCACATTTTCAGGCAGACTACAGGTGGTGTTGACGTTTACGAATCCCGTTTTCTCTAAATAGGCTGCTTTATAATCAAGATCATATTCAAAAGCTGCCTTTCAAAACAGTATTACTTCTCTTTGAAGGGAGAATTTTGTGAATTCAGACAATTATAATTTTTAACACCTTGCACTTTAGAAAGAGGGTAAGAATGTCAGCACCCAGTTATACCGTGAGGGTTGAAGTAACTTTTAAACTGAAGACATCCTCAGCTGGCTGTAATTAGCTCTCCAATAAAACTGTGCTCCAAAACTCAGTTAAAATGACACTAGCTTCAACTAGTTCTTTTGAAAAATCCAAACTCCCACTGCAATGCTCAACTGTTCTGGATTTGTGAGGAACATCATTAAATATGAAAGATGACATTGCTTTAAAAAAATAATTTTAGTGAAAATTATCACATGTCAAACAGATAAAACTTTTCTCCCTAATTCTAAAGGCCTCATTTTCCTGCCAGTCATCCCAGTACAGCTGTACCTTTGCCAGCAGCCTTCTTAACAGTGCAGGATCACACATTCACATTTTATGAAACACAGGTTTTGTTCAGCGTGCTTGTATGTGAGCATTCATGGAGCTACAGAATTCGCAGATGGGATGAGGGTGATAATACTTTTTTTAAAAAAAAAAGACTGTTAAAAATAGGCATGTATAAATTAAGTTTTCCTTAACTGCTGTGACTTGCGTATTTTCTACTGACACAGTGGGTGAATGAAGGAAATGAAGTAGGACACAGGATTGGTAAACACAGAAGTCATGTTAGTATGGCATTAATAGTCTACTTGGTGTCTAATTGTTTAAGAGAAATAACTGGTGTACCTAACCTAGCTAAGTGGGGCAGTCACACTAGATTGGTATGAGGTTATTTCAAGTATCAGGACTAGTTTCTTGAAAAGTTCTTCTCCAGGTACGGCATGACTATGACACCAACTGTCCGCTGTGTTTAAGTCAGAATCTATGAACCCAAAGAACACTAACCAGTACCTTTGTGGTAAATATTTCAGTCAAGGTAACAATTCACTGTGGGTTTGCTCCCCCAGAGTAACTGCCCAACCCACAGTATTCTGTGGGAAATGTGTGTGTTGCACACGTGTCCTTCTGCCTTCTTTTTCAGGATACGTGCGATAATTTAATTGCGATGAAATAGTACAATGTTTGCAAGGCAGATGAGATTATCTTTTTTAGCTGTGCCATAAGGGAATCACCACGAATTCCCTTTATTTTGCACCTCTTCTTGGCAAGATGGACTTTCTCTAGTTGTTTTTCTGGCACTAGTAAAAGAACAGATTTGCTTTGAAGACCAGTGCACCCAGAACAATCTGAACATTGTCTTCTTGGGGAAGTGATTCAGTTCAAACTATTGCACTGACCTTACATTTCATTTCACATTGTTACATCTCTGTTTAAAAAGTGTTTCTTTTCACTATGCCAGGTGTGTTGCTATTTCAAACACTCTTTTAAGGCATCTTAATTTAGAGAACAAATCTGAGGCACAATTTTAATAGTGGAAACATTTAATTCCTTCTGTTTTTAATACTTAGGTAACTCAAAAAAAATTGCATGGGTTTTTTTTCCACCCCATTTAAAAATAAAGTACACCAGGGTCAGAGTAAAAGCTGAAGAAATTTTAGCCCAGCTGGTGTGTTGTGGGTGTTTTTTGTTTTCCCCCCACAAAATAATGAGTGAAGAATCATATTAAGAATTACTGAAGTTGTTTCCTATATGATACTGTGATTTTTAAACATGTTAAGCTGTTTTGGTCCGTTTCAAATCAAAATGAATAAAAGAGACAAAATTCATCTACAGTGTTACCACATGCCTCAAGCAGCAGAATGACTGATTTTTTTTTCTTTATTTAATAAATTACTTGTTTACAAATAATGAAAGCATAAGACACTTCACATTATAATGGGACTAGCTGCTGAAGTGATATTCTTTAAACTTAAAATCAAGTTTTGAGAATAGGAATTATCCAGAATTCTTCCTGCATGATCAAAGAAGACTTATTTAAATTCCAGTTGTTGAAAATGCATTGCAATTTGTAAACCTGCAATATGAATTTGCACTTCTATTATAAAATATCAAAGTCACCTCTCAAGGCTCTTCAGGTGAGAGTGTTTCTTTTAGATGGGCAAACTAAGGTGTGGAATAATTAATTAGTTGTTCCAGGTCAGTTAACTTATGCCATATATTGGACATCTGTGATTTTTTTATTAGAGTTTGAGCCTAAGTCAGTAAACAAATGGTTTACTACATTCTTTGCTTGAAAAACCATGCTATACATTTTTACTTTTTGAGCTCTTTTTCAAGAAAAATATTTCTGCATTTCATTTCTGGCTCAAGTTAAATGTTGACATTTTAAATGGATGCTTGATGGTTTTCCTTTCTCTTTCTTTCCTTGCACATGAACTAAAGCAGAGTAATCATGTGATTTTTGCCAGAGAGGCTGTTAATCTCTGAGTTATGTGAACTATACAGGAAATAAAAATTGTCTTAACCAGGACCACAACTGTATGACCATGTAACCTCAGTTAACAGAATTTTCAGTGTCCCAATCCTTCGTGTGAAGGAGGATGTTGGTAGTGGGGGCTGCCTCCTGCTCCTTGCCAGGGGCAGTGTGGTGTTGGTGGCTTCTTACTTTTGGGTGTGCCTTGGAAGTCAGTTTTGTGTGATTGTTCATATGCTTAGGAACGTTTTATGCTGTTTTCTTGTGTCATTGGTCTGCAAGTCTGTCAGATCTCAATTTATTACATGTGTTATACATATTGAGTAATTGATCTTTATTTTTTCCTAAAACTAGAGGTGCCCTGTTCCTAAGGTTGTGTTGCATTTGACCAATAATTGATCAATGCTTGCTTAGTCTGACATCTGTTACCATCTTGTGCCTCTGTTATTATCCTATCACTGTACTTCTTTACATAATTAATTGTAATTATGTAAATTATGTAATTATGTAATAACATAATTAATTGTTATTACTCTTTAATAGCTAAAGATATATATATATGTATATATATATAACAACAGATGTAACACTACAGTCATGCAAAGCCTAAAACAAATTGGGCAGTGGTCATCAGGAAACTGCTGTACTTTAACAGACAATTTTTCAGGCAGTCCAGGAAAAAACAGACAAAACCTGAGACCTGTGTTAACAGAAAATGCAGCCAGTTGCCTATTACAAGGAGCAGCTCTGCAGTGTTTGTGTCTTACAAGGCTGCAGTCCATAGTTTTGGCCATACAGTGGCTGCTAAAAAGTTTGAATTTAAGTCAGTAGTTGATTTTCATCAATGTAGCATTAAACAGCAAAATAAGTAGAAAATGAACAAAGGAAACATAGAAAGCAACAGCAGCATTACATAATTTTTCATGTGTTCAAGCAATCATTTTGCATTGCTTTCTGTGTCTAGAAATGATACAAAGAACATACTAGCTCCAGTTGAACTGTATCACCACACCTATGTCCTTGTTTGTAATTCAAAAAGCAGAAAGTATTAATGCCAGATTTGTTGTAGCTTTCAGAGCAATTGCAACTCCAGAGTTTCTACCAAATGTTTCCAAAGGTATTAATAAGAGTGCTTAGAAGTGCCTTTTGTGATCTCTTTTATAGGTATTGCTGGGTAACAGCCTTTGACCACATTGGCTAGTAGGTCTCTGAAATAGTTTGACTCTGGTCACTCTTATGTATTAAATACTTGTTCCATATGTTGTTTTATCTTCTGTTTGCATTTGTGCCATCACAGTTGTGCTTCACAGGAAGGCAAAAGATGAAGGAGGAGTTTGTTTGGTCTTCCTCCCTGTTCTCTACAGACCCGCTCTGGGGTGTGTAAGAGGTTACCTCTCATTTTTAAGTCCTTTCCTGTGGAAAATGCACTTCCAGAGTTACATGTTCTGTTAAATTTCTGTACTGTTGCTGAAAGGTCAAATGATACATCCTGTTCCAGAATTGCAGGGAATTAATATTAAAAAATAATTTATATATTTTTCTATTATTAGAGTTTGCTTTAAACAAATGAGAGAAATCTAGGAAAAAGTGGAATAGATCTGGAATCTCATTACTTTTAATTCTTTCCCCATAATCTGTAGCCCAGTACTGACCCAGCCTATGTTAAAAGTTCATACACTGCCTAGAGAAATAGACATAATTGTTTCATTAATGTCAAGATTATAATTAAGTCATCTTCAATGTTTTTTATCCTTTTCTCACAATGTCTCTATGAATAAAACATCGCCCAATGGTATATTGTCTATTTTTTTAAACATCCTTCTGGATTCCTCTCTAAACTCATTCTAAATAAAGATACCATCTTGAACAGTACAGTAGGTCAATTTGCTTTTTACAAATTAGGATTTTTGCCATTAATTGGACAGTTTCTAAAATATGTTACATCAAGGATTCATAATTGTGTCTTAAAAGACTTGTACAAATACATGAATGAATTTTTCATGCCTTCTTGATTTGTTAAAATGCGTTCATTTCTCAGTGGGTAGAGAATAATAGGCAAGATACAAAAAAGGCCTTCATTGTTGGCAGAGGAGTGAGGAAGAGCTTAAAGGGTATTATTACAGGCAGAAGGGATTCTTCAGGTGAGAGGAAGAAAGCTTGGGTGTAGTACACAAGTGGTTTGCTGATGGGGGACTTAATGGGGTTGGGGTGGGAAGACCTTCTCAGAGATGGGTTGTGAGGGAAGATAAAAGAATTTGAAGAGGTGAAAGGGTGACCACAAAGAGAGCAATGACTGTAGCAGCTGTATGTAGAGGAGGGTGACAGAGAAGGGAAAGCAAAAAGGAAAGGATTTTGTAGGTCAGTTGAAACTGTTTGGCACTCTCCATCTGTATTTAGAAAGGTAACCAGCCCCAGGATCAAGAGCCCTTACTAGGGATTAAGGTCAAGCAGTTTGATGCTTCTGGATGTCATTTTTTCAAGTGACTGAGCTAAGTGCCCTTAATTAGATGCACAGGTTCCCAATGTGTAGAAAGAGTGAAGCACTTGTCTAATGTGAATTTTACTGGAACTAAGAAGATGATCTAGAGTCTGTATAACAGCAGGAAATTCCTGAGAAAAGAAATACCATTGGAAAAAAGAGCTGGAAAATCTACTGATAAATACAACTTGATATTGTACAGCTTTGGAAAACTGGGCAGCTAATGCCTGTGCTCTGCAAATGTTTTCATCAGTAGAACTCTAGTTCCTTGGCTACCTGCATGTTGTTAAAAACCCCGATTTATCACCAGAAACTAAGTCACTTGCTATCCATCCATATCTGGCAGTTGGTTTTGGTTTTATGGGGTTTTACTACTATGAAACTTCAAAGAAAAATCTTTTCTTTTCCAGTGGAGAAGCCAGATTTACTTTTACAATGATCTGAAAAAGCTTCAAATTCATAGTAACTGTGTAAACAATTTCAAACCTTATTTTTAATTCAAAAGAAGGCAACTAATCAATAATGCATTTTTTCTTGTTATTGGTGGGCTGCAAAAACCAGAAGTGTGCTTTTGCATATTAAAGTACAGCATTGTCATTAAATAACAGTTTACTCTGTTAACTTTCTGCTTTATAATAACAGTATCAAAAGCAGAGAGGAGACTTTCTTTTTTTTAGTTAAAATACTTTTGCCTTCTTGTTAATGGTGATTGAGACTTAAGCTATGGAATCTTCTTATTTTGCACACTTTGCATCAAGAGTCTCTTGAAAGCCTGTCATTTTCTGTTATAACAGAATTGCCTTAATCACTGTTTTTTGTTTCATTTATGTTTTGGAAGCAGGCTAACTGAACAAAGGGAATTACCTGGTTTTCTTATTTTGCATTTAGTTCTAATAGTACATATCTTAGGAACTCTGAAAAAGGTCTGTGGTTGGGCTGCTAGAAATGAATATAGATATTGCAAAGTATCAGTGTAGCTTTTATCCCCTTCCAATAATGGTACCAAAGGATATAATTTAAGTAGAGATTGTTTCGCCAAAGTTATTCCTCTCCCACCCTACTAAAAAAGCCAAAAAACAAACAAAAAACCCAAAAAAACCAAAAACAAGTGTTTAGTCTTTGAAATATTTGCCTCTTCAGACTGTTTCCAAGTTGTAAGTTCATTGCACACGTGTAAGCTCTTTGGGAAGCAGCGTTTAAAAATATTACTGTTGAAGTTGCTCTGTCTTGACAAAGACTGATTTTAGAAAAACTGCCTTCATAGGGAGGTTATTTCAGTCTGTTTAATGCTACTTGATCTTTATGTATTTGTCTATAGCTTATATTTAGCTTAGGAGAGCTATCTTGCATGTCAGTTCATACTTTGAGTGTATATGTGTCCTAACAGTCACAGGTGAAGAGACTTCCATTTCATATTGCCTACAGAGGACATACTTATTCTGTCTTCTCCAAGTTCAGCACTTGAAATTACACCAACTACATCCTGTTCTCCAAGTTCATTTTCTTAAGCATTAGTTATCATAATACCCTGTCTTCTCACATAGTAATGGAGTTTAACAGGCAACCACAAGGATTGACCTGGAAATGAATTGTTTACGTGGAGAAAGGATTGCATCTCATTTTTCCTCTTTTTTTTTTTTTTGGTCTCCTTTTTCAGTTCCCATCCCCAGTGTGATAGTGGAGTAACTTCGATGCTCCTGCTACTCCTTCCTATGCTGTCCTTCTCTGGCAAGGGATGGCAACCCTGGCAGCTGCTCTCTGGAGATGTGTCAGAGTGCTGGTTGGGCAGGCTGCTGCTTGGCTACACAGGGTGTGCTTTTAGTGCACCGAGGGACTTGAGTCTCTTGTACCCAGCAGCCAGATTTCCACAAAACCTGAAGAATAAAATAATCTCTCAAAATTTGTTAAAATTAATTTGCTGATTCCAAAGTTGTTTGGGGAGATGAAGTACTGGCAGGCAGACAGATGGAGAGAATGATTGCTTAACTGGCATTTGCTCTGGAAACAAAACGATTTTTATTCAGTGTTCCTCAGGATAAGAGACAGACAGGAAATGAAACTTTTAACCTAAATTTGCACAGGACAAATACTAGGGCCCATTGTTGGGACATTGGTCATGATACATTAAAATGGTGACAAAACAGCATGCTGCAGAATGGGCTACCTTTTTTCACTTTGTTGGGCAGATGCTTCAGGAAGCATGGAATGACCAGTCCCCTTCATTCAATGTTTTTACATGAGGTGGATTTTGTACAGCTATAGAGTAATACTCCAACATGTCATCTGTGTTGTGGAGGAGCATCCTAACAGGTTTGATTCCTATCTGTCTCTATTGCTACAAGTAAGACTCTATTAGTAGGTTATTTGTTAATTTTAAAAAAATATATATAATCTAATGCTTGCTATCTTTGGAAAGAGTCATTTTCATTTTCATTACAAATTTCATTTAGCAGACAAGCACTGTGAAGGCTTCAGATTTTAATTAAATCATGTCCATTTTTACCAATTTATCTTAACTACATGGGAAATATGAACTGAGATTAGTGTTGCATGAAGGGAGAAATCCATCTCTTGAGTTGCTGAGCTTACTAGGAGTTAAATTTTTCCAAACATAAATCTGGCTATTCTTGCTAAAGCTAGTTATTCACTTGTCCATGGTGCTCAGATGCTATGAAACAGGCATGATAGACTGCAGTTACTTAATGTGGATGGGGACAGCCAAGAAATGTACATTTTAAAGATTCTCAGGCCAGTTATAATTTATTGCAGTACTTGCCAAAGCTTGAGAGGTGCTTTGAAAGTACCCCAAAAAGCACAGTTCATTACTCCAAGGAGTGTACAATGTTATATGTATGAAGGGCAGAGTAATTCAATTGGAAAAGTTACAAGTTCTTTTATGTGAGGGAATACCAAGGACTTCCTGCAGTTAAGTTTCCTTGTGTGTGCCAGTAGGATTGTTCTCTTGCCTGTGGACTGAAGATGGTCACTTTCAAGCTCTATACTGAGACTTTTCTATTAACCATTGTTATAGAGCAGTTCCCAGGCAGTATTGTTTTGAGTAGCATAGTAAAGTCTTATGCTCGAGAGATGAGTGGAAGTTGTCAATGCTGCTTAGAAGTTAACACACTCAATGTCTGGGCCACTGTTGCTTCTGTTGGTGTATTATGTTTTTTTTGCAAAATCAGTGAACTCTTCTTACTGGACTTGATATTCATTTTGCTTTGCATTGTTTTAGGAAATGTGGAAAAATCGTATACAAAGGTACTTTTTTTTTCTATAGCAGTAAATTTTCACTTGATTTATTCTGATTTCTTATGACTTGGGTCATACTAGTAGCCCACAAACTAACAAAAATAGTAACAAAGAGCTTTTTTTCTTTGAAGAGGAACTGGTCTTTTCTCTTGATGATCTGCAGATTGTGATTTAGAACTGATAAAATTAATGGTTAGCTCTTTGTATTAGTCAGGGTTTGGATTAACTCTTTCTGACATTACTGGCATCTAGGACTAATTAGACTATTAAATTAGTATGATTTCAGCAAGTGACATAAAGATGCTTTTGCTATGAAAGTAGTATATGAAGCATGATCCATGATATGGCTGTAGTATGGTGGGAATTTGAAGTGCTTCTAAATGTAGCACTCGCTTAGGCATTAGCCATGATAAGTAGGGGATGGAAAACTTCCACTATAGCACTTTTTATTCTTCTGGGTGAAGGCTCTTCTCTCAAGCCTAGGGAAACCTGGAAACATTCAAGGGCATCAGCAAGGCAATAGGCTAGGGAAAGGTTTTATGCACGCTGGTTCCACAAAAATATTTTTTATCACTAGCACTTTCTGTATGTTTCTACTTCTTCAGAAGTCAAAGATGAGTGTATCTGCAGGTCACATTGCCAATATCCTGTTAGATTAGTATCTGTGTCACCTGGTAGCCTCCAAAGATAGCTGTTGGTACCACAGTGTGCTCAGCCGTGACTCATCTGTGGGGCTGTCTTCTGTTGTGCTGCTGAAGAGTGTAATTAGAAAGCAAAAGACTTCATGCCAGTGGTACTGACAGAAGATTGTCTACAGAAATTATGTGATACGAGAAATATAGGACAGGAAAGAATTTTGTGTATCTCGGCAACAATATTGGAACCGTTATTTGAGGACAGAAATGAAGTCAGCCCTGCAAAAGAGTGCAGAGAGGCAATAGGAAAGGCATTCTCATAAGGTTGGCAAAGCTTTTTCCTAGATATTGCATGTGAAATCAACCCTGGGAATGCTAAAGTATGTCTGTGTGGAGCCTCCAAACCAGCGGATGTGCTGCTTTGCTGTTACGTTTATTTACCCTGATGTTTGCTGCCTTTAAACACTGCTATTCAGAACAGTGGGTTCTGCAATAGGTGGTAGTACTGTCAGAATGGTGGATTGTAACAGACAAGTTTTCATTACTGAAAATCTCTTCAAGGTAAATGCTGCAATATAAGTCTTAATATTGCCATACTTAACCAAATGACTGGATTAACCTGATTTCTGGACTCTGTCACCTCTTCATGAAGACTTAGTGTGCTAAAAAACTATAAAAGGGATATTTGGCTTCCCTTCAGACTGTAAGAGCAAATGTAATCAGAATGGGTCAGATACTTGGCAGGCTTCAATCTAAACTATTCTATAGGTAGTTACAATAGCTGAGATACTTGCTCTAAGAAGTCCAGTGGATGGATAACCAGATGCAAACAACTGAGGGGTGCAAACACCCAGGAAGGACAGAGAATGTTTTCAGTAATATAAAATACAAATCCTGAGAGCAGCAAGGAAAAACTGAAAAAAAGAAGACTTAATGGTGTGTTTTATAACCAAATATACCTTAAGAAAGTGAATTTCAGCAAATAAAAAAACTGCTTCCAAAAGGAGAATGATGAAAGCCTCATCTCATTATGACTGAACTAAGCAGGCCAATGCACTGTAATAGGAATTTCTGCATCATCCTTTGACAGACATATTAGTGACATGATAGGTCTTTGATGTTTACACTTTTCTGATTTCAGAAATGTATTCATAAAGTGAAATCTGTTTTCATTTGAAACAACAATACTGGGGGGGGGGGGGCATACTAGCATAAGTCAGGTAGTATTAGAAAAGAGTATCTAAAAGGACAAACATATTTTCTGCGAATACTGTATGTGCACTGGTGTGCTTGTTACAGTATTACAGCACTTCATAATTTTTCTTTTGAATGCTGATTTATTTGTATGTTCAGCTGTTACTTTAACCTGGTGCAATACCAGTTGAATGAAGGGAGAGAGTTTCTGTTAGAACAGTTTGTCAGTGGGTCTCAAGATGCTGGACCCTGACAGCACCTTTTAGAAGAAATGTACACAAGTTTTCTTTTCACAGTAGTTAGAAGGTGGAGGTGAGTCTGTGCCGTATTCTCTACCTGTTGACTTCCTTGCTTATGGGCATTCCCAGGGTGTCCTGTGTTTTTAGCTGAGAGAAGTTTAAGCTGCTTTAGAGAAGTCTATGAACTAAGTGTGTATCAAAGACTTAAAAGATGCTGAGATAATGCTTCTGCAAAGAATTCATGCATGAGTGTTGTTGGTGATTGTGTGGTTTTGGGGTTTTTTTGTGATTGACACACGGTAGAGGATTGAAGGGAAAAAAGTGACCTGGTCAAGTTAGGTCCTTGATCAGGTTTGTGATTGCTTCTTTGTATGTCTACTAGGTGGCTGTTTCAATGAATCTCCTCATTTTCCAAATCTTGCCTCTGATATAAGCTGAGAATAATCTCATTGCATGTGGTGTATGGGATAAATTAGTAGCTCGATTTATGAGTCAAGGAGGCAACAGAGAAGGCAGTGATGGCGAACGCATAGCGATAATTTAGAGACAAGTAGGTACTATAGTCACACTTCAATAAGACTGACAGTATATTCCATAGACTAAGATTTCTTAAAGCTCAGTTAGCTTGCTTCTTATCTCTTTAGTATTTTTTTTCTTTAAGGAGAGTAGAATTGTTTTTCAGGGCTTAGCATTGCTGTTCAACCACACAGGTATGGGGTTTTCTTTCTCAACATGGCTAAGTCGCACTGATACAATATTGCTGTTCCTGTGTAAACTGTTTGAATCAGAAGCTCTACCATCTCTTATTTAAACTTGTGTTTGCAAAAGACTACTTTATGAAGGCAAGGATACAAATGACTTTTATATTCCATTTATTCAAATAAACAGAACAAAGGACGTAAGTCATATTAGGACTGCTATGGGTATGAGCATGTGTGGGTTATACAATTTAAATCAAGCCTATGTTTCCACAATGGTGAAATTGCAAGGCTTTTTTGTTTCAAGTAGGGAGTTTTTGCAGTAGGCAAAGTGTGTGTATAAATTATGATCAAAAACTAATGTGTGAAATACTTCTGTATGTACTGGATGTAGAAAATGTTGAATTCTTCTAATGAAAAAAATTATCAATGTCTCTAGAATATAAGACAGATCATCTTGAATTTTGTGAGTACTTTTTTCCTTATGGAAATTTCACCTGCACAGGCAAAACGAAGAAGTTGTTAGAGCTTTGTGAAGAGGCATTTTAATTGCCAAATGCCATTAAAAATATATCTATATCATGTTTTTTTTCTTTTAGAATAGACAAAGAACACTTTAGCTAAATTATTAATACAAAATATTTTTGTGCTTGACAAAGAAATAGTATCAGGATTTGTATCTTTATTCTTTCCTTTTTAGCATGCTCCAAGTCAAGTGAAATTTTGAGAAATGATCAAATTAAACCTTGATTTTGCTTTTATTCATTTTTCCAGCTTCGTTGTTGAAAAATAATCTAGGCAAGGTTACAAAACTGGTTATCCTGAAAATTAAATTTATTCAATGCTATTTGTTTAATTTGGGACTCTAATGTCTAAGGAACTTCATGTCTGTAACTTCTGCTTATATGCTATCATACATGATTTTTCATACTTTCAGTGGCTGGTAGCTATTTTAGTGTTTGCATCGCTATTTGAGACAGACAATTTCTAGCTAGTGCCAAACCAAATATTTAAGCTGTTGTCAATCTGTGTACTGTGGATTTCAAGCAATGATTTCTTTGAAATGCAGTCTTGTTAACTTTAAGTCCTTTGTGCATCTGATGATTTCTACATGTTGTAAATCCTTTAAAATAAATGGAAGTAGCCATTTTTAAGTCCAGTTAATCTTGTTGTAATGGCCTCTTTCCTGTTCAGAGACCATAAGGCTACCTCTATATGTGTAAATAAGAGTGGCACTCATCCCCTAGCCTTGATGGTGAGTGCCATGGAACAACTGATTTCTGTTAAGCTAAATGCTCCACAACAGCATTGTCTTGTCCATATTTCCAGTTGGATGTGGTTTCTGCCTCTCCTGCTCCTCAAACCATTCCCAGTTGTTGTACTACTTGACATAAGCAGTGACATAAATGCAAACCTCTTGATGTGAGTGAAGCTGAATGATTTTACAGCATAAATGGCTGTGGAACAGTGCTTGTACCTGCATTAAATCCTATTTAGTTTACTGGATCTGGGAAGGAAAGGGAAGGAGTGAAGCAGTGGGAATTGCTGTCTGGCCTGCTGGTGGGATGGTGCTGGATCTCTCCCAAAGGAAGCCCTGAGAAGGGGAGAATACACTGAAACTGTGCAAAATAGTGAGAGGTAGAAAATCAGTGTAGCTTTGAGGTGAGATATTTTTTTTAAAAAATGGGATCTATCGGAGCTTAAAATTGATTTTTTTGTTTCTTCTTGTTTTGCATACAGTGTTCAGTCCTTCATCCCCAATTTTAACTCAAACTCTCAAATTCCCATTATTTCTTCGGCATTGTTTCCCATGCTTTACCCACTGAACAACAGTAATGAAGAAAAATTCAGAACAAACAAACAGAACCTAGGAGACTAAGTAGCTTGAGTAATCCTTACCTTCATTTCCTGAGCACAAGGGATGAAGGAAGAAGGTTGAGCAGCATGGTTCTCTGCCTTGGATCTCTTGGGGGCTTGTATGGCTGCTCTCGCCAGGCAGGAAAACAGGCTTTGCAGCTGTTGTGTGAAGGCTGCATGAGTGGCAGGTGAGTGGAGAGTAGAAGTGAGGGTAACAATATCAAGAGGTCTCAGTTGCTGTTCCATTTTTTTTAATCTTGTTTTGGGAGAATAAACAGGGAACTTACTACTTTAGGACTCAGAAGAGCATTCCAGACGTCTGCAAAAAGCATTTGTTTCCTTTGCCTGAATTGACTGTAAAAAGCTGCTCCAGGATCCCATAGGGCCTCTGCAATGTATTATAAATTGCTTGACTAAAAGAAGTGTACACTATTCATGTACTACTGCTGCCCAAGGCTACTCTATTAAAATATCATGTGTTCACTATATCATATTGCCATTCCCTAATTTGTATTAATAAATAAGCATAGCTGTGTGCTTATTTGTGTACTTTTTGGTAGAGTCTTCTCACTTTTATTTTAGAATAATGGAGAGACAAATAAAAATGTATTCATTGTGAAGGTTGAAGAAAAGGGAGGAATATGGAGATGCTTAATATTCATAATATGTAGGAAAATAAGTTAAAGGCATCACTAATTGCAACAGCTGAAATTATGGAGGTTTTGTTTTCTCGATACAAATACAAAGATGAACATAACACAATGCTATGTTTTTACAGTTCATTATTTGTTTCCATTTGGTCTTTGCCCCTTACTTGCACTGCATTGTACCTTTCTCTGGTTACCATTGGATTTCTTGCAGGGTAAGACTCTGCTGAAGGGGGTTACAAAGGTAGTAAAACACAGCTTTCAGTTATCAATGAGAGTTGATGGAGCTTTTTTCCTGTCATGTATGGCTTTTAAGTCTTTATCTATTACAGTGGACAGGTATCTTGTTGAATTTTATATTTCTATCACTGATGACCTCTTTATTTTCTATAGTGATATTTTATTGCCACTAGACAAGATAGCAGTTTAATTTATGAGCCCTTGAACTACAGGCTGTGTGCAGAGTACATTTTTAGAGCAGCATGTGATAGAGTAACTGATAATAAAAGAACCTTGTCTCTAGATCCACAAAAAATCTGTTAGAGCTTTCATATGAAAGAGGTTAATGGATTCCAAGGAAGAAATGAACTGGAGTGTATTGTCATTCAATCGTACTGAGGTTTGATTTCTTTTATCAGGCTGAGTAATGACTGTAGGCACTTGCCCTTTCCATATCATTATAATTTGCAATAAAATGAAATGCTGAGGACTTTGTGCATTAGCTGAGAAATAGTAGCTGACCATTTCCTTGCAGATTCACGGGCTTTTGCTTGTTTTGGAACAAAGAAATACAAAGTATTAGTTTTACATATTTAAGAGATCAGGTATACATAAAATGGAGTATCAGCTTTTCCATGCATACATACTTGCCAACTCAGCTTCATCTGAAAAATCTGAAGTACTGAAGATGCTCTGAGTGATGGATAAACAGAAAACATCCTGTAGTTGCATCCTAAAAAATGACAATAGAATTTTTATATATAAAATCTTAAAAATAGCCAAAAGCCGACTTGACTTTCTAAGTGAACTGCTTTTCAAGTAAGCAGAACATCCAGTGACTCTTCTTGAGAATTGAGACTTTTTGTACTTAAAATGGGGAATTAGGTGCCTAGTTTTTCATATCTAATTTTCATAAACATGTCAATGAACATGTCCAGAAAAAAACATTATTAACCACTTTGTCTTCTACTAGAAAGAAGAAGAAAAAAAAAAGTAATGTCTTTCTGTCTTGGAGATTGTTTTGCTAACCAAAAGTCTAAAAATTCTGAAGCAAGTAAGTAACAGTCTGGAATGATGTCTACTGGTATTTTTCTGACACCAATATAGTTCAGAAATTGCTGAAAAAGGAAGATTAGGGATAAAACGAGGTGGAAAAGCACTGAATATCTCAAGCCAAATGAATGCTTTTGATTGTGTATTAGTGATAGAAAGAATTCCTTCAGGTTTGATGTTATTCAATATGTAAATGGATTACAATTGAATTGCTCCTAAGAAAGCAGAATCTTACAAGAAATACACATTTACTATTTCCAGAAAAGCACTTTCCCCTAGCTTTATAATCTCCACATCATTAATCTAACAAGTAAAAAGCAACTCCACCAAATATTGTCTCTAAGATTCAGGTTTGCTACTTTGACAGGATATCAGACTATTGTCCTCATTTATAGGGACTTAAATTTTGGTGTGTAATGATATATACACCATATTGCTGTTGTACACTGTATGCATTTCTCCTGTCAAGATAAAGATAACACATGCATTAGGTTTACTACTTATTCCTTTTCTGTATTCTAAAAAAAAGTGGTTGCCTTTTCAGAAAACCTGTCTCTATACATTTTCTAGTTGATGCATTGAATTACAATGCTCATGTCAGATTGTATCAGTTGTACAAGAGAACTGAATGATGCACATCCAAGAAAGGAAGTAATTAGATGCCCTTTTTTTTTCCTGCAGTGAGTTTTCAGTTTATAGTTGGTCTGATAGCAGGGGGTGTGTGTACTAGGATGAGGGAGGAATCTAACAAGTAGCTGGGAGCAAAATGCTATCAAAGAAACTGCCATGGACATGATCCCTTGATAAGGAAGAGGACAGACGATGGAATATTTTCCCTCCTCTTGGTTTGGGAAACTTAAAACTAGTCATTCTAGTTCTCTCCTTAATTGTCTGAGGTTCTTGTGTGCATGAGTTACTTCACTTATGAACCAAGACAAGGAAGCTTCAGAACAGGTTATGTTAAGGAAACTTACTATATTAAAGAATCTTCCCTGTGTTTCCCCAAATAGATTAATACCAGTCATTTTCCTTGTATTAAGACTAGTTTATATTAAGCTGATTCTGGCAGTTTTTCAAGTAGCTGCTATAGATATATTACTTGTAAACTTAAGAGAGTGCCAAGCATAATATTTGTAAGTATTGTAACCTGCAGCATACAGGAATTATACCTACTGAAGCTAAAAGTATCTTCTAAGATAATAGCTCAAGATGTATCAGCAAGTAGCTGTTACAGCAATGTTTGGAGTCCCCAAGCAAGACTAGAATTCAGCTATGCTAGGTACAGTGCTGTGATATGGTAACAGCCAATCTTCTATTCCAACCCCTCCAACCTCAGTACAACCTTTTAAAAAATAAATTAAAAGATTCAAATGAAGACAGTTTCATGAAGAAGCCAGCACTGTCAATGAATCTCCTTAATGACAGTGAAGTGTTCTTCCTACTGGAGACAAAGACCAATGAAACCTTTTTGGTTAGTTTAGTTCTACATAGATGTCTTGCAAGTCTTCAATGAAGGTGTGCCCACAAGTGGACATATTATCATATGTGCCACAAGTGGAGTGATTATCAACATGTGCAGGTGTTTCACACAGTGGAAATACTGGTTGTGCTTATACATTTCCTAATTACATGGATTACATACGTTGCTAATGTGTGTGTTAATTGTGGCAATAAGTAGAAATGCATCACCAAGGCAAAGCACTACATTTAGTGTGTTTAAACTTGGCAGCTGACCACACTCTGTCTTCCCTTCCCCAACTGACACGATTTATCAGTTATGACAGGAGCTGGAATATGGACACTGTAATACTTATACTGATTTTCATCAGATGACTTGGGTAATGCTGGGAAATTGGTAGTGAAGCAATCATTTCATAACCTCAGTACAACTTCATCCACATAAATCCTGCTCAGCCTGAAATGCAGGTAGCTTTGTCGAGGTGCATTTTGGTGTTTTAAAGGTATTGGATTCTAACAGAGTTGTGAGAAATGCTAATAAATAGTAATATCAGAATACATGTAATCTCTCTTTAAATCATAAATCAAAGTATGTTTTTTCTTTATTGTGTCTCTATTTAACCACAATATTTTAGCCTCAGTCTGGAGTCTAAATGGGGAAAAAATAAGCAGTCTGCTCTCAGCCTTCCAGTATTAATAGAGATTGTTTCCCAATTTATTTATCCTGCTGTTGTGCTACGGAAATGTTTTTTGAATTACATACTGCATTCTGTCATTTTGGAATTGCTGTTGGGTTTGTGATGTATTGAATCCTGAATTTCAGCAGTAAGAATTCTGCCCCTCCATTCCTCCCTGCTGTCATGACAGTGGAACTGACAGGCCTGGCCCTACCTGCATAAATCATGGCTCAGCTCAGCTTGACTCTGTTCTGTTGACAGCTTTGAGCAGGTCTGCCTTTGAGACGAGGGGTGTGGAAGACAGACTCAAAGCAGAGTTATACAAAAATACTTGAAAAATAGGTTTGCTTCCTTTTATGAGGGGTCAGAGAAATGCAAAGGCAATTTTAGAATAGGGAAAACACTTTGAGTGCACTGTAGGAGACAGGAGGTATTAAAGATGCATCGGAGGGGTGAATTGTCCTTTGTGATGGTTGCTTGCAGAGTATGAGAAGTGGGAGAAACATGGTTTAATTTTTTAGAATGATAGAAAAGCTGACTGGAAAAAGGAAGTATTAAAGGAGGAGTCCAGGTTGTTAAGCAGGGTGCTGAAGGTGACAGACATTGTCCTAGACTGAGTACATGAGTAAGACCTTTCTAAAACATTAGGTAAATACGTCAAGACCCTTTTAATAAAAACAGTGACTTTCCTTTTACTGAGGCCACTTGCCAAATGAGAGAGGGAGTAATCTTACAGACTGAATATTTGATAGGCTTTGGAGGCCTACTTTTAATGTCTGGATCTGTAGATTTCACATGGATGCTTTTTCTGTGCCGTCATTTCCCACAATCAAAAGAGGATGGTAACACCACCTTGCTTTCATCACAAAGATACTGAGGGAGTGGGTTGTGCACTGTGAGGTACTTGCTTTGTTGATAGGAGCTACATACTGTCACGGCTGTTTGCAAGGTAACAAATAACTGCTGTCTGATCTGCAGTGTAATTGTTATAGCTGTTATTTTTTATGTAAACAGCCTTGTTGAAAGAGATACTCACTGAGGTCTTTCATCAAAAGAAGTGAGCCCGATCAGGAATCCAGATCTCATCACAGTATCCTATTGGTAGCAATTAATACAGTTAAGACTCAAGCCAGCATAATGCCATTATCCCCTCAAAAGATGAGGACAAAGGAAACACAGTGCAGTTGCTGATATTGACTGCAGAAAGATTTTCTCAAGGAAAAGCTGGGAGATGGGAGATAGTCTCCTCAGGGAAGAGGATAGAGTAGGGGAATCATTCAGGAAAATGACAGTGTAAACAAATAGGAGTAGGAAGAGGCCACAGGACTATGATCTCATTGTACTTACTGGTAAAAGCTGTAGGAGATTCAGTGGTGGTGTTTTCTTTTTTTTTTCCTTCTGAGTAAATAATAATTTAAGGTGCTCCCATTCTATATCCTTGTTAATTGGGAGCTTTTCAATATTTTCATGCAAGTAGGATCTGCAAAGTAATTACCCACAACTTAGAGATCAGAGTACTGACTTTAGTTATACATTGGTTAAGTACATTGAGAGGATTTTCACTGAGTAACGTGTTAGTCCAGATTTAAGGAAGTACAAAATCCTGGTCATTTGCCTTGTCACTAGAATTGAAATTTTTTGCTTTGTTCCTGACCTCTATAAGTTTCTTCATCTCATGTTGCTTGATCACCTTCCTTAACAATAATCTTTAACTGTCTTTACAGAAAGCTCTCGTGTTTTGCAGTTTTTAGGTACAAGTAATTATATAAAATGTGCTTTGCAGTTAAATACTTTCAGCAAGATCAATTAGGAGTTCACAGTTCCCATCTTTGTCCATAATTTCCCCACGCATACACTTCTTTCTTTCTTTCACAGTAGGAACATTTCTCTTTTCAATACAGCCATTTATAATAAACAACAGGTGTTGTGGGTGTTTCCAGGCCTGTACTTGCCAAGAGGAAAGTACATAATCCAGTACTTGACTGCAGAGACAGCCATTTTTGCCATTAGAGCGTGGAGCCTTGGCTCACATCCTGAATTCTGGCAAACTTTGCACTGTTAAGTGCAAATGGGATTTTATTCATTGTGTAGTCTCCAAATAAATATATGTGCCTGTCCAAAAGTATTGTTAAATTCTTCAGAGGGAAAGAGCTTAGTTGGGAGACTTGCCATTTTTCTCTAATTAGGAAACAAACAGGGACCTGTATAATTAAAACCTTTGTTTATCCAAGAGAAATTTTAAAAAAATATGCTATGATTAATATACATGTACTTTCAAATTCAATCTAGATCTGGAACTTTTTCTTCTCTCAAACTAAAACATGAAGGTTTCAGTGTAAGATGATTAAATCTAATTAGTTACCAATGGCATTGCTGCCCGGTGTTTATCTCTAAACTGATGCAAGCCTTAGCCTCTGTTTAATGCTGAAAGATTTTTAATACTTAGGGTTCCTTGCAATGTAAATCAGGGAGGAATAATTGTGGTTTAAATATTTCATGTGGTGAGAATTGGTAGCTCAGGAAACTAGTTATGAGCTAGTTAAAGTACCTCAAATGGTATTTCAGGAGGTGTAGTATATTAGCTTCTTCTACCTCTTTTCCTACTTAGCATAGTTTAATATTTTGTCCAGGATAACTGTCAGAAAGTAGTGTTTCCACTCCTGAATATGGGGACTTGTTCTGACTTGACTGAAATTTGATATAGGCCAAAAATGATGGGAAATGACTAACATCTACTGGGGTAGCTGTGTATTCTCCTGTCACTGTAGTTAGTATTTTATTCTGTTAGACTGAGCTACAAATGCCCACATTCTAACTCGCATTGCTATATACATCACACTTTGCACAAGGCATGTTTTTAATTGGGTTACTGAGGCTTTACATGGTTTAGTTATTTAGTACTATATGTATGTTGCAGGTTTGTTGTTTCTTGTTTCCCCCCACTCCTCCCCTCAATTTGTCAGTATGTGATAAATGATGCTTTGTGTTATTCAAACTGGATATATTTTAAATGTGACATTTTTCCTCATTCAGTTTTCTTCATTAATAAAGGGAGTTCTCATCACATCCTTCTTGCAGTGTGTCTCAAAAAAACCCCAAGGTCTTTGAAATGTACTTTGGAATGTGAGTGGAACAATTTCTTCCTAACTGTTTTAAGTTGTAAATTTATGTAAGTCTCATCAGAGCTTCTAAGGACTTGACTTGACTTGTGTCTGGCATTTTACAAGTGACCTGTTTAGATGGCAGTGTGAATTATTTGAGGGGTTATACCACTTTCACTGCTTGGGAAGAATTAGGGCAAGAGGAAGTTAGGGGCATATCCATTGAAAAAAGAGTTCCTGTTTCCATTAGAAAGACTTTTTTTCAAAGAGCCTAGAGTGTCAAAGTTTCATAGCTCTGTTTTTAACTGGCCTTTTTTGAATGGTACATTGGGCCCACATATGGCAAAAATAAGTTTGTCTGTATCTTCTATTTGAGAATAAACAGAAAACTTAATCTCATTTACCAGAACTTGTTTGAACTTGGGATAATATAATTTGTATAAAGGGCTGGAATCACATTGTTACTCCTGTTTTAACTAACTCCGCAAGACAGCCTTTTTTCCTAGAAAGGAGAAACTAGTCACAAATAATTAGCATTGTCTTCTTAATTTCCCTGTTGCTTTTGATTATAGTGGTATCTGCTTTCATTACTACTTTTTACGCTTGGCCATGATTACTCAACCTGCATTTGGAACTCTAATACAGTCTTACTCAACTGTCATCTTGTATACATAGAGAATGTCTAAGTATCAAACCGTTTATTTGCTATTGACAAAGTGTGTGTATCAAGGCTTTACTGTGGGTGGTGTTTTTCTCTTCAGCTCTGCACGTATCCTGGTTTGAGCCAGACTGAAGCAAACTTTCTCTTTGCTGATTTTTTTTTTCTTTCAGTGAATTTTTTGAGCAGTGCCAGTGGACTGATAACAACCAAGGTCACTTCTGAGTGTCTGCAGCCTCCCCCCCTACAGGGGAGCAGATGAGACCAAAGGCAGGATCAGCAAATCAGAATATTCCCTTATCATAATATTTTCTCTATTTGGCTTTCAGTATAGGTTAAGACCTTCCTTGGGGGAGGGGGGTGGGACTTGAGAGCATTATTGTTGTTGGTTTGACTGCCAACCCAGAGCCAAACCCTGACAGCATTAAATCAAGTTGTATCTGTGTCTCGATAGATCCTCCTCCTCACCCTTCTTTCTCCATTTCTGCATTATCTCTGCTTCTGCTCACATTGAGAATTAGGGCCACAAGACTAGACAAATTATTGATAGGGACTTGGTTTGAAGAAGTAGGAAAGCAAGCTTGTTTGTTCTTAATTGTTGATGACTCTCTGCTGTTCTTCAAATGAGCACTTGTAAGGCAAATATTACCTAAGCCACCAGCTACCCAGCCCCTGAGTGATGAAGTCAGAATCTTTTGTTGAATTTGAAACTTCTTGAGGTCACCCAACTGTGTTCTTTTTCTCTGCATTTAGCTTTTTTAAGGTTACCTTGAGGTTTAGTTCAGCAACAAGGCAAGCCTGACTTAGTAGACTTTTAAAGAAATCATTGTTTTAAAAAAAAAATTGATGTGACTGGTCTTCTGTTCAATTAGAGTAACTTTGCTCATTCTCAAGTTGCTAACACTTGACACCCTTTATGCATGGACCCATGAATGATGACTGTTTAGAGGGTTGTTAATTCTCTTAAGGCTTGATTGAAAGCTAGTTGAGGTCAGTATGGAATCTCCTGTTACCTTGATTCAAACTTGGATCAATTTTTAGTAGTTGTCAAATCTATGAAACACTACATGAATTCTCAACACTTTTGCAGTGTTAAGTTAAAGCTGATAAGGTTAATGTATTGTTTGAAAAATATACAAATAATGCTATCTATAAATTGAGAAGTATTTTGAAAGCATACAGGAGTGTGTAGGTTCTGTTGTTTCCTTTTGATAATGTCAGTGTTTTTTCCCATTTGAAGATCTGTTTCTGGGTAGAGGTTTGCTGCTTTGTCTGTAGTAGTTTACTCAGGTTTCCACCAATGAGCAGATAACTTAGCCTGAAGTTTTTTAATGGACTTTTGACAGAATTGTGTATTGTGCAGAAACTTTGTTATTACTACTAATAAAACCATAGAAGTCTTAATTCGTTGACACACAATCCTCTTAAAGAGTCAGTTCTAGTTTATCTTGTACTCTGGCATCTTACATATATTCTGAGCTTTTCAGACTCTTCATTCTGGTCCCAGAGGATAACACTGGGGAGTGAAATTATAATTTTATTTCTTCTTGTCTGTGAAATACTTCTGCAGACTATCCGTATTGGGTAAAACCTTGATTAAAATGTGCTTATGGTGCCAGTTATTTGCCCAAATATATAGATATCTGTAACTTATTATTTCTAGGTTTGTAAAATACATTACTCTGTGTTTAAGAACTATATATCTTAGTATTTTTACTACTGCTACAGTGGTAGGAAAAAGAATATTTTTAGAAGCTGAATTAAATGCATTTTCTTTTATTTCCTTGGTATTTTCAATTTCTTATTCTGCCAGTTTAATGGTAAATAACTGGATGAGTAGCTGAATACTCCTGTAAGGCTTTGGTGTGCAGGTCTGCAACAATTTAGTTTCAAATGTTTGGGGAATTAAATGCATTTACCATTCAAAAAAGCCCACATCACCACAAAATAAAGTAACACAAGAAAAAAAAACCCAAACCACACAACAACAAATCCCTAACCAACCAATAATAAAACCCAAAAAACCCAACAGGTTTCCAGTCAGTTGAAAAAATTTTACATGCAACTAAGTAGTTAGGGGTGAACATGGTAGAGTAGGGTTAAAGATTGGACCAGATGATCTTAAAGGTCTTTTCCAGCCTAAATGATTTGATGATTCTAAGTAGGAGATAAGGTTCTTATTTGTAACTGATTTATTTTGTGGTATTTTAATGAGATACTAACCTGGTATACTGCATACCAAAAAAATTGTAGATATTTTTATTAATTGCAGATGTGTAATAGTTTGGAAAATCTCATTTTTTACAAGTCCAGTTTTAATGGGGAAATTCTTTGCTGTCTTGTAACTGTAAACATGTCCTCCACAGAATTGTTAGCATTTTCGCTTTAATAAACAAAACCAACCAACCAAACCCAGAACGGAATTGTTCTGCATGTTTATCAAGCTGATGTTTTTCAGCATGAGGTTGACTGTCATTAACCACCCTCCAAAACCCCATGAAGTGTAACACACAACTATTGTGTGTATCTATGTGAACCCCATGCTTATAGAACCTCATTATTAATTCTATATTAAAAAGGACTTAAAGGTGCAAAGGCAGTATGTGACCTTGCTGCCACAAAACGACTGGAATCCTCTGGAACATCTCAACACAACAGTACAAGACATACCATGACCTGCATACAGAAGAGCACAAGTGTGTGGTGGTTTTGTTTCCTTTCTCTTCTAAATCTCATATACCGTCTAAGAAACTCCATTTGGCATTAAAAGACTACAAGTTTATTACTTCTGTACAGTATCAGAAACTTTTTAAGTCCTCACAGTGCAGCTACCTTTAAGAATCTGATTTTCCAAAGAGATTGCCTATTGATTTGTAATGATTTTTGAAATCCCACAGTAGGTTTCCTGAAAGCTTGACATTTCTAAATACGTTTTGGGTTTTTTTGGTGTTCTTTTTCCGAAAAGACACATGGCCAACAAGGTACCATCTCTAAAATGTTTTCTGTGCTAATACTGTAAAACACTTTACTTGTTATATTATGCTCCATTTGAGCCCTTCTCCATTGTTTTCTTTGTGCTCTTCCATGGGTGCGTGTTGACATCGTGCATTACCCTGTTCTTTGTCACAATGTTTCTCTGAGCAGTCTTCCTTAGTTTCAGTGACTGTTGGAACTGTTGTGACATGGGTAGGGAAATCTGCTTTGCTTATATCCTCTCCAGGGACTGAGGAATATATTTTAGTGGCCTATGATTTCATCTCTTCCTTCATGTCTTGCTGCTGTCACCTCAGTGTGCCACCTCTTATTGTTGACTACAAAATGTGTCTGGAACTGATTTGGCACATCCTTCATTTACAGCAGGGATGTGGTTAATGATAGGCTATTATACAAACTTTCTTATGTTTATAAAATTAAAAGAAAATAATCATTTTGAACATACTGCATCTGCTGCTGTTTTATGGGTGTGTTATAACAATTTTATGCAGCTCCATTTAACACAGAACTGAAAATGAAAACACAGTTTATTCATTTAGCAGGTTGAACTTTAAAGAGATTTTTGTCCTGCTGTAGAAGAGGCATTACAAAGAAGAAAGTAAGGTAGAAAAACAATAAAATTTAAAAAAAAAAAAATCATAATTTATCCCTGTGCAGGAGGAACAACTTTTGTTGCCTTTTAGGGAAAAAAAAAAAGACAAGAAAAGGCAAACTTAAACATGTTTTGGAAACTAATAGCAACACATTCATATTTGCAGTTCTGTTCAGGAACAGGTTTGTTGTTGTTTTTTCTTCCTTGTGTTTGAATACAACTGTCTCAAACTTGTAACGTGACGCTGTTTAATTAGTATTGATGCAGTATTAAAATGAAGCATTGCAAATTAAGCTGTATTAACAGAATTGTGTTGATTTTCTGCTGTGAAGGAAAATGCCTTTGTATCTAACAAGTGATTTTGTACTAATGTTACTCACAGGGCCCAAGCCATGGGTTAAATGATATGTAGTCCTGTCTTGCAAGCAGAAATGATAACTGAACCATTTAATGTAATGGATAAACTTCATAACTCTAATCTATACTAGGTAATGGTATCAGGAGACAAAACCCAATATGATAGGATTTGTGAATATATTCCATTTTGAACCACCATCCATTTTGCGAAATAATTTCTGAAGTTAATTTGCATTTATTTCTTTACTGAAACAGATTTATACATCTCATATGGGAAGTTCTGCTGTGGACGGCTGTAGGCTTCTCCATGCATAGTTGAATTAAAATATTTTACTATGAAAAAGAGTAATCTCTCCAATAGAGCTTACAAAATGGGGCAGTTCCTATAAAAAGCCAATGCTGCCTTCTGAAATAGAGCAGTATCTCATCTGGTTTTCGTCTGTGAAGTTAGTGTTATTTTTTGCCTTTGTCCTTCACTCCATATCTCTATTCTAAAGATCCAACAAAAACTAATACTCCCTGCCAGCATAAGCAGGTCACAACTCAAATGAGCTCTGAATATTGTTCCCAAGGGAACCAAGAACTATGTCACACTTACTGAATTTCAACATACATATATTCAGAAATTTTGGAAGTAAGGATATACATTGAAAGTTATACACTTAATCAAATATGATGAAATATTTTATTATGTGACAGCTCAGCTTGAAATGCTTGCTTGAAAGGGAAAATAATACCTTTATTCCCATGACTTATTTACAGATGATGGAGGGAGGGCAGAACTAAAAAAAAAAACGATAAAAATAAAACATTCCTAACATCTAAATTGTCAATATTGGATGAAACGTAAAAGGCATTTCCATTTCCCACTACACCAAATTTTTTGTTTTGTATGTGTGGCAGAATATGGAGAGCAGTTTTTGGATGGTTAAGCAAATACTTGAGCTAATGCTTTCCAATATGTACATCTTCACTGCCCTTTTAAAAATGCTCAACAAGCTTTTATAGAACTTAAAGGAAAATGGGCATTTTCATCTACTCAATCTTGTCTTTCATGGGAGTACCCCTTAACCATAAAAGAAGGATGAGACTAAGCTGCAAACAGAGCTTTGGAGTTACTTGTGCTTTAAGGTTACATTATCCAGATTACAAAATCCACAAGCAAACTTGTGTATTTACGCACACTGAATGAAATATAATTAATGCTGTTGTAAAAAAAGTTAGCTCTTTCATCAGCTTGTGCAAAAGATCACTCTTGCAGTCCCTGCTCTATTTTTCAACTATGAATAAACAAATATAATTATTTGATTATTGCTTGTGTCCATGAAACAGATTTTTGAAAGGAATGCAGCTAACTTCAACAGCAGATGCCCACTGTCTCTTATTTGAGATTCTATGCATATACTGTTCACTTCAACTAGTGTTTTATGAATTTTACTAGGGATACTTTTCCAAGTGGGTCATTATTTTCCTTCTTTTTAGAGGACTTTTAGGCTTCAGCTCTAGATGGCTTTTTTGGCCCTTTTTATGGAGCTCCTTAGGATGAATTTTCTACTGCTGTTTGGGAAGGTCTGTAAAATTGCCCAGAATTATGAAGGGTTGGATAAATATACTGTAAGTTTAATTTTGGTCTAATGAGAGTGAAGCCATTAAACAAAGTTGCTTCCAAATATTGTGTTAAATTCTAGCTTCTATCTTGAGGCCAAGATGTAGAATTACTGTGTTTAAATAGGAACAATTATGAATATACACCATGTTTTGCATTATACAGAAAGGGGGTAGGAGGGAAGAAATTCCCTCTTCTTTAACCCATCAGAAAACTCATGCCAATGGAAAAAAGTCTTTCATGAAGCACAATCAAATTAATATTGCTGGCAATCAAAAGTGAAGTGATAAGGTACAGTAAAGCACACAGACGTCAGAACTGAATTTTTTCGCTCTCAGCTTTCCATCTCAAGAATAGTTTGTAAGTTATGGATTGCATTAGTGGGAGAGAAGAATTTGCCTGCCTTGTGCTGAAAAGATTAGTGTAGAGATTTTCCAGCTGAAATGGGATTCTTTGAATTTAAAGTGGAGAGAGGACAGTGACTAATAGGATGTGGAATACACCTTTAAGAACGTAAGTGTAGGAGGAAGAACAGAAGACACAAAATGTTGGATAGAAGGAACAGGTAAGAAAGAGATAAAAATGACTGCAAGTAAAAATGAAATTGGAGGTAATAGTAATGGCTAAATTGTGTGTAAATGTCTGGAGCCTTTTAGATTGCAGCAGATAGGACTAAACTGGCTGAAGGTGGCTGAAACATGGCACTGTTAGAAGGAGGGAGGTGCTATGCTATATCATATTGATGCTACATTACATTCTGGTGGGGTGTTTTCTATTTATTTTTTTTAGAAGCACTGAGTGTTAAGGTAATTAACAGTTGGATGTAATATTGCAAATGACGAAATGTATGCTGGGGAAGAAGAGAGGGATATCTGAAAGGCTTAAGGTACAGAGTGCTCTTGCCTATGAACAGCAAGGGAAACACTAGAGATATTTGTGATTATTTGACTACAGATGGAAAAAAATGCACACTGGCTGCTCTTCAGTCTCTGAAGAGCTTTTTCATTTTGACTATTCCTGGGAATATGCTCCTTTGAACAGGGAAATATTTTTTTTTTGTCATTTACATGCCTGTTAAAGGTATGAAATTCATTGATTCCTGTATCTCCTCATGTTCTGCTTTGTCTTGTATCTTCTGTGTTAGGCAGGAGAGGCTGTTGCTGCTGAGGCACACCAATGTTTATGGCATCTTTGAGAAAGTTGTCTGCTTGCCTTAGGTGCTCTCAAATATGTCAAACAGTGGTTCCCAACAGGGAAGAACCTAGGAGCAAATATAGAACAGATCATATCAGGGCAAAAAAACCCAACTTGCATATTTGCAGAAGAACATGCAGTGGCAGGACCTAGTGGCTAGTGTCAGCATCACTTTGTGAACTAGGGCCATTTCACAGCACATTGTGAATCCCAGCTCTCGTTTTCTCATGTTTCACTTGTGCATGTCAGGAGGACAGAACATATTAATAAAACAGAGCAGCTTGTTATCTACAGTGGGATAGATAAATCAGTAGCGTTGCAATACAGGCAACTAAAGCCCACTTCACATCAGTAGTCACAAAAATCTTCCAAACAGAAATCATATTCAAAAGAAGTGTGCTGGAAGAAAGCACAGCCAATGGTGCTCTCTCCCAACACTGAGTCACAAAGGTAAATGCAGTATGGGATACAGAATGACACAGACTGGGATAAATGAGAGGTGCTAGTGTAGTGTGAATGTCCTTGCACAGATTGTCATTACTCAGCCCCTGCCACGGGCAAGAACAACCCTCAAGGCTAGCCTGGGCTTTTCTGTAATTGCTTAGTAACCCTGTCGGTTGGTGCTGAAGTTGGGATTGCAATTTACAGTTAGTGTAGTGTTCTCATTGCCCCACCTATTCTGGGATGCATGGGCCCATGTCATTTTACAGACAGAACCAGCTCCTGTGACTGTCAAGTAAAAACATGCAGGGAAAATATTAAATAATATAAAGAGGTGATAAATAGCTGGACTTTCTATTTTATCAATATAGAAATGAACACTAGAAATATTTTGTTGAGTGCTGAGAGCAGGTACTATATGACTGCTTTTATTGGTTAAAACTGTATACATGAAAAATATTTTCGTCTCATACCTTTCATTAATCTGGCTCTATATTTTTGCAGACAACACTGAATATCAGAGAACCAAGATGCCTACTAAGATCATATTATAAATTCTCATCGTATTTCTTCTTTGTTTTTTATGGTATCCTTACTTGGCTTGACATTTTCATGTGAATAAAGTACAGTACCAACATCAAGTAGTTCTCACACAGGTTTACAAAGGGAAAAAAAGTCTTTCAATAAACATGATGAAAAGCTGAAAGAAAATACTAGAAGCTAAGTTACAGATGGAGTGGATTTTGGTTCCCCCCTCCCCGCCTCTTCTTTTTATTTAGAAACAGATGCATTGGTCAGTTCAAAGAAAACTAAGCTGCAGTTTTGCTAATACCTCTGGTAGCTGCCAATGTAATTAATTATTTCTTAATACATGAGGTTATTTTGCTGGCCATGCTAAGATGAAATGGAGAAAATGTGAGTTTACATATTTATTTTCTTCAAATAACGAAGTGATTTTTTTTGTTGTTGTACTTGCTCTTTCTAGACTGAGAAGGTGTCAGTACTGATTTTTGTCTCAGATTACAAGACCAAGTCATTAAGTGTTTTGTCCTTGAACTCTTTATAGAAGAACTAATCATGCACAGTGAATAAATGTTAGAGTACATAGTTATTCTCACCTAAGTATAGTTAGACTGTATTAATTAAATTTGCAAAAGATGTCTTAGACTAAATCTGCTATGAATTTGTGCATTTTTCCTATCCCTGTGGTGTTTAATTTTTGTCTTCCCTTTAATTCCCTCACTCAGTTCTGTTACAAGTATTCATGTATGATAGAGAAACCAAGGTTACATTACAGAGCAATATCTAATGCTCATCTGTATCCTGTGGATCTTCAGAACAGGATTATAAAGATTTTTATGCAGTAAATCTGCATATATAGTAAGTTTGATGCAACTCTGAGGATTTGTGTAAGAAGAGCCCAGGGGATAAAAATATGAATAATCCCAAGTACTAATTGAAATGTCATTTATTCTAGAATGTATGGTTCAGATTCTCTTTGGACGAGAGAGGTTTCATTTGGGCTTAGGTAGTTCTAACTGTGTGGGGTTCCTTTGTGTATTTGTGGGTTGGGTTTTGTGTGTGTTTGTGGAAGCAACATGAAAAAGATAGTCTGGAATATGTAACTGCTACTCTTGAAATGAATACAGGTCACAACATTTACTTGGTGCTTGAAGCTTTCAAGGGTTCAGAATTTTAAGTGGGTCCAGTTGCTAATTGATGATGCAGAAAATTGTACTGTAAAACACAATACAAGTTTCCTCACAAACATTTGATCAGAATGCAATGTATTTCAGAGTTTTGCTACATAATTAATCTTGTGCTGGACTTTTAAATCTTCTTAACAGTTTTGAATACGTTTTCTCAGCTGGATAATATTTTCTAGAAAGAAACAGTTGACTTTGATGCAGCGTACCTTCATACTTACCTTTTAAAGGAGGCCTTTAGGGAACGTACACACACCTACTTAAGCCCCATCCTACCTAAGGGTATTTTTTTACTGTTGTCTTCCCCTGTCACAGGTGATGTAGATGCCATGACCCTGAGGTATCTCCTCAACTACAAGTACTCCTAGCCAGAGTAGAATCTAGTGTTTTTCTGGCTTATTATAGAGCAAGGTAGACCAAATATCAGCTCTACGTTCAGACCTCCCTGAGGTTCAGAAATGCTGGGTTATGTGTAGTGGTTGAGTTCATCTCTAATATCTATGGACACCATAGCATATCAGGTGTTAGCACTGACAAGAAAAAAACCTGGAAAGAACTCATTTCATTATAATGTACTGAAAGAATAAACAAACATTAAAAAACTTCCCTATAAAGTATTTTAGAAGTCCCTAATCGAGTTATAGTTGTTTTGAAAGCTTTGCATTTCATTCTTACTCTTAATTTTATGTTGCAGAAGGCTAACTGAGAGAGGTCAAAATGGTTTTAGTTTAGATTTGCTGATTTATTTTGTCCTTTAGTAGATAATGGCTTAACGAGAGGTGAGAGCTTGCCAAAAATGGGAACATAAGTGGGTTGATTTAACTGAGTGGAAGATAACTGTTTGCAGAAAAATGCTGAACACCTTCCACAAACTTGCACAGTTTTGGAAAAATAATTTAATTTAAAAGCTCTGAAATGTTCCTGGCCATATAATTATTTTTATTTTCCTTACCAACACCAGGGGTATCTCAAAAACCAAACCCATTCACAAAGGTATCACATTGATGGCAGTGGAGGTTATCACCCATTCAGTTTTTATGCATAAATTATAATTGCAAAAATCTTTAAACAGGTTGTGCAATGGAATTCAATATGCATTGTTTACAAAAAAAGAAAAACCTACTGTGAAGCCCTGCAGAGCTGAGTGAATGGGGAGCACAAGACGAGTTGTCTTTTTGAGCAGAGGTTTTTATTGACTCTTCAAGATTATATAAGTAGAAAAAGAAAACAGTATTTGTGATCTCCTGAAAATCTTTGTGTAAAAATTGAAAGCTTCTATAAGAAAGGTGACTTCAGCCTGTTCTCAAATTTGGTAATTTCAGTGCTGTTTCTGATATTAAACATCCACAAATTGTGCCAAAAGGCAAGCACGGTTAACAAAATCTAATACAAATCCATCATTCTTCCTGATCTAGATAGAACATACATCTGTCCAAAAATTAGGTTGTTATTTCAATATGTATCTTAAAAATGAGTACAAAAGAGAAATGGAGTATTACTTTCCGTCAGTATCTTTACTACTTTATTAAAGTATCTTGTTTAAATTCCAGAAATAGCAAGTGTCTTCAAGAGTAAAATACTCCTCCTGTTAACATAGGGCTCATGACAACCTGCTAACCCTGGAGATGTAAGACATGGTATCTAACAGTTGTAAATGGTGAAGTGGTGGCAGAAGAATGTTTCTGGTCTGTTTGTCATATGCCAGGCACCTCTGAAAGAAAGGGTTACTTCAGTTTTAGAGCTGAAGTCTCTCATTGGAATTTCTGCTGGAACTTCTGTCACAGGTTTTAGGATGTATTTCTTTTATCTGTGTGTAGGGATTTTTTGAGTTTCGGTGTTTATTTTTTTGTTGTGGTGGTTTTTTTTCCCCACAGTGAAATAATTCCCGAGTTGTTGCCTAAATGCCTGTGGCATGATTATAATTGTTTTGTTTACCATTTCATGTACATCTGCTAAAGTATCTAAAACATGATATTTCATTTGTGGTACTCAGCCATGCAGTGTATCAACTTCACGTATTGCTACTGACCGCTTCTTTCCTAGCTGTGAGGTGTTTTCCTTATTACAGTATTTGTGTTTTTGTCAATGAGAATGTACTGATTATTGATCATCTGTTTATACTCTAGTCCTAATTTTAAAAATATTTTCTGATTCTTTTAGTTCTAGTGATTGTACTGCCTTAGTAAATCCATTTTCATGGCTTTCTTTTCTCTGCAGTCGTTTAATAGTCTAAGATTGTTTGTTCTAAGCACTTTGAATCTCCTAATCACTATTTATAATTTTGTTTTTATTAGTATCATTTTGGTTTTGTTCTTCCCTACCCTTTATTTTTTCTTGCTTTCTTCCCTAGCCTTTATCAGTGCATATGATCTTAATCTTTTTCAAAGTTTTGCATTTCAGAGGTGAACATTCTTGTCCTGCATAGTTTTGCCTTTTAAAATGTCATAATGCTGTCAAGCTATTGTTAGTAATGCTTCATAATTTACATTTTAACAGTTTTTTCAGTGCTGTGCACGTGGATCAGTTCCTAAGTATTCACAAATCATCACCACTGAGACACATGTGTGCATACCTCCATAGCCCAGGAAAATATGTCAGCTGAAACATTAGCAATATGTTTAATCAGCAGTGCAGCCAGAGCTCATCTGAGTAGCAGAAATTGAAGGTCTTCAATTGAGCAGTACATTCTGCAATGCAGAATTCTTCTAAAGAATAAGAAAATGTAGCAAAAAAGAAAAAAAGAAAAAAAAAAAGAAAAAAATAAAAAAAGAAAAAAAGGTTGCAAAAAAAAGCAAGCACAACACTAAACTTATTGTTAGTATTAACAAGTGGAGTGAGTGAACACAGGCTGGAAATTTGTATCCATAAAAAAGGACTTTAAAAATGTTCCATCTAAACATGAGCTAAGACATCAACTCTGGTTGATGAGGCTGGCAGACTCCAGTAGCTAGTTTTCATATATTCGCTGTCCATTTTGTGTTGTGACCATGGTAAAAGAGGGGGAATAGTCGTGCATGTTAAATGTACTTGCTTTTGCTACAAATGATCACTAAACTGGAAATCACTGTGGTGCATTTAGACTCTCTCAAGATTGGTAGTATTGCCATCGTATGGATGTCATAGGCAATCAGTGTAATAACTGGTACACAAATGGTTCCCTGGTAATCTTATTCTCATGTGAACACAGATTTCCATAAACCGAGAACTGGGAAAAAGCAAAAACAAAACCCAGAGCTAATTCTATAAACCATTTGCTAATTAAAGATCCAACTCAGGCTGCTTCACTGTCTACTTCATTGGCTTGACCTAATTTGTTCCTGAAAGAAAGACAAACAACTTCCTTCAGGGTGTTGTTGCTTTAGTGACAAAGGATCTCAGAATTGTATGTGCTCTTCAAAAAGTTAAGACAACCAACAGTTCTGAAATAATACAAGGGTTTTTTTGTGTACTCATATTTTCTCTAGCACTTTCTTTGAGACTGAGATAAATTCCTAAATAGATTTAGAAAATAAAAGAATTACATACTGTGGTTTGACGGAGATTTGGGGCATAGTTTAGCAGACAGGTCTTGGAAGTTTAAGTGCCACCATGTGGCTTGTTTCTGATACCGGGAACACTTCGATTACAAGTTAATTTAGAGGCTTAGCAATTGAAATAACATTGTCATGCTGGGCTTGGAAATTTTCTTCTTCATATTAGATGTTAATCATGTTTCAAAATGCAAATAACACACGGAATAACCTGTCCTGTGGATTTATTGTATTTTGTCACAGGTAGTCTCTAAACTAGTGCTTTCTGAAGCCTTTTGGAAGAGTACTTTCGGTTTTTGCTTATGCTGAGTCAGCAGCCGTTTAACTTCTCCAGGGTGTGAGAATGACAACTAAATTATTTATGGGCTACAGGTGTTTATTCTTATTTTACCCTAAAGCATATGGATTCCTGGTAGCAATTAAAGGTAGTTAGCAGCTTTTACACTAATGTAAACATTTGCATGCAGTAATTAGAGCTTCTTTCCATTCTCCTATAATGAAGAAATGGAAATAGTAGTTGATGTCTAGTACTTTATAACCTCTTCAACCTGCACAGTATCACTGTTTAATTGTTTAAGAAGTGCCAGCCTGATGAAATCGTGATTTTGCTTTCATACTAAGAATTGTTAACCAGGAATCTTTTGACTGCAAAAAATACTCCCATGATCTACAGAGTGCTGGGATGTCTGATAAATCTCTGTTACTGATACATCTGTTTCAAGAATAGGATCCTCACTGCATTTTGCCCAGGACTTTTCATCCTCTTTTTTTTTTTTCTTGAAACAGATTGCAAAGAATCTCATAGTCATCAGCGGCTACAAAAATCTTTATGTAGATTTCGTACTGCATTCAAATAATGTGAAATAATCCAAGGAAAAGTAAAGAGGAGCAGCAGAAAGCAATTATTTATAGCAAAAATAGCCATCAGTTGCTATGGAGAATTATTTCAAGAGCCATTTCTGAATACTAAACCTGTATGGCTCTTTATCTTAAATATCTGGGGAAGAATACATTTGGTTTGATTTATGGTAGTTTATTCTCAAGTGGCTGATAAAAAGGGCAGCAAATTCAGGTCCTTTGTCCTTTCCAAGTCAATTTTTGGTGTAACTTTAATGTAAAACTAGAGAATTTCTGTAGATGCTAAAAGTAAGGCTACATATAAAGCCTTCTTGTACCCAAATGACACGTCTTGGCTCTTCTGCATCGTACACTGCAGTTTAAAACTTTATTCCTTTCAAAATTTTTCCCTAAGATGCTCTGCAGTACCTTGAAATGCATACAGCATATCCTTACCCTCTTCTTGCTCAGAAGAATTTGATCATTTAGCTGTAGTTGATTTCAGGTTTTCAAAACAGTAGTTCTTGGATCCTAGTCATTAATAATACCTTAGACAATGATTCAGGAAGACTGATAGCAGAAACAACAGTGAAAATTTGGTGCAAAAGGCGGGAATGTGTTCAGTGTAAACTGATGTATTGGCAGTGAGTGAAACAGTAATTTAGATGGTGTGGAAACACTTTAGGTTTTAAGCACTCTCAGTGCAATGAACAGTCCTAGTGGACTGCTCATCTGAATCTAATAAACCAGCTAAACAGCAACATATCCCATACCCTCCATACCACAGGTATGGCAGCAGGATTGGAAGGGTCTGTTTAGTTTCCAGCCCTTCAAGACTTTCAAAAGAAAACATCTGATACTCTCTATCAGAGCCATCCAGGTATTGTCCCACTGGAGCTGGAATTCAAACTATTCAATTAGTCAGAATTTCAGCCTGCACTCAAGCTATCAAGCTTGGCCCACTTTGGGCACCAGTAAATCTGTTGTAGTTTAATGCTGGGCTGGCAATCAAGTCTCTGATAGATGCTCTCTAATCCCTCTCCCTTGCCAGAAAGGAAAGGGAAAAAGAATAAGGGAGAAAGACTTGCAGGTGGGAAACTACACAGCTTTAGTGAAATAGTAATGATGAAAAGGAAAATAATGAAATATATACAAAAACATACAAAGCCACTACCATGCTCCCCCCTATAATGCTTACAGCACCAACAAGGCTGCAAGGCAGGCCCTGGAAAAGTCCCAGACTCAGATCCTGGAGTCAACAGCAGATGGGAGCTGGATGCAGGATCAAAGGCAGACCAAGAGTCCTCTTAGGACACTGGCCATGGATGGTCATCTCCTCCCCGAAGGAGGGTCACAGGTGTACTCCCTTTTGTTTCTGGAGCATAAGATATTTTTGCAGAACCAAGCAGTGGTCTGGGTTCCTCATGCCATTCTCTATCAGTAACTATAAACACTGAGTGTTTTAAGTCCTAGAAGCAGACTCTGACTGAAAAAATGCTGTTAATTTCAGAACGTGCAGCTACTTAGAAGGGACTTAACTAGAAAACAATATTAGTGTAAGTTTAGTTCTAGCCTGACTCAAAGCGGGACAAGAAGTTTGGTTTTGTTAATAAAACATCTTCAGGTCATTATTTTTTAAGATTACTAAGAATGTTGAGAATACTTGAGTCGATTGGTTTATTCTTGTTTCGTTGTGACAGGTCCATTAACTAGATCTTTGTGTTTGCTTACATTTTTAATATTCATTTAAATTGGTGACCCAGACTCTTAAGAAGGCAAAATACAGTTTCATTAAATTGAAGTATGCATAACTTAGAGGCAAGTTACATTGATGATTAAGTGAATTTGCAAATGGAAAGAATTATAAGCTTAATGCAGACAGATAATACAACATGAAGATAGGGTAGAAGGGTAAGAGAAGGAAGGACAGAGGTCAGGTAGAACAAAAAAACGAATTAAATTTACTAGTACAGAGGGCAAAAAAATATATATTTTAATTTGTTGTGGAAAGATGGTTCAGAATCTATTGTCTAATCTCAGGTAGGTTTTGTTTTGACTTGGGTATTTTACAGTTATAACACTACTGGAATTTACTAGTGAAGTCTCAAATGAGTGTGACTTTGAAAGGGTTTGCAGAAAGGTTGTGTGGCTGAGCAGGCTGTGCCTGTGGCCTGTGCAGAAGATCCACTGATCAGTGCATTGCAGTGATGTGGATACTTTCAAAATGAATGTGAAGAAAACTTCTTCCCTTTCAACCTGGGGAAGAGATGGTGCTGGGGAGAATAAGTGACCTTTGACTGTGTAAAGGTGTCTATCTTATCAGAAAGACGGAGAGACTTTTTACCAGACTTTTTAGTGGTAGGATAAGGGGCAACAGTTTTAAGCTGAAAGAGGGTAGATTAAGATGGAATGAGAGGAAGAAATATTTTATGATGAGGATGGAGACACTGGCACAGGTTTCCCAGAGAAGTTGTGGATGCCCCCTCCTTGGAAGTGCTCAAGTCCAGGGTGGATGGGGCTTGGAGCAACATGGTCTAGTGGACGGTGTCTCTGCACAGGGGAGGGGGCTGGAACTAGATAATCCTTAAGGTCCCTTCCAACCCAAACCACTCCGTGATTCCATGAAAATTGCCTCTTGTGATATGGTTAAATGGGGCTGGCATTAGTGGTAGCTGCTGACATTGGCTTGGTTTATTTTGGTGTGCTTCATGCTGAGCACATGTAAAAAGGGCTGTCCAAAGCCTGGTGTTAACGACACCATTTCCTAAGCATGCATCAAGGTCAGCTGCTGCTGTGAAAATGAGTGACTAGAATTCTAAAAGTTACCAAGTACGTGGTAACTTGCACTGAATCCTAAGGAAACAGTCACAATTTGATTTGCTTAGCTTAAAATTTGATAAGAAAGTGACTCAAAATGGTGTAATAACCTTCCATTTAAAACATTAGCATAGCAACGTATCTCAATATAAAACCAAAGAAAATTTAGTCATTCAAAAACCATTTAATAAGTCTAATTGGGAAGTGGTCTCAAAATGGATTTTTTCTAACTTGTTAGACAGTGTTTATTACAAACAGCAAAGGAGACAGTCAACAGGGCATTGATTCTGTCCCACTTTAGCTGTGCTTGGATAATGACCAGTTGGTGTTCTCATAAAAAAAGGTTGAAAATGAAGTGCAAGTGATGACGAAAGCTGTAAGCATTTATAAACATTCTTAATGATGTAGCTACAGTTTCTGTTACTGGAATAGCTTTTGCTGATTTATATTTGTTTTTACTCAGATGGCTGTCTGGTTACAAATGATGTTTTCATTTACACTGAATTAAAGATTTAGAAATAACGTTTAGAATTAGCCTAATTAAACGTTTATTAATTTTCAAAATAATTATCACAACATCTTGGTTTTTGCCTGAGGTTTTGAAAAAAAGTGCTTCACTCTTAAAAATGTTAGGAAATTGAGGTAAGGGAAGATCATTAAGTAACTTCTTGAAAGTCATTTAGCCCAGACAACAATCATGATCCTAGTTTTCTGAGCCATGCGTTGCTTCATTTTAGCACATGCATTAGATGTAACACAATCCTTGATTATAATCTTTCATTCAGCTAGAGATTGACTGAAATCTCAGGGGGGAAAAAAGTTTTTATTTTATCTGGGGCAGTTCATATTTAGCAGTTTCTCTTTCTGCTGTCATTTAAAAACCCGGTGAAAAGAACACGGATCATTACAGAGGAGCCTGTACTGTTCATGTATATCATGGTTACTTTTTCTCCAGGTGTTTTTTATCTCGTGTTTAGTTCTCTTTGCTTTTTATCCGTGTTGTAGGAGAAGTAAAAGGTCTTACTGACTTTACACAGCAATGTCAGGTCTTTTTTCTAAGTTACGGTTAGATGAGAATCTGGCATTATATGCAAGTAGGTAAAATTTCTGCATTACCTTGCATTTGTGAATGTTGCATATCCACTTGTCCTGATACTTCATCAACTGTCCTCTATAGGTCCCTTCAAATTTCCTCAACTCTATTGTATTCTAGTTGCAATTTATTCCACTTAAATATTTAGTAACGTAATTTAGTCATTGCTAAAAAGCCCTTTTTCTGCTCTATCCTCTGCACTTCTGGTGAGTAGAGGTGTCTTATCTCCCATCTATCACTATTTTCTGCAGCAAACTTTTGTGATAGACTTGGTTACAGGCTTTTTGAAAGGAGTAAGTCAGCTGCTGTCTTCATGCTGTTTTAGAGGAAACCTGTGTGAGTAGAGGAGGAAAACTCCCTCCAGATCTAGAGAAGAATTGCTGCTTCTTCCTTCCATGTAAAATGCACACAAAGATTTAAGACTAAATCAAGGTTGAGATCAATCTATTGATCCCATTTTGCATTTCAGACCAGGAAGCCAGTAAATTGTAGTTCTCAGAGTTCATTTGAATATTTTATTAGTGCTTTGACAACATATTTGGATCCTAAAGGAAGCAAGCAAACCACTGCCAATGGGATCTGGTCTGGCTCTGGAGCCTTGTTGAGGATCCGTGCACAACTTGGCTGTAGCATTTCTTCCTTTGCTGCTTCTGTGTCTGTCCCTGTACAGTGGATTGGGAGCTGAAATAGCTCTTATCTTACACTCCTTACAAAAAAGATAAAAACTTTCATTTTTAAGTAGTTTCCCTAGCTGCCTTTTTATTTTCATTTTTTCCAGGAGACTTTGATTCTGTCACAGACTCTGAGCTTCTATATGCTTAGGAACATAATTTTGTTCCTTGGTTAATTGCTTTCTCATGCTTTTTAAACTTTTAATTTCCATCATTCTTTAATCTGCTGTCACTTTGCATATTGTCCCTTCTCCAAGTTATTTTGCCTTAAAAGACAAGTCCATTGGGACTAGTGAGCCTTACTAGGACTTGCAGTTATTGCCTGGATATGGTGCTAGTTGCAAACAGATTAGTTCAGGGATGGGTTCAGAGGCTGTCAAACTGTACCTCACAAAATGTGGCTTCAGAAAACAACAGCTTGAGGTATTTGGAACTTAAGAACATTCACCTTCCCAGAGAAAATGGTGTTTGGCTTTAAAACAAAACAAACTAACAGACACCCAAAAACCCACAACCAACCAATAATGCTAAAAATCTCCTTTGGTTGAGGAGAAAAGCCTGCAGACAAGAAACATGTGGACAAGAACTTGTTTGTGGAGAAAAGCTATTTTATTTACCCCTAAATAGGGATAGCCTTGTAGAATAGCTCCAAAGAAAAAGAATCTGGTAATTGAAATGGTAACAGATCCATAACTTTACCCCATTTTTATCTAAATAATTTTGCAGATATTCAGCACAGTCTCTTTTCAAATTCCTTTGTGAGTTGGGTTTTCCCAGTGCAGAGGATCTGGATGAAAAGAATCAATTAAGCCTGGAAAAGCTCTGATGGTATAAATATTCGCAGTAAATAAATTGTTATTGTATTAGATAAAACATCCTGATTTCAAACAGTTGATAAACCCTATTTCTAGTCTGTGGCATATTCTCTGGAAAAACTCCCAGTTTTCATAGAATGAATAATGCATGAGTATCTCTTTATGTGATTGATTTGACTGGTTGAGACTTATCTGAATATTCTGTTGTTTGTTTCTGATTTGCTCTATCAAGAGCTCCCTAACCCCAGTGCCTTCTGAGGCAGGGGAACAGCACTGAATTGCTGCTCTCTGAGTAGTGCAGGGCATTGTCTTCACATCAGACAGCAACAGTGATGAGAGCAATATTTAATTTTGAAGGTACAGTCATCCTAAAATCAAAGAGGTGAAGTGATGAGATCAAGGATGTTCTGGGATGTTGGTGTAGTTATTACTGTCAACCACCTTGTCAAACAGTAGACATAATCCACTCTGTTCAGCTTCTGACATAGAATGCTGGTTTTGCTATTGGAATTTTCAGGTGTTGAGAAGCTATTTAATTCTTGGCATTCCAGTTTTCTATCTTCTTAATTTCTCTAGAATCCAATGTTAATATCTTATGTCTTCAGTCCACTGTGTACACAGAAAACTGCACTCTATAAAAATGTTGCATGAATATCTATATTGTTAGTAATAAATACTTCTGCAGGTATAGGTACTTCCATGAAGATATTCTTAGCAGGTTGCCCCAAAATCTACGTTTAGAGTATTTTTTAAAATTCAAGGCTAGTTCTGACATGAAAATCGATGAGAATAAGGGTTAAAGGATCATTATGACAGTTATGACACTGAGTTTTTTAAATTGCATAGAGCTCAAAGTCTAGATACCCAGGAGGGGGGTGAGCAACTTAGAAAAGGGAAAATGTGGTAGACCAAGAATGAAAAGTAAGTTGAATAGTATGAGAATCAGTAGATTATAGAGAGAGGGGAAATAGAACATACTGTAGATTGTGGGGGTAAAATGAATGAAAATGCATAGATGAACATAGGAAAAAGCTTAAAGAGGTGGAAAACAATAAAGAATTACGAAACTAGAAAATACTAATTTGAAGAAGATAGGATGAAGTTTCTTACAACAAAAGTAAGGAGACTAACACAAAACTAAAGCTGGCTAAATACTGCAAAAAAAATACAACTGCAAATTAGTATTCAGGTTTCTAAATAAATCATCCTGGTTTCATTCCATTTCTCCTGTTTGTTTTTACAAACAGTTGAAACACTGAACTTAACTGGGGTGAATGGTCACAGGGAGTGAATGCAAGTGCTGTGTGTTAATGGTATGTTTGATTCCAGCATGGAAGGTATGCATGAGTCATGCGACGCATGACTTAGTTTGTGGGACACCACTGGAAATTTGAATATTATGTTTCATGGACTCAAGAACAACTCACTATTCCTTGAAAATATTTAAAAGTCATCAAATGGAATTTAAGAAACCTCAGAGAACCTATGGTATCTGTGTAACCATAAGTATGTACTTACCTGCTATGTAGCATGTACATACCTCAAATATTTTCCAATTATGCTTTATAAATTATTCACTGTGCTCTAATGAATAAGCCTGAAAGCCTAATATAAAATAATAGAAGACATCAGTACTGTTGAAGACACCAGAACCATGACTTAAAAGGTCAGAAAGAAAAAAAAAAACACACAAGTGAAAGACCCCATCCTGTTCACCATATCCAAGTGAGAAATTTAACTTCTGGGAGAAATTGTACAAAAGTCAGCCTGGCTATTCCCAGGAGTGAAATTATTCATGAACATACAAGTTTTCTGGGTCAGGCCCTGGATCAACAAGCAAGTGACTGTGAAAGACAGTCCAGAGCTGGAGAGTGAAAAGGAAGGTTAATGAGAAGCACTGGAAAGATGTTGATTAAAGTGGAAATTGAAGTCACCTAGGCTGAGAGAAGTGAGCTCAAAAGGAAGAAAGTGAGCTTCACTCTCAAAGTCAGAAAGGGTAGAAGAGAAGCCTTGGGAAACAAAATCCTGCCTGGGCAGTAGTGGTGCTGCTGAGTGGCAGCCGACCAGCACCGTCCCTTCCGAATGCTGAACAGTATGTGCTGGCTGCAGTTTAATGTCTCTGAGCTGCGAGCTGAAATGCAGACTCTGAAATCAGGGGCTTTGTGGATTGTTAGGCTATGTGCAGGTGAAGCGTATTTTTACAGTGAAAGGAAAAATATTGGAGATACAAGACCTAAATTTTGCCAGGATTTTCCTGCTTATTCCTGCATTTCAGAATTTGGAAGTTAAATTTGAATTCTGAAACATCAGTTTTTATATCCACAGTTATTTTGAATATTCAATTTGCAGCAACATTTATTTTTAACATTCTCAATCCCAGAGACATAAAATACTCTGGAAATTAACTTTATTTTTTTCATCCACAAAAGTCTGAGTTTGTTTTGTTTTTCCTTCACCCAAGGCCTTTTGCTAATAATTAGCAAACTGAAAGAACACATGGACGATTCTATCGTGTTCACTGCCCTTGTCCCTTATGCTGCTACTTTAAGTGCTTGGTTTTTTATTATTTCTTAATTCTGTATGTTTATGAAGACATGGGCCTGTCACTGGGCACCAAGCCTGGGTGTTCAGCAGCCTGCTTCTCAGGTGATGCATTAAGAAGTTAAAACCACTCTTACCACAGCTTTTGAGTTTCTTGGAACACATAAGCCTCAGTGGGTCAAGAGGCTGTCTCCAGAAAAAGACTGTACCATCACCTGTTCTCAGAAAGTTCTGTTATCTGCCTTTGTGTTTGATTTGATAGCAACACTCAAAAGCTGTAAGGGTGCAGAGGGTTTGCTAGTTACTCCTGAGCATGTGTATCTGCAATGAAAGCCATTCACTGCCCTCCTTCTTATTATAAAAAGTTGGGATGTCAGAACTGACAGCCTGGGATGTGCTAGGACAACGTGCCAAGAAAAGGAAATGTAGTGGAAGAAACAAGCCACAAATATTGTACATCAGGTCATTAGGTGAAAACAAACGGCACAGGCTGAGAACACTCTCACACAATGGAGCTTGTGTTGCTTTTCCAGATTAATGCTGTTGGTAATGTTAAACAGTCCAGAGGTCCTGTCTTTTGCTTCTGATGGTGGCTAGGAACTCTTACAGTGTTTTAGCTTGCAGATGAGCTCTGGTGTAGTATTTTACAGCTGAGTTAAGTGTATTCAGTTTATCCTTATGGAGTGGTCTCTGTAAAGGCTTGGGTTGTGTCACAGTCAGAGGTTTATCTTTGGACTTTGGGATTTCTACACAGTGAGATCCCAGTGGACACTTCCCAGCAGAGAGACAAAGCTGTTTCTTCCTTGGCAGTGCAGGCTAGCAGTTTGTTGAATGAAATAAAGAGAAAACTATCTACTTCACTCTGTAGAAGTTGCATCTCTCTATACTTGCTGGCAAGCTGACCAGGTAGCCTAAAGCACAAGCTGTATTCTGGAGGTGACAGGAGATGAAAGGATTGTAATTGCTGGAAAGAAGGCAGAAAAGAGGTCGTCTCTGAAGAAACAGCTATGCAAGGGAAGGGAACGTCCTGACTGTAAATTCCATGAATGCTGCTTGCGATTAGCTGCACCATGGGCGTGCCTGGATCTAGTCAGTCCCCATAACCCGACTGGGAATGGGTGAAGATCTGACAATACAGCCAGTCTTTTGCAGCTCAGGTGCTGCTCCGGTGTTGTCAGTCTCATTAGATGAAAATGCTTGCTTTAAAGGTAAAAATAAGTAAGTGCTTTTAAAAAGATTGCTTGATTGAACTATAAAAAGAGATGTGTTCCTGGAGGGCACATTCTGAGAATTTTTTTTTATATTGACATGCAACACTTTTGTGTCCTGTTCTTATCACTTAATTTACCCAACATCAAAACCAATGACAGCAATTATGAAAGACCTTAACTTTTTCTTTAGGGAAATGCTATCCAAGAAACCTCCAGTTATGTCTTGGGGTGTTTTGTTTTTTTTTCTGTCTTACAGCTCATACTTAGCATTTATCCTAGAGGAGAAAAACTGAGAAAAATGACTATTTCCCCAAAGCATGTATTTACTGTATCAAGTGAATTAAAATTTCATTATTTCACTTTTGTGAAGTCTTACTTGGGATCAGTAATTTAAAAATCCCTGATCCCAGTTTGTCACATAAGGAGCTATAAGAAGGATCATAGGAAGATAAAAAAGTCTCACCAAAGAGGCCATCTTCTCACTTAAAGAGCAGTTCTCTTCCGAGAATCCCCAAATAGCTTGTTGGTTGCTTGGAGAACTAGAGCTGTCAGTCATTGTTTGTCAAAATCCATTCCCCCTGTGAAGGGGCCCACTGCTTCCTGTTTACTGCTATGAAGTGGAACCTCATCTATAATGTGCAAAAGATGTGATAATGAGAGTCACTTGACTTGCCATGAATTGGGGTTGTTGTGCATGATTAAAAGGGAGTTTTGTCTCTCTGTTTTGAAAGCCTGTAGAATCTCATTTCAGACTTTTACATTCACCTTGTCTATGGCACAAAAAATGCTAATGACTTCAAGTTCACAGATGGTTTGGGTTGCAAGAGACCTTAAATATCATGCCATTCCAACCCCCTGCATGGGCAGGGACACCTCCCACTAGACCAGGTTGCTCAAAGCAACTTGAACACCTCCAATGATGGGATAGATATGCCAGCTACATTGCTAAAAGACATGAAACATGGCTAATGTAATTGACTAATAAAGAAATAAAGAGCTTAGCACTCAAAATTTGTGCATGTAGCTATGAAAACTGCTTTTATGCCTACTATTTAGAATTTATGGGGTGTTGTTTTATCAAGTAGGCAAAGCCCTACTAACCGCGTTTTGTAGAACTTTGTCACTGAAAAGCTTTCTGGAGAAATGTAGGTGTATGATAATTCTCCAGTGCAGAGGATCATGTTTTGGGTAAGGGTGCTGCTGTATGTGCCTCAGGCAGGCATGTTTAGTGTATTGGTATGGACTGTTCGACTTTTTTTCTTTTATCTAAAAAGCTCTTGTCTGAGCACAAGGACTCTTTGTGTCTGACTCCTATGTGAGTTTCATACAATTGAAGGAGGGTTCCTTTGGTTCCCTTTTCTTTGTCTCCTTCTGAAGAGACTGAATGATTTTCACACAGCAACAAATGAAAGAAGCTAGTTAGGTGCTTAAATGCTTCCCCTTACGCTTCCAGTGGTGCTGAGGTTTTGCTTTGAAGTCTGTTAGTTCCTCTAATTTCCAAAAGAGCAACACTATTATGAGTAGTAAAAGGTATCTTTCAAACTGTATATTAAATAATATGTTAATTTATTTAAATCTTGCATTTGGTGTTACTAAACCTTATGAAATTTCGAGTAGCTGGATTAATCCTATACTGTCTGCTGTTTTTTGGAGGGTTTTGTCAGCGTGCTTGAGGTGACTGCACCATGGAAGCAGAACAACTGTGTGTTGCAGATACATAAAACTAGACTTCATATCCTTAAGAAGTTATGCTTACCTTGTAAGTGAAGTGATGTATCAGCTCTGCAATAATTTTTAGGTCTATTAATAATCCAGCATCTGAGATGGGTACTTCTGTTATGGAGTTGAAATATGAATAAATAAAATAGCCTGTGCCATAAGAGTATAATTACGGCAGATTTGAGAGTTGATTAAAACTGCTAGAGCTATAGAGACTTCTTGCAACATTAATGATTTCTGGCCAATATATTTTGTACAGAATTAATGAGTGTTTAGTTATGGGTTTCTTCATTCTGTTTTGGGTCATTAACATGTTCATTAAAGCTTAAAAAGCACTCTTAGCTGCCAGTTAGTTTGTTGGATTTTTTAACCTGGAAGTCTCCTTTTCTGAAACTAAATGCACTAAATTTACTGGTTTGTACCCACAGAGTACCTGGCGAGGTGCTGAGCACTAGTCTTTGCTTAAGAGTGGTCATTGAGTGGTGCTTTCCCAGTTAATTGAGGATGTAGTAGATCTTGTCGTGCTCTTCTAACAGAGTTCAGAAGCTTGCTTGTGTCAGGCAGCCCATCTTCAATGAGTCTGAGTGCAACAAGTTGCTGTGAGACACTTCTGAGTCTTTTTGTCCTTTTCTCCCCCTAACTGAAGTTACGATCTTGGAACTATTCACATATTTCCTGTATGAAATATGAAGAATAATGCCATTCCAAAATGCAGGTTTTGCACTTAGTCATGAAAGTGTAATTGGTTTCCAACCTGTTACTTCACCCTGAACCCCAAACAAGACTCAGCTTGGAAACTGTTCTGGTTTTGTATCTTTCAATGAGAGCTTACATTGTGATTTAATGGTTCTAGTAAATGGGATTTTAAGATGGAGATTTGTGACATTGTAGTGAGACTTCCTGTATGTAGTGTATTGTTCTGAGAACAGTCTTAAGTTTTCAAAATCAAGAGCTGCTCAATGCCTTTGTTTTTTCCACTCTTTTCCACTTGACTTTTCCCAGAAAAACTTACTGATGTCATAAATAATTCATCTCAAAAGGCAAGTTTAAAGGAGGACTTTGTTCTTTGGTACCTAGTCTCAGTAGTAATCTAGATTATCAGGTGGAATACACTGTTCCTTTGCAATGATATGTCTATCTCTGCCAATCATTCAGAGTAGCAAAACGTGGAAATGGGACTTGATAATTTCTGTAACTTGAAATTTTTCATAGCCTACCTTATTCAGATTTTTACATTACTGCACCACTGGCTATACCAATAAGTGTTTGAACACTGTGGATATTTAATGTTGGTACAAACAGAAAATGACCCTGCTGTTATGGTATGTTAGGTAGGTGAATAGGGTAGGCTTTCCTCGTCAATGGGAAAAGTTTAAAAAAAAAAAATGCAGTGGAAGGAAAGTTGCTTTAATGATACACAGGTTGTATTGAAAGACGTATACATGAGATGAACGCATAGGCATTGTACTCAGGGAGACAAGGTCCAATCACAGCTAGTATCAGAAATGAAAAGAGTTTGATGGTTTGTGGGGAGCAGTTAGGCATTAGGCAGTAGATCTGAATCCATCAGAATGCTGCTGGCATGGAAGGTCAAGAATGTATCGTTCAGATTAAAGTTAAACCTGTTTGACATGGGATAGCCCCTTCAGACATCTATGGTGGAAAAGACCCATAGCACTGATGACTGCATATATGCAGTTATTCTATGTATTTGTGGGGCAGCATATCTTTTTCAGGCATCAAGAACATTTTTTTGGTAACTTTATTAGCAAACTGTTCATCACTTTGTTGTTTAGTGTTGGAAACTATTGCAGCTATCTCTTCTATCATTTTCTCCTCCCAAAAAAACTGTAATAGTGAAACCTTTGCTATAGGTGGGCTTTTATGTGTGTCTCCGAAATACTGTATGACTTGCATTACAGCAAGCTTGCGTAGTCACAGATGATTGATTTTTCGGTTTTGATAGAAAACTTCATAATAACTGTAATATCTCTGATATCTAGTGCGTATTGCCAAGGAAACAGTCTTCAGCAACTTGCTATATATGTTCTTCATTGTATTGATGTGTGGTCCATTGGAAAGGACTGTTTTTCTAAGAAAAACTGCTGTAATTTGTTTCAGCTTACTGACAATGTCAGCCTCATTTAGACTAACTTATTTCTGGGATGTTTTCTTTAATAATTTTCCTGATTGTTGCTTTGTTGTTATTGAAGAAATAAATTTTTTAAAACATTTTATAAAAGCATAAAAACCCTAGCACTCTTCTCCATTCATCCCTCTAGCTTCTGTACTGAGGAGGAGGAAATATGCCGCTAAAAATCTGCGTGCAGAATAGGTTGATAAAACTGGATAGGGAAATAAGGTAAGTGCATCTTTTTATACTCAAAACCAAACAAATAATGTATTTAAGAGTTTTACCACAAAGATGGCACAGAAGGGGAGGGGGGAAATACAGGAGAGTGAGCAGTCATGCTTAGGAAGTTGCCTTTTCAGTGAGAATTCCCTATTCTTGGCTCCTCTTGGGTCGTACCTCATGTTGTAGCTTGGTGAGTTTCTGAAAATAGCTTGCTCACTTAACCTCTTAATATTGTTTTTGTTTTTAAAGACACTTCAATGAGAAGATTAGGTTAGGACAGAACATTTAGTCAAGAGCCTTTGTTTCATAAATACATACTGTGAATTCCTGCTTCTCCAGTTGCTGTGTTGGACCAGGCAGTATCCTATACCATGAATATGCAAAAAAAGCTCTGTACAGTTTCCTTTTTCTTCCCTCCTGCCATTGGTACCATCTTAAAACTGTCATTTATCAATTGCTAGTGCTGATGAAATTATGACAATGCAAGTGAGGTTCCACCAATGAAGATTTCTGTCTTAGTCTGCGATCCACTTATTTGTATTCATCTGGTAATAACATTATCACTTTTAAATTTGAATGCATTACTTTTCTGTTTTTAGAAGTAGTCTTCTGTCCTTGAGTGCTGTAAAGCTCTGCAGAGAGCACATGCAGGCAAAAAGAAATAGTATTCACAAGTAGAGCAAAATCATGCCTAAGTGTCACACTATTGCCTCTTTGGTTGTGGTTGAGTCTAGAAATTAAACTACCAGCATTTTCATTACAGTTCTAAAGGTCTGAACTTTAGTTTTCCATATGCATTAGGATTTCAGCTAATCCAAACCAAATGCAAGCCTCTCCAGTGCTTGTTGGATTGTTGAGCACAGTTTCTAATGCTTTGTTCTTCACTCTAACCCTGGTAGCTGCAGCTGTGGAGAAGTTACAGGATGGTGATAATGGTAGAAGTAAATGATCCCACTAGTGCTCTGCATAACCAGAGGATCTTTCTTGTAATGTCTTGTGCTGCTGTAATGCCTGAACTTTACTGGCAGACAACTAGTGGGTCTACAGCATGTTTGTATCTGAAGAAATTGTTACAAATTGCACTTTGGTATTCCAGAAGGTTTTTATACTGTTAGGAAGATATTTTGCTACACCTGGAGTGAATAAAAGATTTGTTGAACGTTCAGTCCTGTATTTCAGGTAGCTAGAGTGCCATCTTTTCTGAATGAGCAAGTCTAACTTGTCAGTTATAAAGGTTCTTGTCAAAACTGATTTGTTGCTGTTATTTTTGTTACATCTATGTGCAAAAAATGTCAGTGTGAAGAGTTGCAAATTTACGGAAATTAACACTGCAGAACACAACTTCAGTGATAAAAGTTGAGTCAAGTGCTGTCTTTTGTTCCCATACAAGCTTTATGTTTGCACTACAGTCACTTTTTTTGTTGAAAGAACTGTATCAGTACTTTACAGTGACATTTGTCATGCTGGTTTGTAGCTTCCTCAGGTAATTCCAGTATCTCTGAGTACAGTACCTATAGAGCATTATATACTTTTCACAGTTACTGTAGGCACGGTATATAAACTTTTTGGGCCATCACTTTAATTAAGTGATTTGTGTTAGCTGAATGAGGGAAAATGAGTGGGTAGAAATATAGCCTTATTCCTAGTTTTGATGACTTAGAGACTTGTACTAGAAATATTTTTCAGTTCTGTGTACATTAGCAGAATCAGTTCAAGATAGGAACAATGAACCACAACTGTCCTTCTTAGGTTATGTGCTGGGTTTTTTTCAGTTTTCAAGTGACTTTAAGAAGACTCTCATACCTTGTGATTAATTGGCCAACTAGGGAAATCTGGTGTAGGAATAAATGCAGTTCAAGTAGGCTTTCCTACTAGCTAGCACTTGTTGGGAAACCTTTTTTATTTGAAAACTATTAAAACTTGCATGAACAACTACCAATTACTTAGTCCAGGGAGATTTTCTTGCAAAAAAGATATGGAAATTATCCTACAATAGTAATAAAAACAGTGGATATGTCACCTCAGGCATGAGCATATGTGCTCCTGTTAACTTCAGGCAGTAGACGATCTAATAGAATTCATCAATGTGTTTCAATATCAGCTTAAATAGTTGATTCCAAATTGAGAAAAACTAAAATTCATTTGCATGAAATGCAGAGCTGCAAATGTCAAAATGATGTTGGCTGTTTATCCACAAGGTTGTCTTCTATTCCTGTCAAGTGTCTCTCTGTGGTTTATATAAGAAAAAATATCGATGCAGGTAAAGAATCAGCTTTTTTGGAAGATTACTTTCCCTTTTTGTTATAAAAGGGGATGCTGAGAGTTTGCAGTGCTTCAGGATGTGGCAGGAATGTCGTGGTCTGTTCAGTGATGTTACTGTTGGTGTCCTTGTCCCTGTTGTTCTGCCACTGAACAGGTGGTCAGTGAAAAGAGTGGCTGAAGTGTAGGTGTCGATAAGGTGGGGAAATGGAAAGCTTGCTGGTATTAAATACCAGTTGGTGATAAAGTGGAGCTGCAGCCAGAAGCAAAGAGTGAAACAAATGTGGAAAATAAGATTAGCATCTTAAAAGGGAGATGTAAGAGAATAAGCACAGCTTCTTTTTAGGTTGTGGTTTTTCTTTTTTTTTTTCTTTCTACCTATTGAATGTTATTCTTTCTTCCTGAAAATTGTCTTTTCACATCTGAAATGGCAATAGTTGAACTGTACTCTGTGCTGCATTTTTCTGTGTATTTGCTAGTGTTGATAGACTGTTAAGGGGAAAAGGGAATTGCAGAAAAATTGTATGGCAGTGCTGGCTATCTAATGTTGTGGAGTCTAGATCAAAGTGGGAAAGCACATTGTTTCAAAACAGAGGTGATAAAAAGAAGATAAATTAGGGATAAAGTATAAAATGCTTGTCAACTTGTAATTGAAGATATGCAGTGAATATCCCTCAGAGTTTCCCTAAAGAGAATTTTTGTTGGGATGGAAATTGATGATTAATGTGTTCTGATGTCCCTGGATATGTTTCTTTTATCCCTACCAGTGATGACTGGTATATGTGTTTTGGGGCTTCACTTCCTCCCTCTTCTCTTCCACCCCATCTCCCCAGAACTACTTTCTAGAGATCCTTCAGCAACTGAAATTACTGAGGTAGAATGAATTACGTTGCTTCTCTGGTGTTTCTAGAAACACTGTAGGATAGTCCTTAGTGAAGAAAAGACAGGCACTGTGCAGTTGCCTCTTCCCTGCTTTCTGCCGTAACCTCCGGTTTTTCAAATCAATTATCTGGCTTTATCATTCAAGGCTAACTTACCCTGAACTAAATGGCAATGATTTGAGCACCATCCCTCTGTTTAGCACATGCTCAAAGGTAAGAGCCTGTGCTCAGGTACCATAAACAGCTGAGCAGGGATGAGCTATTTCCTTGCTAGTTGGGATGAGTGTTCATCTTCTGTGCTCCTGCTGCATACTCTGTAGCACAAAGATTGAACTTTTGGGATCTGCATTTTTCAATGGGGCACTAAGCAGAATGGCTTCAAAAGTAGGGACAATGAATGTATCATTAAAGCTGAATAAGGCTGGAAAGTAAGCAAAAATAGGTGGGAATAGCTGAGGATTTGTGGCAGCAGGATGGTAGGAGCATGAGGCTGGGATCATGAAATCCAGAATGCACTGCTGCTCTGAATGAAATAATGAAAACTTTAGAAGTCTATTCTTTAATAACTGGTCTGATATATTCTCCTCCAAATATGTTTCTTTACATTTGGTTGAAGAAATTAAAGGGGTCAGAAACATACTGACAGTTGAAGGATAGAAAATGTTGTTCCACTTTTGGAATTCTTATGTTACTTTCCATTATACTGAAATTATGCACGAAGTACCACTTTTAATGGTGTTTTCCGAGGAAGAAAAAAAAAAAAAAAAAAAAACAAAAACAAAACCCAACTTGATCCAGAAAATCTATCAAACGTCATTAAAATCTTGTGATTCTATGTGGACTTTTTATTACAAAGCATAAAAACATGTGTTCATTGGCAAGCTTGTCCTGATCAGAAAGCTCGAAGGAATATGAGCTTTGTTCCCAGAAAAACTTGATCAATTTGTTTCTTTGTATTGAAGTAATGTGTAATTTGTGAGGCTGCATGGATTAGGTGTGAAATCAGATGAACTTCAGTAGTTCCAGTTATATTACACTGTGGTTAATGCCAAAGACACCCTGTGAAATGGAACTGCTGAATTTCACACAGCACATGTACATTAGAAAAAAGAAAAGCGACTTCACTTGACAGCTAGTAGAGAAAAATCTGCATTTCTCTTGTTCTAGTGGCAATAGAATAAAGGATTTCTTTTCAAAGTAGTATTATGTGGATATTAGATAAACCCCAACCATTTAATTCTGTATTCTAAAGTGGCTTAGTCTGTTGCCTGTAAGATTCTGCCAATAAATTAAAACTGGATCAGATACAGCTTGCAAAATCTTTCAGCCATTTTGCTATCATTACAGAGGCTGATGCAGTATTTCTGAGACTCCATTTTTTTGCTTTAATTTTTTCAATTGCAGCATGCTTAAGGTTATACAGAATTTCAGCCTGTATGTAAATATGTTTCCTAAAAATAGCCTTCAGAGAGCAAGATTAATGTTTACCATAATGCATACAGTTATAAGAAGCTAATGTTTAAAAATAAGGCTATGTCATAGTGATTATTTTGGGGTTTTGTTCTGTTTAGTCAATCTGTTTTCCTCAAAGTTATGTAGATTATCTGGACTTCAGGAAAAAAACTGAGTCCTAAGAAATCCATCTCCTATGTGCATTTCTTTTCCTGTGAATGGCCAATAATTTTACATGTTGATACAGACAAATGAAGCAAACCAAAGATATGGGGAGTTCAGGTTGTTTGTACTAATAAACATAATATAAGCAAATCAGAGGAGAGTCACTGCAACAGGCACCAAGCTTGTTTAGATTCAAGAAGTCTAATTCACTTGAAACACAGCAGACAATAATATCCTCCTTGTACAAGTCTGCAATGTAACTTGCATTCTCTGTGGTTCCTACATGCCAAATTCTGTTAGTGATTTTCCTGTGGTTAAAGTAATAACTGTTTATATGGAATCCTATCCATGAATCTCTGCTTCAGGAGATGTGAAAACATTAAAAGTCTGGAGGAAAGAAGCGTGTGCATGTGGTGTGCATTGTTCTAAGTATTGTTATAAGCTTATGCTGTGATCTGCTGTTACTTCGGTATCTGACATGTATGGGAGTTACAATACAGCATGTGCTCTCATTCTTTGGTACAGATTTGATATTTAGAGGTCATGTAAGCTGTGAAGCATTAGGTTTTTATTTATATCTGGGTTATAAATTCTTAATGTTGATATATACTTTGGGATACTTGGCCATGGATATTTGGTATTCGGTCATGTCTTTTTTGTGACCTAAGTGATTCTGTAACTTAACTTTCTGTTAAGGCCAGGTTGGAACTAAGCATGTAAAAGGTGGACTTTGTTTATACGACACTTTTTAATTCCTATTGTAGGTAAATTCTGCAGCTTTATGTCAATATTACTATGTTTTGTTAACTTTTGGTTCACAGGTCATGGCACAATTGCCTATTAAAAGATGCCTGAGAGTGGCATGGGGTGGTCATACTACACAAAGGATCGCCTAGCTGCTTGCTTGAAATAAGAACACTGCACAGTTGATGGATAGACTCATATTGCCTTTGCTGTGTTTTCTAGCAAACCTTGTATCAAATTCCTGAAGGGAGTGGAAACGCATGCTGTGTCCCTTGTCAAGCATTCATCTCAAGAAAGGATATCCAATAACTGTATAAAAGCATGTGCAGAATTATTGCAAGCCTTCTGGGTCTGCTCCACCAAAGCTGTTAGTGTTCAAGCACCTTGTTTTTGAGATTGTAAATCTGCTCCTTTAACTTGTAGTTGGAGGACAAGGCTAAACACAGAAGCTGAAAGAACTACCAGTGTGTCCAGGTTGTGTAACTGAATCCCTGCATGTACAGGGTTGGTGTAGGTGAAAACTCTAGAAACACAAAAATGGGATTGATGGAGACAACTATTTGCACTGCTACTAATCCATCTGTGCTGAGCTTTTACATTACAGTGGTTACCTAGAAAAAACAAATCCATTTTTTGCCCCCCAAAGTAACTTAAAATAACTTTTTTTAGAAAATGGAGATACTAAGTTTATAAGTTAGTGTCTGATCTTTAAATTTATTTATTCACACCTTCATTCTGATATGGAAATTGCCTCTGTATAACCTTTCAACTGATGATTTTTTTGTTTGTTTTGAGTTTACTTTTTTTAAAAGGGAAGAGGAGGACACTCAGGCAATTCCACAACACTGTATTTAATTTAGGATTAGAAGTAAAAAATCTTAAACTCAAACCATTTCTCTCTCTCTCTTTTCCTGTCACTCCCTCAGAAATTATTCTGAAGTGCACCTTGGAACATGTTTTATGGTATTAGGATCTATAGTAATTTAGAGGTCATGAGATACCCCCTGATCTATGATGATGAGAGAGAGGTGTGTTAGGATGTGTTGAGAACCATGAGAGGAGCCAGATACGAACAGGACCAAAACAGCCTCCTTTCTAGTCCTTTTACTGAATTATTTTTAAAGCACTAAGTCAGGTGTGAAATAAGCATTTTTGTTGGAGAAGGAAATACTGTTGTAGAAAAAGATTGTGTAAAAGCATACGGGTAACCTAGGGCTGTTAGAAAACCATTAAGCCAGATTTCATAATATCAGAGAAACTTGGGCTCTACTTCACAATGGCATTTAGTTACAGGCAGATGCAAAGACATGTAGCAATACTATTTCTTGATATTTTCAGATTTTTTTAAATAAGTGCTTAACCATTTAATTTCCAGTGACTTTGAAATAAGTGGTTGAAACCATTAAAAGCAACACTCTCTATTTTGAGATGCCATGTGTTTTGAAGAGCTGTTGAAAAGATGGAACTTATGTCATTTGCCCTTTTTTTCAGTTACTGTGAATGTGAAGATTATTTTGGCTCTTGTAGATACAGGAGACAATAATTAATGTTATGAAGAGAGGATGCATGAGGAAATCTGACCTGTCTCCAGTGCTCTTCTCTAGTGAGGTGAATGAGTTAGTCCTAATAATGCCTCTCATAAAAAATGTGCCTTTGTTTTGCCTATGAGGCAAGCCGCAGTGGGCATTACTGATTTAGTTTTCTACCTATGTTGTTTGTTTAGTGTGTTGTAGTGAGAATGGACATCTAGCTGGTACATGAAGCAGAGGAAAGTTGGTTTCCCATTTGCTTTTTTTATGAGAATAAAATTACTTGGTTTCCTGGAGCAGATCTGGAGAGCAGTGAATGTTCTTCACATGTGATCACAATAAAGCCTGAGCAAAGGGGAGCTGATTTTCACTCTAGATGTTCTGGGTCTCATAAGCTGGTGCCCTGAGCTATTGATTCTTGCTAGTATGTGTCACTTCTTGTTAGTCTCATTAACAGCAATTCTTTCCCCCAAAACTCGTTTTTTTTCCTCTTTGATCAGGAAACTCATGTGTCTTGGCCCAGTTTCAGCAGACGCCTACATATCTGCTGTCGAACACTTTAGTCTCCTCTCTCTTTAAACTCGTGTTTTCAAAGTGCATGAAGGAGAAAATTTGTTATCAACAGTGAAGTGAAGCTAAGCAGCTGATCACATAAGGATCTTGTATTTGTTATAAGTAAAATTTTAATAATTTTTTATCATTCAGAAAACAGCACTTTTCTTGTAAAAGCTGCTTGAAGAGCTATGCTGTTATTAAAATTTCCGCAGTTTATCATTCTAGTTATAAAGCCATATATGCATCTGAAATGACCTTTGGTAAGAGACTCCCACAGTGTATTAGTTCAAGCATTGGTTAATTGTTCTTTGTGTATGTGTTTTAGATCTTGATTTTAACTGTCCAATGAGAACATGTAATTAACATAACATTTTTTACACGCTTCGGGATTCAGTGTTTATAACCCTTATTTTAGCAATGTTGTGTTGATAACTAATGGCAGTAGAATGCTGATCTTTATTTGTGATGTCTGTGCAGTTTGTAGTAATGTGTATAATCACTGTGGGCTCCGGTTGCTTAAGTTGTATTTTTGCATTTCATTCAACCATTATGAGTCTACTAGGAAGCGATGGGCAAAAGTGTTTGGAAAATTGAGAGCTTACTTTCAGCACTTGAACTTTCCTCCAGATGTCAGTGCATCTTTTAATTTTGAAAAACAGAATAAGGTTGCTTTAGTTCTTCCTTCACATGTCTTCCTACATGTCCATTTCTGAAATTATCAGATGACAAGCAGAAACATCTCTGTGCTGTGAATCACAGCTCTGGTACCTTAAGGAGGCATTTCAAGTGACAGAAACATTACTTGAGTTAATATACTGGTTGTTAGGAGGAGGGGGTTACTTAATAATTTTAAGGGAAATTTCAGTGGATTTTTTCTCTGAACCTAAAACTTTCCAACATTTCTTGCTCTAACTGTGCAGCTGTAAACAGTTAACACTGCTCGCCACTATGTAATGTATTAGCAATATTTCATCCTAAGTATTGGTTTTCATATTTTTCTTCGCATGTTTGTGGAAATAGAGAAGTCAGTTTTCTTCACTACTGTAAGTAACTTGTGTAGGGAATGAAACTAATTATTTTCAATATCAAGGCAGTTGTGCAATAGATGTCTAAAGCCATAGATGGGAAATGTAAGACTTTTCTGGATGGCCTCAGTAATAAATGGTCGTAAGTCATTACTGCTTCTTAATGTCTCCAATGTCAATAGGATACTGGTGAAATGTCTCTCCCACTGAACTGGATGCTCACGCTTCCAAACACACAGCAGAGGTAATGCCACAAATCCCTTGGGACCGTATCTTGGAGTGAGAAGGTTTTTTGTGTTGCTAAGACTAATTTCTAAAGAAATCTTACAAACAGATGTCCACCTGAAATTACCTGTGCTTTTCAGTGGAATGAGGACAACACACCTGTACGCAGAGCATGTTAGAATGGAAAAAGGAGATTCATGTCAAACGTGCCTTTGAACTAAGTTGATAGTAATTGTGAAAAAGAACTGTACTGGAAAACAAAAGGGAGATTAAGTTTGGCAGAAAATATCAGGATATAGTTTTTGCAAGAAAGAACTAAATGGGAATGCTAAGACTTCAATGCATCACTGAGGTGTGTAATGAGGAACGCGTGTGCTCTCTGTCAGTTGCTATCTTAGTTATAGGGCACTGCACAGAATGTTAATATGAATGATGTAGGTAATATGTTGCTAAGGGAACTCTATTCACTGGATTTTTTTATTTGTTCTAGTGAAAGCTGGCATGTGTATTAGAATTTTCTGAACAGCTGAGCACACAGTTTTCACATAAGTTTTCACTGCAGATCATCCAGAAGTCTTCTTAGAAAAATACTTTATTTGGATTTCTTGATACAGTCATTGGCAAATAGTGAACTTTTGGATCCTTATTAAATTTCTTTACTCCTAATATACCATAATAACTTGATATAATTTTGGAGGAGGTAAATCATAGATTTTTCTTTGATTTTTATGGCAGTTTCTAAATAGTTGACAGACTAGATTTTTCAGTTATAGTACAGTATTCCTAGTGCAATTCATTTATGCTTGCTTGTTCTAGAAGGCATGTAACTGACTATTGTGCTCATAATTTATACAAAATACCCACAGGAATTAGTCCATCCTTATCATTACACATGGCATGTGTTTGGTAGAGACTGGCTTTTCTTATTGAAAACTTCCCATATTGTATCCAGACAGACATTTTCATGGCTTCTCTCTACTCCTAAGAAGGAACCATATGCTGGCAAATAATTATTATTTTTAGACAAATGTCCATTAATATGACTGCTCTGAGCATCTGTGTTGTTTTTGTCTGGAGAGTAGCTGCATGGTAGTAAGAAACATGAAGCTTCTCCCATCAAACTGGTTTTGGTGCCACTTCTCTTGCAGTCTTCTGCTTGAGGTTGGTTTCTTTCTAGCTTTGGGATTTGGACTTCTGTTGCTGCAAAAAGAAAATAATATCTTTCTCTAGCAGAAAAAGAATTCCTGTTTTTTTACCTTGATAATTTGCCATATTAAAGTGGTTTGTGACTGAACAGACTGTTTCTTGATACTGTAACTTGGCCCAGTTTCCTGCAAGAAAAAGAAAATTGTCAGTGCCTTGATATGGTGAATTTTGTAATTTGCAAGACAGCATACTTGCAAAAAAAATCCTGTAGTTCACATCTCCAGTACAGGAATCTCAGTGCACATAATGCAAGACATTTGGGTCTCAATTCTGGAGACAGTCACAGTGCCTACTCCCAGATACTCTTCATACCTGCAGTTTTCCCATTTTCAGTTCCTGCATTTTCTTCAGTGCATACACAGAAGCAACAGATGCTGTACAATCTTCCTTTGGCCCAGAAGGTTTAAACTGCATAGAAATTACTGTTAGAGATATGATCCCTTTAAAAAAACAAAACCCCTCAAAACTATCAGACGTAGGGGGTTATTAAGAGTTACTTATGCAGCCGCTGCCTCTGAATATGCAGGCTTGTTGGTTCAGTTACATAGCAGATATAGCATGGACACATTTCCTTTAACTGGAATTACATATCCAATAGACAATGCACATGGTGAAGTAGCTTTTTATTAAAGGATTGAGGTGTTGCCATTGCAAATCACTGAAACATTGGTATTTAGATTCTGAGAGGTCTGAAGTTGTTTATAGGCCAGATCACAGGTTTCAACCAGACATTGGTCTGCACAAAGATTTCTTTTGGTTTTCACAGTAAAAAGATTTGGCCTGTCAGTTCAGTTCCTGACACAGATACCTACAGTACAGAAGCCAGCAGCGTTCTTAATATCAGTTGGCTGTCTCGTTAGTGTTCATAGCTGCAGGGTATGGAAAATCACCCGATGAAGACTATGCTTCATTTAGAACTAATCATCATTAATTTTCAGAGAGAAAAATGTTCCTGTGTCTAAAATACAGGACATGAGTTTTCAGTTATCTCAGTCTAGATCTAGAGTTCTGTTCTTTTGGGCAAGTCCCTGATCTCTCTGCTTATGCTTTTTCGACTGTAAGAAGCGAGAGCTGTTTGCTTGAAAGGTTGTGTGATCAGGATTCTTTGTAATTGGAGTTAAACTGAGGCAGGACTCACCTCTGCGTCCTCCTCTCGCCTTTCAGCTTCTAACACAGAACACCAATATAGAAATGATACCATAGGTAAGGCCATTTGCTATAGGAGTTTTTAGGGTAGAAGAAACTATTGTTAAAGTGTCTACCTGTAATGCGTATTACTTCAAAGTGCTTACATAATTAAAAGGATGTTGGGGTTGGCATTTTACAGTTAATATCCAAGTCTTTTACATAACCCATGCAAAACCACAATGAAACCCAACAATAGAAGCCACCCCAGCTCTTAGGGTGTTAGAACACTGTTAGAAGTCATAACCACAAAGCTTTAGAAATGCTTCCACATCAATAGATAAAGTTCAATTCTGCTGCCTTTTAGAACTTCTATCCCAGCTGTTTTAGAAGTGGGTATTTGGTTTTCAGGACCTACATTCTTGGATATGTGGTGAAGATGCCCCAGCATGAATGCAAGTATTGTACTCATCTGCTCACGAGTCAAGTAGTACATGGAAAATGCAGTTGGTGGGAGCAAAAAATAGGGTTTCTTGATGATCATGAAATTTGGGAAGGGGAGGAAATCCATGGTATTTAAGCAGGTTAATGGAGGGAAAATAATCTTTTACAAAGCTGCTTTTCCTTCCAGTATCTTCTCCTTAAAACTCTTCTACTTGCTTTTACCCTCTTTTGCCTATGTAAGTGTAGAGAAATGAAACATCCTTAATGATTGGTATTAAAAGATCTACCTTATAAATTAATTTGTTCATATTTATCTTCCATCTTCCATTCAAATAACTCACAGCCTTAGAGTACTCAAACTCTAAACTGCAGAACAGCCAACTAGTTTTACCAGATCCTTGTGCTCTTTTTTTTTAACCAATCCTTCATTTATTTTATTTCATTCTGTACGGTCTCTGAACACAACTTTGGAAGGTAATAAATTAATATTTGAGCTGTTTAGCAGTCTGTTCCACTGCAGCCCTTATATCTTTGTCTGTACAATATCCTGAAAGACTTTATGTGCGAAATAAACAGCCTTTGCAGTACATGATTTCAAAGCCTGAGTGCTCTCTTACTTTACTGAATGCAGTAAATTTTAGGGTAGATTGTAATCCCATTCATACTTTGGCTTTTAGAATGCCTAACAACTTTTAGAAACTACAAATCATTACATAAATGCAACAGAATAGCAGCATACTGATAGTGTAGATGTTTTATTGCGTAGTGGAGTCATGTTTGTCTAATTCTGCTATAAATACACATCTGCCAAATATTTTTAACTTAATGTAGTACACAGGACTTTACCAAATTAATTCATTTTGTACTTAAAACAGTCATGTTTTAGTATGAGCTGATTGAAGTTGCATAGTCTGTTGTAAAAGATTCATTGGATTCTTTAAAAGCTTTTCATAGCAACTTATACTAAACTGTATATTAAAAATGAAGAAAGATTTTGTGTAGGAATAAATCTAGCACGCTAATAATAGCTTGAAAAGTAGCATTAAGATTACTTCTTAATTTAGAAGCTTCCTCAGTACTGATGGAAACTCATAAAATAGGACATGTAGAGGGGAATCCAGTATGCTTCTAGTCAGCTAAATGCTTTGTAGCCCAGATAAATGGACTATTGAGATTTCAGCTGGTCTTGGCAAAGGTGCATGGTGTAGTTACTGTTAGTTGTCTAGAGAAGGTGTAAATTTTCCTTGAGTCTTTCTTCCATCTGGAAGTTCATGTAAATGGCAAAGATTAAGTCACTAGTCAGATGGGCCTGGTCTTTCTCAAGCATCCAGCCATAGACAGGCTCCACAATGTAAAGGTGGATCACAAGTTATTTTTTTCAGTAACACATTTGTGTTCTCAGGATAGTCCTGCTGAAGTTTTACATGAGCAGCCTATGGTAAAATAAATCCATTTGAGATGCTAGGTGAATATTCTGGCTTGAAACTCTGAACTATCCTGCTATACTGGTTATCTAGCTTGCTTTACAAATTACTTGGAATTAGATTTTTATGTTTTAATACAGAAAATTCTCAATTGTGTTGGTCTATAATGAGCATAAGCAGCATAATGAAAACAAACTGCATAATTTCCGAGCTATTGTCTGTGTGTTTTTTGTACAGCATCACATTTCAAAGCACTGGGCTAGCTGTGTACAGCCAGCTATAAACTGAAATAGTGGCCAGTATTACTTGTAATAATTTTGTGTGTATGCTACTCAGTGTATGCACTTCTGTCCAATGCCAAATGTCATTTCAAGATACAGAGCTTGCATCCAGGAGAATTAGAAAAGAAATTGGAATAGTGTTTCCAAGCAAAGTGAAGTGCATAGCATGTGATGCAGTTTCTGTTTTACCTTTGGTGAATAAAAGATACAATTGTTAAAATGTTGGGGCCACTAATACATTGTTCTTATTACAAAAACCTTTTGATTTGGAGATATTACTTAGATTTTGTGTGTGTCTGGGAACAGTTTTTTTAAATATAATTTTTTTCAGCATTGTCAGCACTTGTTGTCTCTGCAGCGTGGCAAGGTGCATGGCAGTTCTTGTCATATGCTTCCTGAATACAAAACATCACTATCAATTCTGAATAACCCAAATTGGCTCTTTGGCTTGGCAGCCTAGCAGAGTCTCCTCACAGAATACTTAGCTTTGGAAAACGTTAACAAACTTTTGCTAATCTTTGTTGTAACCTTCACTCTTGAAGTTAATTTAAATTAAATTCTGAGTTTAGCTGTCTAGATGCTGATCTTGCAAGTATAGTTACATATTTTGCTTTAGGTATTTGAGCACAGACGTATTGAACTGTCTTGAGGTATCTTGTGAGTGTTAAGATACGTGTATTTGTTGGCAAGTTAAAGCTCTGTGTTGCTGCTGCTGAAATAGCAGATGGGGTCGTATTGTAAACTTGACCCCTAGGAACTGGTAAAGTGTATGTTTGCTCATCTGAGGTCACCAGTTCAAGTTCTTCCTACTCCAGTACTCACCCACAGGTATTTGTGTCCATTTTGCCTGAGAATTTAATGATCCTGGGACTTTTCTGTTCATTCACTTCTTTGCTTTAGATAATGCTCTTTAGGTTATGCTAAAGGACAGAGGAATAGTGGCATAAGGATCCTGAAATTTGACTAGTTCCTACTGATCAGTAGGAAATCTCAGTTTTTGATTTCTTCTGATGCCTTCCATGGCTTCTTAAGTAAAATATGCCTCTTCTGTTCCTCATCCATCATGCAATTATTTAAACTGTTGAAGCAGGTAGTTCTACTGCTCCTATTTGTACTGCTGATTTAGCTTGTTACTCAACTCCTCCGTGCTTGACAGCTCTCCCTGTAAAATGTGTATTGTAAGACTGCTTACATGAATAAACTGGTTTTAAAATTCAAGGTTGGGTGATTGTACTGTGGAGGGCCAACTCAGGCACAAACACTGCATACAGAATCTTTAGTTGGAAGTAGTAGATTACTTGGACAAGATTATGCAAACGCAAAGTATGTGCTTTGCAAAATATGATTACAAAATTGGTCTTAAATTTCTCTGCAAATTTGGGGTAAAACTGAGACCCAGAGTGGATTTCAGAAGACTGAGAAGTATATGTTAGTGAAGAATATTAAGTACCTGGGACAATTGAGTGCAGTTTGGGATGGAGGTCCTTTTTTGTTTGTTTCTTTTTTTAAAGTGAATTCAACTCTGGAAAGATTTGGCATTTGGGAATTTTGAGGAAACTGCTTTAAGTTTTCAGTCATGGTATCATATTCATTGTATTATACATACTGTACATTGTTCAAAGCCCAAAAAATATCAAGGATGGTAATTGGATGACTGATGTCTGCTTCATCACAAGTTTCACAGAGTCACTGAGGTTGAAAAAGACCTCTTAAGACCATCAAGTCCAATCCTTCTGCTCAGGCAAGGTCAGACAGTGTGTTGCCTATGGCTCTGCCCCAGTGGGTTTTAAATATATTTCAGGGAAACATGTTCCATGTTCCTTACACACACAAGAAAGTTTATATTCTTGTCTTCAGGTGGAATTTCATGTATCTTAATTTGTGCTTTTTGCCTCTCATCCTTTTTGAGTAAAAGAGATGATGAATTCATATCTAGAAAATACAGTTTTAGGAAGTGATATGCATCTATCAGACTGCCTTATTTGTTTAAACCAGGCATAGATGTTTTGGAATTTTATTGGAAGTGCTTGTGAAAAAACATCCTATTTGAAGACCAGCAGTTCAAGAATTCAAGATAGAAATCTGTTGCTAGTTCTTTCACTGTCCGGTTGCAAAACTTTGTTTTCTGGTTTTATTCCCAGTTTCTTGATATTCTTAGGTGGAAGGTCCTATACCAGTATAAAATGCTGGTGTGCTTCATGGAATATTAATTGATGCCCTTCAACATATTCCCTGGTTTTATATGATGTACAAATTTATGCTTACAAATAGTTTACAACAAACATTTAATCCAGTCACTGATTTCTGCATTTTCCCAAAAACTGTACTTGTTTTCTTACAGACATAATCAACTTGAGAAAATAATCTCCTGAAGTGGTAGACCTTAATGCTTCCACTAAATATCTTGAGCCCTTCTCCTTTTTGTGTCTGGAAGATTGGGTATAAATGAAGTGATAAAGACTCACTACAGATAAAATGTGCTTTTCTACTTCTGTTTTGTCTGAGGAACTTCAGCTTAGCTTGGGCACTGAGAGGGCATGTAACTTGTCTTCTAGACTTGTGGTGTTCTTGAGACGTATTTGTTAGCTTCATTGAAGTGCTAAAATCTTCCTAGTGTGTACATTAAACTAGTAGGACCTTTTTTCTTTTTTGAGGAACAAGGGATATTGACAATGTGAGAGTCATCTTAATGAGCTAAATCTGACTATGGAAATGTTAACAGCAGTAAATGTGCTGCCAGGACATAAACACCTCACTTAGATCAATACATTGTAATTATAGAGGTGAGTAGGTCTCTGTTCTTCTCGTGACCCTAAGAAAGCCCCTATACATTCCCCTTCTACTAGTACAAAAGAAATATCAGCTGAGAAAATTCAGACTTGTAATATGTTCCTTTTGGACTGCTCAACAGTGTTGAAAATGACAACATAAATTTATTTCTTGCATCCTTTATCTAGATTTTAAGGGTATATTTCACTTTAAATGATGTCTGGCTTATCTAGTCTACCACATATGAGTAATTTCTATTTTTTTTTTTTTACTATGTAAAGCATATGTTTCTTCTGTCTGCAAAAAGTTCTGTGAGTTTTAAATCCTTCCTATTTCCCACCTTTATGCTGCCCCCAGTTATAAGAACGCAGAGGTCATACAAAGTGACTCTGGAGAGTTTGTCTGCTGTCGCAGTTGTGAGCCTCACACTTCCACTCACTGCTTCTCAGCTTTCACAGCTTACCTGTGAGATTCAGGACTTCTCAGACACAGAAATGTCAGAGTGACAGTTTGGCTTAATATCAAAGCGTTGTGGATTCTAGACTTGAGCTGTCAAACAGACTATAGTCCAAAAAGAAATGGAATTATTATTCTTTCACTTAAGATGGCAGATTATAGATATTTGCCTATGTCTGGTTCTCTTTGTGTCAAAATATGTCTCATTCATGTATAAATATTTTACATACAAGTACTGAACATTCTTGTAGACTTGAACTTGACCTAAATTCCTGAAGAGAAACTTGCCCCACTGAGCTCCTTATAAATGAACTTAGTCCAACATGGAAATGAAGCCATTTTTGGGCATGTTGTTGCTGCAACGTAAACAAAAATTGTGGAATATCTGAGAATTTTTCAGAGCAAGTGGCAAGGGAGGTGTATAAAGGAGCTCCCTCATACAGAGACAGCTGTTTGTGAGCAGAGAGAAGAGCTGGGGGGTAAGCAAGTGCAGAGGAACCATTTGTCTGCCTAGTTGTTGGTCAGTGTCTCTTGTCCCCAGCAACATCAGCATTATCATGTTGAGTATTGTTCCTCCTTTCCCAGCTTCTATATTATCTGATCATCCTATCACCACCTATAGCATACTGGTGTTTTCTGAAGACTCCAGCTTCCAGAGACTATTCCCTGCAAAACTCCAGTAGCTTTCTGCTCATCCACAGGGCCCTGTGAATGGCATCCCAAACAGGCTGAGGCAGAGTCCAGCTCTGGGAATGAATCATTGTTCCAAAATATCTCAGCCACTTGATCAATGAGATGCTAATCTATTAGCATGAGCATTCTTGCTTTGTCTTCCTCAATAGTTACATTTTCATTGTCATCAGCACTGCCTTCCTCAGAGGAATACAAATCAACAATATACAAGGAGTGTGGGGAGAGTGTTGGGGAAAGGAGTAATGATCAGGCATTCAGTCTTGTAGGTGCAGTGGCTTTTCAGCCTCTGAAATACCAACACCTACTCTGACTACTGAGCCTGATTATTCTGCTTCTGCCTTCTGTCCATCTTACTGAATATATTCTCTGTACAAATTTGTATATTTTCTTACTCCTTGCACATATATTCCCTTTATTACATTAATTCTTGAGGGGAAAAATTGCTTTGCTGCCCATGGAACTTGGTCACTCTGAGACAGATGGTGATTAGCAGAGCATGGCATTAAGTGATGGGTGATGGAATCCTGAAACAATAAGGCAGGCATGTGACAGATAATGATGGCGTGTGTCTGCATCTTTTATCAGAGTATTTTTATCCCGTGACTTAGTTTTGAAAATACTGCTTTTAATGTGGTTCCATAGAGGATTTTCTGTATGAGAAGAAAATAGCTGTCAAACATCTTAGAGTGCTTGGCAGGAAGATTATTACAAAATTGATTTGTGCCTAAGGAGAACTAATGGACTTGGGCTTCCCGCAGTTTTTACGTTAGTTTCTTACACTTCAGCACCATATTCCTTATTTTCTGAGCTCTCCTGTAGTGTTAACAGGCTCATGTGTTTCCTCACACCTCCAAATGCTGCTACTTCCACAGCATTCTCAACCCCTTCCCATGTTCTAGCTGAATAATAGATAACAAACACCTTAATTAATTCCGGTTAATTCATAGTGAATTGGTTGAAGAGAGAACTATAGGGTTGACATGGAAGCCTTTCCTGTGGCAAGGCACACGAATTTTGATATTTTCTCTCTACCACTCTGCTAATTCCCTGTCCCTTCCCTGCCTCTCCCTCTAGTCAGGAATTTAATGGTCTGTGAAGCTGCTGTGCTTTAGTCATATTGGTTATAATTGGTCAATCAGCTCAAAAGTTATCAAGTATGACTGACATCCAGCAGTGTCACGGGTGCTTAAACTGCCAATTTGCACTTCACAGTGTGACTGTGTCAGCTGTCTTTTCGAAGAAAAGTAGACAAAAAAAATGTAAAATGCCCTTTTAACAACATCTAGAGACAGTTTCTGGTGAAGAGTTAAAGGTGTTTTTGGAGTATCTCTAAAAACCTTTACTCTGGAGGTTGCAAGTCTGCCTTAGAAAGCAGGGCATGGATAGGTAGTCACTTGTGATATTATTATCCCATTAGCAGATTCACCCCGGTCACAATTTGAATGCAGTTACTCTGTGAATGTAACCAAACGATTGAGAGAGCAGCTGAAAATATCACCCTGCTGAAATGCGACGGTCACATTTCAGGATGAGGATCATATGCAAAAATAAAATGGGCTGCAACTGAGCATTGGTAAATTTTTGTTTAAAATCAAAACCTTATTGAGCTGCTATTATTTAAGTGCTTGTGTTGTTTTTGCAACGATACACCATGTATGTAGTCCTGTCACTACTAGTGTGTTCCAGCTTAAACATTCAATCGTCTTTCTTAATTGACAGTTGATCACTGAAGTAGTTAGTGAAGTGCTGCAAAAATCACACTTGATTTGGAAGTTTAATTATGGATTTGTCTGGATAGGTCGTCAGAGGTTTTACTATGTCCAATACTTTAGCAAGATAATTAGTTTTAATTTCTGGGTTTTTTTTAATTATCCAAAACACATTTTGGGTAATTACTCACGCCATGGAAAGAAAAAATCTTTCCCAAGTCCTCTTTTTGTGGCAGTGTGCGTTAGAGGATTTCTTGCTACTGGTTACAGTGAAGTCCAGCTGTTGATCTGTGCATTAATGTTTCTCTCTGCCTGGGCAGGCAGCATGTTCTTGCCACTCTCCCTTATGCAGCTTCCAGGTTATCTTCTTTCTAGTGCAGTGGCAGGGCTGCTTGAGGTGTCTTTACAGTTTGTTACCCAGTTTATGATAGTGTCTCTCTTTCAGAAAGGCAAGGGCAGTGATAACTAGGTGTGGGTTTCCTTACTGTCCCATGGCAGGCCGAGGCCCCTTGTAACAAGGATCAGTGAAGAACAGTATAGATAGATGTAAGTATTTGGACTAATGCCTAGAGTTGGAAGGGAAGGCAGATTTTTGTCTATTGGCGTAGTAACAAAGGGAAAAAAAGGGGCTTACTGAAGTGTATGTCATCCATGATCCTTTTCATTAATGAGCTTATGGGTATCAGCAACTGAGGGTGCCCAATATGTTGGGATTTATATGATGGCATAGAACTTATAGGAACATATTTATGGGAAACTTGCTGTAACCATAATTGAAAATGTCTGAAAGTAAATATCACAGAATCACAGTACGTTAGGGGTTGGAAGGGACCTCTGGAGGTCGAGTCCAAGCCCCTGCCAGAGCAGGACTACCACAGAATCTAGGACAGGTCACATAGAAACATGTCCAGGTGGGTCTTGAAAATCTCCAGAGAAAGAGACCCCACAGCCTCTCTGGGCAGCCTGTTCCAGAGCTCCACAACCCTTACAATAAGTAACTTTTTCCTCATGTTGAGGTGGAACTTCCTGTGCTCTAGTTTGCATCAATTGCCCCTTGTCCTATCACAGAGCATAACTGAAAAGAGACTGGCCCTTCCTTCTTGACACTCACCCTTCAGATATTTATATACATTAATAAGATCCCCTCTCAGTCTTCTCTAGACTAAACAGCCCCAGGTCTCTCAGCTTTTCCTCATAAGGCAGGTGTTCCAATCCCTTAATCATCCTTGTGGCCACTGTTGGACACTCTCAAGTAAATCCCTGTCCCTCTTGAACTGGGGAGCCCAGAACTGGACACAATACTCCAGGTGTGAAGAACCTCCCTCAACCTGCTGGACACACTCTTCTTAATGCACCCCAGGACACCACTGACCTTCTTGGCCACAAGGGCATATTGCTTATACACCCATATTAATTATATTTATATAATTATATATACACACATTAAATATATTTAATTCTTCCTTACATTTTAATCAAGCTAACACAAAAGTGTGGTTTTGCATGACTTAGCTCTTATAAAAGAATTATTAAAATAAAATTTATTTGGAAATCCATGCGCACGTTTATCTTGTTCTAGTTCTGTCTATATCTGGCTCTATTTCCTTTAGAGAAATTAACTTAGTTTCTGAATAAATATGTTGAGGAAACAGTAGGACTTGTGCTTTTAAGAAAATTTCTTGTTGACTCCCTTTTTCTTTCTATTCTTTTCCCAGTTTATCCATGTACATAGGTTACAGGAAAAATACTCTAAGTGAATTGATAATTCAAGCTAATGTAAACCAAACTATCTGGAAAATAGAAATGGTAAGCCTGAGAAAACTACCCAAAATTTGGAGGCTTTACATATTTTAAAGAGATCTTAGGCAAAATTAATCCAAAACATGATTATTCTTTTTTGCCATATTCTTTCATACCTTTCCAATCATTATCTCTTGCCCTTCCCTTGCAAAAAAAAAAACACCCTAAATTAATTAAAGTACTGTATTTAGGCAGTTAGAGTTCTGAAAATACAGCATTGTATTTACAACCTTAAAGCCATGTCAGTTTTCAGTCATAGTTTCATACTTTGACATTCCTTTTAATGTTAAAGTAATTGCAGGAATATATTATTTCATTTAGATGTCTCTTACTGTATCTGCATATGAAATAGTTTTTAAATGACAGGAAGCTATGTGCTAATTAAGGGATAGGCTTGCACATTCCTACTCATGGGACTAGCTCTCACACATATAGTAGTATGCATTTATTTGCATAGGAATACCTGGGAGGGTAAATGTTGACATGAGTGCTTCTGCACCCAGAATTTCTGAGGGCCATTTATAGCTTCCAGTGAGAAGAGTGGATGAAAAAGCTCTGATTACTTGCTTAAAACAGTCTCCTGAGGTGGCATTATAGGCAACTTCCTTTCACCAGCCAGACAGGTTTTATGAAATAGTTGAAATGAAAGTCTTATACTCTGTTGTCATTGGAGGTGCAAGAGATACCCAATTCATTCTCTGTAGATTTGTGATTCACTTTTCAAAAGTGATTAGTTTGCTAAAATAGCTATAAATTGAGGAAGATAAAATATTTTCTCAAAATATTTTCTCAATATCACCTAAGGCCATTTCCATTAAGATAAGAGAGAGAATCACAGTTTCTTTTTCTGATTTTATTATTTGCACAGCTTTGCCATGTTATCTAAAGGTAATATTCTTTGTTGTCACAGTTTGGAGCTGTTTATAACATGAAGTATATTTCATGGTCACTGCTGTCCCAGTGTATCTACAGGAAGAGGAGACATTTCACATTAATGTTGATGTCACGAATTGGTGTCCATACCAGAAATATATTTGTTTCCATGGTAACTAATTATTTAACCAAGAAAGAGGGGAGGAGAAGCAGCAGATTTTAGTAACAATTGGAAATAAGATCAGGTTGTAAGTGATAATAAAATGTGTGGAACTTCACTGCATTCTTTTTCTGTTTACTTGAAAAAATACTACACAAAGGTCTTTGCTATCAGCACTGTTATTAAGCTGCATTAAAATTTAGTATGGCATATGATTGAATATTTCAGAGTTTAAAATTTTTTTGAGCACATGTACATATGATATATATGACATAGAGGATTTAGTGTAAGTGCATATGGTAATATAATGTATTAATAGTCCTGTGTTGATCTTTTAACCACTTTATCAAAGATTCTCCTCCTTCAAAGTTCATGGATTCTCCCAGTGGGTACATGTGCACACTCTTTTGGAAGACTAGCAAGTCTTCTTTCCCTCCATTACCCTCCTGTGTGCCATGAGAAGGGAAACACATCTGCCACCATTTCAGTTCTGTCCAGCCTGAGTTTTCTTGCTGTGTGGCTTTGTTGATGCTGTTTGCTTTTGACTTTGAGTCTTACAAGCTTTCTCAGATGGCTGCTTTCTGTTCTTGTGCTACTTTGGAGATTTGTAGTCCATTTTCTCACCCACATTCCAGTTATTGGTACTTCCTGCCATTATTGTAATTCCTGCAAGCTTCAGATAAACCCAGTGTTACAGATTGGTTTCTGAGATGACTGCAGTTGTCAAGGGTTCGTTTCCTTGGTGACTCAACTGATCAGGCATTGGTCAAGATCTTTCTGATCACCTCTGCCAACAAAACTTTGCAACAGATGCTTCCTTTGTGAGGTGAGAAGCTCACCTGTATGCTTTTCTGGCTTAGGTCCAGCGGGCTGTGAAGGAGCAGTCCCCTTTGAAGTGCTGTTGAACTTTGGGCAAGATTTATCTTCTCTACAGGAATGGGGCTGTATGGACACTTTGAAGAGCAACTGTGTATGTCACAGTGGGAGATCACAGACCTGGGCTCTGCCTGGAAGAAAAGTCCTGCTAAACTGTCACTCCTATTCTCTGAGACCTATGGTTGACACTTAGGTTTTCCTTGCCTCTTTCAGAGGGGAAAAGGAAATGCCAGGGATGTTGGTCCCTTCTAACTGTGCCGAGTAGAAGAAAGGGAGAAAAGTGTATCTTGCCTGCATGCAAAACTTTGAAGTCACAAATGTTAGGGAATGGGTATACCTCATGAGAATTTACATACAGACCATATCTCACTGAGAGCACAGGTTACTGGTATATGTAATGTTGGTTTTAGGTGCCTACAGTTGCATGGAAAGTTGGTTTCAATCAGAATTCTGTTCTCTATTATTCATGAACAACTGCCTAAATTCACCTGTGATCTGCTGCACACAGTATATAAATATTCTCTATATGTTTATTTTTTAACGTAACAAAAATTATATGAAGACTTCAGTACATCAAAAGATGTCAATATATGAACCAGGTGCATTCTATAGTACAATAAAAATAGATAAAATCCAGTATAAATCAAAGAAATGTCATAAGCCATAGCTACATTTTAGAAGTAAACATTTAAAAATTTATTAAAATCCATCAAAATTGTTTCATGGGATAATTTGGGGGAGAAGTTGATATAATCTGCATTTTATTTTTATGTAATTTTGTTTAAGAATTAAAGTGACTTTTATCAAGGGAGCCCATTATTTCTGGAAACGTGACCTGTCTGACAGAAAAATCTCCTACCACCATAAAGATGAAGGAAGCAAAAAAATATGGGAGACGATAACTGAGTTTTGAGTTTGCTTGTTTTGGGGCTTTGTTTTATTTTTTCTTTTACATGATCTGTTTCCTTTTTCTGGAAGTTTAGTTGCTTGAAATATTTAAATATTAGATTCATAAATTAGGCTCTGGAAAACAGGAGAAGAGATTGAACTTTATGGGCACTTTATACGTCCTTTTCCTCCCTGTAGATTTATATACATGTCTATGTATTAAAAAAATTGCTGTGCCATGCTGTTGCCAAGTAAGCAAGTTGTATGTTTGATTTAGTAATTTCCATGTGGTATTTTCTATCTACTGTTTACCGTATTCATTAAATGGGAGAAGGGATTTCATTAGCAGTTTCTGACAACCTCGCTGCTTAAGGAGTGGTATAAAGACTGGTGGAAGAAGTCTTGGTGGCAGCTGTAGGGTTTATTCTGGGGGCTTGCTCTAGTCTGTATGGTTTTGGGCAGATGGAATTACACATGGATGCAACAGAGAAGGGGGTAAGGATGTGTCTGGGGAATATAAGCCTTCTCTGGGTTTTATTCTACCTGTGTCTGGCACATGGAGCTTTGGATTGGGAAAAGGGCTCTTGCAGCATGTGAGGTGGGGGAGCTGCTGGGTGAGTCCCCTACACACTGCTAAATGCGCATAACACAGGAGTAGGGAATACACTGTCCCAGAAGGAATATGAGAGATAGCAGTGGTCTAGTGCCATGTCCTAAAGAAGGACAGACCTGAGTAATTTTGGTGTTAACAAGAAATTGGATTTTGCCTAGTGAGTATTTTGAAAAAGATGTAAACTAAAATACCTAATGGTAATTTATTTTACATTATTTGGCATGCTTTCCATTTTTCAAATTTGTCTTTAGATATGTATACAGCAGGATAAAGAAGAATGTCTTGTTAATTTTCAGTGTTTTAAAAAATATCTTAGCATCATTATATTTATAATATTTCTTAGGCTTTTTTCTAATTCTGGTAATCTGGCATGTATTGGCTGCTTTTCAGTGCTGAATTTGTTCTTGCTTATAAATCTGTAAAATCCACAGCAGAGTCTACATTCTCTGGAGAAAAAAGGGTTCTAGGCTATTCAGTCAGCATTGAACAGCTAGATGTCTGAGGTTGGGGCATGAAAATTGCATGTTTAAAAGGTCTGCTGCTTTATCAGGTTATTTTTTATGCACTTCAGAATTGTCCGGGGTGATACATGGTAGGACTGTGTATGTTTTGTCACTGTTGTACCTTGTACCCAAGCTGAAACTTTTGGTCAGTTCAGGGCTTCCGTTTGGCTATTAAATTGTGCTTCAAAGTCCCTTCCTCCCTGCTGATAAGTGTAAGAGTGTTCCTTCATGCTTGCATAACCTTTGTCATCAAAGCACTTTACTGGCTTTTATTCTATCACTTCATCTATTTCTGACGTTTGGCTTCTCTCTTTCTCTGTAGTGAAAGTATGGCTTGTAGCTAATGTCCCTTAAATCCCAGAGGTATACAATGACTGATGATAAAAAAGAAAATTCTTACATTTTTTTAACTTCCTGACCTAACATTTCTTTGAGAACAGAGAGGCAAAGGAAGATAGCACGCTTATCAGACTTGCGATCACCGAGTGGTTAGAGGGTAAGGAAGCAGAAAAGCTATTTTTGTGGTGTGGACTGCTGACCACAGTTTCACTAGTTTGACAAATCATAGCCAGAGGTTTAAATAAGCTTTTGTTTTGCAAACAGGTCAATGGCTGTTAAGGGGGTTGAAATTGGAAATTGACTAAGCCATTGACTTCTTCTAGAGAAGGAAAGGCATTATGAAAAATTAGCTGAAAAACAGGAAGCGACTAGTTTTAGAACTAGAGGAAAATAGTTGCTTACACCCTCCTTTTTGGATTTTGAAACAGTCTTCCTGGAGCATCTCCTTCCTGTCAAATTTGCAGCTGTTTCTGGCAGGCTGCTCTGCACTTTAATGAACCAAAGCAGAAATATATTGGCAATGGAATAGTTGAAACTTCTGGAAACAATTGAATCTTTTGGCATGGCGCTACTTTTTTATTGGTTTGACTGTTTATAAGGCATTTAGGGTAAAGAAAGCTGGGCAAGACACACAAAGTATTACTGTAACAATGGGATGCTTGATATCCTGCAATGCACAGCAATATGTATGTTAAGTTTATTTAGTCATCTTCCTCCATAAAGCTTGAATCACATGTAAAAACCCATCAGGGGGTGAGGGGAACAGAGTGGAATGGAAGTAAACAAAGGGAAATTATTTTTCTGAAAAATTGATTTAAATCACATGAAGGCATATTAAGTCAAGAGGACTCCAATAGAATTACTGGATGCTAAAGTGCTTGGTTCTGGGTGTGTGTGGTAAGATGGCCAAAGCCAGTCACATCTCATAGTTGGTATCAACTGATGTTCTCTTTGGTATTAAAGTTTCAAGTCACAAAGTAGGGTTATTATTTTTGGCACAAATTAACGTTTTTACAGTTTTGTGTTTGAGGGGAAACTAGTGACTAAATAATCTTAGTGATTAAAATGTGACTTGTTTTCTCTACTTGAGGATCTTATCTTGGAGCAGGTTTAATATTCTCTGGCAAACAAATCACCTTTCTGATATGTATTTTTTTACTATCTATTTTGTGGCTGGAGATTTTGCACCTCCAGAACAGTCAATCTCATGTTTTTCTTGACTACTATATTGTGCATGTCTGCACATTTGCAGTATTAAAATGTGCACTTGCAGAGGAGATTAGGATAGAAACAAATTGAAAGAATACTCTATGAAAAAAGTTTGTTCAAGACTGTGGAATAGGTCTGTGTTTGCTTCCCTTTTTTTTGTTTGCTGGATACTGGTTAATGGGATCTGCAGATCTGAGTCAGTCTTCCTTCTCAAGGTGCTAGTGCTTCTGCACACAGCCAGCCATGTTGTCTGGGAGATGCCTTGACAAGCAGGAGAAAACCTGCTTCATATCTCACCCTGAAAATGTCATCATTGGACTTTGCAGGGACAGAAGAGCTGACATCAGTGAGACATCATGTAGCTTGAGAGAATTCTTCTCAATTCTGGGATTTTCAGAGGCAGGTGGCTCTCCAGGCTATTCTGTCACTTGTGGATATGTTTTCTGTGGCCTGTATTTGTTACACTGAATTTTAGTCTGCACATCTAGAGGGAGTGAACTTTTCGAGCAGGTTTCGAGCCTTATGGCTTTCTGTGCAAAAGTTTTGGGAGAATGGGAGGATATTTGGTTTTAGTTTTACCGAAACTTTTAGGAAGTTACTGATCTTTAGAATAGCTGTAAATCAGAAATAAAAAGAAAACAACAACAAACAATCCTCAACCTTGAAATGGTTGAAAGAACTAATTTTGGAAATGTAAAATGAAAAATATTTGCAATCCAGCATCTAATTTTGCTTTAATTATATGAGAAATTGTGGAAATAATGCAGAGTATTTAAAAATATAACTTCATTTTTTCTTGTTTTTACTACCTATTATTATATTACTATAGTAACAACATTATTATCATTAATATTATTATTACTGCTATTTTAATTATTATTATTTTTTTGAGAAGCGCTGTGGGAGGAAGAGACATTTACTCAGGATAGAGAAGTTGCTCCTGAAATAGCTTTTCAAACACTGAACAGTAAAACCACAAGGTTCACCAGATTAGGGTGGGGGGATGAATTCAATTCAGTTGAATAGTAAGCTCTGGAAATGTAGGCCCTTTTTTTTTTTTTTGATTGCTCAGTGGATCATAGGTTGTGCAGAGCTACTGTCTTTTTATCCGTGCTTGTTGAGTAACAATGGAAAAATGTTTGTCATCTCAGTGATGCAAGCAGAGTCCTCATATCATTCCCTTTACTAATTGCATCCAGTTTTTGACGCTTAGGTGTCTGCATCTTCTGTTATGCACGAGTATGCTCAAGCTGCTCCTTGAGGATACTTTTATTCAGGGTACTGTGTGTACTGAACCGGTCTAACTGCCACTACTGAGATTTATGAAGTGATTTCCAGTTTATTTCACTGTGGAAGTTGTTGAACTGTACGACTTTAATTTTTTGCTCCAACTTGCAATGATGAAAGTTTCCTGTGAGAACAAGCTTTTTTAGATGCTGCTTCTAAGGTTTGGTTTGTGGGGTTTTTTTCCATTCTTTGTTAGTATTTTGAAATGGCAGTAGGAGTTGGAGGTTTTGAGAAAGTATATGGCCTCCATAGCCTTCTTAGAAATCCTCTTACAGTTCAGTTTGCTAGATGTCCAAGCATTTCACTCCTAATGTTCTTGTCAGGGATACAAGTGACCTTACCCTTAATTTTACTTACTTAGATGACACTTCTGCCTCTCTTGAACAGCAGATTTTTTTTAAATGAAAAAAAAAATGAAGTCTAGACAAAGCAATTTATGTTGTATATGCTGAAACCTCTTTTTATTAATTTTCTTCATTATTTATAATTTTCTTAAGCAACTAGTACACTTCTATGGGAAGCTCAACCCCAGTAATTACAGAATCATAGAATCCTAGGGGTTGGAAGGGACCTCTAAAGATCATCTAGTCCAACCCCCCTGCCAGAGCAGGGTCACCTAGAGCACATCACACAGGAACTTGTCCAGGTGGGTTTTGAATGTCTCCAGTGGAGACTCCACAACCTCCCTGGGCAGCCTGTTCCAGTGCTCTGTCACTCTCACAGTAAAAAAATTTTTTCGGATATTCACCTTGAACCTCCTATGCTCCAATTTACACCCATTGCCCCTTGTCCTATCACTGGACGTCACTGAAAAAAGCCTGGCTCCATCATCCTGACACTCCCCCTTAATATATTTGTAAACTTTGACGTCACCCCTCAGTCTTCTCCAAGCTAAAGAGGCCCAGCTCCCTCAGCCTTTCCTCATAAGGGAGATGTTCCATTTCCTTAATCATCTTTGTGGCTCTGGGTTGGACTCTTTCAAGCAGTTCCCTGTCCTTCTTGAACTGAGGGGCCCAGAACTGGACACAATACTCCAGATGCAGCCTCACCAATGCAGAATAGAGGGGGAGGAGAACCTCTCTTGACCTACTAACCACACCCTTTCTAATGCACCCCAGGATGCCATTGGCCTTCTTGGCCACAAGGGCACATTGCTGGCTCATGGCCATCATCCTGTCCACCAGGACCCCCAGGTCCCTTTCTCCTATGCTGCTCTCCAGCAGGTCAGCTCCCAGCCTGTACTGGCACATGGGGTGGTTCTTCCCCAGATGCAAGACTCTACACTTGTGCTTGTTGAATTTCATCAAGTTTCTCCCTGCCCAACTCTCCAGCCTGTAATTCTTAATCCTTCTGGACAATTAGGAGATATTGTTGCCTCACTGTTAATAAAAATAGTATAGGGAAATGCAGACTAGCTCAGGAGAATCGAGGATGATCTTGCATTGTAACAGTGGTCTGTAAGTCATAGAATGAGAACCATCATCAGGATTAGAGGAATATTCAAGGTCTGTACCCTCTGAACAGGGACAGTGAAAAAGACAGGAGTTATTTGACTTCCCAGTACTTTTGCAGAAGAAGCAACCCTCCTCCCATCTCCAGGCATCTGTGGTGTGGGATTTTTCTTCTCTAAATTTAAAGGGCAGCAGCAGAGCAATCTGTTGTTTGTATAGAAAAGAGTGATGGTAAAGAAAGAAAATACACTCAAGGGAATATCTACTCAGCTCCAAGAAGCCACTTGAAAAATAAGCACAGGGAAACATTTGCACAGTATGCAGCACAGAAGCAGAGGAAAATCAGGAGGCCGTGGGCAGGTCTCCAATATAGAACATGCACATGGAGCATATTGCCTATGAAGAGATCCATTTTTTGAAATTCTGGTATTGGTGAAACCCACTAAAGTATTAGATCTGACAGGTGGACTTGACAGTATTCTGAGCTATGAGTGTGGTTTTGAGGTGATGGGAATAGCTTTCCCCTGTCAACCTGAACTCAGAGGGTCAGGCCAGGTGTAAATCAAGCAGATGTTACACAAAATAATGTGGTGTTTCAGACTGATTGAGAGGACGTGTGAAGGTCACTAGACTTCAGACCATTTATATTCGCAGTAGCCCAGATAACAAGGTTCTGGTTATACTTTTTTCTTCCTGGTAGCCTGCCAATAAGGTCTAAGATCATCTGCAACTATTTTAATAGTTTCATTAGACATTTCTAGTAAATATCTGCACAACTTTTGATTTTATTGAGGTAGTGATGGGTGGAAGAAAAATTTAGAAAAAAATCGTAGCTAATCTTTGAAAACAAATTAACCTAAATCATCTGTATCTTGAGAAAATTTTATCATTTGAAAATTGATTTGTATTTTCCCATGGAGAGTATGCTAATTGATTCTAACTGAAGTTTTGGCTATGTTAGGTGTTTTGTGGTATGGTGTGCCAATGGACTGCTTGCAAGTGTTTCTGTAAGCAAAAGAAGGCAATTTGGGGTGAAACCAAAAATCCAGAAGAAATGTTGCATTTCTCTGGCCTAAGTTTTGTGCATATGTATGGAAACCATATGAGGAAGAGGCTTGGTGCTCTAGCAGTGAATCTCTGCAATGGCGATGAAATTAAACTGTTCTCATTTGTTTCTAAAATCAAAGGAATGTACTGATTTTTAATTTTTTTGCCTTAATGTTCTGTTCATCTCTTATGAGAAAATTCTTGATCTTACAACTTGTCATAGCTACTAATTTCTTTAGAGTCCTTCTGTGCTATTTCCACACAATTTGGCCTTGCTTTTTATGAGAAGATAGAATGAAATCATGCCTCCTCAAAGTCACAGCTGTATTGTTTGTTATATCCAGTACCTGATTTTAGACACTGTGATAATATGCCTGGAGCGTGTGACATGTTTATCATCATGTTCTGAAGTCAGTGTCCATACCCGTTACAGACTTAAAGCCAAATAGGGTAATGGCACCTGTGTCACAGAGAATTGGTTATAAAAATGAATATTGCTGCTCAAGAAAGGCAGCTGCTTTTACAGCACATTCTTTTGAGTAATTAGCTAACAATAGTTTCTGCTGGTGATGTGATACCTCCTTTGAAAGTCAAGGGAAAATTATTTTCTGTTGAACTATGCACAACTGGAAATTATACTCAGTAAACATGAATGTTCTGTTTCTCCAAATGCTTTCAGACAAGCATTCCTGGTGCTTTAGACAGAGCACAGCAGGCCTGTACTGTAAAAATGGGCTGGATTGCTTGTACAGTGAAGTGTTTTTAGGTAGTGTTGAATGATAAATTTCTGTTGGAGCCTGCAATTGTAACAAATGATTGATAGCAAGAAGTAAAATAATAAACATTAATTGGTAAGAACATGTTAAAAAGGAAAGGAAACTTTACGCCAAACTGCTAACAAGTGATTCAGATGTTTTTAACTCCATTTACATAAAATTTTAATTTTTTTTCTGGGCCTTACACTAACTCGGCTATTAAGTGCTGAGGTATTTCCTAGAGTCCCATTTTGGCAATCTTTAGCTTTCTGAAGGACTTATTGGATTAATTGTTTCTATATGGCATAAAATAATAAGCTGCTGGAAGGTCTGTGCTTTGCCATTTCTGCCCATCCATTAGAAAGTGAGAAAATCTAAATAATCTTTCAAAGCAAGTGTAACTTCTGAGTTTAAATCAAATCTTCTCAATTATACGCAATTTCCTTAGTGCATTTTTATTCCTAATAGAAACAGTGTTTCATTTTTGCTGTCTGTTTTTTTTCAGAGCTGTAAAATTGTCAGTTATTTCTAGCAGCTTTGTTGTACCAGAAGGTACTCTCGGTGCCACCTTGAGTTATGTTTAGAGGGCCAAATTCTAATGTTTATAGATGAATATAAAAATGAAATCATAAATTCAAATTAATGTTCCTAGATTCTTGGACTTTCCCCCACCTTTTTTTTAGATTATAAAGTACTAGTTTAAGTAAAGCTATGAATCTATTGATTTTCATAAGTCATGTTTAAATTTTTCAGGTGTACCATGACTTTTCCCTGATGTATATGTCTCTAAAGTGCTCTGGAAATACAAGCATCCATATTGTCTAGTCAGTTCATTGCAGCTGTTGAATTAGTTTTCACTCAGTTAATATTTTTCTGGAATACTTGTTCTAATTTTGGAGAAACAGGTTCTTTATGCTCACTTGTTCACTGTTTTTGCCATTGGTGTTTTCCTGACATTGAGAATGTCAGTGACAGACCAGGTTCTGTTAGAACAGGAATTGCATTAAGAGAGTAAACAAGATGATGATAATGGAACAGAACAGAATCAAGAATGAGATAACAGATGAAAGCCCACCATCAACAATCCTGCAGTTTGATTATAGAATAGGAACTTAAGAATTCATAAGCATAGGGAAGTACAAGGAAAACACTGAGTTAATATTGGGCATTGTAACAGATATTGGATTAAAACTCTAATAGTTTTGAATGGTGCTAGAGTCAAAAACTGACAGCAAAAAATAGCTACTTAATCCTAGCTAGCTTTTCACCAGGTAGTCTCCATAATATAAAGGGCCAATGGTGCAGATGAGGATGGAGATTGTTATGAAGTTGGACAAGCTGAGGGGCTTCTTCTTTAAGGCACTTTGTCCTCGTAACCAGAGCAGGACAATAATCATTCTGTATGGTAGATCAATCTCCAGATACTTAATCATTCTTATAGAATTGGTTTCATTTCAGGTACGAAGACTCTGATTATGTATTGTGCTCTTAAAAGCTTAAATTTGCCTCAGAATCTTGCACTGAAATGCCCTCTTTCTTTTGAATTTTAGAGGTTAATATCAATGTCAGGAAAACAACTCTTAACTTGTCAGGTTGTTTCATGTATCTGTCAGGAAATTCTAGAAGTACTTGAGGGATTTTGGTTCAATTCCTTTGTTCATATTTATCTTCTTCAGTGAGGACAGTGTTTGTATATCTTTATCTGGGACTCCCTGGTCAATAGCTCGAAGGGCAAAAATCCCTTACGTGTATGCACATGTCACAGTCCTTCACGGGCTACAGTTCCTTTCAGGAGAACCTGTTGTATCTAAGCACCACTGCAGCCCATAGTTCCTTCAGGAAATACCCACCTGCTCCACCGTGGCCTCCCTGGGGCTACAGGGGTCTCTGCTCTGGGGCCTGCAGCCCCCCTTCCTCCTCTGGCCCTGGGGCTCCCGGGGCTGTTTCTCACAGGTTTTTCCCTCACTCCTCACTGCCGGGCAGTGTTTTTCCCTGTCTCCAACGTGCTTTCCCTGAGGTGCCACCAGGCTCCCTGCCGGGCTCGGCTGTGTCCTATGGCGGGGCTGTGGGGAACCGCCATGACCAGCCGGAACCGGCTGGGACCGGCCGGGGCCTGCACAGGGCCTCTGCAGCCCCGCCCTGCCAACACTGGACACACTCACCTGAAACACTGCTGAAAAACGTAAGGAACGAATATAAACATTGAAGTAGTGAGGGAATAAAATAAAATAGATTTTCTGAGAGATACAATTTGAGCAAATCACCTCAAAATTTTAACCATTGATACAGTAATTCCTATGGACTGGGGAAACTACTCGAAGAGGCATTTGAAGACCTCCTCCTGTCAGCAAAAGCAGGTCTGTGAAAGCTGAGAACACAGTGCAAAGTGTTACTGGCTCTTTGGGAGGTGACAAAAAGGAATCACTAAACATCCTTGGAAAGACTGAGCATCAAGACAAACCAGGTGTAAAGGACCAAATACCAAAGGCTTTATTATTTTTTAAAGCATGCCATTAGTTTTCAAAGGAACACTTTCAGAACTTCCAACTACCAAGCCCCAAGTGATAATGGCATATTAGTGCATTGAAAATTATGTGTCTTCTACACTCTGTGATTAACTTTGCTGTCTTTACTTTCTGCCAGCCTCAGGTAAGGTGCTGATGGGATCAGGGTGAGCGTTTCTGGTGACCTTACAACAAGCCAGAGTACATGGAATTTTGAGCTCAAATTGGGACCATGCCTACCCAAAAGCTTTCACTTGCTATCTGAAATTACTTGTCCTATTAGTAGTCATCTCTGTGGCCATTAGCAAGGTCAGATTGTCTACCAGTATTAAGAAAATATCTTCACTATTTAACTCAGAGTATTTTGGAACATGATTTTGTTGCAATGGAGTTTTGCATCTAGCTTCTCAAAATGTAACTAATCAGTATGCTGAAAAAGTCTTGAGGTGAGATTCTTCTCAGGTGGTTCAGCTCTTCACAGTGTGAGATCTTGAAAAACACAAATGTAGTGTGCAAATATTCTGTTACCAGTGCACTTGCCATAGGCTGTCCAAACTTTGGGCAAATAAAATAGTGGAAAATTTGAAGATTAGAGGGAAGAGAGAGAGATTAAACAAGTAACAGCCCAGAAAATAAAAATAATGATCAAGAGAGTTGCTTGCTTACTGCTATCAGCAGATGAAAAATAATGAAATGAATCTGAACAGACATTCCTGTTGCTGTAGGGTTCCAGCTGTTTGAGCTTGTATGTGATTCAAGAATTGGAAGGAATCTCAGGTTATAGCAAAATCTGTTCAGTGAAGCTAGTGCTCCTTGAGAACATCTTAAGTGATATAATTAAAGTATAAGTCAACCATGCCAAGTGAAGTTGGATTACTTTCTCAAGCTGATTTCAGTTTGTATTTCTAGCTAGTAATATTTTAGTCTACTGTTGTCATCAGTAAAGAGTAACTAGAGGATGAAATGCATTCCACTCTTTTTTGCTAAAGGAAAAGTCTTGCATCATGTCAAGTTCATTGTTTCTGTTTATTGTTACACAGTAGTTCGTTTGCTGTTCTTTCCATAATGGATGTGGCTCCCTGTTACTCTCCCGGAATGTGGCATAGTCCTAGGAAAACTGGCCTTGTCCAGGTCTGTGGGGGCTTATCCTGGGCTCAAGCCAGCTTTTGTTTACAGAAGTGCACTTCTGCTAGAGACAAAGGTGCAAGAACGTCCAGGAGGTTAATGTGATCTATACTGTAGTAACAAATGCGGTACAAATAAATCCAATGGGCTTTGCCTGTGTCCTTTTAAACTGGAAGGAATACCACAATATACTGGATAAACTTGAACCACAACCCTTCGCTTGTTTCTGTGCACGTGAACTGTACTTTGCAGAATAATAATTATTTTTGAGATAAGCAACATTGGGTAAGAATGGTTATTGTACTATAATTTTAGATTTCTAAATGGAAGATTTTGCTTGTGAGGGGTTTCTTTGGGTTTGGGGTTGTTTTTATTATTTTTCAAGAATTAACCTGTATTAAAAAGCTTGCAAAATAACTCAGCAAAGATAGAGAGAAATTCAAAATTGACATCTCACCTAGCTTCACGACTGTCCTATTGATTTGTCCATAAAATATGGATAATCTACTTAATATTGTTTTTATCCAGTTTTTTTGAAGTTCTGCCTTTTGGCCTCTGGCCTTCTGTTCAACTGCATAATCTGGAAACTTCTCCTGACTTGTCTAATGTATCAGTTTCTAGAATACTCTCACTTTAAAAACTACGTTTTATAATCCTATGATAATACTTGCTGTTGAAATCTGACAGTTGAATTACACTTAAAAGAGGTATGTGGTACAATTCTTACGGACAGAGTCTGTTTTATTACTTTGCATGTTATAGCATTCTTTAAATGGCTGTGGCTGGGCAGAGAGAAAACTCTTTATCCTGTTGTGACTTAGGGTCAGAAGGGGCCACCCTGCACTGGATTGCTCCTTCTAATGGACATATTCAAGAAGAAATAAACTCCTGGTGTGCAATCTGGGACAGGAAGAATATAGAAGCATGCAGGAAACATACAGTGCAGCAGGGGCTGAGACTTCTGAGAAAGCACATGAAACATTTTGCCTAGAGATCTGGTGGAATGTGTGTTACAGTTTACTGCATCTGAGGAAGCCCTGAAGAATAAATAGCTTGTTTGAAAGCAAGCCTGAGAGTAAGGGAAAACCCTGCAAGGATGCAATAGGAAGACATTTGTTTACAAGTCTCCTTTATTTCTGATCTCTCTCAGTCATTCTCAGTTCTCCGCACAGAAGAATTACTTGTGCATTTTCAAAAAACCTGGCATTTGAGCTTAAAAGTAGTTCTGATCTTTTTAATGTGCTTGTTTTATGGAAAGGTCTAGACCGTTTTTTGTCAAAGCTCCAACCAGCTTGAGCTGCTGTCATTGTAATAGGTGCTGATGTGTTTATACATACTTTCAGTGAATAGTTATTTTAAATGCCATTTGTGCTTGCTGATATTTTTCTGGAATTATAGGACGTAACAAATTAGACTTGCAAACATTGTAGTTTTGTAGGTGCATTTGAATTTTCAAATGCATAATGCGTAAAGAAAGATGCATGGATGTTGTGTACATATGAGTGTTTGCTTGTCACCTGAACTGACCTTACTTAAAAGTTTGACCATTTTTCATGGTGTGGGATTATATTCAAGTGGAAATTTTTGTTTAATATTTGGGAATGAACTCAGTAATTTTGAACTTGTGTGAGTTGTTCTTCTAGTGTACGGTGTTGTTATGTGAACTAAGGCAAGATATGGTTTGTAAACATCTCTTTGGTTACTAGAGTTCTTCATTAGGCTATTTTTTTTTTAAATTAATACCAAAGGGGCTCTGTATGAAGTCTTATTTTATTTTACCCTCAACAAAAATTGCTGGGTTTATACAGGAAGACTTTTTTCATAGGGATATGCTTGTGTCATCAACAGAACAACTAAGTGTCAGGAAAATGCTTGTCTGTATGTTCCCTTTTGGTCTAGAGTGTAATAGTCCAGTATTGAAATTTTCCTGTTTGTCAGTGTTAAACGAATGATGGGTCTGTAGGTCTCCATTAGTCCACTGTGAACACTGCCTTGAAAGCTCAAGTCTGCACAAGCCTTTCATATCACTGTGTTCATCGTGGGCCCGAGCAGTACATTCTGCTTTGTGTTGGATAATTCTTTCCTCAAAGAGGGATCAACTGCTGAGCAAACAACTGATTTCAACCTTTGAAGAATTGCAGGCATGGCCTGATAGGCCTGTGCCATTGCTTCAAAGGAACTGGTGTGGTTGCATTTATTGGTGATACCATAAACATTGTCAACTATCTTCTACTCTTGTAGTGTCCAGCAGTACGTTGGTTTAGTCCATTCAGTAGTTTCTTTTTTGAGAACATAAGGATTAAGAAATGTCTGTCTTTTTCACACTTTGAAACCCAGGAATATTCTGTAGTGCCTGGTGTCTGTGGTGTTTTTTTTATTTCCCATTAGTGGGGGCAGTATGTGCAATTTCTTGTGGAGGTGAAGTTTAAAGGTGGAATTTCCCTCAAGATGAGAGCAGGCTTATTGCTCTGTCCCAGCAGCTGGAAAACAAGCTTGCTTTTAACATAGCTGGATGCAATTTGTTTTAGGAAATATATTTTCTATTGGAAAAATGCCAGTTACTATGTTCTTCCAAATTCTTGATACATGCTTTAGTCACTGGACCAACGCTAGCTTCTCATGCTCTGCCTTCAGGAAAGTGTTAGCGATTACACTAAGTAGAATGCCTCCTAAAGAGAATAAGAGCTCTCTAGCTTGGAGCTTAAGGCACTCTCCTGATATGTCAAATAGTCAGCATGAGATATTTAGTCCTACATTGAAAATAATGAGCTGGAGAGTGGACCTGAGGCAGACAGTTGGCTGGCTTTTTTAGTACATCTTTGGATCTCCTTGCCATGGGATGCTGTAGATATGAAGAGTTTATATAGGTTCAGAGAGAATTGAATTCTTGGAAGAAAAAAAATCATTAAGGTCTGCTAATACGGAAATATTTTAGAAGCTCCTGAGCTGCAGCTTGTTGTATTAGCAGTGAATAGGTCTAATATGTAACATTGTCAGTGGGGAGACAGTGAGCTAAATCGGTCAGTTGGCTGTTCTTCTGGTTTTTGTGTTTCTTGCAAAGAACAGTGATGTGAACATTAGTGTGCCATATTGCAGGTGAGAGCCTTATCCACAAGACTTACTGTATGTTTGTGTGGGATGTCAGGGTGGTGCCTGTATTGCAAAACATTTCTAAGCTATCTGGCTCTTTGTTTCTCATTAAATTGAATTCCTATTTTATAGTCAACCTTTCCCTTAAGCAAAAGATACTAGGAAACTCATGGATGACAAGTAAAGGTTCAATGGTGAGGTTTAATGTGCAGTAGAGCAAGTTTATAAACTAGGAAACAAACCTTATTACATATATGATGTAGGAGCGTAAGGAAAGTGTAACAGTCAGAACAAAGAGAAGCAGGCAATTGTTTCTTAGCAAGTGGTATAATCCTCAAATAGGAAATACTCTAACAGGAGCTGAGAATTTCTTTACCTGCTGAAGTATCTTACTCGCCTGGTATAGCCTTTCTAGTGCCTCCACATCTGAGAAGTCCTCAATGAATTCTTGTTTTAGCAACACTTTGGTATTTGCAGGCCAAATAATTACAGTTCTAGCACAGTTACAATTCTAGCTGGAGTCACTGCTCCCATTAACAATAATGGAAGTCAGGTCTCTGCTCCTGAACACAGCACTCAACATTCACCCATAATTGTCTATAAAATCAAATCATATTCACTTTATTATTTGACATTGCACCCTCTGACAGTCCTGTAAACACAGCAAAACTGCTTTCTTGGATGGTTAGTACATACCCTTTGTATCCTTTGAGCCATTTCTGCTAATTTAAGATATTCTATCGTGTTGCACTGGGAAGTAACTACTGAAGCTGGTTAACCCATTGATCTGTTACCTCATCCCCTGCATTGCTTTCCCCCTCCCATTTATCTTCTGTTCTTTGCTTTCTTATTATCCATAGCTCTCATGTTAATCTGAGCTGTCCAGAGGAAATAATGCATACATTCCAAAAGATAGGGATTTTTTGGTGGAATATTGTAGTATTAACATCTGCATTAGTTTGTAAGGAATGTAATGTTTGATTGTATTGTTTCTGTTGGTTTAACATATACTTTTATGATTGTTAGTCATGAAAACAGACCAATTTATCTTATGAAAAAAAGGAAATAAGATCTTGATAAAACCTTTTAACTTTCAAAGTTCCTTCTGTTTGTTGATTATGTATGGCTCTGCAGCCTGGATATTTTTAGACCAGTACTCCCATTGAAACCATGAGTTTTGAATGTTTAAAGAATGCATGAATACATCTTCATTGAGATCATCTTTGCTCCTATATTGTTCCAGTTTCTTAGCATCTACTTATAGAGCAAACTTGATGGAAGCTTTTTTCTCTTTGGCCAACCTTAGCATACTTTTTTGTGTCTTCAGAAATACAAATGTTGTGATGCTGTTGCAAGAGCGAAGTCTATGCAAAAAAAAAGAACAATTTGTTGACTTGGAATAGGTACCTTGCTGTTTGCTTGGCTAAACTACATCTGATCACTAGAAAGCATTTTTTATTTACTTTCAATGGCTGTTCCACTGTGCTGTTTTACTCAGGATGCTTTTCTTAAATAGGAGGTTTTCCTTTTACCATCTTATCTTTGTTTTCCCCAAGAGCATTGCTGGCCTACCAAGCCACGATAATATCTGTAAAATGCTGTGATCATTGGAAAGTGACACTGTTTAAGTCTCAAGGTGATACCAGAAACATTGTGTGCATTTCCTAACTGAGATGAGTGAAAAGAAGTGCCATGTTTATGTGAAACCCTCACAGGTGGGCGTTGATTTGGTTAACCTAGCCACTAAGGAATAAGGATAGTCAAATTTAGTAATATAATGAGACTCTATCAAAAGATATATGTTAGAGCTTTTCAACTATGCTTCAGTGTTTGCAATGTTAGTAGGTGTTTGCAATGTAAATGCTACAGGCTTTTCTAGGTCATTTAGCATTGTAAGAGAAATCACTGCTCTGACCCCATATGGTGAAGCGTCAGAAGCTAAACAGATTGGCAGGGCAGGGTCATAAAGCACTATAATCCTTGAGGACATCAGATGCTGTTTAGCCAATTCAAAGCAGCTTGACATTCCTTTCACCAGTGACACTGTTTATTTCTCTGTAATAGTTCTGTCATAAAAACTAACTGCAGCAGACAGATTTGATATGAATTTCCTGAAGTAGTTTCAGGAGAGGTAGACCGGGTTTAATTCTAATATACATTGTGCATTAGTTGGTTCATACAACAAATTATATGTCTTGGAAGTGGAATAAATCTATTGACTTGCATTTTTTCCTGAACATATTACTAGGTTATGAAGAGGTTATATGCTTTGAAGTGTTGTGGTTTAGTAGTCAAATCATGCAGGTGATTGCCCACCTACATTCTATTTTCATAAGTATTATTTGCTATTAATAAAAATCCCATAGCACTTTCTCTATTTTCTCTTATGCATTCATAGTATGAAGAAGAAAAGTGGACCTCCAGAAAGATTGCATTGGAAGGGACCTCAGGAGACTGTCTAGTCTGTCTCCTGATGCAAGATGGAATCAAAGCACAAGTAGATGCTGGCAAAACTTATCCTAAAAGATCTCTAATGATAGTAACAACACAACTCTTGTAAGCAATCTGTTCCAGGCCTGCGATAATGTAGTTTTTTAGGCTGGCTTTTTAACTCCTCTAATCATAAACACAATATAATACATGGCAGGAAGAAAACTGGTGGATTTTCCATGAGAAAAGGCATTTTTTTCCTAATGAGTTCAAATGTTGATTCTCTCTCCATTTATTGTTATGGTAAACCACCCAACCAGGACTTACCACTACTTTAGTATGTGTGTGCATGTGTTCCAACACACATATTTATATGTAAACACAAAGATTGTAATGCCATCAACACTATTTGGAAAAAGCCTGTTAAAAATTCTTAGAGATTTAAATTTCTGAAGCTGAAGGACCAGGAATATGGGGATTCTATTAATAGCAATCCACTTTGCAGAAGTTAGAACTTGTTAGTTTGTACATCCCTCTTCTTCGCCTTTAGAGATGATGTAACGCTTAGTGGTGTTGTAGAGCATTAAGGACCTGACATTTATGATGTATTTTTGTTCTTCTGCCCCCCCCCTTCACCTCAACTTCTCAATAGTTTTGCTTTATTTTTACCTAGTTGGTTTTATCAGACCAGGATTATATAATATAATCATAGAATGATTTTGGTTAGGAGGGACCTTTAAAGATCATTTAGTTCCAACCCATCTGCCATGGGCAGGGACACGTCCCATTAGACCAGGTTGCTCAAAGCACCATCAGCCTGGCATTGAACACTTCCAGGGAAGGGGCATCTCTATGTAAAAGCAATACAACTGTATTTTTTATTAAATATCTGTGTTAAACTGTAAATAAAAATACTTCATGTACAACACACATGTTTGAGGGTGTGTGCTAATGGTATTAATTTTTTTCCTATGTACCAGCTGTACTTAGAGGGTGTTTTATGCAATTTTGTGTTTTAACTTCTAGGAAATTATAGAAATGTTTATTTAAAAGCTGATCAGGCTAGAATTGCAGCTTGAGGTATATTTGCTATGAATACACAGTGAACAAAAATCTGTGCACAGTGTATGTGAGCTCACTATACAATTATTTATAGAATTTATTTGTAAATGGACCTGTGAAAATATTGTCTATTTTTTGGATGACAATTGCAGTCAGAACAATGTCTGCATTTTTGCTGTTTTCTGGGATGTTCTTCAGCCCAAAATACAGGCTTATTTAACTCAGGCACTTAAAAATTTCCTTTAATCTCCACAAACTACTGTATTCCCAAAAGCATCATTGATCATCTGTCTCTAAAATTATCTCAGTGTTGTTCCTCTTGTTACAATGTCGGTCGCTCTTTTTCCTCTCCCACTTTTTCTTTTTTGTAGTTTAATTTAAATATACATATTCTTTGAGTCGTTTGCTTTCTCTCCCTTTAGAAATAAGGTTTCTGTTTTCTCTCTTCTCATTTTGAAGTTTTACCATAAATTTTGAGTTCAACCATTAATGCTAGGGTTTCAGATAGTCTAGGTGTTGTTTCTTTTTATTACTGTTGTTATTTATTTGTCTGATAGGAAAACAGAAAAGATAGCAGCAATTTCGACTAACACTCAGCTGTCAAAATCTATTCTCTCCTATGTTTGGGTTTTTAATATGTAAACCAGCTTGTTCAATAACATAACTCTAAAAACATCCAATGCACATAGTACAATCATTGGTCTTTTTGTCTCCTTTGACTACTCTTTTGAGCAAGAAATCTGTGTAATACCATTGCATGTGACTCCCGAGACTGTCTTAAGAGCAGTGCTTCTACAGCAGCTTTTTCAAAGTCTGAAAGAGCAGAAGAAAGTCTAGTAACTTCCTAATGTTCCTAGTCTCATTATGATAAATAAGGATATTTTTTCCTGAGGTCATTAGTAGACCTGGAGTCTCAAACAATTAATTCATATTTCAGTTTATTGTATTTTATAATGCCAAGCTAAGAAAATTGGTTCAAATGCTTGACTTGCTCAGATCATGTTTAAATTTTAATCTACAGTGAATAACAAGTATGGAATTCTTTTGTTATCTGTCAGCATTTTATATTGTCCAGTGGGAATCTTGTGCAACTTCAGAGGAGACCCATCTGTTTCCCTGTTCTTCTCATTATGCCATCCAAAAGTCACTTCTAATAGCATGAGAGAGCCACACAATGTTTTTGGTTGAGTCACAGAAGAAAATGAACCTCCTCTACTCCCTTGCCACGAAGAGTTGGTTTTAGTTCTAAGAATTTGTTTTCTGAATAGAACACTCAGTGAGCTACCTTTTAATTCAGATTTTAATTAGTTGATGTAATAACTATTGACTTTGCTGTAGGGATATGCCAGTATTATTGATGTGACAATTAAATACAAAATTATTAGTCTATTAAAGAAGAACTAATTGACTTTTATCTTACTAGGCTAAACTGTTAAGAGCTGATTGGTCAAAATAAGGTGAGCTGTGTCTGTAATTATTAAGCACTGGATTTCACTACTTATGTCAGTAAATTTTTCTGGTTTTATTTGAATAATCCTCTGAATTGATAGATGTGTGTTTTCAGATGGATTTTAATTTGGCATGAATAGAAATTGCCGTTGTTTGTGTTTAATGTTGATGCACTAATGGAATGGTTTGTAGACAAAGGAGAAAGCTTGGTAGTTCTGGATATGTTGATGGTGCTCGTAGGCTTAAGCATGTTTACAAATAACGTAATTATTCGTTGTGCTTAATATTGTATCTTAATACATTAACTCTCTGTAATGTACTGTGGCTCCTATAGTTTACAAAGTGGCTTCAAGTTATTCCTAACGTGTTTGTTTCAAGTTGATCCCTATTGTCTTGCTAGGATCTTGGGATAATTTTGCACAGATACAAGTTGTTGCACAAGATACATTCTGGGTTGGGATCTTTTGTCTTGACTTTTTCTGCTTGTCCTTAAAAACACCATTGTCTTATTTGAAGTAAACCTTGGCTACTTTGTTGTCTATAGGCACAAGAGTAATCCTTTTCTGTTTGGGAAAGGTCTCATTAACTTGAATATTTTAAAAATATATTAAGTATATTGAAAATATATCCAAAACTGTTATAACAACAGAAGTTTCAAGATACCAGTGTGAGTTTAACACTTTTTTTCTCCTGTGATATATAGGTAGAAAAATAGTTTTCCCCTTAGAGTTGAATTTTAGTTGTATTGCTGATAGATAATTGAAATTTTTAACTGTTAAATTGAAGTGAAGCCGTTGCTTACAGCTCTTATTTGTTTGGGTGTAGTAAGCATTACTTTCTCCTCTCTTCCAGGGATAAAGGGCACTGATGTAGCTTCACAGTCAAGATCTAAGAAGACAAGGTAAGTCTTGAAGGACATGAATTCAAATTATGTAAATGATCTTGCTTCGCTTTGGAATTGGATTCAACTTTTGCCTTTTGTTCCACTGCTTAGAAGTCTCTGTACTCTTCTTGTGAAATTGTGTTCTTGTATTTTTAGTTTCATGAGAAAATAATGTTTTAAATTTTATGGAAAATTTTCACTTTTGTGTCAGTGTGGTACTTTGTTTTTTACTATTTGTCTCAGTTTGTCCTTCATGGTGTAGGACAGTGGATGGCTCTGGATTGCTGACATTCCTTCATCACACTTACAGCCTTGTAGTTTAAGCAAATATGTGTAAAAAAATCTGATGTAGTTTTTCAAAAATTCACTTTTAGGTGATGGGAAGATGTTCACATGTTTGCATTATTGCCTATTTTTTGTCTAAAGAGCATGGCTCAAAATATTCAGTGGTCATCAAAAGGAAACAAAGTGAAATTGGAGCTTGTGTATGATTGTTGCACAGAGTACCAACAATTCTACTTAGTTGTGTCGCTGGTGAGTGCTTAGAATTACAGGCCCTGTTTTCTTTGGGGTTTGTTTGTTAGTTTTTTGGTTTTTAAAATGCACAGCGTGTATCATTTTGGGAATATCTGAGAAGCTTCAGGGTTCACTGATAGCACACACAGTGGTGAGAGGGGATGGATGCTGAGGTGAATCCTGTGCAGATGGGTAAATGGAAATGGCATACTGGGAGCTGTAAAAGTGCCTCCAGTTTTCTCTCTAGTGGTGCTCTGTGTCTTGGTTGATAACAAATCAAAGAACAACAAGAACAGCTGTCTGCTTTGTTATAAAACTGCCTATACATGCTACTCCCCAGGCAGCCCATCCCCTAGTCCAGGGGATTGCAAGGCTAACAGCACGTATCAGACAGCTGCCTGCTTTCTTCAATCTGTTGTTCTCCCAGGCCAAGCTCAGTGGGTCCGTTTGATTGTAGTCTCAATATGTCAACAGACAGGACTTCTTGAAACTATACCGTTCAGAACTGCTTCTCTATTTCTGGGGAAAGGACAAAAAAAAAAAACAACACCCAGAAGAGTGACATGACTTAAATTGAACTGAAGTAACTAGCTTTAAATACCTGGAATCCAAAGTACCCTTTATGAAAGGGGAAGAGGGTGGGAAGAAGAGCTTTGTTAGTGGAGTTCAGAGAGAATTGTGAAGCTATTGGTACAGCAGAATATACTGTTACCCTAGCAGAAATTGAAGGAGGGACAAAAAGATATGTAAACCCTATAGTTGAGACCCAAACTTGATCCAGGAAGTAAAGTAGTCAGACATTTAGAAAAGAAATTCTCATTACATGAGAAGTAGATGTGAAGAGTGACAAGTTCTTAGTGAACTAGATTAAAATTTCTATCAAAGGGTTTGTTGCACTTTCAAGAACTGTGGCATCTGAGAAGTGAATGAATGTTTTACTAAGTTTTAAAAGGCGTTTAATTCTTTATCTCTAATACACTATAGATGGAGTTGTGTGTTGTGGAGTAGGAATGGCAATCTGGAAGTAGAAGAAAATAGGAAGGTAGAAGCCTAGGATGCTGATGCTGATATTGATGCAATTAAGTCATGTTACATGATGCAGTTTTGTCTTGACAGAAGGAAGCATAACATCACTATGTTTTTTTCAGTCACTGATGAAGAAATCGCTAGTTTCTCACCATAGGAGTAGTCATTTTTTAAAAAAAAACCTGTAATAACATATTGGTTTTGATCATCTTTATAGTTGAGCTTTTTCTTTTGCTACAAGCAAACACCTGAAAAATTGTGCTGAAATAGCTTCCCTCCCCCATTATGGCACACTAGCAAGAGACTAATTAAAAACACACTTGATTTGGCAATCAAAAAAAAAAATCAAATTATTATAACAAAGGTTGTGTTCCTCAGGTTGTCTACTCCACTTTATATTTCTGAATGCAAGCCGATGTTGTCCAAAAAAGTTTCAAAAATCTTTAAAAGTATTTAAGAAAAACAAACAAAACCCCAAAATAACTCTGAGAATCTTATCAAAATTAATTAAAGTAGCTTACTAATTATGTATGCAAAACTCAAGTAACTGCTTCTTTTCCTTCATTACATTCACATAACTTCAGTGAGAAACAGAATGTTCCATTTAAATAAACGAGTAAATCCAACTGTATCTTTATAGAAGACTTTCAAAGAAACCTAGGAATTGATTATTCTAGATCTTAAATCTGAACATATGGGATAAATAGTGATTTTAATAGACAATATCAGTAAGTCGCTGAAGGAAGGAATGGAACAACTTGGTACACGTGAGAAAAATTATCTACAAATAAGAACAGAATGGCAGTTAAAGCAGATCAACAAACTATAGGTAGAACTACATCAATAAAATGTTCATGGAAAGCTTGAACGCTAACAATATTTGCAGTGTTTTTAATTATGACTTTGAGGATGCTGTTCACCTATGTTTTAGAAATTACAGTTCTATCTTTTGGTCTAACAGTAGAAAGTCAGGTAATAATAATGGATCTGTATGATATTTTAATTTAACATGCCGTTATCTAAAAGGTTTGTTGGGATCATTCCAGTAGGTGTTGAACGTGGAGGAACTTTTTTGATAAAGGTGTTGAATGTTTATAGGTTTGGGTTTTGTTGGGTTTTTTTTCCTCAGTAAAAGTTGGGTATATGTGTATATATATCTTATATGCAGTTTAAGAGGATTCCATTGTCATGGAATTTTGACAAAAGAAGTCAGGGGGGAAAAAAGAGTGAGCTGAACGTTAAGAAATAAGAAATCCATTTAAAACCATCTAGCCAACATAGAATCTGATTTATAGAAGTATAAGATATTGCAATGTAAATGTTAATCTGTTATTGCATCATTAAGCCAGTCTGCAGAGTAGTATTGTACACTTTAAGTTTGACATTGCATTTCCTAGAATTTTTGGTAATTTTAGGCCTTTGTTCCTCCTGTTGCTTACAAATAAGTTATCTTAGAAGGTACTGGCTGAATATTTGTCTAAGTTTTATAATTCTCATTATGAAGAATGTGAATTTGTTTACATCTTCTGAAAGAAAGGTCAAAGGGATTAGCTAATTTCAGTTCTCATATTGGTGACTTGATATCTCAGATCTTGCCTTCAGAGGTGCTAAACAAGTGCAAAATTTGTGTAAATCAGTACATTTGTGGTCATTACTGGTTTAGAAATGAAATATTTCTTGCTTGTTACTTGATACCATTTAATATTCAGTGGTGAAGATCAAAACCTGGAGCTGACTGGAATTTTTTTGTCAAAGACTCCTGTGGTGCTGTACATGAAATAGTCTTCTAAAAGATATTTAAAACTCAATTATGAAGTCTCATTAATACTATGATCTATTAGGTTATGCTTTTCTCTTTGGCCATAGGGATTTTTCAGAGCTCTAGAGCTTTGAATGTGTGAAAGGCATGTGTTTGAAAGAACAGAATGCTATAACAGGTATGCCTATCCCGTCCTTTCCAATATTTTTTGGAAAAGAAATGTGAAATCTTATTTTCTATTGAAATAGAAGCAGAAATGGCCACCTCACTTCTCTTCTTTAGCAGAGCTAATTTGAATCTACCTTCTTTGAGCACTTGAGACAGAAGAATCATAGAATGGTTCAGGTTGAAAGGGACCTAAAAGATCATCAACCTCCCTGCTATGAGCAAGTTCCACCTCACAGTAGACCAGGCTGCACAAAGCTTCATCCAATCTGGCCTTAAACACCTCCAGGGAGGGGCCTTCCAGAACCTCCCCGGGCAACCTATTAGAGCACCTTACTACCCTCATGGTGAAGAATTTCTTCCTGGTATCTAACCTAAATCTCCCCTCTTTCAGTTTAGAACTATTACCCCTTGTCCTATCACTACCCTCTCTGGTGAAAAGCCGATCCCCAGCTTTCCTGTAGGCCCCCTTCAGGTATTAGAAAAATTAAAACCAAAACAAAACCACCACCAAAAAACCCATGAAGTATTTTAGATAAGTTTACTATCCTTATATGCTGCATTGAGGAGAATCCTTCCCTTGTATCTCTCATCTGAGAGACCAAGTAACGCTGCCTCCTACTTAGGATTTAGTTTTTCTTGTTTTTCTTTTTCCTTCTTTCTCTTAAAGGTTTTCTGTATGTGTTTTCAATGCAAATTGGGTCATCTTCAACTGCAAGCTGGTATGCTTTTGCCATCTAATTTTCAAGAAAATTACCCAACTCTTCCTTACCTAGATCATATAGATAATCTTGGATCTAGTTCTCAACTGTTTGTACATTAGTCTGTAAGATTTTATCTCCTTTCATTAGATATTTATATTCAATATTTTCCTCATTGAAAAAAAAGTAGCATTTTATATTCTTATTTTACACTTCTCAAGCTCTTGAAAAGCTCAAGCTCTCTTTGGCACCGTTATTTTCCTTAAAATCTACAGGGGGAAAAAAAATAAATCCCAGTTTGATAGGAACACTTCTTACTGCACCTTTTTTACTGCTAATTAGCTCATCCTCAGAAGATGGATATTGTTTCTTCCAATATTTTGATGTTATAAAGTCTCAAAATGCACATCTGTGTAATATTAACATTTTAGTATTTAAAATCCTATTTATTTAGCTATGTATTTTAATAGATTTCTGTAAGTTTCATTACTGTGCAACGGAAAAAAGTTAGTAAATGTGGCACTGTACAGCCTGATGTAAGGAACTTTCCAGTTTTTCCAGATGTGTTTTTTAAATTACCTAATCTGCAAAAAAGCACAAAAGGTAGTTGGTAGCCTAAGCAGAGAGAGGCAGCCTACAGATGATGCTATTCAAAAGGCTGTTGCTGGTGCTCACCCAGGGTGGTTAGTTGGTAGGCAGTCACACAAGTAAGATGTTTTTACTTTGTAACACTTGCACGCTGTGATACCCAGGATGTCTGAGGAGTCAGTAAGTGAAAAAGTCAAGTTACAGCTCTGCATATGGTTACTGTGTTCAGTATAAATTGATTCTGCCAAGGCAGTCTTATTCATTGAGGTCACAAGGCAACTATGGAGCAGTTTTATGCGCTCAGAACAGCACAGATGCATCATAAGAAGGTTTTCTTTAGATCTACTTAACAGTATTGCATTATGTGCATTGTAATAAATGGATGCTAAACTTTTAAAATCCTCCTTGTTCTGCAGGGATTGGGTATGGTTTGGTGTTTTAGAGATGTGACAGTAACATTGCTAAGCATCACTAGTTGGGCATTGCACCAGCCCTTCTTGTCCCACTCCCGCAGCATGATTTGTGATCAAAATCTTGAGTCCTTTAGGAATTAACCACATTTTCATGGGAAAGGAAATTATAACATTGTGTTCTGGTTTCAGTGGGACAGAATCCTGGGCCAGCCATGGAGGACAGGCCATGGGCAGCCGTGAGTCAGCTGGGAGCTCCAGCCAGGGCAGCTGCCCCAGGGTGACTGACAGGGGTGTCCCACACCCCTCAGCCCAGCTCCTTGTAAAGGGGGGAAATTCTGGGAGAGGAGTTCCCTTTCCTGGGGCTCCTCCCTCAGGGCCTGCTGCTGCCTCTGCTACTCCTGAGGACCAGGCTGAGCATAAACTTATGTACTTCATGTTGGTGTTTGTATTAGTTGTGTTATTCCACTAAATTAATTTATATTTCACCCCACGGGGCTTCTCTCCTTTTCCTGATTCTCCTCCGTGGCTGGGGAGGGGCCATCAGGTGAGTGAGCAAACTGCTGCAGTCTGGCCCTGGGTATGGGCTTGAAGAAGGCAGAGCCAAAGAGCATTAGACAAACATAAGAAATGTTGAAGAACCAGGGAACAGAGTATAAAAAGAGGGAAATGAGCTTCAAGTTGGCAACAGTCTCACAAAGAAGATTGGAAGTATATGGAAACAGTCATCAGTACATTCAATTGGTTTTAAAAGACTAAGTTAATACTCAACATTCCTAATTTATCTAAAGGAGGAGGGGATCACATTTATTGTTGACAAAGAGAAAAGTAGTATATCAAGTTAAAATGGGACTCCTTTGCGTAATTTATTTTTTATTTTCTTCTCTCCTGAATTAATATAATATATATACATTTTACCATTGTGCTAAAAATCTGTATTTTTATCCATTTAATATGATACTGTCTGGATAATGCATCTGAATGGACCTTTCTAAAAAACTTCTCAAAAATGAGTCTAAGAAACTGGATGCATTCTTCAGGTTGTGTGATTGCTGTCACTTGACCACTACTGTATCTGTGCTGGCAAGTTTTACTGCTCGTTAGTTCTAGTTAAACTTTTTCCTCAGATCTGCTGCATCAGAACATGATGATCAGCAGTAAAAGCAGTCAAAAACTACTGTCTGGCAAAATAAGCGTTTAGAATGAGCATCAATGAACTTCAGAGGTCAATTTCTGCCAAGCTATCTGTTATTACTGCTGCTCTATGCCATTGCAGAAGTTTGACAGTTATTGCATCAGGGTCTCAGCCATTTCCACATACACTATCCTTATATACCTGCATATTTGTAGAAAAAAATTCAAAAGTTGAATTCCGAGTGTGTGATTACATAGTGGTAGTAGTGGTACTCCTGAAAGTTATTAATCTGTTTTGATTCATTTATGGGATGTATATACTGGTGCTAGAAGTCCTTCTCTTTTTGTTTGTTATATGTTTGTAGTGAATAGCTGTGAGGTCAGTACACAAGCAAAGAACTTCAAGGACAAGTTTAAGGCACATCTTGATTTGTGTGGTGTCAGCTTCACAGTGTGGAAAGCTACAGCTGAGAGCTGTCTGCTCTGGAGGGAAAATGTACTCACACTATGAACAAAACTGGAATGACACCAGGCAGCACAGGAGGTGCCAGACAAAAGAAAATCCACTGAGTTCAGGAGATTACACAGGTGGTAGCTCTTTGAACTACTATCATGTGAAAATCTGATAAATTTCATAGCAGATAAGATGAAAAAGTTGATGCTTTATACTGTGAGTCACTAGAAAAGCTCTGTTCTCTGTCCTTTTCTGTCTTTTCCACTTTTTCTATCTTTTTCCACTGCCATATATATCATCTTGTGCTCTCTGGATATTCATCTTCAAGCTTTTGGTCTTGGCTTTTCTAGCACAGCTGTTTTTCAACACAAAAGGAACCCAAATCCTGTCATGCCTCAGACGTTTTTTTAAAAATCTGTGTACTTTGGATACAGAAGTTCTTCTCTTCCTGCAGTTAAATGTTGCCACAGTATGCTGTTTTAGAGTGACTTAACAATATTTAAGTGGAATGTGTCTTTACTAATATGTTTGTGTTGTTGATGTAGATGGATAATAAACAGGGTTTAGTGGAGACCATGTGCAACTCACTGGCCCCTTATATATGCTGTGTTATCAATCTAGAAGCACCAAGGGATTTTTCTCACCTTACAAAAAAAATTGTGTGGGCACTTTTTAGGATAGAAAACAAGCAATGTTTACCTCTAGCACCTGGAGCTGTAGTATATGCACTATTCTAAGAGATTTTGTTTTGAGAGTGTTGGAAAGACCAGCATTTTTATTGTCTCCATCAACCCATGGCAGAGTAATTCTTTTATTCACTATGTAGTGAAATGAAATGGCCATGGATATATATCCTGTAACGATTTTGTGGCCTTTTTATTTCTCTCTGACTCTAAGCAGTTTTTAATAGAGTTGTCCAGCAGTGCTCTTTCATCTCCTCACCAATGTCATCTTCATATCTGTCTTTATCTTTATGCTGTGTTACCAGAAAGAGAACTAAAGATGATCCTGGTGGTAATACAGGTTTGCACTCAGTATTTTGAGTGATTTTGCATGCACGTTGAGCAGTGACATTGTTAGAACTACTGTTCATAAACCAAATAGGAATCTTGTGAGGAGAAAACAGGATTTTGCAGCACATACTTCTATAATAGAAATGAAGGAAAAAAGGGGGGAAAATTGAAGACTAAGTCCAGATGTAGGCCCCAGTAATGGCTAACCTATAAGAATGAAAATGTGAAGAATAAATGTGAGGACCATACGCAATACAGTCTCCTAAACAGAAGTCAGTCCTTTTCCAGGAGGAAAGTCACTGATAATTTATCGTTAAAACCCACAAAATTTTACTGTAGGGTGAACAAGAAAAGTCAAAGGAATGTTTCAATCCTTCTGACATGCAATGGTTTTGGGATGTCAGAGAGAAACAGTATGTATTTTGGCTGATACATCAAAAAGCTTTAATAGATAAGAACAACAAAATAATACAGTTATTGTAACCCTTGAGGGCAGTTAAGAAAAGCAGATAAAATGTATTGCTGATTTAGAAGAAAACAGGTCTGCAAGAGAGCCACAACTTTGATCATGGGGGATTTTAATTCTTGAGATTTTGGTTGTGGTAACTATAATATTCAAAATACAGGGTTTTTTTATGGTAATACTGCATTGCTACTAAGACAATTTGTGGAGCAATCCATGTAGTCCAAGGCTATTTGGTAGCTAATCCTGTGAAAAAGACAAGTGTAAGTAATAAAAAAAAAGGAGCTTGTATGAATTAATGAACACAGTATTATCAGAACACACACACTGTAAGTAAAGAAACTAAAGTTTGATTGTGAAGCAGCTGATGTTGAGGGAATATTAAAATGCCCTAAAGAATTTAAGTATCTGTGTAACACATAGTGAACCATTTACTAGAGAAATTTGAAATGTTAAATTGTTAGCAGCAACGATACTGTAACTCAGTGTAATTAAATTGAGTTAATAAAGCAAATGAAAGTGATTGATTAGCAATAGTGCAAACAATAGATTATTTCTTCAACCTTTTTGCAAGAATAAGCATGATAAAACATATAATTATAAGGAAAAATACATGAAACTTAAGATTATGAGAAAAGACCAAAACTCCAAAGATTGCTGAAATAAAAAAGAAGTGTTCAACTAAAAAAATACTTTGCTAGCTTAAATTTAACAGTAAATACTAAAAATAAGTGATCCAGTAGAGAGAATCTGCTGAAGCATTGAAAGCTGTTGGCCATGTTAAATGGTCTTGTATATGTCTTCTGCTGATGTAAAATAATGAATGAAAAAGAATGGATAGCAGTGTAGTGAAGTGCCAGGCAGGAGCAGACTGGAGTTGGCACCAGTATGACATAAGCCAAAGCTCTGCCCTTAGTGGGGCTGCCACATTCTCTGGAGGGGGAAGCTTACTCTGAAAATACTTTGAATGGAGGCATTGGATATATGATGTGGAAAGATTCCTAACTAGAACACACAGTTTTCTCAATTTGATACCCATCCCGCTCTTTTATTAGAGTTACAGGCATTCCACTAGTATATACCTACTAAAATGGGGCATGAGTAGAGAAAAAGTAATTTAAAATTGCATCTGTTTTGTCTTGTCTTCACTACAGCAGTCTCCTCTCCTCAGGCTTTGGAAAGCACATTTATCCAAAAGCTTGCTTCAGGTGATTGGATTTTCTTACCTATGTGCATTCTAATGATAAAAATAAATGTTGGAGGGAGATAAAAATAATTTGGACTTCTTACTGTGAGGGTATATATTAATTTCCACAAAACAAATCCCATTTCTTAAATGTTGTGTCTACAGAATGCTACCTTTCTTCAGCTGTTTAGAGAAAGATGTGCCTTGGTCTTTTGCTGCTGATTGACAGAGATGAACTGTCACCATAGCAACAGAATAAATTAATTAAAAGCCCAGTCAGATGCCAAACTTGAAAACAGGAGATGGAAAACTAGTGACTAATCTCTGATAAAACATAATTTTCTGTCTTCTGAAATTAGGGAGTTTATAACTCCCCCCATAGGGTGGATCTGCATTTGTAGTTGCTAAGGTACATGTAGGTTTTGTAAGTGTCATTCTAAGGTATAAATTAAGGCAGGGAAACATTGTCTTGTGAAATCATGACCATGTAGATGTCTTTTCACAACTGTTTTTCTACCTGCCAAAAGGGGTAAAAAAATCAGCGTTGTACTGTCAAGAGCAAGACTCAAAATGGCTCAGTGTACTGACCTAGGGAATTGGGATGCTCTTATCATATCCTGGATCTGCTGTTTTCCATATCTGATGGCAAGCACTAGTTATAACTTTGGCATGGGTGTCTCATTCTACTCTGTGGCTTACTTGTGGGGCACAGTCAAGTTCCAGCAGGAAAGGTTGAGAGATCATCTTCAAAACAACCCATAGCCTTATGCTACTAAAGGGAGACAGAAAATAGAGAATCCTGGCTTTGGCCTTGAGTAAAGTGAGAGAAAGTTTGGAATTCAGTATTTTAAACTGATTTTGGAGTAAGTGAAAATGTGTATGCATCTTTCTGGTAAGCACTAGAAATTCTGTTATGAAGCTGATAAAAATAATTTCCAGTTTGGCTTAATCAGATTGACACTTGCCCAGTAAAACCTAACTAGATGTAATGGAAGTTACTGTTTACAGACAAGGAAATTGGTTGAGTATTACTTAGAGAAGGCTGTATAAAGCTTGTTCATATGCCATAACTGTTGTCATCCCTGATCATCAATTTCAGCATCAAATATCAAAGGTAACAAAGTGATCACTGGCCATTGTGTATGGTGCTTGTGTTAGCTGGAAACCCTTCCTAGTTTGTAAAGCACTTGAGCATCTGTGTTCTGATACTTCTCAAGAAGAGTACAGTATGTGCCTTTATGGTGAGTGTTCATTCTCTCTTGGTCCATTGCTTTCATTAATCTAAATTGCATTATTTGCTGTGAAAATTATTTGGTTTTAGTAGCAGTATTTTCTGGCTTGTGCTATTGTAAGAATGGTTTTCAAGGTATCTTGGAGGGTTTTTGAACTCCAGCTTTGGATGTATATGTTTGAGAATGCCAGCTGTTACATACAAAAGAAATTCTTGCTTCAGGGTTCTCAGGGATTAATTGGGAACTGTGTCCTATGTATATACAAAATTATCAAGACAAATAATTAGAAAGAAAATGTGGTACTTAAAAAAAGTACACATTAGTGTGTATATCTGTCTCAAGAATATTTTAATCACTGAGGCCCCTAGTATTAACTCTGTCAGCAGTGAGGACTCCAAGTTCAAGAAAGAATTGCATTCCATACAGCATATGGTCCAATTATGTAATTATTTGTGAAAAAAGTATATCATGGAAATGCATTTCAAAGCGAAAAATGCAGGTAGCCTTTCTTTTGACATTTCCAATCTGCTTCATTGCAGCTTTTTATTAAGAAAACTGATGCTGCATGACTCCCAGTTAATGATCTACATCAATTTGTATTTGTTTTAACTGTTGCTCCAGAGAAGAGTTTCTGTGTTCATGTTTTCTACTTTTACTGAAAGCTTCTTTTACTTGCCTTTGGTTTCCTGTATTTGGTCTCGGTGGTTGAAGAGCACTGCAATGGTACAGCAAAGATTATAGCCTTTTCAAGAAAATACTTGAATTAAGTGTATTCAAGTACTGAACTTTATGACCTTCTTGGTCATGTTTTCACTTACCTTGTCTACCCACTATAAAACACTGTTACAACTATTCTTAGCTGTTGGTTTGACCTTTCCGGTTTTTTTTGTTTCCCAGATATCAATAACTCAGCTTCTTAAATGCAATGAAAATTCAAAACTTCAGTTTGTCTTGCAACCTAGGAAGACAGTCTGGGAAGCTGATGGTTGTAACCTTTATATATCTTGCTTAGAAGAAATTGTGATGCATATGTCTAAGTTTAGAAATAGGATACAAATTTATCTGATGTCATTGTATGCAGAATTGCAAAGCTGAAACTGAATATACTTCTTATTATATTTACTGCCTTGTGCAACCTTTTTTTGCGTATCTGCTTTGCTATAATTAAATTCCCATACGTCCATTAAAGAGACAAATTTTGTTTTGTAAAGGGAACATAGGCAGCATTAGCAGCAGTGGTTGCATAGTGAATATTTTGAAGCTGGAAATCGATGTTCTCTTTTCCAGTTGCAAATCTGATTTAATTCAAACATTCTAATAATGACAATATGTTGCTCATGTTTCAGCATAGTTCAGTTACTCTGGCTTAGCAACAAATTTCACAGAGAAAAGTGTCATATTCCAGTAAATCTGTGGATAGTAATGTTCTCGTGTTTCTTTTAAAATTGTAAACAAAAAGAAATATACATAAGGAAAAATCTGTAAAATGTGAAAAACACAGTAGTTTCTTATGTCTTCTATAGTATTTCTTGTTTATCCTTCCCCTGAACTGATAAAATTTAGTGATGTACTAATCACCTTCCATTCATATAATTACAGCTGCACAATATTAGTTGGTATGTCACAAACAAGGCTTAGATTTTGATTTGAGAAGTAAGACATTTGACTATTATCATAAAGGGCTTGTACTGAAAATATGGTAATGGGAATATAAAACAGAAATAAGTCTAGAACAAGGGTCCTGTTACCTGTAATAATTAAGATTCTTGACTCATGAGGTTAAAGTTGAATTAACCCTCAGCTCCAACTCTTGCACTGGCTTTGGCAAGAAAGATTGGAAGGACTGTCACATTAAAGGGTTGCTTTTACATCATACAGACATGGTGGAAGGTAGAAGAAAGGACTGTTTTTCTTTCAAAGGAAACAAAAGGGAGGAAGGGAAGAAGAAAGTAAGCATGGCAACAGATCACTTTGAAAAATCTGTTGCACCAAAAGCAGATAGAATTACTTCTCTTACCTCCTGTTTTCTAATCCAGCCACTCTCCGTATTTGCTATCATTCCAACTAAATCCTTTTACTACAATTGAGAGTGGGATTACTGAGATTAGCTAATTACTAGGCTAGTTATTGAGTCCCACCCAGAATTTGTTGTTCATGGTTTTAGGAAACCCAACTAGTGTCACCTCAGTTTAATCAGGCAGGCACATGTCACTGTCACCCTGCAGGGTGCAGGGAAATAGGCAGTCAGATTTCTTGGTGCATCAGAACAAGGAGCCAGACCAGCCTAAAGCCTTCCTGCCAATACAGGTAACTGCTGCCCTTATTACTGTTGCTGAAGACAAAATTAGGAAAAGTGGAGAGTGAGGATGTTGTGGCAGGTGTCCCAGCCCTACAGCAGCCATCACGTCTAGCAACAAAAAATACAGAAAACTCATCTTTCTGAGACAGTTTTCTGGCTGGCTTTCCTGACCTTTCTTTTCCTCACTGTTGTTGTCCTCTCCCTCAAAACATCTGAGAAAGCATGAGAGCTGCTAGGGAAGAGGGTCCTGCCAATTCAGCCAAGGGTTGCCCAAGTGTATGGATTATTGCTGCTAAACTGGACATTGAGTTTCCTGGGCTCTAAGCAAAACCCCTTTAGCCACTATTCCACTGTTAGATAATAAAGTCTTGTTAGAGCTGGTCATCCACATTGCTGATCCTCATAGCTTTGGTGGCCAGGAGCAGGTGTCCCTGCTTCTGTTTGTTAGCAACTGCTCCTACTGGATCCGGTCACTCGTAGCTGTTCCTGCCAACCACTTCCTAACTGGGTTCAGCATCAGTGGTTCTTGCTCCCTGTACTCTTGCTGGGATGTCTGCATGGCTGTGCCAGCTGCTTGGTGCTGTCTGCCAACGCACTGCCTGCAGCCCTGCTCTCTCTCTCTGCCTTGCCAGACCCATGCTCTCAGCAGCCCTAGGAATCTTTTCAGTCTTTGTGGAAAAAAAATTAATGCCACATGCATTCCTGGTCCAAACTAAGGCTGCTCTGATGAGCATAGCCAGCCCCGCTGAGTGCAGGGGTGCTTGAGGAGAACTTTGGCTGCAGACTTACATGGGAATAATGTCTAGGGATTTATTCACTGAAATTGTTTAGCTGTTTGTCAGACTGTTCAGAATATTGAGTCTTTGTGAAGAGTTGATTCCAAAGCAAATCCTAAAACTTAACACAAATATTTCCACTAAATACTTCTCCAGCTCTCACTACGTTTGTGGTTTGTATTACAAAAGCACCTAGGGGCCTATGTTGACATTAAGACAACCAGTATGCTCGAGACAGTAAAATAAAATATTAATATGAAGAACTTCTCTACAAATAATACTTGGGGCTAAAATGTATCATCCCTTTTCATGACTTGCTGTTGCCGTCATGTTCCATAGGATTCGGTGTGTTTTGACTTGGACTGTTCAGGCAGGAGAGTTCAGTAGATCTATCATATAAGGAAGTATTATCCCACGCACAGCAAGGAATTAAAACAGAAGAATTTTGTCAGTATCGTATCAGTATAGGTTATTTTTTTCTATTAATACTGTATTAAATTAAGTGAAATGTTCTTTGCAGTAATGCTTGAGAAGTCTCTGTGGATACAGAAATCTACTGGTGAGGTATAAGCATTTACCTTCACAAATAATGCCATTGACTATGAGAATTGTGTGCTGTCAAGAAAAAAGTATTGTCTACTATCTGTAGCAGTTTTGGCACCTAATTTTTGGATTACCCTCTGTACATTTTGTAATGTTTTTCCTTTTATTGCATCGCTTGGATGGATTATGTGTCAGCCATCAACAGTCTGTTTATGAAAGAGGGAACACACTGGGAATTGTCAGTAGTATCTTCTGTGTATCAGTGCATAATAATGAGCATTTGCTATTCAGCAAAACTGCTGTGGTCTGCAAAAGAGACTGCTTTATACATTTTATTCCTTTAAAATGGTTTGGAGGGGAGAGTGCCAATTTTTTAATATTATTTTTTAAAATAGTGATTCCTGGATAGATATGAGTGAAGTGTTTGTGAGCTTTTGTGAGGAGGAATGCTTATCAAAGTAGAAGAGGTGCTATTTCTTATTCACATGTATATCTTAACAGCACATATAGTATTACCACATTCTGGAAGTGTAAAAAGCTAAAAGGTCTTCATGCTTAGGACATGAAACTTGATTCAATAACTCCTTTTGATTCACAAATGGATTAATGGTGTGGCTGTTTTTTTTCTTTGCCTGCTTAGGTACATGTGGCTAGATTTTCTTAAAATGTTTTTCCAGGTCTATAATGTTTACATGATAGAATTTAAGAGGAATACTTAAAAAGCAATAGTAAGGGCTACCTATAAATGTTTGAATTATAAGAAATATTTGCAAAATGTTTTACAGCTTCCTGATATTGTTGAAGTAGGCTCTCCTCAGAGCTGTGGCATATATTATTTTAAAATGTCTCTACAGCCCATTTAGTTTGTAGATTGTGCTGTGATTATAGTGTTTCTGTGCTTCCAAAGAAGATGGAGGAGCATCTTGATCCTAGTCATCCTAGCAATCCATAAGAATCTGCATTGAACTTTGTGAAAAGTTAATTGAGTTTGTATCTCAGGCAACACAGCATGGAGGAATGTCAAGGCCATGCGGTTTGTTCCAGTTCAGAATTGCCAGGAAAACACATACATTGCATGCTCTCCAGCATGTGTCATTTCAGTGTGTGAAGCATGTAGGCAAGATAAGAGCCACAGAAAAAATGCTTTCACCTCCTGTGCTGTGCACTGGTGAACATCTCTGAGTTGCACAATACTGTCTTTCTCTTCAGCTGACACTTGCACAGCAATTTCTTTGCAGTGTTTTTGAGAAACCAGTTTGGTTTTTCTATGGAATGTTATCTAGGTAAGTACTAATGATGTCGAGGCTAGGTAAGCCACACACTAAATTAGAATTGGAGCAGCGTTCTGTAGCTACAAATACTTCTCACATGCTTTCAGAGGGAGCACTTTCCCTGGGTAATATAAGAACATAATGCTAATTTCTGCCTTCAAGGGTACACTAGCAAGACGTTGGCAGGGTTTTTTATTGTGGTTTTTCTTTTTCTCATTGCCTCTGCTAGACTGCTAATTCAGGTTCAGGATTTCAATGGTCATAGCATTTTTAGAAGTGAATTTTTCCCCCCCCTTCAATTACATTGATTTCTTTGTATAAGATGAACAGCAAAACTCATCTGGTCAATTTATTGCCAATGCACTGACAAATGAGTTGCCAGTTGAGTTTTTAACTAGGCTTCAATGGCCTGTATGTGTCCTCCTTTGTCATTATGATTCTGTGTTTCCATTTATGATTTTTTGTTCTTGTCATAATAAGGCTAAGATTAAAATCACTACTGTGTAAATTAGTCCCCAATATAGTAATAAAAATAATTTCAAATGATCATTCTGTCAGATTTTGTGAATTTCTGGTTTTGCAAAACTGAAATTAAGAGATTAACCTGTTTATCAAGATTGCTTTAAAAGTATAACTTGACAACATCTGTAGCAAAACAGTTTTTCTGTCAGTTGGGTGAAGCTCTTTTGGAGGAAAAACTGAATGTATCTCCAAAGATTTTATTGTACTCGGAGATCATTTTACTTCAATGACACCGTTATTTATGGAGTATTTTCACATTAGAGAGTCTTAAGTGGACAGAAATATCTGTAGATCAATTCTATGTCTGGCCAAAGATCTTTGAAAGATCTGTAACTTTTTTGAATATGGGAAAGCTTAGAAAAGTTTAGCTGTGTTGTATTTTATAGTTTGGAAGGTAAAAGGAGAGCTTTATAAAAGTGTATTTTCAACAACAACAACAAAATCCCAGAAATGCTCAATGTCTAAATAGGTTTAATTTAACTGACCATTTTTCAAGGCATTGAAGGTTATAATAAAAGTAAGAATAGTGAAGAAAATTAACCATGTGAAAGCAGTAAGATCAGAAGAAATTCTGAGAAGTTCAATATCCCTTTTTGATCAGAATGCCTGAATGTTTTAAGTCAGTTCAGATCACAGCCTTGATTTTGCATCTCTGAACATCATTGTTCTTCAGACCTTCAAGAGCAGTCTGCTCCCTGCTTATGTGGAGCAGTTCTGCAGACTGACCTGTGTAGTTCACATTGTACCTACAAAAGGAAGGTTGAACACTATCAACTGGCTAAATTTGCTTCATCCTTCCAGCATTCTGTTGTAGAACTGTTTTCTTCAGGTATATGCTCTATGCCACTTTTATCTCCATCTATTCTTAAATTGCTATCTAAGTCCTCACCATAGATACATGTTCAAAAAGTATTTTCAAAATCCATTTATACAAGAGTCTTTATGGCAAAAAAGATTGTCAGTGTTCTATCTTATGGCAAGCTGCAATGAATGCTATCCATTACTCTCGAACTCAAGTGGAACTTGAGAAATTTAAAAAGCAATTTTTTTTAGTGACTCAACCTTTCCTTGAGTAACATTCTGTCATGACCGAGTTCGTAATTTATTTTTAATTATTGTACTCTGTTCTGTTTCTCATATAAGTACCATCAAAGTTTTGTTACATTTTTTACTTCAGATTGTTAAAAGATGATAAACATAAGCAATTAATACACTGCCAATTCAGATAGAAGTGAGATAGAGATGTTGCATTTTCATAAGAATTTACGGGACTGCATCTTTTTGGTCTTCCTAATTCCCCATGGAAATTACTTTAGCTGTTCCCCTGGGATTTCTCTCCATATTTTTGCTATATTACAGGAAAAAGATGTACAGTTCTTCAGTGCTCTGTGACATACCTGTACTGGAAGGTAAAAATGCAGACTGTTATTTCAAATGGGATTCACAACCAAGGACTGCAAAAACCCTATTTTTTTCCCCCAGAGACAGAATGAATCTTACCTCAAATAATTTGCATTTGGCAGTGAAATCTGTTGTGCACTCCTTATTGGAAGTCATGAGCTCTGCAATTCCATTCCTGCACCTGACGTTCAGCTGGTGTGTTATTTTGGGCAGACCTTACTTAGCTGCCTTGTTGAATGTCCTTCTATATTAAGAGGAAAAGAAGTTAGAATACAGTTCCCCCTGGTGTGTGTAGTTACCAGTGCTAGAAAAAAGTTTTACAGTAAAATGAAGTTTCAGAGGTTTGTCAGTCTCTTGCCATTGCAGGGTTTTACATGCATCTTCAGTACAGCAGCTTATGTCCTAGCACATCCCTGACACCAGTAATTTAGTTCTCATGAGCTGCAGAAGAGATGGACAGTTCTAATTCTGAAAGTGTCTTTTCCCCATTTATTAAATACTAGCTGAAACACAGGTTCACCCCCCAAATATGTATAATTTGGAAAAACAAGGAAGTTTATTTAGGTTTGAAATAACACTGCAGTTGGGTTAGGCACCATAATGAAGGAAGAGACATTTTAGACTTCTGTTTGCATCTGCTTTTTGGGAAAGTGATTAGGTACTGGTGCTCAGCATCTTTGATACAGATGCCAGTTATTTTGGTGCCTCCTATTAGACAAGAGCTATATAAAAGGAGAAACCAATGTTGTATTGTTTCCTTTTGTCATCTATGTCTGAACTGCCATGATACAATAAACTTGCTTATTATAAGCATGTGCTTACAGCCCCAGCTGCTCACAGTACTGCTTCTGGTCATCTATGCCAAATTCATCCTGAATTCTGTTACATGGTGGTTGTTGATGTGTAAATGTATACTAGTGTGTGTACCTTCACAAGGTTGTCCTCTAAGTTCCAGTTGTCCATTTACTTGACTGTTAAACACAGGTTTATATAACAGCTACCATGTTTTTGTGCTGCATGGCTTGAAAATGTTCTAGTTCAATATTTTCCATACTAAGAAATTTGGGGGGGGGGCTGCCAGGTAGCTTTTTTCAGTGACTGACTTCTTTGGGAATATTATGGGGAAAAAAATATCAAATATCAGAACTGTATCCAGTAATTACTTTTCAGAATATGTTCTTTTACAGTGCTGCTTACTTTCTGTTCAGTTTAATGTAGTGTATCTGTGATGTTAACTGTTTCATAATGATTTTGGTAGGAATCTGTAGGGACCCAGTTATGGTGCTATTATGATATGAGATTAGAATTGGAAAAATACATAAGGGCATAAGTCCATGGAGAATTCATTACAATGCTAATTTGATACCACTGTGATTATAGCAGTGAGATTTCAGGGTAAGCCTTTAGACAACTTGATGATGTGGAAACGAAAAGGTGTCAACGTGCATTACGCTGTCATTAGAAAACAAATAATACACAAAGAAAACGAAATAAAAAGAAAGCGGTAGCTAAGTTGTTTTGCAGACCAGAGAACTTCCTGGTACCCCTTCAATTTCAGTTTCTCCTGGTTTTGATTTTGAGAATCAGTGTTTAAGATTGCTAGCTGTACTTCACCTGCCGGTATTAGAATGATCACACAAAAGCTGTCCTTTGTTTAGTGTTGGGTGTTTTTTCTCCTCCTCTTTCTTCTTGACATCTTACAGGTGTAAATTATCCTACTCAGTTCAGAGAAATTAACACAGAAGTCGTTAGGATGCCAGTTCCAAGAGTACTAAGCTCTGTAGACAGAGTAAATAGCAGGAGCTGGAGGCTGGGTTTGCTCACTCAAGCCTACTCATAGAAATTTTCATCCCAAGGAAAATCCTCAATCTGGTCTCCCCAATATTATAGATAGGCAAGAGATAGAGTAGAGCGGTAATAACCCTGACTTCAGGTGGTTTTTAAATGGTCAGGGTAGAGGCTGGCTTACATACATCCTCAATTAGAAGCAACTCTTATCTTGGCATTTCAGCTTAAGTACCTTTTGGAAGGATTAAAACAGGTGAGTACTTTTGCGTGTGCTCTGATCTTTTGTTGAACTATTTGGTAACAGAGGTGTAAAACCTAAGACCTTTAGATACTTTTTTTTTTTAAGCATAAGATTTTTAAGTTACTGTTTGACAGAAAATACTATCTAGAGAAATGCAAGCAGCTTCAAAAATGGAGTTAAAGTTGAAATGGAAAAAGTTTTTTCTCGTGTTTTTTCTGTACTTTTGTTATGTACATTGTGATTGTAGGTGGACACATCTTCAGAGACTTTTTTTGCATGAATATTTTTGTGTAGTAGGAGCTGTGTAATCTGATCATTGGTTCTCTAAATTGCTACTAATTCTTCAGCCAAAAAAATAAGAACAAAAATAAATAGTGGAATGTAATATTCCATGAAAATAAGGTAGCAATTCTCCTTTCTTTACAGGTGTGTAATCAGTATTCTCTCCATCATCTTTCTTTAGATTAGTTGTCTACTATTGTTGTGGAATAAGATGTTTTGTAAATTGGAATCACGTCACATGGCAGGAGTCAGGATATAGCAGACCTGTTAACTCTGGTTTTGCTGATGATCTAACTTTATTATACTTCATCTGCAGTTATTGTTCATTTATCTATTCTCTGCAAGAATAGAGTTGATGTTTGGCTAAGTTGAAGCAAAGCCTTTGTGGGCATGGGTGATGCTGACAAAAACTCCAACAGGAGTTTGCAGCACTTCAAAATGTTCTGGGTAATTCACATTTAACTTCACGCTAATTGGGTGGGGTTTTTTGTCTTGATCAGATTCTTGTGGTTCACAGTGTGCATGGGATATCTCCTGCTGTTGGTTTTTACAGTTGATTTCTTTTTACAGCTATGGTATATTGTGAGCTCAGTGCAGGGCAAGTTCTTGCCATACATATATACTAGAACATACAAGACCAGTTTTAATCATTAAAAAAACAGATTGAAGCAGGAAGGAAATGGCAAGTCACAGACATTTGTTTCCTAAATTTAACTACTACTGTGACCGCAAGAGTGCTCCTTGGGGAATGCACATTTTCTTAGCAAGATAACTTCTGTTAGATTAAGTCACTGGCTGATATATAACAGATTTATTTATATGTAGTAGATCAAAGAGATATTAATAATATCTCAAATAGACTAATCAGAGACTGAATTATATTCTCTGTAACTAAATTCATTCAAAGCGAAGTTATCTTTAGAAATGAGGTTGCCTTCAGAAGTGGTGAATATTTGCAAGTAGAGAATAGACTAAGATCTTCTTAAACTGTAAGATAAACAAATAAGGTTTTTTGCTTTTCAGCTTGATCCAAAATATGTTATTAAGCATTGCTGAAACAGAAATGTTCCAAGGGAAAGCAGTGTCTTTCTTGATGTAAAAACTTTCTTACAAGACACTGTTGTCTGAGACAAAGGAGAAATACAGCCCAATTAATTCCAGCTGTTGCTTATGGTCACCATGTGAGTCTCTGCTGTTGGATGGGTATTGGCACGTGTCTCTAAATAAAACACAGAGTAGGAAATACTGTTTACAAGGAATTTAACAGCAGTGATCAAATCTGTCTATAAAGGCAATGAAAAATATTTGCTAAATGTATTAAACAATAATATGCTTCAGTCAGCCTAAAAATAAATAATCACACACAGATAAAGATACAATTCATCACATGGACAGAAAATCTAGTCTAACATTTACAACATGCACTTACTAAATAAAGAAGATCCATAGTCCAAATTAGATGTCAAATCCTCATAATTGGGAAACAGTGGGGATTAGCATATAAAACTGAAACTGTAAACAATTACTTTTATGAAAATTTGTTGAGGTTATACTTGTGATGGAATCATGATTAAAATGGTTTTGAGATTCAGAGAGATGTATCCAGGCAATAATGAAACAATCCTGTCCTGTGTCAAGAGCCCATACAAACTACTCTGAGCCTCAGATAAACATTTTTCATTTCTTGTGAAGGGGCTATTAGTTTCTGCTTATTTTGATCAAAATTGCACTTTATTTTCCATTAGAAAGAATAAAAAGAAAATGCAAGACTGATCACACAGTTGAAGGATACCAGCTTCTGTCATATCAAAATAATATTGATCTTTGTAACCTTTTCCAGTGCTAGGTGACACATGGGAGACATAGTTTAGAACCTCTTTGCAGCATATCAGAGGGTCTTGTCTTTACAAAGTCATCCTTCATTCTTACTGCCTTTTAAACTTTTGATTCAAAATCCTTTTGCCTGGGATTGAAATTTATATACATAGCTTTATTTTAAAAAGAAGTTATCAACCTGATACTGAAACTGAATATTAGGCCTCAAGACCTTTCTCCCTGATTCCAACAATCTGGCTTAATAAGAGAAATGCTGGGAAAAACGAGCCTGTGTTTTGTGTGTGTTGTATACAAAGTTGAGATTGATTTAATCACTCTTACACTATTTCACGGTTCTTCACGTTATAGGCTTGTGTCTGGTGTTAGGCTGGATGTGATGGATTGCATCTCTGTAGTTTCTGGCTTAACCTCATTTATGTAAATGCCTGGGGATCAGACAGTATTTTTTATCAGTGTTTTGCTATGTTTTTTCATTAGAACAGCAGAAACAACTTTGAAAAGTCTTCAGACGCTGCTAGGGAGAGGTATGAAATTACTCCTTTGTGTTCAATAAAACCAAGAACACTCCCATTCATCCCAGTAGCAAATGCAGGACTAATGACAGTGAGGTAGCACCTTGTTCTTTGTAGCACTATTTCAAGATACTATTCTCAGCACTTGTTATATTTGTACTTCCTCCAGCATAGGACTACTGGACAATGGCAGTAGTTCCCTCTCCCACTTTAATACAACCTTTTAGAGCCCATGTTGATGAAAACCTCAAATTCAATCCTATTATCACTGGAAAAGGTCTTAGTACCTCAGCAGGTGACCCATTTTATTTTGACTCAGTACTTGCCCTGGGGACTGCACTGGTGCTGTAATAGCCCAAGTTAAGGAGGAGACATAAAACAAAGACCTTCATTCTGTATTGTTATTAGTTATTCTAGGTCACTTTAAGAAGTGTCTGGGTTTTCCATCGGGTTCTAGTCACTTAGATAAGAAAGAACATTGAATATGTGATAAAAATACTTAGTATTTCTAATTGTTTCTTTTTTTATGTTGTGAAGTTATGGGACTGAGCAAGCCACTCACGTTTCCATGCCTGCACACCTTAGCTGAAGACACTACTCTGCATTTCCCTCCCTGGGGGTGTGTTGCTGTGGAGTGGCTGCTAGACTGAAAGGCAGCAACATTTGTGGTTCATCTTGGACCTCTATAGTAGAAATTGGGGAAAACTGGAAAGGCAATTTCAACAGTTGCCCGTGTCCATGAATGTCCAGCTTGAGTCTAGGAACTGAACTAGAGGCATCAGGAGTCAGAATTAGAAAAGCAGGACATTTACTCTGTAGTATGCACAACAAAAAAACTTGAGAATAGTAAGTTGCCATTGGGGTATTTTAATAATGGAGGGCTGTGGTTGGAGTAGGAGTTTTGTTTTGACTGGAAATTTTTTTAAGGGATTATTCTCCTGACATTTCCAATTTATAGTTTAAAGGGTAGTAAATTTTTAGTGATGATTTAAATAATTTTTGTCTTTGGGTTTTATTTGTTGTTCCAATTGTTATATAAATATTTTTATGGCCTGGAGAGCTCTCTTTAGCAAATCAACAAACTTGTGTTCTATACTGATTGAATTATTAATACTTTCAAAAGCAACTGCAAAAATTTGATTTTGTACTTTTTAATGTTTTCTGTATACTGTTTTCATTTTAATTCCCTTAATTAATTTTTTAAGTTTTCATCATCCAGCCATAGGGTTGGAGCCAATACTAATTAATTATTTTATGTGCCAGTTCAAACTGTTGTACATTAAAGACAGCAAGAAAGCTGACACAACATGAAATTCCAGAAAGACCAAAAATGTGGCAATATTTTCATATTTATCAAAGCTCCTGGGTCAACAATGAAGATAAAAATATTAAAGAAGTTATTTTGTGTACCAGAAAAATATTTATCTGCGAGTAGGAAAACTTCAGCATAACTATTAGTTCAGAGTATGGTTCCATTCATGTAATCCCTCCTGAATGTTTTTCTTTTGATCACAGGAGTCATCTAGTGCAATTAGTAATTAAGAAAAATGTCAGCATGCAATTACTCAGAGAAATAAAAATATTCAAAACTACAGCCAGAGAATATGCAGTAACCACAAGAAATTTGAGGTCAAAGTGGAGAATTTTGTATTGAATTAACAAAAAAATCCCAGAATCTATGAATAAATTTGCCATTTGCCCTGAGGTAGTACACTGTATTTGAAGCTCCCACATCTGGGCTTTTGTTGTGTTGAAGGGAAGTATACACCAAAGGTACAGACTTTTCCCCAGGAAGATCCTGTTGCCATTTCTGACTTGAATTATTTTGTCAACTACTCTTGCAATGCAAAACTGCTTCCTCCTATCAACAATTAAATATTCCTTTGAAATCTGGAAAAAGCATTTAGAAGCTATTAATTTCCTTTGATGGAATTCATAATAGGAAGAGTGAAACCTCTCTGTTATTGAAAACTACGTTTTGTTTATAGTTTACAGCATTTCAAGTAATTTTGGGTTAGACTGTAGTTCCCTGAAATTTGCATTTGGATTCTGGTTTTAGTCCCTGGCTCTACTGCAAGGCCCCATCACTTGTTTTGGAATGTCTTTCACATGCATTTTGCTTTTGCAAGGGTCACTACAGCCCATGTGAGCCTGGTGGTTACTTCACAGCCACATCTCTATTGAGCTCTGGTGTAGGACAGCTCCCCTGTTACTAATGTGGTTTTGCTTTTCTGGGCATGATAGGGACAGGAGAGAACATATGGTAATAGAGTGATGCTTTGTCCAGTTTGATGTGTTTTTTAGGAAATGGCCTAAATGCTGAGTCAGAACATGATCTGCTTTTAAGATGTTCCAGACCATACTGGAGGAAGTGATTTTACAATACAAATTCCTCTCAACTTGTCCTGACACAGAGATTATCATCTGAGTCACAGAAGCAAAAGCACTGCTCTTTCCAACCCAGTACAGCCCTTTTGAATGATTCTGTTCTTAGAAAATGGTTGAAGCCAGTTGTTTTGGGGGAATGTGATTGCTGTTCATTGTTTCACTCTTCTTAAATTTTCAAGTCTCCAAGACTAGTAAAACAGTTTATTGCAGAATTGATCAGTGTTGCGTTGTCAGTGTCTTCAGTGCTTGATATCTAAGCATGTCATACACAAATAAGCAGCATCAGCTGACCTCCTTCTGTTCCTGTCCTTAAGAGATTAAGCCAATTTCAGGATCAAGCCCCAGTAATTGAGGTTTTCAAACTTCCTGTGATAATATCCTCGTTGCCCAGCCAGCACTTTCACTCAAGGTAGAAGGACATAGTTCACAGACCTCTGCCCCATAAGTGCCCAAGTTCACTACTGAATTAATTATAGCTGAGAATAATTCAGCAAAGTTAAAATACTGGTGATCTTGTATGCTTGTCTCAGCAAATAATATTTCTTGCAAAATATTAATGAGTCTTGTACCAAATAAGAGTTGTGTTTTTGATGTTCTCTGCCTGGAATTAATGTTAATGCAAGTCTCCTGATACTATTAAGGTGTTTAAGATAACACAAAAGCTTCTTTCCTGTAAAACAGATTCATTGATTCCAGAGGTGTGTATTCAATACCAAGTTAGTTAGGTTGTCATTTACTAATTAATAATTAAAAAAACACATTTGTTGAGTTTAGATTTGCATGGTTAATAATGAACTTAACACCGTTACCGAAGGGTATTCTATTTGTGTACTACTGGCAAAATTGCCAATAATAATCCCACCCAGAGTCAATATTATGATGTAAATGTGTTTCCAGTTGTGCTTGTGATTAAATATAAATGCTTCTTCATGCTATTTAAGTCACTCATTCATGTTCAATAGGTTCTTTCTAAGCTATTGCTGGAATTTACCTTGCTTGCAGTTGCACTGAAGCACTGTAATGATGTGGACACATTTAACTATTTTTAGATTTTATCCCATTGAGTGGCATATCTACATTTTTGAGGCAATCAGGTATTTTTAACAAGGTGACCTGTAGTTGAATACTCATCAAGGTGTTTCCCAAATCTGAGTACAACCAAGTCTGTGAACAGCTTTAACAAAATGAGGTTAGTTAGCCCTTCCTAAGCAGATTAAGTTTTTGTAAGGTATAAAATGTCATAATTGAGAGGCCCAAGCAATACTTAGAAACTTTCGTAGTGTAGAGGAAGGAAAAGCTTTGATGGTGGATGAATATTCCCACTGAAACATGAAATCTTTAAGAAACACTGAAGCTGGCATAGTAAATCGTAGTTAGTGTTTCTTAAAGATTTTTATGTGTCTTTTTTAATGAGGACCATCAGCAAATAGGCATGTAGAGTCTGTCCTAAACCTAGGAAACTCAAACTCAGACGTGTAGCTCTGGCTGGCTTTCATCTTGTTGATACATTTTAGAGTCAGAGGTTTTACACAACAGAATATATGTTTTTAATGAACCTAAAAGTGATTCATGATTTTGAAATTGATTAAATACCTCCTCATGTTCTGGTCTGTTATGCAGAGGTATGAAGTTCTGAAGATTATAAAAAGGCCATTGCTTTTAATCAGCTGTGTTATTGGCTGAGTGATTGAACAGGTCTCTAGGTGAAAGAACCCAAAGCCATTGTGGGCAGCAAAGTCCCAGGGCTCAAAGGGAGCAAAGTGAATCATGTGAGTAAGAGGTAAAAGGCCAGGGACAACACTGGATTGGCAGAGTGCCTCTCAGTCATCTGGGCACATATCCAGTTCTGAGTATTTGATCTGAAAGGGTGGGTAAAAAATGCAGCTTAACATCCTCTACACATTATTTATTTAAGTATTTGGAGAAAGTATTTATTAAATTAAAACAGCAGAAGGAATTTCAGGAGGAAAAAGAAATGTAACTACTCAAACAGGAGCTTGAATCTTTTCAAGACATTAGTAAACTAGAAATCTTTAGATAGGTAACTAAAAATGTTGTTAATGAACAAGGATTTCTGAAGGGTGTACTCAGGTGGTTAGAAATGGTTTTGTATCAAAATAGTAGTTTTTTAATAAGTTCTGAATAGTGCCAACCTGAAAGGAGTTAATTGTTAAATTACTATGGCCTAACACAGCACCTCTATTTCTAGTTAAGACTGAAACTTTTCTGATAGTTCCTTTCTTCCTTGGAAGAACTGGGGAACTTTATTTCTTGCTTCAGTCAGCCGATACAAAAATGCTACATTAAAAAAGAAAGTTGAACGCATAATATTAGTGGGAATACAAACCAGCATGGGAAATCCAAATTAACAACACTGTGGTACATTCTGAGATGGGAAAATACTGAATACGAGAGGAAGGACTGAATGTGAAGTCAAGTACTTTCAATCCAAATTAAATGAAATGTAGAATTGCCAATGGCAAATAATAAGATCAATGTGTTTTTTTTCACAGAAATCTGTTCCAAGGTGGTAAGCATGTTGCTGCTTGCGGAGTAAAATACATTTCTTTCTTCTACAGCTGTGAAAGAAGTAACTACTTTAAAAAAACAAAAAACATACAACAAAACCCAAACAAAAAAGTTCAAAGAACCTAACTCCAGAACCTAGGGCTCTAAGAGTTTTGCTGTTGTTTCATGGGTAGTGACAGAAGATTATACTGAAAGTCAATAGGGTAGAGTATGCTGTAACAGATGTTGCCTTTCTTGTATAGGTGCAGTTTTCAGATAGTTCTTTACATTAAAAGTTAGAATGCAAATACTGTCTTAAAACAGCTGAGTACTGGTTTCCTATCCAAACCTGGTATCAACAATGTAACCTACACCTGTATCTCTCTCTAGCCACAAGGGTAATGTTTAGATGATAAACTCCCAGGTACTCTGACTTTTCAGAAATGGTAGCAGATGCAGACCGCATTATCCTTCTGACTATCATCAGACATGAACTGATAGTCCCCTGAGAGTGCTTTGGGAGGTTTAATCAGTCATTACAAATGAAGCTGGCAGGACGGAGAAATGGAATGGATGAACTGTGTGAGAATTTCACCTTTCTCACGTGAGCAAACATATGCACTTTTGATGATCTCATTCTCCAAAGCTATTCTGTTTTTTGCCCTCTGCCTTTTAGTATGTCAATAAGATGAGCTATTAAAAAGCTATACTTTTTAATTACTAATGAATTGGTCTCATTTGGCAGAAGTCTGAAAATGGGATCATTTTTTTTTTCAATACCCTTTTGCTTGTGTGAACAAATAGCTAAGTGGTCTCAAACCCCAAGGGGTGTGCAGTCAGGAAAAGGTGGAATTAGGCAATTAACAAAAGAAGAGAAAGAGGTGAAACAAGAAAGTCTTCTGAAAAAGTAGGTGTTATTCTGAACTCCCCACAGCCATTCTGTGGGGTTCCACTTAACTGAGATGAATAACATGGTTTCATAAAAAAGCAAGTGGAAGGTGCCTATTTAAATTTTCTAATTAATTAATAGTTTCTCAAGGATGCTCAGCAGTGGGGATGTTAGAGAGCTGCTCATGCTTTTACCATGTTGTCTGCTGCTGTGTGTAGCTTGCCTTTCCTTAGGAAGCACACCATCATAGACAAGAGAAGATCAAATGTACAGGTTTGATAGTTATTTTCATCTTTGCATCAAAGAAGAAATGGAATATAATGTTGTTCAGTAATTATATATTTCTTCCTTTTGTGATTCACCAATATGGACGCTTTGCTAGAAATTTCCAGGTGTCTGATTGTGAACATGAGCTGCCCTCCTCAGGAATACGACACATCATCTGTGGCCACTTCATTCTATCCATATCTCAAAGATCTCTACTTGTGCCTCACTACAATGGTCTTGTAAGATTGTAATCTTATTGTAGAGACAGACTTTTGGATCTGTCTGTTATACCAGACAGCCAGCTTTCTGAACCTTTGGAGCTTGCTTTTATGACATCTTCAGAGTATACAGGAGATGTGCTGAATGACGAGTAGATTGCACCTGTTTTTAGCAAGTTCTGAATGGCACCTGCAGAGCACTCAGGTCTGTCAGTGCTTCCAGGCAACTTTAAATGTTTTCTGAAGGATTTTATTTCTTCTATTTTATCATGTTTGCTTGCATGACTGCAAATTGGTTTGCTTACAGCTTATCCATTCTGGAGTGGTCTTATGAAAAAGTTCCTTCACTCTGTTGCCACCCTAATGTCAGAGTGTAGTAATGTCTTTGTTTCTTCCTTCACCAGCTTGGCTAAAAGCCTTTTGTTCCTACCTAGGAGTTACTATGGGTTTTGCAGTTGTTAGAGACACAAATATTTACTGAAGAACATCCTTAGATGAATGCAAGGACCTGTAATATCATGGATACACAGTTATCAATAATGTTTGAGTTAAAGCAACCAAGTGCATGGATTTCACATTGCTTGAAATCTTTCACATTCCCAATCTAGGAGTTAAGTTTCAAGAAAGCAGTAGTCACTATCTTGCTAAGTGTTTATAACTCTTTTTATTATATATGCTTCCTTCAGTATCCCTTACTGTTCTGCTGTGTTTTTTCCTCCTGCCCATCTGTGGCCCCTTGGTGTGTCTTTCCAGAGGAATTCACGTAGCTGTATACCAATAACTATTTGCCATGAAGCCATTCAGTATGTTGTTTTTCTTGATGGTATGTTTGTTTTCCAATTCTTTTTCTTTATTACCACCTTTCTCTACTTTTCAAATTCAAGTAGACTTTCTGGATGGCTCAGTTACTTCAGAAGTATTTGGCAGTTATTTCTCACTCGGAGAAGCAACAAACTTAATCCAGGTTATCCTTTCTGCTCCCTGAGAGTAGATGCCTGCTTAATCCTGTAGAGAAGTAAATACTGTCTTGAACATAAAAATCTCTATGCTATAAGATCACTTGATTTTTTTATTTATTTTATTTTGCTCCAGAAAGGAAGCGAGATTTTTGCTTTAACTTCTGTGTGAAGAGCTGAATCAATACAAGATAAGACCTCAGAGGCCTGTTTTCTCATGTTGAACTATTGGATAAGCCTGTATCATTTTACACCTTGGTATACATGCTGCCTTGCTCCACTGCTTTCCATGGCAACCTATGGCTGTACTGAAGTTGTACCAGGAACTGTGTTGCACAACAGGGGATGAATAGACCATAGTAATCACCCTGCAGAATGGTGCTTTTCTCTAATGAGCCTTTGGAATCGATTGATTCACGTATCTGTGTTTATTGTTCATGCCTCTGAAATGTTTGTTTTCAGTAGTGAATAATGCTAAACAAACATGTACATGAAGTGTTAGCACATTAATGTATTAAGCCAGTGTTTTCTCAGCTTTTCTATAGGTATCTATTTTCTCAATTGTAAAATTGAGACTGGACGTTGGCAAGAGCAGCCACCCATCCTTGTTGCTCCCATAGACCAGAGTGACTGAAGGATGAGAAGGAAATTGGGATTGCTGTTCAACAGTTAGAGAAAAGCAAAAGAGAGGAGGGGCTCAAAATAGCCATGCAGTGTATCAAAAGGGACAAGTTGGTCCAGTGAAAGATCATTAAAATGACATTAAACAATCATTGGAGTTTTTAGACATTAGATTCCTTTAAAGCAGTGTTGCTAAATTGTTGTTCTATAAGGTTGGAAGGCTGCTTAGCTGAGCTTTTGTATCAATATAGAGGCTCTACTCCCTTTCATAAAAGCACGCAAATACACAATATTTTAGTGTCACTTTTTAGAACCAAGTTGATGAAAAGGTGTTTGACTCTGTTGCTACTATCATTTTACATGTTGATGTAAAATCATAGACTCAAGTTGATTTTCTGGAAAATGCTAGACATATCTTTTGTTTTTTCTTGGCATTTCTGATCTTCTTCGATTTTGAGCTCTTGTAATGAGCTCAAGTACTGTAGCTCATATTCCCTTGAAGTCTTCATGAAACCTGCAGAGTTCCATCTCTTTGAAATATGACATGGAAATTCTGTTTTCTAGTTGGTACTGTTGTTCCTTCCTGTACTCTTTATGTGATGAATCTTGGCTATTGTAAGGAGTAACAATGAACTGTCTGGGTTAATTTTTTATTTGGGAAGGTCGTAGTCAAAATGTTGATAGACATTTCAAAGTGATTAGCAAGCCATGTTACTGTGTTCTGGATTGTGGCAATAAGAACAATAATGTTCTTATTATTTGTTTTCTTGCGTCTTATTTCCTAAGTGTAGGAAGTTTCTACCATCTCGTGAGCACCCTTCTTGGTGTCTCACAAGCATCCAGATTGATTTGTATCATCAAGACAGTTCTACTAAGTAGTGTATGTTGGAAAGTGAATAGTCATTGCTGTTGCATCCAGAAGTGTCAGCTTGAGTGTTCATTCTGGCCTAAGACAGACTTTTTGTTCTTTATTCTAGGGTTTGTTAATGAAAGTAAAGAAATAATTTAAGTGGATACTGAATCACCACTTACTTTTACAGAATGTTTTCTTCTTTTCCTAACTGGGAGCAATGGAAGGAGAGCGATTTGAGACATTTACTGATTCATGTGGAAAGAACACTACAAAGTACAACTCACTGTTATTCCTCTGTCATTATATGGGACAAAGTTTCCTGAGGCCATTGAAACATAGGTGCATTATTTCATTTATCTGCTTGGACCTTTTTACACTCAATTTTAATTGTGGAATCTAAATTTTATATAGATCTCTTCACTTGTATATGAAATTTTCTTAATATTAAAGACTTTTTGCCTCTAAGGGTGAGCTCTTTATAATTTTTTTGCCCATTGACCAAGAAGTTCTCACTACCTTCCTCCAATTTCTCGGTGTCATTCAAAAAGTCTTATTTCCTGGGAAGATTTTTCTGTGCCAGGAAATCAGCTTTTTTGATTATTTGATGGATCCCAGAGTCTGATATCTTGCAAAGATCACACTTCTCTGGAAAATGCTGCATCTTGTGAAGGAAAGATTAAATGCTAATTTAATGGCAAAGTATTGCCTGTAGCCTCTGTCTGCTTTGCCAAAGCCACTCTTTCTGCAATGTCAGTTATGTTTTTCATGCACGAATCTAGGAGGAAATTATCTTACTGTTTGCACTGATGCAATGTCTGAAGTACCTTAGTCAGGCAATGGCACTGAATTCCAAGCTTTCCTTGAGGTTTTGCCTGTTCTCTCTGCCACAGCTAGTACAGGGAACTGACTGCACTGCAAACAGGATTGTGTTGGCGTTATGCTCTCTTGAGAACATTTTCTGGTAGAAAGGAATAGGAATATTTAAAGCGTACATAGGAGCCTCTTCAAAATGCTCTGCAGCTGTAGTTTGACAATATTACACAGACTGAAATGTTTGCTTATCAGAAAAGCTGAAATGTTTAAAGAACATTGATCTACATTTCTTGTCAGTTTACTGTCTTCATTGGCACAACATTTGGAAGGATTCTGATTTTAGGAAATGGAGAGTGCCTCAGACTTGCATCTGCAGCAAATACTCTGTTACCTCTTCTTGAGCTTTGGAACAATAACTCCTTCCCACCTAAACACTTACAGAATGTGAAACATATGATAGATCTGTGCAAGTTGTTCCTATTTTCCACCTTATGTTATAATGGCAACTGCTGCCAATCAGCAAAACAAGGAAGTTTGGAAACGGCAAATTTCTGTGAGTGCCACAGGCTTCCTTAGTTTCCTTGAAATTAAGTACAGGCACTGTTCAGTTGTTGACATTTTTCAAAGCTGAGATAGTGTCAGTGTTACTGGCACAAGATGTTTTAATTGCTTGTATCAACTTTGTGTGTTCTCTAAATGAGCTGTGCCAGGCCACATGACTAATTTTCTGGTGCTTATCCAACCCTGTCCAGAAGTTATGATAAAGGAGTCAGATTGAAAATTTCTATCAGAATGTTTTTTTTTTAAAGTGAAAGAAGCATTTTTGTGATAGTTTGCATCCAGCTGAATTGCTGAGCAAAGCCATAATAAGCAAGAAAGTAGAAGGTTAAGTTATGTAGGACTCAACAGCTGACTTTCTGTGAGAATCAGAGTACTGAATGGAATGTAGACACAGACATTTAGTCCTTTCCTGTGGTTTCTTTTGTGTAACTCCATGTTACCATTTAACAGCATTGCTTCCCTTAAAGCTGTGACACTATGGTCTTATTTGATCGTATTTGTGGGTGTCTTGTTGCAGAATAACCATGGTAATCTTACAGTAGTGAATGCTTAAGAAACTGATGGGGAAGCAATAATGGAATTGTTCCTAATTTTACTACATAATACTCCATAATCTGCACAAAACACTGGCTGTTTCTTCCTGCTTCTCAGTAGAGATTTGAAAGCTGAGTGAGCTGCCATGTTACTTAAGACTTCATTATTTTTTACAAAGTATACTCCAGAGCATTTGCTAGAACATTATGAAGTATTATCATAAATGATTAAGCTGAACCATAATTGTCAAAATATGTGAAAAAAGCACATCTGGCAAGCATGGTTTTTCACTCCCTAATTCACATGACTCAGTAATTCACAATGGATCCTTCTGACAGTGCAAATTAGTAAGACACTGTTGCAGGGTAGGCATTTGGTTCCCAGCTTCCTCTAACACTGTGGACACTTCTTGCTCAGTCTGCTCCATGGAAGCATGGATCTGAGTTAGAGAAAAGTCTGACTGATTTAACTGGGGAAACAGGCATGTAGACAAGCATAAAGCTTGTTGATAATCAAATCCAGTCTCATGCAGCCAGGTTTATGTAATAATATTTGTGTATTGATTGGCATAACTCGTGAGTCTTTTTGCATCTGCTGTTTCTATTCCTTTTTTCCCCCTTGCTTATTAGATTTCAATTTTTGTAATTTCCAACCTAAGTGTGTGTATGGCCAATTTATAACATTTGTTCTTGTGCCAGGATCAACCCTTAGGTGAAACGGTTTTTTTTTCCTTGCTGCTGGTTAGTTCTATGATGAGAGAGAGTGGAAAACAGATAAAATTCTTCTCGTCTTTCATTTTGTGAGGCTATGCAAAGCAAGAGTCTCTTCTTTTAAAATACGTTTTAAATCCCTCAGGCATATTCTTAGTGCAGATTGAATATATTTTCCTTGGGTGGAATTGTACACATTATTCCAGTTGAGGCCTCACTAGCACTGTTAAATACCTCTCCTGATTTAACCTTTCACAGCTGTATTGTATTACAGGCTTGTGATCATTTTTTGATTAGATAAATTTTTTTCTTCTATGTTTCCAAATAATGAAGTGTTACTGTAAGTCCCCTATAGAATGATTTTAATAATAGGGCTGTCAAAGAGAATATCTCATGAAGATGTTCTGTGACAAGATAGTACAAGAAGGATGGCTGAAGTAGGAGATTCCTAGTTCTTAGTTGAGCTGAGTCCCAGAAACACTGTAATCACCTCCAGGTGCAATTTGCCTAGCACCTTCCTTTCTCTTTCTGTGAAGTTTCTGGAAACTTTTTTGGCAGAATTTACCTTTACAATAGATAGCATTAATATCTTTAGCTATATCCAAGTCTGATTGTGGAGGTCTTTAATTGACCTTACTATTCTTTTACTATGTTTCTCTAAAGTGATTTCAATCACCAAAAGTTCTGTGCTTTCCTGTTGATTTCCTATTTCTTCACAGTATTATTACATAGGGTCATTCTGCTACCATTTTGTTTGCTAATTCTTGTGATACACATAAGAATTGCTATTCTTTCATGTGGCTGTTATCTCTGTTTCACATTCTTTCTTGAGACTGTCCTCACCTGGCTGCCCAAGATCCTTGTTTTAACATACTTTTTTTTGTTGTTTTTTAGTTCTTTCCTGGTTAACACCAGTTAGGTCCTCCACTACATTGGACCAGATCATCTTTAATATCTTTTTATCTCCTCCACTGTTCCTTTACTTGTCAACCTCTTCCACCCCTTGTAACTTGTAAAAAGAATGTTCAAAGCAGGATGCATTTTTCCTGAGTACATATCTCCTTATTTTGGGTTCCTGTACAATTTCACTGACAATGTGGAAGTTGGTTAGTACTTGTAAAGCATTTTGTAAACCTTAAGAGTGTATAAATGTGGTTGTTTCATTTGAATGACTTTTACAAATAGAAGCAGAAGCTGAATGTAAGTACTTGACTCCTCAGAGGGTGGACCAAAGTTAGGTACTGTAGATGCCAAGGTTCACCTCTTCACCTTTCAAAGACTGTATGAGAGAGTACTGAAGAGGTGTGATTGAAAGGTTCATGAAGTTGCCTTGTGGAATCTTCATCCTCAGCAACATTTTTGCTGAGAGCTATATTGCTGCATCTGTTGATAGTCTCCCCTGCTTTAACTGTAGGATATGAGGTGAACATACTTGAGTTTTCTCAGTCTCTCTCCAGCGGGGACACAGCTGAGAAATCTCACACTGCGTGAAGCCATCATCACTGCTCTGCCTGGAGAGCCTGTGCTCGAGCTCCCAGCCCAATCTAACAATACACGAGTGTGTGTTGCTAAGCAGTACAGTTAGGCATGTTATGTACAGAGGGGGGCAGTGGGGATTCAGCAGCAAGCCTAAATTATCATTTTTGAGCAGTTGAATAAAAACTTGGCCTGGAAAGAATTGAATATTTTAAGACTTCAAATAGCTCTTTTTTACCTTTTCGGTTCATTGTTGTTCCTGTGAGGTGGTGGAGCTGTCCAGGAACCTCTCTTTAGGCTAGGCTGTCTGTCAAGACTAATGAAAAAAATTCAGACAGGCATTAAGGAGTCTTTAGTCATCTAATGTACCAGGCTTGCAGGTTCTTGCTCTAGGAGTGTACAGGAATATTTCAGAGACTGCAGGCTGGCTTGTAGGACAGGAGTATGTGGGAGAGGAAGGTGGATGAAGTAACTAACAGCTGTGCAAGAACAGTCATGCAAGGTCGGTCAAAAGGTCTGCATTGTTCAGTGTCCAGCAGCTGCCAAATAACAGATACCTACAGAAGAACTTGCTGAGCAAGTATTTCACACTTCTTGTATCTGTCTTTTTTTTTTTTAATTTTTTGGGTTGGCACATAGTAAGTTAATATTATATATAACTCTTGGTGGATTTTTCTTCCATAAATGTAATTTTTAAGCCTTGCACGTTGTTTTATGTTAGTAAATTACTCTATTTTTGTACAAATACCTAAGTTGGTAAATTCCCATGTTCTTAACAATTTTTTATTGTTCCTTAATTTCCTTTTTCTGCTGGAAAAGCAGAAAAAACCTCTAAAAAACCTTTTTAAAACAGAAAATGTTATCTTTAAAAGGAACCTTTTTAATGAAAAAGAAAATGTCATCTATTTCTCGTGTGGGGATCTGTATCTCAGTGTATGCCATCTCTGCAGACGAATCACATGTGTTCCATCTCAGATGTGAAGCAATTGAAGAGTTCCAGGTACTTAGTCTTTCAGGTTATTAGAAGTTGCTGATCATCATCCTGTATCTCCTGACTACTAGAGAAGGAAGAAGCTGTATGGCTATACTGTAGGTGGGACAGTAATTAGCAGGCCAAAAGGGTTAAGATCAGGAGGCACAGGACCAGGGCCTGATGAAAAAGGAGCCTGGCAACAGATGGAAAGAGGAATAGATGAAGGCGTGGGTTGGAGGAGAGGGAAAGCAAGGTGTTAGAATAGGAGGTGAGGACCTGGAGAAGAGCTAAAGGATTTCTAGAGGCTAGAGGTCAGCTCAATGAAAGCAAAAGACGACCCATTAGCAGAAGTGGATAACAAAGAAAGGAATAGTAGCACAGAAGACAGCAAGGAGGGAATGGACTTAAGGTCAGAAGCTGAGTGGAAAAGATGGGTAAATGGAAGCTGGATGGAATAGCAACAGGAAAGAGTCCTAGAAAAGCTGAAATTGTGTGTGCTTTTGGCTTTGTTGAGGCTCTCTGGAAATTTGTTTCTTCTTATGTTTGAGATCCTTAGTGAGAAAAATCAATTGGGTATTTCTCAGTTGGAAACTGTTTCTGTATTTACTGTTTCTGCTTCTGCAGAGCAGGCCTGTGGAAATTACAACTAGTGTTGCATGTCTGAGAGAAGGCTATGGCACTGCTGTACTTTATTAACCAGTGATATCCAAACCTTAAAGGTCTATCAATCTATTTATGAGCCTGCTACAGACCAAGTAGAGAAATGTATGAAGATGTCAGAAATTATTTATGATACATTTACAACATAAATAGCTAAGCTGTCAACTATGATTGTAAAGCTCTTCCTCTACTTCAGCACTGTGCTTTTCATTTAATATGGCTTTGTTCAGCTAAACAATTCATAATTAAAATAGGAAATGATAGAAACTTAGAAACAAACCAATCCTGTGATGGCTTTTAATAGCTTTAATAAAATATTGAGACTATAATGTCTGCCAGTGTGGTGTAGACACACCGACTGTCTGTGACTGTGATGCTAGAGCTAGTTGAAAGAGAATTGAGATGGAAAGGAGATATCTGGAAATTAAGGGAGAAGAAGTTTGGAAATTTTGCAAGGCTTAAACCTGGAAAGGGTATTTTGTCCCACAAGTTTTGGATTTCCAGCTTGAGGTGGAATTTACCCTAAATTGTTCCCTGTAATATTCACAGAATCATAGAATGTCTTGGGTTGGAAGGGACCTCTAAAGGTCCCCTATTGTAGGGGTCCAACCCCCCTACAATAAGCAGGGACATCTCACACTAGAACAGGTTGCTCAGAGCCCCATCAAGCCTGACCTTGAATGTCTCCAGGGATGGGGGCCCCCACCACCTCTCTATGCAACCTTTTCCAGTGATCCACCATCCTCATATTAAAGAACATTTTCCAAATGTCCAACTTAAATCTACCCTTTTCTACCTTAAAACCATTACCCCCTTTCCTATTGCCACATGCCCTAGTGAACAGGTCTTCCCCAGCCTTCTTATAGGCTCCTTTCAGGTATTGGAAGGTTGTTCTAAGGTCCCCTGGAGTCTTCTCTTCTTCAGGCTGAACAACCCCAACTCCCTCAGTCTGTCTTCATAAGAGAGGTGCTCCAGCCCTCTGATCTTTTTCATTGCCCTCCTCTGGACACGTTCCAAAAGGTCCACATCCTTTTTGTGCTGAGGGCTCCAGAGCTGGATGCAGTACTCCAGGTGAGGTCTTACCAGGGCAGAGTAGAGGGGCAGAATCACCTCTCTCCATCTGCTGGCCACACTTCGTTTGGTGCAGCCCGGGATGCTGTTGACCTTCTGGGCTGCAATTGCATATTGGTGGCTCATGTCCAGCTTTTAATTCACTAGTACCCTTAGGTCTTTTTCCACAGGGCTGCTTTCTAGCATGTCTTCCCCCAGACTGTATTCATATCTCTGGTTGCCCAGTGAAGGACCCTGCACTTGGCTTTGTTGAACCTCATGAAGTTCACCTGGACCCACTTCTCCAACTCATCCAGGTCCCTCTAGATAGCATCCCATCCCTCTGGCATATCAACCACACCACCCAGCTTGGTGTCATCAGCAAACTTGCTGAGGGTGCTCTCAATGCCACTGTCAATATCATTAATGAAGATATTAAACAACACTGGTCCCCTACAAGCCCCCAAGGGACACCACTTGTCACTGTTTTCCATCTGGGCATGGAGCCATTGACCCTACTACCCTCTGGATGTGACCATGCAGCCAATTCCTTATCCACTGAACAGTCTACCTATGTGGGGGAATGTGTCAAAGGCCTTGCAGAAACCCAGATAGATGACATCCATAGGTCTTCCCTTGTCCACCGATGCAGTCACTCCATTGTAGAAAGCCACTAGGTTGGTCAGGCAGGATTTGCCCCTAGTAAAGCCATGCTGGCTGTCTTGAATCACCTTCCTCTCCTCCATGTGCCTTAGTATGTCTTCTAGGAGGATCTGATCCATGATGGTTCCAGGCACAGAGGTGAGGCTGACAGGTTGGTAGTACCCAGGGTTGTCCTTCTTGTTTTTTCTTTACTTCCCTTGCCAAGTTTAGTTTCAACTGTGTCTTGGCCTTCCTGACCTTGTCCCTACACAGCTATGTGTCGTGTCCCTGTAGTGTCTTGAGTTAACTCAGTTAAGAAGAAAAGTATACATGCTTTGAAAAGAAAAATTGTTCTGAAACAGAAAACATGAAATGGTCAGTCTGGCATCATAGCAGACCTGCACAGACAGACATGTCTTGGACCAGATAAAGATGCTATCACAAAGTCACTTAAAACATTACTCTAAAGTTATTGAATCCAGGCTTCGGGATTGTACAAGGCATGACACAGATTGATCAAGTTCCCTCCTCACGCAAGTCAAACATTTTGTCTGATTTTTAATGGAAGGAGAGAATTTTATAATCCCACTACAGCACAGGCAGTAACCAGTCATGTGACTTTTCAGCTGCAATTCAATCTTGGTCACTCTATGTACACTTACTCCTCTATCAATGTTATTTTTCAGCTAGAGTATATGTTCTCTGAGTATTTTTATGGATAGCAATTGTAACAGTTTGCAGCTTTCATTTTGGAAAGCTAAACAAATCAGGCTCAGGCTCCCTGTTCTTCTCACCATTCCAGTAGTCATGCTTCATGCCTATTCCACACCAAATTCAACTCTCAGGAATACAACTGCATCCAGTTGCCAGATATTACAAATGAAGACATTTGCTGAAGATTATATTTGTTGTTTCTGCCCTCACACCATGCTAATGTCATGTAATGGTTTTTGATAGACTACACTCCTGGGTTCCTTGCCTTTCTCAGCAGTTTTCAACTGCTAACATGTCACAAAATTCTTAGCAATACTAATAATGATCTATTTCTACTGGCAGAAGATGACCGAAAATATTTTTGTGAAGTATAATATTTCAAGCTAGATAATCCTTTAAGTGATGTTTGAAGAAAAAAATAACTGGCTTTTAATTTCTTGCTCTAGGAGATTAAGAGCTGACTTTTTTGTCAGGTAAGAGAGCTGAGTAATTTTTGGTGTTTCTGGGCCCATACAGAATTAAGAAATGGGTAAAGGAAGGAAACACAGCAAGGAAGACAGAACACCATCCCATTTCCTTCAGCTCCCCTGCCAAGGAAAGATCTCACATATGATTCAGTGCATTAGAATTAGACAGGAGAAACTGTTTTACTTACTAGCTTCTGCATGAGGCGTTTTACTGGCAATATTAAATGATCTTTTTCTAGACATAGTCTAAAAGTTTCTCCACACTTGTGAGATTGACATGAGAAATCCAGTAACTAAATTTTCACTGATTTTATGGAGACTGTCAGTGGAAATGTGAAACTGGAATTGAATCAAATGCAGTATGTTAACAGTAATTGTGATATATGGCACAACAAAAAGTTTTCGTATTTTGTTTTGACTTACTCTAAGCCAGCCTGAACCCTTAGTATTCAGAAGTTTGTTGAAGGTCTCCTGATGTTGACCTCCTGAAAAGCCCTAATATTAATATTTTTGACTGCTGAAATGCTGACTTTCCCCCTTACAGTAGTTCCCTGTATTCTGTTTCCAGGCAGATTTTGGCAGAGATGTGTAGAAAAAGAAAACAACAGAATACTTTGCAGCCTCCAGAGGTATCATGGAGACCTGACATCAGTAATGGAACACAAATACTTAGTTCTAGAATTCTGGCCTGATGTCAAGAATTGCACTGGACCATGCGTTACTCTGACCATGCATTAACTTGGAGTATACATGAATTGCTCAGGCCCACATTCAAACGCTAATTAGGTTGCCTAAACCTCAGGCTATTATTTTGAGGATAATATATTTAATAGTATAAAGTTTACTGTGACATTCCTGCATGATTGTGAACTATGTGTATTCCTTTTTGGTTGTCACAAATGCCATTGTACTTTATCCTTTGATTCTGCAGGGAGGAGCATAGGGCAGGAGCCTCACTGGAACAAGCAACGTTTTTTCTAGTAGGTGTGACAAGACCACACATCTGTGGGGCTCTATCCTAAGACGTTGTCTTATGGCACTAAGATTGACAATGTCCACAAACTGTACACTCGCTTCATGCTAAGCTCTGTGCATAAATGAGTTTTTAATGGTGCCTGAAGAAGTCAGTCAAAGTTTGAAATATAAAATTAACTGTATGGCTCAGTATTTTTATATTGATCTCCATACCAATGTAAATCTAATGTCTTCAGAACAAATTTGGCTACAAAAGCCTGAAAAAACCCTAAGTTTTCTCAGGTGCCTTATGCATGGTTGGCTTACTGAGGTGTTTTCAGAAATGTCAGTCAAGTGCAGCTAGCAGATTTGAGCATTCAGTAGTTGAGGTTTGGTGGTGGTGGTTGTTTTTTTTCTTTTTCTCACCTTTGGTTTGGTGAGAAATGCCAATCACCCCCATTTTTTTCATCAGTTTCACCTTTAGGGATGAATCATTCACTGAATTCCCACCTCTGAGGGCAGAGCTGCAGCTGTCAGGGTACTGCAGGCAATCACCCAGAATACATGGTGAAGGATAGAAGAAATGCACGTCCTCTCTTTCCTCTAACATGGCCACCTGTATGTGGACATGAGAAATCCAGATGTTGCAGCTGTTGTGTTATGTCCTGGGGAGGAGGATCAGCCAGCTTTAGAGGCAGTTTGTTCTTTGTTAGGGAGCGTGTCTTTGTGAAGGGAGTATGTGTGTGAGTAAAATGCACATAAAATCATTCTGAAACTGATAAAAATGCCTTCATGCTGCAGGGAAAATTTCACTTGCTAGTGGCCAAAGATATTTCCTCTATGAGTTTAACAGCTGCTCTTGTTTTATTGATATTGAAATATTATCCTATTTTCCGAAAATTCATGAGGTTGGAGAGAGCTGAGGTAGACACAATTCTAATTGTACATTGCACAGTGAAAATCATACTTGCAAAGGGAAGTTTATTAGCAATTTTTGTTCACTTATTACACCTGTATTATCTGTATATACTATATTATTTATGTGTAAACTATAATCCATGCTATTATGCATATTCCCCTTCTGACCAGACCCTGAACAAAGTGGAGGGAGAAATGGTTTTCAAAACACACTTAAAGAGAAATTGTAAGTACTTGAATGTATGTATGCTGTTATCCAGATCTGTGTACCAGGAACTATTCAGCCCCTAACAGTCTGGATGTCTTTGTCAGTGTTTTCCTGCCTTTGGAAAGACTGATGTTACAATACAGCAGTTATTATGGATTGTAAGTGTTATGGCCTTTTGTAAAGGAAAGGGAATTCCATCAAGGAAATATTTTACAGTTTGGAGATGCAGTGAGATGAAAAATTAAGGAACTATTCTTTCTTATGTGCTTCTGTAAAATCCCATAGACCACATTTTCCTCTGCTGTGTTCCCTTAAGCACATATGGTGTGCACCAGAAATTGAAAGGAATTTATATGGGAGGAGACCATGCCACTTGTGTCAGAGTCGTATCAGGATAGTTTCTTATGCAAGAGAAGTTCTCTATCGGCCACTATCAATCAAATAATAATTACTTTGAGTCACTTGAGTACTTGTGGCTGATGCTGTAACAAAACTGAGATTGTTATTTCACAGATATGGATGTAGGTGACTAGAAACCATCCCTTTCCATCATGATTTTAATATCCCAAGTAAGAAAAAAAGCGTTCTTTGTCTCTGTGATTCTTAACCTAGATTTAGTGTGCTGCAGAGGTATTTCTCTGACATGTTCAATGATAGCAGAAAAATATGTGGTGGTGCATTAAAAGCTGTAGAGCAAAGGAAGTTTGGGGAACTTAATCAGAGCCCTAGGCAAGAAAAGGATGTGTAACACTGATATGTACATTTTGCTTTTGCTGTAGTTAATGAAAAATGTTATGCCAACACTGGTTTTTGTCCCTTATGGTTTAGCAATGCAGAACCAATCCTTTTTATTCTTTGTTTTGTGTTTTTCTTCTCTTAATGTTACTTAATCTGGAAATAAAAATGTTTGATTTCTGTCATTCCCCTTGGCTACTTTGCTTAAATTTGGTGCTTAATTGTTTTCACTTTAAAGGAATGGTGCCAGGCTTAAAGGTTTATTATATTGTCATGGCTTTTGTTTGAAGACTGTGGGTTTTTATATGCTTCTCCTTGACACCTGTCATAACATTAGGCTTTTCAAACTTAGCCACCATCAGTCTGAGAGGAATTGTTAGTGAATTGTAAAGTTGACACAAGGACCAAGTTTCTTTTCATTCTCTCCCAGCAGCACTAATCAAGACAATTCTTTTACTCAACACACTGCAGTAAATGCCTCCTGTTATTACCCAGGTGATCAGGAAGGCTTGAATGAACTGTCTTGGTTTTGTTGGGAGCGATAGATGCCTGTGTTCCTATTTTTGTGTGTGTAAGTGCCAACTTCCTTGCTGTCATTTTGAGAAAGGGCTTTTAGGGAGCCATTTCCGTTCTCCAGTGGACTACTTAGTACCTTCCTCAACTCTACAAGGTGGTTGTGTTTTGGGTTTTTTTTTTCTTTGAGTACAGATGCTGCTGCTTGTACTTCAGGTACTGGTACATTATTGATTAAAGCATAGAGAATGCAAAAAGAACATTTGAGCTGAGGTTGTATGGGTGAGAGAAATTAACTGTTGTCAGAAGCTTACTGTTTTCTCTTTTAATTTCAAGATATTCAGGATGCTTCTACAGGCACCATCTTAAAATTCTGCAAGTCCCCACTTATCTAAGGAGTGATTGGTCTTAAAATTGATAATATCTTAGCTTTTAATTTTTTCTTTTATGTTCCTCTTTGAGTTTTGGGTTTGATTTTTTTTTTTTCACACTCAAGCTTATTCCCAATTTGAAGATTTCATTTCCCTTGAATGTGTTGAGAAATTCTATTTTCCTACATTGTTGTCTGTTTCCGTGGGTTGCAGACAAATTTGGCTATAGCTAATTAGAGAAAACTTGTTTCATTACTTTGAAGATTGTCCTCTCCATCATATCATAAACAGTTTTAATTCTGAAAGCTGCATTCACCTCTTGTCTAGAGCACTAAGACCAATGAATTGACTGCTCCTGAGGTTATAGTTCCTGACCTGAATAAATGAACAATAAATCAAAGTATGTTCCCTGGCATTGAAGCAGGCTTCAACTGTGTGGAATCAACATGCCAGTTCCAAATTGTAATTTCACTATAAATAGCATAGTTTAACAATTTTGACAGTTGTAAACTTGAAGGATCTAGGCACACTGTCCATCTTGCTGTGTCTCATATGTTCTGTCAACCATGCATCTTTTCAAAATCAGGAAAATGTTGGAAGATCCTTCATTCTTTGCTAGGTGTGCCCATCGCTGCTCTCTGCAAAAGGAAGCACAAATTTAATAGTGTTTTTTTTCAATGGCAGAACAGAAGAATCCTTCTTTGAGTGGTGGCTCTAGGGCAAAAGGAAGGGTAAAATTTTTGACCCGTGTCTCCCCTTTTTCATTTATCTTTTCTGGGTCTGTCTGTGTTTCCAGGAAACAAAAGACAAATTAGCAACTGTTCATTAGTTCTCACAGAGGGCACAACACAACTGCTTGTTCTGCTCAGGAGAGCCACAGATTAAATTTTTACTGTATTTCCTCCTATCAAGAAGTATCACCCAATCCATAGTTCATCCTAGCTCTATTCAGCAAACATTTAAGTATGTATTTAACACTAGGTACATTATTTGTCCTTCATTGACTGTATGGACAGGTTAAAGTTAAAACCATACATAAATGCTTGGATGAATTGGACAGCAGTTCCTTCACAGTGGAGAAAGATAAATAAAGCAAGCTTTTATATTTGTGGTTAGTTTGTTGATAATGCCAAACTTAACTCTTTAGTTGTCCCTTTCCCTGACAGAAAAGTATGTTATGTATTGCTTTAATGCCAATTAATTGCTCTCTGCCTCAAAAAATGCCTGAGGTTGAACTACTCTTTACTTCATCAGAATTCAGCACTGCTATTGGTCTGTGTGGAGAAACAGCAGGAATTAGAAGAGACAAGAGCACTGAGGAACAGTAATCTTTTATTTATGTATAATGCTGTACATTTCCTAACTGTACTGGGAGTTTTCCTTCTAACTCTCACTAATTATGGTGACTGGCATGTGGCAAGTGATGGAGCCTCAGGAGAAGTGGGGATACATACAGCTGTTCAGATCTGGCACATTGCATTTGAGTTTGCATTTGCTGGCAGGCCCAGCTCTTTTTTCAAATGGGAGAAACAGGAATCTTGCAATTTGCTTCAAGTTGTGTTTATTTCACAAAAGAAGACTTTATTAGAGGGAGCTGAATTACTTTCTGATTTATCCAGAGGAGTTGTGTATGCAGAATGGGAACATGACTGCAGTGGTTCAAGTGAATTTTCAGGGGTCATTGTTTGTATCTCTGTGTTCCAGCTCTAAAGCACCCACATATTGTTTATCCTGTGTCATATGTGGTTAAAAAAAAAGAAAAAGTTTGGCCAAAAAAGATGATGTCTGTATAGTGTATTAACCACAGGAAAATATATAAAATCACCTAGAGCTATTAAGGTTTCTGATTTTTGTTCAGAGGAAGGGAGAGAGTATTTTCATATCATCTCCATTACTTCTTCAAGGTGCTAAAATACTTAACTCATTTTGCAAAATGCATATTTGCCAACACTCATATTTGCTTCATCATTATTAATTTTGTGAACTCAGGCAGAAGCCTTCCTAACTTTTAAATGTGTATCTGCAGAAAGTGGTAATGATATACCAGACTTGCTGCTCTTGAGGCTACATTTGTACCCTTATTGCACAAATTGAAAGTAAGCCAAATAAGTTCTTTCCCACTCTTGGGGAATATGTGTTATCCTAAGTGCAAGACTAGGAGAAATGTGTTAATTGTTTGACACTCCATCATTTACAATACTCATTAAAGGAGATAATGGTGATGCCACAAATATTGACCTGACAAAATTCTGTAGATCTCTAAGGTGGCTACTGCATTCTTTATTAAGAATTAGAGATGAGACTTTTCAGAATATTCTATAAGGACATAGCCCATCTTTCTGTAGTTCAAATAAACCTTTGTTTCCAACTGCTTTCCATATGCGTGATGTTAATATTCACATTTTCAAAGATGAAACCATGGATGCACCAGGTCAACAGGGGACAACAATACTACAACTGGTGAATACACTATGTCCTCTGTGGTGGTGTGCCATTGCTTGCTAATTTTTGTTTCTCCATTATAGGAGACATTTTAAATACAGCAAGAATAAATATATTTTCTGTTTTGTTTTTCCCTAGACATCAAAGAAAAGAAGTGCTATTTTATTAAATTCTCTTTAGCTGTGAAGCCTTTCTTTAACAGTCTTTCAAATAGAGCCCAGGGATATCCTGCATAATTTTCTCCATTGGTTTTTTCTCACTGTAAACCTAATGGAAGCACTCAGGCTTGTAGCGAAGAGGAAACCCACAGGCAAGTGACAGAAGTATCATAAGCTTCAGGGAGCTACTTTAACATGGTTAATTAAAGGGGTGATCAGTTTAGGGCAGCACCAAGTGTGAACTGGTGATTGATAGACAGATCTTTACAGTCAGTCTCTAGATAAATGCTCTAAATATGAGAAAAGGCCTATCAACTTATTGGAGCTTATATTTATTTCTCAGGGAGGGAAAACCCCCCAGCAGCAATGTGTTTGCCATTTCCTGCCTTAAATTTTGGTGCCCTAGGTGAACAGTGCATTGCATAGATTAGTTGAACAGATTACCTTTGGTCTAATGCCTTAGCTTTTGCATCTGAAATTCTGCTTGCTTGGATTTAGGCCTGATCAGATTTAATGCTTTCACGAGGAACTTTATGAAAAATCAAGAGTGTGCTGACAGAATTTGCCATTTGTGCATGTTTAGGTGGCATAGTCAATAAAGAAGAAGATTAGAGTGTTCCATGAAAAGAATTTAATAACTTTGATATGTAGGGTAATAAAGTTAGAGTACGATTCAGTTGTACAAAGATGCTAACTCATATGCTCAAGGAGGAACAAAAGAGTTCTGTGGTAAAGAGGATGCTTTTCAGTTCTCCAAATGAAGACTGAGGCAAACCTGGTTCAGTCAGATGCATTGCTGTTACAGATGTGCCGGGGGGGTGATCAGGCAGCTGTTTCTTTTGACTAGTTACTGAGCAGATGTTGAGAGAAGACTAAAGCAAACCCTGAAGAGCTTGCAGAAAAGCACAAGTCACATACAGTGGGCAAGCACACATTGATGCTGGATCAAAGCAACTGTGCTACCAGGGAGCACGCAAAGACCTTTCCACAACTGCTGTACATTTATTAGAGCTCTGTGCTAAGCCTCATGCTAACTAATTGAGTATTTTGGTGTTTGTTGCCACACTGCTGCCAACTTCCACACCTGAAGCTGCTGTTATGGGGGGGGCTTCTATTCCAGGTCTGCAGGACTGCACACAAATAATTTCAGCCTCCTGGCTTCAGAGGGCTCAGCAAGGCAACAAAATGGGCTTAAATGTGTTAATTTGTGGCTCACCGGGCTATGCTGTGAGCTTTCTGGTGATGTGCTGCAGGAAGATAAATGTCTCACCTGGGTTTTTAATGGAGTATATCCAGTATATGCAGGAATTGTGCTTAACTCCCCTTCTTCCCTCCCCATTATACAAAAGTTTGGGGAAGGCAGGTTTGTCTGGGTGTTTGTTGGGGTTTTTTATTTGTTTCTGTGGGTGTATGTGTGAAGATGATTGCTGTGCTTTGGAGTGTGGTTCAAATTAAAACACATATGAGCACATAAATCACTGGAGATTTCAGGTGCTCATGATTATTCCAAAGATGGAGCTTTTGGTTAGTGGGGCATTATCCCTTGGACAGTTTGCCAAGTGTTGTTTTTAAAAAAAAGAGCAATAGCATTCTCACAGTTCTCTGCTACAGTGCAGTACCAGGTCACTTGGCTACTACAACTGCTATTTTAAGCTTATGTTGGTTCAGTAATTAATATTAAAGTTAGAAAGTGTTAAGACCTAAAAATCACCTCTTAGAACTGCATTATTTCAAATGCTTGATCAGTTTTTTTAATTTTCTGACCATAATTTGAACATATCTTTAATTCTATGTACTAGCTGTTTTTTGAGCTCTTTGGTTTATGATGTTAAAATATTAAATGCAAGTTTTTGAAGAGTACTATGTCTTTTCAATTACTTACAAGCCATTCTTTGCTCTGCTGTGTGAATACACAAAAAGCTTTTAATTATATGTACACAAGTCTAGCCAGCCTGCAAAATCACAGTTGTTGCATATGCAAATGCACAAGATCAGTCATAGGTCTTTTTTAATAGTGAACTACAATGTACATATAGAGTTTGTATTCAGTGGAGTTGTGTATTTGTACTTCATTTTACCATATATGTGGTATTTTTAATCCTATAAAGCATCCAAGTGAGGATTTAATGATTTGTGTAGATCACATTTTTTGTTCTCCCGGATTCAGCATGGTGTAAATTCTATTGCTGTGATGCACACCTTTGGGACAGAGTGAACTTGTGAGTTGGGTTTTTACTGCCTCATCTTCCCTTGGGTAGAAGAATCACAGAATGGTTTGGGTTGGAAGATACCTTAAAGATCATCCAGTTACAACCTCCCTGCCATGGGCAGGGACACCTCCCACTGGACCAGGTTGCTCCAAGCCCCATCCAACCTGGCCTTGAGCACTTCCAGGGATGGAGCATCCACAGCTTCCCCGAGCAACCTGTTGCAGTTTCTCACCACCCCCACAGGAAAGAATTTCTTTCTAATGGCTAATCTAAATCTCTCCTCTTACAGTTTGAAACCATTCCCCCTTGTCCTGTCCAACTTTCCTGTAGCCCCTTCAGGTACTGGAAGGTGCTCTCAGGCCTCCCTGGAGCCTTCTCTTCTCCAGGCTGAACAGCCCCAACTCTCTGTCTTCATAGCAGAGGTGCTCCAGCCCTTTGATCATCTTTATGGCCAGGACAATGGCCCTCCTCTGGACTTGCTGCAAGAGCTCCATGTCCTTCTTATGTTGGAGATCCCAGAACTGGACACACTGCTCCAGGTGGGGTCTCACCAGAGCCAAGTAGAGGGGGAAAATCACCTCCCTTAACCTGCTGGTCATGCTGCTTTTGATGCAGCCCAGGACACCGTTGGCTTTCTGGGCTGCAAGCACATATTGCTAGCTCATGTTGATCTTCTCATCAACAACCCCAAGTCCTTCTCAGGGCTGCTCTCAATCCATTCTCTGCCCAGCATGTAATTGTGCTTGGGTTTGCCCCAACCCATATGCAGAAGGGCTCTGGGAGGAGTGACAATAGGATGACAGTGCTCACGCTGGAATTTGGCCAGGATGCCAACCTTAACAACGGGGCTGTGTAGGAGCTTCTAATTCTTGAGAGCAGAAGGGTCTAGCTTTTATTTTTTGCCTAAAAGAGCTCTTGGTGTGTCAGGACCCCTTTTAACACCATGTGGGATTAGCAGTACTAACTTAGATGTAAAAATGTGACAAATGTGATCATTGTCATCTGCTAAATACTTCATAATAGAGCCTCAGGGAGCTGAGAAAATCAGAATTTAGTAGCATCTTTGTTGTCTCCTTAAGCAAACTGGCAATAGTTGCTGAAATGCTGCACCCAAAATGACAAAGCAAAGAGACACTTTCTTCATTCCAAATATCCTCAAACTGTAGTGAAACCTGGGGGGAAGAAGGGGAGTGTGATTAGACCTCACAACCTTCAAATGATCACTTTGACTTCTCTTCCACTTTTTCGAAGTGAATATGCCAAAAAGAGACCAAAGATTTGTAATTTTTTTAAGCTATGTTTCATTATAACACAATAATAAAGCAGCTCTTAGAAGGTGAAAACTCAGATTTTGTGAGAGAGAGAAGGTAAATGAAAAGGCTAAAAAGCAAATGTACTCCATATCTGTCAAGACAGAATGTCCTTCAGGCAATTTTCCCTGTACTGCTGAGTGCTACAGACATGGGGTCTCCACATGCCCCTCATGGATTCCTGGGAAAGGGAAGGCTTTCATCCACCCCTGAGGCTTGGCTCAACATTGACCCTCTTCTATGTCCCAGCACTCAGGCTGCTGCAGTTTGCTGGGTCCAAGCCTGTGTTGGGGCTCAGCCTGCAGGTGCTGGGACAGCAGCCCCTTCCCTGCTGAGGAGTGAAGCCCACGTAAGGGGTCTTGTGGGTGAGATGAGCAGAGCCTTCCTCCCCTTCCTCTTCCTGACCAACATGACAAGTGGCTCTGTGCACAGTCTAGTGACTTAACAGACCAAAGGTGGTAGGTCCAGAATGACAATAGTAACGAATGCACAAGTGAGATCCAGTGTTAGATCCTTAGAAGGGTCTTGCTAAAGTGACTGGAAAGATGACAGTAATGAAGGGCTGAGGCATGAATGCAGAGAAGATGTTTCCACATATAATTTCTATATGCATTAAAAAAAAACCAAACATCCTGCATGGAATTCAGTGACTTCCAAGAAAATATTTTTAAACACCAAAAGGGAAAATATTTGCATTGCACTTTACATAATAGGCATTTATTGCGTAGGCTAAGGACGAATTTTTTGTTTGTTTTGTTGTGGGGTTTTTAGAGTCTATTTTCTTTCTAGTACATAAGCTCAAATTGGGAAACCTGCTCCAGTGCTGTGCAGGGCTTGTGTACATTCCCAAACCAAAATGTTAAGGCTTCAGTAAGAAGTGGTAAAGCTCAAAAGCACATTTGCTACCACTGGAGATAAGCACACTTCTGCAATATTTTGAAAAATCTTTTATTTTAGCATTGTTTGACCTGAAGAGAACTGTTTCTGAAAGCTTGTCTGCTTCTCCTAGCTGCATCGTTTGGTTTAATGAAGTACATCACTTCTTCTCACAAACCCTGCTTCTCTGAGTTTACTTGGCAAAAAAAGAAAGAAACATAAGGAAATCCTAGATTTCTTTGGGACTGCTACTCTTCTGCCAGTTGTTCATTGCCTTAGGGCTGAATTTTGATGTACTTTTAAATGATCAGAAACAAGGCTTTTTAATTGTCACTAAAACAATTGTAACAGGATGACTCAACAGTTCGGTCAAAATCATGATGTTTAGAAAAGCCAGTTCCCAGCAAAGGCAGTGGAGGTCCTGCCTCGAGTAAGAACATGGGGGAAGGTGAGTTTAAAGGGTCTTCTTCCAAGATCTTTGGGTGGAAGGTTTAATTTCAGCATGATGGGCAGAGAAGGACCAGATTTTCAGAAGTGTTCTGCATTTTGGGTGCCAGTCCATTTTGGAAAAACTGTCAAGGAAGTGAAATAATAGTACTACTGGAGGTTCAGCCTTATTTGTGTGTTCAGGGCACTTTAATATGTGACCAGACCTAAATCTGAGCTACACTAAGAATTATCAACCCTAAATGTCTTGAAATTACTTTCAGCTGGACAGATTAGAAGTACATTTCCCAGAAAGCTGGGAGTAGTGAAATAGCCTGTTTTATTTCTAGCTATGTCTGCGAGGCACTGAATTTGTGATTATGACTGGAAGTTACTGGCTTGTATTGGCCTCATCATTAAAGTCTGACCTTACGGTTGGAATTTGAACTAATGAACTAATTCCAGACTGTATTTAAGTCCACTTCTTGTGAGATGATGCTCATATTTCTTCTCCTCTAGTTGCTCTCTGGAGCTAAGAAGGGCGAAGTTCTTGAACGCTGACAGATTGTGCTTTATCCTCTGAGTGCTTAGGATGGAAGCACACAGACACCTCTCTCAGTGCAGCCTTCCATTTTGATGAATCCATGCTGATCTTCCCATTTGGGTATAGAGTTTTGTCTTGTTAAAATGTGTTCTCCCACTAAAACAATGCAGACTATGTGATCTAAACCTCCTAGTCTCCTGTGACCTGGGCATTGATAAGCACTGTGTGGAACAAAAGATCCCTGCTTCCGTTTGGGGAACAAACTGTGTGAAAAAAACCTGGGTGTTTTGGGATTGTTAATTATTAACATTTTTAATTATTTAAAAAAATTATTTACTGTGCTCACTGCTATAATAGTAGCAATGTCCTTATATGGAACAAGTGTGGCTATAGGGGATTTAGAATGTGCTTGGTTTTGCTTTTGAGCTTGACAGCCATTTCTCACTTTCTGAAATAATGACAGTTAGCTAGGGAAAACGAGGAATATTAATAGATTTTGAGAGTGCTGTGTTTCTAGAGTAAAGACAGAAAAAACTGTAGCAGGAATAAGAAAGGAATAGAATAAAGGATTATTCCTCTTCCCTGGTTTCTGATTCACTCTTGTTTGCAGTCTCTTATATATACTGTTTTTCTAAAAGTAAATGTAATAAAAGAAAGTCTGCATCATGATTTATTCTTGCAATTTTCTTAGGCTTGTAGGATTACATCCTCCTCCGTCTCCTCCTTGCAATAACTAGCCACGGTAAATCCAAGCATAAAACCGCTGAAAATAAAGGGTTTTGCAGAGGAGAACTGAATCAACATTAAACTTTTACGTTTTTAAAAAAAACAAAACCAAACCACAAAAAACCCCAAACAAAACAACCCCAAAAAAGCAAAAAACAAACAACAACAACAAAACCACCAACCGACCAAACAAAAAACAAAACACCAAAACAAACAAAACAAAACAGTCTGAGAAGCATGGGGCTAGTGAAGCTCTGGAAGTATTTGTAGCATGTTATTGCTAGACTGGATCTGTCAAAACGTGCTGAAAATAAGCATCGGCACTTGGAGCTGATTGTTCTCTTTAGAAAGCAATGAATTTCCCTGAAAGCGTTTGGAGTTTTGGGGTTTTTTTCATATTTTTACTTTCATCTTGGATTTCTTTTTTTTTGTTGTTTTAATGCTGAACTTGTCTGTCAGATGATGTGCAAATACAAGAGACTGTAGCCCATTTTCTGAAATGTTTGCCACTACCCAAATATGTCTTTGACAAGCCCTATAGTTGTGTATTCATCTTATTTCTACTGAAGCAGAGAAATCCAACACTAATATTACATTTATCTTTTTCTTCCTTTGTTCTTTTTCTGGTTAGAGAAGATTGGTTAAGATAAAGTACACACATTATAGATACTGTGATGTGGTGACACTTGTCACTTTTTCAGTGAATAGGTAAGTGGAGTTAGACTGAAAATTTCTAGAAACTTTTTTCTTTTTTCACATTGGTTAGTTTTTAAAAGTATTAATTATTTTTTGTTTGGCACTACTGGAACATCACTTTAATGAACAGAGTTCTGGTAAGGTAGTAACGGGCTGAGGTTATGTAATGGGTTCAAACCATGTACCTTCTGAAAGGCTGGGGGACTGGGGTGTTTTTATAACTTGTAAGTACTGTGTGTCTACCAAAATAGCCTGAATCTCCTTCCTCTTTTTTTTTAATAGATTTACAGTGTAAAACTGGTATGAACAAACAAAATGAGAGTATGTACTGCTCTTCAGCAAGGTTCAAGTGAATCTATGGTGCTGCTAATACATACCTAGCTGAAGCCAACATGTTCATGTTTTGGATGAGGACTGAAACATCATGTGGCATTCACTAGAGACTGTTAGTAACATCTGGAACCTCTAAAATACCATTTTAAATCATACCATTAGCCTGAGGTGCAGGAAGTGGTTCATCTAATTCTTTTTAATGGAAAAGTGCCCCTACCACAAAACCACAAATTGACTAATGCTGTTTGACAGTGATAAAGAAGCAATTGCATAGATCATGGAGAATAAACTCATTGCTCACATTCAGAGAATATTGTTATGAACAGGACTAGGCATGGCAGTGGGAAAGCTTCTACCAATAACCACTTTATATTGGATAAGCAACCCAGTTTGTTCAGGTGGTCTAAAATGGGAAATTATAGGGCTAATAGCATTGGAAAGGGTTTCTTTTTTTTATATACATTAGGAAAGCGTGTTGCTAAAAATATTCTGATGAGGAATTGAGGCATTTTCTAAACCAATTCTGAGTTCTGCTGTACAATTAGTACTTGTTAATGGTTGTGTGTAGACATCCCTTTCTGGTTATTTTCCCAGTTCCTGATCAAATACGGACAAGAATTAAAAGCAGGACTGCTTACTTACTTTCTTACCAATATCTGCTGTTTTTCAAGAAAAACTGAAATTTTTTTCAATTGGCTTGTGATTCTTTTGCACTGGAAATTTTGTGGCATGATGCAGATAGTCTTTGAAAGGCAGAGAAAAACAAGTGGCATCTGATTTTCTGTAGAGGATACAGAACTCAGATCTGTTGGCAAGTTCTGAGAAAAATGTATCTGTAGTGTGCCATGGCTCTGTTCTAAAGTTTCTGTGTGGTATTGATTCAGTACAGCTTGGTGCTTTCCTACACTAAAATATAGCTTATTTCATAGTACTCAGAAAAGAAACAAATGAGAGCTGGAAAGGAGTTCTACCTGTTCATTTGGTGCACTTAAAAAGATGCTTTCCAGACAAGTAGCTGGGACCTCCTTGCACTTTCTGTCGCCTCCCGTCATCCCCTTCCTGTCATGTATCTGAGGGACTGAATACTGGGGCTTCTGAGCCACGGGCTTTGGCTTGCTTGTCAGCTTCATTGCAGAGAGGGTTTTGTTGCTGTTCTGTTTTGATTGCACTGGGCTTTGTCATATAGATCAGGATTACAGTCTTGAATAATTCTTCCTAGTAATGTCAAAAAAATTTTGTAAGGGCCAGTAAACAACGTCTGGTATCTTGCAGTACTGTGTCACACATGACCCAAGTAGTTTTGTATTGATGGACTATGTCAAGACAATTACAAGAAAACCTGAGCCATTCCTCTTTGTTCCTCTAGACCCCCTGCTCCTCCACCCCAAAATGGCAGCAAGTGATTTTTTTTTTTGTAATTGCTGGATTTTTCTGCACATGTTGCAAACAACCGTGTCCTAATGTGCCATTAATATTACGAGGAACTCTGCACTGGATACAGTTCCCATTTCAGGTCTTTAGTCTTGGCTGGCATACCCTTATAACAGAAGTTATGATCTGTTTCTGTGTTGTATAGTCATGAATTCTTAAGAGCAGAGAAATACGTTTTTCCTGGTAAAATCTTATGCTATGGCATGGTAAAAAAACCAAACCAAAATAACACACATCACTTGCAGTTTTTGTAGAGTAAGCCTTGCATTGTAGTGGGCCCTCCTCTGCGGAAGAAACTGAGCAGTGTTACCAACTGGAAGAAAGCAGACAAAACCTGGTGAGGGACCATCCTGGCACGTGGCTGACAAAAAATGAGTAAAGCTTTAAGTTGCCTTTAGTACCTCTTTTTCTGAGATGCTTTTCTTATTCCTCATCTGCAGCTGAAATATTGTAGCAAGTTACTTAGGTTTTGGGAAAACTTTGCTGGACTTCACTCAATTGCACTGAAATTTGTTAGTGTTAAAATGTCCTCTCAGTATCTAGTCTGTTCTGTCCTGATTTTTCTGAAAACACTTCCTTTTTAGGTCCAAGCGCTGGAATCAGTAGCAATTTACCACTCTTTGCAAATGCAAATTTGACTTTACCCTGCTAGTCAGGAGCTGCAGAGTGAAAACAACATCCTTTACTTGTCACTAAGGGATTCAGACAGCTTTTAGTTTCTATGTTGGTTGTTAATCTAGAGAGAGAGATGGAGTTTTCACAGGTAAGTGATTTGAAAGGTTAACAACAGAAATAGATCTGGCTGTCGGTTCTGTTGTGTCTGAATTGCATGCAATATTTCAGTTAAATGAACTGTCATAAAATATTTAGTTGTCTTTATTGTGGCATACTGATTCAGAGGAGCTGTAGTTGGTGACTGTACTTGGCTAGGAGGTGTGCCTCCTGCCCCCATTTCCATGGTGCAGTACAGTGTTGCTCCATAGACTGATGTGGTGGGGTCCAGATGTTGGGTGGAAGAACTATGTCCAGTGGGATGATCCAAGTAGTGGGCTTGTCCCATGAAGAATATGGACGTTAAGAAGCCCAGTGAACAATTTCTGCAAGGCAATGTACTGCAGAGCAGAAGGTCACTTAATGTTGAACTGCATCAGTACACAGTATTTTGTTTTAAGAATGCACCACTTTTTTGCCTAAAATACTGAAATTGTAATGTTTTACCTCCTCTAAATATTGTGTTTCAGAACACTGGTGGTGAAAAGTAATCAACTAATGAAACATTAGAATTTCTCATGGGACAAACATTGTTATTTTTGTAATTCTGTTTTTTTTACATCTTATGTAATTAAGTTGTAAGAAAACCCTTCCATTTTGTGCCTATTATAAAAGAAGAAAGTAGTGACACACATGGCACCATACAGCATGTTAGTCAGAAGCTAGGATTTACTAACTAGAGCCAGCTAGTAAAAAAAGATTGCAGCATAGCAGGAAATTCTGCTTCCAGTGATTGTTCCTGCTTTTGATGTACAATACAGCTGAATGAAACCAAAGATATTTTCACCCAACCAGAGGGTGCTTCCATCCTCCATGTTTGTGCCATGAAAATGAAGTATGGAAGTGCACTGTGGTTTTCCGTCCCTCACAACAACGTGCCTGAACTAGACTGTTGGCCACCAAAGGGATGTGTTCTGCAACATGCAGCCTCTGTGATTTACACCTTCCGTTTATCTCCCTTGTTTTTAGAATGTGCTTTTCCTCATATTTCAGCAATTTGGAACATCTACATAGTTTTATGTTGTTTTAACATACCTGTATAAACTCTGGCAAATTTGAATGGTCAGACTCTCTCTGATGGCATGGTGGCACATCCCTTACATACTCACTGCAGGCACCAGAAAATGTTGCATCAGTTGTCTTATGGGAAGTCAATCAGCTACTCTTTGTTGCCCTGGTGTAACCCAGCATAACCCTTGTGTACTGCACCATCCAGTTTCTTTTTGGGGAAGAAAATAAAGCATTGGGGTTGCAACCAGGTTTGCAAGTTTCATCTCATCCCAGGATGTTCCTGAAAGAGAGACTTTTATTTTCATTGTCTTGTCCTTTGTGGACTGACACATTCAGGCTTATAAACATCCAAGTGCAAGAATATTGAAAATATTAGGAACTTCAACATAAAACAAACACCCAACAAGTTTATAAAGCATCATCTGGGTGGGGCAAATCTTGTCCTCCCTGCATGGCCAGTCAACTAATTTGTCACTTGGACATTTCCTCAATGCCTCGTCAGGTCTATTATGGTTCCCTTCCAGTGCTGTCAGCTTCTGAGAGCTTGGAGATTTTTCTACACAGAAGCACCAACAATCTTCAGGCATTTGTCACTTCTGGGTCTTAGTGTGCTGTCCATCTCAGAAATCCAAAGGTCCCTGAAGTAGTGAGTTTCTGGAGACTAGGATGTGACAGGTAACCAAAGTCCAGTTCTTCATCCTTATGTTCTTCAGTGTCTTCCAGAGGGAATAAAGCTGCAGCTCTGTCTCGTCTTACCCCTGAGAGGAAGATAAAATATTACAAAAGAAATAGGCTGTAGTGCTTTGATACTGAAGATTGTGTTCCACACCATCACAAACAGGATGAGACTTAGAAAACTTATAAAAAGTCAGCCCATCTCAAAACTACTGGCTGAACCCTTCCTTTCCTACAGTCATCGGACAGGATTTACAGATCTCTTCTCTACTACTTCAGTGTAACTTCTTGGCAGTTGCATGTTAAGTTTTCGTTTGCAATGGGTGGTTTTGAAACACAACACTTCTCACTTTGTCTCTTGTGGAGCTTTGATTTTATTCTTAAGTCCTATGTAGGGTGCCAGAAGCAAAGTATTCTCAGAATGGTTATTCTCATCCATCTGTTCTTGTAGCTGTATTGATCGAGTCTGTCCTTCAACTAGCCTGGACACTGTACCCACATTCCACTCTCTGCGTAATACTTCCTGACATGCTTAACAGCAGGCAGGAGTCTAGGTATGTGCTTTGGAACTCTCTCTTGGACTTAGTGAAAGTTATTAAACTTCTGATATTTGGGGAAAGGTGTTTCAGTCACAGTGTGCTGATCTGTTGCAGTACAGTGTTAGAAGTTGTCCTGCAGTATCCTTAGGCAGGAATATGAAAAGGAGCTTTGCAATGGCTGGTAGTTAATCTCATTCCTTCTTTCTCTTGTCATAGATAGCTAGACCATCTGAAAACAAATCCTACATGTGCACTGTGTGTACTTTCCTTTTACACGGGGCTTCAAACCTTCCTGTACTCACATGCATTGTGCTTGTAGTGTGCCGAGGAGTCTCTGGAGCCATGGGTATGGGCTGAGAACAGTATTTGGCCCTGCAGCAAAACATCCATTGAAAAGCTGATTTAGGGCTTCAGGACTTGACCTTAGGTATATAGATCTTGTCTTGGTACTGTTAGAGAGTCTGGAACAGCTTTGCCTGGGGTTTTAAATGAAACTCAACAAGAAACTATCCTTCATAATCCTGTGGTGCAGGGGAATAAATAAGTGGATGTTTAAAGCTGCCAGTTCTCCTACCAGGACTTAATAGTTGAAGGTTATTTCAGAAAATATTTCCATTTTATCACTAGAAATTTTTGCTTTTTTGTTCCTTCCCTTTCCTCACCCTCCTCCCTACCTGAGGGACAGGCATGTATGAATAGTATCATTCATAAGTGTTTCACCAGAATTCATTAGAGTGAGGCTGAAGGTTTCATTATTCTTTAAGGATGTATTAATAAAACTACTGTACACTTGGGTTTTTTAATACTATATGAATTATTCTGACAGTCAGTTTGGAAAGCCAACATATCAATCATTAAATTAAAAATGTAGTAATACAAATTAGTGTGATACAGGAGCTGTAGAACATGTTGAACAATATGCTGTTTGGAAACTAATACAGATCTGTCCTTCAAAGGAGAAAAGATAGCAAGCAATAAAATGCAAAATATTACAGTGAATTTATCCAGCACTCCATAAAAACATGTTTCCACGTGTCAGATACTATTCATGTTTTGTCCAGATCTGTATTATCCTTTTTGCAAATACCACAGCAATCTTTAATGATCAACCATAATGTTTGTTTGCAGGATGAGAAGTCTTTTGTGAATTGCCTGACATGGTGCTTACATCTAAGCATGAGGCAGTGGCACAGAAAAAATCAAAACAGATATCCCCACAATTACTGCTTTTGTTTGCATGACAGAAGATGCAAATAAAACATTTTGCAAAAAACACCTTGCTAACTCACCACTTGATGAAGTAATTCCTTACACAAGGTTGCATCAGTCCTGTAAGCCTAAATGTAGCCTGCCCTTGTGGCTTCTGGTGCTCTGGGGAGAGATAGTTTATCTGTTCCTTTTACATGAGGATAAGTTATTTTAGCCTTAATAAATGTGAGACTAGATGAAGTACGCAGGGCAGCTTGCTTTTTCCCTTCCTTGAGCAAAAAGTTCATTTAAGCATCTTTTTTCTTTCCTTTGCTGATTCTGTGAAAACCGTGTGGCTGTGAATAACATGTTGGATATTTGAAGTAGTTCAGTGAACGTGAGATAATGAAGTTGTGGCTAAGGTGCAGGACATTTTCAATGGCAAGTCTTTGCCTGTGGATTTTTCTGCTTTCTGAATTATGTTTCAGCCAAGCCGCTTTAAAGCAGCTTGCCTACACTACAGATAAAGCCATGCTATGCATAGCTAGGTCTGATGTGCTTATCCAGTGCAGTGTGCTTACCCCAGTTGTGCCCACATGGCATTCAGCACGGCCAGTGTCAGCTCTGGTGCCTGTCAGCAATCATTGTGTCAAACAGCAAAGTCTGTATCAGGGTGTTCCTGGCAGCTCTGGCTGCCTGCTCCAACTGCTGTGCTTACTGGGGCTAGGACTGCAAGCAGTCTTCACAGAGTACCACCCTTGTTAATGTGTGTTCCTCACTGAAATTCCTGCCTTAATCCATCACAAAAGCATAGTCAAGAGCCAGCAGAAGAAAACAGACTTAAGACATGTTCACAGACAGGACAATGTGTTAACAATCCATTATAGACTCTCCACCTGCATGACACAAGGACAGTGTGTCTGACCTGTGCAGCTTCAGCTGCGTACAACCTTATAAACTCATTTAAAATGTCTGCAGTCTTAAGATATGAGATGCAACTTATTATTTAGGCTTTCTGCTAACCACAGATTTAAAATCCCTGGGTATTTCTCATCTCTGGTCCTTTTGGGGCTGTGATTTTGATGCTGCCAGTGAGGATTGCAGAGGTAAAAGCTGTTTGTTCTTGTTTGCTCCTTATCTGTGCTATATAAGATGCATGAAATATCACAGTGGAGGAATAAAGGCAAGAATCGTTTCTAATAATGAAACTGTTCTGAAAGGGAAGACCTAGATTTCTTAGCAAGATAATGTGCTGAAGTATTTGCATAGTAACTGGGCTATAATTACAGATTCATCTCCTTTATGTCTCTTAGCTCTCAGGCTTAAGTAACCAGATCTTTAGAGCAGTCGCTCTTTTTCCTGGGAGGCTGGGTGTCAGGCAACATATGTTAAGGCTGTGTGCAGTGGTACACTGACTGTGAGTAATGAGTGTTGATAAACTGTTTACTGAAGCTGGCTGAAATTCAGGATTTGTTTATTGTGGGGGTTTTGATAGTTTAGAAACATTTCCTTTTTCAAGCAGTGGAATATATTGTTGAGATTCCTCAGAATTTTTACTTTCTGAGATAAAAATTAGTCTAATTTTGACTTTTTAAATTTTGCAATTTTGATTCTGGAGTCTTTCATTGGTTTTATATTTTATTAGTTTCATAAAACAGCAGTGGTCGTTGAAAATATATCGACAAAATAGTTGACACTTTCTATTTTTATTTTATTTCAAAAATCATTAATATAAGCTGTTACTTATACCCCTCTGATAAAGCCTCTCCTCTAGGTGGGTGTATGATGAAAAAGCTCTGCCCTATGATACAGGAGCTTGCCTGAGTGATGTGAGGTTGTGAAGTACTGACAGTCTTATACTTGTGACACAGACAGTGTTGCCCAGCAGTGCTGTGGCACAGACCTTTTTATTTTTGACTTATTGGTGTTCTGGTAAATTTTTAGTCCTACTGGAAAGTATTCATTTACTTTTGGCTATAGAAGATTCTGGATAAAAAGAGGCAAAAGTCTCTGTTCCAACTCAGATTAATCTCTGTCCTGGGTCTGGAGTTGCTCCTTGAGAACTGAGAGCTGACTGTGAGCTGAAAATCCCAGAAGATGGGATTGTTTGGGGGTTTTTTGTGTAAAGAGTATTTGCAGCCTCTGCGTCATTAACATTATTCTCCCAGAATAATAATAATAATGTTAACCTGCAAAGCTCAGATATTTTTCTTAGTCTGCAGAGAGATTTCTCAGAAAAAGGGACAGTAGTATGAACTCGAGAGAGAGAAATTGTGTCAAGGTGACTGAGGGTAGTTCTTTCTTCGTAGGTGCGTGCCAGAACAGAACAACCTCTCTGGAGAGACTAACAGCACTTTTGGTTTTTCCTTAAATTCTGAAGTTGTTTGTAACCAAGCTCTGCACCACTTACAAATCCACAAAGGGGACACTCTATCCTTTTGTCCTGTCTGTGCCTGTTACGTTTTAAAATATTCCTAGATTTAGGTGCCTCATGCATCTGAAAAAACTGCATTCCTTTAGTTTATATAAACTCATTGTTGCCACATTAGCAAAGATATAATTCTTTTGCTCTTTTCTGTCTCTAGACAGCAGTTGTCTTTCTCCTTCAGTCTGTTATCAGGACAAAAAGCTATTCACTTCCTGAACAGTGCTTGCCTTGTTATTGATTATCTGTTCACTCCTGCTTGTCACAAACTTGACTTTTTCACAGGTGAGCTGAGATGATCTTGCCAGGTCTCAGATACTCAGTATGCATCTCTTCTTGAAAGGGGGGGATTCCATGAAAGCAGAAATCTTGTGTAGTTAGTGTGGTTTAGCTCCAAAATTGAATTAATTTTTTGTGATATATTTTTCACCATACACTTGGTGGTACCAGCCTTGATTCCATCTCATCTGTTGTGATATTAAATAATATGGTTTGAAATAAGGGTGGTTGTCTTAACACGATAACCAAAAAAGAACCAAAGAAGTAAGATGTTCACTTGCTACGTCTGCTCAGTATTTGGGATGAAACAGGTGGAGGTACCCATTCTGAACACTGTGCCTGGAGCTGAAATAGAAGGTTTGCCATATGTAGCAAAGGAGAATGTGGGAAAAATGTGATAAATTTTGTATCTAAGAACCATTTTAAAAAGATGAGAAGCTTACCAAATCACTAATTAAACGATGTTGGAAATGTTGGGAACCAGAGAAATGTCACAGAATTTGAGAACATGTGAATAATGCTTCTTGCTTAAAAGACGTGAAGAAGGATGACCAGGAAGATACAGGCAAACTGCCCTGATATTGACTCCATGTAAAATAACAAAACACTTCATTCAGGAGTTCATCTACAAGGCCTGACTACTAAAAATATAATGATTACTAGCATAGTTATTTGAAAATACAGACCTTCTCAGACAGACCCTTAGTATATTTTTTTTTTAGTGGATAATGGGCAGGTTGAGAAAGGCAATTTAAAAGCTTGGATTTAGCTGGGTGTCTTAAAAATTGAGTCATTGGTAGCTCTTAAAAGATAGTGAAGAGAGAGTGGTAAGTAAGCAGCACTCTTATTTTGGGGCTAGTAAGGGATAGTTGTGGTCTGACATGCAAATATTATTGCCAGTGATTTAAGTTGTCAATGTAAATTTTTTGCAAATATTGGTGGAGTAGGAAGAAAAGAGAAGACAAGTTGCTTTCATTGAGTTATCCAAGTTTTTTAGTCAGTTGATGACAATTGCAAAGGGCTGTCTTTAATAAAACCAATGCAAGGTAACTTGTCTTGGAACGATGAGCTTAGGAGTCCATGGACCTGAATTTTTGGAACATAATCAGGTGAGGTTCAAGGGGCTGCTGTAAGAAAGCCCCTAAACATGAGCTCCCAGGACAGTGCTGTGGCTGAAAGGAAACAGATTATTTTAGATGCATAAGTGTTTAAAATGTAAATGGGAACTTGTTTCTGGGTAGAGCCTTACCAAGATTATAACTAATTTACTTCTTTTTCCCCCTTATTCTCATGTCAGAGCTTCAAGAGATACAGAAATACAAAGAAGAGTTTTTAAATGGGGTAAAAATGTTCCTGGGGTTGGAGGGGAACTTTATATTCTGTTTATAATTGTTAATTTAAGAATAGGCTGAGAAATCACATGACTGTTGTATGGAAGTAGGTAAGAAGGGGAGGTGGAGGTGGGATATGAAGAGGATGGACCAGTGCCTGGACATTGCAAGCATGTTCCCAAGCAGGTTTTGTTTTTATATCATATTCAGATGGTTAGTGCAGACTGACTACCAGATTTGGATTGGAGTACATTTTCTTGCACTATTTTTGGATTATTGGACCTTGTGGGGATTTTTGTCTTTTTCTGCAGCGTGGGTATGTTCCATCTGTTGGGACCACATCTACTTCGTAGGCTCAAGCCTTGGCCTTTCCTTTACCTATTATGCACATTTTAGTAAATTTAGAACTGAAATATTCTGCATTATTGAAGATAGGGGGCTGGACAAAAATTAACAACCTGAAATGCATAGAAGAGCAAACAAAACACATGATATGGCATGTGGTTCTGTGAAGGCTTAGATTTTGTAAAATGCAGAAAGATTACCCCTGGTAATGCACCACAGGGACCTGAATAATTGTGTGTGACTTACATCACTTGGCAGTGCTAAAAATGGATGCATCAACTGGATCCATCCCTGTTGTAAAGACATTAATGTCTATGCCCTTGTTTTTTGGATTCTGTGTTAGATGAAAGGTCAGACCAGACATTTTCAGAAGTCCCTTCTGGCTGAATTCATCTCTGAGTTTGGCATGCCTTTGAATGATGTGGAAGTAACAAATAATTTAACAGACCTTGGACTGATTTCTTATTTACATAGCAAGGAATTCAATATAAAAGAACATAGGTTTGAACAAGATAACCCCCCCCACACTCTTCTTTAATACATATGCCATATGGCTCAGTGCCATTTTGAACTCCTTCAGGTAGCTCTGAAATAGCTCGTTTCAAGAAATATCTGCAAGGATGTGAGCTCAGACCCCTCAAGCGATACGGCCGTGACAGCACAGCCTCCATCTGAGCTGGTCAGCTTCCAGTTGCAGAGTGCACTTGCTGGATGGGCCACCTCTGTTTTGAGATGGAGTTGTGTGATGCAGACATTAGACACTTGGATGTCAATAAGTATCATCTTTCATTTGAGGATATCAAAGCATCTAGTTTATATTAATAGAGTCGTTTTGATCTAATGAGGGGGGTGGAGGGGCAATGGATAAGAACATTTCAACATCAGAAAAACACTGAGGTGAGGCAGGTTCATCAGCCAGTGAGTGTTTCAGTAGTGTAAAACGTATTTAGCTGATGTTTATGGTATTGCAGTAGAAGCATGAACAAAGGATGGATTTAGTGTGTGTATATAGTAGCCAGCTCATGGAGCTTTTAGTGCTTTGTGCCAAAAATGCACTTGCAAAACCATCTCAGCATGAATAGAAACAATAGGCGACTACAATGGGTGAATAGTCCACATTTCAAAATTAGTACTCAAACCAAAGAATGCATGCATTTAGCTGATAGACTACAACAGTTCCAGTGGATAAGCAAATAATTTTTTTTTTTTTTGGATGGGGGGGAGGGGGGTTGGGGTGGTGAAGGGAGGAATGGGGACATGACACAGAAATGAACTAAATGTAGTAGTTTACATGTATTAATGACTGAACTTAGTGATACGTGATAGCCCAGTGCTATTAACATGTCTCAACACAAGTTTAATCCTACAATAAAATGGTAATTCAGACAAAGCCCTACATTTAAACTGTGTTAAGGGTGATGAATAAAACCCACAAAAGCAAGAGATTTTACAATGAAGGCAAGGAGGCTGTAATTAGCTATGTGTAGGCAGTGCAGCAAGCCAGTGGGCATTAGATAGCATTTTTCCTGGTTATCCTACTTCCATCAAATACATTAATATTTTAGCAGTATTAGAGCATGCAATGACCTGGGATATACATTAAACTGTAAATCTGACTTCACTCACATTTGTACTTTAAATCTGAACTGGAAGCATCATAGGTTTTCAGGTTTGGTTTGGGGTTTTTTTTGAAGTACAGCAAATATCCTCTTTATATTTTCTTCTATGCGTTTTATTTCCCTTTTTTATGTGCCTAGGGAAGATGACAAGATTAAATCCCCTTTACTGAAAGGATTTAATTGAGGATGTATTTAATTACTTCCTATTAACTGACCCATGTGTGAAGGTTTTCTCAGCCTTTTCAAAATGGGGCATGGTGAAACTTCCATCTCTGGAAGAACTGAGCCAGATTATAAACATGCAAATGCAGATCAAAAAACTTCTTGATGCACAGCCCCAAATATTTGCCTCTAAGGTTAGATTATGCATTTTTCTTTTTTCCATGTGTGTTTGTAAAACTGAGAAAGGGACTAGCAAATGCCAGTTGCTAGGATCTGTCAGATCTTGTGTCAACACCTGTTTTCTCAGGAGAAAAAACTCAGCCACTCTAATTAGAAGCTTGAAAATTAAATATTTGCAAAACAGTCCACTCCTACTGTTTAATCGAAAAAAGAATTCAGGTCTCCAGGGGCATGCCACTGCCCTGCTTATTAGATCATGATGCTTCCACGTGATTTGTCTTGGTTGCTTCTGTGCTTCTGTAAAGTGTTTCTTTCCGAAATATGGTGGCGGAATTGGCTAACTTTCATTGTAATACATTCTTCTCACAGAAAGCAGAATATATAATCTGTCATTGTGGATCAGGCAGGTGGGATATAAAATGTGTCACTCTCCAGAAGTTTGTTGAGCATTTTAACCTATATTCCTAGAAGCAAATATGGTCAGTTCTTGAGGACAGGCAACAGTAATTTATATTACGTTGCTGCTGGTATTTGTGTGGGTTCCTTAGAACATGCACTCATCTGGGCCTCTTTGTCATCTCTTAATGTTCACTAAACTTAATACAGTATAAACTTCTACCTGAGTAGAAGTATAATACTCTTGTATACTTGTATAATACTCTTCCTTTGTGTCTCTTGAGTTGTTCTACTGTAAGCAGATATGTGTTATTTATGTATTTCTACAAATCTAAACACAAACTGCTGTTGGTAACTACACCCTGACTTCTCTGGGCAGCTTTCTGGAACTTGGGGACAGATAAGCCAGGTCTATGAGAGAAAACACTTTTTGCTCTTGGAGAGGACTGAGCCCAGCATGTGTAAGAGAGCTCCAGAAATTATACCAGGTGTAACCAGAACATCACTATGCTTAACTCCTTAGCAAGTCTGTGGTTTTCAAAGTGACTGGTTTGGGTTTATGTTTCACTTTGTTTCATTGCCCTTACTTCCCTATCTACAGGAATGAACTTGGGTGTTTGTTTTTGCTGTAATACAGAAAAACAGGCACATGCTGCTTCCCTTCATGTGTCCATCTCCTAGGTACCTGGTGCAGAAAACTCTAAATAAATAGCCTTGACTTTTCCAAAGCAGTCAATGATTGGGCAGTTCTCCTTCTGCTGAAGTCAGTGAGACACTGATTATAGACTGAGCACAGTGGTAATTCTACTTGAGAAAAAATGCAGTCATATTCTGAAATACATATGTCCTGTTTTTTCAGAATCCTTAAACCACATTACAATTGTGAAATTCCATGTTTTAAGTCTGTGTGGGTTGTTTTCAGCTTTATCAAGATGTGATAAGAATATTGGTTACTCAGTCATAACAATTAACATGTATGTTCCTGTTAAACGATTAATATTTTATTTCTCAGTGAGTCATATATTAGACCTGCCTGTGCTGGTGACTTTGCACTTGTGCCAGTGGCAATGCATAGAGGCAGTGTGACTTCCTGATTTTCAGCAGTTAGTGCAACACTGCAAATCGAGTAGTGTTCTGCAATGGGTCAGATTCTTCCTTCCAGATATGCCTGTGCATTTCTTCCCTAAGTGGGCTTTAGCATCTAACTTCCTTTGGAGGTTTGCACCAATGTCCCCATTTACCATTTCAGTAAAGCTTTTTCAGAATGCGTACATGAGAGCAAGATTTGGTTTGGAGACTCTTCTATTCAGAGTAAATGGTAGGTGGCTTTGAGTGAAGCCAGCTAAGCTGAAGTTGTATTATGTTTCAGGTTTTTTTTGTTTCTGAAAGGAAACAGGACTATTTGAATTAAAATGCTTCCAGTAGCTCATGTATGAACTGATGGATGGTGTCTGCAATGGTCAGCTGTGCATTGGTTCTTTGAATGCTGGTGTCAACAGTGCAGATGTGCTGGTAGGGGAGGGCTGAACCTGCCACAACAAAGGGATGCTGCCTATGCCTAGGAGCCTTGAAGTGCATCTCACTCTGACACATCATCTTTTCTTTTTTTCTGTAATGAAAACAGAATTAAGTTAGGATTCTTTCCTCAGCTTGTGTTAAAAAACAAAAACCTCCAAAAAAAACCCCAACAAACAAAGAAACCCTAGCAAAATTAGCTGCTGTAATTTGTAATGGTACAATCAATGTATTCGTACACAGGAGATTTATTCCTTTTGTCCTCTAGTAGAGGATCTAGCTTTCCTCAAGATACAGAAGTTTTGGACTCTCAGAGAGCAGGGAGAGGCAGAGGATGGGTAAATGGCTATTGTCCTCGTGGGCAATACAGGAAATAACTACTCAAGGACAGACTGCAGTCTGAGTTAACAGGAAGATCCATGATGGCTCCTGCGATGATGAGCACCCAAAGGGAGGCTCAGCTCATGTTACCTATTACCCAAAGACTGAGCAAACAGGTTGAGCCAGTTGCACCCCTCCCTGTTCTCTTATGATCTTGTGGCTTGACATCACTGTTGCCAGTTTGACCTAATTCATGTATATCCTCTGAGCTAATGTTTATTGGGTATCTGAGTTACAGACTTCACCAAACAGAAACATTGCTCCACTTAGGGATTTTATGGTTTGCTAGTATCACCCTGAGAAAGTTCCAGGATCTTTGCTTTTTTCCTTGAGGCCAGACTAAAGCCCAGACACTTGCATCTCTTGTTAGTGTAGAATGCCTTGCTGGTTTAAGAAAGGCTGTAATTCCCCAGCTCCGTGCTGTGGGGTGCATGATTAAGTCAGTAAGCCATTATGCTAGCTGAATGCAAGTGTCTGAAAGTTAATAGCAAGCTGAATTTCATCCAGTTCACATGCTTCTAATTATGACCGGCTGGTGTTTGTAGGTCTTATGCCAATAAAGACATCCAAAAACTACAAACGTAACTGGATCAGAGAGCATTTGGCTTTAACTAGCTGTCAATTAAAGGGAGAATGATGAATTCCAGAAATCTTTTTGTGTCTGTGTGTGCAACTGTGTCCTCACTTCTTTTTCTGTTCCCCAAACTCCTTCTACGTTGTAGCAACAGGATGTGCTATTTCAGAACTACTTCGGAGGAAGAGTTCCCCAGACACCTCCTTTTTGGCAGAGTGTACCATGTTTGTAGTGTTTTAGCTCAGATATTTTCTTCAATTGCAAATTAGTCTAGTTACCTCTCCCCTGAAATAGATTTGCTAATACATTGATTTTAGTGAAATTACATATAGAGAAAAAGAATGTACAGCTTGTCTAACTGAAGCAATCTACAAATATAGCTGTGTCAGTGCAGCTTTACTGCTACAGTCCTGTGTATAATTTCCCATGTGGGTGCTTTTAATCAGGAATAAATGTGACCTAAGTAGAAAAGGGCCATCTTATACCAAAATAAGTGTTATAGCTATAGCATTAACAGTCCACTGTAATACTCTCTCCTAGCTGCAGCTTTTCTAGCTGAAGAAGTCAGCATCCTGCATCAGTCCTCAGCTCCCTGCTGCTGGTGCTGTGTGGGTGGAGGCAGTTGACCCCTCTGATTTCTTTACTGTTTGTTTCTAACATTTATGAAAATAACTTTGATTAGAATAAGCATTTTAAATTGTAATTTAATTTAAACTTGCAAATTGAAGGCAAAATACTGACTGCTAGAGGGGCAGGGCTGAGCGTTTAGGGGTGGCTGTGATTTCAGACATCACAGCAGCAGGCAGAAGGAGTTTCAGCAGGACAGCTTAGCACATCTGTGCAGTAGTACTGATCAGTGCCTGTTCAGACAGGAAGGAGCAGTATCCTGAGATGTTAAAGTTGATGGAATTAAGCAAACTGGAAAGAAATTTTTTTCCCTAATGTAATATCAGGTACTCCATGTTTAAAAGATTTCTTGAGGTCTGTGTGTTGGAACCTAAAAAAACAGTTTTTTAGACCATCCCACTGAAAATGAAATGTCAAAATTAAATTCCACTTCGTGAGTATCAATCTGCAATTTAGAGCTGAATTTACAGTCTGAAATTTGAGGGAGATTTTGGCTCTATCAATTGATGGATAGAAGAGTGAGTGTTCACTTGCCAGAAGAGTGAGTGTTCGCAGTTGTTTTCTCTGTGGATTTATTCAGCACCATTTGTCAGGAATTAATGATCAATTGTTAATTCAATATTCGCTTTTCCAGCTGCACTGATTAGATGCAGAAATCTAAAATAATCACATGGCATTGTTTCTGTTGCCAATAAGATGACTCTACCTTGAATAATATTTGAACAAATAAAATAATTCAAGTAAGCTCATGGAAATTTAATTTAAAATATTTCCTGTGCATCATCACATGTACAAGCTCAACAATTTGTTTTCTCAAATAGTCACAAATGTGTTAATATGGAGGGATAATGGTATGTGCAATGCAAACTAATAATTGTGCTCAAACTTTCCATTGTTCACCTTCCACCAAGAAATGTTACAAATTTAATACATTATTTAAAATCCCCCTCTGTTAAGAGACAGGTAATCAAGACTCTGCTGCAATTTTTGTGATCAGCTTTTCACACTGGAGAAATGTAAACCAAGACCCTGTTCCACATTGCTGAAGTGCCTTGAGATCAGAATGAAAGACTTAATAGTCTCTGTCCCAAAGAATAGTCTGTATCATGGACTTTACTTGAGAGTGGAATTGGCATGTACTGAGAACATACACAGGCAAGTCCAGTTCTGAATATTTTTAAATTGAAAAAGTTGAGATTCAGATGTTTCAGACAACCACTATACCATTTGTTGTTGTTATTCTAACTTCGTTGTGAACTGCAGAACATTTGAGGTCTAAAACCAGTGATGGAAGTGGTGTTGAGTGGTGACAGTGCTGTTGTGTACTGTGCTGTGTGTGACCCCCAAGGAGATTTGTCAGTCAAGAGCCTTCTGAAGGGATGGGTGTAGCAAAACCCAGAGACTTGTCACCTCAAAGAAATGCTGAAAAAGAGATTCTTGGATGATGCAGAACTCCTTGCTCAGCAGCTCTCAGCTCCCTTGCTGTCTACTCATGTTGTGCTCTAGCAATTTGAAGTAAAGAGATACAAGGCAAATACACAGGTATCAGTGCTTGCTTACCTACCTTGGAATGCTCTTTAAAATAACAGCTTCAGAACCAACAGTAATGCAAACCTAGCTGACAGAATTGGATGTAAACAAGACCTTTGTATAATTGATATCTACCTGCCTGCTGTTAAAGGCTTGTAAGACACATGCATCTTGCTTTGATTTGGTATTTTGTAGTAGTGTTGTAAATGATGAGTAGCTGAGATGAGGTAGGAGCATCTCTCAACCTCTTGCAACTTGATTTGTAGTTCCTAACAACAAATCTGTGGTGACAGTTTTAGCTGTGGAATTTGCTGAGAGGATTCTTCAGGTGCAAGATGTCCTCCACAGGCCCAGCTGGCCAGCTGTTTCTCAGATATACAGCGAAGGGGCAGAAAGTTAATTTGGGATATCTTATATGCTTTGGTTGTTGCCTGATGAGTAATACTGGCATAGCTGGTGTCTTAAGGATACAAGGAAAGCAGAATGTTGAAGAAGAGGTAGTATCTTCAAGTAGACTAGTTGAAGTATTTGGAAAAAGCAGCCAAGCTTTCAAGACTTGAAGTCTCTGTCTGAAGTTGTCTTGCTTATCCTGCAGGACCCTGAATGCCAACAGCAGTTCCAGGAATGTGTGGTCTCTCATGTTGTTTTGAATTTGTTGTTGATGAAAGGTCAGATCTGCCTCTGCTTGTGTCTAAATCAAGTGTTTTGGGACAACTTTTCACTTAACTAGGGGTGAAGGGAATCCAGACCTGCATACAAAATTATTGTTAGCTCACCTTCTTCATGACTTGGAGGTACAAGGTCTTGATGTGAAACTTCAGCATGATCTTCTATGTAAGTTACAGCTGCTTTGTTTATGTTTGATTTGGCAATCACAAGGTGCTAGTAACTAACTGTTGAGTAAGTTTTATTCAGCGTTGAGTAAATGCTTATGCTTTGCTGGGAAAAAAATCACTACCATCAAAAAGCAAGTTATTTTCTATTAAAATCGGTGTAAATAACGGCTGTATTCTGGAGTCATCAGGGGGATTACAGGATTAGATTTCTCCATGTATGCTGCTGTATCTTTATTGTATTTTGTCCTGTTGTCTTGATCTCACATATTAACACAGCATACAAAGCAATGTCACTTTCTGTGGCTTTTAACTCTTCTGTCTGGGTCTACATGTGTAATTTCTCTGACATGTACCCTGGTAGATTCACACATCAACATTTGAAGGGAAGACTGGAAGCCACTTCACTTGGGTGGAGCAGTAGTACTCTGAATTGGATTTTCAAAACAAGTACTTTGTTTTGCTGAGGATTTTTTTATTATTGTGGTTTTGTTGGGATTTTTTCCCCCCACTACTGTGCTTGCAATTTGCAGACAATTTTCAGACAAGGCTCTGAAAAGAATTGTTCACATGGTTCCAGCTCATGTTGTCGTTTAGTGGCTGGATGCAGTAAATTACACAATCATGTCACAGCTTTTCAGTAAAATGCTAGCCACTTAGGATTATTTTGTGTATTTGGATTCAGATAATGGTTACTTTTTACTAGCTGTTTCATAGAATCTCGCAAGAGAACTAACCTCTGTGACATGAGAAACAGCAGTTTCATGCTATTTTGATCTAAAATGTTGGGAAAGGTAATGCAGTTACAGACACTAGGGCTTCCTGTGAGATATTGTGGATAGTGATATGTGATTATTGGCAGTCTTTGAAGCAAGCAGGTTTAAACGTCTTTCAGCAAAGAAACAAAACAAAGCTTAGTGGAAATAGAGCAAGAAGCTGAAATTAAAAAAGGGAAAAAAATCTCTGTGGAAGAAGACTTTCTAAAGATCTCCCATGTTTATATTTCTTTTTTCCTTACTGTGAATAGAGCAGTGTGAATGTACTAACAACAGGGCTCATTTGAAACTTTGTCTAGGGGAGTTCTGCATACACGAGGCACAGAAGTTACCTTTTAAAGTAGGCTTGTTTCTTCAAGGTTCTGGATTCCTTATGCTTTTATTCAAGTCATTCCTCACAGAAACTCTCAAAAATCATTATGATCCTGGGTGGAGAGTTGCATCTATAGTACCTTTCAGAAGGCAAATTCACTCTTGGTTTATACCTGGGCATATTTGGACTGCAGAGAATTATATTGGAGATTTTGTTAAGTAACTGCCACATGTTCTGTACTGTTAGGATAATTAGGTGGTGTTTGGACTATAACAACCACATGAGCTTCAGCTATTTAAGAAATTACTGACACAGCTGGGATTTTCATCCTCCTCCCCCATCCCTCCCTCCCTCCCCCCCCCCGAGCTGATATGGGATAATTTACCATGAGTAAATTCCTAGTTTATTACTGTATAAGATCATACCTTGTGGGTTAAGTCACTTTTAATGAAGATTTTTTCAATGTACACAATTTGGACTGAGAGTAAATGCAGTATTATTTTCCTCAGTTGAGGATGGGAGTATTTTCAGCCAGGATGTTCTTGAACTTCCTGACTTGGTCATTTCTATGTGTCTGGACAGTCCTGTAGAAATGGACATTCAGACGTTTTTAGCAGCGGTGTAGCAGCTGTTCATCACTTGTGGCAAATTTGGTCTTGTGGATGCTGGAGCAACCTATTCTTTTTTTTTTTTTCCCCTCTCTTCCCCCCCCCCCTCCTGTATTTTCTCCTAGCTAGCAACCATGACATGAACTATTTATCTAGGAGTCCTGCTATGTCTTCCAGTCTTCCTTGCAAAAGCAGGTGGATGAGCTTGCTACAAAGCCACCCAAGGTTCTTCTGCAATGGCCCTTTCCCCAAGTGTAGCGACAGTGTAATGGTTACTACCTAGAGATTGGCTCATATACCAGACTTCCTGTCTTGGCTGCCTCTTCTGACTGTGTCTGTGGGAAGAGGGTTGTTGGAAGCAACTTGTGAGCCACCAAAGTAAGTTGGATATGCCACCATCCTGCTGTCTGCCTTTTTTGGTGAAGTCTTTAGGAAAGCAAATGGCAACAGATCAGAGGGCTGTCCTGGCAGGTCAGACAAAACCCATGGAACTATAAATTGGCTAACAGGGCTTGAAGTCAGCAGGTGCTTACTGTAGTCATTGTAGACTAAAGTCTCCAAAGATTGTACAAACAAATAATTGTGTTGTGCCTGGTCAGTGTTCTGGAGTTTGTATCTGAGTTTTCCCTAATACAAATAGTTTGAAAAAGACAAAAAAAAAAAGTCTCAGAGAATTGTAATAACTCACAATTTCATAACTCTTTGCTGGTTTTGTTGTCATCTTCTATATCAATTGTCTGTGCCTGCCTACCCATTTCTTTATATGATTCTTGCTGCAGACATAAAATTTTGAACTAAGTCACTGTCCCTGCTCTGTTGTGCTTTAATTTACCTGTCACTTAACTGATTTTGCAGCTCTGTATTTTATGTATCTAGTAATTTTCCATGTTTTGCCAAATTTGTTGTTCCAGAAATACTGCACCTAGATCACACCTCAAATGTGTATGCTTTGGTTTTTTGTTATATTGTGTTTTCTAACAATTACACAGGAAAATATTCAACTCTGGTCACTTCAGCTTTCTATTTGCACTCGGTTTTATCCTATTTGGAAAGTTTTTTGTGCACTTACAGATGTTGTGAGACTCATTCTCCCACTGCATTGCTTCCGTTCTACATGTTTGCAATACTCTGGATTAAATGGGAGTACTCGTCAGCAGAGTCTCTTGAACTAAGGATCTGCCCCTCATTTTGGGGGTGGCATTTTAGCACAGATTTGTACTTGAGAGTCTGTCTTCTCATCTTCTTTTATGTGTGCAGGTGAAATTAGTTGCCAGTCACTCTAGTTAGATTCCATATGTGGGATCACCTATGTAAGATAGGGCAATTTCATTTGTTCTCTCAAAAGGCAGTTTAACCTTCTGTAGCTAATGAGCCCTTCCTCTCATCAGGTTTTCACTGACAGGAATTTCTGGGTACTGGATACACTGCTATTCTGAGGGATCTAGACAGGCTGGAGGAAGGTGCAGACAGGAACTCTATGAAATCCACCAAGGACCAATGGGAAGTCCTGCAGCTGGGAGAAAAATGATAGAAGAGGGGCACCAATTGGCTGGGGAGCTGCTCTGCTGAAAAGCAGCAAACAGCGTGAGCCAGCAGCAAAGGAGGCCAGCAGCACCTGGGCTGGGGGAACAGGAGCACAGCCAGTACATTGAGGAAAGCTGCTATCTGCTGTTTACTCAGATGTTGGTAGACCATGTCTAGATTACCGTGCCCAGTTTAGTCCCCTGCCTTTACAGACACTCAGTGCTGGAAAGATTTTGATTATTCCATGTGAAATGAACGGAGAGCTGCCAAGCTGGTCAAGAGCCAGGAGTACATGCCCTGTGTGGAGAGACTGAGAGAAGTGGGCTTGTTAGCCTGGAGAAGAGAAGGTCTAGAGGGGACCTAATAGCAACCTTCCATTGCTTATGAGTGTCTTCACAGTGGTGCATAGTGGGAAGATAAGAGACAAGGGGCAGAGCAGCTCTGACTGGATAGAAGGAAAATCTATTTTTATTGTTGGGACAGTCAAACATAGAAACAGGCTGCACAGAGAGATTGTGTAGTTTTCATCCTGAGAGATTTTCAAGACATGAGTAAGTTAAGTGCTGAGCAATCTGGACTGATCTCATAGCTTCCCTCTTTTGAATAGGAGTTGGACCAGCCACCTCATGAGGTCCCTTCAGGCTGGATTTTCTTATCATACTATGAAATGTAGCTGTCACTTTAAAAAAAAAAAAAATCTCTTTATTCCTAGGGAAAAAAAATATGAAAGTACATATATTTAGTGAAAAATGTTATGTCTGTAATTCATGCAGTAGAAATGTATCACCTTGCAACATGTCAAGGAAAGAACATCTTAAGTCCATTTAGGCTCTCAAAATAAAGATAAGCTGCATTTCAATGACCAATATGTGTTCAGAGAAAATCAATTACGTATATTTCTGTTACATTTAGGAAAATGATTCTTTAGAAAAAATGTCAAAACACTTTTAAAAACATACAGGCAATCTTACTGAACTTATTTTATTTTAATACGGTGCTTCGAAAATCTTTATAGGGTTTTAAAAGCACAGACATTTCTAATAAATACATACAGTATAAATGCATTAAATACTATTGTTTGTGAGTGAAAGGTGTAAAAAACATCAGTAAGGCTGCCCTCCTTTGGATGGCAGGAAAGAGCCCAAGTGTAGCCTGCAGCAGTTAGTGCAACATGCTTGTAGAAGTTGATGAAGATGCCCTGTACAAAATGACACTGCCCAGAAGCATGATTAGAGACTGGGGTGAATTGTTTAAGGGATCAGACAAAGCAGAGGACTGTTTGAACCAGTGTTTGTTTCTGGTATGTATACAATACTGAGTTTCCACTGACACTCTTCCAACTTATGTGTCTATAGTTCTGATAGGACTGCAAAAAAGGATGTAAAATTCTTCCAATTTAGAACGATAGTAATCTTTTTGGTGCAAATGATAAGATAAATAATTATGCATGGAACAGAGAGCTACCCAGAATAAACGTCTTCCATTGCCCCTTCTGCTTTGGAGAGGAAGCATGTAGGTCCTGATCTGCATAAATATGAATATTTGCTTGAAATCACATATCCAGGAGTCATGCCATGATAAGTAGGAAAGTGAGCCATCTACATTTTACAAGATAAAAGTCTCCTGACTCATGTGGATGTTACTCTAATTATTGGATGTACCAAAAATATTTCCATTGACAGTAAGCTATTGCACCATGTTATGTTCTTTCTAAAAATGTGTCAAGAAGATATACTCCATGAGTGATTTGGGTACCACTTGCTCCCAACAGTAAAAAAACCACAAGAGAATTGTTCACTTCATATGCTGTTTCTTTTCCTAAAAATTGTAAGCCAGTCTTCCATCACCTTCCTTTTATCTTTTATTGAAACTTGCAAACCTATGATAGGTTTGTCTTTAGTGCTCTGTTCCATCTTAACAGCTGCTGTGTAACCTTTGTTCTAGATGACTCTTCAGTGTCTAATTATCTTGGTCTTTAAAACAAAACAAAAAAACCGAAAATGTTCCATCAAGGATGTTATAAAATCCCTCCTGCTTCCTTATCCTTCTTTCTCTCCAACTTCCTCAATTTGGTGTCTGAAATTACTCTGTATTACCCCCTCTTTTGCATTACCCTTTACAGGATCCTTTCTGATCTCCTTGTTACCACAATTGTCTCTGTTACTCCATTATACACACATTTATCGTTTCCTGCAATTACAATATCAGGGCTTTTTCTTCTGCTGGCTTTTTGTGATCAAGTATCACACATCATTTGTAAGCTTCTGTAATTACTAACCATTCTAGAGTGTTTAATTTGCTCCCTAATTTTACTGACTAGTTTTTCAGCAATGCAAAGTTCCTGTTTACTCTCACTTCATTACTTTTGAAACCTTTCCCATTTTGAAACCTGTTCTTTGTATTCTATCCAAGCTGCTAGTTCTTGCTGTGCTTACCCCTTCCCTGTCACACCCTGTACTCCCAGCAGCATGTTCACCCTCAGGAACTTGTGTGACTTCACATCAACCTGCAGTTACAGTGGTATTTACGCAGCTGCCATTCCTTGCTGACTATTTACTGTATTTCTTTTTTATTTTATTTTACCTTGTCCTCATGCTCTTGAGAAAACTTGAATTTGTGAATTAAGTGGGAGAATCTCAGAATTCTCTCTAGGGATGACTTGTGCCATGGTCCTCTTCCTTTTTCCTAAACCAAATCTTCAAACTAGCAAAATCTTAGCTTCCATTTTGTCACAGTCTAAAATTAGTTATTTTCTTGATATGCCACTTATTACAGCATAGTGCTCAAACCAGTGTTTCACTTTGTGCTGTTGCTGTGTTTATAGAGGTCTTAGAAGGGAAGCAGCAGATTCAGAAATAAGATAAACAAAAGCTCAGACCTTGCCATAGGCTTACTGATTATTTAAAACAGACAAGGAGAGGTCGTGTTTTAAGGGGTCAGGGACTTCTTTGACTAGATTTTTCCCTATTGTGGAAGCCTTATGTTTGTTTCAAGGATGAGTCAGTTTAAAAGTAATATTTTCTTTTTTGGGAACAGAAGAGGAAAACGGATACTCTGAGTCCTCAGTTGACCTGGATCACTTCTCTCTCATACACATAGGGCTCTATACTTGAGGTAGGTAGATAAATACATGGATATACATACACAATGCCTTTTCTGTTTGTCAGTAGCTTTTGTTTCCCTGCTTCATTTTTACAAAATTTTCCCTAATGGATACTTTCAACCTCTCTTCTTTAATTATATCTCTACTAAAAAAGAAAAGCATCAAGAGTTGAAATTTCAAATGCACGATAATCAAGTGGATTTGAATTTAGAAAAGAGCTGAATTTATTTTCTTTTACCTTTAGTCTGTGTTCAGCTCACTCCTATGGATGAGATCATGGCAGCATTCCAGTCTTAGTCCTTGTGTGTGCAGGGCCCTCTCCTTCAGGTACTGTTATAGTATTCAAAGAAGCTGGTTTGCTCCAGGAGGGTCTCTGAGGGGTTATTTCTCTTTGCTGTGCATCACTTTAGCCCCTTTAATGAGTCTATAATACAGAACTGCAAAATAATTAAACTTTGTGTCAAAAGTATTGGTATCTCATTAATCACTAACATAATCCCACTCTTCTGATACTCTAAGTGTGTTCTGTTCTGCTACATTATTATTAGAACTATTTGAATCCTATTTAAAAGACTTGATATTCTATCAGAGAAGTACTTTTCCGATTGCATTCTCTTGATTGCTTTCACTTTTTTTGTAGTGTGGGACATGTGTTATGAGATTGTACCTGGGGAGGTATTATTCCTTAAAGCCACCAGGTAGCTTAGTGAAGGTCACATGCAGGGAGGTACTGGGCTACTTACATTTAAGATCTGTGTCTATTTAGTATCTCTAGGTCTTTTTCTGTGCTTATGACAGCAAACTTTTCTCACTTTTTAAGCTGTCATAGTCAATTTTTTTGGTGAGTTCAAAAGTGCTTTTTAATGCATAAACATTTATAGTTCTTTGTAGTATATTTCTTTTTTAGTTCGTAACTGAATGCTTGGCAAAAACAGTAATTTTAGTAACCTGAACAGTGATAAAGAAACCATCAGAAAACTTGCTATGTGGCAGCTATTTTGCAGGAAAGAATTAGTAAGAGAACACAGAAGCAAAAGAGAGGATGCTTATATATTATCTGCTTTGTGCTGCTTCAAGTCAGCCTAGTTTGTACAGCTCCTATCTCCTGAAATATTGTTATTCTGTTGCTATCCTGTCTGATTCTTCTTTTTTTCCCTGTGCATAATTATCTCGTAGTATCCAGTATTCCATCTCTTTGCTCTTTCTTGCATGCAAAACATGTTTCTCACAATCTGTTCGCTTCTCCCTGAGTGTCTTTCTTAAAGGAATCAGTTTACATTGACACTGAGTAGACAGTAGAAGAGTCCTGCTGGGTGCCCTCACTATAACCTGATTTCCTCCTTATTTGTTCCATGGGAAATGGTTACCTACAGTGTTTAAACACACTTTTAGACTGCTGATTCAGAACTAAACAACTTAAAAAGCATACAGAAATGAGATTTGCAGGATCATTTGGAACATTAAGGCTTTTGCTGAAAGCATTTTCAGACAGCAGTAGTCGTAGCTATTCTTTCAAAGTGGCAGAAAGTTTGGAACAGAGAAATTGAACTCATGGTTTTCCTAGTCATGCCTTAATATTGCTTCTATGTGTGTATTAAAATAGAATTATACTGCTGTCTGCTGCTAGTTGTCTTTTGTCAAGCTTCAGTATATCATGCTTGACCAGATGGTTTAAAATATTAATTCAAATCACTTCTCTGGATCTGGACATCTCAGTGGTTTTTGGGGGAACTCTGGAGCAGCTGACAGTTCTGGGTCCAGCTCAGGTAGGCAAAAGTCTTTCTTCATATAAAAAGACAAACAAATAAGCAAAAAGCCTCCCACCAACTGGCATTTAGCAGCCAGTGAGGAATTATTTTAGACTTGTTAGTCAATCCTGAAAGAAAGCTATATACCCAAATGATTTGCTGTTCATATTAATCTACATTTAGGTTAACAGTCACTTCAGGAATTTTTTGGAAACCTGGCATGCTGTGGTCTTTGAAATAACTGTTAGTTTATCCCACTATAGAAGAGGGCTGTTTTACAGAGTTGTAATAAATGTTCTTTGTCCAAATTATAATTTAAGATGTTTCAAATATCTTGGGATGAAAGGTACAACATAAATATAAAATATTGTGTGCTTTTATAAATCTTACCTAATATAGCTGAGGTATCATAGAAACCCTTAGAAAAATAGCAGAGTTCTGTTAGCCAGGTGTAAAAGCTTTAGAAATGTGTCATTTTGGCAGGATAAGTAGATTGTGAGAGCTGATTCACAGCAGTGGTGAGCACTTCTCTGAATTTCTGTTATTTAATGAACCTCGTATATTTGCCTAATCAATTACATCAGAACTGTGTTCCTTGTGCAAGGTGTAAATAGATGTCAGAAATTACTCCTATCAATAATCTAAGTTGGGTTTGAGGTATACACACACTACTGAGACAGTTAAATGGCTCTTCCAGCCCTTACATGTCCTATTTAAATCCCCACAAGTACAGCAGAAGTCAAAATGGATCCAAAAGGAAACTGACAGGAGAAACAGAATTGCAACTCTCTTTAATGTTGAAGAACAGGTATTTGTCTGGACATATACTTGACCTGTTTGTTCAGCTGAAGAGCTACCAGTGCTTTATCCAATAAGGTGTTACAGCTTTATTTCAAGAGAGCTATTTATCAAAACCGATGGGCTCTGTAATCTAGTTTTCAGCATCCTGACATTTTGGTGCCTTCCACTGATTCTTAGTGCTTGTTTGTCACTCATTTAGGACTTTGGCCCTGATCGTTGTAGGAACAGCCCTTCTGCTACTATTTGGCTACTCTATGATTTTCTTACATTGCCCACCAAGGTTTCTGTGTTTTATGTTTTTGTGAGGGGTTTTTTTGGGGAAAACCTCAAAGTCAACATGGAACATAGTGGAACCAGAAAGAGCCTGTCTACCTCTTCCTTTGCAGAGAATACATCCCAGCAGGTCTTATTAACTTGAGCTTAATGGCACTGCTTTGTGGCTTTTCCTCAGCTCACAAGCAGTGACCTCACATCCCTCTGCAAAGGACTGTGCAGACATCTCCAACCATGACTTGTTGGGGGTATTTAGCCTTACAGATTTGAAGCTTTGGGGTGTCATTTGGCACAGTTCTTCCTCCTTATGAAGGTTTGTAACTCTAATTAGGACTATACATACTTGTGCTTGAGACTGCACAGCAGAATGGAAAAATGGGGGAAGAAAGCAAAGATCACAGGAAAATAATATCCCTGCTTCTTTCTCTCTCTTTATTTGAATTCATTAAAATTTCAATGTTTTCAGAGACTTCACTGTATTTTTTGTGCTCTCATGCTATCTTGAATTCTAGGCTTCTCTATGCTTTTTGCTGCCTTTCAGAAAAATTGAATTGCTGGAAGGAATTTTTGATAACATTAAAAGCACCCACAGAGGGGATGGGTTTGTGCATCTGTTCTCTGCCTTCCACATACCGAAAGGCAGGAAATTCTTCACCTACCAGAGCTACTTTTTCAAATAAATTTCCCAATAAACAGTACATCTCCTGTAGTGAATACTAGTGCAAATATCTGTCTGAATTACTCCGTGCAGGCATTACATCTGTGACAGCTGTTGTAGATTGTGTATCTAGAGCCTTTGTCATGCATCTGGGAGGAGCAAATGTACAGCTGATGTACAGTTTAATCTGTGTGCCTTCATAACACAGAGGAACTTCATTTATGAATTTTCAGACATATCTCCATTCACAGAAAAAATGTGCAAGTATTGTAATATATGGCAGAAATAACTGCATTGTCAAGCGATCATTGCTCACCTGTAACAAAGGGATTTTGAGGAATTAAGGCTGAATTCTGAACATGAAGCAGCTGGATAATAGAATTGTAGGGAAGTTATAGGGAAACTTCTGTTCAGATTCTTCCATTTGTTTACATATTAAAAATGGGAGTTTCTCAGTGCAAATTACTGGAATATTCTTATAGAGAATAACACAAACATTTACAAGTGATACTGTTTGTGTATCTAAACCAGTATGTGTATCTATGAGGGTCCCCTTTGAGTTTGTTATACTTGCCTGGGATTTCACATAGTAGTATCAACATGCAGTGTTTACAGGATTTGGCCATTTGGCCTTTAAACTGATTCTGCTGGATCCATCCAAATGACACCAAATTTTGCCTCTTGGGCTTTGTAAATTATTATTGCTAGTATAATAAAACTCCCTGCTAAAGAAAGCATGTGTACTGTAACAAGGAGTAAGCAAGATACTCAGGAAATGATGGTCGCAGTCAGAGTCTGTCTGCCAAAACAGACCAGAGCAAAAAAAAACTCTAATGGTAAAAAGTAAGAATATTCCAGACTTCTATGAGGTTTTTTATTGCTTGTGTCTTCTGTAGAGGTGTTCCTGTGGATTCAGGAAATAATTTATAAACTAGAACTGTATTTTTGCCTTGGGAAACTCAATTTGGCAGAACGTTCTACAGAACAGAAAGATTATGGAGAGTGGGAACTATTCAGTTATTTATTAGAGGTTTAAAATTCCATTATTATTTTTATTTCTTGGAACTCTGGAAACAAAACATTTCCATATTGTTTCACTATATCTTGTTTTCATATAGAATAATTTACCCTTGAGATATTTGCTCTCATTTACTTTATGTAGAGGAATAATAACACATTGCCTCACAAAATAACCTAGAAAAAAGCAGGATTTTAAACAGTCCTTATAAGTAAATGAGAGTTCAAGTCAGATCTATAAGAAATAGAGATGAATTGGTTATATCTGCAACATAAAGACATTCCTGGAAAGTGGAATTTTTCCATCCTTTGGAAGTAATTCAGCACACAGTCGAATCTGGCCCTCTCTCAACCTAACTCTATGACACCATTTTAGATCCATATCCTACAGGATGCATGGGCTGGTACAAATTTTACACATACCAGTCCCAACAGTTTCCCTTTGAGCATGCCAGAAATACACAGTATGTGCAGATGAAATGCCAGAACTAAACTTTGAGAAGAACAAATGTGAATAAATAAAAATAAAACCTAGCACCAAACATAAATAAAATAATAGATAAAAATAAGTAAAAATAGACTTCAAAAATGTGTCAAATGATACTCTGGTGTTAGGCAGTTAGCTGGAGATCTAACACATTTTGACAGAGTGTATCAGTCTATGTATGCAAAGACAAACATTTTATTAAAACAAAATATATCACGTTTTAAAACAGACTGTGTATTCTGTTCCCCAAAGAACCCTTTGAGAAAGATGTTCTCTGAATCTCTGTACATGCTGATGAATGATGGGAGGTAAAAAAGCAGAAATACTATTTTCAACAGGTTAGGCTCAGTTTGATCAACAGTGCACTCCAGTACACTGCTTCTATAACAATCTATTTATCTTTGTTTGTCAGACAAATGCATATTTGTGTATTATAAAGGTAAGTGCTGTATGGTGGGCTTAATGAAGCATTGCATTAGTATTTCTGTATGTATTTTTTACTGTATGAAAATCTCAGAAGAAACTCAGCAAATGGCCATTATAGAGACAGATTGTAGGCTTTATGAGCAGCCCCTAAGACATGAATTTTGGCAGAAAACAGGATCAGTTATCAAGTGGGGGAATATTCTACATTGTCAGGCATTGACAAAGCAAGTTGCTGTTTCAGCATGTTTATCTCAGCACGTTATCAGCATGCAATGCATACATTTTGTCCCTAGTGTGAGTGTTACTATAAAAGACAACATGGAAGCCCAAATGCTGTTCATTGCCATTTGTGCTTCTTGCTCCTAAGTTCTCCATGAATATATGCGCGCTGATTCTTATGTCTTGGCTCAGTGTAAGCTCGACTGAAAGACTACTCAAATATTAAAACACTTAATGCTTTCTCGAGTTCCCCTTCCAAAAGTGCCCGTGGCAGCAGAATGCCATTGGAGAGCCCATGCCAAGTGGCAAGCCCAGCTACCACATGGACTTGAGCATCAAGCTGTGCAGAAGCTTCTTATGAGACAGTAACTGGGGAAAAAGCATTTATCTGTTCCTCTGCTTTTTTAGTACTGAAACAATTGTAACAGTGGTTTGAAATAGTCTGACCTGGTACTGAAGAGAAGGGGGGACTACACACCTGAAGAGTATCCAGGTCTCAGATGAGAAATAGCAGATGAACAAGTTACAGAAATATCTTGAGCCCATCCAAACCTTTTGTTGCTGCAATCAGTGCTGTGCAGTGAAAACGAGATTTTAGAATAGAATTACCATTAGGCAATTCTAGTGATGAATCTGTTCAGAAGTCTTTGTTCTGTGGCAAAACAGCAATAATTGCAGGTGGACAAGACTATGACTATTCCTCATAAAGAGTAAAACCATTTCTTTTATGAAGTTCAAGAAAGTAGGTAGTGCAGGACTGTTTGTATCAGTGAGGTTCAAATAATTTTGTTCTCTAAATAAACTATTCAATTCACAGACATGGAAAGCAAAGTTTTGCAAACAAGAGGTGCATAGATATGCATCCAAAAGCTTGCATTCATGTTTGACCTTTAGAACTTCCTCCTCTGTTTATTTTGGGACCTGCGTGATTATCTCGTCAGATGTTGTTTGACAGAATACTGCAGTCTGCAGCAGGTGCTACAGATGCATTTCCCCAGTGTTAATTTTACTGTATAAAATAAGCTCCAGCAATGTGGTGACTAGTTACTTGAACTATATAACCCTTTCTGGAATTTGTGACTCCAAGCCACTGAACAATATAATTCATCTCAGACTTTTTATTAAAGTCCTCAGTAAAATTGTGAGGCTATAGTTGTATATTAGAATGCAGAGAGTACTGTGTGTAACCAAGACAGCCACCTCTCCAGTGGGCCTTTAATAAAATAAACGTTTTCTGATAGTGCAGTACTTATTTTTAGCTTATTCCTGTTTCAGCTCAGAAATATTGCATCTAGAACAATTCAGAAAGCTGTAAAATGTATTCAAGCAGAGGAGGAGGAGGAGTAGAAGGGAAAAGGTCATGACGAGATTTAAATGTTAAAGTAAAAATTTAGAAATCTACATGATTGTTGCATAGCATGATGTGATCAGTAGAGTACAGTGGAAATACTGAATTTAGCAAGACTAAACTGCCTAACAGCATGCTTCTGAACCATTTGTTATTTCCTAATTAAAGCTTGTCAAAGGGCAGTTTATAGTCAATTATAATAAGCTCAGTGTGGGAGATGTCAGAGTGTAAATCAGACTCTGTACAGCAGTGGAGCTTTAAACATCTCTAATGACAAGTGGTGGTAGGTAGATGATACAAAAAGACTGTTTTGACAACATGATTGATTGAGATCTTGAAATACATAAGCAAACAAAAAGTGTGAATTCAGCAGGAAACCAAAATTGCATGCTGTACAGCATATAAAGTATAAAGAGGAGGGGAGGCTTGCAGCAAAGAAAGTTTAAAGCCTTATTTGAAAATAGAAAGTCATACCTAAGCAAACAAAGTGATTGCTACTCAAGTCAGGATTCATCTTAAAAATACAAAAGCAGTTGTATCAAAGGGTACAGGTTGCATCTTGAGATGCCACCCTCAGTTTAAGCGCAGTCACTTGTAGCATGCAACTTGTCATGTGCACTGCAGCACACACCTGTGTGCTTTACTGCACCTGGTTTAAAGCACATTATATTTCCTCAGGTGTCTCCTAGCCCTGTATATCTGTCCTTCCTCTTTTGTCCAAGCCTAATCTCTCTCTTACACTAGGGAATCTGAGAACCAAAGATGGGTATTTCATCTCTTTTGGGAGGATGGGACCTTAGAAGACAATTGCAAAGTTATCAGTATTACTTATTCACATCTAACTTTTTGTAACAATAATGTGTACAGGTAGGACTTCCAGATGCATCCATTTTTGACCAGTCTGTGTTTCCAGTTGATTAAAATAGGAGCACAAATAGGTCAATGTTAAGTGCTTTTTCATATATTCCCTTCTGTGGAGACATGGCCAAGTACATTCTGTGGCAAGCTGCTTAGTTCAGCACGTGGTTCCTAAATGTCACTGGGGACAGAGGGGTAAAAGCAGTGCATTTTAGATTACTTCCCGTTTCATTTTGACCTTTGAAAGATTTGAGAAGCAGACATAGCAGAGTGATTGGGTTCTCTATGCTCATCTCTCTTGACACAATTATGAAATACCCGTATAATTAGTAGGAGAGCCTCTGTCAGTTGGGGATGTGTGAGTGATTCTGCTAAGGTCACTGTGTTCCCTTGTGTTCTGTTTGCCACTTCAATATCTGTTTTCGCTTTATCCCACCAATATGTTTAGTAATCTTTACAGTTCCTTGTTTTCCTGCTTTTGCTGCATGAGTCATGGCAATAGTTTGTGACATGCATGCGGATCATTGGATGAAACAAGAGTCATGCTTCTTGCTACAGCTGCACGTGGCCTGACAGTTGAGGTGTTAACAAATACCACGTCTGTAGAACCCAAAAGCTGATTTCTTGGCTGTTGGATACAAGACTTTTATCACTCATGTCTGTCGTATCAGTTACAAGCCACCAGTAGAGTTCCTGTCAGACACTTTGTTTGACATAGTGTTTTGTATTCTTTGCTCTGCCAAAGTCTTATCTGTATCTTCTTTTTCTGCTAACCTAGAACAAAATATCAAAGATAATAAAGGATATGTGAAGGAGTCATTCTCATTAAGCATGGGCTCAAACCCAGAGACTTTGCGTGTACAGGATCTTTACGTAAGCTGAGCTCTGAATAAACATTTTGTGAACTAGATCTCACTGGAAACTTCTCTAGATTCTCCACAGTCGTTCCTGAAATCAAACCCATGTGTTTTAGATAGGCTTGGAAAAAAGTTATCCACTGTGGCTGTCTGAAAGGGGAAATATTCAAGCATTGACTTTCCAAGCGTATATTTTTTGACTGGCTTCTGTTCCTCCAATGCTGATGTCTTATTTGCATTTAGAAAAGGCTAGAAGAATATAAATTATGTTAATTTAGGTTTATTTAGAGGCAGTTGACTGAATTAAAAAATTGCTAAGGTTTGATCAGCACTTTCATTGCCACGGTGTCAGATCATTCGCTACCTTCTGCCATCCCCCTGTGCATGATAAGGATTCAGCCACTGAAATAAAGGTGAGAAATTCTATATTAGAAAATAGCTTGTTTATGCAATATTCACAACCTGGAATTAACTAAACCAAAGGGTCACGAAGGTAAAAGTTGTCAGGGGATTTTAGAAAGGAGGGGATTTTTTGCAGCTATTTTCTAGTCTAGGAGTAAAATACTGTGACTTAGCAAGGATCAAGGTGGAATTTATACCTGCCCATTTGCTGTAGAGCATTATTTAGCTATGGCTGTGTATGATAGATGGATGGGGAATTTGGTTTTGCCTTGTTCAGATCCATATGCACATAAAATTAGTGAGTGGGTGCTACCTGCTGCACACAGCCATGTGCTGCCTCCTGCAGCCTGACAGTCTGAGGAGGTTTAATGCACTGTATCAGAACACAGGGAAAGAGCATAGGAAATTATCTTTGTTTTCCTTGTAGCTATTATTCTGTCCTGTTTGCCTAATGTAAACCCATACATCAAAGTGGCACAATTGTGGCACCCAACTCATCTGTGGTGTTTTAGAGCTCTGCACAATTTTCATGGAGGTTAGCAGGTACAGTACAAACTTGTCAGATTACTGAGCATCTTGTAGGTGTTTGGAGAAGGAGGTAACAGGATGGGAGGGTCTTTGATATAAGCCATTCAAGTTCCACTTCCAAGAGCTGCATGAGCTTGCTTGATTTTTATTTCTAACTGTTAAAATCTTTTTTCTCTTCTTTCCCCACAAATCCCTTTACACTCCCATCCCCACCATTGCAGTAACTCTGGCAAAGGCAGGCTGGACAAACGATCAGTAGAAGCTGTAGAGACTGAGAGGTACGAAAGGGGCATTGAATTGTCTGGTTTCTCTGGGAGGGACTGTCTTAGTTCTAGATTAAAACCTGCCAAATGCTTCCTACTGTTCTACAAGCTGGCTGAAACAGCTTTCTACACACCTTTGGCTATCTTTCTTTGGGATCTGTAGTTGAATCTGTTAAGCTGTTGAGTTTAGCATAAAGAGACAAGTTGCTGAAGAGTTGGTAATTCCATTTAACCTTCTGTGAGATAATGGCCATGGGGTGTCTCGAAGCACCTAGATTGTCCTTCAGATACTGATAATGTTAGGAGAACAGGATTTTCATTAAATACAGTAGCTGGTTTTTCTTTTCAGGAGGGTAATCTTTTTCGTGCTGTGTCATTGTTGTTATTAAAGGTTTGATCGTCCTGCCCAGTCTATGGCTATAATCTCACAGTGGAGAAACAGTCTGCTTTTCTGCTGTTATCACTGTGTTCATCCAAGATTTTTTTTTATTTCTACCTCCTGTTTCTTTGCCATTGCTTGCCAGTATTCATAAATATGCATTATCAACTCACCCTCTCCACATTTGCCTGGCAGAATGCATCTTTCTTTTCCAAAGGTCTCTATTTAATATGAAGCGTGCGCCAATCATTTCTAGCACCTGTTCACTGGTTACATGGTGCATCAACAGCAATTTTAGAATTCTTCAGCAGCATGACAGCTTGAAATTGTCATTTCTTTATGAACACTAGATACACTGAAATCATGTTAGTGCAGTTGTCATTTATCTTTGTACCCAAACATTACATGTTTTTGTGAGTTGAGATGGGTGGTGAGCAGTTTTTCACTACGCACCACGCTCAGTTTCCAGAAAATGAGAAGAGGTCTTTGTGCAGGGCAGGTGTTAATGGGTATCCATAGCAAGGAGAATGCCTTTTGAAGTGGTAGATATGGACATTTCATCTTAGCACACGAATGATGCTGCCACATGAAGTATTTTTTGAAGCATTTAACTTCATTATAAAAAGTGGAATAATGTTATCTTTACTAGCAGGGATTGAAAGCAAATAGTGATTTTGGTTTAATATATAAGGAGAGAGAGATTTTTCACTCAAAATTGAAATGAAAGTATAAATTAAATGATACTCAGCAGAGGTAGCATTAAAATAATTTTATTGTTTTAACATGTACTGTTAGAAGTATCTTAACTTAATTAGATGAATGAAGTCTGTGTGTTCTTGTGTGAGTGGTTCCAGAGATGATTATATATGATTTAGACAGCTCAAAGCTCTAGGTAATTATTTTATATCCAAATGTTCATTGATACATTCTGGATAATGTTAGAAGAATACTTGTTTGGTTGTAGCCATCTGTGTTGGTAGTTTAAAGAGACCTCAAAACAGTCCATGATCTCAGTGTGTAGAGTGCTACAGGCACTGGAGAAAAACTGCTGAGTGCCCCAGGGGTTTACTGCCTGTGTAGGGACAAGACAACTGGTGAATCCTTACGAGATGGGGCAGACAATAAAATGGAAGTGGTTGCAGTGAGAGAGTCATCAAGCTCATCTGCACAGTTACTGGAACCTTTCAGATTTAAGTATATATTTTAGAAAGTGATGTTTTAAGGATTACCTAAATGGCAATAATTTCCATTGTTTGGTTTGTTCAAGCAGTGTGATGCTCACTGACCTCAGCAGAACCTGCTGCAGGTACCGAGCTCTGTGCTGGAATGAAGCGAGTCACGAACAGGAGCTGGTACTGCAGTGAGGCTGCTCCTTCACGTGTGGGAAGTGAACCAAGGGGCATGATGTTGCAGGAAACCACAGTGTTGGTATTTGCCCTTTGTTTGATGTCAGCAGCAGAAATGGGATAATGTCCTTGCTTCTATATAGGATTAAATTATGGATATCCAGGTAGTATTTTGGCAGGAGACCGTGGCAAATCTAGACTGCTCCTGGACTTCATTGTTTCACTTCTCATAACTAGAGAATGATAAATTCTAACCATTTTAACATTTCCATGATTTTTATCAGTAATTGCATAAAATAATTATACTTTTCAGAAGACCGATATCAAAATAGTTTCTTGTTTCCATTTTATACCAGGCATGATAATCAGAACAAATTGTGGAGAAATAAGTGCTTTTGAAGATGGGATAAGTAGTGGTAGATTAATCAGTGTGTAATGAGATTTTAAGATGTGTTACTCTCGTGTTTAATTGTTTGGAAAAGTTTTTAGCCTTCAGTTCTGTATCTGTACTTAAGACTAATTCTACAGCACCCTGTTCTATATCTGAGATACTTAAGTACAAAAACTGCATCATAGTAATTTAGATTGACTACATATTGTGCAGTTTATGTCACTATCAGTAGTTACTTCATTTACAAATTAACACACCTCTCTGTGTAGCACAGTCAAATAGAATCAAAAATAATCTAAGGAACTGTTGCTTCAGTTTCTTAAGCAGACAATTCAGGTCTTAATTGATATGCCACCACAGTCAGCCTATAAGGGGAATTCTGCTAGTATGGTAATGATAAAATAATAATTTCTGGTGTTTACAGTTAAATTGCTCTGCCTCTAGCTCTCTCTTGATTTCTGTGACATGCATGAATGACATAGCAACTGCTCATATTCAGATGAATCCTAAATAACTATTTTCCTGACCTGTCATCCAGTTTCTTGAACTATCTCTTTGAATTAATTTGTTTGCTATTTTGTCACTATCTGAATGCTGCTGTCTTTGTAGCAGATCTTATCACCTACTTCCTCTGCCTTTATCTCTACAGTGTTGATCTAGTAATTCTTTACTGTCTGTCTTGTAAATATTAAGTTAACTTTCGCATTTATAATAGTTTGTTTTTCTTTTCCTCTTTCTATTCATATCTTATCCTGGAACCTATTTATTGCCTCCACTGTGAGCCTCCTTTGCTACCCATACAAATGTGCACAAATTGTTTTGTTTCCATTTCAGTTGTCCTTTCCTCCCTTTGTTCTCACTCCTTCCATAGATTCATCAGTACTGATCATCAGTGAAAACTTTGTCCTTATTCTTGCAACCTTTTATTGTGCTATTTCACTTGATCTATTCATCCCTTTTCCTAATATGACCTTTATTTCTTTATCTTGGTCTGTCTCTGATATTATTAGTTCATATCTGGTGCGATCTTTCTTCCCTGTCCCCTGAATAACTTCTCTATTTTTCATTAAATTTTTCCATAAATTCTGCCTAGAATATCAGATCCACTGAAGTAAGTAAAGACAGTCAAATGACTTTAGGATCTTGCAGCGTGTCTTGAGCAGTCTTTTACCTTTCTCTTATTAATAGCCCAGATAGTGTCACTGAAACTGTTGTCCATTATCAAATGCCCTTTTTCTTCTGTGTGCAGTAGATTACAAGGTCTTTGAGGAAGAGTTTCTCTTCTAGCCTATTAATGTGTACAATAAACATACAAGGATAAATAAATTTTAATTCATCATGGAAATAGTCTTTCAGCACTAAGGAAGAAGTTACTTAATTGTGTTATTTTAACGTTTTAAATGGACATCAACTGGAGAGAATGAGGAACAGAAGGAAGGTATACATGATTGAGCATTAATATTTTACTGTAAAATAATTAAATATCCCAAGGAAATAATGAAAACAAGTTACTTTTTCCAGATGATAGTTCAAGTTTGATGAAAAAATAATAAAGAAATTAATCTTCCAGTTGTTAAATATGCCTAAATTTGAATTCAATTTTGTTGGTTTTCTGTATCAGCTGACTGCTGTTTATAGGGATCAATTGGCTAACAATAAAGACCAAGACATCCCTTTTTTGTGTGATCATCTGTAGGTTTTTATCATGTGATTTTTCTTTTGGATCTTACTGCTGTCCAAATTCTCGAGGGAAAAACAGAAGTAAATGGCAAAACAGAGTAAATTCATGTGTGGGAAGCATTTGTTTGTCTATATGTTCACAGAACATATTGTATTTAAATATTTAGACATTAAATACTGATTCTTCTTGAGAACTATACCAGTGCAGTTAGGACCATTGTAACCATGGAACAGACACCTTATGGATCTTAGAGCATTGTTTTATATCTTATTTGTATTTTTCCATCTGCCAGTGCAGCTGTGACAGTGGAGCTGAATGACATTCTTGCACTTTGTGTTCTGCATCTGCTCCATCACTCTGTTTATCTCTAAACCTTTTTGTTCTATGCCATTCTTCACTCTGACTGTTCTGCACACTCTTGATCTTTCTTCTGTTTATCATTCCTTGCACTCTAGTATATATTATCATGTACAGTACCCTTCTGAATTAATTCTTCACATATGCTGAGATTGTTACAGCTGTCTTCTTGCATCTTTTTGCAACAGACTCACTTCATGCCTTTAGACCTTTTATTAAAACTTATATTTTATTTCTGTTTTCTTGGAGCCATCATTATTCCTTCTAACAAGCACATTTTTTGTAGCTAGTACCATTTTACTATATCTAGCACCCAGGTCATTCTCTCTCTGTCTGCCGTCATTACATATGCCTGTTAGTTGTGGTAAATGCATGATAAATGTTCCCTCTGAAAATGTTTCATCTGCCCACCCTTTTGTTTTACATAAACTGGAGAATTTTCCGTGCATGTCCTTTCATTTTATGTGCCATTACTGCAAGATCTACAGATTGCTATGATGTTCCTGTAAATCTCTGGTACGCTGAGTCCATGTCATAATTTCTGGTGCTCCAGCTTGATGCAGTTGTTCCTGTGCCAGTTGCATGCTTGTTTTCCCACTCTTTCTCCCTAGTGGTAAATACAGCCTTTGTGTAGCCAGCAGTTACCATCTCAGATGTGTTCCTTGCCGTGCAGTTCATGTGATCAGACACTCCACTGACAGCTTGTCTTTATGAGTATCTCGTGTCTGATCTGAACGATGCAACAGGATCTTCTGGTGGTGTTGGCATCAGTGTTTTAGGTCGGTGATAGCTTACATACAGGAGTGTTCACACACTCAAAGAGCAACTTTTTCACTGAAACTCATGACTGTGAGCTGCCACAATGCATTGGTAGGCTGGTGAAGGCAGGATCAGTGAATGTACCTGTGGGGAACGGACTAGTTCACCCCCCACACATCCCGACATCCAATAGCCTTTAATATTGGTCTGCAGCAGTACCCTTGCATGGTAAAGCTCAGCAGAATTACTTGTGAAAGTTCAGTCAACCACAGGACCCAAAACTAGTAAAATACCCTTTGCAGGTTTGTGCAGTGAGTTTCATCGTGTGCACATCCTAAGGTTAAGGTTGTCATTGAACCATTCCTTTGCTGCAGTTGCTATGCTTCAGGGCTGCGCTGCTGTAGGAAGCACAGAGTGACAGCTGTGCAGCCAGCAGGAACATCCAGATGTGTCAGAACACAGTTTGCCAGATTGGAATGTTGGAGGGCAACACTGAGGATTCGGTGGCATTTAAGAAGCTGGGTAGGGACTTGGGCTTCTAGGGTCTGAAAAGAAAACTGTTCCTTTAGTATTCACCGTGCAAAGACAGTCAAAGCAGATGATCACGTTATACTCATTTATGCATGATGTAACTCTGTACATCTTTGTAAAGGAATCTTCTAAGAAAATAATGCATGTGGCAAAAAGCCAGCCAGGGGAGCAGCCAGAGGAAAAGTAACTGAAGCGCTTTGATTCCCAGGCATGAATATTCTAAGTAGACAGATACATGTTAACTTTACCTGCCACCTTTAGCACACACGTTTTGTTTAAACTTGGTACTGTGCAGAAAACATTAGATGCTTTTGACACTCCTGCTGCCCACATTACTTATAACAACTCGGCTGTGGAAGCTTTTGCAGAGCCTTGGGGTGTTGTACTTCAGTATGTTCATTCTTCTCAACTTCTCCTTTTTTTAAACAAGTTTAATGAAACACATATTTAATTAGCAACACACTAATGAATAAATACAAACAGATATGCCCCTGTACACAACGCTATTGAAGAAGAATATCAGTGCAAATATTAAAAATTAAAGCCAACATTACAAAAGGCAAATATGTTGAATAAATAATGGCTGCTACTATTTACAAAGCACATAAAACAAGAAGAGAACC